>LJCY02000003.1:2400000-3600000 GCA_001282315.2 Chrysoporthe cubensis | reverse complement strand
TTTCGCTAGTTCTCATCCTGTCAGTCGTCGTCGTGCGCTTCGGCCTGGCTATTATGTTCCAGTGGTTCATCAGCAGACGATATGCAGCGGCCAAGACATCGCAGTCGTCAGACAAGAGAAAGCGGAATCAGCAAATCGAGGACTGGTCCGAGGATATCTATCGGGCACCAGCGCGTCTACCTGGTGACGTCGGCAGCAGTGTTGCTGGAGCCTCTTCGGATCGAACAAGCAAGCGGGCTAGCACTTTCTTGCCCACAACCTCCCGATTCTCGACCGTCTACGGCGTCGATCGCAACTCTCGAAGGCCCGCGATGCCCACGACCATGGCCAGTCAGAGCTCCGGGGCTGCCCTGCTTCACCCGAACTCCATGTACGGCGGGGTCAACAGCAGTCGTAACAGCTTGATGGCCGCCGACCCTTACGGCTCTCAGCCTAGCCCAGAGGGACCTGGCCCAGCTGGTTTCATCCACGAGGCAGTTGTACCGCAGCCGCCCTCTGACTGGATGCCTTTCGGATTCCCCCTTGCGCACACTCTCTTGCTTGTCACTGCTTACTCCGAGGGTGAGATGGGCATTCGGACGACCCTGGACTCTCTCGCGACGACCGACTACCCCAACAGTCACAAATGTATCCTTGTTATTTGCGATGGTATCATCAAAGGCAAAGGCGAGGAGCTGTCCACACCTGACTATGTGCTGAGCATGATGAGGGATTTCACTATCTTGCCAGAGGAGGTCCAGCCATTCTCGTACGTCGCTGTTGCTTCCGGCTCCAAGCGACACAACATGGCCAAGATCTACTCCGGTTTCTACGACTTCGGTGCCAAGTCCCGGATCCCAGTGGATAAGCAGCAACGAGTTCCTATGATGCTGGTTGTCAAGTGCGGTACGCCCGCAGAGGAAAACAAGTCCAAGCCTGGAAATCGAGGCAAGCGTGACAGTCAAATCATCCTGATGTCCTTCTTGCAAAAGGTCATGTTCGACGAGCGCATGACTGAACTCGAGTACGAAATGTTCAATGGCCTGTGGAAGGTGACCGGAATATCGCCCGACTTCTACGAAATAGTATTGATGGTAGACGCCGATACGAAGGTTTTCCCTGACAGCCTGACACACATGGTCTCCGCAATGGTCAAGGATCCTGAGATCATGGGTCTCTGCGGCGAGACGAAGATCGCGAACAAGCGAGAGAGCTGGGTCACCGCTATCCAGGTTTTCGAATACTTCATCTCTCACCACCAGGCCAAGTCTTTTGAGTCGGTCTTTGGTGGTGTGACCTGTCTGCCGGGTTGTTTCTGCATGTACCGGATCAAGGCCCCGAAGGGAGGCAATAACTACTGGGTTCCGATTCTTGCCAATCCAGACGTGGTGGAGCACTATTCAGAGAACGTGGTCGACACTCTCCACAAGAAGAACCTGCTTCTTCTTGGCGAAGATCGTTTCCTCACAACTCTCATGCTCCGGACGTTCCCCAAACGAAAGCAGGTGTTTGTCCCTCAAGCAGTCTGCAAGACGACGGTCCCAGACAAGTTCATGGTTCTTCTCTCTCAGCGGCGTCGTTGGATCAACTCGACAATTCACAACCTCATGGAGCTTGTCCTTGTGCGGGATCTCTGCGGTACTTTCTGTTTCAGCATGCAGTTTGTGGTGTTCATCGAGCTTATGGGGACTCTGGTCCTCCCGGCTGCCATTGCTTTTACGATCTACGTCGGTAAGAAACTAATCTTGTCTCGTGTGTTCCCTGTGAGTCACACAGCTAACAACGCTCAGTCATTTCCTCGATCATCGGACCAGTCCAAGTTATTCCCCTGGTGTTGCTCGGCTTGATCCTCGGTCTGCCCGGCGTACTCGTGGTGATCACAGCACAATCATGGTCATACATAGTATGGATGCTCATCTACCTCTGCTCGCTGCCCATTTGGAATTTCGTCCTCCCGACCTACGCCTTCTGGAAGTTCGACGACTTCTCGTGGGGCGATACGCGCAAGACGGCTGGCGAGGTCAAGGGGGGTGGTCACGGCGAACAGGAGGGAGAGTTCGACAGCAGCAAGATCACCATGAAGCGGTGGGCCGAATTTGAGCGCGAACGTCGCAGCAAGACCGGGTACTTCCCCGGCCCCAATGACGGTAACGTGCCAGGCCACACGAAGAGCGTTCTCTATTCGCCAGGACCTTCGCCTGGCCTACATTATCATGATGAGTATTACTCGGACGCATAAGACAGTTGATTTTTGGTTTCTGGGGGAGGAAAAGTGTACGAGGCAAATTCTTGCGCTCTCATCGATAGCTTGGGTGGAGGGCGTCTTGTTCCTGCTCAAAAGCGCTTCTGTATTCGCACACATGGGCACTCTCACACTTTGTTTACGGCTCTATTAATACATGATTATGGTGGATGACTCGGCGACATGGATGAAATGGCGGTGTTCAGTCTCAATCGGACCTGCTTGAAGTCAAATCGGGGCATTTAGACCCTGAGCAGGAGAAATGACCATGAGGGCATGGCGTGCGAAAAAGCATGTCTTTTTCTTTTATCCATTCCATATGGGCCGGCCTGCCTGCCTGTCTGTATATATAATGAAGAGGAGGGAGAGCGCCGGCCGGTATTGCCTGGCTTACGTACCTAGCATAGAAGTAATCAACATGATGGCAGCACTGCGTTTGAGAGTTGTTCACCGCCAGGTCCATGATGAAACCTATACTCGCGGATATCACTCCTTCCTACCGATAGAGCCTCGGCGAGCTTACGAAAGGAGAGCCTCCCTGACTACGGAGTACTCGACGACTCTCGGGGATGGAATTACAAGGCATATCCTCTTTCAAGATGCATGAAGGCCACCATCGATCTCTGGCGGGAACCCTTTGTGAGTGATCTCTCACGAGGACCGAAAGTTTTTCCGCGATGCCCTCATGCCGGCACTAGGAGCTGTGTCTCTTTCCGAGGAAGACTCACTGGGATCTGTTCTGTCAACAACAGCGGGCCTAGGTGGGTGCTGCGGAGGTCGAATGCGCAGATAGCCTGGGGGTCTGCCTAGCTGGGCAGCCATGCCAGTGGCCGTGAACTTTTCTGACACCCCTCGTCCCCCCTCCCCTCCCCTGCTGTCGTGTTGTTGTCCACTTGTTCGCAGGCACACCGTCGAGCGCGCATCTTACCTCGTCGGTCGTCTGCCGCGAGCCTTACGACCTGCCCGCCCACCCGCTCACTCACCCTTTTCCTCTCGCCACACCACAGACCGCCGTCCTCCCCCTCCCAGCTCGTGCTCACCCCCTCCCCCTCCTAGGCCGCGGCGGCGTCCGCACCTGGGAGGAGGCGCAGCCGCCCGCGGCACATCTACTCTAGCGGCCTAGCCTGCTACCGCCGTCGGACCCGGCCGTGATGCTGTTGTAGTGGAGGGCGCGTGTCGACACGGACAGGGACGTGCAGGCCAATATGCGATCTGGACGTCCTCGGACGGGCTGTTCTGGGTCCTGTTCCCGGGGTGTGTGTCAACACGGGGTGGGTTGGTCCTATACGTGCGCCCTGCACCGGCCTGCTCGCCTGGGCGCCTGGGGCTCTCTGGTCCGCGGACGCTGATGGCGAGCTTGGCGGGCTCGGACGACGGCACAGCAGGAGGCCAGAGGGGCTGGGCTGAGCTGAAGTTCGAGGCAGAGCGCTAAGGAGGAGTGTAACGGCGGCCGGGAGGGCTGGGCCCGAGGGGGGTGGGGCTATGGAGTTGGGAAGCCACGGGGACAGATGATGTGGACGTGCGGTCCTCGACGGCGCAGCAGGCCTGGAGTTTTCTGTTGAGGATCTGCTCCTCGACCGACCCAGCGCACGCGAGGCGAGGGGCGCTGAGGTGTAATGAGAGTCGGACCGAGCCAGGCTGGCGAGAGGGCCCCGCGCGGGCGAGGCCGGAGGGCTGGTGACAGGAGCATGCCCGCGACGTCACTGTCGACTGTGCAGCGTCGTCCCCCCAGGCCGGGAAATCACCAGCGGGAGGGCGAAAACATCATGCCACCACGCCCGTATTCGAGCGCGGCTCGCTGCCACGAGACCAGGCCGCCTCACTCTCCTCTCTCCCCTCCCCGGGCGTGCTTTATCCAAGGTCCTGTGAGCGGCCCCCCAGACGCGCGATCCGGCTCGCTGCAGACAGACTGCACCCAGCCCGCCGATGGCGAAGGTAGGACCAGCGCGCCGAGCCCTCCCCCAGGCGACCAGGCCGGCCAGCCACGTTGCCATGCTTCCGAGATGTGTTGTACATCTGTCCCTGCCACGCGCAGGAGGCTGGACGGGCAGGGCATGGCAGCGCGAGCGAGCGAGGCCCGGTCGAGGGGAGACGCGGGCGTGTGTGGGAACAGCAAATCACTCTCCAGGTCGTCGGCGCATCGGTCGATGCTCGATGGGTGCCCTGGATCTGCAGGGCGCCGCTTTGGGAAGCCCTCGGGACAGGACGGGGGGGGGGGCACACACATACACACACACACACACACGCACACAGAGGTGAGTGCGCGGTGATGGCATCGCCTCGACCTCCAGACCGGGCATGGACATGTAAGGCCCCCGGCCCCCCCTGATGATCTTGAGGCCCAAAGGCTCACGAGACAAAAAGCATGATCTCAGCCTGGCTCGGCAGGCCCAGCAGGAATGAGGGTCGCGCGTCTGTGCCCCCGAAAATTCTCCGGGGGGGAGGGGCCTTGCGCACCGCTAATCCCGCGAGGGTATTTCCATGCCGGCTGGGTCCTCTCTTCCCCCCATGCGACCCCCTCGAGGACACGAGAATAGAAACGGCCCATGTTACCCCCAACCCCCCGTGGGCCGCCGCAGCAGCGTGCTTACCATGACCACAGGGCCGCCCATACGAGTTAGCCCGGGGGCGCGCTGTGATTGGGCGCGCTGGAGCCTTTTTGGCAAGAGGGCGAGCGATTCGAGGCTGGCCCTCCGGACGTGCCCCCCGTATGCGAGCAGCCGATACAACCTCTGGGAGCGGTGAGGTGGGCGGATGTGACCGATTCCCTGCAGTTCGTTCCTAGCTGTTGGGAAGCAGCTCGTACCGGGGGGGGAGGGCAGGCGGCGAGGTCTGCGCGTGACGGGGCGTCGTGAGGGCAGGTTACACGATGGCCCTGCCCGTGGGGATGGATTCGAACCCGGACAGGAGAGGAGGAGGACAAGGCCATGCCAGGCCAGCCAGGCCAGACAATGGGCAAGGGGGGAGGGGGGCGCCCAGCACAGCGGCCGGGTTCCTTTCTGTTCTCCCCCTCCTACGATCGGGCGGGATCGAGTCTGATCGTCTTTGTGCGCGGCGAGGGAGAGGGACAGAAGAACAGGAGGAGAAGGAGGAGGAGGAGGAAAGGGGGGACGGGGTGGGGCATTGTTGTCAGTCCAGACTTGCCATTGATGCTTCTGTGCCTCGTGAGATCTGATGCGTCAGTTTGCTCACGCGGTGTCAAGGCCCAAATCCGGGGACCGGTCAAATAGCCGCTGGGGCCTCTCCTGGTAGTTCGAGGGCGTGAATCTCGGGAGGGCTGGCCATTGGTGACGAGCGGCGGCGGGTCCCGGGGGAGGACGGTCGTCATTGAGAGGCTTCCTTGCAGGAGGATGATGCTTCTTCTGCTTCTTCTGCCGCGAGGAATAAACCAGCACCGACCGACCGCACGTAAGCCACCTCGCGCAGGCGGCGAGGGTATCCACCCACACCCACACCCACCACCCGCCTCCCACCTCACCTCACCCTATGCAGGTCGCCTTCTCACACTGGAAGACTCGCATTCCTCCCCCCTCCCCCAAATCCCCCCCATAATCACCGTGCCGCAGCCGTAGGCAAATAGGGAGGGCCAGACGGCGGCGGGCGAGGAGCGTTTCGCTCTCCCGTTCACACCATCTAATATGCAGTCTGGCGGGCGAGGTGGAATGGGGTGGCAGCGCGGAGGGCCAATTACGTCGCCGAGGAGGCCCGTCACCCCCCATCTTCATGCCTGCCTGCCCGCCTACCTGCCCGCCCGTCTGCCTGCCCAGCCCTCCTGGTTGTTGTGTCGAGCCGGGCGCTTGCGATATGGCATGCCGGATCAGGGCTTAGCAGGTATGTCCGATCTGGTGTTGGTGGGTGGATGGGAGGGGACGGGGAGGACTATCCAGGCCCTCCAGAGGTCGGGATCGTGACGCCAGGCGCGGCTGCTCTACAGACTGCTTCTTGCTAGGCGGGCTAGACAAGCCATGCATCTGTCTGTCTGCCTGTCTGCCTGCCTGCCTGCCTACCTGTCTGTCTTGCAGCTGTGCTAGCCACTGTGGCACCCTGTGGCATTCATTGCTGGTACTGCGTCTGCTCAGTATGTCTAGTAGTGAATGCCGCCCCACAGCGGCTAGTGCGGGATTGTGCCGGCTCCTTCAGGGCAAGAAGGGAGTACCCGGGCCTGGCCTGGCCTGGCCTGGCCCTATCGAGCACCCTGGCACGGCCTGGCAGCCTGGCACCTGGGCACCTGGGCACCTGGGCTGCCGTACGGGCTACTTAGTATGTAGGGGTTCCAAGGTTTAAGGTTGCCTTGCCTTCTGGGGCCCTAGCATACCGGGCTAGGTACTGAGTAGATGTACGTGGTACCCTACCCAGCACTGACTGGTGTGAGGGGAGGGGGTGGCGTGGGCGGGTGAGTCCGGGGAGACGGAGCTGTTAGGCTGGCCTGCTGCACCCAGGGTCAACCACTAACACGAAGAGCCCTCCTCTCGCCGGTTGCAGGTACGTAGTAATAGTAGCCCCCCCCTCCCTCCCCCAGATCACCCCCAGATCCCCTCCTGCTCGTCGCGGGAGACCTACCCAGCCTGGCAATATCGCGCCAACCTTGAGCCGGTTGACGAGCACCTGACAACTCCTGACAACTGCGAGACGCCTTCTGCTCGACCAACCTCGACCCTACCCTTGAGGGCCCCAGCTGCACATCTGACTCCTGTCACATCCCCCCTTCCTCTTGCACCACCCCCCAGCGTGGTCTGGTCCCCCATCTGAACCTTGTCAACTCAATTCGGCCGCGGCCACGGTGACTCTCTCACGAGAGAGAGAGAGAGAGAGAGAAAGAGAGCGCGCTCTGCTGCCAAGCCAGCCCACTGCGGCGCCAAGTCGTCCCTCAGCCTCCGGAGCACAGCGCTGCCTAAGCCCGCTGGTTCCCCGCGCTCGAGCACACAGCGGAAAAAAGACAGACGTCGACATACAAGCTCCAGTCCGCGCTCGCGCTCGCGGCCTCGCCTCCCTCTCAGCGCTGCGCAGCGCACGCACGACCTGCGGTCCCACGCTCCGCACGAAAGCCTCTCTACTTCCTGATCCGGCATCACCTAACCCGCCAGCCCGGCCAAGTCCAGTCCAGTCCAGCCCAGCCCAGCCACCGTCCTCCGCCCCGTCGAAGGCAGCCTGGGCCCGCCGCGAGCTGATCACTGCTCGGCCTGTCTGCCCATCGCCCTCCTGTCCTCTTGTGGCGGCTGCGCCTCGAGAGATACGCTCTCGCCTGGCCCGCGCATAGTCGCCGCGGCTCCCCACCCCACACGTCGAAGCGTCATCTTGGCTGTCGACAAGCAGCTGTGACAAGCGGCGGACCGGGACTTCGCGAGGGCCTTGGGCTGTCACCATCCCGGCACCCCTGTGCAGCACACCCCGGCCCGCTCTATTGCCCAGCTTCTCTGCGCGCGGGAAAAGCAATCGCGGCCCAGGGGACCAAGACAGAGAGGACCGCGCCTGGCGTGACCAAGTCGGCGAAGACATTGGCGGGGTCCCCAGGCGGAGAACACGTCCCCGCCCGTTTCCCAGCGCGGCTGCGGATGCCGTCAGGTTGGCACGAATCCCCACGAGACGAGCTCGGCCAAACATGTGGTCTGACGACGAGGACGGCTCGTCGGGCTCCTCCCTGAGCGGCGGCACCCGAGAGAGTGCATCTTCCTATTCCGAGGTCCACTGGCCGCTCCCCCGGGCCGCGGGCGACGTCGGCACCTCCAAGTCCGCCGACATGGACCTGGACGACGACGCCGCCAGCGACCTGCACGGCCTCGCCACCCCGACGCAGGGCGACTTCTACCACGAGTACATGTCCGAGGACGAGGACGAGGACAATGACATGGTCGGCGGCGCCGGCGCGCACGTCGATATCCTGGCGGTCACTAATGTGCTATCGCACGGGATCGACCTGGATGACGAGTTTGAGCCGGCCGGAACAGTCATACCAGACCAGGGTCACGGGGGCAGCGATCAGCCCGCCGCCCTGCCTGCGCAGGAACCCGAAGACGAGGACTTCTCGCCACCATTCGACCTGGGGGCTCATATGTTCCAGGCCGCTCATAATTTCGATCTGGAGCAGCAGCCGCAGCCGCAGCAGCAGCCGCCGCCGATGCCGACAGTACCTCAATTTCTCGTCAATGGGGTCCAGCCGCTCGCTCTGCCGAATGCGCTTCAGGACGAGCCGCAGGTGAATCCCATCACCAACCATCACATGATGGCAGGGGCACAGGCCGCGCACAACCTGCAGATGCTGCATCCCAATATCATGAGCAACCTACACGGCGCTGCCCTCGGGCCCGATAACTACAATCTGTCGGGTTTCATCAGGGCGTGGCAGAACGCGGCGTGGCAGGGCCTGGCGCGGGAGCGTGGTCGCTATCCCTGGCCGGACAAGCTCGACCAGCAGATGTCGCAAAGCGTCCTGCATGTCGATTATATGGACCTGGAAGGAGACAGATACGACGTGCAGGGCATAGATTGGGAAGACCTGGGTGTCACGAGGAGCGAGGCCCGAGAACGAAGGTTGAACACGTACAAGAACTACGTCAACGTGCCGGGCTCGGACCGCTGGGAGGTGAGTACCGCAGTGCTGCAGCGAGGCGCCCTGACTGCATCTGACATCCCTTGCTGACTACCGTCCAGGAGACCCAAGGCCTCCTCCCCTGCACCGAGAGCTACTTCCGATTCCGCGGCCTGGACGTCCGGAAGAATATCAATCTCGCGCACTTCCAGCTCCGCAACGTCCTGGCCTCCACCTCCAGGGGCCAGGTCTTCTATCCCAGCCAGTCCTCCATCCACGAATTTAACCCCATCACCGGCAAGACTAGATTGGGCATGCGGTCGAAAGAGATACCGCACTTTCAGGTCTCGACCCTGGCCGCGGATCACGGCACCCTGGTGGCAGGAGGATTCTTTGGCGAATACTGCTTCCGAAGGCTGTCCTCGGAGAACAGCAGCGAGACATACGAAGGCACAATCACGACCGATAATAGCGGTATCACGAACCACGTCCAAATCCATACGTCGCGCACGTCTTCAAGTCCAAGAGCCGCATTCGCCTCGAATGATCGCGGCTTCCGCGTCCTGGACATCGAGACGGAAAAGTTTGTTTCGGAGACGTACTTCACGAAGCCCGTCAACTGCTCAGCAATCTCGCCGGACGGACGGCTGCGGGCCATGGTCGGCGACCAGACCCAAGTGCTTATCGCCAAAGCAGAAGCGGATGGTCAGCCAGAAGTCCTGAAAAAGCTCGGCGGCCACGGAGATTACGGTTTTGCCTGTGCCTGGGCAGACGACGGCTGGACGGTAGCGACGGGGTTCCAGGACAAGTCGGTCAAGATCTGGGATGCGCGCCGGTGGACCGATGCGAGGGGCGAGGCCTCGCCGGTATGCACACTCAGATCCGAGATCGCAGGCGTCCGGTCGCTGCGCTTCTCGCCGCTCGGGTCCGGCAAGCGGGTGCTGGTGGCAGCCGAGGAGGCCGACTTCGTCAACATCTACGACGCACGAACCTTCCAGACGAAGCAGACCTTCGACTTCTTTGGTGAGATCGGCGGCACCTCCTTCGTGAACGATGGCCAGGACCTCCACGTCCTGTGCTGTGACCGGAACAGAGGCGGGCTGTTCAAGCTCGAGAGGTGCGGTGTGGGCGCGGAGCGACACCACGACCCCGAAGACCCTGGCATAAGGCCGTACGCCGCGTGGAAGAACGGCAGCTACGACTGGCAGGAATTTAAGACCACGCCACGACGGCTACCTCGGTATTCTGAAATCCGGCGCCGGCGGGCTATAGCTCCGTACTTGCTTCAGCCCTTTTGACGAACCCGACAGCTCTGCGGGCTTGGCGACGACACGCACGCCCACACCTCTCCCAAGACTTTATATAATGATAACGCACATGATACCCATCGGAATCTTTCCTCCAACCGCCCCCCCTCCCTTTTATGCCTTCAGACGGATTACGATTTTGGAAATGCATATGCATGTACGACGAGGCTCTAGCATTGGGAGCCGCACCTCACGAGCTGGAGTTTAGAGCAACCCATGTCATTGGAAAGCGTCTGATTTTGGTGGCGCGGATTGGATTTTTTCTTTTTTTTTTAATGTCTCGGCTGTTTTGACGCATTTAATCTTATCTTTTTGGCGACGACGGTCCAGTCCCGCAAGCAGTCCTGACATGTCCAAGTACATCAGTTATTTGTTCCCTCACGACCGCTGCGGCAGCGTGGGGCCGCTCGGCGTAGGATTGGACGCGCCGTCGCATCTTCTTAGTCAGGCAGTTTATGGTGTATTTTTCCTCGAGTCCTGCGCTGGAGTTGCATCTTGGCACGCAAGGCTAGGCAGAGGGATCGATTTTGATGACGAGCGGGATCTCATTGTATAGGCGTTTGATGATTTCCGAAATCCTACTCTCCGATGGTGTGTAATGGAGCCCGGGGCCAACGGGCCCCGGCTGCTCCCTGCGGCGTATCGCATGTACGTATGTTTGCTGTCTTGATACGGGATGATGCCTTCCTTGTATGTATGTGAGGATGTATGTATGTATGTATGTACGTGTGTGTGTGTGTGTGTGTGTGTGTGTGTGTGTGTGTGTGTACGCATGTAAGGTAGGGACTATGATGATGATTGTGCCAATGCGATGCTGTGCACGCGTCGTCCTCGAGATGTATACGGGACTGGTCGAGCCGGATCGGGGACCGATACCAATTTCTACAACTTAATTAAAACTCGAGTACTCCGAGGGGCGGGCTTCACGATGGAGGTGACGTGGCAGCGGGACAGGATCGATCGATAAGGTAGTCCGTATAATTTCTCTGCTTACTCGCATACATATGACCGGCGGGAATCCCCCCAGGGCCCCGGAGACAGCCCCGAGAAAATCGGCGCACAAACGAATCTATACACAAGAAAGCCCAAGGCGCAGACAATCCACCCCCCCTTCTCCCCTCTCCCCCTAACACGCCTTCTCCTCCTCACCAGACCAACTTCCTCCCCACGCTCTCTCTCAATTGCCACTCTACAGAGCCGCGACGAGCGCCTCCCAGGCGGCACCGACGGTGCCGAACAGGGAGGGCACGATACCCCAGCTCTGCTCGCAGTTGTACTCGCCGGCGGCCTTCCACTTGTCGTCGAACATGCTGAAGAGCACGACACGGTCACCAACGGCGTCGAGGATGCTCTTGATGGCGATGGCCTGGTTGGCGACGGAGGGGACGGCGAGGCCGATGGTGTCGCCGGAGGTCGGGTAGCCGGACTCGAGGATGTAGCCGGTCAGGCCGGAGCAGGCGCCCTCGATGATGTCGAGCTGGGACTGGACGAACTCGCCGGCGTCGGCGGGGGCGACGGTGGAGGTGAAGTAGGCGTGGGCGTTGGCGGCGACGACGTCGACGAGCGGGCAGATGGCCGAGGCGAAGTCGGTCTCCTGCCAGGTGGCGACGACGTCGGTGGTGGTCCAGGGGCCCGAGTACAGGCTGCCGAGCTCGGACTTGACGTGCGTGATAAGGGCGGCGAGCTCGGACGCGGTGCAGTACCCGTCGTTGACGGCCTCGTTGGCAACGGCGAACAGCTCGACCAGGTCCATGTTGTCCCAGGCCTTGAACGCCGCGATCTGGCTCTCGACGTCGGGCGACTCGTTGGTGCAGCCGGCCTCGCCGATGTAGATGCCCGCGATGATCTTAAGGCCCCACTTGGCGGCGGCGGCGCCCACGTTGGGCAGGGTGTCGCAGTCGGTCGAGTAGACGCGGATGGAGGTAAAGCCCACGGCGGCGATGGCGGCAAGGTCAGCCTCCACGGCGGTGGCCGACTGGCAGTCGCCCGTCAGCGGGTTGTACGGGGTGTAGGTGAGCGACCAGGGCGAGGAGCCGGAGCCGCCGAGGGTGGCGGACGAGGCGGTGGAGGTGGCGCTGGCGGAGGCGGACGAGACGACGGACGAGACGGCGGACGAGGCGGAGACGGCGGCGCTAGAGACGCCGGAGACGGCGGCGGACGGGGCGGCACCGACGGCAGCGGCGCTGCTGGTGGCGACCTCAACGGCGGAGGTGGGGACGGCGACGGAGGAGGAGGTGGTGGCGTCCACGGAGGCGAACGGGCAGTAGACCACGGTGGAGGTCACGACCTCGGTGGTGACGGCCGGGGCGGTGTAGGTGCCGGGCAGGTAGGTGGTGATGACGGGGACGGTCACGGTCTCGGAGGCGGAGGTGACCGTGGTCGTGGTGCCGGGCACGATCGTGTAGGTACCGGCGACGGGGCAGGTCTGCAGGCGGTGTTAGGAACGGCAACTCTCTCTCTCTCTCTCTCCCGAAAAAAACCAGGCCGAGATCCTTCTCGCCGTCGTGGGGGACGACGGGCGGGCTTTACTTACGTAGACGGTCTCCTTGATGACGCTGGTGACGACACCGGCGCTGTTCGTCGAGACGGTGGCGTACGGGCAGGTGACGACGGTGGAGGTCTCCACGACACTATTGGCAGGCTTGTTAGTCTTGTCTCTCTCTCTCTCACACATACACACACAAAACTGGCGAGCAGCGAGGAAAAGAGCCCGCAAGCCCAAGCCCTCTCAAAGCCCTCGGAACGAAGGGAAATATCCCCAAGCTGGCAAGAAAATCCTGGGAGACCTACGTTGTCGTGCCACCAAGGGTGTAGGTGCCAGCCGTGCAGACGGTCGACGAGGGCACAACCGCGGAGGTGGTGGCCGTCACGGTCATGGTGCTGGCCGGGAAAGTGTAGGTGCCTTTTGACAGAGCGTCAGTATATCAGGAACCATCATGCGCGGAACAAAAACAAGGGCACAGATGGATAGATACTCACCTGGGGTAGGGCACGTCTGGGCGGCAGGCGTGGGGATGGCGGCGGCGGAGGAGATCACCGCGGGGACGCTCACGGTCGAGGTCTGCGACGAGAGGAGGGTCTCGAGCGTGGTCGACGTGGTGTTCTTGACCGCGGGCTGGGCGTTGGGCGTGGGCGTCCCTGGACCGGCCGGGTTAGCTCCTAGGTCGGGGTGGAGGAGGAGGAATCTCCCACGTACAGGTGAAGTCACCGGTCACGGTCTTGACGACGGGGGTGCAGGCCTTGTCGGAGTTGCTCTGGCTCCTCTTCAGGTGGTGGATGGCATCGTGAGCGTGCCTCTGCTGGTGCGCGCTGGCGCCTCCGAGGAGGGCCGCGACGGCCACGAGAGATCCCTTCATGATGTCGGATTAAGCGTAAGAATATTATTACTTTGGCTGTCGGTTATAGTAACCTGGACGGAAAAGGATTCGATACTGGGTTGCGTGTGTATATAATCTATGCCGGATGGCAGGAGAACGAGTGCCCGCTAAAAGAGTGAAGCGGTGGTCTGGGTGTGGATTAAGGTACGGGGAGGAAGAAGACTGGCGATGCCTTCAACTTGACAGTATCACCGCAGCGAAGGGGATACCAAAGGGTCCGTGGGGGGAGGAAGAAGAGGAGGAGAAGGGACAGGTGAGCCCAGAGGAGATCATGGGCTTGTTATTTTATTGCGCCGACCGAGAGAGGCGGTCGGTAGGCTGGGCAGTGCCTTGGGGTGTGGATCCGGGGAGGGCGCTGGCAGCAGCGCAGCGCAGCCTCGCTCTGGCTTGCTGTGGGGCCCCCTTCCGAATCCCACGGGTCGCCCTTCGACGGCAAGGTAACTTTACTCACCTACGTGCTCCCCATGTGTGTCCCACGCGCAAGGGCGATCTCCACCCCGTCTCATTACAGCCTGCCCCGTCGCTGGTGGCTCATCGGCGAAGAGCGGAGCGGGGTGAATCCTCCTCCCCAGGCGACGATGCCAGGCCTGGCGGTGATCTCTCCCCATCCCCCCTCCACCAGCTCCAGGGTCCCGACTCGGGTGGTGGACGACGGCGGGCGCTGGCGAGGTAGGCGAGTGCCGTCACGGCCCCAGAGGCGAGGGGGGAGGGGGAGAGGCGCGGTGGTGGTGAAATGAGATGAGCCATACGCATACTCTGACCACCCCAGGCTGCCAGGCGTGTTGCTCGACCAGATTCCCCAGCACGCACCAGCACTCGACTTACCGTACTGAGGTCCAAGCCCGCCAAGCCCATGCGAGATTAGGGCTGCCGCTTGACCAAAGTGGTAACCACCATTTCGAATGGGCCATGCGCGGCCGAAAAGGAGGTGCGCCGGGACGTCATACCGCAGCAGTGGGAAGACGACCCTGGGGACAGGGCCCTCTCTGCCTTTCCTCTCTCACTCTCTGCTTTCTTTCTTTTTTGCCGAGACACACAGACGCTGGGAAGGCCGTGGCCAAGGGCGGGCCAGGGGGAGGGCCCACGGCGCTGGCCAGTCACGATAAGGTTGGCCGGGTGGGTTGCAGGTCGGGAAATTGGCTTAGCGACATTGGCTTCCCACTCTTGGGCTGTCAGAATAGGATTGGATGCGCGCGATCGGCGGGGCCCTGCTGATTCCTAATCTCTCGACCTCGTCCCTCCCCTCCCCCTCCCCCCCTCCTCGACCGTTGAGAGAGCGACGGCCTGCCCTGTGATGGTGGCGGCGGGGCACGGGTGCCGTGGTGCGAATGGGAGGCTGGAGGACGGCCCAGCCCACGAGGACGAGCGGGTGTCTCATCACATCACAAGTGCCGTTGCGACGTGCCTGACCCAGTGGGTGGACGTCTTGTTCCCCCCTCCCCTCTTCCCCAGGACGACGGCGCCACCAGATACTCGAGGTCATAGGCCCCCGACGCCTAGCCGCTAGAGAGCGCAATTTGCCGCCCGAGATGACGGCCTCGGTCGGGGGTCCTGGATGGTACGGCGACAGGAGCGGTGCTGGGCTCGCCGGCAGATGAGCGCCGCGGCGGGCGACCCGAGGATCAGGAGGCCTGTGGAGGCCCCGTCTCGATGCTGGTACAGCATCCGACCTGATCGGATCGCCCTCTGCTCGCAACACCAGGACGGCCTCCCGCGAGAGGAGCACAGGACAGCCGGTGTCCATGGGCCCTTCCCCCTGCTTGGCTACGGTCGACATAGTACATACCATCAATTCAGTACTAGAAATACTGCTTCTATGTATAGCAGGGCGAGGCTGGCGGTAAGGGCGCCATCTCTCCAGATGACATGACTGAGACCGCGAGGGCATAATTACCTGATGACAGCCAGTCAGACAGGCCGTCAGCCCAGTGACAACCTCACCCCCGGCCCGCGCGCGAGAATAACTATGAATATCACGATCATCCCCCCCCCCTCGCGCTCGTACTGGGGTGCCGGACCGGCGATCTCATTCTCCAGAGAACCTAAATACCGTCGTAGCCCACTCGCTTGGCGCCCCGTACTGGGGACCGCTGTCGCGCCGTTGTGGGTGGGTGCGTACTGAGTTTGCAGCCCGCCCGTTCTTGTTCCTGCATGTGGGGGCCGCGCTAAATCCAGGAACGAATGCAACCCTCGCGCCCCGGTCCCGGTCAGCGCGAGGACGACCCTGCGCTGGCTATTCTCCGAAGGAGACGCTCTGTCTCTCGCTCTGTGTGTGTGTGTGTGTGCCTTTCGCGGGCGGCGGGCCTCTCCATGGACAGTGCTCGCGAGACGGCGCCGGCCAGGGTCTGACCGTGCTATGGTATAAGCGTAGGGCGATACTACCATAGTATGTCGTTGACCACGGCGTCTCACCCATGCAAGACACTGTCAAAAAAGCTTGGCTCTTCATGCGCCCAGGTTTGAAAAACCTCGTGTGGTGGTACGCCCAGGCTCGAGTAGGTAAGCCGCGGTCGATCTCCGGCGCCAGGGACGTCCTTGATTTCCCACGAGCTCGGCAGTTTCGGAAGGCCCAGCGGTCGAGAGGAAGCCATTCTACATCTCTGCCTCTGTTCTCGAAATTACACACGAGGCGCCGCCATGGACCGAAATCACGGTCACAAAATCCCATGAATATACACCAATTCGTCTTCATTTGAGCTATGCCCCATCTACCCTCGTATACCTCGAGAGACTGAGAGAGACCGTTCCCGTCGGATGCCAGGACGTCGTAACCCAGCAGCGCCAAGTTGCTCATTCTAAGACATGGCCTGGACTCTCCACGCGATGCTTACTCACTTCGGCTTCCGACCAGTGCCTGTCCATGAAGCAAAGGCAGTACTCGGGATGGCATGTCTTTGTGATGCGCGACTGTTCTTCCCCAGACCCATCTGAACCTCTACACAATCCTGCCGGTGTAGGTGTCTTTAGACGCCGAGCCGATGTCCAAATGCATCCCGTATCAACCCTAGACGCGCTGTCCGATCCCGACTGCCTCGCCGCAATACCCGAATACCCCCTGCGCATTCCGTCGACGGACAAAGTCCCTTCCAGAGCCCCTCTTCCGCACATTCCACGTTGACACACAGCTTCGCTCAAAGCTGAATCGCAGAACCGGCGACAAGGCACAGAGCCAAGAGACCCATCTGCAAGCCATTTAGTAAACACATCACACCTGCGGAGCCACAAGACGACGTACCGAGACCTTGCCGAGCCTACCGCTCGCTCCGCGTGCAGCCGCCGACTTCCCCGTTGCACTCACTGGGGGGATGGTGAGCACTGTGTTGAACCCGGGTATGTGGACGCTGCCAGCTACCGTCCGCGATCCGGTCGTAGTGGTCGTGAGGTCCGACGCGGCGGTGGACCCGGGAGTGGTCAGTGGTGGCATGTGATCCAGAGTCGCTGTCCAGGTGGATGTGAACGTGGTGTCCGGCTCGGTCTCTGTCGTGGTGCCGTCGGCGACCCAGGCGGTGGAGGGGACCACCTCAGGCGAGTCAGTGTCCGTCACGAGGGTGGTGGGCACGCTGGAGCCGCTGAGGCCGGAGATGTCTGAGGGCACGATGGAGAGAGGGAGAGAGGTAGGTGTGGTCACTGGGATCGGGGCCGGCCCAGAGAGCGTGGCGGTTGTGCTGGTGTCGAAGTAGCTCAACATGTCTGAGCCCGTCTTGACGATGGTCGTCGAGGGGCCGATATAGATAGAGTAGGACACAGACATGTATTGAGGGCGAGAGACCGCATCGGTATGGCTCACGGAGGAGGCCACAGAGCCCGGCAGAGTAAGGACACTGGAGTCCATGATGGAACTGCTGTTTCGTAAGATTGATGGGTGTTCGAAAAGAAAGGACGTTGGTAGATGGTTACTGGCTAGTCGCGATGGTCTTATGATGATCTCGTGAACGCCCTGCTGCTCTTCTCATGAAAGGGCCTGATTGATTCTTCAGATACCAGATGGCGTCGACCTCGAGAAAGAGCAACACAGCTGAGACGAAGCCCGTCTACCGATGGTCAACCTCGCAGCTTCCTTTGCGACCGGCGCGCGATGCTCATGATCTTTGTCCTTGCCGTGTGTGTCTATCAGAGTGTATAAGTAAGGAACCCAGGACGCAAGGCGATAAACGAATCCTCCTGCATGAAACGTTCCAGCAGGGAGATACAAGTCACCAGAAAGGTGGCGAAGGCCGCTGGATACCTCAGACAGAGACGGGATATGTTCCGGTATTGTCCTTAACGGTGGTAAGGTCTTCCTCGTGGACAGAAGGCAGCCGCTGTTTACCAATCCACAAGGTGGTAGGCAGGCTCAGTAAGTCACAGCGAGATCATCGACTCGCTCGATGCTCGGTCGGTCTATGCCGCGCCTTTTGGAAGATACGAGAAAAGAGAGGTCGGCTTGACAGCAAGCAGGCCAGGAGCCCGCACCGAGACACTCGGTCGATTCAGGGCTTTCACACATGTCTGTCGTACGCCGTCAGTCACAGCTTTTGCGCAGAGGCCGCAGATGCAGAAAACAGGAGTGTTGCACTTCGAGGCCCACAGGTGCACAGCGATAACGCACTGCATGCGGTCAGGCCTTGACTGATGCGCGGATCGCGAGGATTTGAATGGTCGTCGGGCCTCCCCTCGAGTCCGCAGCGACAGGCCCGTCCGACGTAGCACGGGCGGCCACGGCGCATCCAGCCACTGCTGTCACTTGTGCTAGGCCAATGGGCAAGTCGCACATCCGGACAAGCCACTGAGCGCCTTCAGGTCATCCTGCTTGGGTCGCGGGCATGGCACGCTCCGCGCCGATTCCCCAGCTCAAGAGAGCTTGGCGTCATGTCTGAAATGTGACGTCGCGAGGTCGGGTCAATTGCTGGGCTCTTATCGATAAGCCGCGCCGATAAGATAAGCGGACGCGCTCAAACTTTTTGGACATCGCCATGGTCATTCCTCTCTTCCCACCTATCTTGGCACCTCTGACCGGCTCAATTCACGATGCAGAGGGCCGGGGCTGGGTCATATGTGTGCTGGAAATGCCTGTCCAGAGGTGTCCAGCCGAAGCCTCCATCGGTAAAGAGGCCATATTCAACGACAGGTAGCCGCTGCCTCAGCGCCCATGGAGCGCGCGCCGCGTTCCGAGTAAGTCGCGAGATGGGAAGGCCATTGAGAACCCCCGGGGCCTGACCTCCGGCTTGGCAAGGCTTGAATACATTGCTGACTTGTGGGCCTCCTTCAGAGTTTCGCGACTGTACAGGAACAGGCCCTTCGACCACAAGTTGGCAGCGACACCCCGCGGATCCGCGACCGGCTGCGACAATGGGAGGCAGACAACCAAGTCGCTGCCCCGAAGTCGATGCCCGCCGACTCTGGTGAAGCTGGGCGACCTCGGAACCTGCTCACAAGGCCCCGCACCGTGAACGAGGCCGAGCAGGAGAAGGATGAGCGGAGCTCGAGCCATGAACAGCCTTTCCTGGACAGCGACGGCGCGCTCGATTACCTCCCCGCGCCGACCGACTTCCAGCCCGGTGACCTCATAGAGACCATGGCAGATGGCGACAGGCTGCCACTTCTGGCGATATGCCTCGGTTATCTCAATGGCTTCTACCATTACTACACCATTACCGGCAGGTGGAAAGCGGCCCCGAAGCTGTATTCGCAGTTTGTCGTCCGGAATTTCGTCACCGACCAGATGCTGCAGCCTGTCGTCGACAAGCTGCCCAAGGAGAACCTGTCGCGCGAGGCCCTGAGGACGATGACGGAGAAGAAGCTGGGCCCGGATCGTGTCAGCGGCGCAGGACTGCTGCACAAGATGGTGCAGTTCCAGCAGAAGACAGACGAGGTCCTGCAGAAGCACGGGACACTGCTCGAGAAAGCCCACGAGCTTGTGTCCGAGGAGGGAGACAGATATGTAACCCTGGATCAGGTCCAGGCCCGTCTGTTCCGGCACGTAAAGGACTCGGAGTGGAAATGGCCAACGCCTCCGCACGTGCTGTATGCTGTGCACCGTACGGTCATGAGTGACGACCTGGGCTTTCGGCCTTTCGGTACGCTAGGCAGCTCCCGGACGTGGCTGTTCGAGGTGACTCCACGCGAGGACGCCGCCTTGATCCAGAACATGCAGACTCTGGTCAGGCTGTTCACCGATATACCCGGCAAGGTAAACACTCCTCTGTCCGACTTGACATCGTCGCAGTTGAAGCAAAGCCAGCTTGGCCGGTTCATCCTGAAGGCCAGGGATGCTATCGACCAGAGCCGACGGTTCCGGGACTGGACCCCACACGGCATGCTCGGGCCCTCGAAGCAACAGGGACTCCGTGCTCGTACGGACTGGAGCGATGTGGACATGAGTATCCTGCATTTCATGCTGATGTGGGCGGGCCACGACCAATTCTCCGAGTCCTCACGGTTCCACTGGATAGGCTCGGCGATATTGCGGGCGACGGGCCGGTATAAAGACAGCGAGTATCTTTCGACGACGACAGGTTGGACCTTCCTACAAGAAGTGGGCTATGTTCCTCCCTGGGACCTTCACAGCCGCTACGTGGAGCGTCTCCCGTATGTCAAGCTGTCACGGGAGAGTGGGTTTGCGCCTCTGCCCTTGGGCCCCGAAGGCATAAAGCCATACATCACTCCAGACGTATTCTATGGCAGGCGCCACGATTGGGCCGGGCTCAAGGCTTTCGCTATCGACTCAAAGGATACGACCGATATCGATGATGCTGTATCAATCGAGACGACGGACGTGCCTGGGGAGTACTGGGTCCACATCCACGTTGCGGACCCTGCATCTCAGATCCGACCCCAGTGCGCCCTCGGGGAGCGCGCCAGCCTGACGCCCTTGACACTGTACCTTTCGGGACACTATTCCAATATGTGGGGCGTGGGCGACGAAGTCCAGAAGCTGTTCTCTCTTGCCCCGAACAAACCCTGCCTGACCTTCAGTGGCAAGATCAATGAAGACGGAGAGATTCTGGAATCCAAAATCACACCTGGCAAGCTGCAGGAATTCATCTACATGACGCCGGAAGACGCAAACACTGCCGTAGGCGGTGAAACCCTCCGGAAACCACCAACATGGGCGAGGGCCGAGAGATTTGTCGTGGGCAAGCCGCCGGCGGAGAAGCCAGCCACGCGCGAGATGACAGCCCCATCTGGGCTACAAACACAGGACCTCGACTCTCTCAAAACCCTGTATCGGCTTGCGGAGGCGCGACACCAGAGGCGTCTTGCCAACGGCGCCCTGCCGGGCTATCTGCCTCGCCCCAGCATCAAGGCCTCCTTCGACGACACCTCGATAGAGCAAGTCCCGCCGGGGCTGATGACCTGCAGCGGCGACCCGTCGATCAGCATCTCCTGGGACGTCAGCGAGTCGCCCATGGTGACGAGCATCATGCAGCTCGCCGGCGAGATCGCCGCGCAGTGGTGCGCAGACCGCAACGTCCCCGTCCCGTTCCTCACGCAGCCGCTCGTCGAGAGGAACCTCGCGCTGGTCAAGTCCTACACGGAGAAGGTCTTCTACCCCTACTTCGCGCGCGGCGACGCGCCCCCGACCGAGGTGTGGACCCAGCTCCGCCACCTCATCGGGCCCGACGAGCTGTCGACGCGCCCGGGCCGCAACTTCCTCATGGGCACCAACAGCTACGTCAAGGTGACCTCCCCGCTGCGGCGGTACTCGGACCTCCTCGCGCACTGGCAGATCGAGAGCGCGCTCGTCCAGGAGGCCGGGCGCGGCGCCGTGTCCGAGCAGAAGCTCCCCTTCCACCGCCGCGCGCTCGAGAAGGAGGTCTTCCCCTGGCTCCGCCTGCGCGAGGGCGTCATCAAGCGCCTCAGCAACGCCCGCGGCAGCGAGGGCTACGTGCTGCAGGCGCTGCTGCGGGCGTGGAAGTACCCTGACGCCGACGCCTCCGCGTCCTCCAGGCTGCCCAAGGCGTTCCGGCTGACCGTCCAGACCACCCTGGCGTCGGACGCCGCTGGCGGGGCGAGGCGCAAGATCATCCCCGGCACGCTGGACTGGTTCGGCATCGACGCGTGGCTCGTGCCGGAGGGCCTGAGCCGGCTGGGCCTGGGCGTCGCGGACGTGAGGCAGGGCGACGTCTTCGAGGTCCGCCTGGCGGATATCAACGTCCACCAGGGGGAGGTATTTGTTCAGGCTACGGGGAAGGTCAACGTGCAGAACGATGCGGTGGCCGGGGGCGAGGAGAAGCCCGAGGAGGTTGTGAAGGATAATTAGGGGCGGGAAGCCCACGCTCGAAGAGGCAGTAGGCCAGCCATCATCCATCTATGTGTGGGGAGTACTTCGGTTCAGATGTATGATTAGCAAAGAAGAACACGCGCATGCCGTGATATCAGGAGGGTCAATGTACCGCACCGCAGCCAGAGGTGCACCTTTTTTCTTCTAATACCTTACCGTGCGGAAGAGGCAGACAAAACACCAACAAGACTACTCACTCCACCGCTCAGTCCATCAACTTTTCCTCCCCTCTTGACCTTCACATACAAATTCGTTTCCATCCACCGTAGAAAGCGCCGCCCCGTCCGTGTCCCAACCCCACCAGGGCGGCGGCCGCGGCCCTCTCTCAGCCAGCAGCCTCTAGCACGGAGGGAGAGCGGGCGGCTGACAGTCATCCGGTGGCCCGCCCCCCTCCACCCCTTCGGCGCGGGTCCGAACGACGACATCTCTGCTCCAGTGTTCATCGGGGCGGTGGCAAGCCCCGCAGCCAATGAATGACCTGGCGCACACGGGGCGGGAACGAAGTGGGCATCAATCACTACACGGGGATCGTCACGGACAGACCACACATATATATGTGCACCTAGTAGCGCGGGTGAAGGCGTTCCGAAGTTGTTTGAATTTTTTGCTTGCTCTCTCTCCCCTCTTCCCCCTTTTCCCTTTGACCCTCGAGTCTCTGATATATAAAAGGCGGAGGAGATGACACAGGCGGCCTTAGGGGCTTGGCCTGGTGTCGTCCTGTCCTGTCCTGTCCTGCTTCCACTGTGTCCTTCCTTCCTATGTACTTTGGACACCTCGACTCACTCCTGTCCTTGGGAAAAGGGGGTGCTGGCTCATCAGCATCACCACAACCATCCTCGCAGTCCGGATACCATCATCCTGCGCTCAACGACTTGGTCTCATTTCCCCTTTCCTGTTTTCTCTGTCACGAATTTCACTGGTTCCACTCCCTTTGGTGATGTTTGTTGTCCAGCCAAGCTGGACCTGACAAATCCGCCCCCCACCACCCTCCGGAACCTCGTCGGAACCTTTGTGATATCCCCTCTCGAAACGCCATTGAGAAAATTCAGATGATATATGCCCCAGGTGAGCCCCCACGTCCTTTGTTGCTTTTGTTTGAACTCCAATTATTTTGAAAAGATTCCGTAATGCCCCGTATGACAACAGATAAAAAAACTCCCCGCCATGCGAGGGACCATCCACCGCCACTTTCCAAGCCAATGTCGGAACAATTCACCCCCACACTGCTGCTCGATGCCTGCTCCAAGAACTATCCTCTAAAGAGAGATGGGCCTAGTGAGGCGTAGCGCGGAAGGGATTCGAATGTTCGAAAATGCGGTATAAAAAAAACGCCGTTCGTGATGCTGATATCGCGGTCGAGGCTCGATGATGCTGTCGAATCGGATGCTGGGGTGTTGTGGAGGCTGCAGTAGCCTGATTATGCCGGTGATGATGTGGCAAGAAATGGTAAGGCTCAAACCACGATACGAAACGCTCCATGGAAGCTATCGTACAATCGTTCGCAGAACAGGATGCTAGATGTGGTGCGACTGTGCAGGAGACGTGCTGCTAGGCCCCGCGCAGACAAGTGAAAACAGCCTTGACAGAAGCACTCAATCTTTGCGTGGGTATCGGAGGGATGAGATCTGTGGAGCCTTCTTTTTCTGAACGAGCAAGTCAACATCATCGCCTCCACCCCACGTTCCAAACCACATGGGCGATGTCCCGGGCCGTATTTACCGTGTCAAGAACGAAGCCAACGATCCCTTCTGAGGCCGTTTCGCCTTCCTCGTAGGGCATGAACATACCGGATTCCGTCCGCTTCATACCGGCTGGCGCTGCGTTCAGGCTGCTCGAAGAGGTGCTGCGACGGAACCCCGACGTTGATCCGAACCCGCCAGGCGGTGGCGACCTCAAGCCAGGGTCACCGAAGCCATCATCCCCCGCCTCGTCCTCCTCGTCTGAGTCGTCGACGAAGAACATCTTTCCGGAGGATTTTGATGGCCGGAGGGTTTCCTGTGAGGAGGATGGCGATAGCATGGGGCTCCTGTAGGTATGCTTCATTGCAGTCTCGGCAGACTCTAGTGCGTCGTCGTCTCGGTACTTGAGAGTCGTCGGTGGCAATGGGTTGAGCATCTTCTTCTCCGAGGATTCCTGGTTGCTCGGTTTCCGCTTCAGAATGGGTTTCCGCTTCCGGTTGCTCGATCGCTTCATCACGATCCCGTCATCAGATTCGCTGTCGAAGTTGAAGTTGAACCGGTCCGAGTCCACGTCGTCATCGTCATCGCCCTTGACGTCGATTGCGATGCACTGCTCGACCTGCTCGTTGAAATGAATATGCTTCCGCTCGCCGTTTGGACTGATGATGCCAGACGTTGATGAAGATGGCGCAGCACTCAGGTCTTCCTTGCTCAGCCTCCGCGAAGACAAGGGAAAGGTGACGTAGTCGGTGGCAGCCCGTTCCAGCCTCGGCCTCGCGGACACCCTCATCCCCCGGGGCAGCTCTCTCTGCTGTGCCTGGACAGCTGCTGCGGCCTGCTTGATCAGGGAGGAGGACGACAGCGACTTCTGCAGCATCACCTCCGACATGCTGCGCTTCTTGAGAATAGGCTTCTTCTTGGACTGTGATTGTATGAACGAGTTCGACTTCGAGATCCCAACATTGGAGTTTTGGTTCGACCCAGACAGACTGCTGCTCTTTCCAGGGAGCAGAGGGCCGTAAAGCCAGGTCACGTCGCAATCTTTCAACCTGTGAGATGGTTAGCCAAAGGATCCCCATGCAGTGGCCATTGTGACATGGCCTCGACGCACCAGTTCAGTGTCTCTGGAGAGATGGTCTTGAGGTGGTTCTTGGCCTTCATCCAAGTTCTCCAAGACGCATTCTCCAGCCGTGCAGCGTTGTTGAAGTTGTCCCTGTTGGACACGATATGTTTCCAGGACGACCATATGTCCTCCTCCCTCCACTCGTGCGACAGGTAGTCAACATGGCGGGTGGGCTGCACGCCGACAGCAGTGTCGTCGGCGGCGGGGACAGCTTCCCAGAGATCGGGGGTCTGTGGGACAGATGCGGTCGTGGAGGTGTCGTTGCCGGAGCTGGTAGCTCTTGGGCTCGGTGGAGGCTCTAGCTCCTCTTCTGGAGAGGTCGTCTCGAAGCCATTGTAGTCTGGGAAGATGACATCCTCGTCCTCGTCGCCCAGGGCTCGTAATATGTGGTCCTCGCAGGCATCGCTGTCTGTGGAGAGCGAGAGGTTGCTGGCGGGAGTTGAGAAGCACGATAGGTCGGCAGTCGACGCCTGTATCGTTCTCGGCGAGGATGGTGCCGTGGAGGCGTTCGAGTCGGCGAGGATGTTCTTGACAGGCGGCTGGTAGAGGTCATGTATCCTCGAGGCGGAGGCGGACGTGTGGAAGCCGCCAGACTGTCTCGAGGAAAACTTTGCCTGGGACTGGGAGCGGCGGAGGCCAGAAGGGGCAAAGTAGGCGCTCTCTTCGGAGGTTATCACCACGGCCATGTCGGATGTGGGTGACCGGTGATCAGTTGGGCGGTATGTCCAAGATCACCTCTGTAGATTGTGCTGCAGATCGTGGGATAGGGCCCGTCATCGGTACGCGATCCAGCCGGCGGACGTGTTGGCGGCGGGTTTCTGTGTGGTGTGGGAGGTGTGTTGGGCTGGAATCTCGAAATTGTTTCAGGGCTGTGGGAGGCGTGGATCGTGAGCGTTGACCCTCCAGGCCTCGAATTGCGTGCACTTTGCGCGTACCCACCAAAGCAGGCAGTGAAGGGCGAGGGCGGTGGAGATTGACAGGGCGGAGGTGGAGCTCGGCGTGACGAACGAGATGAGGTGCCGAGCGCACAGCCAGAGCTCGTCTTGGAGGCCGACGATCTGCTGGAGAGGGTGCCTCGAAACCTGCGGGTCTTCCCCTGTTGCTCGGGGGCGCGAGGTGATAATTAGCAGCGAGCGACTGGAGAACCGTCTGCAGAGGGACCTGGCTCGACGAGGAGGAGCGGTCCGAGGGTGTTGGGTCGGGCGTGAGAGGACCAAAAACGAACAGCTCTGGCCACAGATATACGCAAGACTTCAGGACAACTGGGGGGAGGCAAACGAGGTGGCAGACTAGGGACTTAAAAAACGCGCGGATGGGTGCGGCGTAGGTAGAACGTACCGACAGCGACGGGTTTGGATGGGAAGTGAAGGAGAACCGGATGCGTGGGTGAACGAGCCGGGGCCCTGGTCAACTCAAAAATCGATCTGGGAAAAGAGGGGGCCACCGGGGGTCTAGGCTTTTTCACCCACATCGATACGATGCCGCATTAAAGGAAGCCGCTAGGCCTAATTAGGTACTAACGGTCTCTTCCCCAGCGCCGCGCCAGCAGAGCTACGTGCTATGCTACAGCACACTAGGAGCCACTGGCCGCCATGCCATGGCACTCAGAGCTCTTGACTGCTGCTGCCGCTGCTGCTATGATGACTCCTACTGTTGCTGCTCTGGTGATCGCCCTCCCTAGGAGGAGACAACACGTCGCCTAGGGCCCAACCGTGCGCCGCCGGAGGGGATAGCCAGGCACCGCCGACTGAAGACGATTTTGCGAGAAGCGCGAGAGCCACCCAGATATGTGGCACATTACGCAATAGCTGGCCTCGACCGTGCATCAGAAGGGGCGTAGGTGCAGTGACGGGCGAGGAGGTACCAGAACCGCTGGTGCAGCACGTCAGATGACGAGGGAGAGCTGGTTGGCCCTGCATCTGCCACGGTCCCGGACGAACAAGCTCAATAGCGAGTGTGAACGGGCAATGGCTGGCTGCTGAGGCAACTACTTGGAGGGAGGGAGGGAGAGATAGACGTGGTGCTTCTTTCTCCTGTGATATTGCTCGATGCAGGAGGATAAGGCACAGCTGCCCGCCTCCGTCGACCCGTCCCTCCTCTCCTGACGTACGAGTGGTAGCATCGTGTGTGCGCGATAACATAGCGCGCAACGGCCATGTAAGGTAGGTGTGTGTGTGTGTACACCGAGTAGGGTGCGGCGCATCCATCGCAGAGGCAGAGCGCAGATGCCTTATCAGAGGGGGGAAGGCGTCAGGATCCCAGGCCTCATGCGCGCATGCAGTGCAAGTGCCATCGCACCGCAGCTGCCGGGGCAGGCCCAGAGCTGGAGCTCGGCTGCGCACTCGCTTGTCTGCGATACTAGCGAGCGAGACGACGAACCCTGACCTTGTGTGGAGTGCAGGGAAGGATTGGGGTGGACTGGCGCGGTCCCAGAGAAACAACGACACCGCACGCTTCGGCCGCCTATTGATCCTATTTGTACGAGCGTAATTCGGTCGGACCCCATTGGGCCTGGGCGACCAAGCAGCGCAACTGCGGCCGGGGATTTTATGCTGGCTGGCTAAGATGAGGTGAGGTGAGGAGAAGGCTCGTGTGCGTGTGTCTCTGCCCCCTCCGAGACCTGACCGGTCAGGAGTGTCTCATACGATGGCAAGAATCACCCGAAACCTCGGCAGTCAGCCGGTGGCAACTATGGGAGTGATTGCTGGCTGGGCGAGGCGATCGTCGACTACGAGGCGTGGGGGCAGGGGGGCCGCGGCGGGCTGAGGTGAAGGGGACATCCCGCGAGGGTGATTCAGGTGATTGATGATGAGGCGTTCCCACCGAGGCCCGCCGGGGCAAGCCAGACAGACACGTAGGCACTTGGTAGGTAAGGTCAGACGCCGAGAGAAGCCAACAGGAGCCCGACGGGGTCGGATGGCGTGGAGAAGCTTCTTGATTAGGCCTCAGGAGGGGCATCACGGGGCCGCTGGATCGCTGAACGACTGGCCTGGGATCTCGTTCCTGCGCCTCCCCGTCAGACCCGTCGTTCCCGTGCCGCCGCGCGCTGCGGTAAGGCGAGTCCGTGGGGGGGAGGGGAGGAGAGGACGGGGGCGGTGGATGGGTCGTTTGTTGTTGTTGTTGTTGTCGACATGAAGCCTGGTGTCTCAGACGTCCAGAGAGCGCCGGGTGTGGAGACGGGGGGCCTTTGCTGACCTGGAAGCTTGCTGGCCCTGCGGTACCGACCAGCCAGGCAGGCCCGTGTACTAGTAGCACTGGCACGACTGGGTACTAAGGTACTATGGTAAGCTGTCACGATGACCGGGTGGCGTGGCCTGTCCTGTCCTGTCCGCCCCCGGCGCTGGGCTGTCTGGGCTACCCGGCGCGCCTCGGTGCCTCGGAGAAAGCTGGTGGTCACTTGACCTGCCCAGAGATTACCACCCCGAGGCCTGGAACCGCAGGGGCCGTATAGGAGGCGATACGATAGCACAGCATCCAGAGCAATAGTACACCGGAATGCGGAACACAACCACCAGGGTTGTGCAACAACTGGCCTTGCGGGTGCTCGTCTGGCGTCTGGAGGCGGCGACGGGCTCGACGTCTGCGCGTTCTGCGTTTGGCTATGCAGGTCGCGCCCCCTTTCCGGATTTTCCTGCCGCCTCTTACCCTTTGGGGTACCATCAGCACGCACAGCACGCATTGTGTAAGACCCAAACCCGGGGTCGAGCTCGACTGGCTGAGAATCGTTTTCAGCGCACGCCGGGGGGCACGGACTGTGTGGGGAGTCACACAACGGGGGATGAGCTGGTTCCTGGATCCGGGGGGATCGATGTCAGGATGTGCGTGCCAGACGAGGCCTGCCCACCAAAGTCTGGGGATTTGCGGGGAGCTGGCATCGGATCATCAATGCATTGCATGGCGGGCGCAGCGCAGAGTTTGGCGTCGTCGCACCGGAACCGCCAGCTCTGCTGTGCTCTGCTCTGCTGTGCTCTGCTCTGCTCTGCTCTGCTGGGCCCCGCGCACCAACCCGCTCCTTTATCTCGTTCGCGTTCCACAATGTCAGTGGCTGGCCTTGTGACGTCTCGCCTCGCCCCTATCCCCGCCGCCCGCTCTGGTGGCTGTCGGCGCTGACGCCAGGTCTGACGGCCTGCCAGCCCGTCTGCTGAGCTGCTGAGCTGTTGCTGCTGCTGCTGCTGCTGCGACCGGAGCGATCAGTGATCTCATGGCCCCGAGGCTGAGAGATCCTCAGGCCCCGTCCTCGATCAGGGCGATGACGAGCCGCGTCCCGCCATTGGCCCGCGCGCCCCTGATCTTTTCTTGTTTTTGACGTGCGCCAGCGGCCCTTTGGTTTGGACTAGCAAGCTCGACACCGGGGAACCAGGGGGGCGGCCCAGCGTCTGGTATGGTAGGGCACGGTAGGGTCTCTCTTGACGTCGTTTGCAGCAGCTCACCGCCGCCTTAGCCCCCCCTCCCCTTCGACGTGCGCGGGCGTGTGACGGATAGACCGTCAGCCCGCGGCCCTCGCTGTCGCTGCTGCTGCAGCCCTCCCTCCTCCAGAGCCGAGCTCCCGGCTTCTCCCGGCAGCCTCGCCTCCGCTCCTCCTCACGCCCGGTGCTACGACGCACTGGGTAGTATGTGCTACGGCTGGGTATGGACGAGATAAGCGTTCAGAGAGAGCGCCTCCGCGGCCCATCGCATCCGGCTCGCCTCCTAGCTCCAGAAGTACCTGGGGCTAATGGCACGTCAGACAGGACGGGTCGCCTCGACATGGACAGTGTTGCACTACTTGGCATGTAACCAGCTGCCGCGCGGGAACCTAGCACCCCACCGGCGCAACCCCGTCGTCGCCGCGCTCCAGCAGGAAGGCCTTTCGTCGTCCGGCTAGCTGGGCCTAGGTTTCAAAGCCAGCTGCGAGGCGGCTTGCTTGGCTAGTGCTTGGCTCTCTGGCCTCTCATGGTCCCGCTGCGGCACGGTCCCATCACGGTTACATTGATGGACAGAGCAAGCCTCGTCGGGGTTGGACGTCAGGCCCCAGACCGCTCGCGGCACCAGGTTGGCAGAACCCTAGCTGTCTATTGTCTGGTTGGCCTCGAGGATGGCATGATGGGTAGCGTGGGCTCGACAATCACTACCTAGAGCCCCTTTCAGGCCATCAGGGTCCTTTCCCGACTGCCCCCTCCTCCAGCTCTTACATAATCGGCTCGAGCACTAAAATGCCTGGCCCTGAGGGTCCGATTCTGCATCTCCAGGCCCAGTTGCTCTTCTCGCATGTCCCGAACAGCGAGTTCAATACTACCCCAGCCTCTGCCCTGGAGACTGGCTAGTGGACTTGGCTCACAGCCGGAGGCTATCCGCCTGTGCCCTCCATCTCACTCGGACTCAGAGGCAGCTGAGGACGGCCGTGTGCTGGAGCCAGAACTATCTGACCTCGAGCCCGGCCAGGTTCGATAGGCCCACAAGCCGCTGGTCGTCACCGTGGTCGCCGACCTTGGCACTGATGGTGTTCGAACTCTAACATGCAGGAAGAGCGATCCTTGTGAGACCCGGGCAGGCAGTTTTCTCCTTTCACGCGGCCCGAATCCCTCTGGCCGACCCGGGCTCATCGAGTCAAGAGCATCAACAAGATGCACCGTCAGAATGCGACTAGGGGTCTTATCCCGCGGGACGACGAATCAACCCTCCCCCTCCTCGCGTAGCTAGCGGCACCGTGAGGCCCAATCCCACCGGGGCCGCGGTAGGCAGCTAGGCATGCTACGGCAGCGCGTCAGGACCCTGATCGTCGTCTACCGCACGGTACGAGGCCCAGTAGCAAGCTCGAGGCCATCACGGAAGCAGCTAGTGCTGATAGCGACCCGTGGGCGGACGAATCCAGGCCTGGGAGAGTCTGCAGGATGACCTCGCGGGCAGATCTCGAGGGAGCCGTGCCGTAGACGATTCCACGGCGTGCTAAGCGCTGGTGCCTACACGGCGCCTATGACACGACAGCACGCAGCAGACGGCACACGCACGAGGTCGACTGCCCGTCGCAGGGGCGGCTGGGGTGGCCTGCTGAGCCCAAACGCATGAGGTTGATTAGGTTCATCCCAGGCTGGACGAGATCTCATGCACGGACTGCGGGGAAAGAGCACCATGAGGCTCTACTACATTGGTAGTGCTGAGACCTTATCGTTTGCCAACCCGCACCAGATGCGCCGACGGGCCTGGTGGTCACTGCAGCGGAGCCTGAGCCGTAGCGGTTCCGACGGCCCCGAGGGGCGCTAGGTGGCGGGTGGGTCAATTTATGGACTGCACGGGGGGGCCTTCAAAGTTTTCCCCTGCCAGCGAAAATTTTTTGAATATTTTTCTTGTCCCTTCCCCGCGTCTCAGGTCCGGTGGGCTGCCTGCTGGCGAGAGGCCCAGGGAGGAGGGAAGGTGGGAGACGTGGTATTAAAAAAAAAAATCCAAAAAAACCCGAGGGTGAAAAATTCAAACGCGAGCTCATGCATCCGCTGGCAGCCGCGCCACCCTGGAAATGCTCCAAGGTGACCTGTCGTTTTTGAGGCGCTTTTTGGCCCGCACAGCCCGTCCCGCGAGCCGACCTGCGACGACAGCTTCGCGGCCGGGCATTGGTTACGCCAGCGAGGTACGAGGCGTGGGGTTGCGCGAAAGCTACCTGTGCGACGAACGCTCTCCATTGCCAAGCCGGCCCTGCTTCTAGACGGCAAGGCGTGCTAGACGTGGCGATGAAACAGGCGACGACTACTACATAATACTATACTCGAGGCGAAAAGGAAGAAGACAGAAATGAAGAGCTTCTCGCCCGGCTACCTGCTGATCCGTTCGGATAATACCATGCACACACGTGCGCATCCTACAAGTCGCCAAACGAGTCACATATAAAATAGTACACACACATATCTACCGCCTTTTCGTAGCATAAACTAGCCCCCTCACCTGCGCGTGCGACCTGCTCGCCCGGGGGTGTCGCCGGCGTCAAGTCAGACATCCCCACCCTGCCACGTTCTGGAAGCCCTGCTCTCGCATTCCGCCGGGAATACAGGGGTGGCAGGCCGGGAGTTTTCTGGAGGAGACCCTCCGCACGGGTGGGGACACAGGACTCGCAACGGTGCAGCGAGGTGCGAGGCCTGCCTGGGGCTAACGCCTCTCTCTCTGCTTTAGGTTCTCCTGCAGCCGGGCGCGCGCAGCAGGTCTTGAAACGCGCGGGGCGGGCGGGCTCGCTCGCCCACCCGCCGCCGGTCTGCCGCCTAACTAACGGTGAGGCACGTCGGCCATCGACCGAGCATCAGGTCAAACACGCAGGAGCCAAGCGGTTCCAGAGCGAGCGTGTCCTGGGATGGGGGGACGTGCCTAGGCGCGGCGGCGCGGTCTTGTCAACCCAGGACCCTCGCCACCAGCTGCCGCCGACCTTGGGAAGAAAAACGGACACCGCAGATCCCCTCGGTCTAGACTCTGCCTCGACCTTGATCAGATGAAACGGCGGCACTTGCTCTGGCCGCAGCTCTGGTGGAATTCTCGCGCCCGAAAGGGGCAACCCGAACCATGCTGGATGGGTACCTGTGGTACGTATGGTACGTAGGGGCTTATGCGGCATACTGTATTTGAGTTCCAAAGCAACAAGGCTTGTGGATCAAACCCGCCGTCCAAAATAGAACCCGCAGAGCAAACGATGGTTCCTGTCATGATCTAGGCCCGGAGATCCCCCCGACCGAGGGAACTTTGGGAAAGGGCCGACTCGAGGGCGAAATGGTAGCCTCGCGGCCAATTCCTCGCAGCATCTCCCAGGCGCCCATTCTCTCTCCCCTCCAGACCAGAATGCAGGTGCAGTAAATTCCCCCTCCCCCCCGTCAGCCTCGTCACCGTCACAAGATCATCGCCGGAAGGAGAGGAGGAAGGGCGAGGGTTCATTGCCGATGGGGCCCGCTGCCGGCATATCGTAATGAAAACATCACCAGCTCGCCCCGTGCGTGCGATAAGGCGCGGGCGATAAAAACGGGCGCGCGCGGCCCCCTTATCGGATCTCCGGCTCCATGCAATGCTGACTGCGTCCGGTCGTCGGTGATAATCTGCCGGATGCAGGTCGCTCATTCCAGCGCAGGCCAGCCTGCGCACAATGGGTAACCGGCTCTCCAGCAGGCCCCGCCGGTGGTTGCAGATGTTGCGATTTTGTCGTCATCATGACTGCTGCTCCTCGCAGGGTGCTGCCGCCGCGCGCAAAGGGAGGGAGGTCGGATCCGCCTCCCCGCCCCCCCCTCTCGATCCCGACGGGGCATTGGATCCAGCAGGCGGCGGGATGGCTGTACGTCTGTAGATGCAGCCAGATTAAGTAAGGTTGGAGGGGGTGGAGGGGAAAGCCACCCGGCCGCCACTACGATCGGCGCCAAGGCTGCCCAAAGCGGAGCGCAGTATAACCTCAGGTGCGGTGGCCCCGCCTCCGGCTCTTTCCCTCGTCCTGCGGTGGTCCCCGCTCCGCTCGCCCGGCCCTGCTCGTCCCGCGCGCACCTCGAACCCCCTCCACGACCCGAGAGGTGCCTCGTCGGCGGCAGCGGGCGTCGGTCCCAGCGTTTGGAGATCTGCGCTTCACCGGTCTGCGCGTGGTGTTCAATCAGAGGCATCGTGGCCTGTGGCGCAGATGCAACACCCCTCTCGCGCTGCATAAAGCATACGCCGGGCACGCTTCCCAGAGCGAGGTGCCCGGGCAAGGACGTTGGGGGGCCCTACACCACCACCGACTGCGACCAACCAACAACACCACCACCATACCTGCCTGGTATTATGTGTACGCACACCCTGCCCGCCCCTGGGCGCAGGCTTGCGTCGTCTTGATAGGACAATTAGCAGGTCACCTGTCGAGGCAACGCTCACCGGTCTGCTGTGCGACGTGAACAGCAGGGGCGCGCGGGGGCTCCTGGGCAGGGCCTCGCATCAGGTCCTGATTGCACGGATTTTCCCCAGAGATGAAGATTGGCACCGCGTGCCCAATGCGGAGGCCTGCTGCAGCGGTGAGATGGGGTTGCAGCGGCGGCGCTGTACAGCTACCTGCTTGGCGTAGCGTGAGGGTGGGAGTAAATAGTGGCTTGACGTCTGTTTTGAATATACTCCTGTCGTATCTCTATATTCTACCACATCGAGAACAACGGGTGGATCAAAGATTTGATAAATGCTTAATTTACTCTTGTGGGGAGAAGCTTGCGGCCGCGGCAGGAAGGGCGCAGTGGCAACCCTCCAAGACGTCCTCGATGCGACCGCGATCTTCACCGGCCGTCCCTTTTCGACGCCGCTGCCGTAACCTCGCCGCGTTCAGCATCGATGAGATGAAAGGACCACGTCGGACTCGTCGTTCGATTTGGCCGCGCATTGCCTTGTTATCTCTGTGCTCCCCCCCCCCAATCGACCTACACCAGGCTGCTTTCACATGCCATGAAGTGGAAGAGTGATCTTCCTATTCACCCTCCCTTTGACAGCTAGCTCCTACACTGGCGTCATGCGGCTCTTTGACGGCTCGTAGCTATCCTCGCCGTTCGCCCCCCCCTCGGGCCGCTGGGGCGACTTTTCGATCCCGATCGTCCCCGTTCGCCCTCGTGTCCGAGATGCTCGTCCTGGAGCTGTGGTAAGTCGGGGGCAGGGCGCGAGGAGCTAATGTGTGGCAGGCGGCAATAGGCTTTGGACTAGACGCGTAGCCTGTGATGGCCTCGCAGGAGGTCTCACAGACACGTCCTTGGTTGCAACACAATTACACGATTGAATGCGCGGCTTACATAGCTGCATGCGTCGGCTTAGGCATCGAACCCTGCGGATCTTCTATCCCCCAGGCATCCAGGACATATGCTGCTCTTTGTTCATAGCCGGGGGGGAATGGTTGGCCGCGTTGTCGAGTGCCGTGATAGACGGGGTCCCTGCAGGGCCGATCGCTACCGAGACGACCAGGCCTGGCTCTGGCCTGGCCTGGCCAAAGGGGCTGGTGCCAGCAGCGCGCTGAACTCGAACCACTACCGGCCGGGCGCGGCATCCTTTGGCGGAGATGCTCTGGCCGTGAGGTGACCTGCTACGGTACTCCTCCTTCCCAGCACGCCGGAACCGCGTACGCATTCAGAAGATGTGGGCAGGCATGCAGGCGGGCGGCCCAGACAGGTAGGTAGGTAACTCGAGGAGGACGGCTAGCGATTGTGCCCTACAATATGCACGTCGACGAAAATAACCCGTTTGGCCGGCTGCACGCGTCCGATAAAGATGGAGCGCTCCAGGCTGGGCCCCTCGCGGCGCAGCCACTACCGCATCCCGGTCCAGCGCAGCACACCCACACGGCGTCGTGCCCTGCTCGGCGACCCGTCATGTCGGTTGTGTAGCTGTCCGAGGTGATGTGCAGCATGCTGTGTAGCCCTTCCGTCGTCGTGCAGCCACCGCTGGGCTCCAACGGTTATGCAGCTCGCCCGCCCGCAGGCGTCCGCGGCCTGCTGATAAGCCTCTTATTCGCCCTTGTCGCCCGGGCCAGATCGACGTCCGCGGTGGTGAAGTGCGGGCGGCTCGCAGCGGTGGTCTGATTCCACGTAGAGCCTGGGGGTTGATGGCAACAGAAACTTGTCTCCTCGCCCTGTGTGCTTGTCTCTCTGGAGATTGCCATGACGTGATTATGATGATGGGCGAGTTGGTTACTTCCTCGGAGCGAAAGCCACCTCCGCCGGCAGCCTGAAGCTCGCGCAGTACATGCTCTTCGCCGGCGCTACGTCCCGGACAAGATGCACGGCGACCTTGCCCGCTTCCAGCTCCCCCTCGCCAGCCTTCCCACCGGGCGTGTCCTTCACTCCGTCCCAGACCACCGTGGCCCCCAGCTCCTTCGACACCCTCTCTGCGACGTCGATCCGCGGCACGTCGTCGTCGCTCTTGAGGGCGAAGCAGTGGACGTGTACCACGGGCAGCTTCGTGCCCGTGTGCGGCGTGAACAGGTCCTCGCGGCCAGCGTACAAGCCTCGGAAGTGAGGGAGGAACTCGATTGCAGATGCCGGCAGGTTCATCACGAAGTGGGAGACCGTCGCGGGTATGGGGACGATGGTTGGCGGGGGCCGTTTCGTGTCTGGATTGCTGCGTGAGACCTTTTGCTTGGAGGGGATCGTGACTGTCTCGCCGGCCTTGTTGGCTGCAAGGACGCTGTCGGCGGCTTCATGGATGAAGACGCGGCCGTCCGTGTTGAAGGGTCGGACGAACGGGGTGACCTGTGGTCGGAGTCAGTTCTTTAGCTCGGCGTATGTGTGTGATGTGCAGAACGTGCTCACCTTGTTCCGGGCGATAGCATCCTGGAGATATCTGTAGCTCTCTGGGTTGTAGTCGTTCGCCCAGACAAACACCCCTCTCTTCCCAGCCGGCACGGCGAACGGTCCAATACCAGCCATCACATCACACACAACCTCACCAGGCTTAAACATCTTGATCAGCCTCGTATGTTCCTTCTCCAGCTTACTGTTCCAGTAGACCTTGGAATAGTCAAATTTGAACACACATCCATTCTCGTTCACCTCGACGTTCAGGTCGTCTGGGCCCGCGAGGACCTCGTAGCCAAACGTTCTGAACTCAGACTCAGTGCCCACGTTGTCAATCTTGTTGATGACCGTACTTATGTGCTGGTTCTTCTCGACCAGCACCTGGCCGATCAGCTGCTTGTAGGGGAGGTGCTGGTCCCTCAGGTTGAGATGAGCAACATGCCCCGCCGTGTTGAACCCGGAGGGGATGTCATCGTGAAGCTCTGGCGGCAGCTGTGCCGTCATCACGTCCCGGTACGTCCAGTAGTTATAGTCCAGCTGCAGCTCGTACGGGACGACGCCGATCTCGTCTTGCTTCACCAGCTCCGAGATCACAGGTCCCCATGTCTCGGGCTTTGCTGGGGAGATGCTGTGGCTGAGGAGCAGGGCCTTGCGGCCCTTTGCAGCGAGAGAGGAATCTGGGTCCGGGACGACGGTGGAGATCCGTTCCAGGGCGAGTACGTCTGAGTTCTTGGAGAGGGTCTGTCGGATCCGTGTGATGTTCTTGTTGTCGTGCACCGTGGCGGCCGCCAGATTAAGCCTCTTGGTGAAGGCGGCCTTGTTGAGGACGGCGCTGGGCTTGAGCACTGGGGGCCGCAAGAGATTCATTATCTCTTCTTGCTGCGAAGTTGACGCGTTCAAATGATTCTCGGCGGTCGACATGGTCATATCAGTGATGGTGGCGGTGTTGTGATGAGATTCATGATGTTAGTCTCTCGGTGGTGAGTTTCAGTGGAGAATTTGAACATTTTGGCGAGGCTGTAAACGCTGGGTGGCATTCGAAAGTTTAAGTGGGTCAAAGTGTGGCGCAGGTGCAAGGCTGACACTAACATCTATCAAACTGGTGATGTCACGACCAAATTCAACGAGACAACAACTCATTAGAATATGAGGTTTACATATGCTCTTGCGAATAGAACTGTTTTATTCACAGGCAGAACTTTCGTATCTGACAAGAACATGTCAAAAAAGCGGACACTCGATGCGTTCTTCGCACCACCGACCAAGCAACGTAAGGTGGAAGAGGTTCAGGAAGATGAGAAGCTTGTATGAATCTATACATAAACTATGCAAACTCAGGCCTTATACATCTAATATGGATACTCTTAGGCTTCGAACTCGACTCACACCAAATACCCTTTCCCAATACCGGACTTCCCAACACACATCTCAAAGGACCTCTCGTCGCTCCCGGCAGTGGAAGGGCGCGTCATCAACGACCAGCCCGACCTGGATCTTCTATACTTCGAGCCTTACGTGCCCACTTACCTCGCCAAAGACGTTTTCACATTCATTCGGTCACAACTTCCCTTCTACCGCGTAAAATACACCATTAAGCGTGGTAGCATCGAGACTAACATCAACACCCCGCGGTACACCACCGTCTTCGGGCTGGACGAGACGTCACGCTTCTCCGAGGACGGCGAGACCATCGTCGACGCCAAGACGGGACTCAAGGTCCCCGCGAGCGCGTATGCCCGGTACGCGCCACGTCCGATCCCAAAGTGCCTGGACGACCTGCGGAGGTCGACCGAGGCGGCGGCGGGCTGCGAGTTCAACTTTTGCCTCGTGAACTACTATGCGTCTGGGGCGGACAGCATCTCATATCATAGCGATGACGAGAGGTTCCTGGGTCCGGAGCCTGCTATTGCCTCGTTCTCGTTTGGTGCAAGAAGGGATTTCCTGATGAGGCACAAGCCTGTTTCTGCGGGTGGGCAGCAGGCCGGCGCTCCGGAGGCGAAGCCGCCGTTGAAGTTGCCTCTCGGGAGTGGAGATATGATCCTCATGAGAGGCAAGACGCAGTCGTGCTGGCTTCATTCGATCCCAAAGAGGACTGGGAAGAATGACCCTGGCGGAAGGATCAATATCACTTTTCGAAGGGCTATGGTAAAGGGTGGAACTGACAATTATTATAATTATAATGTCGGTACGGGCCCAGTATATAAGTGGAACGAGGACGCCCGCGAGATGCAGATCTGGAATCCTTGATTTGGGGTATAATAGCCGAAAAACCGCCTATGCTGCTAATGATTTATTTCCCTTGCCTTTCCTTTTTCTCATGCCTTGAACCTATACAACAGCTCCAACATGTTTGAAGGCCTCAACTATCGGCCCCATCTGAACTGCGCATTGGCGTATTTGCACAGGCCGCTGTAGAAGACCTGGTACCCCACGCCCTCGTTGTCCGGCACGTGGAACACCTCGGTGATGTGAAGGTGCCAGGGCGGATATCCCTGGAACTCGACGTAGGGGCCGAAGATGATCAGTAACTCCGACTCCTCCATGACAATCTCCTTCAGCTCCTCGTCAAGGAGACTCGAGTCGATGTGCGCAGGATCGACCTTATTCCTCTGCGCCATCTCCGCCAATGTCTTGGTGAGGTCGACCAGGGAGTCCCGTCCGTCTTCATATGACACTAGCCTGACCAGGAGGTGGCCTGGCCCATCTCTCCCATATCCAGCTCCCGATGCTGGTGACTCGATCGATTCTACGTGAGGTGCGCATAACGCCAGCGTTGGATGTTGCTTGCCGAAGTACGACTTGAGGTTCTGGGAGATCGCTCGGTGTATCTCGGGAAGATACTGTTTCAGTAAGCCTGAAAATTATGTTAGTAGGGCACCCTGCCACAGCTTTGGAGAAGGAAAAGAAGAATACACACCTGTCTTCTCGTAGACGTTCAGCACAGGTATGCCGGCGCATGCGCACCATGCCGAGATCTCCGCCACCTCGTTCACCAGTCGCTCGAGCTCGGCGCCTCCCTTGCCGTCATCCTCCAGCTTCAATATGACGCTTAGGATCTTGGGCAGCCTTTCTAATCTCTTAACATCCTTTTGTATCATGGCAGGATCGCGGTGGTGGTAGTAGAAGATAGAGAATATGCGGTCGCGGACAACATGGTAGGCTTGTCGGGTTCGGATGTATATGGAGAAGATCGCATGTATGACTGTGAAGACTAGGAGGTGTATTTGCGACTTCAGGAACTTTCGGATGCCAAAGGTAGGTCGCCAGCCTCGAGGGCGCTCAGTCTGTTCCTGCTCGGCTTTCGTGGGCGGCAGGTATGGCTTTGTTCTGGTCAGCTTATTTATACTCCTAGGTATGGCGGCCAGAGCTCTGAGCTTACCTCCAGAAGCTTTAGCCTCTCCTCTGGCGTGAGAAGCTTCCCCCCAGACTTCTCGTCGCGCCGGTATAATTCTGTTGCTCTGGAGCGGAAAGACATGGTGATAACGTGGTCTGTGAGCGAGACCTCGGAATGTGTTGATCGGGAAGGTCTGAGCTCCTCACAGCGACAACATAGAGATGAGGCTTAGCAGAAAACGGTCTGCCGAAATGCACACGCAACTTCGTCGAAAAATCAAGCTCGCTATGAAGTCTGTAGAGGTGGCATGGCGTGGCACTGAAGGCGGCGAATTTAGATTGTTGTCCTGCTTCGGGAAATATTCCGCATCGCCTGTCTCTGCTGCGCTGGTGCCTGGCTCTCGGCTCCTGGCCTGCCGTTGCGGCAGCAAGGGAGCTGTCGTCACTGGGGGGTCAACTCCAGTTGGGGGCTCCCTAGCCTCACCGGGTTCTCTTCCCCAGGATCGCGAAACGTCCCCTAAAACCTTCCCAGCAACCTCTGATCAAGTGCATTCAACGAGCTACAACAACACCTCACGGGAGCTGCAGGACCAATTATCCTATTCATAGAAGTCAAATCTATGTTCTAATTGAAACCTCCTTCCGAAGATTGCGCCCTTCGGGCCGGCAGCGCCGACAATGTCGAGCAGGCAGGACAGGGCAGAATCTATGATAGGGTCGAGGGCCTTGTTTCCCCAGGGACCAAGTTTCTCAGAGGAGGACTTCTCAACCAGAGATTTCATCACACGAGACTTTGTAGATGAGTTGGCGGAGAGCGCCATTCCAGTCAATCGTCGGTCCGCGCCAGCGGTACAAGCAGCGTTCGATCCCAAGCCGTTGATAAGGACCTTTGAGAGTACGTGTTCGATCGTGCTGTTCAGGTACATCAGGATTCCTTGCTGACGATGGCCCTGGTCATAGATGCATTGGCTCAGTTGGCTGCCCTGTCTGAGAAGCTAGAAGAGGAGGAATCAGGCCTACAAGCTGAAGTGCGACGAGCAGAGACACAGCATGACAGGACTCTGGATGTCCTCGGCCGCAAGCTCGACGAATCGATGCAACAATTCGAAGCGCTCGACCTCGCATTAAACCATCCGAACGGGGTCAACGGTCATGACAGGAACGGCCGGAATGATGCTGGTGGCAACATCGCAGTACAGATCGGCGAGAACCTCGAAGAGCTGGATAGGAAGCGCAGGAGGGCGCTGGACGCCAACTTCCTGATTCGATGCTGGAACGAGGTCTCCGAGAACGGCCAACTGACATCACTGGAGGAGATGAAGAGGCAGGGCGGTGCTGAGAACAAGGTCCGGTGCGCCACCATCGCGCGGCAGCTGATGCGCATCAGCCAGAGACTGGATCCTACATCGTGGGGACAGGCGAACGGGTCCTCCCGGCGCAACGGTGTGACGAACGGCGTCACTGGAGTTAGCAGAAAACACAATACCCGCGAGGTTCTGGAGAAATACTGCGAGGTCCTGGAGCAGGACCTGCTTGAACAGTTCAACAGGAGCTACCGGGCCCAAAACTTCCCGGATATGATGCAGTGCGCAAAGGTCTTACACGACTTCAACGGCGGTTCCAGTGTCATAGCCACGTTTGTGAATCAGCACGACTTCTTCATCAACAGGAATCAGCTGCTCGCGGACGAGGTTACAGGCGATGATGAAAGCTGGGAACAACTAGCCGATCCAGACAAGGAGCCGCCAGGAGTCGAGCAGAGCTTACAATCTCTGGTTGATGAAGTTAGGGTTATCATGCAGGAAGAGTCCTTCATCATCAAGCAGGCCTTCCCCTTCGCAGAAACGGTCTTGATCAAGTTCATCCAAAGAGTGTTTCAACAATCGATCCAACAGCGGCTCGAGAGAACCCTCGAGAAGGCAGACTCCGTCTCGTCTCTGGCATTCTTGCGGACACTGCACGCGGCGAGAACATACATCGGCCAACTCATCGAAGACCTCAAGACACATGGGCTGACCGAGCATCCAGAACCCTGCTCGGCGCAGATATCCCAGACGCTGGATCAGCAGATAGACGAGTTGTTTGTCCCATATCTGGTAGGAAATTCATACATCGACAGGGAACGCAGGAACCTGGAAGAATTATACAGCTCGCTGCTGTTCAAGTACACTATATTCCATTCGAGGCGGAAGAAGGCACCGACGGGCTTCATGGCAGCTATCGCCCAACAAGGCTCCCAGCTCCTGACATCAGCCAAAGAGGCTTATCTGGAGCGCCTTGATTCTTCCGATCTGACACCGACTCAGAAGGCCATGATGTTGCGAGTTGCTGGAGTTAAGGACAACAGCGGCGATAAGAACGATATCGAGGTTTCCGAAGAGGACGGTGTGCTGAGTGTCCAGGTCGCACAGAGGATGATGAAATGGCTTGCAGAAAGCGTTCGAAGGACGCTGGAACTTGGAGCTCCATCTGACACCGCCAAGGATGTCAACAGTCTCCTCAATCTTCTCCTGACTAGCATGGGTCAGGTCTACATTGAGACATCGCTAGACGCTGCGCTCGATACATCGACGTCGCAAGAGAACTCCAAGGTCGAACCTGATCTCTCGTACCTGCCTTCGCTGCGCCCAGCAACTACGATCGCCAACATCATGTCACGATTTATACAGACCGTCATGATTAGGCTGGCAGAGGGCAACGCGACCGTACGCCGGAGCATGGAAGCCCAAGCGAAGATGGGCATGGAGTCAATAGAGAGGAAAACGAACAATGTTGTCAAAAGTTCTATCGACGTTGTGGTCAACTGGGTATCAAGGACTCTCGCTACACAAAAGAAGACAGACTTTAGGATGAAAGACAACGAGCTTGAAGCCATGGCCGAGCTTCTGCAGACACCAACCTGCCAGACGATCTGCAGCTTCCTCAAGCGCGTCATCATCGTAGCCAAGCAGGCTATCGACGGCCACAACCTCGAGCTGTTCAGCAGCGAGCTCGCGCTCTCCCTGCACCGCCTGCTCTTTGAGCACTTCAAGAAGTTCTCTGTCAACGCGACAGGCGGCCTGATGGTGACTAAGGACATCAACAGATACGTCTCGACGCTGAAGGAGTGGCCGCTGAGCAATGATGTCAAGAGCTTCCTTGATCTGCTGCCCGAGATCGGCTACCTGTTCATGATCGGCGCAGAGGCTCTGCGGGAAAAGTCACGCAACCTGACTACAGGCCCAGGGGCGGCGGGCGGAAAGAAGTTGACCAAGGCGGACTTTAAGGCTTTTGTGGCGAAGAGGGAGGACGCGGGGAGTGTGGGTGTGCAGAGTGTGCTTAATGGGCTGTAGCCGTGATGGAATGCCATATGTTATTGGTAGTGGCTGAGGAGGTTTCAAGCGGAAGTGATTGGCGTAGCGGTTTAGCTCTCGAAATGATACCACGATCCAAACACTGCGTGACCGAACCTCGTCTGCAGCGGGAGATCATATCCTGTCAAAGTATATGAAGATGAGCGCTCCTGTGACAGGTCATATAGTTACTATCTACGACGCACCACGTCACTTGCCTAATGCAGCCGTACTGAATCAGTCCATCACCAACACCTGCATAAGGAACCAACGTCGACCATCGCTACCACTATTCCGTCCAGTCACACAGACGGTTGCAGTTCCCCAGGCCCAAATAGGAGCACAGCTCCGCTGTGTCCCGGGACCTAACCTGAATGCCGGGACAGGAGCATCTCAGTATGTCGCGTGTGCCTCAGCTATGCATGTTGGGTCCTCGATCAAACAAGAGGTGCAGCCGCGAGGGCAGCTATTAAGCGCGGTTGCGACACAAGTAACCAACCTGCGGGCTGCAATCTCTGCCGCAGACGAAGAGTCCCAACGGCAACAGTCCCGGGCTGCAGATCGGGCCTTGAGTCAAAGAGCGCTCGTGAACAGAGACAAAAGAGAGGCGTTGGGGGGAGGGGGTGTAGAGATTGTGTATGCATTTAATTATTTCCCTTTGTACTCTGGTTCCTGATTCCCGTCTTCTTTGTGCTGCCCTTCTATTCTTAAGTTTGATCATTTGACCTCGCACGGCATATGAACCTGCTGATCTCCTCGCCGGGCCGCCTTGAATTAATTCATCCAGGAATTAAGTATAATTGTGCAGATAGTCTCATTGTTCTCATCTTCAGCTCGAGCCTCGAGCTCTCTTCTCGAGCCTCAAGGGTCTCACAGATCGCGGCCTAGACGCTCCCCAACGCACATATACATTACTCTGTCAGGGGCTCCGCGACAATGTCTAACCCCATCGCCTCCCTCGGCCTCTCCTGCCCCAGCGGCGGCTCGTTCTACATATGCCAGGGCAACACGACGCAGTTCCTGGGCTGCTGCACGAGCGACCCGTGCGCTGGCGGGCAGGGCGAGTGCCCCCAGGCCAACCTGCGAGAAGCCAGCTTCAACAAGACGGACTACGCCGAGATCGGGACCCAGTCGTGCTCCTCTACCGCGCGGTGGTACACGTGCACGGGGGGGACGGAGCCGTTCCTGGGATGCTGCTCGAGCAACGCGTGCAATGCCACCACCGGCTGCCCCAGCTCAGACCTGGTGCCCGCGCGGCTGTCGGATACCAATAGTGCCGCCGCGGTGTTTCTGACAGCAACGGGCGCGGCCACCAAGACGGCGAGCGCCAGCAGCACGAGCGTGAGCTCGACGGCCCCGGCGTCCACCACCAGCGTGAGCACAATGGCGACGAGCGTAGCGAGTCCTCCGAGCAGCGCTCCCTCAGGCTTGTCGACCGGTGCGAAAGCAGGAATCGGCGTAGGGTGCGCGGTCGCGGCTGTCGCCCTGGCTGCGGTGCTCTTCTTACTTGCCAAGCGGTTCTTCAGAGATAGGAAAGGGGTGGTGTTCAGGGGGTCCTCGCCGCCGAAGCCGAGCGCGATGATGAACGACGACCCAAAGGGCTCGTACCAGTACTATGGTATGATGCCTTCTGCCAGTGCACCGTCAAGACAGCTACTGACTGCTCCTCCAGACCCCAATCGCATACTGCGCACCCCGCCGCCGCCGCCGCCTCCGCCGCCGCCAATTGCCTCTAACGAGCTGCGATATTTCACACTCTCCAGCAAATCGCCGGGATCGGGCTACGAGCCGTCGTACTCCGCACACTCGTCGCCATCCTCGGAAGCCTTCACTCGACAGGAATCCATAACCTCGGCGAACAGTAACATGCTGGGAGTCACGGCATCGCCATCGCTGGACGGCAGCCCGGAACACAGACAGCAGCGGCGCTGGGCAGACCCGCAGCAGTTCTTGCGCCGGGACCAGTATGCTCAAGCGCTGCCGTACGCGACCACCCACCAGCAATCATCGCCACTCGGGGTGGTGGCAGAGCTCGATGCGACGGAACCGTCGAGGCCAGCCTCCGCGAAGTCCTCGGTGCTGGCGAGATATCCATCTTCCACATATTCACCGTATAAGCCTTCGGAGCAGCGGTCTCGAAATTTCACTTCCTGAGTTGTATCCCTGAATATTGTAATGAGAAATTCTATTTAAGGGGGGGTTGGAGGGGGAAAAGTAATGTATAAGTATATGAGTAGTAGCATGAAGTTGGAGTATATACTCGGCCCTGGGGCTCATGGCAATGGGCATGACTCGACCTGAAGCACTGGCTTGCAAGATACTCGAAGACCAGCCTGATGAACAATGCACTACCGGACTGTCAATGCTCGTGTTTCTCTGGCGGAGAGCACAGGCCCTTCTCGGAACAGCAGACGGCGTTTTCAGGATTGGTCCCCCAGGAAAGTTGTTCAATCATCGCGCCAGCAATGCAGCATCAGCAAGGCTGTGATACTGCAGGGTATGAGGGGGGCAGGGCCCCAGTGAGATCAGATCTCGAGAACTGAGACATCGTGTCTGGAACAAATGCAGTGAAACCGTGCTCTAGTCACTGGGGGACACATAGTATAGAACATTCGAACATGTGGGGATCTGATTAGGGCATCATCAAAGAAGACAGATGGCCTCTCCATATGGCTAGCGACAGTGGCAATTGTACCGTACATAGTAAGCGACGACGTCTCCTGGGGTACCGAGGTACTCCACCGCGTACTAAATGTGTGCCTGACTGCGGGAGGTGAGGCTCTTCTGGACCCTTCTCTGGGGCAGCCGTATTCCTAATCTGGCACACCCTGGGTCCCACCAAGTGCTCGGTAACGCTGCCGACAGGCTGGCAGGGCTGGACTTCAACCTTATCGATCGGCGTTCACTGCGAGAACCGGCAGGGCGGCACTGAGGTGAGCAGGCGCTCAGGCGGGACAGCAGGAGCAGCGTGCGCCGCTAGTGACATCGCAGCCGGCCGTGGCCTTTCAGGCTTGTGCTTCTGGACACGTTTAACAATCCTCGACCGTTTCGCCTCAGCTTCGCGACGGCGTCTTTTTCCTTTTCCCTTTGATCCGTCTGGTGAGGTCTTGGAGGCATATTTTTCGTTCTTTCAGCACCTGACATCTTGCTTCTCCCTTCCGCTCGGCGAGGCTGTTCTATCATTTCCAGCGCGTTCTCGACACGGGCCATCGCTCAACTGCCCCTGGTCCATCCACCCGCCGCTGCGGTAACGGTCCCTGGCGGCCAGAACCCCCGGTTCCTGATAGCTCAACATCCACTCCTCCAGAGCTGACCCAACTCAACTTCCTCCACCATCGCCCGTAGAGGACAGCCTGAGTTCACTACGGCAAGATGGAGAACGCTTTCGCCAAATCGACAGACCAGGTCTTGTCGGCCCTGGGGGTGAAGGCGTCCACCGGTCTGACAGATGCGCAGGTCAACGATTTGAGGAAGAAGTACGGCAAGAATGGTAGGCGATGATCTCCCTCCCAGAGACGCGCTGTCTCGTTGCTGACATACGACGTGAAGCAATCGCAGAAGAGCCTCCTACGCCCCTGTGGGAGCTCATCCTCGAGCAGTTCAAGGACCAGCTCGTCATCATCCTTCTCGGTTCTGCCGCCATCTCCTTCGTGCTTGCTCTCTTCGAAGACGAAGGTGGCTGGAGCGCATTCGTTGACCCAGTCGTTGTAAGTGTTCTTGCCTCGCGCAGCTGTGATCCCCGATCTCGGCAGGTGCTGACTTTTGTGCGCTGCAGATCCTGACTATCCTGATCCTCAACGCCGTCGTCGGTGTCTCGCAAGAGAGCAGCGCCGAGAAAGCCATCGCCGCCCTCCAAGAGTACTCCGCTAACGAGGCCAACGTGGTCCGCAACGATGGACATATCTCAAGAGTCAAGGCCGAGGATCTGGTACCAGGTGATATCGTCTCTGTGTCCGTCGGCGACCGGATTCCCGCCGACTGCAGGCTGGTTTCCATTGAGAGCAACAGCTTTGCGGTTGACCAGGCCATCCTGACGGGCGAGAGTGAGAGTGTTGGCAAGGACTGTCGCGCGATCGTGCAGGACGAGAAGGCCGTGAAGCAGGATCAGGTCAACATGCTCTTCTCCGGCACCACCGTCGTCACCGGAAGGGCCAGGGCTGTCGTGGTGCTGACTGGCTCGAATACGGCTATTGGCGACATTCACGAGAGCATCACCGCGCAGATCTCCGAGCCAACGCCCCTCAAGCAGAAGCTGAACGACTTTGGCGACAGCCTCGCCAAGGTCATTACCGTCATCTGCATCCTCGTCTGGCTTATCAACATCCCTAACTTCAAGGATCCGAGCCACGGGAGCTGGGCCAAGGGCGCTATCTACTACCTCAAGATCGCCGTGTCCCTCGGTGTGGCCGCTATTCCTGAGGGTTTGGCTGTCGTCATCACCACTTGTCTCGCTCTGGGAACCCGCAAGATGGCCGCGAAGAACGCTGTTGTTCGCAGCTTGCCTTCTGTCGAGACGTTGGGAAGCTGCAGTGTCATCTGCTCCGACAAGACCGGTACCCTGACAACCAACCAGATGAGCGTGAACAAGATTGTCTACCTGAACGAGGCCGGTACCGACCTCGAGGAGCTTGATGTGGCAGGAACTACCTTTGAGCCTAAGGGCGACATCACTTACAAGGGCCAGGTCGTCCAGGATCTTCCCCAGAAGTCGTCCACCGTTCGACAGATGACCGAGGTCGCGGCACTCTGCAACGACGCTTTGTTGGCTTATGATTCCAAGAACGGCTACGCGAACGTCGGCGAACCTACTGAAGGTGCCCTCCGAACTTTGACTGAGAAAATTGGCCCATGTGCGCCCAGCACTAGTGCACCAGGTGATCGTGTGCACTACGCCAGCGCCTGGTATGAGAAGCAGTTCAACCGCCTTGCTACGTACGAGTTCTCCCGTGACCGCAAGAGCATGTCTGTCTTGGTTGAGAACGGCGGACAGCAGAAGCTCCTTGTCAAGGGCGCCCCTGAGTCTATTATTGAGCGCTGCACCAGCGTCGTGCTCGGTGCAAACGGCAAGAAGGTCCAGATGAATGAAAAGCTCTCAGGTCTCATCATGCGCGAGGTCATCGACTACGGCAACCGGGGTCTGCGTGTTATCGCGCTGGCAAGTCTCGATGATGTCTCCGGCAACAAGCTTTTGCACTCTGCAAAGTCGACGGCTGACTACTCCAGCATCGAGCAGAACCTGACTTTGCTCGGCTTGGTCGGTATGCTGGATCCCCCTCGCCCTGAAGTTCCGGTTTCGATTGCCAAATGCAAGGAGGCCGGCATTCGTGTCATCGTGATCACTGGAGACAACCGCAACACCGCTGAGAGCATCTGCCGTCAGATTGGTGTCTTCGGGGCGAACGAGGACCTCCGAGGCAAGAGCTTTACGGGTCGCGAGTTTGACAACTTGAGCATGCCAGAGCAGGTCGAGGCGGCTAAAAAGGCGTCTCTGTTCTCCCGTGTCGAGCCGAGTCACAAGTCCAAGCTGGTCGATCTTCTTCAAAGTCTGGGTGAGGTCGTCGCCATGACCGGCGACGGCGTCAATGATGCTCCTGCTCTGAAGAAGGCTGATATTGGTGTCGCCATGGGTTCCGGTACTGATGTCTCAAAGCTGGCAGCTGACATGGTTCTGGCTGACAACAACTTCGCAACTATCGAGGCCGCGATCGAGGAGGGTCGGTCTATCTACAACAACACCCAGCAGTTCATCCGGTACCTTATCTCTTCCAACATTGGTGAGGTCGTCTCGATCTTCTTGACTGCTGCCCTTGGTATGCCTGAGGCTCTTATCCCGGTCCAACTTCTTTGGGTCAATCTCGTCACGGATGGTCTTCCCGCCACGGCCCTGTCTTTCAACCCGCCTGATCACGATGTCATGCGCCGTCAACCCCGGAAGCGCGATGAGGCTCTCATCGGAGGCTGGCTCTTCTTCCGCTATCTCGTCATCGGTACTTATGTCGGTCTCGCCACGGTCGCCGGCTATGCCTGGTGGTTTATGTTCTACTCCGACGGCCCACAGATCACCTTCTGGCAGCTATCCCACTTCCACCGCTGCTCCTCGGAATTCTCGGGGATCGGCTGTGAGATGTTCTCCAACGACATGGCCAAGTCCGCGTCGACTGTCTCGCTGTCGATTCTTGTGGTCATTGAGATGTTCAACGCCATGAACGCGCTGTCATCCAGCGAGTCTCTCTTGACCCTGCCGCTGTGGGACAACATGATGCTGGTGTACGCCATCGCACTGTCGATGGCGCTGCACTTTGCCCTGCTCTACACACCTTTCCTGCAGACTCTGTTCTCGATCTTGCCGCTGAACGTGACGGAATGGAAGGCGGTGCTCATCATCAGCGCGCCCGTGATGTAAGTCCTTCCCTGCGTCCCAGGTCTTCTCCGAAGATTTACTAACGCGCATCGCAGCATTATCGATGAGATCTTGAAGTTCGTAGAGAGATCGTTCTTCATGCAGAAGACGACAGAAGTTGCCACGAGAAAGACAAAGGCAAAGAAGGAGCAGTAGATGGCTGGGCAGGAATAAGTCATATTGCACCATACAGGCATAGACGGCGGTCATGTACAGTTGGGCTTGTACATTATCTTAGATCTCAAGAGACAGACACCTGCTATGCGGTGTATTGTATGGATAGAGACACCGATGAATAAAATTGCACTCGAACATCTATCTCATAAAGGCCGAGAGGAGTCTGACTGGTATAAAACCCACGCTCACTGCCTGTGCGTGCTTCACTTCTAAGTGCGATGAAGCCCAGCTTCAGCCTCCCGCCGGCGTCGGCTTCTCGCCGGCTTCGGCCTCTCGCCGGCTTCTCCGCATCTGTATATGCATTCTTATCAGACGATGCTAAACTATAAAAGAGTTTGTGGACGTCTTTTATATAGATTTGAAAATTGAATTTCCCGATTTATAATTATTCTATTATTTTAACTTTATCCATATATCACCTTGCCAATATGCCCGAAATATCCAAGAAGCCGGTCATTGTCGACTTGAGGCAGGCATTGTTAAGAGACCCCGAGTCGTTTGCCGAGCCGAGACGCGGGAACACGACCTGGCGGACCCTACTCTCTCAGCCGGGCACGGCCACCGACTCGATGAGCTGTGGCATCGCTCTCTGTCCGCCCAACGGCAGCTTGAGACTTCACCGGCACAAACAGGCCGAAATATACATTATTACGGCCGGCAAGGGAGAGGTACAGATCGACGGGGTGCGATATCCCGTCCACAAGGACTTGGTCATCTGGGTGCCTGGCGATGCCGAGCACGGTGTCTTCTGCGGCGCTGACCCCCTAGAATGGCTGTATCTCTTCCCCGAAGGGAACTTTGAGAACGTCGTTTATCGCTTCAGCGGTGAAGAAGGGATGTCTGAAGAATGTAGCCCACGGCCGCGCTTATAACGAAGGCCCCGGCGAGCAAGCCTTCAAAGGGTTCGCAAGATATGCACGCACCGCACGGAATATCCATCTATGTCACCAAGTTGGATTTTAATTGGATTTTATATGGCTCACTTGGTCATATCAAGCCAGCGGTTGTCGTGATGTGTCTGTCTATCGTACAGTGCGAAAAACAAAGTCGTAGCTGCTCGACCCCTCCCTCCTGATGTCAAGACAGCGTCTTCTCCTCTGGTCTATGCCCCCAGCGTCCGTTGTCTCCGGCGAGCCGCAGCCCCCGCTTAGTCCTGACGACCCTTCAGCAGCCTCTTGGTCACCTTGTCCTTCTCGATGATGTAAACGTGCGCGCCCCAGCCGGACAGGGCATCTCGGTCGACGGCGTTGAGGAGGGACTGGGAGATGGTCTCGAAGAGCTCGTCGGGGCTCTAACACCACGGATACCACTCGTTAGCAAAAAATGATTCTCCTTCTAGCAAGACCGGGGGTAGACGGCCGCCGGGTGCGGGCTAGACGTACCAGGTCCGGCTCCCACAGGCTCTCGCACATGCCGAACAGCTGCTCCGTTGCCGTGCCGCTCACGATGAAGTCCTTGGCGAAGTCGATGCAGCCGATGCTGTCGAAGCCGCAGATGAAGGGCTTGCCGGTCTTGGGCTCGAGGCCGGCGACGACGGGGGAGACGAAGTAGGGGCCGAAGCGCTTCTCGTAGAGCGAGGAGGAGACGAGGTTCGCGAAGGTGGTGGGGCTGATGGCGCGCTCCTCGCGCAGGCGGTACATGTTGACCTTGTACCGGAAGAGGTCGGACACGGTGTTCACGTCGGTCGCGAGGCCCGTCAGGCCCAGGTAGACGGTCGAGCCGTACGAGAAGATCTTGGGGAAGTTGTTGGACACCGTGAGCGCCTGCAGGCCCAGCCGCAGGTCGCAGGCTATGGCGACGCAGTCCTTGCCCACCATGGCGACGCAGGCGCCGCCGTCTACAGGGGGAGAGCGGAGAGGTCAGTATGAGAAGGGACGGCGGGGTCGTCGTGACGGGCTCGTACTTATTGAGAAGGGGGAGGACTGCCGTGGTGGTTAGCTATAGTCGTCCGTGTGACAGCTTTGGGAGGCCGGACTTACCATGCTAACGGTCTGGATTGGGGAATGACGATGCTTCAGAGGTGGTCTGCAATGGGAGGCTGGCAAGGTCCCGTTAGGATCGTGAGGTCTCGCGGAGGGGGGGTCGTGGGAAGCTGCTTGGTGTCGTCTGGGGGTTGTGTTGCGTTGACAAGCTAGCTGACGTTGGGCGAGGCTCCAAGCAGCTGTGGTTGAGCTCAGAGCGTGCAGGCAACCTGCGCTGGCGCGTTGCACCCCCCGGACGTCTAGTGATGGAGGGGGACCCCTGGAACGCCGTCCGTTTAGCGCTGATTGGCCCGGTAAGGACAGAGCTTCTGGCGCCTTCCGCGACGCGGTGACCTCACTGCGAGGCTGCCTGATAAAGTAGCTTTGTAGACAGCGCAACGCAAACGCAGGTCGAGATCTGTTTGCTTACCAACAACGCTGGCCCTAATCCTTCCTCGCGTCGCTTTTGTCGGTATTGTTGCTGCGTGAATACCCTACCCTCCGACAGTATACTTCAATAATTCTATTTGTCTTTTTTTATGTGTGCTCTTGAGCGTGTTTGATCCATTGCTACTTTGTGGCAGTCTGCTTACCACTGCCCCGCGATTAAGCCGTTAGAGGGGCACTGCGACGACACGCGACAAACGACGAGAACGTCCTCCACAGAGAGACAGACCGCATCTTGGGTTAGAAGGCAGCTAATAGGAAAGAGCAACACTACGACAAAGCACATTCATCTGCAAGGCTATCGGCATGGCTTCTACCTCGGTGCAAGTTTGGGCGCAGGACCTCAGGAAGGCCGTGGTGAAGGTCAACCCGGGCACATCGATGTTCAGTGTTCTAGACGAGGCATGTCAGAAGCTCAAGCTGCCAGCCGAGAAATACACACTGAAGTGAGTCGTACCACATCTGTTCTCATGTGGAGAGCTAGCCTAACATGACCTTCGCCAGGCATCAGAAGAAGCAGTTCCAGCTGAACGATGCATTCCGAGTAACTGGCCTGCCGCCCGGAGCCAGGCTGGAACTCGTCGCGAAATCCAACACCCCCACCGTCGTCAACATCGCGTTGACACTGCCCGAATCCCTGGCTCGGAACCTACCTAATAGGCGGCTTACGAGGAAGTTTCGGAATGACACAACACTGTGGAAGATGTTGCGGCAGTTCGAGGCCGACGGTGCAGCTGAGAACAGGAAACTGAACTTCACGGACCGAGCTGCCCCACAGACCAGCAATGGTGTGCAGGCAGGCAGCGGCCAGCTGTACTACGATATGCCGGTCCTGCGGATCATGAACCGGGAGGTTTCGACGCTGGTGGATTTCCAGAAGACGCTCTCGCAGTTGGGTCTGGACTCGGGGAACCAAGGGATACAGCTTTCATTCAGGCCAACGCAGCAGACATTGGATGAGGCTATGCAGGAGATCTCGCAGTTCTTCAAAGATGAGGAGACTGCTGAGGCCAAGGAGCGGGAAGCTGCGCCAAAGCTAGAACCGCCGGCGGTGGCGGCCGAGAGCTCTGCAGCATCCGCATCGGAGCCGTCTGGTACTGTTGTCGACACAGCGGCAGAAGCAAAGCAGAATGAGGTGGCTCAGGAGACGCCCCAGGAGACGCCCCAGGAGACGCCCCAGGAGACGCCATCAACACATATTACAGACGGAGCAGCAGATGCCATGGACGTCGACGAACCTGCGGCACCACCCCACGATCCCCTTAAGCCTACCAGCATCTTCTCCGCCCCTACCAACGCCACCCCTGCCGCGGCCTCCGTCGACGTACCTGATTCATACTATACGCCTACTATCGCACACGCTCAGATGCATCAACAGAAGTTGCAGGAGAATGCAGTGAACAGGCGCCTGAAGTCCGACGCTGAGCTCGAGGCCGAGGCCCGCGCCGAGGAGGCGAAGGTTGCAGCGGTTAAGAAGATCACAGTGAAGGCACGCTTTCCAGATGGCACCGCTGCGCAGTGGGAGTTCGGACCCGACGATACTGGTGCGACGTTGTACAAGGCCGTGCGTAGCGTGATGGCCAACAACTCGGCGCCCTTCAAAATTGTGTTGCCTGGTCCACCGACTGCTATGAGCCATATCAAGGACGATGCGGGTGCGAAGCACAAGCTCATCAAAGGCTACAGGCTATCCGGGCGCGTTCTTGTCAACTTTGTCTGGGAGGATAGTGTTCCCCCGAGCGTCAAAAGCGCACGCTTCATGAAGCCGGAGTACGCCAGTCTTGCGCAAAAGGTCGAGGTGCCGGATATTCCCGTGGTAGAGGACGAGCCAGAGACGAGCGCAGCACCTCAGCAGACGGCACCTCAGCCTTCGGCCTCTGGCGACAGTGGTGGGTCTGTAAAGAAGATGCCGAAGTGGCTCAAGGGGCTGGGAGGAAGGAAATAGACACGGGATAAGGTGTCGAAGAGAGGCAAGCGACTGGCATCTATGATCATTCTGAGATGAAAGTTGCTGCCATAACCTCGGGAGAAGACTTCCTCAGGCACAAATGATGTCGTCCGAACCAACTCCTATATGCTTCTGGGGGACGCCCCTCGGGAGTGCACATACATCTAGTAGGGAGGATGAGCACGGGGTGCTTGTCAGGGAACGAATGGTGTTTCTTGAGCTGTAAGATTATGTTTTGAGATTTAAGGCATTGGCATGTCACGACGCTAGGCGTTTGGGAGGCGTAGAAAGCGAGTAGCGGGGACCGTTTGCCAAATAGAGTCTTCATGAAGATCATAGCATAAGAACTTATGAGCACGACTTGATCGAGGTATCATTTTGGGCTGTCAATTCCTGCCTGGTACTTCGCAGAGCTATGTGGTCTTCGACGCCTGACTGCCCTTCGGCAGCCATCACTATGTCCGGAATCAATGTCCGTGAAGATCTCTCGAGGCGTTGACCGAGTACCACGAACGCCGACCCGTAATCATGAAGCATGCCATTGACTTTTCCCAACCAGTTTAGAGTAACAATTTTCGACTCGACTCCGATTGGAAAGCGTTTAGTGGCCGGCACGGCGGGACTCAGCAATGACGCGCTGGAGCTCGTCGACCTTCTTCTTGGCACGACCGAAGGTTCCGAGCTGGAGTTGAAGTCAGTACACAGCGTAGGGTGGTATCTCGGGAGTGGGTTGGTGTCGTACCCTCTTCTTGGCCAGCTTGCGGGCACGCTTGTCCTTGGAGTTGCGGAGCAACTCGATCACACGCTTCTCATAGGGGGCGAGGCTGTTTGTGCGAGATGGTCAGCAAGAGACTCTTGTTCGTAGATTGCCGGTATCCATGCCCTAGGGCAAGGTCTGCGGAGCTGGTACACCAGCAAATATGAAGGGGAGAACAACTTACCCAGCAACCTCCTTGACGATGTCCCTGACGAAAGCGGTACGCTTGCTCAGGTGGCCCTTGGTGCGCGAGACACGGGGCTTGACAACGCGAGGGGTAGTCTTCTGTAAGTCCACGAAAAAACATCAATCAGCCTTGTTGTCCGACGTCCATCGTCTGCACGAGACAGCGAGCAGAGATCCTCCGGGAGGTGAGACGGGGCTGTTTTGTTTTCAACGTACGTGGCCCTTGTTGATGCCGACGATCAGGCCCGTGCGGGCGGGTGCTTCCTTGGCCATCTTGGTTGGTGATGGTCCGTCTGTCGAAGGAAGTCGAGGTTGGTTGTCGGATTGGGATGTGTGCGCTTGGGACCTGGGCCGCGAGAAGTTTGAGGTGATGGGTAGGAGGTGGAGCGAATTTTTGCGGACGGTGCGCACTAGGCTGTATCGGGATTGATGCTCGTCCGGAGGGCGGAGGATGGGATTCACCGAAGAGACGCGGCAAGGGAGGTCGCGGCTTAGGTAAGCTAGGCGTTCAATCCTCGGTCGGGGCTGCAAGGCGCAGGCCATTCGTTAAGCTTATCATGTACATCATTCCTGCGGTCCAGACCGAAGTGCGGCTCTTCGAAAATCCTGTCCTTCCTCCTATATTCTCCTACGGTAGCGTCGAGACTATGGACGAGACAGATGAAAGAACTTGTCGCCGCAAAGGACCTGTATGAGCGCCCAGAGCCGTGTTCTTCGGAATTTGTTTTCTTTCGGCATCCACCTACGACGGCAGTAGGTGTACTGGCCTACAAGCAGGAGCGGTCAATCGTCTAACTATCGGCCATATGTTCGCGATCGCAACTTCTTTGAAGCCGTCATCACTGGACGACTTGCGATATATTACGGCTGAAAGCACAGTGGGCCGGCTGCGAGATCTCTACGGCTAGCAAGAATCGGCTCCTGCCCGTCGCCAAATTGTCCCGTGAACGGAAATGCGGCACGTCAAAACGATTAAGTAGCCGTGCAAGAGCCTCAAGTCTCCATGCTGCGCCACTGTCCAATGCTGGGACAGCTTGAGTCGTCCCCTTGGCCCAAATTTCCGGACAGACGCGTAGACGGGATCTCGTGAGATGTTGCGAGGCGAGGCGCGGCAGCTGACATACATACGTTGGGGCCGCGGGGCGGTCGAGCAACCACGCGCCTGTGCACCTCGGATGATGTAGCACGGGTTCGGTGCAAAAACTTCGACATAGCGCCGGCTGGAATGTCAATGGGCACCCTTCATTCAACGTCATCGCTGTTCGTCATGATTGGCGTGATGTGCAGCGCGAATTCGGACGAACAAGGGTGAGTTGGCGGAGCTTGGAACATTCAGATCGACAACAATGTCATACCATAAGTAGCAGCAGTCAGCAAGGTGCGGCTGAGAGATACTGGTGTCGCAATTGCGGGCCACGCGGGCCGTCTTCGTTTGTCGCCATGTCTTGGCCAAGGGACCTTGGCAGTAGGACAGTCGACCAGCAAGATCGTTTTGTCATCATCTTTCAATATCCCGGGCACCTCTGTGCTATACGAGGGTGCCACGACAGCTCGTGCAGCGTCGAACATCTGTTGAGCCGCAACGGGGATCTTTCTTTTTGTTTTCTTTTTTAGGCTCCGTTCCTGCAGCCAAGCGGCATGGGATGGACTCCTGGTGCCTTGTCATCTCGTCTCTACCGAAGCCAGTGGGCCTCCCTCTCAGGCCGCCTAGCATTGAGGAACTTGAAACCAAACGTTCCGAGGTTCGGGAGCCAATCAATGAGCATGCATGAGCCTGAGCACACCCGAAACGGGCAGCCCGGAAAGGCGTGGTCCACTTCCCTAGGGATAGATCACGGCAGCCTAGTCAGTCGTTGGTTTGGACCCGTCTGTCTCCATGGGAAGACGTCGGACAGACCAGTCGCCCCGATGACCGCGCTTTCTCACGTTGAATGACCATCAGCGCTGTGCCACCGTCGTGTTTTCAGCCTGTGTCCCCCAGCAAACACAAGACAGCATCTTAGCTTGCTTGCAATAAGATACGCTGGCCCCAGAGACAATCCCAGCGCTAAATCTGCATGATAGCCCTGGGTTGGATGATCTGCATTGCTGATCTGCAAGGTACAGACCACTGACCTCGGGAGACCCCCAACCGTGCCAACTCAAAAGCCAGTGATGGTGTCAGGGGTAGCGGCCGGTGTCGAGAGGTATAACCAATGCTAATCGCCCTTCGCTTTCTCTCTTTCCGTCACTCATCGCCTTTCTTCAGAATACTCCTCCGTCTGCTCGTCAGCTCAACGTCACCATAGGCTCTCCCGACTACCACATTCGAGCCAGGCATTTCCTTTCGAATCATCACCTTCACCAAGATGAGGACCTTCACGATCCTGGCCTCCGCCGTATCTTTGGCGGCGGCCACGCGAAGCCCTGCTGGGCGCGACTATGTTCTCCGTCAGACGAGGGCCGCTACCAGCACAGACTGTATTCCGGAGAACTTCACCGTCTCAAATTTAATCGCGTCAGGCGAGAGCGCTACGAGCCTCACTACGGCCGCCTTCAGCTACTTCGACCCCCATACCGGCCTGTCGACAACATGCGAACTGAACTCGACCTCAACGGACCTCAGCGCGGAGGGAAGCGCATACGCAAACTATGCGTGTGATAGCTCCTTGCTCAAGTTCTCATGGGGATTTGACGAGGCTGCGGGCCAGTACCTGCTGGGAGTGGCAGAGACGATCTGCAAGTAAGTGGCCGCTTCCCTTGAGTGTGCTTCGTTCATCTTCTGACTAGCTTTACAGTGGCTCGTACACAACCTCAGACTCGTGGATACCGGACTTTACATGTCAGAACTGCACCAGCGGCGCGGGCGTGGAGTGCAAACTGCCGGGGAACGACTCATATACAGCGGACTTCTCAGGGATCCCTCAGCCCATCATCACGCCTCGGACTTGAAGAAATTCTAGATAATTTGGTCCACGGCTTGAAGGTCGCTGGCCTGTGGTATCTGGCTGTTCCTGCGGGGGAAAATGCTTGGAGATCTATCGAAACGCTAGATGATACCCAGTCTAATTTTGCGCGCCTATAGCAAAGGCTGCGATTAATGCTGATCACTGCTTCGAGCCTCGTCTGTGAACTAGATGCTCGTTACCTGACCCCCGATGCGTGCTTTGAATCGTGTCACAACCCATGCTGTGCCTCTATTTTTGCAGTGAGCAACTAGTCAGGCAGTTATAGCGAATGGCCATTTCCATGACCGTGGGAGGTATGAGGTTTAGCAGTTGGTCAGATCAGCCACAAAACGGACCTCCTGTTCTCTGCTGGTAGCGTTGACCCTTGTGTCAAGATCCGATCGACCTTCCGCCGTTAGCCTAGGGGGCACTCCCTTTCCCCGCTGCGCCTAACCAACCAGGCCCCTGACCACCTCGAAAATGTTTGGGGAAGCGCCACCCCGGAACGACGTCATGTGCTTCTTGTTTGCCTCTTTCAGCGACCACCACGATGCTTCCCTACATCCACCTAGGCGATTTGGCTCTGCCAATGACCAGCATACGTTCACTACCTCGATTCATCATGTATTGACACCCTCAGAGAGTCTGCTGTTGCGTCACTCGGATACTACGGACTGACATAACGCGAACATCGCAAGTCTCTTGAAAATGCGACGTCCCAACGACTAGCCAAGTCAACGACTTCGGTAAAGCATTCAACATCTATCCGAACTTCACGGCAGTTACCTACAAGATGCGCCTCCTGTCGCCGCTAGCCACCGTCATCCTAGGCCTGACGAGTACCGCCCTCGCCGCGGTCCCTTCCGCACCGGAATCCATCGCCCCCCAACGAACCATCACCCACCCCGACACCGATGACGATGGCCCTTCGACATCATCCATCTCCGCCTCCCTCTTCTCCTCTCTCGAGCGCCTCGCCCGCCTTGTCGACATAGCCTACTGCGTCGGCACCTCGGGCGTCTACCAGCCCTTCACCTGCGCCTCCCGGTGCAGCGAGTTCCCCAACCTCCGCCTCGCGTCGACCTGGAACACGGGCGTGCTCATGAGCGACAGCTGCGGGTACGTGGCCGTCGACCACGGCTCAGGAGACGGCAGGGAGGAGCCGGCGATCATCGTCGCGTTCCGCGGCACGTACAGCCTCACCAACACGGTGATGGACCTGTCCACGGTGCCGCAGGAGTACGTCCCCTATCCGGACCCGGACGAGGGCGACGGCGGCGAACAGAGGTGTGCGAACTGCACCGTGCACATGGGCTTCCTCGAGAGCTGGAGGCAGGCCAGGAAGCTGGTCCTGCCGGTCGTGGAGAACGCGAGGGCGACACATCCGGGCTACCCCATCCGTCTAGTGGGCCACTCCCTCGGCGGCGCAGTGGCGTGTCTCGCGGCGCTGGAGATGAAGGTCGCGCTGGGCTGGGACGACCTGGTCGTCACCACTTTCGGGGAGCCGCAGGTCGGCAACGCGGGCTTTGTCGCCTTCGCCGATCGCGTGTTTGGCCTCGACGGCCCGGATCCCGACTTGGAGAAGAGGGTGTACCGGCGCGTCACGCATATCAAAGACCCCGTCCCGCTGCTGCCGCTGAGCGAGTGGGGGTACAGGCCCCACGCGGGCGAGGTGTACATCGCCAAGAAGGAGCTGTCGCCCGGCGTAGAAGACCTGAGGCTGTGCCGTGGCGACGAGGACCAGAGCTGTATCGCCGGGGACGGCGAGGCCAGCAGGCTGAGGCTCTGGCAGCTGCTGTTTGCGCACCGGGACTACTTCTGGAGGCTGGGCCTCTGCGTACCGGGCGGTGATCCGTCGGACTGGGGACAGCCGCCGTATGATGTGAGCCAGCCAGAGGAGCTATGAGAGTGCGTACGAGTGGAAATCATGGCTTGGTTGCTTTAGGAGCGGGCTTTTTCTATGAACGGGTTTCTGGGAGCGTGGTGTCTCTGCTGAAAACTTGCGAGCAAGGCGTCTAGTGGAAAGCGGCTGGCTAATGGCATTCATCATCGCCTTGTGAAGAGAACAGACTGACGACGGGCAGCACACACGCTCATGGCAAAGAGGATGGCTTGCTTGACATTGACGAATTACGATAATAATATAATCATGATCCGGCCAAGAGGAATAGCATGCACCTTTTCGCCTTCAACGGTACCTAGGACATGTTGGAAAGTATGACTTTCGAGGGCGACTGAGCGCCGAGTTCTTCCTACGTGCCCCCTTGCGATCGCAGTCTCATGCTCATACGGCTCCGAGAGCGGAGACGATACGAGGTGTGACGCCTCGAATGTCATAGCTCTGTCCGGCCGTCCTCCGTCCGCTACGACCTAATTACACCCGCTTCTGACGGTCCTTATAGCAAGAGTCCGACGGACTGCCACAGTTCAAAGCCTCAGCGTTTCTCGTTCAGTCTAGACCTCAACTACCTCACCCTTGAGGGGGTGTCTTCGCGCTCTGGTCCCATGACCTCCGAACGCATGCATCACCGACAGGTTGGGGGGTGGGGAGCAGAGATAGCGAAAAAAAAGGAGACACGGCGCGTGATAGCCCTACAGGGTCACAACACGTTTCAACGTCTGCGCAGAGCGTCCCCGCCCAAGGGCCCGGGTCTCTGCAGCCACAAAATCAAGGCTGACGGCAAGGCGGCCGGCAGGCGGGATTGGGCGGGCAGAGGGGGAGGACCAGGGGGGGACCCAGGCACACAGGGGCGCCAGCGACAGCCCTGCCAACGCCTGCACATGCCGCGGCTCGACCCGTGGGGTTCCGGAATGCCCGCATGATGAGGAGCGGCTGCCCTGCCTTGACACGAGGGAGGGGTTGAAACCTGAACGGTCAGAGTGGGTGGCTGGCGGCTGCCATTCCGCCACGCGACCAGCCGTGGCCGTATTCCGTACTCCGGACTCCGAGGTCTGCGGAGTCCATGCACGGATAGGCGCTGCGACGCGAGCGGATAGGAGTTCAATATTGGGCAGGTCAGGTCAGGCGCCCGTGCCAGGTGGTTGGTCGCCAGGCTGGAGGTGGTACGTATGACTGGGTGGCTCGGACCTTGGGGGTGATCCTAAGATGAGGCCAATCTTGGGGGGGGAGGGAGGCGGGATGAGGACCGCATCGGCCCTCAAGGTCCTACGTACGGGACAAGGCACTCCTCGACGACTCCTCCTTTGATGCCGTGCATGCCCGGGCAGACTCGGGCTGCAGAGACAAACAAGATTCTAAGCTTATATGCTTGTTCTTTGTCGCCAGCCCCGCAGAACAGGACTTGCGCGGCCTGGTCGTGACTCTTAGAGTTTTTCCACTTCGGCACTGGCGAATAGGTGCTGGCCGTCGCCATGATGCCACTCGGAGTTGGGAACACTAGCAGAGCTAGCTTCGGAATAGAGACAGATCTCCCTATGTGGCACTGGCATCGTGACGAGCCGATGGCAAATTAATGGTGATTTCCAGATTTAGGGGATGGCCAAGGGGGTCGGGCCTGGGGAGTCCTGACTGGGAAGAGAAGCCCACTCAGCTTGGACGAGGCCGATCACAAGACTGTCGGTGACAGCGGCCGTGCCAGGTGGGAGCACGCCAGCGAGATCAGCCGGAGCGGCCCACGGCCACAGCATCAGAGACATGCAGCACAAGGACGAGACGGTCGAGCGAGGCCGGCCAGAGCCCCCCAAGATAACCCCACCAGATTCGAGAACGCTCCTGCAGAGCGTGCTTGGCGTGCTATCATCAGGGCCTCGTTGATAAGAGGTCGGGCGGATGGCTGGAAGGAAGCACACCTGTCGTGCTGAGCCAGACGGGCGAGAGACTGGACTGATTAGACCCAGCTCCTCGCCAACCAGAGCCCCAACACAGGCACCTGCCAGGCTGGCATGCCTCGCTAGCACCTACCTCACGAGCAGGCGGTGGGCTCTGCAATCTGGCAGGTACCCCGCTACCAATCCCGCCTGTCGTGCTCCCACCCCCCTCAGTGTGGCCCCCCCTAGACCGAAGTTTTCTCACCAGGCTCCCGCAGGCCATTGGGTCCTGCCAGAAATATTGCCTTGGTGTCCCACTTTATTTACAGCTCACCTCAGTTTGGGCTGGCAGGGCTGCCGTGGCTCTAGCGTGACGCCAGGGCCCTTTCACTCTGCGAGCGCACTGGCGCAGAGAGAGGGTGGTGGCCAAGGTCAACTGGCGCCTTTCTCTCCCACCTTACCCCTTCCCACCTGCACCAGATCAGAGTCGATGTCTTTTGCCCAAAACATCACCAACTGACGACAACCGTAAACAAACTTGTTTCTGCCCACCCAACCACTCCCTCACCAACGGAGCCTTTTCCCTTCCCGCTAATCACAGTCTTCTATTCTATTCCCTCTTTTGCACTCGTCGATAGACTTGTGAGAGATCTGAAAAAATGGCCACTGAAGTACGTCCTGCCTCCCCGAGCCCCTCGGAGCCTCCCCCCAGGAGCTCTCCTGGATCTCGTGCTGCTGCCCTCCCCTCTCATGGCCGGTCGTCGCCCTCGACGGCGCCCCGGCGGCCGCGTCTGCGCCGCTGCCGAGCTCCCTGCTGCCTTTCTGGGACTGTATGAATGCTAACATCTGGTCGTGTTCTCCAGCGCGAGAGGTTCGTCTTTTGATGTCACCGCCACCCCAGCGGCCCACCCTGCGCCACCAGAAGACTGACCGAACAAACCCCGCAACAGCAAGACTTTCCTCGCCCGGCTGTGCGAGCAGGCCGAGCGCTACGATGAGATGGTCTCCTACATGAAGGAGGTCGCAAAGATCGGCGGTGAGCTCACCGTCGACGAGCGCAACCTGCTTAGCGTCGCCTACAAGAACGTTGTCGGAACCCGCCGCGCGTCCTGGCGCATCATCTCGTCCATCGAGCAGAAGGAGGAGTCCAAGGGCTCCGACAAGCACGTCGGCACCATCAAGGAGTACCGCTCCAAGATCGAGTTGGAGCTCGAGAAGGTCTGCCAGGACGTCCTCGACGTCCTGGATGAGTCCCTCATCCCCAACGCCGCCTCTGGCGAGTCCAAGGTCTTCTACCACAAGATGTAAGCTAGAACCGGCGGTCGGAGACGCCGGCCCGTCGTGGCCCCGCTATTGCAGTCGTCTCTGACCTTTCTTTTTCTCAAAAACAGGAAGGGCGACTACCACCGCTATCTCGCCGAGTTTGCCTCCGGCGAGAAGCGCAAGACCGCCGCCACCGCCGCTCACGAGGCCTACAAGGTGAGAAACCTCCTACAAAAGGGGCACGCGGCCACGGCCCATCACGCGCCAGCTGCTAACGTGTCTCTGCACCACAGTCCGCCACCGATGTGGCCCAGACCGAGCTGACCCCCACGCACCCCATCCGCCTTGGCCTGGCCCTCAACTTCTCCGTCTTCTACTACGAGATCCTGAACTCGCCCGACCGTGCCTGCCACCTCGCCAAGCAGGCCTTCGACGACGCCATCGCCGAGCTTGACTCCCTTAGCGAGGAGTCGTACCGCGACAGCACCCTCATCATGCAGCTGCTCCGCGACAACCTCACCCTGTGGACCTCGTCCGACAACGGTGAGGCCGAGGCCGCTCCTGCTGATGCCGCCAAGGAGGAGAAGCCCGCGGAGGAGAAGGCTGAGGAGCCCAAGGCCGAGGAGGCCGCACCCGAGTCTTAAAGGGCTCCCCTCTTCCTTTGAGCGCCTGCGAAAAGTCGAATGAGTTCGATCCTCTGCTAATGTCGGGAGCGTCCATGGTGTCAACAGTGGACCGAGTGACGTTGAAAAAGGGGAGGATTGCCGAACGGAAGGCGATTTATGGCATTGGTCACGATCGGGATCACCTCTTTCCAGGGAGTTGGTTGTAGTGGGTAGCGAGGATACAGGGCACGTCTTCTGTTTCTGATTTTGGCTCCCGTGGGGAAGGCTCTACTGCGCATGGTTCTCCTGTCCCTTGGTCAAGCATACAACATCTGAACCTGTCATCACCCCATGGGATGTCCAACCCTCTTGCGGAGAGGTCACAAGCCCCTGGAATTTTTTCATGGATTATGTTGATTTCCTTATCTCCGCCTGTTTCGTGTCTTTTGCCTATTCCATATCGAGAGTGGTGGTCTCGGAATTCCCCCCAGATGTTTATTCGTCCTCACACAAACCAAATGTAAAGCCCCAGAAAAATCAAAACAGTCATCAATCCATCCCACCGTCCGCTGTGGCAACAGGGCCCAATCGGATGCTTCTATTGCTCAACAAGCCTGCCCTACCCCGGCCGAACAGCTCCCGAGGGGCGTCCTGCGAGAAGAAATGACTGCAGCATCGACACAGTGCTGGAGTAAACATCTGACCCTTCTCCATTGTTCCGTTTTTTTCTTGGCTGACCTTTCGCTACATGCAGAAGCAAGGAGACCGGCTCAGGATGTTACCCCTGCCTCTATTTTGTAGCAGACAGCGCCACGTAGGTACTGACTGCATTACAGCGTGCTCTCAAGCCCTTCTTCTGCGGGCCCCGAATCTGCACTTTCCGCCTTCTTGGTCCGGTGATATACGCCATCCTGTCCCGTGAGCGCACTGACCAGAGCCTCGTGCACCTTGGCAACGTCTCCGTCGTCCATCTTACCTTTCAGCTCCCTCGCTCACCCTGTCCTCTCCCGCTCCACAGGGGCTGCCTCTGCTTACCTGCAGAGAAGCACTGCCACCTCCTGCGCGCCACCCGATGCCGTCGTTGCAGCCCTGCAGGGTGTAAGCTCGTCCCGGTGCTGCTTCTGCCGCGCCGTTGCTGCTTCTGGTCACTACTACTTGTGTGTCCTCGCGCGGTCCCACCCGGCTCCGATCTGCTGCGAGCTGAAGTCCTGCTGCCTCTCACGTGCCTCTCTATCCTCCGCCGCTACAGAGCCCTGTCTTGTCTTGACCTTGCCCTTCATCTCGTCCCTCCGATCTTGAATTGCGCCGCTGGCGGTGTCTGCGTGTCTGTCACATGCGCCTGTGCTGCTGTCTAGTGCTCCCCGCGCCCTGGGACTTTTGCGCTGGAGACTAGTACTCATCAGGACGGCCGGCGTGCAAATGTCCTGACCATGTGTTCGGCGTGGGCAATAATTCCTCGCGCTGATATCATTATAGTGAGAGCAGCAACAAGATGTCAAACCCGGAGCATAATCACAGGACACGGGACATGCAATCCCGAGGCTCGCGCCGGTCTACATGAGAGGCCGACTCGCGACTCATGAGGCTGTAGTCGATGACGCGATATCCTCAACAATGAAAGCCGAGGAAAGCCAAGGCCGGCCGGCCACCACCAGCAGGTCCGCACTGTCCTCTCCCCCACGTAGAGATCTTCGGGCTTAATTATATCAAGCCTCTCGCTGATAGTCTCGCGCGCCACGCCCGCGAGGCCCAGCGCCTCCTTCCCGAGCCCAGAGGGTGTCACTGCAGCTATCAGCCACGCCACGAACCCCGCCGCTCCCGATGAGAGCAAGTGCGGCCTCGAGGGGCCGCAGGCAGTGACGGCGTCTCCCGCCCGGTTCTTGGAGCGGCCGGGCGGCCCTAGCGGTCGGTGGGATAAGTCGATCGGCTTGGGCTGCCTGTGCTGCATGATCAAGGCGACAGATTTGATATTCCAAAGCGAGCCTCGCTGCTTGCGCTGGTAAGGCTGGGTTGGCCATGTTGCCTACGAAGCTCTAGGCTACAAGGGAAATGGGATGTGGCAGCAGCGGGCATTGGATGAATGCTCTCGGCCTCTCGGGCATTACGGTTCGTGATGCGGCCACAAAGACTAGGCAATATGGTCATATGACTGATGCTATGATGCGAGGACAATTCAGATAGAAGGACCAGCCAGCGCTGCCAGCCACTACCTGTTGGTTGACGAGAGTAGCCCCTTCTCGCAGTGCTCGTCACAGTGGCAGCTTCAACCGTAATTATGCTTGTAGAGCCACTCCAGAATATGAGGGGCACTCGTACCACTCTGCTATCTTCTTTGAAGAGATAGAATATAATGATTGCTCTCCTTATCTCCCTCAAACTCGCTTGGATTCTGTTTTTGAAGAAGTAGGTCAAGTTTGTACGAATGCAGGCAAAGCGGTGGCCAGGGTAGTGGATGTCCTTAGGCTTCTTTTATTCTATTTTCTTCTTTCGAAGACTCTGATATCTCTCAATTAGAGATCGCAGACGATGCGACACGTCGACTAGTAATCTTTCGCATAGTCGATAGTGACGTGATTCCCAGTGCTGGGCCCACAAACCGTTGAAATGAAATACCGGGCAGTATCAAAGCCTCGGGTGGGTCCTGTTGACATAATTTAAGCAAATGGCCGCATTCTTGATGAGGTGAAGCGTTTCGTCGGAAAAGCTGTCAAGGCTGGACTGCGAGAGGTTCGGGAGAAACTGCCTTCGGCGACCACAATACATCTGGTGAAGACCAAGCTGATCAAGTTGCAAGATGGTTGGTTGTATAGCCTCGATAACTCCATGCTGGATCTGCTAAACGCCATGCAGATCATCATCCGTGAAATATCCAATCAGCTCGGATCGTAAGCAGTTCCTCGGGTGGAAATTTCGTATTGATACTGTGACCAATCGTAGATTTTGGCTCGAATGACATGGTGTCTCGTCACAGCGAATGAGTGAGTAGTTCACTATATCTCCGCGGTCTGCTGACGTGGAGGCAGCCTCGCGACCTATGAGCCAATAGCAAAAGAGAGACCTTCGTTTCAGTCTATATGAATAAAGATCGCTACTCCGTGCAGTATACAAGTTCGAAGAAGTGTTCATGCACTCGCCGCTGCCCCAGCGCACAGCCTCGAGGTCGTTTATGTTGATGCCTCGGCCGCTGAAGATACCGACATCTTCGCTCTAGGCACCAAAATTTTCAGTTTTGGAAATGTAATTTTGGAGAATATTAACTGAATTTATCTTATACGAGATTCTTCAAGGGATTTTTGCACTTTCGGAACTGCGCGGTAATTAATTACCTAATTGATCGTCAACTAGAGGGACGAAATCGGCTTGGGAATATGAAGATAGAAACCAAAACGATCCAATTGTATTGCTCATGTCGACAATCCAGACAAAAAAAAAGAAAAGGGTATAGAATTTCCAAGGCTCCTTACAGGTTTCCGAATAGAATAGACATTACCCCGGCTGTACCTGAACCTGCCACCTCAACTGCGTGAATCTCAGGTGACGCCTTCCCTTCCCTTCCTTGACTCCAGCGATAGACCAAAATCCAACCCCCTTCGTAAACAATCGATAGATCCGAGACGCCGTTCCCCAACCAGAACGGTCAGCATAGCTGATGAGCTTGGACAGCGCCTTGTCCTTTGCCGTTCCTACCTGCCCTCACTCGCACGCACTCTTAACCTCTCCTGCATCTGGTGTCTCGATAGCTGTTGTGTCCACAAACGTGTTGGGGGTCATGATCTTCCAGACCACCCTGCCATGTATGTTTTCGGCCCTGATGGACTGAACGCCCTTCGGCCTGAGAAGTCGCGCCATCTTCGCCTCCCCGAACATGATCCCGATCTTGACGGTGTGGACATCTTTTGGTCTCAGCAGTGTCGCGAGCTTTGCCTTGCCGAACTTGACCTCGGCCCGGTGCTTGTCGAGGTCGCCGCACGACCAGCTTCTGGAAGGGGGACAGCGGGGACCGCTCGGCTCCGCTACACCGGCTGTGCTCTCCCCTGCGTCCTCGGTGGTGGCTGGAGTGATCATTGTCTCGACGTGCTATCGGCCAGAGATCGTAGGGTGACTGGACTGGTGACGAGCTCGACTCCTGGGCTCCACAGGCGTATATCACGACCACTGCGGAGTGGCAGGATCCCCGGGGACGAAAGGAATAAAGAAGGATTTCCAGACTGTGGACAGACAAAGGACTACAGCAGGATGAAGAAGGCACAAGAGCCAGCTGACCCTGCTTTGTCTTTTGACAAGCCGACTCCAACCGTATTGCTCACGAGCAGGCGTTACACCGCAGCATCGCTTGAGAAGGTATTCTCCGAGTGGCGATGAAGCCGGCGAGGCTGGGGGGGGGGCGCGCCGAACATTTTGAGCCCGCCCCGGACGGCAGCGTGTCAGCCCTCCACCCTCCTCACACTACGCCGGCGGCCGAGCCCTTTAGGCGAGTTGAAACCAATGTTGGGGGTACAAGAATCTATTTGCGGTGGCGCAAGGTGAGAATATTTCCCATAAAGGTCAGGCACAGACCGGCATGTGCGGCCTGGCCCGATCCTCCGCAGCCTCGAGGTCGCTGCGCTGCGGGTGAGATCCTTCGCGCCGGATCGTGAACGGTAGCCCGGTCGGGCGATCGGCGCACTCTGCTGAGGTGAGATCACAAACTGCGGGTCGCCTATCTACCCCACGCAGGACTGAGAGACGATAACAAGTAAGCGTAGCCAAGTGCAAGCTCCATTGAATATGGTAAATGCAAGTGCGGTGCGGCGCTGTGGTTCAAGAACGGCCGCCCCCGGTGGTGGGAATGAGGCAGGAGACCACACTCGTCGCCCCTGACACACAAAGAGTGCTTGAGATCGTGTCTCAGTAGACACCCTCATCGGCCGCGAAGGAATCATTGCGTCACAGCGTTTGTCTGCAGACAGGTCTCCGGCGGAATCCTTCATGTGCCGTTTGGGTTCGGACGCCCGCCGATCTGCGGAAAACGATCATTCTGGGTCTGTGTCTAGACTCGCACTCGTATGGCTGTTCCTTACGGGAACCATCCATTCTGTGGCTTAAGGTTGGTCAAGAAAGATCACTTGTGGGAAAATCTGTCCTGCTAGAGTTTCCTAGACGGGACGCGCCCTTGTCTCACGGCTCGCCTCACACGTGCTGTAGATTCTCAAATTAACGGAAGATGACTCCTTTCAGGAGAAGAAAATTCCCTAGAGGGGTGGATTTGCCCATATTGAGGCTACAATCAGAGAAATTGAACGGTTCGGAGTTATCTTGTGACCTGTGCAGCCTCGCGGTGAGGTGGAGGCGCAGGAATGCTGCAGGACGACCTCAGGATTCTCGGACACGAAGACGCCCAGATGCAGGAGATCAGGCACCAGCGAGCAGTTCACACCACGAAGGACCCGAAAAGTGTGCCCCTTTTCTCAAAAGTGTACATCCGAATGGCTTCGGGTGGCGCACCGTGGAGTCGCCGGGAGGGAGGAGGGTGACGACGACGACTCGACGCGAGGTGTCGAGTTCGCACACCCTCTTTGCACCGCGGTCTGGCGAGCCTCATGAACTCGGTGTATGCCCTGCGGGGAAGGACCGGTGGAGGCCCGAATGATGGGGTCGGCCGGCCTCACGCAGTTGCGCGTTCTGGCCACCTCGACTCGGCCGGGCCCTGTGGTTGTAGGGGCCGGCGACTTATACGAGGACGCGGCTGAAGGAAGGGGCTTCCGAATAGGGCAATTTTCTTATCGCTGTCCCGTTGGGCGACGGCCACCGTCGAGGTCAGATCAAGGGGCTAGGCTCGGATTTAGCGGAGTATTCACAGATGGGAGCATAAGGCTCTCAGCACGGCGAGCTCGGAGGGTTTTCTCCGTTGAAACTATTCTGTGCCTATATCATACTCTTATTAATCCTAAAATGTCCCGCTTGCACTACTGATCCACCACTGCTAAAGGTAGCTGAGAGTCGACAGTATGGTAAGAGGAAGGCCGGACGCATAAGCAGAGTGAACTCAAATCATCCATCCCCTTCCTTCGGCTGGTTTCTCTGCAGCAACTTCTGCGCCCTTCTGAGCCGTGCCATTTTCTCATTTAGACCCCGGTCGCCGTCGTCATTATCATCTGAGCTGCCGAGGCGGCCGGCGGAGGGAGCGCCGCCGCTGCCAGCGTCGTTGTTGCTGGTAGAGGCGGCGAAGAACATCTTTGTTGATAGCGCCGGGTCGTATCTCTCTTCGACGTCCTTGGGCTTGAAGGATGTCATGGCGGACTTGAGGCCCCGGAGGACTGCTTTGGGCTTCGCTGTTGGTTTCCTGGCCTCTGACGGCTGGCATAGGGGGTCAGCTGTTGCGGTTGGCGATGCCGCCGCCGTTGGTGGCGGTGGCTTCTCGCCTATAAAGGGCCGGCCGCAGACCGGGCAGGTTGTAAGCTTGGAGGATGAGTGCCTGGGCTGCTGTGATGGTGACCTGGCTGCATCCATAGCATGGCCGGAGCGCTTGTCACTGGTGCAGTTCTGGAGTGACTGGAATTCGACTGTCTCGTCGAGCCATACCTCGATCTGTTTCCGCCTTATCGGGGGGAGGAGTTTGTCGGCTATGCTCTGCGTGGGAGCAGGAGGCGGACCGTCAGTCGCCATGTTGGAACTATAATGCTGTATTTACTTTGATGCTGCCCCTTTTCGGCGTCTTGCTTCACCAAAAGACGTGCCTAACGACATTGTTAGATATACTCGTACGTCTCATGACCCATGGTCCGGCTGTTCCCAGAGGGACGATGTCTGCTATTGCTGCGGGTTCGGTATAATGTGGACTGCTACGCTCAAGGCGGTGATATCTAGGATGAGAATTGCCACGAGCATGGCGACGACGCTCGCCAGGGCGCGAGTCTTCGCACAACGAGACTCCTCTGCGCGCCCGGGGGGCTCACGCGAGCTTGGCGAGGCTCCTCTGGCTTCTGCGGGCGGGGGGTTGCCCACCACCTGAGTTGCCATGAGGAACAGGGTAATCCGTATGCCGGATGTCGGCACGGTCCCGCGCGGCCTAGCGCCGCTCGTCGTCACGGACGGGCCGCATTGCCTTTTCCCTGCCGGCGCGCCATTTTGCTGCTCGCGGGGCGTCCAACAGGCCAGGAAGGCCACGGCCGCGAGGATGCGGCCCAGGACGGCGACGGCCGCGGCGACGGCCAGAAAGCCAGCCTGGTCCATCGTAGGGCCAAGAGCCGGGTGGGATCGGGGTTACGTTCTTTTTTTGGTTGGGGGGATCGTTCCTTGTGCTTAAGTTGAGGGTGATATGTGACGGGGTTGGATAGGTTCCGTGACGCACATTGATGTGTGAAAGTTTGGGTATTGCAGAAATAAGAAGTCACAGTTTGTATGGAGGCGCGAAGGGTGTTTCAGGGAGGGAGAGGTAATAATCTCTGCGAGACAGATACGTACTATATACTAGTCCTCTGATGTGAGGCTTTATCCAGAGCCTCAGTCTCGCAATGCCGGTCGAAGTTGTGCACTGTCGAGAGCACAACTATATACCATCACATCGTCGCGAACTTGGGGTGGGGGGTCCGAAACACTGTAAAAAGGCTCTCTAATATATGCGCGTTTGGAGTGAAGCGCATTGGGTCATTCGAAGCAATGTTGAGTTCCGGATAGGCCGGTGTTGAGGAGTGATGCCCCTGAGGATGTACGAGTGACGTTGAGTTGAGTCGAATCTCCCGCACCGTGCACTCTAGTTCCCCGCACGTACTACCGTAGCGCGATGTTGCCGAAATTGACAGTGTTAAGCTCATTGGTTCACACGGACCTTCAGCCGGCGCTACTGCCCGGGAGTCATTAGCTGGAAAGACACCTTTGATCAGGTACATTTCTATTCAATCGAGTCCACCTTCTCGTCCCGACTATCAAGAAGGCTTTAGAGCCTCCCAGGCCCCTATTGTGTTCGATCCATCATCGCCCAACAGATCCACCACAGGGCTCTTGGCATTGACCGCCGGCTTCTTCGCCGTCGGGGGAGGAGCAGGTTTTCGGGACGGGAGCCCAGGAGGAGTTGGAGAGCTCATAACTACAGGTTTCCTGGCGGGCAGAGCGGGACGTTCATCCTTCGACAGCCCGAGTCCGACCAGTCCCACAGCCCCAGGTGGCGCCCATCCTTTGATACTAGGCGCAGGTGAGGTCGTTGCCGCCGAGGAGGTACCCGCTCTACGGGGCGGTGGCAGCGGTGCTGATGACTGATCCTGGTAACGGTAAGAAGAAGACACGGCTCTTGCGGATGAGGTGCGGTGCAAGCCGTCGCGGACTGCAGGCCTGGATACGTCCTGCACACTGGCAGAGGGCCTGCGAGGGGGTATCGGTCTCGCCTTGGCCTCAGTAGGCGAAAGAGAGGCACTTGAGTGTGCGTCAATAGGTGGGGTGGTGACTAGATGCGCCGGTTTCTTGGCCACAGCAGGTGGTGGACCCTTAGATGTCTTCTGAGATGTAGAAGAGGCGGCAGAAGCTGGTCGAGGGAGGGGTGGTGGGGGCGCCGGTTTTCTCGCGACGCTGCCGACCGAAGGTACAGGTGTTTGGTTTGGCGGTGGCGGGAAATATAGATTTTGACCAGTCGTCCTCCTAGGCGGTGGTGCTGGCGGTGCTTCTATTTTCTTAAACTGTAGAGGTTGGTGTTGCTCGTCGTTCACTGTTAATCTGCCCACCTTCGCAGGGAGCGCTGACGGGTCGTAAGGCGGAGGCAACTTTCGCTGCGGAGGTGTACTTGAGACGGATGAGGATAGCGAGGGTAGGAAGGTAGAGTGGTTGATGTGTTCGTATGGTGACGTAGACATGCTTGAGAAGGATGATAATCGAGAGTCTGACCGCGGTACCGTAACCCAGTCAGGCTCATCTGATGGGGTAAAGGGATTTGGCTGTCGGTTGGGATTGAGAATTGTCGATGTGGAACTATCCATTGGCTTTGGCGGTGTAATGGTGGACTTGGCTTGTTTCCCATTGTCCAGCCACCACTTCTGACGATCAGAGCTAGCAGGAGGCAGGCCTGGCTCTATGGCGTCGTAGCCGATCAAGTCTTCATCCTCAGTATCCTCGGCGTTGAGGTTTGCTGTGGCATCTCCGACCTCTGCCTTCCGCCTTAGATACACGTCGCGGCTGATCTTGTCCCTCTGCGCCTCGTTGACGATGCTCACTTGACATTCGAAGAGAGCATACACAGGCCGATGGTCCGAGAACTTGAGCGGAGCGGAGTTGTACGCCAATTGACGAAGGTTGGGTCCCTTGCGCAGAATACGATCTGTCCACGCTGGGATACGTTGCTTTTCTGACGAGTCGTAGTTGTCGGTGCCAATGTCGAACTTGTATGTCGGCATGAAGGTGATGCGAGCTTCGGAGTAGAATGGGAACGACAGGCCAGCAACCATCTGTAGATTCAGCTGGTCATTCTCATACAATCGCTCGAGATCTTTTTGTTGGACTAGCTCGGTGGCTCGTTCCCAGGACAGCCCGATTCGGTAATTGAAGTCACCGAGCCAGACGACGGTATCTGGAATTCCGATCAGTACTCGCCATGCACAGTTTCATTGGTTGAGACTCATACCGTGATCATCAATGCCTCTATTTCGCTGGAAGCGTAGTCCATGACTTATCGTGGCATAGTCCTTGTTTCTCTCATCGTAGTTGGCAAAGCCAGCAGCCAGATGTGCAGTAACAAAGCAGATGTGAGTGTTTGCGTAGTCCATCCTGATCGCCACTGCACCCTTGTTGCCAGCCATGCCGGAAAGCCCGGTCTTCTTCACCGAGCCCTCCACGTTTTTGATATGCGAGAGGACGGAAGCCCGCACAAAGATGCAAAGTGCTGCGCCAACAAGCTGACCACTTCGCAGGAGCACATATTTCTCGCCACCAATCTGTTGGGCTCGATCGTTGAGACAATTCCGTACAGCGTGCTCCCAGAGTTGCTTCCTAGTAGGGTCACTGTTCATGATCTGTTGCGGACTCAGCTCGACGATCTCTTGGAACCCGACGACAATGACCTCGGGCTGTGTTGTCCCGGTTACCTCGGGGCATAGCCACGCAGAGAGATCTTCATCTATGCCATCGGTTCGGCCATTCAGGTTGAAAGTTCCAACCAAGCTGTCATGAGTTAGTGGCAAGAATGCGGGCGAGAACAATAATGGCAACCCACATCCTGATGTTTTCGATTGACGAGAACTCCGCACCACGTCTATTCAGTTCCCCATTGACATAGTCGTTGATGGGGTCATAGAGGGAAACCGGCGACTGTCCTACCAGCCGACCCAGGAGCATATCAATGGTATTCTGCCTCTGCTTGTCCGTAAAGTTGTTGATGTACAGCCGGGTCGCAGACTTGCGGGCGTCTGCAATGGCGCCAGCTAGGGACATCTTCCCGTGGCGTGTAAACGAGGACTTCAAAGCTCCCGTGCCAGCGTAGATACGGGACAAGTTGTCTCCATTGTCGGCCCAGAGACTCGAGTGCTTCATCCAAAAATCCGGCGAGGCATGTTCTGCGCGATGACCGAGGAACGCCTCGACAGCCATCTGGGATATGAGGGTCTGGATCAGGTTCGTGCGGTCCAGGCAATCAAGACAATTCGTCCGGAAGACACCTTCCTGTTGTAACACAACCACATATCGTCTGTGAGTGTGAGGCGTGCCATTTGCATGTTCCCCCGGGCTGTCTGTCTCTTCCGCCAGATAGTAGGCAAATCCTTCTGCTGAGTCCTCGATGTACAGACGGATTTCCCTGGCGGCCTCGTAGCCCGTTGGTCCTTTCGTTTCAGCATGGAAGTCGTACTCTGTTGCTTTCAACAAAGCGTGCTCCCGAGATTGTTTGTCCTCTGGTCGACTCAAGGGACAGTGATTGATCCCGTAGCGGTACAGCTGGCTAAGCTCAACCTCTCCGGGCTTCGACTCGCTAAGCAGATTAACCACGTGGACGGCCCCGTAGTTATGCTCCAGGTCCGAGAAGTGTTTATTGAAGGCAGGCTGCGTGCCGTCGGGTGATCGGGTGATACTGATTTTCTGCTGGCCCGGTAGCAGGCCTGCTGCCTGCTCCCAGAACACCGGAACCGAGCCTCGGACTTGGGCATAGGAGAACAAGACGCCTGACGGACTCCAGTATATTGTCTCGGTCTCCACAAAATTGGCCACATTGCCGTCATCGTCAATGCCTCTTGAATTAAATCGTGTCCCAGCCCGCCGGCAGGACAGGCGGGATATAATCGTCAGGTAGGACGGCATGCCTGTCCTCGTCTGCCGCAAGGGAGCCACCGACTGAGGAATAGTCATGGTCAGGCAGAACCCTCGTATGGCCGAAGTCAGGATTCGCGACTGATCTAGAAGCTCCCTCTCATGATGCATCAGCCGCGACCGGAACTGGACCAGCGGATTGATCATGTACGAATTCCAGAGGAAGCCCTCGTCGAAGTTGTCAATGTCGAAGGTATTCGCATCTGGCGGCCTGTCCTGCAGCCGGTTCGTGAGGTCGAAATCGGTACTGTAGTAGAAGCTCCCATTGCTCAACAGCTTCTGTACATCTGAGCACGGGTGCTCCACGCCCTCCCTCCTGTTTAGGGTCTGACCATAGATGGAGGCATTGTCCGACATCTCAAGCTCGTAGGGATCGACGGTGGAAAAGACGTCATCGTACTCGGAGGTATTCAGGCTGTAGAACTCAACCGCCAGTATCCTCTCGACGGTCTCGCCCGGACGCAAGGTAGAGACCCGCGAAGCGTGCGTGATAACACACAAGAAGACATCGCGGCCCACGGATATCAGGCCCAAAGTACCATATATCGGCCGCGCCGTCAGAGGCCTGTACTCGCTGAGGGTCTTCTTGGACACAGTTGTAAACTCGACCATACACTTGGGTGTATGGCCGTCGGACGCGCTGCCGCCGGTGCCAGCTCGGGGCCGCGCCGAGGAGACGGAGGTGAGGGAGCCATTGGCGATGGCCTCGCTGGTGGTGGGGCTATGGCGAAAGATGAGGGCGTGGTCGTTGGAGACGATAGCGATGGCGCGGTGAGGATAGTCGCGGATCAGGAGCTGGGAGGACTTCTCGGGAGAGGGCGCCTGGCCGCTCCAGAGAGCGGGAGCGCCGGGTTCCATGCTCTTGCTGGCCAGGGCGAGGGCCGCTTCAGCTGGAAGCGAGCCGGGCGTGCTCGACTCTCAAGAGGACAACCGACACGGGCGGTGACACATGTCCTGTCTGACGAGGCACAGGGAGAATAGCACGGGAGACGTGTTCAAGAGGGGTCGGATCGATTTAGGTTGATGATTGTAGACTGACGGGACTATCGCTGAAAATATCACTGAATTGGCTATTTCGAGGTCGTCGGCTACCAGATTTGTCGAGATTGCACGTCAGATGCAAAATGCCAGAACTGCATCGGCCGTGCAGCTGCCCGCCTTGTGACGGAGCCAATGACGTGTTAGGACGGCCCGTGCACCTCTTCAGCCCTGCGAGATTCCGAGGCGGGTATGAGAGGACCCCATGGGGAACCCAGAAATGCGGCTCTGCGAGTGCTCGAGGTCGAGATGGTGCTTCATCTCGATCTATGCTCCTGGAGTGCCTGTTCTGCGACGAGAGGCAGGTAATAGAGTTCGTACGATGCTATCTCGCCTTACGCACGTGCTGCAGACAGGCCACAGCACCAGAGATGCGGACGCCCATGGCGAACTCCCTCGACAGGTTCTCCCACGGAAGAACCCCCGGGACTGACTCTTTGTCGACGGCGCGTCCTTGAAAGCCGCAATTGTGTAACCTGGCAATGTAGATAGGCTGTACGTCGACCGCCAGGTGCATTTACAGAAATCATTCTCCAGCAGCGTATTTCCGAGGCCAGGGGCAACATCACAAATCTGCAGGCCAAGTTTCCGAAATGACCCGCCCCCATCCTGAAACACATGACCACGCATCGTTCGGACGAGCATTCCCTTCCTGGATGCCTGGTGCGGGCTGTTCCGCGTGACCATCTGCCCCTGAAAAGTCCTCATCTGCCTGTCCATGCAAACCAGCAGCACTGAAAGCTTCCTGATCCTCCTGTGGGCCAAGGTCGATATGTATACTATGTAAACTCTAGTGCTCCTGCAGGGGGTGGGGGAGGTCACTGTGAATAGACAGGGCTATGCTATGGCCACGACTGACTGCCGTTACAGGTGGGCATGATAGGTAGGCTGAGCTCTCCATGGAGAGCCACGCCGTGGAGGGGAATCATGAGGTACCTGATATGAGAGACAAAGGCTGAGCTGGGTAACAAGGGGACAAAGGCTGAAGGAGGGTATTTGTTGATGGCTGAGCTTCAGATATTATACAATGGGTGAGATCATACTCGCCATGTCTGGCAGAGTCATCCTCTTCCTATCATGTTTGTTTTAAGTAAATCATCATAAGCTCATGTTGTGAGGGAGGAGAGAAACGCGTGTTATGGGACCGAAACGTGGTAGAATTTTAAAGTGGCAGCTCGGTGGATCCCTGTTTACGTAAGGCACACTGCAGCCGGTACGTCTGTGCTATGATAGGCCAATGAGAAGTACTCGGTGCAGCTCTCGCCAAGTCGCCAGGTCGATCCCTTCCCGAGCAGCAGGGGTTGGCGCAGCTGTGAATTTGCAACCTGCGCAAGCTGGAATCATCCGTCCATCCATCCTGTCTCCTTTTTCAACCTTCATCGCCCCAACCTCCCCATTTCTGGCGTGATATCCATTACGCCGGGGAACTCGACCATTTCTCTCGAGCCCGCTGCACATCCGTACTCAGCGCAGCCATTCTTAATCTGTCCCCAGTTGTCTACGCCAACTTTGACGCCAGGCAGCCTTAGCATCATCGCATAAGCACACCGCAGATGGCTGACTTCCAAAACTTTGGCGGCTCCGACGAGGAGAACGCCGAGATCCGCAAGCTCAACAATGAAGTGGTAGGTCTTTCTGGGCTCCGGCGTAATGGCAACTGCCTGAATGCATGCTGATCTCATTGTTTCGGGCAGGACGCCGACCCTGACAGCTTTGAAGCCTGGGAAAAGCTGGTGCGCGCGTGCGAGAGCCTCGAGGGAGGCCTTAACAGGAATTCCAGCCCCCAGGCACTGGCGACGTTGCGCGACGCCTACGACCGCTTCCTCCTCAAATTTCCCCTCCTCTTCGGATACTGGAAGAAGTATGCGGACCTGGAATTCAACATCTCGGGCCCAGAGTCCGCAGAGATGGTCTACGAGCGAGGTTGCGCTAGCATCACCAACTCCGTTGACCTCTGGACGGACTACTGCGCCTTCAAGATGGAGACTACCCACGTCGCCCCCCTCGTGAGAGAGTAAGTGAACATGGCTGCTTTCCTTCCCCCATAACCTCTTCAGCCATCGGCGCGTCCGTCAAGATCGCGATTTGCCGCAAACCTCGGCAGCCGATCCCGCCAAGACCAGATGACTTTTTGACCGCAACAATGGGTTCCGGTGAGAAATACCAAGGGCCACCATCTACCGCTGGGATCGCGTCTCACAGAATCTACCAGGCACTGTTGATTTTTCAAACCACATCATCATCATCATACTCGCTATGAAGCCCCCCCTACTCTACGCTTTCCCCGTCGCAAAGACACTGAGCTGTTGTTCGTCGATCACTTTAGAGAAGGATTTACTGTTCGCACTTCTATCCCTTCCTGTATTTGCATCCTGCCCATCCTCCCTCTCCCACCCCGTCTGCTGGAGCTTCCTGTCCACTGACCTGTCTTAGACTGTTCGAGCGCGCAGCCACGCATGTGGGACTTGACTTCCTGGCACATCCCTTCTGGGACAAGTATATCGAGTACGAGGAGCGGCAGGAGGCACAAGATAAGATCTACGCGATCCTGAAACGTGTCATCCACATCCCGATGCACCAGTACGCCAGATACTACGAGCGATTCCGAACCCTATCGCACTCCCGGCCCCTGACCGAGATCGTCGAGCCGGAACTGCTCGCTCGCTTCCGCGCCGAGGTCGAGACTGAGGCAGCTTCCTTCGGCACGGCCAAGTCAGAGGCGGAGATTGAGCGCGATGTCCGTGTCAAGACGGATGGCATATACTACGAGGTCTTCCAGAAGACGCAGGCGGAGACGACAAAGCGTTGGACATACGAGTCTGAGATCAAGAGGCCATATTTCCACGTCACGGAGCTCGACCACTCCCAGCTTGCCAACTGGCGGAAGTACCTGGACTTCGAGGAGGCAGAAGGTGACTTCCCCAGGATCACTGCCCTCTACGAGCGGTGTCTGGTCACTTGTGCCTTCTACGACGAGTTCTGGTTCCGCTATACGCGATGGATGGCAGCTCAGCCCAACAAAGACGAGGAGGTGAGAAACATCTTCCTCCGCGCGGTGACGCTCTTTGTGCCGGTCAGCAGGCCTGGCATCCGGATGCAGTTCGCGTATTTCGAAGAGGCAGGCGGCCGGGCCGATGTTGCTCGCGCGATTCATGAAGCCATCCTCCAGAAGCTGCCCAACTGCGTCGAGGCAATCATCTCGTGGGCCAACCTGCAACGGCGACAGAGTGGTCTTGATGCGGCGATTGATGTGTATAAGGCGCAGATCGACTCGCCTGCAGTGGATCTGTATACCAAGGCGGTTCTTGTCACGCAGTGGGCTATCTTGCTGTGGAAGGTGAAAGGCTCCGTCGAAGAGGCGCGCACTGTCTTCCGCAACAACGTCCAGTGGTACGCTGACAGCCGGGAGTTCTGGAGCAAGTGGCTGGACTTTGAACTTGAGCAGCCTACCAGCATCGAACTGGAAGCCGAGCATGGTGAGCGCATCCAGAAGGTCATCGATGAGATGAGGTCCAAGAGCCGCATGTCTGCTACCACCAAGAAGGAGCTCTGCGTCAAATACCTGGATTACCTGCAGCAGCGTGGCGTCAAGGACGCCATGAAGAAGTTCCTGGAGATCGATCGAGAGATGGCTGGGTGAGTAGATATGAAATCCCTACCTAGTAAGGCAAGGAGACTAACATGGCCTCAGTCCCGTTTCCATTTCCAAGGACAAGTTCTCTGCCAAGGATAATGGCGTACCCCTAGGCGAGCTCGACGAGGCCGCCAGGATCAATGCTGAAGCTCGATACTTCAGCTTCTACGCCCTGTACAGCGAACCAGATCCTAAGGCAACGGGTCCTGCGGATTTCAATTAATACCAGCCGTGTGCTTGCTTTCTGATAAACATCTGTCTGTTCACGGAAGAAAGAAGAAAAATCGATTGCATCCTCGGCGCTCTGTTATATACTAGGTGTTCTGGGACTGAATTGAATGTACGATGAGGAGGCGGGATCGCTGGTTTCTCTGAGGTTATAAGTCTGATATCGCTCGAGTGTGGCCTGAGATTTTGATGCACTTTGGGCCATGCGGTCTATTAAAAGAAGAAAAGCAAAAAAGAAGAAAAAAAATTATGAGGAATAAGCCTGTCACCACGACAGACAAGTCTAGATAGGGTCTCACGGGGTACCTGCAGTAGACTAGGTCGATGTCTTGAAAATGCCCATCTTTAAAAGTCCTACCGGGTCTGACTTCTGTTGCCGATGATTCAATTGCCCTACATCTCATGTACAATGTTCAACGAGGCTTGTGTAGGGCAGCGAGCACATGTCTCCCGGCCTGCCCGGTAGAGGCGTGCCACATCCCGAGAAAGTTTCTTGGAATCTCCCGGCACATGACCTCGCGAGGTACCGGCTTAACGGTTGCACAGCAGGGCCCATCATGCCACGAGACGCAGACTCGTTCCGGGCCCGAGGCGCACTGGTTTGTGTGTCGGGACTCTGCAGGTGAGTCACGGACGGTGGCCAGCGCCAAGCTGTGGTGATCGGGAGGAGGCCGAGCGAACAAAGTTTGGGGCCACCCAGGAACCCTCTACTCCATACGTGACGTATGTATACGGTACCCCCGAGGAGAGCCTCCTCTGCCCTCTGTAAATGCGATACCTACGAGAGGAAAAGAGCTCGGCTTGTTGAGAACTGTGTGGGTACGGATACTGGGCAGCCGTGTGAGACGAGGGCGGTTGATTACCAAGCACACCTCACCCCAATACCGAGATCGGCCCGCCAGGGCGCGCAGGGGCGTTAAGGCATAGCGTCACATAGAAGGGGGGGGAGACCGGGCTAGCGATTCGCGAGACTCACACGTAGTCACACGTTTTTTTTTCTTCGCCGTCCAGCGAACCTTGTCCTCGCCGGTCGGTTACCAGTAAAGGGTCCACGTCGGCGATTACAGCCAGCGCTGGCATGTGAGATCCAGCGGATACCCACAGGCCCGCCTCCCGCCGGGGAGACCCTCAAGGCTTGTGGGCCCTGCCCTCTAGAGATAAAAGAGGAACCGCCACGCGGATGCACTGGGGGGCGGACTGATTCAGCAGTGGGTCTTACAGACACCGCCGGCCAATGGAAGCTGGGCAATTACTCTTTCGTGCTGTGCTGCCGTTGAGGTTTCCCGCGTCGTAGGTAGGTAGGCATGAGGTGAGATAACGTTGAGGGCGCTGGGCCGGGAGGACAAGGCGTGTCTCGGGTGTGCCGTATTGTATGAATAATCCGGAATACCTTCGGTCTCTTTTTCCCTTTTTTTTCTCCCCTTTCCTTTCTTTTCCATCTGACCTGTGACTCTTTGCTCCCTCTGCCTTTTGCCTGGATTGCATCATTGGTCCGTGAGACGGCTGGTTTCTTTTAAATACTTCGAGAGAACCTAGATCAGGCCATAGTAAGTTGCTCTGTTTCCATCAATTTACTTTTCACTTGCCCCTTTGGCTCCCGGGTTTTCCCATACCTGGCCGAACCAGTCCGTCGTACCACTTGACCACCCGGCTGCCGCTGATATCCTCTGCCCTTAGCAAGATGGCCACCACAACACGCCAACTCGCCCGCACGGCGGCTCGCCTCTCTTCCCGAAGGACCTTCGCTACCTCTGCCCCCCGGGCAGCCTTCCGGCAGCGCTACTCCGGGCAACAAGGCCACCGCTTCTACTCCTCCTCCTCCTCCACCGAACCTCCCAAGTCCTCCTCCTCGCTCATCTACATCCTCGGCGCCGCCGCCGCAGCTGGTGGGGCGGGGTACTACTTCTACTCCTCCTCCAACACCCAGCCCACCACGCCCAAGGTCCTGACCAACCCCACGAGGGAGGACTACCAGAAGGTCTATAACGAGATCGCTTCGCGGCTGGACGAGAACGAGGAGTACGACGACGGCTCGTACGGCCCCGTCCTTCTGCGGCTGGCGTGGCACGCCTCGGGCACGTACGATGCTGCGACGGGCACCGGCGGTAGCAATGGCGCCACGATGAGGTTCGCGCCCGAGGCGGACCACGGGGCGAACGCCGGTCTGAAGCACGCGAGGGATTTCCTGGAGCCTGTCAAGGGTGAGCACGCCTTCCACCTCGTCCCCCTCGTCCCCCTTATCCCCTCTACCCACCCCTCACTGGCCCTGATGTGTCGCCCTCATGAGCGGACCGGACCGAGCTGACTTTCGCCGACAGCGAAATTCCCCTGGATCTCCTACTCCGACCTCTGGATCCTCGGCGGCGTCTGCGCCGTCCAGGAGATGCTCGGCCCCAAGATCCCCTACCGGCCGGGCCGGTCCGACCGGGACATTGCGGCGTGCACGCCCGACGGGCGGCTCCCCGACGCCTCCCAGGGGCAGGACCACCTGCGGGCCATCTTCTACCGGATGGGCTTCAACGACCAGGAGATCGTGGCGCTGGCGGGGGCGCACGCGCTGGGGCGCTGCCACACGGACCGGTCGGGCTTCGACGGGCCGTGGACGTTCTCGCCGACGGTGCTGACCAACGACTACTACCAGTTCCTGACGGACCGCCGGTGGCACTGGAAGAAGTGGGACGGGCCCAAGCAGTACGTCAACGAGGACGAGACCATCATGATGCTGCCGGCCGACATGGCGCTCGTGGCCGACAAGAAGTTCAAGGAGTGGGTCGTCAAGTACGCCAAGGACAACGACCTGTTCTTCAACGACTTTAGGAACGTCATTGTCAAGCTGTTCGAGCTGGGCGTGCCCTTCGCGGAGAGCAAGGAGAGGTGGGAGATGAAGACCCTCGGGGAGCAGGAGTGAGCGGGGTCCGGAGGGGATGGGGGCGAGGAGAGGGCGTGATGGGATTAACTGACAGACTGGAGCGGCAGACCTAGGTGCGAAGGGCTAAGCGCGAGAGGCAGACGATGTTTATGACGGTAGGAGTGGGAGAGTTCGCCCCTCCGATCTGTATAATAGAACCGGCCGCGTGTCTTGCTCACCACGAATCCTTCTTTGAGAAATGTGTCATGGTCGCGCTGTCCAAGTTACAATCATGCCTCAGTGACATATGTCGAGGGATAAAGAAGAAGAAAGTTCGCAGCAGGTGGCAAAGCCAGGCTCGTCGTAGCTAGCAGGCCGAACACATCCGCGAGCTCGCGAGACGGGTGAGGATGAACAGGTCAGCACGAGGAGGTGTCGTCTAAATAGGCCCTGGTCGTAAACAGCAGACCGGTCGGCCCCTCCTCGTCCCCTGCGACAGCTCATTGTAACACAGGTTCCCCGCACTCCTCGGTACCATACCGCAGTAGTAAATAGCAGGAGGACGAGGACATCCATGAATGTACGGCAGACCTGCGAAGGGTTCTCGCCTTCCAGGTTCCCCACGGGGAAGTGGATCTGATTCCGGGTAGCGTAGGATGTAAGCACGTAAGGTCTTGATCGAGACTTGTATGTGGGCCAGGTGAATCAAACACAACCCTGAGACGGGGCTGAAGGCGTCCCGACCAACCTCTGCTGCCCTCCAGAGATAGCCCTCGCTTCCTGATCTGTGCCTGACCACGTGAACGCCTCGGTGTCGATGGAGGACAGAGGCTTCTGTGGACAGGCACGGCTTACTGTGTTCTGCCCCTTCGAGGTCTGGCTTTGGTTTAAACAATCTCTCATACGGGTCTGAATGCTGAGTATGAAGAAGGCTACGATAAGCAGACCCAGTTATTCGGCTGGAATCATTCGACCTCGAGCGCTCGTCTGCTGTTCTACTGAGCTGTCGGTCTCTTGTCGAATGTGTTGTGCCTTCGAGACGAGCCGCGCGAGATCGCCCGCCGATCATAACGAGGCTCCGATCTAGAGCTCTTGATGAGACATAGAGAAACAATGTCAGGTTGTCAACCGGCTCAGGCTGGCCCCGAGCATTCCGAGGCCAGCCCGCACGCCGACGAGACAGCTCGAGCGCCGTCCCCGTGAGGGCTTCAGACCCGTAAGGGTTAGGGTTGCACCATGACGTCAATCGTCGAAAAAGACGAAGGGCCACGCCGGGCTCCTCGTCAAGCACGATCTCAGCCTACCGGACAAGGAGAAGATGGCCTCACCACGGATCCCAGCGCTGCGGAACCTCCTCGGCAGCCACCTGCGCTCCCTGCGCACCGGTAACCAGCGGCGCTGGGCGCAGGTCCACGACATCCGCTTCCTCGCGACCACCCAGGCCTCGCGCACCGTCCTCGAGAAGTACCGCGAGAAGCTGGACGCGAAGGCGAGGGAGGAGGGCCACGGCAACATCGAGGAGCTGAAGAAGGCCTACTCGGACAAGATCCAGGAGGTGCGGCAGAAGGACGGCTCGATACCGGGGATACCACCATTAGACCAGCCGGCTGCTGCGGCGCCCGCGGCGGCGACGACACCCTCCTCCAGGCCACCGCCGCCGACATCCCAGGCGGCGGCCGCCCACGCTGCGGGCAGGGACCCCTCGAAGAGCGCCCCCGGCTCCGGCGTCAAGCCGCTCTCCGCGATCCTCGACCTCCCCAAAGCGCGCGCGCTGCCGGTCCCCGAGCTCACGGCGGTCTGGCGGCTGCGGCACGCCGGCAGCCCGCAGTCGCTGTGCGCGGTGGTCCCGCAGCACACGTACGCGGCGATGGAGGCCCTCGCGCGGCGGCACCCGCAGTTCGTGCTGCCGGTGCCGCACCCGGAGCAGGGCGCCGAGATCCACTTCCTGCAGTGGACGTTCGACCCGCCGACGCGCACGAGCACCGTGCTCTTCACGCAGCTCGCCGAGTACAAGGCCCGCGGCGAGTTCGCGGCGCCGCACACCACCGTCACGCACCACCTCGACCTCGCCGCCGAGAAGAAGGTCGTGCTCATGCAGGGCCAGGTCGTCGCCGACCGCGGCGTCCGCGCCGAGGACGCGAGGTGGCTGGTCATGTGCCTGCAGAGGTTCTACGGCGGTTGGGACGGCGAGGGGAAGGAAGAGGTGAGCAAGGAGAGGGCTGAGGAGAGGAGGAGGCTGCTCGAGTGGTTTGGCAAGGGAGACAGCCGGTTCAGCGTCGAGAAGCTGCTCGAGGAGTCGGAGAGGATGGGCTAGACGGGGTATAGAGCGAAGGAACGAGCCCTTGCGGTACAGGATGGGACGAGGTCCACATCGTGTCGGATGCCTATGGGGCTGTACTATAGAGGTAGAGCTCTTTGCGAATCTACAAAGCCGAGAGCACTCTATCGTGTGTCTACCGTGCTGCCGCACTCTACAGTTTCGGGCCAGCCTTCCTCTCGTCCTGCTTCACCTTGTCCCTCAACACCCTGCGTAATATCTTCCCGCTCGGCGACTTGGGCACCACATCGATGAAGTACACGCCGCCGCGCAGGCGCTTGTGGGGCGCGACCTTGGTGGCCATCCACTCGACGATCTCCACCGCCTTCTCGTCGCTCTCCTGCACGCCCGACTTGAGCGTGACATACGCACGCGGCAGCTCGGTCGCCTGGCTGTGGTCGTATATCCCGATCACGCAGACGTCGGCGACGTCGTGGTGTCCTAGTATCAGGCCCTCGAGCTCGGCCGGCGGAACCTGGAAGCCCTCTGTGCAGAGAATCAGCCGATGGGCACACGCGTGCAGACAGGAGGGAGGACGGAGGGGTGGCACGGCGGACTTACTGTACTTGATCAGCTCTTTGAGCCGGTCGACGCAGTAGTAGTTGCCGTGCTTGTCGGCCTTGAAGATGTCCCCCGTCTTGAACCAGCCGTCGGGCGAGAAGGCCTCCTTCGTCTTTTCGGGGTTGTTGAAGTAGCCGTCGAAGACGTTGGGGCCCTTGACCCACAGCTCGCCCTCCTCGCCGAACGGGACCTCGTTGCCCGCGAGGTCGACAATCTTGCACTCCATGTTGGGGATCAGCTTCCCGACGGAGCCCATGAATTTGGCCCACTCGTCGGGCATCTGGACGTGCGTCACAGGGCTGGTCTCGGACAGCCCGTAGCCCTGCTTCACGGGCAGCCGCAGCCGGCGCCAGAACAGCTCGAGCAGCTCGTTGGTGAGCGGCGCCGCGCCGCTGTGCAGCATCTTGAGGGACGTCAGGTCGTACCGGTCCACGACCGGGTCCTTGCCGAACGCCAGGACGATCGGCGGCGGGACGTAGGCGAAGGTGATCTTGTGGTCCTGGATGATCCGGCAGGCCTTCTCCAGATCGAAGCGCGACATGATGAACAGCTGCCACCCGGAGAAGATGCTCATGAACACGCAGTTGACAAGGCCCTAGGCTCGTAACAACGTATCAGCCGCCTGGATCACAGGTATGGGAAGAGAAAAAAAAAGGGGGGGGGGTCTCAACACACGTATATGTGAAAGAAGGGCAGCACGCCCAGCATCCGGTCACCGCCTCCCCCCGGGCCGCCGGACGGCCTCAGGTGCGACCCGTCCATCTGCTCGTTCTGCAGCATGTTGGCCACGATGTTGTAGTGCGTAAGCCGCACGCCCTTGGGCATGCCCGTGGTGCCGGAGCTGTACACCAGGAACGCCAAGTCCCGCCGCGCGCGGACGCGGGCCTGGGCGTGGCGGCCAGCGGGGCCCCAGGCGGCGCGGCACATGGAGGTCCAGTGCACGGCGCGGCGGTCGGGGTCGGGGGCGGGGCCGAGCAGGATGACGCGGTCGTCCGGGAGGCCGGCGCGGCGGGCGGCCTCGCGGGCGCGCGGCAGGAGGTCGGCCTGCGTGACGAGGGCGCGGGCGCCCGAGTCGGCGAGCTGGAAGGCCAGCTCGTCGGCGGTGTACAGCGGGTTCGCGGGGGAGGCGGCGCCGCCGGCCCAGAGGACGCCGCAGGTCACGGCGGCGGTGTCGGCGTCGTTGGGCGTGTAGAAGGCGAGCACGTCGCCGCGCCGCCACCCCCAGAGCTGGCGCAGGCCGCGCCCGAAGCCGGCGGCCGCGGCGCGCAGCTGCGCGTGCGTGTAGGACCGCTGCGGGCGCTCGCCGTCCGTGAGGAGCTCCTTGGTGTCCGGGAAGGGCTTCGAGGCGCGGGCGAAGAGGAAGGTGAAGATGTCCACCTCCGGGATGGGGATGGTTGGGTAGAGGGACTTCTGGGGCATCTTGGCGGTACTACTGCTGGTATGTACTACTACTGGTCCTCGCTGGGGGTGCTCACTGGTCGGCGGCGAGGAGGCTCAGGAACGGAATTTGGGGCAAGGGAGCGGTGGGCTCCCGGGGGCTTTGTTGGTTGTTGGCAGACAGAGATGGAGGGCTTGAATCGCCGGGTACTACTGTATACTGTAACTAGCTACGCTGCAACGGTGGACGTCCGGATAGACGCGGGCACGGCGGGGTCGGTCGACGTGGCCAGGAATGCATGCAGCTAGTTACTGTACCCCAACTACGACCCAGCGTGTCAGCCAGGCAATGCCGCAGCTAGACGCCGCGGCCAGCTCGCGCCCTGCCCATGCCTGCTTATCCTCCTCGCCTTGGCGGATCGTCTCCAGGCGGTCTTCTAGCGCTTTCTGCTGTCTTCTGGTCAGTCAGCTGGCCGCTATCTGAGCCACCTGGCTCCGCCTTGCGGTTTCACTCAGACTGTCAAGACAAACTACCGCGAGGGCGGCGGACACACGATACGATCGTACATTCAAGCCGGATATAAACTAAGCCCGTCTGTGACCGTACTGGATAGGAACTATTCCGCATAGTGCGACGTACCGCTATGCTCTGGGGTGATTCGTGTAAGATGATTGGCTGAGCTTCGGCGCGGGAGCGCACAGAGCCTCGGAAATCGCGAAAGTATAGTTAGTATTCAGGTATTCTAGGTAAATACACCACGCGATTCATCTCATGACTTCCGTTCGAATTCACATATATATATGTGCATATATATCTGAATTATGCACGTGGTCTGCCAGAGACTCTGAGATGAGGCTCCTAAGGTCACTCACTCACTTCGTTTGCCCCAATCTCGTGTCTCTGGCACCCCGCACGAGTTCTACAGACCCGCCGACAGGGCTGTGTACGCTGTAGAACCTGCTCGAACACACAGCCACGGTTGAAGGGCATTTCGACCTATCGCTGGGGCTCGAGCTGAACAATGGCGGATTTTGTGGCTGCAGGAAGGCCTTGCATGACCAATGAACACATTCATTCGCAGGTAGTGCCGAAGTCAGCTTATCTACTGGTCGGTTCACTTTCTCTGTTGCATTCTGCGTACCTTCAGCGCTGAGCGCTATCATTAATGATACTTAGCTGCATCTGCTCAGCCTTGGGAGGTAGCCGAGGCCGGGCGCGCAGCGCAGCCCTCTGAAAGGTTCATCTTTGGGAAATCTCACCAGACTTGTTCCTCTGGCCCGTTACATTCCTCGATCCATAGTCTGCTCGCCCCTTGGCCTGCCCCAACAATTGATCATCACTCACTGGTTACAATACTACGACAATATGGACCCGAGCCCGGAGACGGAGCCTCGTGATGCCGAGACTCAAGAACCCGGTGACTCTTCTCCGGACGCCGGCCTGGCCGACGCGAATCTCGTCCTGGCAGAGCCTGAACGCCCCTTCACCCTCAGAGTCAGCGACCCGGTCGGTCTTAATTTTGGCCCGAGCAACAGTACCGATATGCCGAACACAGTGTTATTGGAGTCCGCGTCAAGTGTGGTAATAGAGTATCGCGGCAGCACAGTCACGAGTAATCCCGTGCTTCCTGCCGGTTTAAATCCAGCGGGCGGTGCAGAATCGCACGGCACCACGGCTTCTCGCGTATCGCCGGCCACCGAAATCCACGAATCCCTACCGATATCAGTATGGCCTTCTGAACATGAATCTCAATTCAGGGCTATGCTAATCAGATCACTCGTAGACTAGGCTGCTGTCCAGATACCGCGTCCAGCATAGCCCTGTAACAACCATCACTGACTGCAATGTCTTGCAAAAACTAGCCTTGATTACGAAGATGATCTGGACGTTAGATGAGGCCTTCGCTGGATATTTTCAGCAGATTGTACATCTCTCCGACCTCACCTCTCTGGAAGCCCAGCTGCGATCCATACGCGATCAACAAGCCAGCCGCAGTGGAGACAGCCGGAACGTCGACATCGGCGAGCTCGGGCGGTTCTGCGAGCTGCAGGTCCAGGCGCTCAAGCGCCCGGCCTCCCACCCGGAGCCGGCGTTCCCGCCGCGGCCGACCGGCGCGGGCTGCGTCCGGTACCTGCAGCAGGCCGCCGAGCTGCCGTACTGGGAGCTGATCCTCAACCTGATCCTCCGGCAGAAGAGCGACAAGGACCTGCTCAAGAAGGCCATCATCTTCGGCCTGCGCGGCGCGGAGCCCGTGTGCCGGGACACCTTCCTTCCCGTCATGCACGTCAGCTTCGAGGAGAAGCAGCGGCTGGACGCCGTGGTCGACGGCGTGCGCAAGCGGATGGAGCTGCTGCGGGTGTACCTGGTGAACGAGATGCCCGAGCACTACGAGGTCCAGGAGCTGGGCGACTGCTTTGCGGTCAGGACGGCTGCCGAGGTCGCGCCCGCGACGGACCCCGAGCTGGAGGCGCGGGCCGAGGAGAGAGACGTAGGTTCCCCTCTGTATGCTTCCCTCGATATGGATCATCTGGCTCACCACCTCGCAAATCAGGACACCGTGATGCTGGTATCACTCGTGTTGATCTTCGTGATGGCAGCGATAGCCCCGGGGTACCTGGGCTACTCCAAGTCAGAGGGGGACAACAAACCGGGAAGCCAGGGCGACGCGGACTACTGGTACCTCATCCAGAGCAGCATCATGTCGGTCCTGGGGAACCTGACGACGGCCCTCCCTCTCCTTAAGATGCCATGGCATGGTCAGGGTCGACCGCTCGGCTTCTTCCTATTCTTTGCCTTGCTGGGATTAGTCTTTGCAGGCCTGTCCGTGGGCATATACCTTAACTATAACACTGGGTGGAGCTCTCTGTGTTCTTTCCTTGGCTCGATCGCATCCTCAACATCAGTGTTAGTCCTCACCCTGGCAACAGCGAAGAATTCAAAAGTGAAGAAGAGGAAGAAGAAGGAGAAGACGCTATGAGCATCTTTCAACATATGGGGCTACAAAGGCTTTCATATTATTTAAGCTATTAATCATTATTACCACACATATTTCTAACCTACTTTCATACTTGTGTGCTAAACTGAGCGCGGTGATCCTCGATATTTCAGCATGCAAAGGCTACACCAGTTCTGGCTGCTTTCCATATGAAGCAACGCCTGCAGACATGTGCCGCAGAATATTGTGCACTACAAGGGTGCTTATTCGAACGTGCGGTTTTTCTTTATTTTTGGGGGGGGTGGGGGGAGCATTGCCAAAACTAGCAGAGTCCTTCCTCGTGAGAAAGACTACCTGAACAGCAATATATCACCTTATCTTGATACGCGAACTCGTCCTCGTGCTCAAGTCGGTCAATCACTTGGGGCTCAAGGCGTTGCGGACGCCGTCTCAACCTTAACGCCAAGCTTAAACCGCGGCAGCCAGGGGGTTTCGGCCGGGGGCCCCTTGATGCGCCCCCACACAGCTCGCTTCGTCGCAACTCAGTGATTTTCAGATCGTCCCGGGGTCTTGGTCGTGCTCCTTGGGCGGTTCGGACGGTGGACGGGACGCATTGGGGCGGCCCCGGGGATAGCCTCCCACCCTCCCCTCGCAAGCCACGATGGGGACCCACTAGTCAAACCGACCGAACAGTTCTGAGCCTCGCTGCCGCCCGAGTACCGCAGCCCCGGGGCTTCTATAGCCGGGGTCGTCCTGAGGCTGTCAGCCCTGCCATCCTAGTCCCTAGAGGCGACCTCGCCATTCTTGACCCACTGCTCCCGCAGATCATTCACCAAGTGTATCAACAGGCGACGGTGCATAAATGCTCAAGGCACTCGCGGTGTGCTCTTGCCATCCACCACAGGCTAGAAACGCCGTGGAAGCTCGCTTCCATTGTTGCAGGTCGTCAAGGCCTGACTCTCCTGGTGCTGATCAACAAGTCCTCGTGAAATGAAGGGGATCGCCGTCGATCCCGTCGTCAGAAACTTGGTTGCGCGCCCCCAAACAGAAACGTCTGCGAGCGCTTCTGATCCCCCGAGGATTTTCCACCCACAGAGCCTCAATCCAGGCCCCTGGCCAGGAGTTGTGGACTCTGTCCCGAGGGCTGGTCTCGACGGCAGCCTTCTTGGCGATGGAGGGTCGCCAGCCGAGTAGCATCATGGCCCTGCCTCTTGGCAGCAGCATAACCCGACCTTAGGTTTGAGAAGTCTCATACAGACACGAGGCCAGCTCGCCAAGAAAAAACGTCCCCATGAGGACGATGGTTGTGTTCTATAAGATCTTCTCCTCTCCCGTGGTAGGGACAGACGATTACACTCTTCCATCCACCAACTCACCACCACCCCACCGCCACCCCTGATCCGATCATTCTTTCCTCACAGCTGTGCTGTCGAGCTTAATCAAGGCAGTCGTTCGCTTCCAACAGTACATATAATTACCAAACACTCTCCTTGAGCCAATACCCAGCCATGTACTTCCAGGCCACCTTCCTCTTCGCCCTCGCCGCCTCGGCCCTGGCCCTGCCCGCCAGCCAGCCGAAGACGCAGAAGCGCGCCGGCGTCCTGACGCCCTCGAACTATTCAGACTTCCAGATCTCAGACGGCGTCGCCGGCAACGCCCTCGCTGAGGTCAACGCCAAGTTCCCCGTAAGTACAGAGATTTCCCGGTAGCGACCCGGCCCGGGAGCTCCCATGCTCCCAGCACGCATGCATGGCACATATGCACAGATCTACATGTGTATATATATATATACTCACGTTTCGCCGCTCCGCAGATCGACCAGACCAACCTCGCCGGGGTCGACCCCAATGACCTCGCGATCATCAAGGCGGCGCGCGTCACGGCCGAGGACGCCGAGACGGGCACGGGCGGCTTCAACGACGCCATCGCGGCGGCGTCCGGGTCCGCGGCCGACGCGCTGAGCGTCGGCAAGATCAAGAACAAGGTCCTCAAGCTCCAGCTCGAGGTCCTGGGCCTGCAGATCGACCAGGCGCAGTCCGGCCAGGACAACTCCGCCAAGATCGCGGCGGAGCAGAAGAAGCTGAACACCAACATCGCGACCGACACCAAGAGCGCCGGCCAGACGAGCCAGAGCGTCGACTTCCAGGGTACCTCGGACCCTTGAGAGGTGATGGGAACTAGGAGGGGGTGAGGGTGGTCATGATACCCGGGGGCACGGAGGGAGTGAGGTCAGCCGAGGGGCCTACGATTTTATGCTAATGAGGACGGGGTTAGATACTCCGTATACATAAGAAAGAGGCCAAGGATAACACTTGGCCCCCTTACTCCCCGCCTTGGTTCTCATCTCTGCCCCTTGCAGTGTACAACGCCTGTGCCTTGTCGCTCTGCCCGTGGCGCTTTTGCCCTTCGATGCGCTCGAGCGAGTCTTCTATGATGCCGATGTGGCCGCGTAGTGTTCCCTCCAGCTCGTGCATGCGTGCTTCGTGTTCCTCGAGGCTGTAGTTGTGGTGGGATTTGAAGTACAACGTCACAACGCCAAGTGCCATGAGGTTTGCTATGCCCAAAATATTATTAAGGACTGGCGAGCGGAGGAAAGACATGACGGCAACTGGTATCAGCAGGACTGTGGATTTGTGAGCTGGATGACGCCGGAGACTTGACGACCTGGTCAGTTGGGATTTATGACTGGGGACTTTTATTTCCAAGTGAAGTTCGGCAAGTAGCCGCACGGTCGCCCGGTCCGCTTATGGCGAGTGCGAGTTGGAGACGTCATGGACACTAGCCTTGGGATGTCACGAAAATAGTCACATATTTTTTCTTGTTCTTGCCTGTAAAATGGTGGAGGGAAATTGCAGACTTCGAGGTTCACGATGGACACCAAGTTCACACACCCGACATGCTCCAGGCAGTCAGGTTCCTATTCCGGGGGGCCGGCCAACCTAGAACATCTCCCCATCGAACCGCCTCGCCGGCGCCGCGCTGTCCAGGTTCAGCTTCGACTTGCGCTCGTCCAAACTCTTCACCACCGCGCCCAGGATCGTCTTCACAAGGTCGTCACTCGACAGGGACCCGGGCGCGCCCGACCAGGTGACGGTGTCCACGATGTCCCTCGTGTGCGCCTCCTTGCACAGCTCGTCGTCGAGGTACTCGAAGTTGCGCTTCTGCTCCGGGCTCGGCTGCCCGATCTGGAACAGCTGGATCCCGATCTGGTGCTCGGGGACCTTCATCTCGTCCAGCATCTTGGCCGCGGCGACCAGCGGCTTCTTGACGTCGTCGTCGAACGCGCCCGCCGTGATCACGATCAAATTCAGCGCGGCGCCTTCCTCGTCCACCTTGAGCTTGTCGCAGTACCAGCTCAGCACCTTGCCGATCCGCGCGCCCAGGTTGCACTTCCCGCCGGGCCGGACGCGGCTGAACAGCGCCGACACGCCGTCCGCGGCCGCGGCGCGGCCGCCGAGGTGGCGGTAGCCGGACTTGCGGAAGGACATGTTGGAGAGGAGGCCCTTGGGGCGGTGGTTCAGGAAGAACACGTCGATGCCGTCCGGGTCGTACTTGGCGCAGACCGGCGCGATGCGCTCGAGCAGGGCCTGCACGTCACCCCAGTAGGGGGCGATGTGCTGCGAGTCGTCGATCAGGAACATCGTGTCGAAGCACCGCAGGAAGGACAGCGTCTCGCCATAGTCATCGATGTTGACGTCCACGCCCCCGGAGGTGTCTGCGGGGGCTGGGGCGGGCCACTCGTCTTCCATGATGGTGCGCTTGCGCGAGAACGAGTTGCACTAGTGGTGAGTGAGGGTGAGCAGCACGCGATGGACCTGTTGGTCTGCCGGACCGAGCGTCTGAGGTTGGCGTCCTAGGGCCCTGCCTGATTGATGTCCAGCTTGCAAGGTCTGAAGTCAAAATCTTGGGGTAAAGGCCGCCCACGACTGTTCGTTTGGGATGCGTCAGGCCTGCAGGCGATCTGTCGTAATGGCAGGCCAGCGGTGAGGCCACCCGAGGGATCCATCTCAGCGGCAGCCCGCAGTGGACCTACCCAGCTGCCTGTCGCATGAGAGAGAGCTCCCAGCTTGGATAGCTGCCGGGCTGCGGATTGGACAGCTCTTCCAATGGTTACGCCAGCCAGGGCCCCAAATTGCCACGTTGGTCTCCCTGCCAGTTGGTGCTGTACCACAGTACCGTCCATAGCATCACTAGTGTTCCTCTGGTGGCCATTTTTTTAATACCTGAGCGGGTTACAGGTGCCCGAGCATGATCCAGGAACGGCGGCACCCCGGAGCTAGCTTTGGAGCATGTGGCTGTGCGGCAGAGTTCTCGGATGAGAACTCGCGCAGTCGGAAGCTCAGTTGCTACGGCATGGAGCTTGACTCGCTTGTTCATGCCTGCTGGCTAGCATGAAGAGCATTTATAAGAAGTGAGAAGTGGTTCTGTCCTTGGAATACCTGCTACCATAGTATAGTAATCGGTAGATTCCGTGTGGCTGAGTGGCTGAGGCAGCCTGCCAGGGGGGCGACTTGGAGTCTGGCGCGTCTGGATCTTGCAGATGTGGCGGTACACGCTACTGCCGGCACAGACTAACAGCGCAGGCCTGACGTAATTGGGCCTAATCGTCGTTGCAGGCCAGGGGAAATCAGGGAATCTCATGATCACCGAGACAAGCCTGCCACATATGCAATCAACCATTCTCATAAATACCTAGGCATGTGGTAGTTTTCCGTCCATCCAGCAGCTCTTTTCCAACCTGCCTGTGACTGCCACGACCCTCTGTCTCATCTGCCCCCAGTCAACGTCCGTGGCCCAGCTCGTGGGGTCGCCAGAAGCGTCTCCTGAAACGAGTCCAGATACAACGGCCGCCAATACTTTACAGGCTTGATCAAGGAGGCTGGTCCGCCCGGGGTCAACGACCACCAAGACACGCACGCTGCCAACACCTGATTTCGACCTCTCAGTCTAAGGAAACGATAAAAAAGACATTCAGCGGGCCCGCTCAGATTTTTGACACCATCGATCCTTTCAGTCACATCACCTTCCAGTCCGGAGTCACCCCTGTACCACCGCCAACATGTCTCAGGCAGTAGTAAACATGCTCGCCAAAAAGGTGCTGAGCGAGGCCGCCCAGAAGAACATCAACTCCAAGGTACGTCCCCAGCTGCGAGTGAAGACTGGTTCTGTTTCTGACCCTACGGCAGGATCCTTTCTTCGAGGAAGTCAAGGTCAGCGACAGACGCGGCAGAACAAAGGTCAAGAAGCAGAAGAAGGGCAGCCCGCCAGGGCTCTCGCAGCATGACGCCAAGATCCTCATGTCCGTGCGGAAGCGAGCCTACTGTCTTGATCTGAGCCTGTTCAACCTCTGCGGTATCCGGTTCGGTTGGAGTGCCATCATTGGCCTTTTCCCTGGGTGAGTGCTTTTTGCCGCCCCCCCCCCAAATAGCAACGGAAAACAAAACCTCCCCCTTGTTCCAGAAGATGGTGCTGGACGAAAGCTGACCTCAATCATAGTCTCGGCGATATTATCGACGCCATCATGGCATATTTGCTGGTCTATCGCAAGGCAATTCAGGTCGACGGAGGCCTCCCTGGCGTGCTGCAGTCTCGGATGCTTCTCAACATCGCGATGGATTTCGGCATCGGCCTGGTACCTTTTCTGGGTGACGTCGCCGATGCTTGGTTCAAGGCTAACACGCGTAACGCTTGGCTGCTGGAGGAGTACCTGATCAAGAAAGCGGAGGCGGAGCGCCGCGGCGGCGGTAATATTGACCGAGGCGCGGAACAGATTCTCGACAGTCCTCCACCTGCGAGAACTAAAAATGGGAGGCGTGGAGACCAAGACGTGGAGATGGGTGTTGCGAATAATGGACGACGGTGAATCGGGGGCTCGAAAGAGTAAAGAGGATATGGATGATTTGGTCCAGTAATGTGGAGGAGTGGAGGAGCAGAGACTTTCTTTTTGTGACGTTCCAGCGTGTGATACCCAGTCCAGCGGGTTGCTAGAGAAAATGAGGAGCTGGAGGCAAAAGAAACATATCAATACCGAATAGGTTTCACGATAGCACAATCAACCTGCAATGAATTTCAAGAATTTAGCAATATGTTTAATAGGTCGACGTTTTGCGCGATTGGTCTGCATGTTGAACCTCGGGATCTGAGGTCTATAGCCGGCGTTGAGAGAACGGCCTTGAGAACACCTGATTCATATGTTGAAGCAAGAACCCCGAAAGAAGATTCATCAGACTCTTTGGAAGAAATACCGAAATAATCAGATGGCTGACTTTGGAAACCTGACCTGCTTCGAGGAATTATTCAGATTCGAAAGTAAGTATTCGAGAGCCCAACATCTTATAAGTATCTGTGTTTCCTAAATACACTACCTATGTATGTGTTGGTCGGAGCGTATTTCCAACGCAGAAAAACTGTAGTGAGTGCCCAGATCACGATGTGTGGGTTGCTATGTCTAGTCCCAATATCGATCGATACTAAGCTCGTATACTTGTACCTATATGTGCGCGCAGCGACACAGGGGCAGACCTAAGTTATAAAAATCAGAGGGAGGGAGACTGAAATAATTAGGTGGTGAGCTGGCATAGTTATCCAGTGATCAGACGTTGCTAATCACAGCCCAGAAGAGCTTATGCATGCCACATATATTTAGCATTGAATTGCAGGTCTCTCAGTGACATGCTCAGTAATTCAGTTATATCGGCCTGGCAACCTCAGTTGTTTACTTTAGATGGTGTCTTGTGCCGGACGCACCAGGAAATTTCCGCCAACTAATAACGACAAATCTCACTTCAGCTTGTATCCAAGCCACTTATAGATCGTCTCGTCTTTCGAGGACAGAAGAGAATGTAACTGCTAGCGCCTGCAATTCGATCGTGGTATTCCTATTGATCTGATTAATTTCACCTGAACGCCATAGGATGATGCCGCTAGGCCGCAATGCTATCTACATATTTTGTAATTACGTGGTGATATCATTCACCTCGCAAGCTATTCATGTATGCCCCTCGCGATGCTGAGGGGTTTCCTGAACCCCTTGTTACTGTTTTCAGTTTGATAACCCCCCTCCGAGATCCTCTAACCAGTCCCAACCATCCCACCCCCACCGGACAAAGAGAACTAAGGGCCATACTGGTCCGAGATTAACGGCCCACCCTCCTGAGCTACCTCAGCTGCTGAAGCTCGTCATCCTCCCCATCCTCCCTAGAAACCTTCGTATGCGGTACTGCTTCGGCGGCTTCATCGGTGCGCGGAAGGACGCTGTCGACGATGTGGACGGCCTCTCCGTGGCCTTGATAAAATGACCTATCCCCATGATGGCCTCATCAACGCCGTGCTCCCCCCGCTTCTTGGAAGTGTCGACCTCGAAATAGGCGCACCCCCAGAGCTGTGCCAGCTCCTTGGCCTTCTCCCTCTGCGCCCTCATGTCCGCCTCGGCGCTCTCGTCAAACGCCGTGGGCGAAAAGTCGGGCCCCTCCATCTCTGCGTCAACCCCCGTCACGTCAGCCGCAAAATTCCTTCAGGACCCGGGATCGCCCAGCGGGCTAGCACGGTTAGTAGACGGTCATCGACTTACCCTGCGGCGGCGCCAGGTCCCCGTCGCGGTTCCCGATGAGGAACACCGGCACGTCCATCCCGCCGTCCCTGTCGTACTCGCTCATCGTGACGATGTTGTGGTGGTTCCGCGCTGCCCGCTCCACCTTGTCGCGCAGCTTCTGCGTCGTCTCCAGCGACTGCGGCGAGTACAGGCTGAAGACGAAGGCGAAGGCCTCCGCGTACTCGATCTGGTACCGCAGCATGGCCTGGTCCGTCTCGGGACCCAGCTCCAGCAGCTCGATGGTCGTCGCCGTCCCGGAGATGTCCATCAGCTTGCGGAAGCGCTTGTCCTGGTCAGCGCCGTCAGCGCCGTCGGCGCCGGGCTCATCGGCGTTGATGAACTGGGGGCGAGACATGTCAGCGAGGGGTGTGCGCCGCCGGGTCGCGCGAGGGCGGGATGGGCACGAGGACAGACCTTCTGCAGCACCTTGTTCCGGCCGGCATACTCGTCGTCGTCTGCACAGATCACAATGCTATACTCCTGAGGCTCAATGAGAGAAGGTAGGTCGAGGTATGTCTTGCTCCCTGGTGGCCCGTAGTCAGCCCACCCCATCCGCACCGTTTCCCCCCACCGCGCAACAGCGGGCGAGACTCACTCACCTTGTGATAGTCTCATTCTGAAGAAGATCGCCGGCCACGCGCACAGTTCTTCGGTGAGGGCACTTCACGGAACGGCGACTCATCCACCGGGCCTGATTGTGGTCTCGGGGTGCGGACCTGTCACGGGCCACCTTCTGACCGCCTCTTCTTCTGCGCGTTGCCCCCCGGTGCGGCCAGTCGGGCCTGGCTGACACAGCCCCCCAGCAAGAAATTCGCAGGGCGAGGCCACAATTATTGCAGGCCTTATTGGGCGTGCCACGCGGCTCTTGCCCTGTGGATCCACCACTGGCTAGACTGCCGGGGATGTCGGTGAAGCGCTCAGGGGCGCAAAAGGGCTAGGCCGAGTCTCTGGGCCAGGCAGGAGGCTTCAGCAACCGGGTGAGTTCTCAGGGCCGAGGAGTTCGTTAGGTTTCACCTTGTTATTACGGTCTCTGAGTCGAAGGAGGGGCGGTCTGATTGTTCTTTTATCCTTTTGTGTCCTGCCAGATTGAAAATCTAGTGGCTTCCGTAGTCTGCAGCCAGCCGTCGCTTCTAGTGAGGGTCAGGGGTAGGCTGTGCGACGTTCGTTCCACAGGGATATTCTTACAAGGTTGCGAATCTTTCAGGGCGCAGTTCATGCCGTCGCTGGCCAACTCCCCCGAGATAGCATGTGACAGCGCTGGCGAAGGGACGTCACTGATCAAAGGCGGAATCCTTGACAGCGTCTTGACTAGCTAGGTTGCAGAACCATCGACGTCAAGGGCAGCATCCGCACTTCCGATATATTCTGACTCGGGTTCACAGCGGATGCAGGCGAATGCAGCGCCATGCAGACTTCGCTGGCCTGGCCAGAAAGCTGCCGCCAACTGCGAGGCGACGCTTCCGACCGCTTGGGGCTGAAGGCCGGACTGTCCGATCCCAGGAGACAGTGTCAGCGAGGGTCGATGGCAGGTCAGATGAAATAAAGGCATGGCATTAAAACCTGGATAAGCATTCCCTAACAGCCCCAATCTGCACAGTCCATCCGAGTCCCAGGGGGCAAAAGTCTCCGCACGCGGATTCGAGCCCGCAAACTTTAATTGAAGTGACCACGTCGGATAGGCTGACGAGGCGAGGGTCTAGACCAGCTGCCATGGGCCCGAGAGGTCGTTAAGCGCCTGGTCGCGTGACCCGCGCTGCGAACAACTGTTAGACACCCAGCGTCGAGCCGCACGACCAGCCTTCATGCTTGCAAAGTGACCCATATTAACTTGTTGCGCCAAAATCTACCAACTCATCGGCTGCGTAAGACAACGAAAGCTCGCCGCGTGGAATAATGAAAAATTTAAAAAATACCTCAAAAATTAGCAGGAAATCAAAACACTAAGTTGTGTAAAAAGAAAAGTCTGCAGAGATTACATGAAGAATATTCAATCTTGTTCTGAATAATAAACTGAATTCTTTGATTTTGTTTTTGGCTGTCCATACATTCGAGCCTTTCCGTATTTTAGGTTCTCTCTAGAAACTCTAGCCCCATTGTTATACCTGTGCTATGGAACAGCTCCTTATATTTCTGCGTTGGTTTGAATGCATAGTGGTTGTTAAAAGATCGTCGACAACACTCGCTCTCAACCATCATGAGACGTCTATAGACTCGGCCTAATAATCTAATTCCCTTTTGCTTTCTGTATGGAGTTGGCGCAATAAAACATTCTACTTTTATAGACTCACATATCATTCCAGAATCTTGCCATACCCAATCCATATTCAAAGGTGTAAGCACCCGTATATGCAATCTCTTCCATAATTCGCGGCAAATAGTATTTCTGTGGGTTTTGTATGGTGTTGAGCCTGCCAGAGGATAGTGGCACGGACCATTATGTGGCCCGTGCACAGGCATATATTGTGGGAGAACCCAGGCCACCCTCGAACACGTAACAAAAGGAACAAACTTGTATGGATAAAATTCAGTGTATCTTACGAGCAGGAAAAAGAGTGAACTCTGCTCGTGTCTACAGAAATGTATAGGAAAAATCCTAGGGTTAAGGTAGAATTCCCCACATATATATCTTCGCACGCAAACAAGCAGGCAAACCTGTCCATCTAGCTAGCAGACAGACAACAACAAATACACGATATTGAACCCCTTCTACGTACGTACGTACAGCCCAGCCAACACTGATCAGTGGTTGCCTTTGGGCGATCACAGACAGCTAGGTTGAAGAGACAGAACCCCGAAGACCACCCTGTACGTGCCGTTAACGGCGCGTATACACTCTCGACGAGGCCCTCTGTGCTACATATCGGCAATCGTTTCTTCAGACCTCCCTGGGAAACCAGACTCTCTGAACGGTAGCTGAGAAGATCTCGCCCCGCCCCGGACCTCCCTGACCGCGACGTTATACTCTCTGAAGCAAGGCGAAGATACGCGTCATTTACGCATAACACCCAGAACACTACATACAACAATACATACAGAACCCACGATGGCCAGTGACGATAGTTCCCGACCTCTCGAGGTCCTGATGGATGGGCTTCGTGTCGAGGAAGCCTACTGGGAATATATAGACACCAGCGCGTGGACCAACCCTGTTACAGACGCGTCAAACGAGTCCCAGCTCGCGACGAGGATCGCCAGGGCGATCAAGGACTATATGGCAGAACAGCTCTTCGACGACAACCTCTTCTATACCTTTCGTGAGGACTTCGAGGAATGGACTATCGAGATGCTCAATAAGGCACCTACTGCGTTTTGCCGCTCTCTTAAGAACTTCTTTCGATAACGAGGCGTCCTTACAGGACGAAATAACGGCCGTATGGCCTCCCAGCTGGCAGACCTTATGACAAGAGAAGACCCCTTGGAATGGGATCAGGAGGAGCTGATGGCGGCGACCTTTGCCCCCGAATGTCGCGCGTGCCAGCGATAACAGAACCTTCGTCGGTCTCTGGGAGGGGCGAGACCAGCCCCAGCGACTCAGGCCGCGAGACCCCCTTAACAGACTCAAGAGATGCTGGCAGTAATATCAGCATCGTCGCCAACCCCGGCTGCCGTACAGACAGCGAAAGAAGGCTCGCAGACGACACCCTCAGACGCACTCTCGAACGCAACATACCATATTGTTACACGGACACCCAAGGGGTGCCCTAAACCAGGAACATTATAAGGCATTGCGAGCCAAGCGCCGTTGGGCCTCCAGACCCCGCCCAACGGCAGGAAGAAAGGCACCCAACTGCATGAGAAGGAGGCTGGGAAAATGGATGCCTGAGGCAGACGTCGGGAACGCAGGTCTATAAGTACGACGGGAGCAAGCCCGTCGGATCAAGGAAGAACCTGGTTCCTCAAGCACTCCTTAGACCACCTTAACAGTTATCGTTAAATGAAGACCCCTTCCAAGCCCTGAACCAAGCCCTTGTAACACATATTGACCTGTTGCCACCGCAACAACGACCTTCACACAGACCATCCCTACCGCCACAGCGATGGACTGGCTACAGCCAGCCGCCATACGACCCATATACTACACTGCCTCCACAGTCGGTACCAAACGAACGACTGGACCCCCAGAAGCTTACATAGTTTGTAAAGACCTATGATCGTGAGCAGAGATATACTGGCGATCCATACGACCTTCTTGACGACAAAATGAAGGTCCTTTTCAACATCTGCTACCACGCAGAGATTCGACCAGGCCAGTTCCATGCCGTCTTCCCCCGTATTTTGACGGGGCGTGCTGAGACGTACTATCTTCATGCTGTTGATAGAGACGACAATTTTCGTACAGCCCAGCCAACAATTTCCAATTATAAATTCAGCTCGCAAAATCCTTGTGTTGCACATGAAATGCGGTTAGATTACTCATGTATCACGCCTCTTAAACTGGGAGAAGACAACGTTAAGACTCTCTGTATCCACACCGAGAACAGTCTTGATCGAGCGCCTGACAGTGTCGACCTCATACTACTGAAGATAGCTACCAGGTTATGTTGACATGAACATCAGCGTTGACTGTTTTGCTTTTCTTTCTTTCTTCCTTGAGAATATCGAATGAAAGACGCAAGTCTCTACGTACTCAATAATCTGGTCAGATTCTCCAGTACTGGTCTAGGATTACTGTCTTTGATGATGACCGTGATCACGCAAATGTGTACAACATCAAATCAGCCCAGGAACTCTGGAGGCGGCTGCTCAAAGATGTTCCATGTGTGCATATGAGTGTTTGCCGGTAACAAAGGCGTGGGGCTAACCTGGACCAAGCTGATATCAAAACCGTGCACTTCGAGAGAACTGGATGTTTGACGGTCAAGATTGTAAAGCTAAATCCTGGGAAGTGTTAGCTGTCATGCTACGTACTTAATTAACGTTTCTCGATTCAGTGTACCCATTGCCAGTAGCAACACTGGATCAGAGGCTCGAGAAGGGATATCAGAATAAATGAGGAATCCAAGTAGGTCCTTCCAGAAGTACCGTTGTGCCGTAAATCTATATTGCAATGTACCAAGCGTCTCAAACAGAATAGGCTATGATGGGCATAGCGCTTACAGGCAGCCAGCGCCAACGAAACGGCCCAAGGAGGCTCCAAATAATCTACAGGAGCCACTACAGAGGGGGACTGAGCCCTATTGCCTCGTGGAATTGAAATCTTTTAATACGGGATGCACGGCGAAGTATAGGTTGCCATACCTAGGTAGCCTGCAAATTCGCCTGCACAGTAACACCTTGTGGCATGCATTAGTCTTGCGGCTTGCTGCCTGTTGGGGCACTTGCGGGTTAATTACATGCTGAGATATAGACGGAGGCGTATAAACATTTACAAAAGCACTCTCCCTGCCGTTTCAGCAGATAGAGGAGGAGGCATTGAATATGGTGTTCTTCGTATGGGACCATTCATTCGATGGAGGTCAAAGATGAGAGTTAAATTTACTGCGTCCTCGCTTCATATTTCCTATTATAGATTATAGGTAGTTAAAAGAGGCCAATGCAAATGAGGAGATAAGCACTACTTTCTTGGACATATTTGAAGCAATGTCCGGTTCCCAGCTCATGTGTAATCTCAGCGACGAATGGAGAGAGGGCGAAGAATACATTGGGGGAGTATCTGGGATATTGACTACGGTCAGGTGCAAGTTGCTGTCTGAAGAGACGAGCAAGAAGACAGTTTTAGTCTCCCGGCGCGAAACTCGTATTTCGCCTTCAATGCTAGTTCCTAAGTGTCATTTTATAATAATTATAGTTCGAAGTAGTTTGAATAAGTGCCGGCAAGATATTGCCTAAATAGTGTAATAATCACATATTTAACTCTGAAGCCAAGTGCAGCTGTATTCACGACGGTTCATATTAGCAATACGATTTAAAGCGAAATGCTATTCCTATCATTTAATATGGAAAGTCGTATTCTTATCAATCGTATTAATAATCGCTCATTGTAAAGCTACTTTAATAACAGAAACCGGGCAGCATGCTGGGAAACTTAACACCCCGAGTCTCCGCGCCATTCATCCTTTGGCGGCTCATATGCAGCCACCCACTACTTCTGCTCGTCGACATCTGCCAAGTGATTATGAGTCACGCAGACGGACGCTGGTGCATACAGCAGGTAATTAATTACCTGCCCTGCAGGTAGGGGCGGACAATAGAGTGCACGTTGGGAGCCGATGCCGAAATGATGCCGACCTCCGAGAAATCGCCGGAGGCTTGGGGCCAAGCTGCCCGCGAGCAGCAATCTACCCCGCCAGCGCCCGCGCCTGACCCCGCCAGGGCGCTCAGCGTCATAGCTCCCAGGTATGCCACTAACAACTTCCAGCGGAGGATAGACTCGGCAGAAGCTGTGCCATAGCAGCGGCTGGGGGCACATGAATAATGTGTCAACGTTAGTAGAGATACTGATACTGTCCCGAGCCCCCCTGCCGGCATCGCTCGTAAACGGCGAGATTAGCGGAGGATAAAGGTGTTGCCGTCAGGACCCCACACTGCCGTAGCTTGCCGTAGCTTGGGAAGATCTCCGATCCATGCCGGCAGCACTATCATTCATACTTTTGACATCAACCTTCAACAGACTACCCCTCCTCCTCCTCCTCATCACCTCCCATAACCCGACTGCGCTGCACAGCTGGAACCTCACGACTCCCAGAAACAGCAAACCTAGAACACACAATGGCCGCAGAGACCGCTGGAAAGGTTCGTACCACGCATGGCCTCGAGGCCGCCGGCGACTCGCCGTCAGGAGCTGAGGAAGCTAACACGCTGTTCACCAGACTATCACTTGCAAGGTTCGCAGAAGATCATGGCACCCGCCCCCCAGAAGCAGAAGATCCCCCCCTTTGTTGACGCTGTTGACAGGCCGCCGTCGCCTGGGAGGCCGGCAAGGACCTCGTCATCGAGGATGTCGAGGTTGCCCCTCCCAAAGCCCACGAAGTCCGGATCCAGATCTACTACACCGGTGTCTGCCACACTGATGCCTACACACTGTCCGGAAAGGACCCCGAGGGAGCATTCCCTATCGTCTTGGGACACGAGGGCGCTGGCGTCGTTGAGTCCGTCGGTGAGGGTGTCACGAGCGTAAAGCCTGGCGACCACGTCGTTGCGCTCTAGTGAGTATTCACACCTCTTCCTCTCAACTGCAACTACACTTCCCGGGGGGGGGGGCTGAAGTCCTATCCGGATCACCAGGCGGGGGACTGGGCCGAAGTGAGGCCACTTCGGCCCTGTTCGGTACGGACAGACGCGACTGGTCCTGGCGGCATTGTGGCCCGGTCTCAACCTCAGAGGGCCCAGGCTAACAGCGTCGCAGCACCCCAGAATGCCGCGAGTGCAAGTTCTGCAAGTCCGGCAAGACCAACCTCTGCGGCAAGATCCGCGCGACGCAGGGCAAGGGCCTCATGCCCGACGGGACCTCGCGCTTCAAGTGCAAGGGCAAGGACCTGCTGCATTTCATGGGCACGTCAACCTTCTCGCAGTATACCGTGGTCGCGGACATCTCGGTGGTCGCCATCCCGCAGGACAACGCCCCCATGGACCGCACGTGCCTGCTCGGCTGCGGCATCACGACGGGCTACGGCGCCGCGACCATTACGGCCGGCAAGGGCGGTATCGAGAAGGGGGCGAACGTGGCGGTATTCGGCGCCGGCTGCGTCGGCCTCTCGGTCATCCAGGGCTGTGTGAAGAACGGAGCGGCCAAGATCATCGTGGTGGATGTGAATGACTCCAAGGAGGCGTGGGGCAAGAAGTTCGGCGCGACGGACTTCGTGAACCCTACGAAGCTGGAGAAGGGACAGACGATCCAGGACAAGCTGATCGAGATGACGGATGGTGGCTGTGACTACACGTTCGACTGCACCGGGAACACGGGTGTGATGCGGGCCGCCCTCGAGGCTTGCCACAAGGGCTGGGGCGAGTCTATCATTATTGGTGTCGCTGCTGCTGGCCAGGAGATCTCTACGAGGCGTAAGTCAATATCCGCACCTGCCCTCCTGCTGGTAATCGCGTTCGGGTCGGAAGGGAATGTGCTGACAATAGCCCATCAACAGCCTTCCAGCTGGTCACCGGGCGCGTGTGGAAGGGTTGTGCGTTCGGCGGCGTCAAGGGCCGCAGCCAGCTCCCTGGTCTTGTCCAGGACTACCTCGACGGCAAGCTGAAGGTCGACGAGTTCATCACGCACCGCCAGGACCTGTCCAAGATCAACCAGGCCTTCCAGGACATGAAGGCGGGCGACTGCGTGCGCTGCGTCGTCACCATGAAGGAGTAGACGGCGATGCCGAAGAAACTGGGGATCATTTGCGCATGGGCAGAGGGGGGGAAAACAAAAAGTTTGTGACGGAGCGAGGAGTTGGTGAGTGGGCGAGTACTGTACCTATGACGGCTGGCAAGTGCCGTATTGAATTAGTTGAGACAAAATGAGAGAAGTCGTGTCGTTGGAGGTGGCCATCCGCACAGCAAGTGACTGGTGTGATGTATCAAGGCTCCGTTTAGCATACAAAGGTATATTCACGAGATCTCAAGTTTCACACCACGAAAGCTTTGCGAGGGTCTCGAAAGGTTAGGAAAGACCATGATTCCCACCCGAACAGACATCTCAAGCCGGTTGCCAGGCGTCACGCTCATCTTCACTAATCGCTCGTACTGTCCTGAGCATGTCGGCCAGAGTCTCTGGTGAATGCGTTGTAAGCTGACAAGCAATCAAAGCCCATAATTGTTTTAAGATAAGCTCTCATTCAATTGGCCTTGCCCCATGACCAGGTGAATTCTTACCTTTTTCTTGTGGTAATTACTTGAATAGTCTTTGTTTTGGGGGGAGGGCAGATAATCCATTATAAACTAACCCATAATAATACTATGTAAAAACAATAAATAAGTTAGGAAAACCGTCTAAAGGGTCGTTAAAAGGGCCGGGTCGGCGCACCGAGATGCTTGTGCTTCAATGCTCTTTTTCTTTTCTGTTCATTACAGTGAGTGAGCCAAAATTTGTCACGTTTCTTGTTGGGCCTCTTCGAATCTTTCACGGCCAAGTTCAAATTATATAAATATTTCGATTTCACCTTGACCTCCCCGGTCACCGCCTGCCTGTTCTACCCCGGACGTCTCATCTCACCCGGCTACTCCGCCCACGAGTCGTTTTTCAGTATTCCTTCAGGTATCCTCTCGCCTTCTCTCGACAAGCCTCTGCCGCCACAGCGAGCAAGATGTCCGGACCCAACGCCACCACACGCAGTGGCCCTATTATTCTTCCCGCTCGCCTGGACTGCTTCCCCAAATTTCCTCAGCTCGCCCCCGAGCTGCGGTTCAAGATCTGGCAGGAGGCCATGCCCCCCTGCGGGATCTGCCCGGTCTACTGTAACAGCTACGCCATTGAGGATTGCGGGGCAGATAGAGGCCCGCCCCATATAAGGGTTGATGTAGAAGCCGTACCTCGTGCTCGGTGGGATTTCAGGTTCGGGCGACGCGTCGACGCTATTCGAACGCTCATGGCTGTCTGCCGAGAATCCAAACACGAGGTGGAGATACGTTTTCCTCACTGTCTGCAATTTCGCGTCGGCGGACAGATACGACTGGACGCTTCAAGGGATCTTGTCTACATCAACCGGAGCACTCAGCTACTCCAAATCTTCCTCCACGGCGTCAAATTGGCCGAGTTGTCATTTCGTGGGGGCTGGGATCAGTTAGTCCAGAGGGTCGCTCTGCAAATCACGGATGGTGAGCTTGCGAGTTTGTCTAACTCTGGTTCTTGGTTCCCGGATGAGGGGTCGTCTTTTGATGCTAAGTTTTCGGATTCGAAGGAAGAGAAACTTTATCTCAACTACCGAGCATTCATCAAGAGCTTCACCAGCCTGAAGCAGTTTGTGGTCGTTGGTGGAAACGAATTCAAAGACTGGGATACGAAGAGTGAGAATGAGCGGCAGAACCTCCGTGAGGTATGGTCCGAGTGCTATTCAAGCGGTCTAGCACCCAGGATCCCATCGCAGTTTCAACGTCGCGGCGATGTGTATCCCTCGCTTGCGTCGAGTCGAGCCCCACTGTCCAGACTCGCCACCGTCTTGGAGCTACTCCTTAAGGAGGAGGCTCATGCGGAAGCCACCGCGTCCTCCAGCCAGACTGACCACACCGGCGACCACGAGCCGCAAACGGTCGAGATCCTGCGGATGCTGCACGCCAGATCGAAGTTCCAACATCTCTTCAAGAAGATGGATTTCGAATAGGTGATCAAGCCCGCCCATGGAGGACGGCAAGGGACGACAATACAAGGCACTGTCTTGAGCGGGTCACGGGACTCTGCGAACCCTTCCTCGCCCCCTCCCTCTCCCCGGCGGCGCGCCGAGGACGGCGCGTACCCTTCTTTCTGTCCTGGCTAGACACAAATGAAAAAAAAGTTCATCTGACGATGCAGACGATTAGGTTGTCGGATCACCGAGATTTTTTTTTATTCTTTTTCTTTTTCTTGGTTCTGTCACGCGCGTCACGATGCTACGCAAAGATGGCCTGCTGTCAAGAGAAGGGAGTGTCAGCACACAGTTGCTTTCGGAACATGTATGTAAGGAAAAACCACACCGACATGTATCAATGAAGCACATAGAACGCAAGACGAACTAGCTGCCGAGAGTGATTCGGGCAGCGCCAGACCAATGAACGGCCGAACGAAGGCAGCTGGAAAGGGCAACCGACTGGCCTGCCGACTCAGAATAGAGAGTCCGCAGACAAGTTGCGGCTGTAATGAATCCGTAGACATTAATCACCTAGTTATCTCGTGATCACAACACTTAGAATTGTATTCTCAGCACTTCAAGTATGTGAAACGGATATTGTCAGGGCAGCAGTCATTTCTCACTAAACGAGGGGAGGCCGTTCTGGTCTACATGGAGTGCATAATTGAGAGAAATGAATAACAAAATAGCAAAAAATGGAAGCATCTTGTAATGTGGTTGACGGCGATGATGAGTGATGTTAGGCTTTACAGTACCTATTTTCGTGACTCGGCCTCGCTGCATCCCGGGCGTGGGTCGGCGCGCGTCGACCTGTTTTACGGGTACTATAGTGCCAGCTGCTGATGTGAAGAGCACCTGAATGATCCTGGCCCAGCAGATTTATCGAGGGCTGCTGCCGTCTTGGCGTTTTGATAATACCTGGTCAGCTAACTATCCACACCACTGCCCTTTCAAGATCGCCTGCGGGTGGCTTGGTGTGGACTCGCGAAGGAGTCGAATTACCAAAGGACCCTGAGCAGACCTCCGGTGCTCGGGGGTATAGTATCCCTGCATGGACGACTCCTGCGCGGTGGCAGCCGTCTTGCTACACAGTACGTACATAGGCTGCAGCAGCTGGTGGCAGATCGCCCCGCCAAAAACCGATCGCAGCTCTCCCAGGGCATCGGGCCCAGCCGTCGACGTCCACCATGGAGACCGTCCCAGCCTCAGACTCGAAGTCGGCCCGGCCGAGAGGATGGTGTATCCACATCGTGGCGGCTGCCGGCCAAGGCGCTCCAGGCCGGGCGAGAACGTCCACAGGAAGGCGGACTCCCATAGCGAGAGGGCCCTCGCGCTGGGATGGAGCTCCGCCCGGGCCGCCGGGCTGCCTGGTGATGGAAACTTGCGGTTGGGGGCCTGCTGCTGGGGGGGCCTGCTGGAGATCGCCAGTGCGGTACAGCTTCAGGATGCGCTCGTAGGCATGGCGAGGCAGCCTGCCGACTCCTAGCTGTCTCGTGTGTGGTTACCAAAAACAGAAGCTCGTCGACGCGCTGCCGACACTCCTTGTCGACCGCGGCTGTGATCGGCGTCGAGGGTCTCGCGAGTTTTACTATGGGTATTGATGTCACGCTGGATCGGAGTGGCGTGAGGAGGCCTTCTCTCTGTGTACGCCTTACTGGATACTGCAAAGGGCCTGAAATTTCTTGCACTGGCGTATAACTTTCCATTCCTTTGGGATCTCGTCGGTGGAGCTGGCGAAGCGACCCCTGCCCGGCGCGGTCCACACCGAGGCAGATGAGGCCGTCTCCGGGCCCACGCCGTCCCAAAGAGGGCGTGTGGGGTGTGCCTTTCGGGGCAAAATTGGGTTGTCGATAGGGTAAGAGCCTGGAATTAGCTACTTGGCGTGGCATCATGACAGCAGCATTTAGCTCGCGTGCCTGGAAGCGGCGATTATGAGGTAGCGTGTGGACTACGCAGGACCGGCCGGCGGGCTACGAGCTGATCGCGCTCCACGGTGGCCGGCGACGGCGCGCCAGCCATGTGCGCAGACGAGAAGACGCACGTCTCGCCTCGTCAAACAATAAGATTGTGCGGGACGCGGCAGATCGAGCCTAGCTCCGATGCGCGATGCGCGATGCGTGATGCCGCGATGCCAGCAGACGGGTGGCGGGTAGAATCTTATACTTACTGGCATGACGGGGTGGGGACCGCAGCCCCGCGTGCCTGGGGTGCCGGGGTCCAAACCCCCACCCTGAGCTTATCAGATCCTGCCAGCGGGTCTATCTCAGCCAACCAGGGCCGCCCTTGGGATCTGATAGGCCCTTAGCGCGAGCGCCAGCTCGCCGTCTCATTCGGCAGCAGACGAGGCACTGACTAGGGATGCTCGGAGGCTGGGGGGACCCTGCCGACCGAGTAAGTGCCGCCCTGGTGCCAAGCACGACTGGCGAGCCCATCAGAGCCCGCCAGAGCCCAGCGACGTGGGAGATGGCAAAGGGCTCGTGGGGCCGGCGGGGCATCGTGCAGGCGCCTGTTCTGCAGGCTCTCGGCGCAGGCGGTCGCTGCGGTGTTACCCAGCGGTGCCTACTAGTCAGTCAGGCCGGGATCACGGGTCGCAGGCCCCTACCTGGTCGCTGCAGGTCTACTGTGGACGGCGGGCGCCGGCGTGAGACCAGGCGTCTGCTCTAGTCGGCGAGCAGCTGGCCCTGCAGCTTCAGCTCTCGTCGGTCCTTCTTAAGGCGCCTTCTCGCTCCGTCGTCCATCACTGCCCGTCTGTCCTGCTCCTCTCCTCAACTCCTCACCCGCCAGAGCGTCGACGGCCAGCAAGCGGTGACACTGCGACCAGTGAGGCTGGTATAGACAGGTACAGTATGCCCACACCCCCCTCACTTGGTGCTCTAAGGGTGGCAGCAGTTTGCTGCCCCGCCGTATTCACAACCATGCAGTTCCCTGACACGGCTCTGATAGAACAGACAACAGGCCGCAGAGATGGGTTTCTTAAGCCGGCCCAAGCCTCCCCAGGAGTCGGAGACCTTCCAGAGGTCCGACTCGCAGGAGGAAAAGACCTCGCCCCAGGTCAGGAGCGACGTCGAACAGCCCGCCTCCGGGTCCGACTCCTCGAGGGTCAGCCTGGAGCAGCTGGACGAGAAGGAAGTCCAGGCCCACCCCGACCAGGTCACCGCCAATGCCTCGATCGGCGTGCAGAAGGCCGAGGCCGCCGCCATGGTCTGGCCGAAATGGGCCGTCTACTGCACCTACGCCTGGATCTGGCTCTGCTTCTTCATGCTGGCCCTCCAGCAGGGCATGACCACCAACTTCAACTTCAGGGCCTACGCCGACTTCGAGTCGTCGCCCCAGCTCACCACCGCCGCCATCGTGTCCTCCATCATCGGCGGCATCATCAAGCTGCCCATCGCGAAGCTGCTCAACCTCTGGGGCCGCGCCGAGGCCTTCCTGTTCTTCGTCGGCGTCTACGAGCTCGGCATGATCATCCTCGCCTCGTGCACCGGCCCGAGCTCGTACGCCGCCGGCTACGCCCTGTACTGGATCGGCTACGACGCGCTCTACCTCATCATGGACGTCTTCGTCGCCGACACCTCCGGCCTGCGCAACCGCGCCTTCGCCTTCGCCTTTGTCGGTACCCCGTTCATCTGCACCGCCTTCACCGCGCCCCTCGCCGCCCAGAGCTACCTCGACCACTCGACCTGGCGCTGGGGCTACGGCTCCTTCTGCATCATCATGTTCTTCGTCTTCACCCCGCTCGCCGCCGTCTTCAAGTTCTACACGCTCAAGGCCGAGAAGATGGGCCTCTACAGGCGTGAGCCCAGCGGCCGCACGGCGGTGCAGTCCTTTGTCCACTACTTCCACGACTTCGACACGGTCGGGTGCGTGCTCCTGATGGCCGCGTTCCTCCTGTTCCTGCTGCCGTTCAACCTGGCGAGCTCCAACCGGGCCGCCTACCAGTCCGCCGAGTTCATTGCCATGGTCGTCATCGGCATCCTGTTGTTCCCTGTGTTCTACGTCTGGGAACGGTACTTTGCCAAGACGCACTTTGTTCGGTGGCAGCTCTTCAGGAGCCGCACCGTGACCGGCGCGTGCTCCCTGGCCGCCGTCCTGTACTTCTCCTTCTACTGTTGGGACATGTGGTACCAGAGCTTCGTCATGGTGGTCTACGACCTGGACGTGTCCATGGCCGGCTACATGGGCCAGATCTACAACGTCGGCTCGACGTTCTGGGGCGTCCTGTTCGGCCTCTGGGTCCGCTACACCAAGCACTTCAAGTACACGGCCCTGTTCTTCGGCCTCCCCCTCATGTTCCTGGGCGCCGGCCTCATGATCCACTTCCGCAGCGCCGACCAAGGCATCGGCTACCTGATCATGAGCCAGATCTTCATCGCGTTCGCCGGCGGCACCCTCGTCATCAGCGAGGACATGGCCGTCATGGCGGCCGCGGACCGCGACGGCGTGCCCATGATGCTGTCCCTGGTCAGCCTGGCCGCCAGCATCGGCGGCGCCATCGGCTACGCCGTCACCGGCGCCATCTTCGACGGCACCTACCCCCAGGCGCTGGAGCGCTACCTCCCGGACGAGTACAAGGCCAACGCCACCATCATCTGGAACGGCGGCTACACGCTGCAGAAGGAGTACCCGGTCGGCTCCGACGTCCGCAACGCCATCAACGCCGCCTGGGGCTACTACGAGAAGCAGGCCTGCATCGCCTGCACCGCCGTGCTGGTCCTCGGCATCCCCGCCATCGCCGTCTGGAAGAACTACAGCGTCGACCGCAAGCAGAACAAGGGCGTTCTGATCTGAGATGGCAGCGGCGGCGGCCACCACCACTGAACAAAAGAAAAGGAGCGACCAGAAAAGAGAATAGAGGGGCGGGAGGCGCTGTGACGCAGCTGTCTCTTGCCGGTGGGAGTTAGTATGTTCCGCACAACGAGCGGCCACGTTACGTTTCATGGGTCGGCGGTCTGTTTGGATACGGCCTACCAGGCGTGGACGGAACCGAGTTACGAGAGTTAATGAGGAGCTGATTATATTGGGAGGACCTTAGTTTCATCTATACCCCGTTTCACAATCATTCATAATATAAACTTTTACAGAAGGCGGAACCCGAAAGGGCTCTGTTTGTCACTCATCGTAGCCCAGGGGTGGGCTACTTTCATCTCATCTATATGGCCAACAGGAAGGGTGGCATACCTAGTCCAATGTTTTATGCAGACGGAACAGAGTATACCAATATCATCTGTCCCTGCCTAATAGCCGTGCAACGCGGGTTCTTATGCCCCCTGCAGGTTTTCTGATGTGAGATCGGGTGTAGGGATAGGTCGCGGGCAGGAACTGCCGTGAGCGGCCGCTGCCATCGCCGTCTGCGTGTTGGCATGTCCTGGTCTAGGATCTCAGAGCGGCCTGCTGGGTTCCTGCTAGCAGCGAGGAATCATGCCTGACCACCCAGCTATTGGTATGTATGGTATGTAGGGCCCGGAAGCATACTCCTATCAGGATCCTGTCCCCACGAGGACCTTCTGGCTGCGCCGCAGCTAATGTATGCGCGCGCCGGGGTCGCTGCATGCAGCCCACGTTGTGTTTACGTACCACGACCACTACGTCTGCGCGCCAGCGCACGTGATATCTCTTCGACGTCGGAGGCACGCTCTGGTGACAGATGCCATGTCCCTCCGCGGACTGCGGTGAGAACAGCTTGTTCCGGGTTATGAAGGCGAGGACGGTCCTGCTCCGCCGCGTCCTCCACCATTGTCTCGAGCCTACCAGTCGCTATGGCCGTCAGGCCGGAAGACATCACTGTCCCAGCGCCATCTGGGTTCTCATTCGCTTCGGTCGCGATCTCGCTCGTCTTCCTCGTTGCTCTCCCCTCACAGGTGTGCAAGCTGTACAGATCTCGGCCCAAGGTCCATCCCAGCTGGCACGGGCGCGCCAAACTCGTAAGTTCAAGGCGCACGCCCGGGCACGCGGACAAGCTCAGCAGGACTCACACGGGCGTGCCCCCGATCTAGGCTCTCGCGACGCTGCTGCCGGTCGTGGTCTTGGTCAGCATCACCCAGGAGGTGCAAGCGGTCGCCGAGGACGGGGCCCCGCCCGCCGCCTTGTGGCTCTCGTTCGTCGCCGCCACTGCGCTATGCTGGCTCACTTCTGTGGCGCACTCGAGGTCCGTGGCGCCTTCGGGCCTGGCCCTGCTCTACCTGCTGGCCAGCACCGGCTGTGAGGTGCTCTGGAATTTCTTCCCGGGCTCGCGCCTCTGGGACGCCCCGGCGACCGCTCTGTCTGCGGTACTCTTCTGGGTTCAGGTTCTGCTGAAGTTCGCGTTGCTCATCCTGGAGGGCCACAGCAAAGAGGCAAGCCTACATGCGCGGTACAAGCACCTATCTCCAGAGGATACAGCGTGCCTCGTCCAACGAGTTTCGTTCTGGTGGGTTAATCCGATTCTTGCGCGAGGATCTGGGCACATCCTGCAAAATGAGGACCTCCCCCAGATCGGGCAGGAGTTCTCCTCCGAGAGACTCCGACAAGCGGTGTTGCGCGCGTGGGACCAGCGAAGTATGTCACCGAGATGACATCCACGCCAATGGGAACATTTGGCAAGGCGCTGTGATACTTTGACTGACGTCGCCCAGAGAGACCGGAGCGGAGAACAACACTGCCTTTGGTGCTGGTGCGCTGCCTCATGCGGCCGTTCAGGGCAGCTGTCGTGCCCCGGCTTTTGCTCGTCATCTTCCGGTATGCTCAGCCTATTCTGATCCAGCAGACGATACGGTTCGTATCGCAGCCGCACGACGAGGAAGATGACGGCAGAGTCCAGGGGTACTGGATCTTGGTGGCGGCGTTCTGTGTCTACACCGGCCTAGCAGTGAGTGAACAAGCCCTATGTAGCCCAGCAGCATCCCCCTGACTGATCTCGGCTGGTTTGAGTTCTCTACCGCCATGTACCAGCGCGCCCTGGCGAGGCTGAAGGTGATGACGCGGGGCGCCCTGGTCAGCCTCATCTACGCGACGCTGCTGGGCGCCTCCAGCGACGCGTACGACACTGGCAGGGCTGTGACGCTTATGAGCACCGACGTGGACAGCCTCGGTGGCACCGCCGAGATGTTTCACGAGCTGTGGGGGCACGTGCTGGAAGTCCTGGTGGGCATGGCGATGCTCTACCGCGAGGTCAGCTGGCTCTGGGTCGTGCCTCTGATCTCGATCTTCTGTAAGGCTGTGCCCGCCAAATCCTCTTGATGGTATCTGACGCCGAGATAGTCTGCTCGCGTGTGAGCAGGTACGTTGCTCAAAACCTCAAGTCCCGGCAGAAGAATTGGACTTCGGCCACCCAGGACCGTATTGCTACAACGGCGACAATGCTCTCGTTTATGAAATCGATCAAGATACTTGGCGTTTCTGAGGCTGTGGCTGGCTTAGTTCGGGGTTCTAGGCTTTTTGAGATGGATCAGGCCAAGAAGATTCGGTGGATGATGGTCTGGTACAATGCGAGCGGTTAGTGATTCCTTATAACACCGTCCATCGTCTTCGGGTTTTCAGAATTTCATACGCCTACGCAGGAAGCTGAACCTTAACACAATATATTGCAGCAAACGCGCTAGGAATCTTCACGCCGGCCATTACTATAATTCTCTACGCCCTGCTCGCAAAGGTTCACTATACAAGTGCGCTTGACGCCGAGACAGCATTCACGACTATTGCAATCCTATCCATGGTGACACATCCGGCCAATATGGTCATGACTATCGTCCCGCGAGCCATAGCTTGCCTCGCGAGCTTCGAACGCATCCAGAGCTACCTCGTCGAGTCGACCAGGTACGACCCGCGGACAAGCCTCGAGCCGACCACCAGCTCGTCTAGTAGCGCAGGACCGGCGATGAGACTCCGAGGTGCTACCGTTGGAATCAAGCAAGGGGAGCGCCCGATTCTTCAGGACATCGATCTCGAGGTTCAGCGCGGCCAGTTGGTCGTGTGCTCCGGGCCCGTAGGCAGTGGCAAATCGGTGCTGGCCAGGGCAATCCTAGGCGAGCTGCCACTATCCGAGGGCACGATCCAGATGTCCACCCACGAAATCGGGCTCTGCTTGCAGTCTGCATGGCTTCCGGACGGGACCGTCCAGCAAGCGGTCTGTGGGCCAGTCGGTCACGTCGACGCTGTCCGCTATGCAGAGGCCCTCAGCGCGTGCTGCCTGGACTATGACATTCGGGCCCTTCCGCATGGCGACAGCACAGGCATCGGCAGTCGCGGTATAAATCTTTCCGGGGGACAAAAGCAACGTCTTGTGAGTGCGGCCTGGACCATCTCTGGTCTGAATTTTAGTCTTTGTAACGCGATCCCGACGGTGATTAACGAGCCGACGTACCAAGGCCCTCGCGAGACTTGTGTATGCTCGATGCAGCACGGTGATCCTAGATGATCCTTTCAGCGCACTAGACGGGAAGACCGAGATGCAAGTCATTGAGAACCTCCTAGGTCCGCAGGGCATCTTGAGGAGGGACGGTACGACGGTTCTTTGGATAAGCAATAGCGGTCAGTCACACTGTTCGATTACGTACTTTGCATGCTTTACACTGGCCCCGTCGCGACACGTCGGCTGACGTCTCTGAACAGCTCAATACTTTAACTTGGCCGATCATGTACTCCTCATGGATAGTGCCAAGATTGTTGCCCAAGGGCCATGGGCACAGTTGCAATCCCAAGTCAAATACGACTTCGCTCTTGCTCGGAAGGTCACAGGCGATTCGACGGAGGCACCAGAGCCGGCAGGCGTCTCTCTGGGCCTCACAAAGTTGCAGGGCCAAAAGCGTGCTGCGCACGACATAGCTATTGACATCAAGAGGAAAGCTGGTGATCTCTCTCTCTATGGTAAGCAGTGGCCCTCCTATTCGGATCTTCTGTTTGGAGAGGGAGGGGCTGCTGTGGACATTGGCCGTCGGCATCCCATTCTTTGAATCACTGACTGAGGCACATAACCAGGTTTTTATATAAGCCATACCGGCGCGGTCAATTTCTTGTTTATGATCGCATGCACGATATCATACTCGTTCTTTGTTACCTTTCCCAGTTACTGGCTGAAATGGTGGACCGAAGCGCGTCCATCGGCGTCGCCCTTCTATATCTTTGGATATTTAATATTGACTTTAATGGCATGGATCTCTACGAACGGTATAATGTGGTAGGTTTCCATGTATCAACGCTTCGCTGTGAATATTCTCGGGACCATAATGTTCTGATAATTATCATGCAGGTCAACAATCTTGCTTGTGGCCGTAAAGTCGGGTCTGAGTCTCCACGAAGTCCTGCTCGAAACGGTCATCAACGCACCGCTATGGTACTTTTCTCACACTGAGAGCGGAACCATTTTGAACCGGTAGGAGGAATTTCATTATTTTTCGAGGGTTTGTGCTGAAAGTTAGCTCAGATTCAGTCAAGATATCCAGCTAGTCGATAATGACCTGCCCTCCGCTGCTTCAGCTTTGAGCGTTCGTAAGTTGGAGTGTAGGAATGTGGATCACTACATCGTTCAAATTCATCTGACAGATTCCCAGAGATATTTAAGCTCCTCGTCCAGATGGCTTTGCTTCTCACTGTTCAGAGGCTGATGCTGCTTGCCCTGCCGCTCTGTCTTCTGGTTGTGTACGTCGTACAGCGGTTCTATCTGATGACGTCTCGGCAATTGCGACTCCTCGACCTCGAATCTCGCTCTGCGGTATTCTCGTCATTTCTAGAGACAGTGAGATCCCTACGTCCAGCGTCGTGCACATGACCCACGCTACAGTCATATGCTGATAATCCCCAGGTCGAGGGCGTTACTACCCTCCGAGCCTTCGGGTGGCAACACCTGGCAGAGCAGCGCAACCTCCGCGTCCTGGATGACTCGCAGCGCGCCTTTTACATTGTCCTATGCATCCAGCGGTGGCTCAACCTCGTCCTCGACCTAACGATTGCCGGGATAGCGATCACCACCATGGCTCTCGCCATCAACCTCAAGGGGAGCATGGGCGGCGCGTCCATCGGCGTGGCTCTGAACGTGGTACTCGTGGCGAACACTACCTTGCTCCGTCTCGTGGAGTCCTTCACATCGGTCGAGATATCGCTCGGGGGAATCGCCAGGCTGAAGGGCATGAAAGAGAGCACGCCCGTGGAGGACAAGCCTGGCGAGGAAGTGATTCCCGGTCCGGACTGGCCCTCCTCCGGCAGCATCCAGCTGCAGGGAGTCACTGCATCTTACGAGTGAGCTCCAAGTGTTGGTCATAGCATCATTATTGCAATGGCTGACTTCATTCATCTAGTGCAACGTACAAGGCTCTCGACGAGGTTTCCCTAGAAATCGCGCCGGGATCTAAAGTGGCCATCTGTGGCCGCACTGGCAGGTAAGCACCCCGCCATGATGCTACTGTTTTGTATTGTGCATTTTCTTATTTTCTTGAAATCTCAGCGGCAAAAGCACTATGATCCTTACTCTCTTGCACCTCGTCGAGTACACCGGAACGATCATCGTGGATGGGGTCGACATATCCAAGGTGCCCCGGTCACTAGTCAGGCAGCGCTGCTTCATCTCTATACCGCAAGATCCCTTCTTGATGCCGCACACCACACTCCGACTCAATCTAGACGAGACCGGGACGGTCCCGGACGCGATGCTAGCTGCCTCGCTATCAGCGGTACGGCTGTGGGACCACCTATCCAGCCAGAGCCCGGCCCATGATCAGCACGACCTCCTCGACACGAAGCTGTCCGCGCTGCCCGTGCTGTCCGCGGGCCAGACGCAGCTCCTGGCCCTCGCGCGCGCCATCGTCAAGAGGCGGGCCATGTGCGCGGCCGCCGGCGCCGCGCCCGCGCCGAGGCCGCCACTGCTGCTCGACGAGGCCACGGCCTCGCTGGACCCTGCGACCGAGGGCATCGTGTACGACGTGCTCGAGGGCGAGTTCGCGTCGCAGGGCCACACCGTCATCATGGTGACGCACAGGCCGAGCATGCTGGCCGGTCGCATGCGTGCGGGCAGGGACATGCTCGTGGTCATGGGGGATGGTCGTGTCGAGAGTGTTCAGGGCGCTGGGTTCGTGGAAATAGAGGAGCTGCGGGACCTTGACGAGGACTGATAGTTTGTATATGCTATTCTTTACTAAAAACACCGCATTCGACTCCCGTTATCACGGCTTCTCGATTCGAGCAATGGGATTTGATGGCAATACCTCATCTTGCACACGTGCTCCCTGACATTCGTATTATCGTTGTATATACTTGGAAAGCATCCGCCTCTCTCTTGATCATGATCTACTCAAGAGCCAGATGAGCAGTCAACTAGCTCGAGATTCGGATGCCCTTCAACAAGCGATGCTCCCAGGTCTAAGCTAAGCATCAATACACATTACTCTCGCACCGGGGCTGACTCGGCTGAGACAGGGCCTCCTAATAAGCGCCTCCTAGATCGAGGGCCAACAACTGTCCTCCTACCACAATGGTCCCATTGATCGGATCCCCAAGAGCTCCCCCAGTCGTGATATAGACGGTATTGGCCGTTGAAGGCAGCCTCCCAAAGGCCAGCGCAGTTGGCTCCGCAATCTCGGTCGAGTTGAGGTTCCCCGCGATATCCGCCGTCGACCCGTTCGCCAGCACACGCGTGATGACATTCTCGTTGCCAGCCGACGCATAGATGGTCCCGTCGCGGTCGACAGCGAAGTCGTCAAAGATGTAGGTCTTCGGCTTGTCCGAGTACGCGATAATGACCGCCGGGCCGCTGGCGCTGCTGTTCGGGTGGATGGGGACCTTGGCCAGGAAGCCGCAGTACGCGTTGGAGAAGTAGAGGTGCTGGTCGTGGATCTTGATGCCGTTGATCCCCTCCAGGACGTCAGGCGAGCACTTCTTCATCAGCGGATCGTCGATAGCAACGGTGATCTCCCCGGTCCTGAGGTCCTGGCGGAAGACGACGCCCAGGGTTGAGTCGGCGTGCAGCAGGGCGTCCTGCGCGGGGCCCAGGTACGAGATACCGTTCAGGAACGACGCCTCGGGCACGTCCGCGATCTTCGAGACGGCCGCGGCCGCAGCAGAGGAGTTTGTCGGGTTCATGTCGACCCGCCAGACGCTGTACGTCCCAGGATAAGACCCGAGAGGATCGAGGGAGAAGTTCCCCGTGACGACGGCGAAGACGTTCTGCGCGATCTCGGCGACCCCCAGCGCGCCTAGGTAGCCCTCGAAGTCGTGGACGAGCAGCGGGTCGCCGCCGGCGACGAAGGGGTCCAGGAGCCAGAGCCTCGGCTGCGTCAGCTCGGTCGCCAGGATGGAACCGTTCTGCATCACCGCGAGGTTCTCGAGCCAGAAGGGCTCCGGGAACTCGTGGACCACGCGGACGGGATACTGAAGCTGTGCGGACGGCGAGGAGGCGGCGGGGACGACGGCGGCCAGGAGGAGGGCCGCCAGGGGGATCTGCCCCAGCGTGCTGGCTTGCAGGGAGCGCATGTTCAGACTCGATGGCACCGGTGAATGAGACGAGTCTGAGAAAGACAGGAGTTGTGTAGATTTATATGAGCAAGTCCTCAGCCTATATCATAATTGTGGCCTATCTTCCAAAGGCATTATTAATCAGTTTCTCGGAGAGAGGAAGATGAGTTGCTTACGAATCCCAAGGACGAGGTGGATTACCAGTGGAGTTCAACTAGAAAACCAATATCATGGACCAATTATGCGCTACGGCCAAGAAATAACTCATAGGTAGTTGTTCTTTGCTTTAGCCACAAAAGCAAAGGTTTAGGAGCTCCTCTTCTATAGTATACGGCTGTGCTGTATTGAAGTCACATGCTACCAAATCACTATCGATCGAAGACTGAGGAAAGCGGTTTACTTAAATAAGTGATTAATGTAAGCGGTTATCTGAGACATCCGCAGATGTGTAATGAAGAAAAGGAAGGGCCAGTAGATTATTTGTGAGGATTGTCTGTCAAAGTGACTAGTCTCCTCAGAATGGATAACCGAGCCCTTGTATCGTAACCTATAAGCTGCCAGCGTTCCAACCAATGGTCTTCATGGACTAGCGTGGAAAACCAAGCTAGACACAAAACGAAGGAAGAGTGGATTAAACCTTCTTTCGCCTGGGACCCTCAAGGATGACATATCCTTATAGAAATCGGCCTAATATTGGGCCGAAATTCTCCACAACTAGACTATAAAACTACAGGTGCTTTTATGCATCAATACGTACCTTTGCATTTACTCCTTTTCTGAATTAAGATTGCTATTACATTCGTGTAGAATAAGAATATCAAGTATTTAGAAAATTTCTGTGCCTCTTTGTCTCTCTGCAATAGGTAAGGCGATGCGCGAACGGCGAAGACAGATTCCACAGCCAAGCACCTGCAAAACACATATTATGTATTCAGAGGTCTACTAGGTTTGAATATGCTTGGAACCGTATAGTGTGAAATAAGAGATGCAAGAAAACTAGCGGACGTTAGTCTCGAGTTCAAATCTCATGGCCGGCACCGCTCGAGAAATATCAGAAAGCTCCAAAAGTATCCCGCTCCGGACTAATTATACTTTGTATGTCTCGCTACTCGAGCAGTCAAGTGTGTGTTAAAATAGAAATAGAAACGATGCTGAACCATGCCTCATAGCGTGCCGGACATATCTACTTCAGCAACTCCACTCACGCCCTCTCGATGAAGATGCATCTCCTCTTTCTAGACGCACACTTATCACACCCTGCGCAGGTCCGCGTCATGACAAACGCATCCTTGTAATTACTCGACCAGATCAAGCTCCAACTATCAAAGTCCGCCACTACTCCAGACCTCAAGCAGCCGTATCCCATCGTACTCACGGGCAGCGGCTTTCCCGCCGCCCCAGCGCAGAGAAGCAGGCACCTAGGCAGCCCACATGACACACACGAATGAATCCCCGGCAACCCATCCCGTCCGAAGTAACCACTCCCACGGGAGGGTGAGAAAAAAAAAAAAAATCCACGATTCGCCCCCCGTCGGCACCCGCTGACCTCGCTGTCATGATTCATGCCCCGGTCGCGACTGCCGAGGCGACTCCAGCCATGCCGGCCAGGCCGGCCGGTACGGTGCCACGTTCGAAAACCGCAATCACGAGCTTCCCATGTGCCCTGGGGCCACGCCTCCCCTCTAGTCATGAGCCCGTATGCTGGGTACGCTGGGGGGGGGGGGACAGCCACCCGAAGATGTCCATCACTGGCCCCCCGGTCACGGGACGGTGCCGAGTTTCGGTTCTTTTTTTTTTCTTTTTTCCCTCACCCCTACTCGAGTGAGGGATGAGCGCGGTGAGTCTCTAGGTGCTACTCGTCACGCCTCTCGCTGGGATAGTCACACCGTGTGCCTTCCTGGGAGTATAAGGGCAGCTCTGCTCTGCTCGGCCCGAGAGGCGGTATGTGGGACCCTCGCTGCCGTCAACGCGCACGCACGACACACCGACCCATCAACAACAGCAACGAATCGAGCAGGACAACAGGAAACAAGGAGATAGAGACGCCGCGCCTAAGCAACTCTAGCTCTAAACAGGCCACAGTCGTCCCAGCACCGAAAGGATGGGCACCGGCCACTGGACCAACATGCCGCGCTCCGGCTCCGGGGGCCACTACCGGTACCGCTGCAAGAACTTTATGACCCGCAATTGTCCGAACCGGAATTATGTCCGCGGGCGCCTCTGTGCGAGCTGTCTGGTACGTATAAGGATATATATTATATATATCTATGTATATATATATATATGCTCTGGCCCGTCGTGCCGTGTCTAGGCGCGTTACGGATGTACAGCACCGGTGCTGACCGCAGCAGGCGTCGGGATACTACTCCGACGAAGACAAAAAGAAATCCGGGGGGCAGAAGCAAGCCGGGTGGAACGGTACGGCTTCGGGGCAGGCGAGTAGCAGCGGAGGTTGAGAGCTGCCGATGGGGGGGGTGGAGAAGGGGGACCACTGCTGTTAGGCGAACGGAGTTTTGAATCAACATAGAGCTCTCACTAATCAAAGCAGTCCAAGACCGGCTCGTCTCTGGATTGGCGTAAATTTCGGCATGTGGTGGCGACGGCGACAGGACCCAGCCCGACCGAACGGGCCGTTATACCAACTTGCAACGTTCCGGTGGCGCTGCGACAAGATCTCGTAGTTGATATCCACAGGCGCAGAGCCGGGAGGCATTATCCCGAATAGGAAAGAGGTGTCATGAAATGCATTAGTTCATGATAGATGGGTCCCATATCCAACCTGTAATCCTCCGGCCTCGTTCCGGCCGCCGAGGCGAAAACACTAAGCATGACAGTACCAAGCAGCCCTCCTCCCCCTTCTCAAGACACGCCGAGCTCAGCAGGCCGCACAGCCCACCCGTCTAACCGCTCCCCCTCCGGCCGTGGTGCCCGTGATGATGCCCGTGCTGGTGGTGCTTGTTGACCCTGTGCCGAGGCGCGTCAGCATGGGAATAGTAAAGCCATAGACCACGACGTGGGTGGATAGATGGGGGGGGGGGCTTACTCGTGCTTCCCAAAGTCCTCCAGCTTGCTCCCGGCGAACGCGCCCACGCCGGCAGCCAGCAGCGAGCCCATGATGCCGGTGCCGCCCATCTTGTGCGCGGCGAACCCGGCAGCGGCGCCGCCCGCGAGCCCGCCCATCAGGCCGCGGTCCTCGTCACCTCCTGCGCCCGGCTGCTGCCCCTGCTGGGGGTACTGCCCCGGCTGCTGCTGGCCGTACTGCGCGCCCTGCTGCTGGTGCTGGGGCGCATACCCCGGCGGCGGCGTGCCGTAGCCCTGCTGCTGCTGCTGGTGGCCGTACTGGTCCGGCGCGCCGGCGTACTGGGGCTGCTGGTGGTGGGGCGGGGGGTACTGGCCCGGCTGGCCGCCGTAGCCGCCGTAGGTGTGCTGGGGCGGGGGCTGGTAGCCGCCCTGCGGGTGCGGCGAGTGCGAGGGCGGGGCGGCGTAGCCGCCGTGTGGTGGGTAGGGGGACTGGGATGGGGGGTAGCCGCCCTGGTGGGGAGAGAGGTGTCAGCATCTCTGTGTGTTGGACAAGTAGGAGGGCGTTGTCGGAAGTGCGGGGTGTTGCAGAGGAGGCTGCTGGTGCTGCCTGCTGCGAGGACCACCGCGGATGGTGAGGAGGGAGGGAGGGAAAGAAAGGTGTCTCACGAACCTGCTGTGCGTACTCTGGCTGGCCCGGGTAGCCCTGCTGCTGCTGGTAGCCACCGGGCGCGGGGGACTGGTAGTCGCGGCTGGCACCGCCAGCTCCGGCGTAGTAGTCGTTGGCAGACATGGTGTGTGTGGATGCGATGTGTGGGTGTTGTGATGGTCGATGGTGAGGTGGAGATGTGGTGGGCGGAGGGAGTTGGGGGAGGATAAATGGGAGGAAGAGGAAGAGGGATGATGAGGAGGAGGAGGGGAGGAGAGGAAGAAGAAGAGGGCGGAGCACGGCTTACACATGCACACGAGGTGAATTGCGCCTCTCCCACTTACCTGACTTCCCGCCTACCTACCTACCGCGCTACCTACTCACCAACCTACCTGCCTACACACCTACCGGCTAACCTTCGCACTCGCTACGCTGCGCTGCTGTGCTGTGCTGTGCTGTGCTCTGCTGCGCTGTTGCTGTATCCATCCTGGCCTGGTGGCCTGGGCTTGGGCTTGGCCTGGCCACCACCGCCGCGGCCGGGCCGTGGCAGGATGGGCCCCCCCCACCACAGCGCTGATGGGCCGCCCGTCGTGCCTCAGCCCTCTGCAGTCAGCAATCTGTTTTTGGGCTCCCTCACTTCCTCCCTCAGTCAGTCCCTCCGTCCTGGGTCAGCAGCCAGAGCGAGCACCTGAGCAAGCCCGCCGCTTGGGAAGAGGGGGAGGCTTGGTATAGGCGTCGTCACCGCGGCCGCGATGTCGGGGGTCTCGGGAGCAACGGTGGGGCGCACGAGAGTAGCAGCGCTGCTGCTGCTGCAGCCGCGGCAGCTGGCGCCATCCATTCCGACTCGGCCAGAAGGGAGCGGGGCGCGCTACGGAAGCAAGCAAGCACGTAACGTACGCAGGCCCAGCCCCAGCCCAGCCCTGCCCGCCAGCTCAGCCACACTGGGCTAGCTGGCTGCTACTACCATGGCACGCGGCGGCGGAGGCGCCACAGCCCTGCGCCTCGACGCTGGAGGGGGCCGGGCAGAAGCGCTGCTGGCTGGCTCGGGCGCCGGCGCTGGTCCGGCGGGCCCGTTCTCGCCTGCGACATCCACCGTCGAGGCCGTGAGGTCCCGTCCGTGTCTCGTGCGCGTGGGCAGCTCGGCCGTGTCGTGGGCGAGCGCACAGATCGGTCATGCTGTAGTACGCACACGTACAAGGCCTGTCTCTGATCGCGCGCCTGGCTGGTGCGAGGACGGGCTGGGCGGGGACTGGAGGAGGGAAGGGCACCGGATCTGTCTGTCTGACGGCACGTGGGACGCCCTCTCCCTGTGCTCCCCGACGGCGTGTCTCCTCTCCGTGAGGAGAAGAAGACATACAGGGCAAGGCCTGCCGAGGTGTGGCCTCGGGGGGGCGCGGCGACTCCACGACCACCACCGCCACCGCGGCGGGCTCTAGCCACGCGGGCGCCTCGTGACGGCGAGGGGGGCGACCCGTCAAATGTTGCTGTTGCTGCTTCTTCTCCTGTCCTGGGCTACGGACGCCAGCCCGCCCACGCGCTCCCCACGTGCCGGGTGTGCGCACCCGCCGTTCAGCTCCATGTCTCGGACGGTCCCAACGGCCTCCGCCGAGACATGCCCGCCAGACAGCCAGAAGCCCGCTGCAGTAAGCACTGGTCTCAGGCGCCCCTTGCCCCCGCGTCGCGGGCTCGTGGCCCCCGACGAGCTGCCAGACAGACCAAGTCCCCGGGCGGGGAGGAGGAGGAGGAGGATAGGAGGTGACAGGCCGCTGGGGGCCTTGTCTGGTTGTAGGTAGCTAGGTAGCATCTCGGCAGGTCGGACGGCGCCCCAGCCAGACGTTGTATCTCAGCCCCCGACGACGCACGGCGGTGAGTGAGGCTTACGGCCGTTGCGCCCGGGGCTGTTCCTCGACCGGTGTGTGTGTGGGACTAGGCGCCCCCTCGCTGTGCTGCCAGACGCCGCCGTCGACGCAGCTCGATCCTGCGCCCGGGCGGGGCCGCGGGCGGACGAGAGCCGCGCCTCACCATCGTCATGGTGTGTGAGTCTGTGCAGGTGTGTGTAGGTGTGTGTAGGTGTGTGCGTGTGTGATCCGTGCATTGCATCCATGCCCCCCTGCCGTGAACAATATCGCCGTACCATGGTTTCCCGGCGTGCCACCCCCCTCCCCCCTCCCCTCCCCCTCCTCCACGTGCAGCAGAGCACACACATACGCGCGCACACATGCACACACAGCGCACGCAGAGCACACGACAACAAATCCCCCACGAACCCGATGCTGGCCCAGCCTCGTCGAATCGGGTGCCCGGTGTCTTCCTTCCACTCTCCACACCGTCATCGCGAAGGGGAGCTCACCGCTCCTTCGGGTCGCTCGCCGGGGGGACGGGGGACGGGGCCTGCCTACCGGCTGGGTGTCCCGATGCTTTGCATCGAGAGGAAGGGGAGGGGGTTCGGTTAGGGAATCCAGGTTGCTGGGGGGCGTCTGGGACAGACAAGAACTTCGCGAGTGAACCCCGGAAGAGCGGGCGAGGCGCTAGCGGGCAACGGGGTGTGTGCGTGCGCTGCTGGGCCCCCAGCCGACCCAGACGGCGAGCGGGCGGGCGGGCGAGTGTGATCGTGTGTATGCGCGCCCGGCAAAAGAGACAGAGAGAGCCCTCTCGACGACGCAATGCGGGCGATCACTTTTTCGCGAGGGGAACAGAAAAAGCCCGCCCCTCGTATTAACCCGCGCAAGCAATCCTAATGCCCTCCCTCTCCTGCACGTCGAGTTAGCGATGCTCGCCCCCACCGATCGGGCATAGCGGCGACCACGGAAAAGATTGGCCCCATTAACTAGTCACGGTATGATCGACCGCGGGCAGGGTGGTGAGCGGCGCGCTGTGGCTAGCTGGGGGGGAGGGCGAGGGCGAGCCAGCCTCGAGGTGTGAGGTGAGTGAGACCTTTTTGGGGGGAGGTAATGCAGAGTATCCATCGACCCGGGTGAATCATGTCGCCGGGCGCTGCGCGCTGCGCGTGCAGGCCGCAGGCTGGACCCGCGGCGTGACGGGCGACGGGGCTCTGTGTGGATGGGTGGGTGGGTGGGTGGTACACCTCTTTTCGTTCTTCGTGTTTTTTTATTTTTTCTTTTCTTTTTCTGGTTGTCGAGCCGGCGAGACAAGTCTTCGAGGGGGGGGCACAGCAGGGTGTCCCGGACGGGCGAGACAGCGGGTAGCACCGTGGCGCGCATGACAGGACAACGACACGAAAGAAATACAAAAAAATTTAAGTCTCGGTGATCCGACAGCCTGATCGTCTGCATCGTGCGGACTAAACCACCCCCCCTTTATGTATGTCTGGGCAGGACACAGAGAGGAGAACCACACGCCCGCGCAACCAGGGGGGGGGGAAGAGAGAAAAGAGAAGAGGGTTCCGCTGAACCCCTGCCAAGGCGGTTCGACAAGAACCTCCGGGCGTTCATATAAATCCACGGCGGCGGCCCGAAGGGACGTCCTGTCCTGCGCCCGCGAGGCCCCAGCGACCCCCAGACTGGAGAAAGCCTTGTCTCTCTCTCTTTTCTCTCTCTTCTTCTTCTCCTCCCTCTCTCTCTTCTCTCTCTCCTGGGGAAGGATCCAGCGCGCCCCATCTTCTCAACAGCCCAGCCCCGTCCCACCACCACCCGGGACGTCCTGGCCCCACCGCGTCGACAACAACCCGGACGCATATATACACGAAACGCATACACACACGCCTTCCTTCTCCCCACTGTCTCCCCTCCCCTCTGGAATATCTCCACCAGCCCGCCGCCCCGCCGCCTCCCGAGCCTCCTCCCGCCGGGCCGGCCTACTCTTTGTCCTGTCCCGTCCCGCGCGATGGGCGCTGACGTCCGCAGGCCCCTCGGCCAGATGAGCGAGGGCCTGTGCCAGCACCACGTCCTGGGCTGCCCGTACAAGGCCGTGCCGGGCGGCACGCTCTGCGAGCCGTGCGCCAAGGTCGGCTGCCAGCACCACGCGTGACGCCGCCGATCACCTGAGGGCGTCCGGGCCTTTTCTTGTTTTTTCTTCTTTTCGGGTCTGGTGGAAAACACGGCAGGACAGCCTGCGACCTGTGTTGAGGGGTCGTGTCTCTTGCAGATGAGGGTTCTTGTGGTGGGTGTGTTTTTAAGACCCCCGGAGTGAGGCGGGCAGGGGCCTGGGAGCAACCGGATGAACAGCACGGCGGCGCTCAGGACCACTTAGACATTGGGGGCTGCGTGAGGCCCGGGAGCCGGCCTCTCCGTCTTCGTGTGCGGGAGATGCTCGGGGAAGGTTAATCCGGTGGTTTTCATTCGGGGACAGCAGGTGGGAGGCAACAGGGTTGAAGGGGTAATGGGAGGGGGACGGTGGGAGCATTTACTGGTGCAGGGCGGCTTCTAGGACGGCGGACGGGGGGGGGGGAAACACTGTCCATGGGGATTCCGGTTCCTTTTTCGTTTTGGTTAGTCTCTAGGTAGACGGAAGAGCAATCTCATCGTGACGACATCAAACACCTAGGAAGACCGCCGTTGCGTCCAAGCTGATGTGGGAACCAACGGGACGGGTCCGCCTGCGCGCCGGCCGCAGCTCTTGTCCCATCGTCGCCGGCGAGGCAGAGGAAGGACGAACCGCAAAAGTGGAGGGGGGACGCCGAGGAGGTCAGGTTGCCTGCTCCCTAGCGGCGAAACAGTAGATCTTCCCCATGAATGAAAAAAAAAGGAAGAAGGAGGAGGAGGAGGACGAGGGAGGCGGCCGCAGCCAAGTGCCGGTAAGCTGAGCTGACGCCATGCGTACAGATATAGTACTTACCGCGCAGGCGCGAGGCCCGGCCCGACGGGCGCAGTGAGACGAATGAATACCTAGCGGTGCCGCCGGCCGGCAAGCACCTGCGGGCCACAACGGCACGGCCGCCTGCGAGGGCGTTCTTTTTTTTTTTTCTTCTTGTGATCGCGACAGATGGGACGAGGTGGGCGAGGGAGTTAGCGAGAGGGCACGCCATAATAATAATATGTATGTATCCATGTGGTTGGGAGGTCTGATATGTGGCCCGCCCCCCGCGGGTGCTAGCCCCCTGTTCCCTGCCCGCCGTCTAAGACGGAGGACTTTCTACTATAGTGCCCGTACGGGCGGCGGCAGACGTCTCGTCGCGTCTTGCCGTCACAATGATGAGGTTACGAGGTCATTGAGCACGCGAGATCAAGCACGGGTCCCACTTCAGTAAACAAGCCAGACGGCTCCAGGAGATCATCATTTCGTGTCGGCTACTGTTCGCCTATTTCCCCCCCCGAGTGGAGAGGGGGGAGATTGATAACCTATGCAACATGAAGCCTCCAGCCACCGCTCCCATCCCCGGTTCACTCTCCTCTCTCTCTCCTCTCACTTAAGGACGCTGCCCGTCCATCCCGCACCCCCAGACGTCAACGCGGCCTACCCTCCCCCGCCGCCCTTACCATCCAGTGCCCGGGGACCCCGGTGTGGTGCGCGGGGGGATATTGTCGCCGCGCCGGCCCGGTGGTGTGGGCCAGTGGTGAGTTCGATGAGACAAAAGAAAAACGCGGACGAGTCGAGAAGAAGAAGAAGACGCAACGTGGTATCAAAAAAAAAAAGTATATATGCTGCCCGTGGCCCCTCCTAAGAAACTCGAACCACACGAGCTCAGAAGAAGAAATAAAAACCCCCCAACAATTCGGGCCCGTCCCCCTCGAGAAGCAGAAGAAAAAGTTCGCTGTGCGCGGTCCCCACCTCCCCCGTGATTCATGCCGAGAAAACGTGGAGAGCAAAAGTAGACATTAACAAGGCCGGCGCGGCGAGGGAAGCTGCAGCCCCCCGCCCGCCGCCTCCCCTCCGGGCGCCTAGAAGAGCATGGCCATGGCGCCCAGGACGCCGAGGAGCAGGCTGCCCTGGACGGCCTGGACGCCTGCGGCGGCAGAGCTGGCGGAGGTGGTGGCGGCGGCGCTGGTGGTGGAGCCAGTCTCGGCGGAGGTGGAGGAGGCGGAGGTGGCGGTCGTCTTGAGGGTGGTGGAGCTGAGGCGCACGGAGCCGGTGCCCGTGGCGTAGCCGGCGGTGGCGTTGCCGGCGGGGAAGAAGGCGGCGGTGGTGCTGGCGGCGGCCGTGGTGGTGTTGGAGGAGATCGCGGACGAGGCGACGTGCACGACGGGCGCGGGGGCGCTGCTGGGGGTCGGGGTCGACAGGACCGAGGTGAGGGTCACGGTCTTGGTCAGCGAGAGGGTCGAGGTCGTGGTGCCGCTGGTGGTGTCCTGGGCGGCAGCCAGGCCGGCGGAGCCGGCTGCGAGGACGGTGAGGACGAGGTTGGAGAGCTGCATCTTGACAACAGTGGTGCGTGTGATCGCGGGCGGTCGGGTCTGGACGCGGGGAGGCGAGGGGCCTTTAAAAGTCGAGCGGGTGTGAAACCAGCAGGCTGACTGACGGTGGGTGTGAGAGAAGAGGGCGGCCACTGGGGCGGGCCGGGTCGCGGTCTGACGGACAGAAATAGACGGGAGGATATATCCAACGCGGTTGCGATAAATTTATCCTGCTTGCTGGGCTGGGCACGGAGAGAGTGTGGTGAGAAGCCGTCAAGGTTTGTCTGTCTGTCGTCGTGGATGGTGGGTAAGGAGTGGAATGCCGCAACGAGGCAGGCTGGAGCAAGTGAGTGGTGGTGATGGTATTTGCGCAGGCAAAGGCCGTGGGTGACTGGAGGACGCGAGGAACGGGGCGGGCGCAGGCTGAGGTAAAAAGAAAAAAAGGCACACTCCTTTTTCTGCAGGCTTGGCGGGAGGAGGGCCATCGCAGGGCGCAATTTCACGACGGGTGGGTTCTGCAAGGGACGTGAGGGCTTCTCTCTCCCCTCCCCCCCCCGGTTCGCGAGAGAGAGTGGGACGGCACTACTTAGGCGGGCGGGCCACAGCCCGTCGAGACACAAAACCCGCTGGGCATACCACACTGCTGGCTCTCACGCTGTGGCCTGTGCTTGGCCTGTGCTGGGCATGTCCCCCCCCCCTCTCCTCCAGGCGCCGGCCAATGCTGGTCGGCCTGCGGGGCCCAGAGATCAAGGGCCAAGGCGGTTCAGACCGCAGCGCTGGGTTACCATACCTAGTAGTCGCACAGCAGGCCCCGCGGGCCCTGGGGCGTGGGGCAACTGGGGGATTGGCGGCGCTGGGTGGGTGGGTTTCGTCATCAGCTTTTTATTCCAGATAGCTGAGATTGCTGAGATATGCTGAGGTTGGGTGGGTTGGGTTGGCGGGCTTGCTGCTGAGCTCAGAGGGGCCAACCTGCTTGCATGACCTCTGGTACTGGGCAAACTTAGACAAGCGGCCCTTTCCAGCATCCAGCAGATGACAGCCCGGGGGGGTCTACTGGGGGCTAACCACCGCCTGGGTTAGACCGGCCGCAGGGGGCTCCACCCGTCTCAGGAACCGCGCCGTCGCTATTGGCTGCCGGGGCGTGACGTCCTGCAAGGTACCACCACCACTGCTACCGCAGCACTACTACTACTCAGTAACCCACCCCCCCATGCATGAAGCGCCGGGCAGGGGTTGTGTGCGCGATAAGTGAACCTCTCTTCTTATCCAGCGGTGTGACACCGAGAGCCCCAGGCGAGCCCAGGACGACGAACCGCAGGATCCCGCCCAAGATTGCGACCGGCACCACCGCGATGATCCGTATAAGAGCGCGCTCCTCTTTCGGGCGGGGGAGGGATGCCTCCCAGCGCTCAGTGCTATGTGTGGTGTGTGGCATGTGAGTACATACATATGTCTGTACATACGCAGCACAGCGGTGCGCCGGCACGTGCACACCACATTTGACCCCGTCGCTGGTCGTGATGCCCTCTCCAGGGCCTCGGTCTCGCGGCGGATCTCCCTCGTTCCCCCTCCCCCCCTCTCTCTCTCACAGCCGGTGGCACGACGGCCGACCAGCCACCCATGGGCCCCGACCGCACTTAAATCTCGCAACCGGCACCACGCTGCGGAAAAAGCAGCTGCAAACCGCGCGTCGTCGTGCTCTCCCGCTAGCTAGCTCGCACGAGGGTGACACGCCATGTGGCCCCCCTTCCCCCCATCCGTCGGTGATTACGGTGCCCTAATCCAGGGCGTGTCACCGTAGAGAGACCCGTCCGACCTAGGAGCAGCAGACAACAACAACAACCGTGTCTCTAGAGTTCCAGAGAAGCTTCAACCGCGGGGGGGCGAGGGTCCCCCCCCCAGAGATCTCGCTAGGCCCGGTGGAGACCACCATCTCTCGTCCGGGACGAAAAAGGGAAAAGAGGGCCATGCCCGCGCACGTATGACGGGCCCCCGTTTTGCAATTTCCCTCCGACACCAAGCGGCCGGCGGGCCAACTCCACCTTTGTTCCTGCAGAACGAACTCCTCCCCCAAGCGAGCGACGACAACCCATCGCGACGGGTTGGTGGACGGGTGAGTGTGTGAAAAGCCTCCCCGGGGCCCAGGCGAGAGAGGCGAACCCTTGCACCCGAACCACACACGGGAGAAGAAAAAAAAAACGTCTCCTGGGCTCCTGATCGGGTGGCGCCCTTGTCTCACAACCCGAGCGGGCGAAGAGCCCCTCGAAACCCCCTCGCTGCGGGTCTCAGAGAGGCGGACCGGGTGGTTCACCAGGGCCCTCTGGACAGCGCCCTGAACTCTATGGTCGGACGCAGCTATTGGGCTCCGGTGTGAGGGACGTCGACTTGTCTTCGTTCGAACCGGTGCCAGCTTCTTGTGGCCCTGCCTAAGAATCGCTCACAGCTGTTGCGTCCTGTTGTTCCCCCCACCCCGTGGTGAAAATAGCAAGTAAAATGATATATACACATATGTATGTCTGTTGTATATATGAATTACCAATTTAAAATTGAAACCCTTTTAAGGGGTGCTGCTGACCCGGGTCAAAACGGCCTGAACCAACACACAGCGCCAGCCGCTCAAGCTGCGACGAGCCCGTGCACGCCTCAGCAATAGTGCCGCGCATGCGCCGCTGCTGCTCCCTCCCAGCCGCGGCTTGGCGCATGACCTCCTCCTGCCCGGTCCCTTCGTGCGCCCCCGGCCGCCGCCTCTGCGTGGCTGGGCCTGCGGCTGCTGTGGTACGGCGGCGGGGAGGCGCGGGCGTGCCCACCACCACCACCACCACCACCCGTGCGCGCGAAGCTTGACGACGGCGTCGTGCTACACCCGCACATGCACGCGCGCTCGCGCCGGTACTGGCGGTACGGCTCGTGGTGGTGGTCGTCGTCGCAAGAGCCGTGCTGCCGCTCCGGCAGGAGGAGCGCGTCGAGGTACCGGAGGACCCTGCTGAGAACCCGCTGCCGGTCATCGTCTGCGCGAGGATCGTCTGCGCGGGGATCGTCGTGGGTCGCCGCCGCCTCGGCCCGCCGCAGCAGGCGCTCCAGGAGCTCCACCACCGCCTTGTCGGCGGGCTGGTGCCGGAGGAGCAGCTCGAGGATCTGCTCGGCGGCGGCGGCGCTGCCCTGAGAGGCGCCGGCCTCTGCGCTGGGTGGCGGTGGCTGTTGTCGCGTCCTGTGGTCCTGCTTCCGGTCCCGGTCGTGCCTTGTAAGGATGCCCTCGACGAGGCGCTCGATCTCCGCCAGGCTGGCGACGGCGGCGCCGTCCGCCCGGGAAGCGTACCTGATCTCCTGCCTGAGGACGCCCGCCTGCAGGGCCGTGAGGCGCTCGAAGTCGCGGGGCGGCGGCTCGTCCTCGCGGCGGGCGCCCGCCGCCTGCTGCCTGGCGGTGGTGCCCTTCGCCTGGTCGTCCTTCCGCCGGGCGGACTCGCGCTCGCGCTCGCGCTGGTCCAGGATCTTGAGCAGGTCCGCCTCCGCGAGGCAGCCCTTGCCGTGCCGCTGAGCCTCCGCCTGCAGGGCCTGCAGCCGCTGCAGCTCTCGCGCCTGCTCCCGCTGGTCGAGGATCTCGCGGAGCCGGACCTCGTTGATGAAGCCATCACCACCGCTGTTCTTCTTCTTCTTCTCCTCCTCCTCGCGAGCCCGGCCGGCCGAGGCGCGCGACCTCTCCAGCTCGCGCCTCGCCTCCCTGTCCTCGAGCAGCTTCAGCACCTGCGCCTCGTCGAGGCCCTTCGCGCCCTCCTCCTTCTCGCCCGCCGCCACCAGCGCGCGCAGCCGGCGCACCTCCTCCGCCATCTCCTCCTCCCGGGCCCGCCGCCTATCGTCGGCCTTCGCCGCGCGCCTCTTCTTCTCATCTTCTCCCAGGGTTACGGTCGCCTTCGCCGCCTCCTCCGCGCCCTTCACCGCCTCCGCCACCTTGTCCAGGCGCTCCTGGACGTCCTTGACGCCCTTGTCGATCGCCTCGGTTGTCTTTTGGTCCTGCTCCGCGCGGGCGCGGGCGGCGGCGTCGTCGGGGTGGCGCGGGCACGCCTGCGTGCCGTACTGCTCCAGCACGGTACGGCCGTCGGGGCAGGTGTGGTGGAGGTAGGCGGCCAGCTCGTCGGCCTGGTGGTGGTGGGCGGCGGGGGGAGCCGGCGCGCTGCGGGCCCGGACGGGCATCCGGCTGTAGCTTGGCGTCCCGGGCGCGGGGGCGGGCCTGGGCTGCTCTCTGGCGCGCGCGGCCTTCCTGGGCCTCTTGGGGGGGACGATGAGACACATGCTGGGTCGGGGCGGCGTGTTCCTGGTCCTGCGAAGTGTTTCGTGGGGGGGGAGGATCCCTCTTGGCCCGTGGGAGCACCGGACAGTCCTGGCTGCTGAGAAGGCCTCTGGCCTTTTTGAAGCCCTGGGGTCCTCAAAGGGGACGCACCGTGGCATCCAGCTGCCAGGGCTGAGCATAGTCCGTCGGTACAGCCGCGATATGACATACCTGTCTCACGCCGGCGAGCTCCTCAACAAGAGCTGGTTCTTCTTGTGATCATGCAGGTCTCAGCGGCAACAATGGCGCCCAGGAGGCCGGCTGTTTCGGCCCAGCCCTACCGGCAGACGCTTGCATGATCCGAAGTACGGGCAGAGCTCCCAGGTCGACGGTGTCAACCCATGCGGGCTCCTTTCTGAGACCCAGCAAGCCACCAGATATGCTGTGACTGGAAGGTAGCCGAGAGGTCGGGATGTCGCTGGCAGGCGTGCATCCTAGATCTATAGGGTGCGGTCTGCTCTATATCTGCGCGGTGAGTATACTCATAGCAAGCTTATATAGATATGATATAGTCGCGCCGCAACCCAAACCCATTAGCGTTTGATTTGCGATGCGCAGGTTTATTGCGAGGCGTGAATATCTCTCCAGATATGAAAGTGACACGGAGCCAGAAGACACCTTTTATCTTAACCCCGTTAGGGGGGGTTGGTTAATGGCTACTACATAATAGTACATACTACTATCCATAGTACTACTACTGTATACTACTATACTAGGTATGTATTTATATGCGCTACAGTGTATTACTCAGTATAGTAGTATACGCTAGTGAGATCAACCTGGGACACCTCAGGGACCCTGATAGCCCCCAAAAAAAGCCCCACCCCCACCGCCCTTCTCCCGCCCAGCAGCGAACATACCACGAACGGACGAGCGAATTGAAGCATTGACTGCCAGGCCGTCATAGCTCTCTCTGCCGGGTCAGGCCAGGTGCCACGTCTGCCGACCAACCGACCTGCCCTTCCTCGCGACAAACCTGCGCTGGGGAGAGAAGAGGGGGCCGCCCAGACCCCGTTTAACCCCCTTCTCGCTGCCACCGCCAACCCTTGACGAAGCCTCCCCCTCCCCCAACACGGGGACGACCCGCCTCCCTGCGAGACATCGCGAGATACACACTGCCACCAGCACTGCGCAGCCCGCCATGGCATCCGAGGAGACCAGCGCAGGGGCACCCGCAGAAGGCGCCGGCACGCCCGCCGCCGAGCCAGCTCCGACAGCTACAGCGTCCGCCCCAGCACCAACACCTGCAGCAGCAGCCGACGCCTCCTCGACACCTGCAACCGAGACGGCGGCACCATCATCATCAACAACAGCAACAACAACACCCGCCGCGCCGGCCAAAGCAGCACCAGCAGCAGCAGCAACCCCTTCCTCCTCCAAGGCCCCCGCCAAGCCCCGGGCCGCGGGGGCCAAGAACTACAGCACCGACCCGGCGCTGTACATCTACACGTCGCTCACCGCGGGCAACATGCACATCGTGACGGCCACGTCGCGCCTCGAGACGATCCTGCGCGCCAACCGCGTGCCCTTCAAGGCCACCGACCTCGCCACCGACGAGAAGGCGCGCATGCTGTGGGGCCGCCGCGCCGGCAAGACCGCCGAGGGGAAGCCGCGCCGGCTGCCCGGCCTGGTGCAGATGGGGATGGTCCTGGGTGTACGTTGTGCCCTCGTTCCCGTCTTTTCTGCCTCTCTCTCTCTCTCTTTTAGACATGTCCCGCTGATCCTGGGCTGCACACACAGGACCTCTCGGAGATCGAGGAGTGGAACGAGTACGGCGAGCTCAAGCAGCACGTCAAGATCTACTACGACGAGTTCACCCAGCCCAAGAAGGGCGCCGTCGCCCCCGTGCCCAAGTACAAGCAGCCCGCCAACAAGGAGGCCCACCCCCCGGCCGCCCTCAACCCGCCGCCGCCCGCGCCCCCGCTGCCCGACCCCGCGCGCGAGGGCGCCAAGAAGATCGCCGCCGCCGTGTCCCAGGCCCACGTCGCCCGCCAGCAGCAGCAGCAGAGCGTCAAGAGCGTCGCTGAGGAGGCCGCCGAGAAGGCGAACGAGAAGGCCCGCGCGGCGCGGCAGGCGCGCATCGAGGCCCTGCGGGAGAAGGTCCACGGGGCCAAGAAGGCGGCGGCCGAAGGCGGCGCCGGGGAGGCGGACCCGCCGGCCGAGGGGATGGCGCAGCTGTCCGTCGCGACCGCGACGGGGACGGCGGCCGACCTGCAGTCGCCGACGTCGGGCGCCTGGGGCGGCGGCGGTGCGGGCGGCGCGGCCGCTGCGCAGGCCGTCCAGAGCCCGTTGAGCTCGAGCTGGAAGCCGCCGGCCGAGACGAGCCTGGCCGCGGGGGCGGAGGAGGAGACGTTCGCGGGGGCGAGGGTCGCGAGCGCGAGCGCGGACGAGATCCAGCGGATCGAGGACGAGGAGGCCATCCGGGAGGAGCCCGAGCCGCCCGAGTCGGGCGAGGAGGACAAGAAGGAGGGCTAGGTGGTCGCGGGCGCCTGGGGTTTGTCGCAGAGAGAACGAAACGTGCGCTTCTGAGCCGCTGAATGCTCCCCTGGGTTGGGGCTGAGAGGAAGGGGGCCATCTGGTTCCGTCTTAGTACTTCAGGTTGATGCACGAATTGCCAATGCCTGGTCAGCATGCCTGTCCTTGTCTTTCTTGTTTCTGTTTCTTCAGTAGCTCGTGACACCCGTGACGCATGTGCAGCAGTAGCAGGACAAGCCCGCTACCCGGCAATAGTAAGAACGTAGTTCTATCTCAGCCACCCCAGGGGGAAAACCTGAATCCACGAGCAGTGCTCACAGGAAACACTCACAGAATGACTAATTTGTACCATTCACAATATATGCACGTCAGATATATACTCTTCCTACCCACCAAGATCTTGCGCCCACTGCACCTAGTCTTCATATAAGCCCTCATCGTCGCTAGCTGTGTCACCCTGAAATCCCGCGACAGCCTTGCCCTTCCCCTTATCTTTTCTCGAGATCCCGTTCACATTCTCCTCATCGTCCGCGGCGCCGAATTCCACGCCGTAGTCGCCCGCATATTCATCGTCATCACTACCGGCGGCAACAGCCTTCCCCTTGCCCTTGCCCACCGCCGCCTTCCCCTTCCCCCTCGCGCTCAGCTTCCCAGCCGACGCGCCGGAGACCGACCGCCCGGCCAGGTGGAGCGGCGCCGGCCGCGTCTTCTCGCCCTCGCCGCCGCGGCCGCCCTCGAACGCGGCCCGCACGCGCTCGTAGTGGGCGAGCTCGCCGGCCGAGACGCTGGGGATCAGCTCGCGGTGCGCGGCCGTGAAGTCCTCCTCGGTGACCATGACCGCGATGTCCTCGGGCGTGGCGTAGTGGTCAAAGAAGTAGGCAGTTGTGATCGTGTTCGGCGCCTTCTTGTTGTCGGCCGCGGCCGCTTCGGCGGCTTCTGCGTTGAGGCGCTTGATCTTGGCGTCGACTTTGGCGGATTGCCTGGTGACGGCTTTGAGCATGGCGTCGCTGCAGAGGGCGTAGAAGTCTGCGCCTGTGTATGTGAATGGCAGCTTCTCGGCCACAGCGCGGAGGGACGCTGCTGGATCAAGGGCGAATCTAGAAGGGGTGCGGATATTAGTCTTCGGCTTGCGGATGACGGTGCCGGTCGAGATTTAAGGAAACACAATACTTACTTCCTCGTCAAAGCCTCCAGGATCCGCAACTGCTTCTCGTGTGTGTCTGACACGCCCAGGTATAACATCTTGTCGAATCTACCCGGGCGCAGCAACGCTGAGTCGAGCAGATCCGGCCTGTTGGTCGCTCCAATGACGAAGACCCCGCCCGCACTATCCTCACCACTCGACATGCCATCCAGCTCTGCGAGGAGCTGGCTCACAATGCGGTCCATCACACCGCCGCTATCGCCCTGGTTACCACGCTTCGGCGCCACCGAGTCCAACTCGTCGAAGAAGACGACACATGGTCTCGCGTCTCGTGCGCGCTGGAAGACACGCCGCACGTTGGCTTCGCTCTCGCCGATATACATGTTGAGGAGCTCAGGTCCTTTGACGCTGAAAAAGTTGAGGCTATACTCGGTAGCGATTGCCTTTGCGAGGAGCGTCTTGCCGGTACCGGGAGGGCCGTAGAAGAGTATGCCGCTGCGCTTCTTCATGCCTTTGGCAAAGAGTTCCGGGCGCTCGAGAGGCAGCTGGATCGTTTCCGAGACAGTATCCTTCACGTTCTCGAGACCACCCACGTCGTCCCATGTCACATTGGGGATCTTCGGGGCTCCAATAGCATCGGCGAAGTTCTTTCGTGCTGCATCAACCGCAACGTCGAAGTCGGCCGGCGTGAGACCGCGAGCAGAGGGCCCGCCGGCTACCTGTACGTCGCGTACGGTAATTTTGGTGTCAATGCCGATTGTGGATTGGGAGGTGAGTCTCTCAAGGCGAGACCGTTGTGCGACGAGGGCTCGGTCAACCACATCGACGAGATCTCCTGCGACCAGGGCAGCCGTCTTCAGTGCAACGCTGCTCAGGTCGACGTCGGGATCCAAGTAGAGGCCCCGGTCATCAATAACGTTCTTCAGAATGGCTTCTCGTTCGGCCTCATCGGGCGCACTCATCTCGAGCTCGTGGGTGAAAAGACCTCTGACCCCATCCGGTACCTTGTCCACTTCCGTTGTGGTAGCAATAAGAACTCTCGCATCAGCCAAGATCTCCTTCATCGACGAGACCATCCTGTCAGCCGTGAGGGCCTCGATATGCCTGATCAGCAGCGCGCAGGACTCGGGACCACAGCTCATAGCTCGTTCAGCCCTGCTCTTCAGGAATCCTTCAGTCTTCACATCGCTGCCGCCCGAGCCCGCATCGTTCACGATGTCGTACGCGTCCAATACAAACGTATGAAGACCGATGTCAAGACATGCATCCGAAGCCACCGTGCATTTTCCAATGTTCCTCTGAGTTGATACAAGCAAAATAGCAAGAGGGGGCATGCCGAGGTGTATGGCTCTCTTGCTCGTGGCTGCCGCAAGCAATTCGCGTAATCGCCTCCGCAACGGCGAGACCTGCATCCGCTCTGACTCCAAAATCGCCACTGATGGTGACTGAAGGGCTCTATCTGGTGGTTTCTTGAGCCCCAGATAATACCTCCATGTATTGTCCCTGATACCCGGTATTCGGCTTGTGACGGATCCTGTCTGCTGAAGCAAGGTCATAGAAATGTCAATGCAAGCAACTGAGCCCCAAAGATCTTCTTCCGGGTCCTCCTCGAGCTTGTCCTGTTTCAAAGGGACGATGTGCGTAACTTTAAACCATACCACTTCGTCGAATTTCAAACCTTGTCCCCTGTTCAATTTTCTCGATGCCGCCAAAGACAGAATGTCATCAACGGCAAGACCATCCGCTTCTTGCAGCGTCCTGCCGAGCTGTGTGTCGATTGGGAAGGCAATCAAGTCGCCACTCCTCACGATCCTCAATTTCTTCTCGAAATAGTATTTGATACCGGCCATGACGGCTGCCTGCACATCCCTCTCCACAGATTTCGGAGTTCGAACGTGCCGTAAGGTGACCTCGCGTGCGTATGGCGGCTGTGAGGACCCAGTCAATTTCGATAATGGATTCTTCGCCAGCACGGGTGAACCCCTCTTCAGAGGAGATATCCGTAGATACGGGGGAGACTCCAGGTTGGCCAACAATATTGGGGACGCATAGGCCGCTGGACTCGAAGGCTTTTGCAATTGTGACTCGAAGAACGAAGGTCGCCTGCCTTCGTTTTTCGAATGAACTATTCTCGTCACAGGCCGATTGGAGTATCCTTCAGGCAGCCCAAAAACCCTCACAGGTCGCCAATCCAGCTCTTCCTCGGCTACGTCGCCAAAGCTGCCCAGGCCGAAATGCCCGAATCCGTTCGACGGCGGCTCCCGTGATGCCTCGAGTCTGACCCAGTCGCCTGAGAAGCAGCCAATTCTCGTCAGATTGCTGACATCCACATAGACGCGAGCTTCCTCGTCATCTTCTGGGACAACCTTTGGATGCAGAAGCTCGGGCGGAATGGGTTTCATCAGACCCTGCGCCTTGAACAAGCGTCCGCGTGGTCTGTCGGGCCGGGCGGTAGTAGCAGTGAAGGTTGAGAAGACCGAACCAGGCGTGCTAATGCCATTGGCCTTTCTCCCGCGGCCCAGGGTCATTGGTGTCCCAGCCGCGATCGTCGATACGCCACTAGCAGCAGTCGCAGGCAAGGCTGGCGCCTGGAGGGATATCATATCGTCCATCGAATCGTCCGACAAGTCATCCTGCTCGTCCATTGAGAATTCCGACTCTTCCGTCTCAGTGACGGCGCCCGTACTCTCGGCCTGGATTTCGTTCTCTGTTTTGTATCTCTCCTCGGCAGCTGAGTAGAACTGATCATTCGCCGTGTCCTCAGCATCCTCTGCGACCCCGTTCAGTTGCGACGTTGGAGACATTGCGGAGGCCACGCGCCCGTTTCTCGAGTGGATGCGTCCCCGAGAAACGATGATCTTGGTCGTCGGCGACAGTATGCCCTGCGCAACCGGCTCGCACAAGGTCACCTTTCCAGGGTTTGGCGGGACGTGGGTGATCGGATGCGGCGCCAAAGGCAGCGGAAACAAGTCGCCCGCATGGACGACTTTGAGCGTCCCGAGGGCGACCCGAAGAGCTGCTTTCAGGCGCTCCTCCGCAGACCCAGCTGTGATGTCCTTGCCCTTGAGTCGGGCAGAGACATCGGGATGGTCCCGAAAGAACGTGCCCTCTCCATTTTCCAGCCTCTGTGTGAGTTCGCCCTCCAGATTCACGAACACGGTATCCAGGGACAAGGCGACCACATCAAGCACCAAGATCTCGATCCCGCTCCGGCTGTGACTGGAAAGCTTCGAGGGCGCGACCTGCTGGAGGCGCGTCGCGAAGCTCTGGAGGGCCAACGACGAGGGCGAAAATTGTACGGTCGAGTGCGCAAGAGCAGCGGACTGAGTAACTGGAACTATCGTCCAGCTGGTCGTCTCGGGCGACGCGTCAGGAGCCCATGGGGCTAGGGCGACATGGAGAACGTCGGGGAGGAGGGGCGCATTGTCGTCTTGCTCGCCATCTGTTTACCAAAAATACATCAGCATTGCAATGAGTCTCCGGCACGGCATGCACGGCGCAGGACTGACCAAGCCTCAGATGCGGAAACAGGTCTGCGAACAAGTCCTGCGACAGAATGCCAACATCACCCTTCACATGGTCGTCCAGGACAAGTCTGGCAGCGACAGGAGGCTTGTCCTGCCTGCGCCTCCTCTTACGCTTTCGATGGTACAGCTCGACAGAGGCCAGCGAAGCCATAGCCGCCGGGTCGGGGCAGAAGGGAGGATCGCGAGGCTGACGTTGAAGCTATCGACAGCTATGGCGGGGTCTGGTCTGGTCGGGGTAGCTAAAGTCCAGGTCGCGGCGGTTTTAGAGGCTCGATTCAGGCCCCAGACGATCTGCTCTGCTGTAGGCTCAAAGCTTATTGCTGCTTGGCGCCCATTGTGAATGGCCACGCGCGAGGAGGAGGGGAGGATGGCTCGGCAGACGTCTAGCATCAGCGCTTGCGTGCTGCGGTGCCAATTGTAGGATCCAGAGCCTCAGAACTTGAGGGTGAGGATCGTCGAGGCGGGAGCAGTGGTTGATCCGGCCCAGACGCTGAAGAACCTCGGCATCAAACAGGCGCGTCCCACGCCTCCAGGCACTCGCCAGGGCGACCGGGGTAGACCTGGCAGCGCTAGCGAGACAGGGTTAGGGTCCTTGGCCTGGAGAAGGCAGCACTCCATTTCACGTGCACACAAGACATGAACAGGACTCAGTAGACTTCTTCCAGTGGCTTCAAAACCGTGTAAAATCCGCTGACATCATCCCAGGAAAGGCGATCGCATGGTAACTGATCTGATCTATCCTGATGAGATGAGATGATCCTGTTGCTCGAAGGCCGTCCTACTCCTTGTCTGATCTCACACCCAATCGTCTTCCGTTGAGCCTGTCGCCTGCGACAATCCAGGCCTGTGGGTTTGTTCTCGAGATGAGGACGTCCTTCAGCATTCAGACCAGCTCGTCTCTGCCATCGCCCTGCATATCTCCTGCGCAGCCTTCGAGCTGTCACTTCCTGTGTCGAGTCAGCTGTCGAGTCCCGACATCACGCGCGCCGTCCTGCCAGACATGGTTTGATCTTCACATGCCTCAGATTTTCCATCTGACCCACGAGACTCGAGAGCCAATTGGGAGCGGGACAAAGGTGCGCCACCCCCTGCAGGATGACGCAGGGTCGTCTGCCACTTACATAGTACGGCCTCGACCCTGTGCGATGGATCGATCTCCAGCAGCCGAGTATGCACCTCTACATCTCTCCGCAATCTCAGAAGCGGTCTGCAGTGTCACCGGAAGAGGCCCCCCCGGGTGCTAGTCCACGCTGAAATCTCATCCTTGCCGCCTGTGATGCCCAGACACGTGCCAGAAAAAGGGGCGATCAGGTCGCTATAAATTTTTAGTCCATCGTTCTTCAGGATGGACACAGCCGGGCTGGCGTTGGCACTGGTTGGCGCCCTAATTTCGAGCCGGCCGCCCCAATCTACCAACTAGTATTCTTGGAAGACCCATGACGTCTTTCTGCTTACAATCCTGTATACGACTCGCGTGTCGACGTTCTTTGCATTGCTCTTGAAGACATCGCGTACATCACGTACACTGCGGCTGCGCGCATTGCTGGTCCCACCTGTCCTTCACAAGTCCAGAGACGGAGAGCCCCTTATGCGCTCCTCGTCCGTCCACGTGCTCAACACAAAGAGATGACCGGCAGCGACCCCACCGCCGAGGGCAGCACCGCGCCGCCCAAGGGGACATCGGCGATAGCGCGCGCCGTCGAGTTCACCAGGCAGGCCGAGAAGCTGTCGCACAAGACCCCCGAGCAGGGCGACTCCGAGGTCGCCGCCGAGGCTAGGTTCGTCACACCGCTGGACCCGGTCATCGTTACGAGCGACGGCAACCGGCTGCCCGGCGTGCCGCTGCCCGAGGCGCACAAGCTGAACAGCCTGAAGGGCGAGCTGGGGCAAGGCGACGAGGATGGGGGCCCCGCGCGGGAGGGAGAGCACGGGATGCAGGGCATCGACGTGCCTGCGGTACCGAACGGCAAGTCGCTGCAGAAGTCGGCCGGAGGGACCCTGCGCAAGGCGATGCCGCCGTCGCATACGAACCCGCTGTTCCCTCCCCTGCCCCTGTACGGCCCGCCGTCGATCCTCCGGGACCTCCAGTGCGCGACCTTCCGCGTGTCCTCCTTCTTCCTGAGCATGTCGTTCCTGGGCGTCATCGTCCTCGGCTCGCTCTTCACCAGCATCCCGACCGTCGTCAGGCGCTCGTGGCTGCGCCTGACCTTCCGCAACCCGGACAAGAGCCGGCCGTTCTACGAGGAGGAGGTGCGGCGCGCCGCCGCGCGGAAAGAGGCGGAGCGGAACTGGAAGAGGCGGCCGTCCCAGGGGCGCACGCCGGCGGACAACGAGAAACCCCTGGACAGCGACGGCTACGTCCCCACCGAGGGCGGGCCGGACCCGATCAAGTGCGACGTGGGCTACTACGCGCGCCGGGTCGGCCTAGACGTGGAGGAGTTCGAGGTGCAGACCGAGGACGGCTTCATCATCGACCTGTGGCACGTCTACGACCCCCGCGAGTACGAGGAGCTGAGCCCCGAGGACCGCTCCGCGCGCGGCCCGGACGCCTTCACCGGCGGGGCGCGGCCGGCGGCGGGGCGGCGGCGGCCCCGGGACACGGGCGCGGGGCGGCGGTACCCCGTGTTGCTCGTGCACGGCCTGCTCCAGAGCGCGGGGGCGTACTGCGTCAACGACGAGCAGTCGCTCGCGTTCTGGCTGTGCAAGGCCGGGTTCGACGTGTGGCTGGGCAACAACCGGTGCGGGTTCCGGCCGCGGCACGTGCTGCTCGACTACGGCGACCCGCGCATGTGGTGCTGGAACATCCGGCAGATGGGCGTGTTCGACCTGCCGGCGCTGACGTCGCGGGTGCTGTACGAGACGGGGTTCGCGCGGTGCGGCCTCGTCGCGCACTCGCAGGGCACGACGGAGGCGTTCGTGGCCCTCGCCAAGGAGCAGCGCCCGGAGCTGGGCGAGCGGCTGAGCGTGTTCTGCGCGCTGGCGCCCGCCGCCTACGCGGGGCCGCTCATCGGCAAGATGTACTTCAAGTTCATGCGCGTCATCACGCCGGCCATGTTCCGGCTCATGTTCGGCATCCACGCCTTCATCCCGCTCATGATGACCATGCACGGCCTGCTGTCCCCGCGCGTCTACGGCTGGCTCGGCTACAAGGTCTTCTCGTTCCTGTTCGACTGGTCCGACACCCGCTGGGACCGCGGGCTGCGCGACCGCATGTTCCAGTTCGCCCCCGTGTACGTCAGCGCCGAGAGCATGAGGTGGTGGCTTGGGAGGGAGTGCTTCGCGAAGCATGTGAGTACCTGCTGCCCGCCCCGATACTGGTTTCTTTTACTGACGCCCCGCAGAAATGTATCCTCGCCACGAAGGAAGAGTGGCGCGCCGAGGAGCGCGAGGACGGCGACGAGCCCCACAGCCCGGTCGCCAGCGCCCCGGCCAGGTTCTTCCAGCGCCGGCGGTCCAGCGCCGCCAGCACCGACCCGCACGCCCACCGGAGACCGCAACACCACCACCACCACCCCAAGGGCGCGCGCGCGTGGTACAACGCGCAGTCGCCGCCGTTCGCGCTCTGGGTGTGCGGGCGCGACAACCTGGTGGACGGGGACAAGATCCTGCGGCGGTTCGAGCGCGGGCGCGAGCCGCAGGCGCGGCTGATCCACCGGAAGGTGATCCCCGAGTACGAGCACCTGGACGTCATCTGGGCGATGGACGCGGAGACGGAGGTGTTTCGGGAGGTGCGGGAGGTGCTGTGGCGGACGGTGCCGGCGGGGGACCGGGGCCGGTGCCGGGTGCCCCGGGGCTGCGAGGGCGTGGAGGCGTGGGTGGACGACCGGGAAAGGAGGGGGGGCGACGGCGAGGCGGGGTGGGACGGCGAGGACCAGGCGACGCTAGTCGGGGCCGGGGGAGTCCCCGAGAGCTCGAGCAGCAGCGACGAGCTGTCCGGGCCGTCATGAAGCTACGACGATGATGGGGCATTATGCGTTACGTCGTTGGGCATCGGGTTATCTCATGTGGCATTTGGGTCTACGCACAAGACGCATTAGGGAAGCAGAGGCTAGCCCGGCGTACGGGATCTCTTGGAAGACGTCTAGATACGGCTGGCGATTTGGATACACAGCATTTACAAACACAATAGACAAACAGACATTGCTATACATACACTTGCTGTCACAGGCCGCGCTTCAGTACTACCCAGTACAGGGCGGTTCACGAGCGCCTGTCGATCGCTACTGGGTATTATGTCCAAAAAGCGGTCACGATGAGTGACGTGCCATACCGGCCACCGACAAGTGAGTAGTCTACCCGTAGGACAGCAGTCTGTCCAGATTAGTGATGTATCGCCTTGCACATGATGGTATGGACTATACGAAGGGCACAGCAGCCCGCTGCGGCCACGAACGTCTCCACCGGGCTCCAAAGCTCTCGCTCGGGCTCACGCCCTGGTCTTAAGCGCAAGCCCGCCGGCGGCGATCAAGCATTCCTTGGGAAATCTTTAAGAGAGGGAACAGAGACGTGATATGATTTCAATTCTTTGAGCAAGGCGAAAACAAAAGAAAAAAGAAAAAAGAAAAAAAAAGGGCCTGCCTCTCGACAGAGCAGCTCTCGCTAGGCGGACGGGCTCGCGATCGACGTGACGTGGGGGCGGGCCAGCAAACAGGTGCAGACGGTCGCCGGGGCACGAGGGCGGCCCAAGCTTGCCCACACACGGCCCAACAGGCGCCCAGAGAGACAGAACGACAGGAAAACAAGTCTTCTGCAGTTTCAGGCCGCCGAGGTGGGCGTGTGTGTGCCAGCGCAGGCGTCTAGCGACGAGGCGACGTGAGCCAGTGGATTGTGCGCCTCTGCCCCACTCCACACGCCCCGGGCTCCGCTCGCCTACTTCCTTCGAGCTGCGCGTCGTCTGCGTCGTCGTCGTCGTCGTCCCCGGGCGTGCGTCGGTGTGTGCGTGGCCAGGCGCCTCCCCACAGCGCTGTGTGTGTGTCTTGTCTGCCTCGTGGACTGACTGACTCTCTCACGTTTTTCTGCCCCTCGCCCCCCCCCGCGGGCCGTGCGACGCCTAGGAGGAGGAGGAGGCGATACCATGCGCAGGGGGGCCATACTTTCACTTTCATACTATACTTAGTGGGTAAGTGTTTCCCGCGCCCGCCACTCTATGTGGCGGGGAACCTCGGACGAACACAAAACATGGGGAGGGCCAGAGAGAGATTGGGAGCGCTGACAGGACCGCGGGGGGGAGGGAGGCGACGAGCTGTTTCGAAACGCCGGGTGCGCGCGTTTCCTGTTCCTGGTGGCGTCTTGTTTCACGAGGGCGTGCGTGAGAAAGAGAGAGAAACCCGGTAATCAACTCTTACTCTGGTTCCGTACCAGATCATCAGCGCAGGTCGGGAGCGCGCCGATCATGGCTGACTGTAGCAGGTGGACCGACCTCTGGGGTGCTACGCGGTACGCACCCACGGTGCGTGCTAGTAAGCTGATAGGCACGAGGGACTAGTGAGTCTCAGGCTGGGTGGTACAGGCTCACCCTGGGCTGGCGGCGTGCGTGCCCCTGAGCGGCGACAGGCGACAGGCGAGCTCTGGGTTCTGGGTTCTGGGTTGAGGCGTCCAGTCCATCGTGGCGAGCGAGCTGCTCGCTGGCCACGCGCTGCGTTACTGCAGGGGGAGGACCAGATTTACCATGGTATGTACCTAGCACCTTGCACCTTGCACCTAGTCAGTAGGTAGGGCTCTCCCAGGGGTCCCGCTTCAGGTGCTAGCGCGCGTGCACCCCCCCAGCCAGCTGCCCAATGAGGACGCCCCATGTCGCGAGCCGCCAACCTTTTTCAAACATCAGCTCTTGCATCGCACCCAGCTGTCCTCCTCTCCTCTCCTCTCCCCGGCCCCGCCATCCGAGCCGGTATCATCAGCATAGCAGTATGAGAAGTCAGATTTGCTTAGACTCTCCTCTGCCTGCGACTGCCGACAGGCCGGGCCGCCGATAGGGCCGAGGGTTAGGACCTTCTTCTCACCTCAGACCTTTGAGGCGTAGGTAGGTCGGCAGGGGGGAGCTCCAGCGAGCACATGATCGCCTGCCCTTGCTGAGTGGCGCCCCTCACCACCTCGCCTTGCCCTCGTCGCCGCCGCCGCGGCCCGCCGAGGCTCAGCCTCAGTTTATGCGAGCAGAGAGCGCGGCGTCTCGGCCGCGGCAGAGGACCCTGAGGCAGGCTTACCGTATTATTGGGCGCGCGCCCGTCCGAAGTTGGACAGTTCGGACGAATTGGGCCCAGCAGAGCTTTCCAAATGTCGACGCGCGAAACCCGATGCCCGCCACTATATACACGGTTATGGCAGGGTTGCTGGGCATCCCAAAAGCGGCGCGCATGGATTGATTGCCCTTCGCCATACCAGGCTGATCTTGAGCACTATATCCGAACGGCCCTGTCGCGCGTGCGGGACCCCCTTTGAGCCTCGAATTGTCGATCGCCCCGGGACGATCGCCCCAGGAGCTTGGCGATTCGACGGTTTTCTGTTTCTGTGCTGAGTATAGATGCTGTCGTGGGGGGGGAGGTCCCTCAATCTCATGCAGGCCGGCCAAACCTTACCTTCAGCCACGCCAGGGCCAGGGGCACGGTGGCCCCCCCCCCCGCCAGCCGCGCCACGGCGTGCACGACATTCTTGTCACTCATGCTTAACACGCTTGCCTCCTAACTGGCCGCGCCGTCCCGTCCTCAGCCCTCCGTCCTGTCATACTGGGCATACGGCAGCCAGCCAGGCCGTCTCGATCTGGGTATCTTATCGCTCAGCATGGCAGCGAGGCGTGATAGGCGGCTGGCTGGGCCGTCGCTGGGCGTGTGCACCCAGGCCCCGGACCAGACTTCTTCACCTCGGCCATGGCCTCGTTTGGTCTTCAGTCCTGCCCCTGGCGGCCCAGGCTGTGGCTCCCCCCGAGTGGCGCTCGGTCAGGAAATATGGGCCAGACCAGTGTTCGGAGACCGGGCTCCTCACCTGGCGCAGTCCCAGATTCGAGACCTGACTGGCCGGGAGGGCCTCTCCGTTGCAATTTCTGGCCTTACTCACGAACGGCCCGATAGACAAGACAGACTTTGGGCAGACTGACTGACAGGCGAGTCTATCTGGAGGAAACCCTCCACCCCTCCTCCAGGGTCCCCCCGTGGCTCCCCCCCAGTCTCGCACAGATTATCCGGTCGTCTGGGCCGGCCAGTCAGCGCCCAGAGGGCAGAGACAACCCAGAGACACGCCCCGTCGGGCCATGTCACCCACTCGATTCTGTTTCCCCCCCTGCGTTTCTCTACCCGCACCGCTGCAGGTGACAGGGGAGGGGGGACCTATCCGCCCTGCGAGGTTGCGGCTCACCGGCAGATCGGCCTCCCTTGTCACCCAACGCCTACTATGGGCGACTATGCGTGTACATCCCAGAGCAGGGCAGGGTGGATACGCCCCATGGGTCGTGACATCTCTCGCCCGGCCTGGAAACCGCCGTGGCCAGTCGATCCCTTCGCGGCCCAGCCATGTCACGCAGGCGTGCGCGGTCTGCGCATGCAGCCTATTTAACACAGCATTCCCGCATGTGGCAGACGTCGAACTAGCTCGCGGGACCATCATCACGGGCTGTTCATCTGCGTCTTCTGGCTTTGGTCAAACCTTTTTTCGTCCTTTTTTGTCCCTCTTCGTCCTCCTCCTCCGCCTCCTCCTCCCGCTCCACCTGGGCCGGCACTCGAAGTCCGTCTGCCCTCTGACTCTCCCTTCGCCTGCTTTGAGAGGAAAAGAGATATCACGCCAACCTCTCGACCGTCTTTCCTTCTGCGCTTCTTGATTGGCCAGGTCCTCCCTCCTTTGGTCCTGTTCCTTTCACCAGCCCTCCTTTGACGTGGCCCAGCACCTATTGTTGCGGGGATAGATTCAGAGCTGCTCTATTGTCCGGCACAACAATAGCTCTAGTCGACAGCACACATTGTTCCGTGGTTACAGCACGCCGACCTCGAACCTTCGCGGCCCTGTTTAAGGGAGCAGAACGCCACCCCAGGGCTCAACCTCGAGTCGACCACCCAAGACCTTCTTGGCTTGACTGTCCTCGACGTTTTTTTCTTCTTCTTTTTCTCGTGACTCGCCCTGGCTGGTGATTCACAACACATTCCCTACGCCTCCTCCTGCCTTCTGTTGAAAAGAAAAGGCCTACCAGCCACACGGCAGATCCCTTCTTCGCTCGAGATTCCGTGATATCAGAGCCAGCCTTTTTGATATCTTCAAGTCTCACCACTTGACCACACGGTTCATTCCTTTCTCGCATATCCTTCAGACCAGGTCATTCCTTCTTCTTCCTTCTTTCAGACGAGATGCCTTTCACGTCCGCCTCAGCCATGTTCAAGCTGGTCGCCCTCCTCGCCGCCGGCCGGCTGGCGGCCGCCACCACGTACACCCTCGCGGACAGCTACACGACCTCCAACTTCTTCGACGAGTTCGACTTCTACACCGGCACCGACCCCACCAACGGCTTCGTCAGCTACCAGTCGTCCTCGGCCGCCTCCGCCTCCGGCCTGGCCGGCTACTCCATGGGCGGCATCTACCTGGGCGCCGACTACAAGACGTCCAACCCCTCGGGCGGCCGCGCCTCCACCCGCGTCTCCTCCAAGAAGTCCTACACCCACATGCTCCTCGTCGCCGACGTCAACCACATGCCCGTCGGCTGCGGCACCTGGCCGGCGCTGTGGTCCTTCGGCCCGGACTGGCCGTCGTCGGGCGAGATCGACATCATCGAGGGCGTCAACTCGCAGTCGACCAACGAGATCACCCTACACACCGAGGAGGGCTGCACCATGTCGCAGGGGACGCAGCTCGCCTCCACCAAGCTGCTCGACACCGAGGACTGCGGCGCCGGCAGCGGCAACACGGGCTGCCCGCAGCTGACGACCGAGACGAACGCCTTCGGCGCCGGCCTCAACGCCGGCGGCGGCGGCGTCTACGCCATGGAGTGGACCAGCAGCGCCATCAGCATCTGGTTCTTCCCCCGCAACAGCTCCGTCGCCGACGCCCTCACCGCCGCCGGCAACAGCTCCGGCGTCGACACGTCCAGCTTCGGCACCCCGCAGGCCCAGTTCGCCGGCGGCAGCGGCTGCAACATCGACAGCTACTTCAAGAACCACAACATCATCATCGACACCACCTTCTGCGGAGACTGTAAGTTTTTTCTGAACCCCCTCCCCTTCTCCCCCCTCCCCCCTTTCCCCCACCTCTACTAGCCTTCGTGAGAGATGAACCGGATGACTAACGTGAGACAACGTTCCAGGGGCCGGCAAGCAGTCCGTCTGGAGCGCCGACGCCACGTGCTCCGCCCTCGCCAGCACGTGCCAGGAGTACGTCGCCAACAACCCCTCCGCCTTCACCGACGCGTACTGGCTCTTCAACTCCATCAACGTCTACCAGGCCTCGGGCAGCAGCACGCGCCGCGCCGAGACCGTCCCCGCGGTCCGGCGGCGCGTGGAGAAGTACCGGTCGTAGAGTCCGTCCCTTTTTCGGACTCTCCCCGACTTCTTTTACTTCTTTCTTCTTTCTTCTCACTGTTCTCTCTCTCTCTTGCGAGAGAGAAGAGAGACGGGGAAAACAAACTAGGGACGGAATAGAGAGATGACCTTGACGAGACACCACGACCGGGGCCCGGCCCCTCTCATTTCGCATTCCCACAGGGCGGCGGAGGTCAGATCTGCCGAAGGGACGGCGGGGGTCGCGATACCCAACATCTGGTTGCGGAGTTTGTGTTCGGCCTGCTTATGTTTTTTTTTTCGTTCTTCACCATTTTCGCCCGCGGCCCCCCGGAGGGAAAACACGGTACGGGGGGAAGGGCAAGGCACGCTGATTTTTTGTCTTTTTTCTGCTTCTTGATGCCAAATTTTTAGGGATGGAAGGGTGGAGGACCCTTGTCTTGTAGATACACCGGATACCAAACCAATGCGATGAGCTCCCGCCTCCGGGCTGGGAGATTTACGAAGGAAGTCTGCCTGTCAGCCCGGCTTTTGTCCCGTGTAGTCTTTCTTCTCGTGTGTAGGTGAGGTTGGATGGATCCTACGCTAGGGGGCGGGTAGCTAGCCATACACGCTATAGTAGGGCGAGGGCGGCTCCCGCGGAGCTGCTCCTCCGAAGGCTAGTGCGCGCCCTAGATGATTACTATGGTGCTATGGTACTTCAAGGGAACTAGAGGATATGTCGATAGGAGAAACGCGGAGGAGGCGTGAGGTCGGCTAGCAGGGACGTCAATTGCTCCAGGGGAGAAGCTTATGCTACCAGAATAGGCAGCTACTTAGGGTGAGACTCTAAAACGCATCCCTGCTAAGCTTATTTCCACCTCTGGCAATATGCGCCGCTCTAATGATAGCCTCGTCTCTCTCATATTAACCCCGTCGAAACACGGCGAGCGCCCCTAGGGGAAAAAAATAGAGGGGGATGGAAAATACTGGGGCGTTGTCGTCAGGTAGAAGGCCCACCCGAGTTTTCGACCATGATGCTGTCACGGCCTTCACGCCCGCAGTCGACAGCTAAGAGTGCTAAGCCTCGCCGCAGCAGCACACAGTCCCAAGCAAGATGCAGCGATGGGATAAAAATATAATATATACCAGACCTCCAACGCCCTATACTATGCAAAAGAACCTAGGCCTCCTGCGTGCTTTTTTGAAAAAAGAAAAAAGAGTAAAACTGGCATAAGCCGCGCTGATGACGCCCGCCCGCCCCGCCCATAGAGACTTCCCCCCCCTTCCACGGCGCCCCCTCCAGGCGCCTCACTGCCAGCTCCGGCCCAGCAGCCCCTCCCGGCCGGCGGCGCCCTCGTCCCGGGCGTCCCACGCCTCGACGCGCAGCACGAGCTCGCCGAGCAGGCCGTTGGCCCAGCCGAACCAGGGGCGGGTGAAGGCGGCGGGCCCGCGCCAGCTGTCGACGCTCTCGTGGACGACGCCCCAGCCGGCGGTCGAGTTGAGCACCATGCCGAGCTGGTCCGCGACGTGGTCCTCGAGCAGCAGCTCCGCGCCCGTCGTGCGGGGCCGCCCGCGCGCGTCCACGTAGCCCGCCTCGGCGCCGAACGCGCTCAGCCCGGCCACCAGCGCCGCCATGGGCCAGGCGCGCCCGGGCCCCAGGTGCGGGCCGCCGACGGCGGAGAGCGCGGGGCCGTGCGCCCAGTACGGGTTGTCCGGCGACAGCACGAAGCGCCGCGTGTTCTGGTAGACCTCGTCGTAGTCGCGGGCCTGGGCGCCCTCGGGCAGCGGGAAGCGCGACTCGCCGTAGCGGAACAGCGGCGCCGACAGCAGGCTCGGCACGTTGGCGTCGTCCATCAGGTTCACCCCGCCGAAGCCGTCGCACTCGTACGCGAAGATGTCGCCGTACTCGCGGTGGGCGACGATGGCGTCGGCGTCGATGCCCTGCCGGATCCCGAAGGCGAAGTCGCGCATGTCCTGCACGAGCCCGCGCGCCGCCTCGCGCCGCGCCGCGTCGATGCCGGGCACCGCGCCCTCGGCGAGCTCCTCCATCATCACCGAGGCCTCCTCGAGGTACTTGGCCCACATCATGTTGGCGGGCACCAGGAACTGGAAGATGGTGGCGTCGTCGCTGGGCCGGAAGGCGGTGCGCACCATGCCGTTGCTGCGGCTCGGGTTGCCCAGCCCGTCGTTGGTGAGCGTCTCGGTGCCGCGGTTCGTCCAGCCCGTGAAGGTCCACGCGCTGGGCAGCACGCGGCCCTCGTCGTCGTACGTGCCGACGCGCATGGCGGCGGCGGCGTCGACGGCCGCGCGGACGGCGTCGACCCAGCGGTGGCGGGCGGAGAAGGCCAGGTCGTGCGTGCGCGCCCAGTAGCCCACGCTCACCTGCAGGAAGGACGCGAGGCTGTCGAGCTCCCACTTGCAGTCGAAGACCTTCTGCGGGTCGTACGCCGGGCGCGGGTTGTTCTGCTTGTAGGCGCCGTTGTGCGTCGGCGGGATCCCGGACTCGGGCGGCGGCTGGAACGAGTGGCAGTACGGCGAGATGAGGATGTAGCGCGCGTGCGAGTTGATGAGCCCGCGCCAGAGCGAGTTCAGGCTCCTGAGGCCGCCGCCGCCCTCGCCGCCGCCTTTCTCCGGGTCGTTCGGCGAGAGGAACGAGAGGTACGAGTACAGCTGGGACGCGCTGTCGCGCAGCCACATGGCGTCGATGTCCCCCGTGATGATGTACGACAGCTCCTCGTCGGTGTCCTTACCGTCCTCGTCCTGCGCGTACCCGTGCCACTTGACCATCGTGTCCAGGGTGTTGGGGAAGCTGTTCTCGAACAGCCGGTACAGGTCCGGGTCCTTGATGGTCCCCTCCATCTTCCTGATGTAGTCGTCCACGGCGGGAACGCTGAAGGTGCGACACTCGGGCGGCGGGCGCAGGGCCGGGAACTGGCGCGAGCCCGCCGACGGGGGCCCGGGCTTCCGGTTCATGTAGGCCTCGAAGCCCGGGCAGTCCGGCTTGCCCGCTGGGTAGCCGGCGTCCGCGGCAGTCGCGGGCCGCTTGAAGTCGTAACCGTCGTCATCGCCGTCCTTCTTGCCGTCATCGCCCTGGCCCGGCGGCGGCGGCGGCGCTGGGTTCGACGCGCCAGCCGGCGCGGACCCGTGGTGCGCATGCTTGTCGGTGCCGCTCTGTGGCACCGTCAGGGGCTTCTCGGCGCCGGGCGCGCCCCCTCTGGACACGTCTGGGTCGGCGCCGAGCCCGGCGTCCCAGGCGAGGGGCCGCCGCCAGCCGACGTAGAGGAGCACGACCGAGGCGAAGAGGGCTAGGGCCAGCAGCCTCGCGTTGCGTATGCTAAACATGCTGCGCGGGCGGGCATTGACGACGGTTGTGCAGGTGGAAACGGGGTGGGCGGTCCTACAGCGCGGCGGCAGAGGGGCACGCGACCAAAAGCCGACAACAGTGCGGCACAGCGGCCGTCGCCAGGCCGCTCGTTGCTGCTGGCTGGGTCGCGCACACGGTACAGTAGCTCTATCGAAGCAGAAGACGATGGGGCGCGTCAGGCCGAGGGGATGGATGAATCTGTCGGATGTGTGGTGTTCAGAGCGAAGAGGGCGGACGTGTCCCAGTGCCGGCCTTGTGAAGGTAGGGGAGTGCTCGGCGGCGACGGTGCCACGACACACGAGACAGGTGTGATTACCGTAGGTGCGCCGCGGGCGTCACTGGCGACGACCCACGCCGCGGATGGCACCTGCTCAGCTGCTTGTCTGTCCCAAGTCCGAGCGCGCCCCCGGAGCGTCGTCCCGAAGGATGGGGGCCACTAAGCCTAGCTGCAACGGTCGCATCACCGAAGCACGGCCAAGAACTGTCTCCTCTGGGGAGGATGTCTTGGCGTCTTAACTGCTCCGCCTGGTCTGGTCCAGGTCGTGCCTATATTACGTAGTAGTAGTATCTGCTGCGGCGTAGGAGGAGGGGCGGCGGCCGCGAAGGACGCAGCTCTGTAGCATATGATTGCTCGCTCCTCTGGCCCTTGGCGCTTGGCGCTTGGGGGCAAAAAGGCCTGTTCCACATCGCTCTGGTTGGCTTGTAGGCTGGGTGAGATCCGCTGTGGCGGTAGCCACAGCATTCATTCCCTGGCTTTATCCCCAGAGCTGAGGTGCCGTGGCAGACGGTAGCTCTACCTGAGCCTCGTCCGCCAACCCATCCCCTTCAGAAACACCATCATGACTCCTCCTCACACGCTGCCTCAAACTCCCGTCAGAGAGGCCAGCTGGAGAGACCACCGCCGGGGACCTCTCGCGGCTCGTGCTGTCGGGCCCAGGCTGCACACACACGCGCCCACCCCTTCGGCGATCCCCGTGACACAGCAGCGTAGCCGCCCACCGGAACGCAGCTTGGCGTGCGTGGCCTCATCGGCGCCGGTCTGAGATTATTGACCACCATGACGCGCATGTGTCTCATGAAGTACATCATACCGCCCGCGGCGGCAGGACGTCCCAGGCGTCGCATGGTCCCCGCCCTTGGCCCGGCGAGCCGACCTCCGAGGCGTGTCTCCCGGCAAGACCTCGGGCGCGGAACCTTGAGCTGGTGGGTGTGGGTGTGTATGTCTATGTGTGACATTTCTCTCGACGGCCAGTAGCGCAGGAGCGGGCCATTCGACGGTGTGGCAGGCAGACATTCTTTCGGCTTCTAGATGCCACAGGGCAGCCGGTTTCTCACTGTGCAGCACAGACGCCGACGCGACGTAGGCCTCAGGACCCAAGGCAGAAAGAACCCCGACGAGCAAAGACGATATAGAACGTGATGTTGAGACTCTTCGGTCTGATGGGGGAGTTGACGCGCTCTCCACCCTCGCCAGGTAAGAATTGAGGGGAGTCGTAGTTAGACCCCAGGCCCAAGTCCTAATACACAAAGTTGTCAATCTGCAGAATGGAGGCATGGGAGACTCCTGGCTCCCAAGGTCGGGGGCCGCGTCTCTCGACGTTCTACCTGTAGAGGTTGGGCTACAAGCACGCGGCACGCCGTTCATTGCCTGCCCTTTCGTGAGTGAGACCGTCTCGGCCTAGAAAGCCGCAGCGCCCAACAACCTCGAGGACAAGTCATGGGCCTTAGCGTCTCGACGCTGATGCCCGAGGACCAGCAACCACATGGGGCAATGCTAAGGCTGAGACCTTATCTCGAGACTGTCTAACCTATTAACCTTTCCTTGGCCTTGTTTATACCTTCCAGTCCCTCGGGGCAGATAACCACGCCCCGCAACCAGCGGATCCTCAACAGCGCCCAAGGGCAGTGATCATTGACATTGCATATATCTACGTTTCATGACATCTCGGGCGCGCGACAGAGGAGGCCTTGGAGGTGTCTATCCTGCCTACCCAGACGGCACTGACATGGCGCAAATCCCTCATCCCCCTTCTCCCCTCCCCGATCTCCATGGCACGGCCGACCTGCCCGCCCATCCCGTACGACGCGCGACTAGCCAGCCTGCCATCTACCGAGCGCGACACAAGAGATCGCGCACGGGAGACGGCCTACGTAGCGACGGCCGGCGACACACATCTCCCGGGGGCTCATGACAGGGGCGCCTAAGCCTAATTGCCATCGGCTCGCGGCGCCCGGCCGCAGTAGCTAGTCGTGTCACGGAGGGTCCGTGACAGCCGAGCCGGGCTGCAACGGTACGGCTTAGGAGGGGGGGAGGGTGACGTAGTAGAACCGAGGGGACACAATGTGTGTGTGTTGGGATAAGTCTAGGTACGCCCAAGAAGAAGAAGAAAAACAAAATTGAGAACCCCCGGTGTCCATTCGAAATGGCTCTACCCTGGTGACCCGACTCCAAGCGATTTCGTACCCCTAAAAGCATGCCTTTCCAGAGCAACAAGAAACCGGTGTCCCAGCCCACTGCAATCCCGTCTGCCCCAGACGGCCTGCCCAAGCCCTTGCCGCCTAAACTCCTTGTCGTGCACGCCTCAGTCATGTCGGGATCCCGCGAGGCCGCCGTCCATGCTACTCCTTGAACTTCGCGGTAATAAATAAGCCAGAATGGGTGAAATAAAATAGGATGCCATGAAGAGTGAAAAAGATATGACGCGCCGTTCCAGCTGCCAGGTTATGTAAAGGTCCTGGAGACCGGATGATGAGACGGCCGCCGCTCAGAGCTTGAGCTTCTTGCCCGTGAGCTTGTAGATGGCGACGGCGACGAGGTCCTCCTTGAACCGCTCCCACCACGACCGGTTCAGGTAGTAGCTCAGCTCGCGGTAGTTGTACATCTCGCCCCAGCAGTCGCGGCCCCACTCGCAGCCGGCCATGTTGACGACGAAGTCGCGGTCATGCTGGTCGTAGTGCACGTGGGTGTTGTTGCCGGCGCCGGCGTCGGAGCACGCGCCCGGCGGGAAGCTGTTGATCATGCGCTGCGGGATGAAGCCGACGTGCGCCCGGATCCACGGTTGGTTGCGGTACAGCTGCTCCAGCGCGTCCTGCTCCTTGTGCGCCCACTCCATGTGCTTCTGCTCGTAGGCCACGGGGTCCCACCACACGTCGAGGAGCCGGTCCGTCCACGCGCTGCGCCGCACGAAGAAGGAGCCCAGGTTGAAGCCCGCGCAGTCCTGGGTGAGGACGAAGTTGACCGAGTTGATGTCCCCGTCGCCGACCGGGCTCAGCATCTCGTCGTCGAGGTACTCGTCCGTCGGCGGGTGCGAGATGTTGAGGGGGTTGTACTCGTTGATGTCCCGGTAGACGTGCTTCTCCAGCTCCTTGAACATGTGGCTCTGGAGCGAGTAGCCGGGCTCCATGATGTAGCTGTTGAGGTCAAGCCACCACACCCTAGAACGTCGCGGTCAGCAGGGGGGACAGGGGCGCAGGGCCAGGCGGTCGGGGCGCACTCACCACTCGGCCTTGGGGTACTTCTTGAGCGCGTTCCTGATGAAGTCGACCTTCTCCCAGCTCTCCCTCCACTCGTGCGCGTAGCGCTTCTTGGTGCTCATGTCCACCACCTCCAGCTCATAGCCCCAGTTGGCCACGTACTTCTTCTTGTTGCGCAGGCTGTCCCGCTCGATCGCCCACTCCCTCGCGCCCTTCCACTCCATGACGCCCCCGCCGATATTGGCCCCTAATATGATCACATATTTCTCTCCGCCGCCGAGCCACGCCGTCCGTCGCCAGTGGAATAGCAGAGCTGTGGCCAAGTCAGTCAGCAGGGGGTCCAGACCCCAGGGTTAACGGGCATGCGACGTACGGGAGTGGAAGAAGATCCAGACGGCGAACAGCAGGAGGAAGACGAAGAGCAGGCGCAGCTTCGCCTTGCGGCCCATGCGCCCGACGAGGTTCCCCAGCCTGCCGTACAGCGGGACCGACCGCGCCGGCGACCACCACCTCCCCCTCTGCAGCTTCTCCTTCTCGGCATAGTGTGTGTTCGTCGTGTGGAAGCGCGGCAGGCTGTTCGAGATCCGGCGCATGTGTCGCTGGAAGAAGCCCTGGTTCTGCGTCTCGAACGCGGGGTACCCCCGGGCGCCGCCCATGTTCCTGGTGCGCGACGACTCCCACAGCGCCTGGTTCCCGTTGGAGGCTGTAAACACCGTCGCTGGACTGGACCGGCCGCTCGCGGAGATGTTGAGGCCGGGACTGGACCAACCTCCCCCGGGGACGGGGGAGGGGCTCCGGGAGAGGGTCATGGGGAAGCCGGGCGTGCCTGTGTATATCCCAAGGAGAGCAAACAAGTCAGTTACCTAAGCACCCGGCGAAGGGGAGGAATGCGGCTGGGTTTCTCGTCGCAGGGGTTCAGGGCAGCGAAGGCGGGAAGCAACACGAGACGAGAGATCACGACCGTGTTACATTCCTTGCGAGCCGGCCGGGTCGCCCGCTGGTACAGTGATACCGCCCGCCCCCCCATATCCGCCCCTCCTTCTTCCCCACCCTCGTACGTACCTGGAATTGGCGACAGCTGGCCGGGCTGAAGCCTACTCGCGTGGCGGCCGGAAGGGGAGGCGCGCGAGCCGCCCTCGCCCAATGACAAACGGAGACCGCCAGCGGGGGAGGCTGAGGAGCGCCGCCGGTGGTGTGAAGCCTTTGGTCTGTCCTCGGCGGAGGAAGACTTCGCGGATGATCTTGAGGCAGCCAGGTTGACGGTGGGTTGCAGCGCACCAGAAGGGCAGAGCCTTCTGGATGGCTGTCTAGATTAGGGAGAATGGGCGAGCCGGACTTGGTGTGATGGCACGACAAGGATGCCAGATCTGAGCCGTGGTCGACGGGAGCGGTCGTTTCTGGGTAGAGCCTAAAGTTTGGCGCCGGTTGAGACTTTTTTTTTCTCTCTCACTCTCTGTCTTTGGACGTGGGGTACCGGGTCACACAGCGTTGACGGCCGACAATAGACGGCGCAAGGGATATCGATGTCGCACTGGACGGGCCAGGGGGTGGGTGGGGGTTTGTTTGTTTCTGTCTCTTGTCTCTCGGTGATGCGCCCGCCGACAGCTCGGGTTGCCCGTGTCTTTGCTTGGTTGGGGCGCGTCCTCGCCTCCCGTCGGGTCTTCGTCGAGAGCGGACGAGAAGATCGATGCGCGTGGGATAGTCAGCCTATATGCAGCGCGCCGTGGCGGGAAATTAGGTTGCAGCTCTGATAGATGGGACGGCCAGGGAACAGCTTCCAATGGGCGCGCAGTCGCCAATGGGCTGTCTGGACTGAGCAGTTGGTGGTGTGGGGGACCTGGAGAAAAAGTGTGGGACGGTCGAGGGGAATGGCAATCCCGGACTGGTGGCCGCCGTCGACCTGATATGAGGTGCAGTGCCTTATCGCGGGCGCTGGAGGGCAGCTCGTATCTGCAGAAGAAACGCGAGGATGAGTGAGACGGTGGCAGCAGATGGGGAGGGAGGGAGGGAGGGTCGAGTCTCGCGCAGGCTGACGGCGGCGTCGTGATAGCCTCTCGCCTCCCTCTCGCCGTGGCCCCTTCTATTCTTAGTGGTACCGACCGACCGTGCTATCGCAGACAGGCCCCACTACCTTAAAATGAGCGCCCAGGACGCCGGTCCCCTCGGCGCCAGCATCGACCACAGGACGGGAGGGCCTCCTCCTCCCCTGCCAGCATGGTGCCAGTGCGTCCTCACGATGTCCTCTAGGGACAGCATTCAGCGATTCTTCCCTTCGATAGGGACCAGAAGCGATCAAGACTGTCGCCCTCGGCGAGCTCCAGCTCCCCTCAGCCCTACGCAGCCCTGCGAGCCCCCTCCAGGAGGAGCATTGCTGGGCATCATGCGCGTCGTCTTCATCTCCGAGCGGTCCTGATGGGTGCAGGAAAACGGTCGAGCTAAGATTGCACGCTAAAGCGGCTCACTAAGCCCGCGGGCAGGTGGGCGGTCAGGGCGTCGCAATTGGCCTGTGTATTAGCTCAGGATGCCGAATCTCGTTCTCGCTGTCACCGCATGCATAACGCCCTACCACACGCAGCCATCCGAGTTCGTATCAGATAGCCTGGCGTGCCTGGCACCTGGCACCTGGCACCTGGCACCTCTTGGCACCTCTTGACACCTGGCACTTGGCACTGATGGGTGCTCTTATCCCATGGGCGTCCGTCCTGTCGACGGGCTACGAAAAGGGCATCGATCCGGCCGACCTCGCAATATCGGACGCCCTTACATCATTGAGTCACATGTCTCATCCTCTTCCGATAAGATGTCGAGAATCTTGGCTTCGGAGTAGACTTTAGCATCGGAGGGACATTCTCCCTGGCAGGCTTGGCAGGGGCCTCTGCAGTACAGTTCCTGGTGGCTCGGCGGCACATCCCTCCCTCCCCAAGCCGGCTGTCGATCTGATCTGCAAGAAATGAACTTGGCGTGATGAGATGCCCTTGGATTGAAGTCGAAGCTGGTGCGCTGGATCTTGGCTCGGGCGCTCTATAACCAACTCATCTCCCCCGCCCCTCAACAGCGGGTTTCTGTACTTTTTCCTGGTGGTTCGCCCCAGCTACAAGGGAGGAACAAGACGGGACGCTCTCGTCGACGGCGACACGCCTCTTCACCGCTCCAGTGCCTCACGCGTCCGTCTTCTCTACCTGTCAACCGCCACAGTAAGTGCGCCGGCACAGCTCGCCACGGTGTGGCGGCAGCGTAATCTGGCTCTGACCCCAAGTCTGGTCGCAGAGGCCGGCTCCTAGGCCAGACGGAGTATCGCGCAGGCTTTGGAACCATTGTCGATATGTCGACTGCATGCCTACCCGGTCTGAGAGGCTGAAATAGCGTCACAGACCGGCCCTCCAGGTGAAGTCATGAGATCGGCCCTCTGCTCCTGGCAATGAAGGGGTTGGGGGGGGGATCGGGTGTCCAAAGCAGCTAGCCGGGCGATGGGCTACGTACGGTCTGGCTTGATCGACGCGACACACACACACACAGCGCGAGTTCCCAGGATATCTAGCCACAAGAGACAGCAATAGCAGATGGCTGGCCCCCCGCTCAGGCCTCGAAAGCCCCCAGCCACCTGCGTTCCCACCGGAGACACAACGTCTTGCGTTCGTGGGCCCTGCTCCTCTCTCTGCGACGTAGGTAGCTGTCGGGAGAGGTGCGGGCGACAGGCCCACACGAGATGGGGATGAACAGGTCTGTGCCAGGGCAATCAATGCAGGGCCTGGATCGCTCCTCGGTCAACGGCCTCGCCTGTCCAACTCTACCCAGCAGGCCGGGGGCCCCACAAGGTACAAACAACAACCTCAGCCTGTTGAGTCGTCGGCCTCGTGTGGCTGAAAGTTCATGATCTGGCCCTGCACGCAGGGAGCTGGAGCAGTCCGGGGGGGAGGGCGGTGGCCAGACGGCCGCCCGACAAACGGCGGTGAGGTGGTTTCCTCCGCGGCGCGTGGGTGGTGACCTGAGGAGGCGGAGGGCCTGGCCTGGCTCGCCAGATGCAGGTCCAGCGCGGCGAGCTGCACAGGAGGGAGGGCGCAGCATCGAATGGCCACGGGTGGTGCCAGAGAGGCCGTGGTTGGAGCGCAGGGCGATGACATCAAATCGTGCATGGGGGAAGGGGTAGTGCAGGGCTGTTCGGTCCTGCTGTTGTGGAGAGGGCCTGCGCCAATGGGGGGCAAGCGCGGTGGGGGGAGGAGGTGGGGACCGCCGGATCCTCATGCATGAGATCGTGGCCCTGGCAGCGATGGGCTTGCCCCAGGTGGGCTGGCACGCTGGGATCGAACCAGGCCGGAGGACGTCACCTACCAAGCATAAAACAGGGCCGGCACCCAGTCTCTCTTTCCTCCTCCCGACCTGCTCTCGCTTTCGTCCCAGCGCCCAGTGATACCCCAAGCCAAACGCTATCTTCGCAAAACAAACCACACGACCGACCTCAACCTGCCACCGTTCAGCCGTCACGAACGACACCATCAAAATGCCTGAGGCCCAAGCTCCCACCCAGCAGATCGCCATGGAGGCCGTCCCCGCCGGCGACGTCGTCTCCCAGCAGCCGGTATGTTCAATGACCACACACACAGCCCGCCCAATCTCCTCTCCTCGTGTGTCTAACGCCGCCCCGTGCAATCCAGGCCATCGAGGAGCCCATGTCCTCCGACGTCAGCCTCCGTGGTGGCTGCGGCGAGTCCATTGACTGCTGCGGCATCACCGAGTCCTGCGGATGCTGCTAGAAGGCGGAACGTTCTCGACCGGCCTGTACGATGAAAGGGTACCAGGTGGAACGGACTCGCGGCAGGGCGGACGGACGACCAGCTGCATGCTCTGGGAAAGCGTGTGATCTCATGACTGTCTCATTGGGGTTGTACGATGGGTAGACCGCCTCGGGTGGAACAAGCACCGAGGCTGTACTTGAATTTTGCTACGATTGGAAGATAGATGATGCCCCAGTCTAATGAAGCATTGACGTTCTAGTCATATCTCCTGCTGCTAGAAACCCACTGTGCCTGTAACGGAAGGTGTCCTGGGACCCCGGCAAAGGTTATTACATCTCACATTTCTGCCCTGGCCTGTAGCGTACCTGACTCGGTACACCAGGCCAATTCCCAACAACAGCAACAGCAAGCAACACAGAGAGAGTTTTCGCTGCCGATTCGAGATGCCCAGCGCTAAGTTCACAAAAGGTCGCTCGTGCGGGGTGACGGCGCGAGGCGACCAGCTGAGGCCAGAAGCATCGAGGCCCACGCAAGAGCTTGTGTCCTGACTGATCACGGCCTAGACCCGGCTCGAGAGTTCAGAAGTGCTTGAACAATGCGCCCATCGCCAGGGACCTTATTAGCGTGGTCTCGTCAACGTCACCTTAATGCGAGACCTCGACCCTTATATATCCCCTCCAACAACAACAACAACCCCCCTCCCCGGGCGCCCAAGATACCCTCCCATAAGACTCGCATTCTGCCTTCTTAAGCGATTTCTTTGTACCATCTACCGGATACAGCAACCCAAGCGGCACATCACGATATTGAATCCTCCAGCCCCCACCGTCTTGCTTTCCCCCCAGCGGGGTCTCCACAGTATTGCCGCCGCGGAGAGTATAGCTAGCATGGGGCCAAGATACGTCCAACGGTCGCCCACAGTGAGCTGAACTGCCACCAGTCCGCCAGGTGCGTGGTATGGAACACCGCAGAGGGTTTACCGGGTAGCGATGGTAGGTGCGGCTATGCCTGGATAAGATTCTCTGGCTCGGGGCGCAGGTGAAGGCCTGTAGTCACCAGGGAGCATCCTGCCTTGAGCAGGAGCTTGAGGCTTGTCCCTGTTCGGCCTGCCAGTCCTTATCGTCAGTTCGAAGGCCTCGAAGGAGGCCCACCGGATCTGTGGCTGGTCACGATGGCGACCTTCGCCTGAGCTCGTGTGTAGCCACCTCGTTCGCTTACCAGGTCTTGTTCGGATCACAGGCAACTCGCCAGCCTTGTGCTGTGTGTCCGTGACTTGTTTCCTCTGCTTTCCTCTGTGGCAGCATGCTGCCTTGCCTTCCCACCCGGCGAGAACACCACTTATCGTGACGCTGCGCGGTATACAGGCGACATCCGTTGATCCTAATGCCGGTGTAACATCCATGAGAAGACCTGGTATCGATGTCCTGTCTGGTCGGAAAGGGTCTCCTTACGATTGTCATCCTCTTATTAGGATGAGGCACTCTGACTGGGAGACTCAGTCAACCCGCCCTGGGTTCTGACCACACAAAGTTGAAGACAATTGTTGTCTTCGATGTCTGCCAGATTGCGGAAGCGTAGCGATGTCCAGGATTCGGTCGAAGTCGCGGGAGGGAACAGATGTCGTTGCGTCCGAAGTCCAACACCCTTCCGGGGTCCACTCTGTGCGCGTCACCAGGCACATTGACAAGCGATGCTCAGCGAAGCACTTCATGAGCCTTCTCACCCCGCCTCCGAACCACTTTGCTGCGAACTCGGAAGTCGAACGAAAAAGCTTTTGCACCGAGTCGGCTTTCGCGGCTCACTTGTGGACAGGCGGAGTATGCAGTGGTCCCCCACGCCCGACGAAGACGGATGATGTAGGCCAGCACGTCAGACGTCAGAGACAGAGACACGCGATCAGCACGGCAGCAGCTGCCGAGCCGAGCTCGAGTTCTGTTATACTCTCCTTCCGACTGACCCGAGAGCTTGCGTGTTGCCAGCTGCGGACCTCGAGCCCGGGGAGCCTGCGCGACCAGAGGCTTGGCCTCCTCGTGATATATCAGCGACACCAGCTGCGCAGATCCCCCAGGTCTGGCGTGAAACGCCGCGCACCCCTGTCGGATCGAAGGGGCCTGCGAGATCCCGATCTGCCCAACCTCTAGCAAGGACGCGCATGTGTGGTACGAGCAAGTGTTGGCAAGCAGCGCTCGAGGTCTGCACCACCATATCTGCAGGGGCCAAAGCACCCCCTTGAAGCTGTGCGGCAAGATGGCAGCACTCGCGCGGAGCGATTGGCGGCGGGCGCTTGCTTGCAGAGGGCCCATACGCGGAGTGGAGCCCCACCGGGCCAATCATCTTACACGCATCCTAGGGAGCGGAACCCGTTTGGCTCAAGCCTCGTTTCTTGTTTCTTGGGAGCCCCAGCGCCGGGCGGCTACGCGCTCACGACCCCTCGCAGCTCGCGCAGCCCCTCGTCCGTCCTGCCAGGGCCTCGAGGACCACTAAGCGCCGTCGATCGCAGCCGAGCCCGCCTTGGGACCCCGATGCAGGCAAAATGGCGAGATTCATCTCGAGACGCCTGCGCCAGTCGGGCCAGTCGGGCCAGTCAGATCCGCGCCATCGTCAAACAGAGCAGCACGACGGGTGGGGACGAGGGACGCTGCGAGCCCTCGGGCGGCACGAGCACGAGGACGATCGGGGAGAGTCGAGCTGGCCCGCCGAGCCGGGTGTCCAAACTTCTAGCATCAACTCGTCGAGCTGGTCGATTGTGATTTCTTATTGTTCTTTGTCCCATTCTCCCAGGTTCGAACTCGTGCGGCCGACGCTCAGCTGAAGGCCTGCTGCCCATTGTTCTCGGCGCATGGCGGTCTCGACTATCCCCATTGTTATTTCTCTACTATCCCTATTGTTCCTCGACCACCCTCTTGTCTACCATATCTTCTTAACGCCTCGCTGTATAATTTAGACCCTTTATTGCTACGCCACCTGCTCTGCCCCCCATCCACCCCGGATTCAGACCATCCGATTCTACCAGAGGCCCCCATCTACGAGCTGTCTCTCCCAAGAGCTACGATACGCGGCCAGACCTCAGGCTGTACCGTATTTTACTTCTCTCGCGTCTGATCTCTCGACGAGTCAGGCCCCTCTATTTCTTTATTTGACCTTCTGAACCATATCTCCTCTCCTCCTCCGGCCCCTCTGCCCAGCATGGAGGACATTCGAGCCATGCAGGCCGCCCTGGCCCGGGACGACTGGGAGGACTGGACCGACGAGGAGGTCGCCACACCTCGTCCGGGATCGACACGCAACGCCACCACCACCACACCAAAATCGTCTAGCCAGGCCACACCAGGCCGGCGCTCAAAAACCAGGCAGTCCATCCCGAAGATCCAGCGGGTGAAGTCGCGCAAGCGACAGCAGTTCCAGAACGAGAGGCTCGGGATTAAGCTGGTCACCGACATGACCCGGTTCCGCAAGGGGCCCCAGCATGTCGCCCAGCTCGTGAAGCCCTCGCCCGTCCCGAGCGCGACCGGCAAGTTCGCGGACGCAAGCGCCCTGAGGGCCCTGGAAGGGTCGCCCTCGTCGGCGTCGATGGGCAACTGGGCCTGGCTGAAGAACAGCCACTCGCCTGCGACGCCATCGCCGAGCGGGCAGCATCTGTCGCCGGATGGGAGCAAGATCGTCATTGGCATGTCCATGTCCGAAGACGATGCTGCGAGCCGGACGATCAGCCCCTCCACTGCGACTGTCGCCACCCCCACAGACAGGTTTCCGGCCCCATCAACCTCGACACAGCCTGCACATCAACCAACTCAATCGGCCTGGTCACCAGATACGGAAGATGGCTGGTCGCCCGCTCGGTACCTACAGAGCCACCCCAACATATATGCACAGTCCACCGGCCAGTCTTCTGTCCCCCCTGTGCCTGCAGTGCCGTCTGGACTCAAGGACTCCACCAAGGCCAGGCTCTCGAAGAGCCAAGTTGACGACGACGACGACTACACGCCAGTGACCCTGTTCGAGGAGGACGGTGGAAAATCTCCCGAGTCGGCCCTGTCGAAGATCTCCCCAGAAACCACCCGCTCGCGCTCCGGCTGGTGGGACCACGTGAAGACTCCCTTCAAGGAGCGCTTCAGCCCACTGTCGAAGTCAGCCAAAGAAGCGACGAGCCCCGACGAGTGGTGGAAGGGGGCCGACGAGAAGAAGGCCAGCCGCATGCCTCGGGAGTACGCCCCGTCCGACGCCTCAGCATCTACGCTGCGGCCGATCGTGCCCATCATCCGGGAGCCGTCGCCGACGATCGCGTCCTCGTCCCGCTCGTCGCCGCCGGCCAGCGTGTCCGGATCGGACGCACGCTCCGAGAAGGCCGGGGCGGTGATGGAAGAGCACGCCGACCCCAGCGACGTGCCGCCACCGTATGAGCGTACGCCCTCCGACGAGAAGGGAGCCCAACCTGTCCGGTTTCGCGCCGTGTTCCCACCGAACCACCCCCTGGCAAGCCAGTTCCCGCCCTCGCCGATGCCCGGCAGCCCAGGCCTCGACGGGGACATGGCGTCGAAGGGCGACATCAAGATGTCCGACGTGCCGCTGACGCCCGCCCCCACAGGCGCCTCCGCGCAGGCCCCGCTGCCCGACCGCGTCGCCGGCACGTACGTGGGCGACCAGTTCCTCGACGTGCACGGCGACGATCCGGGCGCCAAGGTCGAGAAGACGCGGCGCCGCCACGAGAAGGAGGACTACCTCGCCCGCAAGGTCGGCGGCTTCTGGAAGGGCCGCGGCTGTCTGCCGGAAGACGGCTGCTACGGGCGCTCCGGCCGCGAGGGCCGCCAGCGCAGGCGGGTGTGGCTCTTCGTGTGCCTCGCCTTCTGGCTGGTGACCGTCGTCGGCGTCGTCCTGGGCGTCGTGCTCTCGCGCGAGCTGCACCGCGGATCGCAGAGCGGCTCTGCAACTGCAAGTTCCTCCAGTGCGGACCCCAGCGCAGACACTGACTCTTCGGACAAGGCATCGGTATGGCTGAATCTGACCGACTTCCCGCCGATCCCCACGGGCCTCGCGACGGTGGTCGGCCCCGACAACTCGGAGGCCATCACGGGCTGCGTGGCGCCCGCCACGCTGTGGAGCTGCGCGCTGCCGCCCGAGCAGCAGGCCGCGAACGAGCCGAGCGAGGCGAACCAGCCCACGTTCATCTTCCAGATCCAGTACGATAACAGCACGCGCGAGCTGTGGGACATCCCCAACAGCGCCGCGCCGACCCCCGACACGACCACGGCGGCGGCGGCCACGGCCACCTCGACGAAGGCGGCCACGTCGACCGCCGCCACCTCGTCTACGGGGTCGGCCACCTCGAGCGCGGCCTCGGCGACCGCCACGGACGACCTCACCGGGAGCGACCCCGCCAGGCGGCGGCGCGCCGCCGAGGACCACCTCGCCCGCCGCGACACGCTCTACGACGCGGGGATCGCGCCGAACCCGGCGCCGCCGTCGTACGACGAGATGTGGTTCCTCGGCAACTGGACGGACGGCATCGTGTCGGCCAACAAGTCGGGCGAGCCCACGCCCTTCTACATCAGCTTCTTCACCAACGTGTCCAGCAGCGCCGGGCCGAACAGGCTCGACGGCTCGGCCTCCTCCAAGTCCCGGCGCGGCGGCATCGGCTCCGGCACCTCCTCCACCAGCCTGACCGACGACCTCCCCGCGCCGATCCTCAACGCCGACGGCACCGGCGCCGCGGCGCAGCTGCACCCGTACCCGTACCAGCAGCCGCTGCGGCTGTTCGACCGCGGCCTGCCCACGGAGCACTACGGCTTCTACAGCTACTTCAACAAGACCATCTACGTCAGCAGCATGGACAACACGTCCACCACGACCGCCGACGACGGCGGCGTGCTCGAGACCAGCGCCGCCTGGTACGCGACGTGGACGCAGACGCGCTTCGTGGTCAAGATCTGGACGCGGCGGGGCACCTCGGCGCGCCTGATCGGTGCCTCGGGCGCCGCGGCGTCGTCCAACACCACCAGCCCGGGCAGCTTCCCGTACCCGGTGACGCTCGGCGAGGACACGCACGGCGGCAACCTGCAGCTCAAGAAGACGTTCGCGTACGCCGTCGAGGCGGACCAGCAGATCAACGCGACGGACGCGACGACGTTCACCAACGACATCGGATACGGCAGCGCCGTGGTCAACCCCGCGTACCCGAACGGGGACCTGAGCTGGGGCGGCACGGACGGCGGCACGGGTGGGTGCCGGTGCGAGTGGGTGAACTGGGTGAATGCGGATGGGGATGTTGACTCGAGTTTCGGGCGGTGAGACGAGGGGAATCAGGAAATCCAGGCGGTGGGGAAGAGAGAGAGAGAGAGACAAAAAGAGAGAGAACGAAGACAGCTGGGCTGAGTTGAACACTGAAAAATTTAGAGTTGAGATCAGGACATCTCATCCAAGTAGAGCCCATTAGTACGGCCTCTAGAGAACTTACTTAATACGACGTCAGTCCCAGACCAATATGTGCCTTGTCTACCAGTGATGTACAAATGACCAATGATTCCGATGCAATATGTTTATGTCTACGTATCCAGGTGTGAATTTACAACAAGATCTCAAGTTTTTCCCAAGCTGCCCCAGACCAAAACGCCGTACGCTGCCCTTGTCAATACTATGCAAACCCCCGCGTCCGCCTCCCGTGCCTGGAATGCAATCATGATCATATCTCGTGCCCGTACACGTTGTGACCCCCCCATGCCTCCACGTCCCGCTTCTGCTGCGTCCGCGGCGCCAGCCCGGCCCAGAACGCGCACCGCGCCAGCTGGTCGGCGCCGACGTCCTCCATGTGGGTGGTGTTGGTCTCGAGCACGACGCGGCTCCCGTTGCCGCCGCCCGCGCCCGCCGCCGCCCAGGGCTCCCACACGGGGCTGCCGGCGCTGCGCAGCGGGTTGGGGTCGCGGCGCTGCACGAACGAGAGGAAGTAGTCCATGACGACGGGGACGACGGCGGCGTCGTACGTGAGGTAGCTCTCGGGGGCCGGGGCGCCGTCGAGGTTGCTCGGGCCGAAGACGGCGTACGACTCCCACAGGTGCGGGACGCCGAGCCCCGCGGCGGCGTTGGCCGCGTCGAGCACGTTGTACCGGTAGTTCCAGAGGGCGGCGTCGGTGTCGTTGGAGGCGGCGCGGTACGCGGCGAGGATGCTGATGGCCGGGCAGATGAAGGTGGCCTCGCCGTAGGCCTGGCTCGCGGAGGGGAACCAGGCGGCGTGGTCGGCGATGGCGGGCTGCAGCGGGTAGAGGCTGACGATCTCGTCGGTGTCGTTGGCGGTGAGGAGCGGGTAGTTGTTCTGGAGGAAGTTGGCCATGTCGTCGCTGGTGGCGGCGTCGGTGGCGAACTCGGAGCCCTCGTTGTTGTCGTTGCCGAACAGCAGGGGCACGTCGACGAAGCGGCCGGCGGCGAACATGCTGTAGGGCAGGTCCTGCAGGAAGTCGCCATCGATGCAGGGCGTCCAGTAGAAGAGCGGCACGGGGGCGTCGGTGCGGCCGGGAAAGGGCGAGGGGACGTTCTGGGCCTGGAGCGCGGCGGTGTCGAGCTGGCGGAGGCAGGCGAGCGGGTCGGCGGCGGCGGCGCAGCCGGTGGCGTTGGCGAGGCGGTCGAACTGGTACTCGAGCTGGGGCACGAAGGGCTGGGCGGGGAAGAAGACGGACTCGGCAACGGCGGCGGCGAAGAGCCCGTCGTCGCGGCCGCCGTAGGCGGTGAGGTGGAGGGCCACGGAGCCCGCGCCGGCGGACGCGCCGTGGATGACGACGTTGTCCGGGTCGCCACCGAACGAGGCGATGTTGGCGCGCACCCACTGCATGAGGAAGCGCTGGTCCAGCAGGCCGGCGTTGAGGTTCCCGTCGGCGGCCACGTGGGCGCTCGCCAGGAACCCCCACACGGCGACGCGGTAGTTGAAGTTGACGAAGACGATGCCGTTGCCGGAGCGGCGCACGAGCTCGGCGCCGTCCCAGTTGGCGTTCGAGTTGGACACGTAGCCGCCGCCCTGGATGAAGAGCCACACGGGCAGCCGGGAGGTGGTGTTGGCGCCGGTGGGCGCCCAGACGTTGACGAAGAGGCAGTCCTCGCTCTCGGTCGCGGAGGGGTACGCCACCGAGATGCCCAGGCAGATGGGGCCGAAGTCCTGCGCCGGCTGGGTGCCGGTCGCGTTGGGCGGCGCGGCGGGCGCCCGCCACCGCAGGTCGCCCACGGGCGCCGCGGCGTAGCGCATCCCCCGGAACCGGTTGACGCCCCCCGCGAGGGTCCTGCCTTCGTAGGTCGCATACCCCAGGTCGACGGTGGGGTTCTGGCCGGGCTGGGCGACAGTCAGCAGTCCGTATGTGAGCAGGGAGAACAGCAGCACGATGGTGAGGATGACGACGACCGCCTCGGCCACGCGGGCCCGGCCGGCCTGGGAGCGACTGTGGGGGGACATGGTGCCCTTCAAGGGGACTTAGATATGAGGGAGGAGGGCAGGGCAGAGCGGGCTAGAGGGCAGCTGTGCATGCCATCATGTCGAGCATCAGGCATGCAGACGAGGGGGAGGGGGCTGGAACGGCTCATCGCCGACGACCCTTCCAGAGCGCAGACATGAATGCGCAGGTGACGAGGCCAGCTAGGAGTCCGCGCGCGCACTGAAACGGCTCCTTACTGCGTTTATAGTCGGAAGATTCGTCGGTGTGGGCCCCACCACTCCAGAAATAGAAGCCGATGATGTTGGTCCGGGGGTAGGGAAGGGATCCGCCACGAGGGGGATTGTGGAAAGAGGATTAGGAGGGGAGGAAGAAGAAGAAGCAGAAGAAGAAGAGGAATCAGTGCTCTGGAGGTTCGCGAAGGGGCCTACCTTCCGGAGATATCCCAAGAGCCCCAGGACCAGCAGCACCACGAAGAGCACGAGCAGCACGGCGGCGACAGCGTACGCTATGAATGCCTTCCGCGTCCTCCACCAGGGCCGCCGCTGCGCCTTCTCAGAGGACGACGACGATGACTGCTGCTGCTGCCGCTCATCCGACTCCAGGGGTGGGACCCCCGTCTCCTCGAGCCGACGCTCAGCCGACGCGTCACCATCGCTGGCAGCGGGGGCAGCGGGCGCCTCGGCCAGCGGCCCCTGGGAAGGGGTCTGGCGGCCGGCCAAGGAGGACGAGGAGGACAGCGGAGATACTTCCTCGGCGGGCGCAGCAGCTGTCATCGGAGCAGGCGGTGGTGGTGGTGTCGGCGGCAGTGGTTCTCACGCTGGCCCATTGGCTCTCATCTCACGAGAATTATGTCCGGACGGCTGGGTGGGGCAGGCCTCTTTTGAGTATCCGAGAAATAGACTTAAAGATAAAGTAACAAATGGGAGGGAAACAAGAGTATTTAAAAAAAAACAGGCCCGCCGCTGAACGTCACAGCGAGATCAAGAGTTACCCAACTCAGGCAGAGTCTGGTATCTGGTTTCTGAGATTGGACGAGGTCTCTGCCACCACCGCTCGGAACCGTCAGGATAAACGTCTTTCAGATGGGTCCCCCTGGTTGCAATCCGGCGCATTGAGGGAACGGGCCTCTTGGCTACGGCCGCAGAGAATAGCCCTTAAGACCACGATGGAGCCCGCCTTGCGATCTGGTCGGTGTTGAAGGTTGCTGGTCGGGAAGAGGTGTGTATCGTGACAGAGGGCAGCAAGGCAGCAAGAGAGAGAGAGAGGCTGGCAGCAGCGGGGGATCGAGAGACGTCGTCTGGATGCAAGTGGAGGCCGGCGCGAGATCCATCCAGCCTTATCAAGTCCGGCTAAGCGGCATTGTAAGTCCTGTCAGATTTGCGCCGGCCCCTTTGGCCTGACGTCAAAACCCGCCGCGGGCCACTACCACGATGTATGACCAGCCCTCTCTCTGCCCTGGCGTGCCTGGCAGGATGAACAAAGCCGTGCTGGGCAGACATCCTGCATGTCGCTCCCAGGGGGTGGGGGGCGGTTTGTTTGACAAGTTCACCCATGCTGTGCCCTGACAGGCCATCTGCTCGTCCAAAACAAGCCACAACAATCCTTTGTTCCCTCCCTCTCTCTCCCCCATTCCCTCTCGCTGCGCCGGCGGCCCTCTGGTCTGCGTACGCTGGGCCCGACCAGCTCTCGGAAGACGGCACTGGGGTGAGCCGCAGGCCAGGCAAGGCCAGGCCTCGAATCCTCTCCGACAACATGGGGGCGGGTTCAGGTTTCAAGCCGCCTGCACAGGTCGGGACGGGACATCAGAGGAAGAGAGATGCGAAAGGCCCAATGCGCGCGCCCGGCGCCTGGCGCCGGTGGTGGCGTGCTCGGCACGCGCTGCCGAGGCGTGGACAGCGGGTTTGAGAAAGATCGGCCGACGAGAAAGACAGACCGGGCTGGCAAACTCGCCTGTGCGCTTCTCCAGATCGACGGCCAGGATCGACCGCTGAGACGGGAAGACGCGCGTGGCCCAGGGACTCGGTGCACGTAGACAGACAACCCCCGCGCTCCCCGGCGCGCAGGCTGGGACAGTCCCGTGCGGCCCGTGTGGAGGGTCTGTCTGGCATGGTTGTGTCTTGAACGGCCGACGCAAGGGACTGCTGAGGTTGTTATGCTTATGTTTATGACTTGAGCTGACATGTGTACGTCCGCGAATATATGTACATATCATTGTGACCAATGCCCAGCAGACAGCATGACTGCAACACGGCGCATCTTACTCAGCGGGCAGTCGCTTCCATGCCTGGAACTCAATTGACGTCCTAACCGTCAAGAGTCCTTCCATGGGGTTGAGAGGGGCCCAAGTTAGCCTTCTCACTCCAGAATTGAGATGTGCTGGAGGTAGTCCCCTAGTCCACAGATCTCGTAGCATCAGCAACAAAGTGAATTTGTCTATGCCTCGTATGGTACAAGCCGAGCCGTTGCTCACCCGGCCACCGTCCTCTCAGTTCCCCCCTTCCAAAATCTAGTCTACCCTCCCTCCATCCACAGCCCCGGTGCAGGCCCTCATTTCCCCTTCCTAACCCAGTCCTCGACCGTCTCCCGCGCGCCCTTGACCTTCTCGTCCACCGCGTCCACCACGACCTGCCGGTGCGCCCGCGCGAAGCGGACGCCGCTCTCCCACGCCTCGCGCGTCCGGACGTGGCCCTGCGCGACGGCGGGGAACCGCTGCTCGTACCGCCAGGCCAGGTCGCCGACGTTGCCCATGGTGACGGGCAGCGCGGCCCAGCCCATGCCGACGCCGAACGCGGCGGGCACGGCGGCGCGCAGCAGCACGTTGCTGCGGCGCGTGACGATGCTGCCGGCCATGGCCGCCACCAGCACGTACACCAGGCCCGGCAGCAGCTTCTCGCCGGACTCGGCCGGCGGCGCGAGCCCCGCCACCGTGTCGGTGAAGGACTTCTCGAGGTGGAAGGCGCGGTCCATCGCCCGGTTCACCGCGTCCTCGGCGCCGCAGGCCTGCCGGTACAGGAAGAGCCGCGCCCCGCGGATCTGCGCCGCCAGCCGGTCGGTCGGGGTGGGGCCGCGCGGCTGCTGGTAGACGACGATGGCCTCGTGGGGCGTCGTGGGGGAGGCTGCGTTCGCGGGGGCGACGGCGGTGGTGGCCGCCGACAGCGCTGGGCTCGGCGGGGCGTCCCGCGACGGCTTGGGCGGCGGCGGCAGGGTGGCTGTTGTGGGCACGGCGTCGAGGTCGTCGTATATGGGCTTCTTGGGCTAGATAGTAGACACGGGGTCAGTCGTGATGGATAGGGCATGCGCCGTGGGCAGATGGGGGCTGGGCATGGCATGACCGTACTGCTGGGGAGCCGTATGATTCTGGAGCCTCTGCGTGGGCCACGCGCGGGTAGAGCGCGACGCCTCCGGCCAGGAGGGAGGCCGTCAGCGGCGCGGCATGCTGCGAGAATTACCGCGGGTCAGCAGATCAGCTTCTGTGAGGACGGACTCGGGGGGCATCTGGGGCTCTCTCCCTCACCCGCTGCAGCAGTACTCTCGCCGCCATCTCGGCCCTGGCTGGTGTCCTGGGATGCTCGAAAGGGTCTCGGGCGGTCGAGCTAGGAGGCGCTGGCGAGGAGGTCGGGGATGGTGGGCTGGTGGGCTGATCAACCTGAAGGCACGCGCCGTCGTCGAGTGGACTGAATTGAGTTGGATCGAGTTGAATTGGATCGAGTCGAGCTGGGTTGCGTTGAATTTGGTCTAGTTGCGTTGAGTTGGCCCGCGGCTCTTCCCGGGAGCATCTCTTGGGAGCTCCCGAAAATTTGAGCAGCAGAGGCCCCAGATTCCGTCATGAGCGACAGGGGCACAGGGGCACACAGTTGGGTTGGGGGGGGGTGCTAGGCGGGCTTTTAGAGGGCTTTTGAGGGGGGGCACCCTCTACCTACCCACCCTCCGGCCTAAAATCGGCAACCCGTGGAAAACATCCTAGCGTCTAAATTTCTCCCCTCCTTCTAGACAACCGCCAGGCCAGCATCTCCCTCTCCGACGACGAGGTCTCGCTGCCTTCTTTTCTTCCCCTTCTTCTTTCCTCTCTTGCCCCCGCTCTACATAGGTCTGAGCCGCCGACGAGGGCAATGAGAGCTGAAGGCGCGGACCCAAGAAGCCCCTCCTCGTCTCCGCCACCACTCCGACGGCCATGATCAAATTCGCCCGGCGCCCGGCAGCCTCAGCATCGTGGGTCTGCGCGAGATGTCTCCAGCACGAGGCGCGGCGGGACACACGGCTGCTGCAGCTGGGCCGGAGGCTGCAGCATAGCACGGCGGCCCCCTCGCCCCCGACCGAGGACGCACCACCACCCCCTCGCGCCCCCAAGTCGGCCCTCGCCTCCATCGCGCAGGTGGCCACCGACACGCGGCACGACGACGCGACCCTCCGCAAGATCTTCGACTCCCCCTCGGCCTGGCTGGCCTTCTCCGGCGCCTTCCGCGGCAAGCCGCGCGTCGGCCTCTTCCGCAACGCCTACCTCACCGAGCCCCAGGGCTTCCGCGCCTTCGCCCGCGTCTCCCTGGCGCGCGCCCAGGCCATCGTCGACAAGGTCCTCCGCGCGAGCTCGCTGTCCGAGTACCGCGGGCTCGTGCGCGACATGGACCGGCTGTCGGACCTGCTGTGCAGGGTCATCGACCTCTCCGACTTCGTGCGCGTCACGCACCCGGACCGCCGGATGCAGGCCGCGGCCACCGAGGCCTGGGGCGCCGTATACCAGTACATGAACCAGCTGAACACCACCACGGGGCTGTACACGCAGCTGGGGCGCGCCATGGAGAACCCGGAGGTGACGGCCGCCTGGTCCGAAGAGGAGAAGGCCGTCGCCGAGATCCTGAAGCTGGACTTCACCAAGTCCGCCGTCGACCTGCCCCAGGGCTCGCGGGACCGGTTCGTGGACCTGTCGTCCAGGATCGTGGACGTCGGCCAGCAGTTCGTCGACGGGATCGCCCCCGAGCAGCCGCAGCTGATCCTCCCGAGCACCAACTTCCAGGGGATGGACCCGAGGTTCGCGCAGAGGCTGTCGAAGCGGGGCTCGATCTACCTGCCCACGCTGAGCCCCGAGGCCTCGTACGCGCTGCGCACCGTGCACCACGAGGAGACGCGGAAGGCCATCTTCATTGCGTCGCGGAAGGCCTCCAGCGAGTCGGTCGGGCGCCTCGAGGAGCTGCTCAGGCTGCGCGCCGAGCTGGCCGAGCTGGCGGGGTTCGAGAGCTACGCGCACATGGCCCTGCGCGACAGGATGATGGCCAAGACGCCCGAGGCCGTCCAGGGCTTCTTGAGGGCCCTCGCCAAGAACAACGCCCCCATCGTCCAGCGCGAGATGGACAGCCTTCTGACCCTGAAGCGGTCCAACAGAGCCTCCTCCGGCCCTCTCAGACCCTGGGACAAGGACTACTATATGAACATGATCCGCGAGGCTGGCAGGTCGAAGGTACGGCGGGATGACTTCTTGTCCGCCTATTTCTCGTTGGGAACGGTCATGCAGGGCCTCTCGAGACTCTTCACGCGGCTGTACGGAATACGCCTCGTGCCGCAGGAGACGATGCCCGGCGAGACTTGGCACCCCGACGTGCGTCGGCTAGACGTGATATCAGACACAGATGGGCACGTGGCGGTGTTGTATTGCGATCTCTTCTACCGGGAAGACAAGTCACCGAACCCGGCACACTTCACTGTGCGGTGCTCACGGGAGATCGATGAGCGCGAGCTCGACGAGGTGGAGTCAGCACTACAGCAGGCCCCCGCAGGGCTGCCCGACTTCGCCTCCCCGGAGGAGGCAGCTAACGACGGCATGGCCATGTCGCGAGGCAGAGACGGCTCCCTGAAGCAGTTACCGACGATTGCCCTCGTATGCGACTTCCCGCAGAGCGAGGCGGCAGGCGACAAGCCCGCCTTTCTGACCTACGGCCAGGTGGAGACGCTCTTCCACGAGATGGGCCACGCGATCCACAGCGTCCTGGCGCGGACCTCCCTGCAGAACGTGGCGGGCACCCGCTGCGCGACCGACCTGGCCGAGCTGCCGTCGACCCTGATGGAGCACTTCTGCGCGGACCCGGACGTCCTGCGCCTCTTCGCCCGCCACTACGAGACGGACGAGCCGCTCAACTACCAGATGGTCGTCGACAAGCTGCGGCAGGGGAGGCGCTTCGAGGGCACCGACACCGAGAACCAGATCCTGCTGGCGATGCTGGACCAGGCGTACCACTCCCCGCGCGTCCTGTCCGGCGACTTCGACTCCTCGCGCGTGTACTGGTCGCTGCAGCGCAAGTACGGGAACACGCCGGCCGACCCGCCGAGCTGCAGCTGGCAGGGCTTCTTCGGACACCTGTTCGGCTACGGGAGCACGTACTACAGCTACCTGTTCGACCGCGTGCTGGCGGAGAGGGTGTGGGAGAAGGTCTTCCTGTCCGGCCGGGACGGCGCGGCTGTGAGCCGGGAGAACGGGGAGCAGCTGAAGGAGAACCTGCTCCAGAGGGGTGGCAGCAGGGACCCGTGGAGGTGCCTGGCCGAGACCCTCCGCGACGACAGGGTCGCGGACGGCGATGAGAAGGCCATGGCCCTGGTCGGCAGCTGGGGCACAGGGGCCACCATGAAGGATTAGTGAGGCTTCCCTATCCGGCGAGACCACAGAAGCGCCTCTCCCGAATACAACGAGCAGACGTCGATGTTTCTCAGTATCTCTGGTTCTCTGGTGACGCATAATGTTATGGTGAAGAAGGGGGGGGGGGAACACTTCCTCTCATCGGACGCGCCGATCGATGCAGGGCCAACGCCAAAAACAGTAACTCAACATTTAGGCTGCCGTTTAACATCCCAGCTGCCCGGCTCGCCAAATTTAGTAGATGACCTCGGCTGCATTGACAACGTGGACGGCCCCCTGCCTCCTCCACGGCAGTCGACCAAGCGCTGACGGTCAGCTGCAGGAAGCTCCGGTCAGTGTTATCTCCGCGCCGGAGAGCCTGACACAGCCGCCCTTGCGGTCGCTAGCCCGCCCTCCCGTCGCCGGCGTAAGATCCTTAAACCTGGCTCGTCACCGCCCTGCGACACTCGGATCACCTCATCTGATCTCCCTGATCGGGGCCTCATATCCGCCCTAACGCCTCTTCCGGCCGCCCTCCTTCTCATCATCAATGGCCGTATGCGTTAAACCGGCGTGTAAGCCAGATGACACGGAGATACCATCCCCCCCTCCCCCCAGCGTGTGGGGACCGATCGATCCCCCGGAGGGCGTCCGGCGCGAACACAGGAACAGGAGCGGCCGCAGTTCCGCATAGCCGCAGACGCAGCCGCAGCCCATCATCGCGCATGGGGGGTCATCATCCCGCCCCGCCGCGGCGGTGATTGGCCGGCCGGCGGCTGTGGTGCGCATGCCGGCGTATGTCGACATGAATAACCCCATTACTCGATTTGGCCTAGCCTGCCTCCCACGAGCCCTCACGATGGTACCTTTGCGACACCCACGCCGCCCGTCATGCTCGGTCGATCCTTGTCGCGCACCAGCCTGGGCCACACCGTAGAAGGAGGGGGCGCTCCTGGGTGGCCCTCGGGCAGGATGCGCCGCCCGTCGCCACGGCAGATCTGAGGGGAAACTGGTTGCGCGTAGGCACTTAATCAGCTCCCCCCGACCTGCGGTTCCGCAACCGTGAAGGGGGGGGGGAACGATGAGCTGCGAAGGGCGTATGTATATAGGGAGACGGAGAAGTCGTCCTTGTTTCCAGAGGTGCTGTTTGGCTTGGTAAGCCCAGACGTTCCGCCCCATCCGAGCCCTCTCTGCCTCTCCTGAACAGAATATCCCAGAGTAAGCAAGCAAGCAGAGAAAGGAAAATGGAAGCCCACCACCAACCGTCCCAGGAGGACCGACCCTCCTTCGCCGCCTACTGGAGGAAGAACCAGGAGGACTCCACGGCCAGGAGGCTCACCTTCGTCCAGAGCGAGCCGGGCGAGTCGAACAGCAAACAAGGTATGTGAAAAACGAAAAAAGAAGATAGCAAGACCGGTTCCCTCTGGCCCCCCCGAGCTGTCGCTCCTCCCCTCCCTCTTTATACCCCTCAACGACGGGATCGTTCTCCCGTCCCACCCCATCTGCCGCCCGCGCATGCGTCCTGGGCCCGAGGGGCTTCGGACTTGGCGCGGGCGCACTCCCGTGATACCATGCCTCGATTCGGGCAGGGCGATTTGTCACCGGGCCAGATAGCGGGGGTCCCGGGCGCGCTCGGTACCGTGCGAGGTATGGAATCGCCCCCTCCCAGCCCTAGGCGAGGGCCCGGATCTCGCCTGCGCTGCTCTGCTGTTGGTGCTATCCGCTCGTCCGCGCCTGCAGGCCCCTAGCTGCGCTGTCGCAGATCTTATCCCGCGCTGCTGCTGCCCCTGCAGTACGTGGGGGGGAAGGGGGAGGAGGAGGAGAAGAGGAAGAAGAAGCGCCACGAGGTGGCGAAGAAGAAGAAAGAAGAAGAAGAGTCGAGAAGAAGGCTAGACACCGGGCGGCTGACGCGCAAAAAGCAGCAGGCTCCTCCCCCAGGAGCACCGAGGAGTCGGAGCAGTCGGCCCGGAACAAGCGCCGGGCCCAGGTCCGGCGGGCCCAGATCCAGCACCGCCAGCGCAAGGCCGACTACGTCAAGAAGCTCGAGTCCGACATCGCCGGCATCCGCGAGCAGATCGAGGACGCGGAGCGCGCGCGGCGGTCCCTGCGCGTCGAGAACCAGAGCATGCGCGCACACCTGTCGGCGCCGGCGGCGCCGGGCTACGGCGGTCATCCTCATCACCATCCTCATCACCAACCCCACAGCCACCACGACCACCAGCAGGCCGGCGCGGGCTTCTACACCACCCTCCCGCCGACGTCGGCGCCGTACGCCGCCCACACGCTGACGGCCGAGGACGACCTGCTGCTCCCGCCGGACCTCGGCGGCGGCGACTTCGGCCTCGGCGACGGGACAGACTTCTTCACGGTGTCGGACGCGGACTTCCACGAGATGCTGAGCGCGCAGGCCGCGTACGGCACGAGCAGCTCGGGGGCGAGCTCCGCCATCTACGGGTCGCCGCAGTTCGTCGACAGCCGGACCAGCACGCCGTACCCGCCGCTGCTGCCCGACGCGGGCGCGCCGGAGCGGGCCCACCAGGCGATGGACTTTATGTTCCCGTGAGAGGCTGGCTGGTTAGGTGGTGAACTTAAACCCCCGGGGAGGGTGGGTGGGTGGCGAGGCGGAGAGTTTCGCGTAGCGTGGGGCGTCGGACGAGTAGCGAAAGTTTACTTGGTCACTGGGAGGGTGGGGTGTTCAATACGTCTTTGCCTGTACATATAGGTCTAATGATTCAAACGATATCAAGTGCATGAAACAACGTTCTAACCACCGGGGACAGGGGACCTATTGCGGTCTTAGCACTATGCTATATGTTTGTTTGATACTTGGCTAGGCTTGGAACATTCGGACCCGCTACTTCGCGGTAGTTGATGATCGCATTTATCAATATGACAAGGGGTTTATGGGTATCTCGAGGTCTTGACTATGTGTTCTGGACAGCACATACATAACTACCACCTTTTGTTCCACCCTTCCTGACGTCCCGGCTCTACGGACTTTCCGCGGCTGAAGAAAAGAAGGCCCTGTACAACGCCACCATTGCAAGCCTCGTCGGTCGAGACCCGCTCCAGAGAGACGCGCAGGGGATGACAGCCAGCCCCTCGCTCATAGCCCTACTGACCTGCTCAGGCGCAAAGATCCCCGTGTCCACATACAGCAGGTACGGCTGCTGCCGCCGCCGCCCCCCGTCATCCCCGCCCGCCAGCCGCGCCACGCCGTCGCCGAACAGCCCGTCCGCCTCCCGAGCCAGCTCGTCGAGCGCAGTCCCCCCGACGCCGCCGCCAGCCTCGGCGGCGACGACGCCGTGCACGCACCCGCCCCCGGCCGCCGCGGTGAGGACGCACTGCTCGACCCGGTATGCCGCGAGCGCGGACGTCCGCCTCTCGCGGTACACACGCAGAGAATCCGAGGCCGGGTCTAGACCGCTGAGCCCGCAGTGCGCGTGCCACTCGGCCTCCGCCGAGCGCGGGAGCTCGTCGACCTCCGCCGCGAAGAAGAACGGCACCGTCCTCGGCCCCTCCCCCAGGAGCGCGTAGTCTGGCAGGCCCGGCGTCCTGCGGGCGCCGGCGCCGTCGCCCCCGTAGGTCATGTAGAGCGGGTTGAACTTCCGGTCCCACAGGTCCGGCTCACCGTCGTCGTCCTCATCGCCGTCGCCGGCGGTGGCCGACCACCTGTGGGCGCCGTCCCACGCGCGCCGCGCCAGGCGGGCCGTCTCCCGCGCAGACGACGGCGCCGCGGAGCGGGGGAGGTAGGCCGCGGCGCTGGCCCACCACTGGACGCCGAGCTCAGCCCCGACGCGCCAGAGGTGCTGCAGCGACAGCGCGAGCTGCAGCGCCGGCCCGCCGGGCGGCAGGTCCATGCTCGCCGGGACGAGCGGGATCTGGCCCGCGATGTGGACGATCCTCGCGGCCCCCGCGGCCGCGGTGGGGACCGTGATGGCCTGGCTGTAGGGCCCGATGTTCGCGGGCGCCCAGTAGGACCTGCTCTGGACGTGGAGGCCCTGCCTGTCGAGGCCTGCGGTGGCGGGGCCGCCGCCGTGGAGGGTGAGGTAGACGGCTATGTTTCCGGCGCCGGGGGGGAGGAGGTCCCCGCAGGCGATGGTCACGCGGGCTGGGGGGTTGGGCTCGGTGAACAGGGCGCCGTAGACTGCGTTGATGGCGGGGAAGTGTGCCATTGAGCGGAGGACGATGACGGTGCTGATGATGGAGGTTGGCGTAAGGTTGTGTTTGGCGAGGCGTGCCCAGATCTCGTCGACCAGGACACTGGTCTCTTCTTCAATGCTGAGACTGGCGTTTGTTTGCGGGTGGGTAAAAGCCCAGGTCTGCATCTGGGTTTCTGGCCGAAGGTGGATAGAGCAATCGGTCTTGTTGATGGGGATGGTGTCATCCGCTTCTTCTTCTTCGTCGACAGCATCAGAAGACAATGCATCGACCAGCTGCTGGAACCTCTCATCCAACAGCTCCGGTCTCCTCACAGCCCCTTCGCTCTCCGTCTCCTCGCCAGCCTTGGCCTCCACCCTCGCACTCGTGACCTTGAGCCACGCCGTCCCGCCCCCTTCCCTGACGACCGCCCTGTCTCCCTCGCCCACGACGACCCGCCCCCTGAACAGCCTCCTCGGGCCGTCGACGACGAGCGTCTCGAACTCGCCGCCCTCGCCCAGCACGGCGCCCGTGTCCATGCCCGCGGAGCCGAACCTGCCCATCCCTCTCTTCAGCGCCGCGATGCCCTGCGCGCCCGCGACGTTTGTCCACAGGAAGGACTCGTCCAGGCCGCCCGAGGCGACCTTGACGATCCGCGCCTCGAGGCCCGCGGCCGCCATGTCCAGCAGCAGCTGGGCCTCGTCAGCCACACCTGCGGTGGGGGGCGGCAGGACGGGGTACTTCCAGAGGTAGGCCAGGGGCGTGAGCCCCAGGCGCAGGGCGACGGACTCGACGCGCGTGCGCTGGTACGTGCTCAGGATGGCGCCGGCGCTGAGGGCGTTGGCCTCGGGGTGGCGGGCGAGGACGGCCCGGAGAAGCGGCACCAGGGCCTCGGTCTCGTCGCCGGCGCCGCCCGCCGCGGCGGCCAGGGCCGTCGAGTACTCCCGGCCGCTCTGCACGGCGCCGCCCAGGATGGGCCGCCGGTACAGCGGCAGGCCCGTCGCCTCAGCGTACAGCGGGATGACCTGGTGCCCGACGGTCTGGTACATGAACGAGTTGAGGTCCGCCTCCTCGTCCTCGTCACCGCCCTCCCCCCCGCGTCGGGCTGAAGGGTCTAGCTCCAGCCCCGCCAGTCCCGAGCGCAAGCCTCCCCCCCTGCCTCCACCAGCCGCAGCATCGTCGCCTACAGGCACAACGTCCTCCTCACCGCCAGCAGTGGCAGCTAGACCCACCGCCGCCGGGTCTCGCTGTGGCGCAGGTAGCGGGGGGTGCAGGTTGGCCAGGGCGACCAGGCGGTGGCCGTTCTCCAGACAGTGCAGGGCGGAGAAGAAGCTGTCTTTGCCGCCGGAGACCAGGGCGATGACATTGAGGCCGCCGTTGGAGGCGGGCGGCGGCATGATGGTGCCGCGGCACACGAAGACCGGTGAGGCGGCGGCCGCGTCAGCTGTCAAGCCCGGGTGCGGGCTGATATGTTATGCGTGTATGTGTGTGTGGGTGGGTGGGTGGGTAGGTATGTACCGGGTGCGTGCTGGTCGGCGACTTGGAGGTGGCGCGCCGGCAGCGACGGCGCGCAGGTCCGCGCCAAGCCGTGCAGGAGGTCGGACGCGAACCCCCCTCAGCCTCGCACCGGTGTGCAGATGCAAGGCGGCGCGCTTGTGGCGCCCCGCGCGAGAGAGAAAGAGGGAGAAGAAGAAGCTTGCTTTCCCGGATATCGCCTGTCTGTCGTGGTACTCGCTCGGCTTCAGCCCTTCAGGCACCTGCGTTGCGATGCAGTGCGATGCGATGCCTCTGGACGAATCACCACCGCGCGGCCTCCCGAACTAGCGAAGCTACTATCTCCAGGCCATAGGACACGTGCTTGGAAATAGTCCTGCAGCTGTTCGAGGAAGGGTGAGGCAGGCCGGAGAGACGCAGATGTATGATGGCAAGGCTGAGACCCGGTCGACTGGACGCTGCGTGAAGACACGGGCTTAGTCCTAGAAAGGCGGTCGGTGTCTCTCCCCTGGTCCAGCTGGTCGGCGAGGTGATTAAACTTGTGGCCTGGTCACGGAATCAACGTTGTGGCTTGGTGATAGAAGTTGTTATTACAGTCTCAAGAGTCTGGGCCGTGATCTATGGGCGGCCGCCTGAAGCCGTCAAACCTTTCCTGATGCCGAATTTTCAGTCAAGGTGAAGTCAAGGTGAGGGTTAGGTGTACGGTCTGTATCTATCTAGGTGCTGTATAGGCTGGCAGGGCCCCCCCCTCAATTAACCCTCCATTAACCCAATCCCTCCTCAGTAAAAAACATCAAAGAGTTGGAAGAGAAAAAAACTTTCCACATTCCTCACATCGAGATCGAGAACGACAAAAAGAGAAACTAGAGTCGAAGCCCATCGGGAGACCATTGACAGCCAGCCACAACACGAGGTCAAACACGCAAGCAGCGCAGCAGCACGGCGCAGCACGGCGACGCACGCCCTCCCGACCCGCATCTCTAGTCCTCGATAGTCTAAACAAAATGATCACCAGCAGCCCAAAAAAGATCCAACCCCCCCCCCATCCCACCTCCCCGTGCGGTGCGCCGACCGTGGTTATCTGCTGTCTCAGACGTGCATTAGCGGGTCGGTCCCAGAGAGGACACACATACGCATACGCACACGCCCTCTCTGCCCGCGCTCACCTGCCAGGTAACTGACTATGCATGCAGCCTGCGCCTGTCGAGGGGACGGACGCACGCCCGCGGGGTCCCTCGAGTTGTGTGCCTTTTCCGGCTTGGGGAAGTGCAACTAAGATCTTACTTGATAGACAAGCAGAAAACAGTGGGAGGGGGGGCGTCATCAGAGATCCCATGTACCTCAGCCGGGGAGATACATCGCCCTCCCCAAGGCCCAAGGAGCGGTACGGTGCGACTACTAGTTCCAGCGTCCGGTTCGCGCCTCGCCATGTCTCACCTCTCCAGCCCTATGGGCACCCAGGAACGGCTGGCCTGCGTCCTCGTGGCACGCGCCATGGCTTCTCTCCAACCCGGGCCGCCGCCTATTACCCATCCATATATACATACATGCATACATATATACATATACATAGTGCATACTCACGTATATACTCTACCCTAACGCCGGGCTAGGGGCGCCGTATGACGGCTCGTCTTACCACACCGACAGATCGCCGCGTTCTAAACTTGACCACTCACGATTCCAAATGTCCCTTTTTTTTCCTTTCTTTCCTTTTTGTGTCTCCCCACCCATGGTGTCTCCTCAGCCAGCCATAGGCAGAGACAAATCAGGACGGAGGAGCGTGACTGGTTGGACGATTAGAGAAAAAAAAACGAGGGTGACGCCCGCCCCGAAATGGCAACCTCTTTTTCAGCCAGTGACAGTCCCCCACCGACCGCCCGTGCTGCATCGTGGTCTCATGGCCCGTCGGGGCCCACGTAACCCTTCCCTCCCTCGCTCCCCAGCTCGCACGGCAACGGGCCCCGCCTGCCTTGTCCCCTTTGTACAGGCCCCTTCGCTGCACGCCCTGCCGCCGCTGCTACTGCTGCTGCTGCAGTGAGACCCTGCCCGCCGGGCTACTGTGCCTCCTGCGCGTTATGTCACCTGCTATAGCAGGCACCGGCAGCCTCCACCTATGCAGGAACGAGGTTGGCGAGCGCCGACGCGGGAGCGAGATGGGGACAAACGGAGAGAGAGAGCGAGCGAGCGAGGAAAAATATGGGGAGGGCCCCAGGGGCCCCCCATATGCCGAGCCGGATATTGGATGACAAGGCTCACGGTGAGTCTGGCTGCTTACGGCCCAGAAACGGTCGACTGGGCGAACGTGCCGATCCGACTAGTCCATGTTTTGCTGACCCTGCTTGGCTCAAGTCGGTCAGGGAAGAAAAAAAAAAAATAAAAAGAAGGAAAGGGTCCCAAAATCTTACTGTATACGGGAGTAGGTCGCACAGAGGGCGGCGTACGAGGGGGGGGGGACACGATGTAAGGTACGGTGGGTGACGGTGGCTGGATCGGGGATAGGGGGGACTTGTGTCGTGCGTGTAGTAGGTAAGCTGCATGGCGTCGACCTGCACGTCTGATCCCTCGCCCAGAGCCCGGAGCGGCTTACTACACGATTGCTAAAAAGCTAGTTCCGTACCTTGCAGCTTCCGTGCCTGTTGTCGGGTTCCTCTTGATGCTGCAGGCTCGGCCGTGCGGCCGGGGTGTGTAGCACAGGTGATCGCGGCCGGAACGAAGTTTTTATCCCACGGAAAGAGAAACAATCGGCCCACGCAGGGCGGGCCCTCCCTCCTCCTGGGCGAGGCTTCTGTCCCATAGGAGGGATATCCTCCCGGTGGCGGCCATCGTCCGACGCGAGGCTCGTCTCATGACGGGAGGATGCGCGTAGTAGCAGGCGGATTTTGCTGCACGTCAGTACCAAAGTCCCAAACCGCAGCAATCAGCAGCCCCCATCGTGATATCGTCATCCCCCTCCCACCCCACCACCCTCCCCCAAGCCCGATCCTCCCCCTGGAATCCGCGCCGGAGCGTGCTCGCTCCGTATCGACAGGAATCCCACCGCAGGGCCGGCCTCTCTCTCTCTGCGTGTGTGTGTGCCTCGCTCCCTCTCCCTCTCGCTCTATCCCGCCTCCCCCCCTCCTCCCCTCCCCACCTCTCGTGGCGATAAGCTGAGGCACAGGATCTAGATCTCACCACGATGATGACACCGCGGTGATCCGCGAAGCCCCACGTGGGAGCACGCGCGCAGGCACGCCGGGCGTGCCCATCATGCCACCACGCGGGAGGGAGGTGGGGTGGGGTGTGCTCGGCCCTGCGCCGCCACGCTGCCGGGCGTAGCAAGCAGCAGGAGTGAGAGAGAGAGAGGAGGGCTTCGACGTTGCCCTTCTCGAAGGATTCGGGACGAAGGATGTCTGCGGTCTGCATCCCGCGGCTGAGAACGACGCCTGCACGCCTATCTGTCTGCGCCGTGTTATCGTGCGTACGACCTTTTGGCAGGAAGCACCACGTGCAAGGCCGGACGTTCCAGACCTACGCCATCGTCGTTGTCGGCGCCGGCGCCGGCGGTGGCTTTTGGGCCAGCCAGGTCTTCGGTGTAGGGCGTATCGACTCTTATCACCCGGCTGAGGGATGGGGGATGGCGGTGTCAGTAGCAGTCTAGGCACCGAAGTAAAGGTAGATAGACAGGTAGGCTTAGCTTTGCTGGATCACGGCGAGGAAATGCAAATGCAGGCACCAAGGTAGTTAAACACGAATAATGAATTCGCTGGAGAATAGAAACTTGTTACACGAAACAGATTCGATCCTCAATAAGCTGTTGCGAGCCAAACGGTCCTGGACCCGAACCTTCTACTATTTCCCTTTTGCCTCTCAATGTTGCTTAAGATCAGTCCACACGGCCCCGGTTTGTTCGAGTCCCCCCTTGTTGTCCAAATCCACCCCATCCGCGCGCTAGAAGGCATTCCTGAAATTTTTTGTTGCACTTGTGTCAGAAACAAGGCTCGCTCCCAGACAAAAACAGCCCCCACCGCCACCAGGCTTGTAATCGCACAAGCCCTGAATACTCCGTACATGCCACTGAGATCCTCTCCTGAAGGATTCGATCAGAATTTGCCTTCCCAATTGCCCAATCGATTTGTCATTCATGCATTTGCTCCCTTTGAGTTGTTGTTTGAAGTAGCTTGACTAGCAAACTGTTGATACAGGAACAGGAACAGCAAAAAGGCAAGATGTTGTAAATGCTGCAGCAGAACTTTTGATGTTGTCGTGACTTTCCCCCATCTTATGACGCCATTGGTCGTCGGTGGAGTGAAGGCCTCGCACCATGTTGATCCCTAAAGTTGGGCTTGCTCCGCGTAAAAAGAAGATAGCGGTGTGGGCCAAAGAAGCTTCGTGCCGTCGTCCAGGGCGTGCACCGTAGGTGTGTGTAGAAGATGCTGCTGCGAGGAGCTCTTACTCAACTCGCTTCCTCTTCCTCTTGCCGGTGGAGTCGCCCGAGTCCGACATCTCGCTCGCGTTGCTGACGGGGATCTCGGACGCCACCTGGAACAGCACCTTGCCGTAGTTGGCGTACTCCTCGGGGCCAGGCGGGCCGGCCATGGGAGGCGCCGAGTACATGGCCGCGTGGTAGTGGCCGGCCATGTCGTGCTCGTCGATGAGGTTCATGACGATGGCGCCCGAGCCGTGGGTGCGCTGGTGCTGCGTCAGGTTGTCGGAGCGCGAGAACTTCTTGCCGCACTCGTTGCACTCGAAGGGCTTGTCCTCGGTGTGCAGGGAGCGGTAGTGGCGCTTGAGGTGCTCCTGGCGGCGGAAGCGGCGGTTGCAGAGCTCGCAGACGAAGGTCTTGCTGGGGTCCTCGGTCAGGGACTGCTTGCGGCCGCGGCGGTTGGGGACCGACGAGGGCGTGCCGCTGTCGGAGCTGCCAGACGAGGCATTGCCGTTGCTGGGGGTGCTGGACTCGGGCGCAGCGCTGGCGGCCTGGCTGGTGGTCTGGTTGTCGGCGGCCTGCTGCGGCTGCTGGGCCTCGGCAGGGCTGCCCTGCTCGGTCTCTGTGGCGCTCTCCATCTTGCCGCTGTGCTCCTTCTTCATGCGCTTGTTGCGGTGGCCGTCGCAGCTGGCACCGGAGTCAGAAGGGCTGGGCATGCCGAAGGACGGCGACTCGTATTCGCCGTAGGAGGAGAAGCTGTGGGAGGTGGCCCCGGAGCTGGACCGCGAGCGGGAGGCCTGGTCGCCCAGGTGGACGAGGCCGTGGACGAAGCTGTCCTCGGAGGCGAGGTCAGAGAAGTCGTCGTAGATCGGCAGACCATGGGGCACGGGCGGCGTGACATCCGCGAAGGACGAGCTGACGCTGGAGATTGCAGGGGCGGACTGCGGGTGGGAGAACGTGTCACCGCGGAACACAAGCTCGCCTTCCTGTGTCGCCAGCCCGGAGACGGAAAACTCAGGGGCCAGCGTGGGGTTGACGGTGCCGACGGTCAGGTTGCGCGGGTCGCAGAAGTCGAAGTCCAGAGAAGGGTGCTCCGAGGTCACGGAGTTGGCGTAGACTGGTGGAGGGGGGGAGGGAGACAGCGATGGACACGAGGTGGTGGAGGTGGCTGCAGAGGAAAAGTCACCGGGCGCAGGCGAGGAGCAGCTTGGCGCATGGGCCTGCTGGTGCGGGAGGTACACTGAGCGAACACCGCCTGTCAGCCACATGGACATGTACACGTACGAACACAACCCTCCAAAAAAAAAAAAAAAATCAACCACCTCCCCCGCGCTCGCAGAAATAACTCAATCCGGCGTCTCGAGTCTCCTCCCAGAACAGATCAGGAAAAGCACTGATGATGGAGACTCACCTGGTGTCATGGGCGGCGAGGCGCAGCTGTGCCAGTCCAGGTTGGGGAACTGCTCGACGGGCTGCTGGACAACCTCCTCCTCCTTCAGCCCCATCGCGTTGCCGTCCAGGCCCGAGAACATGGGGTTCAGCGGCGTGGCCAGCATGTCGCAGCTGCCGGGGCTGCTGATGGCGCTGCCGGCGGTGGACAGCGCGGGGGTCTGGGGGTAGCACATGGCGTCGACGCCCTCGAACTTCTCCGTGTCCAGGACGATGGTCGGCCTGTGCAGCTGCTGGTGCATGCGCACCGGCGAGGCCTGCGGGGTGAGCACCTGCTGGGGCGCGCTGGTGAAGCTGGGCTTGCTGGGCTGGCTCATGGGCGGCTGCGAGCACGACGAGCTGGGCCGCGAGAACACTGGGGTCGAGGGCAGTGGCGAGGAGGGGAGCACCGGCACTGGTGGGAACACCTGGATCTGCTGTGGGATGTGGTGTGCGTAGGCGGGGTGGGCCTGTTGCTGTGGGATGAAGTGGCCGTGACTCCTGTTCTCTGCGTGAGGGTCTGGGCTGTAGTAGAAGAAGGCCGGAGCCATCTGCTGTTGAGCCATCATGGGTTCCATTATGTTATGCTGCTGCTGGTCTGTTGGTCCTGACGCATCAGCCTCGAAGCTCCCCCGTGTGTAAAGGTATCTGCCGCGGCTGTGAGGGGAGGTCCACCCACCAGGCTGTTGGTTGTGTTTATAGGTTTTTTGATTCCTGCTTTCCGACGTTCCCAACTTGCTGCTGTTTACGGTATTAAGGATACAATGCGGGTGGTATTGTACAAGTTCTCTGGGTCGAGACTCCGTTGTTGTTGTTGTTGTCGAGGCAGGTTGGCCTAGTGATGGTCGTATCGGTTCGTTCCGATTCACACAAAGAGTGGATGGCAGTCTCGAGATCCGGCGGGAGCGAGAGTTGTCTTAATAGTTTAGGACTCGAGGGACGGTGTTGTACATGGGTCTCGTCTTGGGACGGTACGGTCTGATGTCTATTGACCCTTCCTGGCCGGGGGATATAAATGGATACAGGTGAGGGAGGGGAGACGCGTCGTCAACTATATCAAGAACGAGGTATACTTAAAGAAGGGATGGAATGGGGTGTTCCAAGCTCGAGTCAAAGAAAGGAAGAACCGATATGTAAATAGAAGACGAGGGAAAGGAATCATACGTCCAACAATCTGCCGATCATGAAGTGGAAACAAGAGCGAACGTGGTCGAAGTGGGATCCCCAGAGGGATATGTAAAGAGCGGGCGTGAGTGCGTAGAAACGGGCTCCCAAAGAGGATCAGCAGAGCCTAGACAGGTGAGGGTCGCTACCGTGCCCAAGGCCCAGGACCGTCGGATGGGTGGCATCTGGATGGGTGTGGACTGCGCAAGGGTTCGACTTACGGGGGCCTGGCACTCGTCCCGGTCCCTCGACCCTGGTTCCTGATGAAGCCACCCACACCGCGGAACGGGCTGCCATGCCCCACGACAGGCTCCCCGGCCCCGTCGAACGTCCCCCTCCACCGAGGAGCCCACCCTCTGCTGCTTGTCTCACACTGCTCTCGTCGCCGCTGACGAGGCTCGACGGACCAGGGACCAACAGCACCCACCCTTGTGACCCTTGTCTGGGGCAAGGTGGGTGGGCGCAGCGGCGCTAGTCCATATCTATTTTGGCGACCTCCTCCGACCAGGATGCCGGAAGTACCGCACGACGATGGGTACATGGCCCTCTGCGACGAGGGTCCCATGGCGTCCCGGGTCCCCGGAAGTGAACCAGATTCCAAGCGGTGGGGAAGAGAGGTGGGCCCTTGGGCCTGCGGTGGGCGAACCCCTGCCGCAACGCTCCCAGACGGTGGCCAGGTACTATGTGTACGAGGGGGGGGGGGTGGCATACGACATCTCGCAGCTCACAACTATGCGCGAGCGAAAGAGGTTGGGTGACCTTGCTGTGCGTTCCTGCAGACGGCGCCGTGAGATGTTGGCAGCCTCCGGCCGCGATTGGCCGGCCGCCTACCGCGGAGGCGTCTGGATCTGCTGGAGCGGCAACACGAGACTTGGGCCGCCGGGCGCTGGTACCATAGGTACGTGATGCAGGCACCATACGACCCAGCGGGCTTGTTTTTCGCCACCCGCCGCGGTTCGCCCTCGCCAGCACCTGGGCGGCTGTCTGTCTGTCTGCCCTCGGGCTGCGCTTGTGCACGAACAAGAACGTTTTGTGACGCAGGGCGCCACGGCCGAGGTGAGTTGTGCCGTCGAGATCGTATTTGCGGTGCAGTCTGTCGGGGACGGACTCGAGGTGTGGGCACCAGAATCTCGCAATGGGCGTGATACGAGTGCGCATGCTGCTCCGTGCATGAATAGTGCAGCGAGATCGTACGGGGATGTCGCTCGTAATTTGGGAAAAGACTCTAGGAAAGCCCGCGGTGCCATAGCATTTTCCTGCCAGGTATATCGCTCAGCCGGAGTCACAGTATTGGTCGGGTCGCACGCACTCAGCGTGCGAGACCGGGGAGCGCATGGGACAAGAACTGGTGGACCGGGACGAATCGCTTGTGATTTGCGCACACGTCCTCCGCTGTCGTGGGCTCGGTGGTGCTTGGGCCCATCCCGACGCTCTGGTTGGGCCCCCAAGCCCATTACGGCTCCACAGGTCTTGTACAGATTCATACTGTGTCTGCTTCGAGCCTGCATAACGTCGGCGGAGCGGTGGGCGCTGCTCCACCTGATAGGACGGGACTCAGGGCAGCCGCCCGCTGACCGCACAATCCAGCGTGTTCAACGCTATCACCAGACATGCTGGACGGCCAGCAGCGCGCTGCAAGACGAATTCATTCGCTGCTCGCCGTCGAGACGCCAGACCGATTGTTTGACTCCAGTCGCCGGCGGCGTGCTGCCCATGACTGGTCCCGCCGGCCCGCGCTAGCCCATGGTCGCTCTGTCCAGAGAACATGCAGGACGTGGGGCCCAGATAGGACGCAACACTGGGCGAGACGGGCTGCCGACGCGTTCTGTGGTCGCCAGAGCACAGGCGCCTCGCTGTCGCCTGGAACCTGCGTGTGCGATAGGACAGAGGATCTCTCAGCAGCCCGGGGTGGGGGGTGTGTCTTGCGATCCGACGCCCACCCATCCGTAGTTGGCAGCGGGAGTACTTCGGAAGGACAGAGTTTCGTGGACCTGGACCTGTTGGAGACAGTGACTTCATGCGCTGGCGGTGATCTTCAGGCACCTCCCATGCCCAGCGAGCTTCCGTGCCACGCACTTGTCAAGCCCGTCCAGGGACACGAAACACGCCTCAGGGTTCTGTTGGTTGGGCCTATCGTCAAGCGCGGCCTATGGTCCGGTGAGCGAGGCCTCTGGGTGTCAATCATGGCAGGAATCGGTTAGCTGGAGCGGCGTACGTCAACTTGGCCCTCCCGAGGAGCATAGCGCACAGAATGAAGAGCCACACCCTGCTGCTCTGCGAAGAGCCGGGCCAGCTGGGCGGCAGCGTCCGCCCTGGTGCTTACGGTGTTGTTTAGCTTTATTAGATGGATCGCAAGTCAAGCGTGATGGCGTGAATACAACCCGGGTCTGGTCGAGCTATCGAATCACCCATCGCGAATGAAAAGGCCCCAAACCTGGGGAGAGGCATATTATCGCACAGTAAGACTTTACGGTCTGACGCTCATGTAGGCATCATTCGATGATTGAAGCTTCCCCGCCCCGCGCCATATCACGGCAAATCTGTGGGATCCATCGGGTTTCCAGGGGGGGGCGCCCGCCCGTGTCGAAGGGTCACTGGAGATGAGATCAAATGGCCGTTGCAGATAGAATCGCTGACGGCACGAATCTCGCACGCTGGAGGGGTAAGAAGCGGGCGAAGTCTTTGCGATCCCTGCGTGGGGAAGAAGCAGGCCGAGGCCCCTCATCGACGTAACGCAGCAGATAGACTTTTGAGCTGGACAGGCATCGTGAACGATCCCATCCGGCGCTCCATACCCTGCTTGTGGCTGTACAGTCGCGACGAATGGGGGGTCCCAAGACGCAGTTCGCCTCTTGAGCCGCAGCAAGGACGACGATGTGCAGCCAGCCTTGTTTGTGGAGTATGCTGACGCTGGCGGTCCACTCCCGCGGTCTCTCTCTTCTAGGTAGGCCTCCAGGCCACGGCCATGGCTGCATAGTGCTGTGTACTATGTAGTATGTGACTGTGGCGCAACGACCAATCCGAGACGGCTGGGAGCAGACACGGCTCCGGCGTCAAAGGGAGAACAGAGATTCGACAGGTTACTGGTGGCGACGCCGTGACGAGATACACTGCATTTACGCGGAGAGGCCAACCAGAGGCTTGGAGAGGACAGCGGTGCGCGGCGAGGCAGGCTGGGTGTGCTGCAAGCACTTAGACATTGGTGGCGCGCGCGGCCAGTCAGAGAGGCCCAGGCCCCAATGGCAGCGACAGTATTATGATTTCTGGCGTTGCGCTGCCGGATAGCGCAGTCTTAAAGCTTGTGATAGCCCAGCTGATGGGCCATGGCCTGCCGCCTTGCCGCCGTTGCAGCGGCTCGCCCGGTCCCTTGCTGGCTCGTGATGTCCCGATTGATTTGTTTACTTTTTCGAAAAAGAAGGTTGTCGCCGCCTGTCAGCCCTAGGCCATCACACCCGACCCAGTCAATCGGATATTGCGGCCGGGCTCGTAAGATTGAGAAGGTGTATGTGTGTGTGTGTGTGTGTGTCTCATTTTCCGATGCAAGTGCTGCGCCTGAGATGCTGACGTGATGATTGGACTGCCTCGTGTTGCATGTGTGCACCTGTGTCCTTCCACTCGACACCTTTTCCTCTGTTGGTCCTGGCGGCTTGCATGGCGCGGCTCTTAATCCAACCTGCTCGTGATAGGCACGATAGGCTACCGAGCCACGTCTGAGCCATCCGTCGTGGTTTGCCCGTCTGTTACCAGAGTATGGCCTGCCGCCTATCACTACATCCCATAGTAGTATATCACATGTATCAGTTTCCTCATCTGGATCTAGGCTACGTCCAGATAAGGAAAACACTGGGAAGGACATGCTCGTTCTGGCGTTGATCTGCCAGCCCCAAACCGTCCCGGGTAGTCCTGCCGTGCCGACGTATCATCCTCATTCCTTCGAACTCTGCCCTACTACTACCAGGTATGTACTATGTGGTATCGTGCCCTCCCTCCAGGAACAGGCCCGTTGGCTTCATCGGCCCTTCTGGCCCTGCAGACGCTTTGGCGTGTCTGGCCGGGCGCCGTCAAACCCGTTCAGCCACTCGAAGCCAAGTCACGACACCAGCAGATGCCACGCCGGACCATCGAGTCAGCCTTTTCGTATCTTCCTCCTCCTCATCTGTGCTATTCGGCGACTCACTGGCGATCTGCCTTTCGATCGGCATCCTGAAATGACACATCCCCTCCTCCTCTATCGTTCCGCGGCCGCGGATCTGCCTGAGAAGCCGCATGTCGACTCAGGTACGAGAGTCAAGCGCAGATACAGGCACGCCCCATACGGTACCGCATAGTAGTACCATGTACCGGAGAGGGCCTTGCTGTAACCGCCACCATTCCCTATTCGCTCCTATTGCCGCCGTTTCACCCCTCCAGGCACTGTCACATCGCAGCAGCACGCCGCGGGCGATTGCCACTAACCTCCACGGCGTCTTCACGAGCTGCGGCCACCGCATTGGCTCTGGGGGAGTTGGAGATGGAATCCCCTCGCCCGCCGGCCGTGGTGCCATTCGTCACTGGCACGTCCGCGCGCCATGCCGGCGGTCTGTCCTGCACCATCCCCTCCTGGGCTCTGCCTGCTGTACGGTGAACCGTCCTGCAGCTCCCACCGACGCCCGCTTGGCCTCTAGTTGCATGAATTTCATGTGACATGGCGGCCCACTGTCTCTTTCTGGAAGCCTGTCAGTGCTGTACAATCAGGCACATTTGATCCATCAGGTCTCAATCCTCGACGGGTGTCCACTCGTTGGGCTACCTGGCTACGGCTCAGCAGCCGTGGAGGGGCTGCTGGGGCCTCTTCAAACTCATCCCTGTCGTTCTGGGCCCCCAACAAGGAATCCTCGCCTTCACCGATCTTCTTGCTGAAGTCACTTTTGCTGAGGGTTACTGTGTACCCAAAGTACGGTACAGGCCCAAGGTATTCCGTACCTCGGCTCCAGTCGTACCTTGCAGGACAGCCCTGCACTTCTGCAGGAACGAGGCAGCCACAGCGAGGTGAGTGGTGAGCAACCAGATGCGGCCGTACGGAACATTTTGGCCCTCCCGCCCGCCTCGACTTGCAACGGCCAGACAGCAAAAACTGCACAGAGGACCCTCCTCCTCGCTGGACGGCCCCCCGCCGGCCTCTGCTGGCATCCCTCCTCTGGTCGCCCGCCGGGACGGAGGCGTGCTGACGAGATGCCGGTTCCTGAGATCCAGAGCACGGGCGGGCGACGGACACCGCGGAACGAACTCACCGCGCCTGCACACATGTCAGGTCGACCCCTCCCACGCACACACAGTGCTCCATGCGGCCGGGAACCAGTACCCAGTACTAGGTATATGGAAGCCGGTGTTTTGCTGTCTCGACCGTTCAGACCGTCTTTTGGGGGCCACCCCCGTCGGCTGTGCGCTGTAGCATATGGGCTGTGGGTTCATCCGTCAGAGCCGGCAACGCGTCTTCCACCTGGGTCAACCGGGTCGCAGGCTGCAGATTCCGGGCCCGATAAAGAGAGCCTGCAGGAGGGGCCGACTCTTTCAGTCCCAGACTACTTGAGTAAAGCCGTCGCTGCAGACGGCCAAGCGAGCCAACCGGAGGAGGCTCCAGACGATGGCCAGGAAGATCCCCTGCCTCTGCGGCCATGGACGAGCTCTGGTATCAATCCTTGGCGAATGGATCTCGCGGGCTGCCCTTGCTGCTCACTAGTGGTTTATAGTGAACTGGTACGGATAAGCGCGATTTTTTGTCATCAGATTGCCCTGCACAAGCGATCTCGCCACCAGATTGCTGGGCCCTAGATATGAAGCCAGCTCGTCTTCCTAGCAGAGCTGCGGTGGTGTCATGCCCAATAGACTTCGACCATTGGCTCTAAGGCTTTCCGGGGCCCTCGTGGCTTCGACCGTCGCGAGAGCGAGGGGGGCTGGCCCTTGGCGCGATTTCGACGACGATGCTTGTGAGTAAGGAACCAGCTGCTTCCTTACGATGCATTAGCAAAGTCTTACTCAGTAACGCCGTCCCCTAGTGCCAGGTCGTCACGGCAGGCAGGCAGGGCCTCACCGCGTCCAGCCAGCCTGCCTGCGAACCGATGCGAGATCAGCCCAAGATGGTCTGCCAGGCACGTGTCATGCGACGATACCCCACAGGGTGAAAACATATCCCCCCTGCGGGTCGGCGGCCTTGAATCTCTTGGGCCTCTCTGGCCGTCTATGCCTCTTCGATGGCAAGATGGGCGCCGATCTTCTGCGGGCGGGACTTCCGCACAGATAGCGGTCCCTACCCGACGGACAGAGGCCTCGCCCGCTGCTCGATCCCCGTCGGGCTGGGGGCCATCTCACCGAGTACAGCAATGCCAGATGCTGAAAGCAGATAAGGGCCGCGGCCACGGATAATTACTATGGCATCTAGCTTTCTCTGCTGGCTGCTGGCGTCCACGACCCCGGCCCAGAAGGTCGCTGCCCCGGATTTGCACGGTGAGCCGCATACAGCAGACCAGGGGCCCCCAACACCTTCCGACACGTCGAACCATATCAGGACTCGGTGAGAGTCTGTGTGCCATCGAGACGCAAGCCTCTGATTCGACGTCCGTCTGCCCGCGGAACGGTGGAAATGCCCTTCACGAGGCCGCTGCCAATAGCAGGGCGGCCTTATACTGATGTCTGGCATGACATGTTTCTCGACCCGACTTGAAACGGCATCATTGTCACAAGGACCGGCAGTGATGGCTTCATCCTTCTCTCTAAGTATCCTTCCTGCAGTAGTACCTGTGATAGACCGAGTACCGCAAGGTCGCCGGGCCCGGCCTCGACAGATCGGGCGTTTGACTGGATTCGAGACCGCAGATTGCCAAGGTGGTCGGCCTTTACGCACTGCATTCCTCTTACGCAACGTGTTAAGGACAAGGGTAACAGAGGCCTCAATGCGAACAGGTCTTCACCGCCGCCCTCGTGCTGTAGCATCTGGGGACCGGCTCCGTGGCATCTGTTGACGATGTGGTGCCCGTCTAACGCAAAGCGTTGGCGGTCTTGTTGTTGGCGTGCCACGCAATTTCCACAACTCGATGAATGGCGAACACCGCCAATTCTGCAGCGCACGGGCGCGCGACCCGTGGGGTCCTCTCGTGCGGTTTCCTCACCACTCAATGCTCTAGCGACAGGCTTGCCGGACCCATTTCGGAGCTCCATGCGGGTCGAGACCCCGCCGGCCGGGGCAGCGAGCCAATTGGCACATCCCCGGGCGCAGCCTGGCAGCCTTCTCGAAGCGAGTGTCGAAGGTTTCAGGGTCCATACGAGATCCTTCGAACGGCCTGTGTGGAGCGGGCGTGGGGTCATCCACGATGCGTGCGACGGGTCCCAATTTTGTCCTGCGACGTCGCCAGTGCCACCGGCTGGCTTCACCTGTCGCAGGCGTTCATCGGCGCCGACAGCGTTGCTCCATTCAATCTCGGCCAAGCTGGATTCATGATTGAGATCCACACACGTGCCACAGCAGCCCACGCCCATTGTCCGCGGCTTCTAGGGACGACTTGCTCGAGCTGTCAAAAATTGCCGAATGCTACTATGCACTCGCAGGCCGCGGCCACACCGATAGAATGGATCAACGAAACTCCGTCACCTCGTCTGCGCTCGCGGGTGGGGCCCTGCTGGCCTAGAGCCCTCGACCCAGGTGTCCCGGTCACCGTCACCGTGTCCTCGCAGGCCACATCGCCGCTGGGCTCGGAAGGAATGGGTTGCTTTAAGTATCAAATTGCCTAGTCGGGCAGATAATGCGTTGGTCGGACGGCCCTGGCCCCCCCGCTCCTGAACACCTCGGAGCGGTGGCTCTCCATGGATGGGAATCCAACGCGGGCGGGGACCTGCGCCTTTCGTACTCGGAGAGGCGTGAGAACGCTCTGCCGCATTCTAGAAGGCACATCTCTGCATCGGCGCGGCCGCACTTCCCATCCTGTACGGTCGCAGTGCGGGGGCGGATGGCCAACGGTCGTGGCCTCTATGCAGTTAATGCAGTTAGAGGGCTGACCGCAGGAGTTGCGTGTCCATTGGCACGCTGTTCCTCCCAGAGGCCATTTTTCCCGCCTGGTTCTGTCTCGGGCGGCACGAGCCGTACAGTAGTCTCAACGGCTCATCGCGAGCAACATCCTTCACCTGGATGAGGGCCTCCGCCACCTGCTCCCTCCAAGACCGCCCAGCAGGAGTCGCCAAGAAGGCGGCGGTCTGCCAGAAGTGAGGTCTTTTGGCCGCACCGAGGATGGCCAAAAGTTGAAACACTCTGCGTGCCGAACGGCGGGACGCCTAGACACTTCTGCGCAGCAGACGGACAATCAGTCCCCTGCAGCCGATATGTGACAATCTAAGCACGCAAAGTCTCATCGGGGCCATGTACAACCACGCAGATCACGTAGCCTGCTTGGAGGAAGAAAACCTCGATCGATCTGCGCGAGGGCGACAGCCGTGGTAGAACTAAACAGAAGCAGCTCTTATGTACGTCGGGGCTCGTGTGAAACAACCGCTTGTGCGTGCTCTCTGCACCGGGCTGCTTGGCTCCAGCACTACTGCAGGGCCGGTCGAATCGTCAATGGTCGACACCAGGCACACGAAGTGGCATGCAGGGGTGCAAGTGCATTCGTCTGCGCGCCAGGCTACTGGAATGGCAGCATCGAGGCGTTTGGTTGTGTTGCGCTCGGCCGCTACAAAATCCGTCTCTACGTCGATCGATTGCGACCACGTGAAGGAGGTCCTGGTGTGCTCCGCCGAGCCAGCCATCGGGCGTACGGCACTCGGTGTAGAGAAAGAGAGAGCGGTTGACGACGTTTTGGCCTCTGCCGGTGCCTTGACTTGATCCTGCATCTGCAGACTCATGCAGCACCCACATTAGAATTTTGGCCAGCTTCAGCCTAGCCCGCAGGCACGCCCGTTCCTCTCTGCCTCTTCGGCCCTATTTTGGCTTTTTTGGCTTTGGGGGACGCGCAACATGGCGCCCGGGTCTGAAGGATCTTTTGCCTCATCGGGGGTGGGTTGGTGGTGTGGTGCTAGTTGCCACAGCCGTCCTACGAGAAATTTTTGGCCAAGAACCTTGGCCTAGGTGCCTAGATAGGTAGCCGCCGGCTGCGATGCGATGCGATGGCCTCTCGCGCGCGCAGGACCTGCACTAGGCCGTCCGTCCTGCCGCGGGGGAGGGCTCGGACTCGACACGAGCCCGGCGACACGTCCGTCCCCAGGCTCGGCATGAACATGCTCTCGCCAAAGCTGGCCTCGATCCTGCAAGGCGCCTCCTGCGTGCTATGCGACCAGCCGCCCTGGCAGGACACCAGCCGCGCCCCCGGACGGCCGCATGTGCTCGTGCCCGCCGCCCCGGGGAGCGCACCAGACGGGCGACCGAATAGGCCAGTGCATCGACCAGATGGACCTCGCAGCACGCGGCTGCGGCACAGGCCGCTCTGTTCCTGCTCCGCGGCGGCCATGATTGGGCGCGCGAGGCGGTGCCTGGAGGCTCCGACAAGGAAGATCCCCAGTGCTGCTGTGGGCGGCGGTGACGCTCCATTGGTGGCTGATGTCGTGTGTGTGTAACCGCTAGAGCAGAAGCCTCGGGCGAGGCTAGGCCTGTATCTGCCGCATAGAAGGCTTCCCGTGCGAGACGGCGTCGACGGCGGCGCAGAGCATTGGGTGCAGGCCCTTCCTGCGCCGTCGCGGACGAGGATGGGCTTGTCTGCCGGCCTCGCGGGCGGCAGGGCTAGGGCTCTGGCTCTGCTGGGCGCAGCAAGCGCAATCGCAATCGCCAGCGTCATGAGGCTGAGAGGAGCCACCCACCCGGCTGGTATCAGAAAAGAAGCTTGACGCGTGGATCGTTCGCGGGTGACCCGTCTCGCCCGCTCCCCTGCCCCAGCGCGCACTTACGAGGGCTGCTATCGCAGGTACGCCGTCTGGTCTCTGGGCCAGTCCGTCGATGACAGTCCTTGGCCAACTGCTGGCTTGGCTCCCTCGGCTGTTTCACTGCTATTTTGGACGGGACACGGCCTACGTACTACCCTTGTTCCCTGCCCGGCATCGCTATGCGTACCTCAGCATCCTGGAGTACACCGGGAAGAATGGGCGGGGGAGGCATGACGACGGGCTGCGAGCAATCCTGTCCTTTTAGGAAGTCAGACCCGGCGAGACGTTTGGTGATGATTGATGGCCGAGGGCGAGAGGCGTTCGAAACTTGGAACGGCCCGGCGACTACCTGGCTCGGGTGGGCTCTGCGTCAGTCCACGCATGACACGATGCCGCGGTTTTATCTTCAGACGGGAGACGGCGCACCATTGCTATTTCCAGCCCGCGCAAGCAGGCGAGGGCCTGCCCTGCTTGTTTCCACGGCGATGCAGATTTCCTCCCACACCCCGGACCTGCATATGCTGCTTGCTTTTTTTCCTTGGCTGTGTGCGTGATTGCGATGCCATCCGATGTTCCCAATATGCAGTCCGCCCGGGGGGTCTCGGGGGCCTCCACAACGGCCTCCCGCCCGCGGCGAGCATCATCCTGGCGAGTGCCATCGGGTTGCTGGTGCCAACCTGCTTCGTCGCCTGCACGGGCTCGTCACAAGCAGGCGTACGCCCGACTGCCGTCGTGATCCTACCTCATCAGGCGACGGCATATTGCCACCCGGCGGGGGGCCCGGTCGAGGTCTGTTCTCTGGACGACAGGCATTTCGATAGGACGTCAATGCATCTCGCTATTGGGGCCTAGGCTGTCAGGGTGTCTCTTTGGGGCATCGAACCCGGGCCATACCAGGGCGCTGCCGCCGTTCGTCTTTTCATCAAGGTTCTCATAGGCCGGGGCAGCGGGATCGACGACGAGCTTTGTCGAGGAGCTACCGTCCTACCTGGTCTGGGGCCGCGGCGCCCAATGGCCGATGGGACGCATGTCGCGACCACCATGCCGTCTGTCCCTGGGCTGTTTTGTCGGAGTTACCTCTGCGCTCCCACAGGCAACGCGGGGGCTTGGATCTTGAGACTACTTAGTACGTGCGACCGCCCTGGACAGTCAGTGCCTTTCTGAGGCCGCCGTCGCTTCGGACCAGCAGCCACGCGCAAGCTTCAAGTGTCCATGTGCATTGAGCTCTCGCGAGCCTATACCAAGCATATGCCTGTCCATATCAACCGGCCATTCTCCGATCTGCGAGAAGATCTTATTTTAGTGCTCGACACGGCAGGCATATACTCGGTGGGCTCGGAGTCTTGAGGCAGGTCCTCTGATGCATCCTCACGTGTTGCTATATGTCAAACCCACTCCTCGGCCAACGGGATGAAGGCGACAAGGGAGTCTGGAGGGTGTGGCTGGAGTAAGAGTTGTCGTGGCCTTCGTGTCATCTGATCATTATTCGTGGATATTTGACGTTTTCATCATTCATTACCATCCTCCAGGACACACGTGGACTGGTGCGCGAAGAGTGAGCCGCCATTGGGCCTTTCACCACCTTATGCAGGAAAATGTGCGGGTTTCGAGTTGAGTGTAGGCCCCTGTACGTACTACGATACAATATCAGCGCTACGGGCGTATCACCGAGCTCCTCAGTGGGCTGTCACTCCAATCTGCAGCTAGAGTTTTGGCAGACGTCATGTCTCTGAACCTTCTCCGGGGTTGCCTGTCGAGAATATGGTGTGCATGGGCTGTGCAGAGCCATCTCTACCCAGCGAGTTTGGCGCCATGCATAGTCGCTGGAATATCGCTCACGGCTGCGCGAGGAACTCCCCCAGAATGTGAGAGGTCAAGTCGCCGGGCCCGATGGCCCTTGTGGGGTGAGTTCGTGTGTGCCGGTTCATAGATAGACTCGAACCTGTCGCGCCAGGCCAGGCGATCGCGGCCGCGCCCCGTGGCACGGCTGAACTCTGGGAAAGTGACGCTCATATCGCGGCCCACCAATAGTCCCGGCCAGCACTCGACCCGAACGCCCTCGACCGGGGCCGCTGCCGCCGGGGCCGCTGGCCGGTGCTGCTGCTTTGCTGGGCGCTGTTTCTGTCCTGCGCGGGCGTCGAGTCTGTTGGTTCCCCCCCCACCCGCCGCGCTGCGGCGAGTCAGACCCTCCCTCCTAATCCCCCCAGCCCGGGCCGACTTGGGAGGGAGGAGGGCCGCATCGCAATCTGGTGCGGGCGCGCGTGTTGGGCGCAGCGCGGGCTGGCGGGTGAGGGCTGGCGGGCGCGGAAGGGAGCCGCCTGGCCGTCGCCGCCGCCGGCGTGGCTCGCTGGGCGCGCTGCGTTGCATTGATGGGGGGTGGGTTTCCCTCCAGAGTCGTTGTCGTCGCAGCCGTAGCGTGCCCGCAGATGGGGGCCAAAGGGGGGGGCCCAGGAGCTAGATTTCAGAAAGAATCTCTAGTGGGCCGCGCCGATCTTGCGATGGCGCCGTCGAGAAGCTCTGGGTGTGGGCAGATACAGGTGCCAGAAGACGGCGATGTAACTCTTTAAGATTGGCCGTCATGCTAGCGGCTGGGCTTCGCGGCAGCTAGACTTGCCGCACGATAGCATGCCTGGCACGTGTCTACTATGGTATCAGTCTAAGGATTGTTGCGTCAGTACAGTCAGGGTCCTCAATCTCCCAGTAGTCCAAGACGGCTTCCTTCTAGAGGCGATGAAGCCCCAGACCAGCCTCGAGCTAAACCTCCCCCCCCCCCAAACAGCGACGAGCACATCCAAGCGTTCACTTCTTGGAAGCACCGGCAGCGGCCAGAGCCTCGTTAGCCTCGTCGGCCCGCTGGACGCACTCCTCCAGCACCTTCCAGAACTTGGGGATGTCCAGGCCCCTCGGGATCCTCACGCCCTCCTCGCCCGCCGGCAGCGGCGTCGCGATCGTCCGGCCCAGCTGCGAGCCCCGGAGCTGGGCGTCCTCGTGCGTGCCATCAGTGACGACCTTGACGTCGAAGCGCTCCCGTGCTTTCTCTGAGGATGGGTTGTTCGTGTCGTAGTCGTAGAACTCGATCTCCCACGGCGTGCCTGTGAGCACGGCGGCCACAGCGAGAGGGTCGTGGAGGGGTGGACCTTCGACGATGCCGAACATGTCCCTTGTTTCGAAGGAGCATTAGCAGGGCCGCCGCGACGATGTACAATATTGTAGAGCAAGTGGTCCTCCCCGGATCGACCGGATACACACGCTGCCGAGGAGAATGATATTTTCGGGCGGGCAACTCACTTGTAAGTCTTCGCGAAGAACATCAAGAGCTCAACGAGCATCGTCCTCAACGTCGTCTTGCCCTTTCTCTGCCCGGTTGTTTCAACCGACTCCACCTTCGTCCTGTCCAAGCCCGCCTTATCCGGGCCGTAGAGAAGAAGCTCCTGGACGTCTTGTCTTGCCAGCACGAGATGAGTGGTATCCAGAGGCAGGATCGTCGTCTTTGCGGCGAGCTCCTTAGTGTGGAATATGAATGCCGCAGCCTCAGGGTCGATTATAATGTTGCTGTGTCTGTGTCAGTGGTGGCTGGGTATCAGACGGGCTAGGCGCAGAAGTAATAGACTGTGCAGAACTCGTTTATCGTGGTGGAAAGCCTCTCTGAGATGGTTTCGTTGTGACCTGGCCAACCCCAAAGAGTCCTAAATCTGCCCTCCTCCTCAACGCGAGCAACAAGGACAGGCTGTACGGAAAGTCTACTCACAACTCAGCCCATGGCGTCCAATTCCCAACTCTTGCCTTGCCATCCACAACTCCATACACAGCGTTCGCTACCACGAACAATCGTCAGCATGTATCCTGCAAGGAGTGTCTGTAACCGCTTGATAAGTCCTGGAAGTCGTCTTGGAAGCACATGCCGCGAAGCACAATGCCCGAGACAGCTGTCTCAGCCCAAAACCCAGGATTGAAATACCTCCAAAGAGGAGGACCGGCTAGACTCGGATTTTTACGTACTGTGACCATCTCCGATCGCACCGCCCATGATGCTCAGCCCCTTGACGTGACTCATCAGGTCCGGGTGCGTCTGGAACAGCTGGGCGGCATTCGTCATGCTTCCGGTGGCGACGACCCATGCCGTCCCGGGCTCGCACGCCCGCAGGGCGGCGGCGGCTGCATCGACGGCGCGCACATCGGTACGTGCCGGGACGAGGGGCTCAGGCAGGAGACTGGTCCCATCAAGGCCGGACTCGCCGTGGATGTCCTCCGCGTTGGTGGACAGGTGCGGCCTCTGCAATGGCGAGGAGGCGCCCGGGTAGATGGCGATCTCCTTGTGCTTCGCGATAGCTGTGAGAACGCTGGCTGCGTTCCACGTCGTCTTCCTGGACGTCCGTTAGCCCGTACACTTGCGCTGTTGGAGATATGAGAGCCCGTCTCGAGAGGTGAGAAGGGGGGCCGGTGAACGATCCAGGGCACGCCTAGGTGCTGGGGAACGTACTCTAGCGGAGCATTGCCAAAGACCGTCGAGATCCCGAGGAGCCTTATGCCTGGATGGTAGGCCGCGAGAAGGATGGCGAAGACGTCCTGGCGCTTGTTAGCGTGTGGTTCTATGGCTGAGACACACGGCTCGCCACGGCAGACGAGTATTGTAACACAGCCGACCAGAACCTCGGCTAGCCGTCCATGATGACACAAGATGCTCCAGAGCAGCAGCCACTCTCCAGGCAAAGCTCGAAGCTACCAATGCGACAGGCAGGAGGCAACGCCCCGTGACGTGTAGAAGACCACCATAGACTCACATCGTGTCCCGGGTCGCAATCGAGCCACACAGGCACAGGCTTCTGTGGGATAGCGCCCATGGCACAGGGTCAGAGAAGCGAAGAGCGAAACGAAGAGCGAGAGGCGGAGAGGTGTCCTGTAGCTGAAGCACTTTCTGACGAGCCGCGATGCTCGAGTAGTAGCATTCGATATCGACCCTCCACTGTAACGAGATGCGCGGCCTCAACCGTATGTGTCATCAACGGCCACCGGAATTATGGGGCGAAAACTTGGCGAGGACCGGAAGCGGAGGTTGAGAGCCCACAATTTCGCGGCGCGTGCCCGATGAGCTGGCCGAATTTCGCTGCAGCAGCTTCCGGCAGCCCATTTGATATCGCGCCATGGGAGCTGGAAGGTATTTAAACAGAGTCGTCCAAGACCGTGAGTCACAAGGTTAAGCTCGTCACGAGGTTAGATTCTCGGCTGACTGTGCAAAAGTATGCTGACAGATCATGTTTAAAGGCTCGAGTTCACAGAACTACGGGAGGGTATCACTGGTTGTTGGCATTTGCGAAGTGACGTATCCAAGTCTTCCCCACCAGATGCAAACCAAGAGCAGACCTAAGACTCGGTCGCCTTCCTTTTTTCAAGGACCTTCATCACGTCGGCAAAATTGTTGCCGTCGCCCTTTCTCTTCTTGGGGCCCCTCTTCCGCTTGGATTTGCCTCCGCCGCGGCCCTCATCATCATCGTCGTCTCCCCATGCAGACAGTTTGACCTTGCCGTCGTCCTCCAGATCTTCTTCGTCCTCCATGCGGTTCGTGCCGAAGCCCATATCGAGGTCATCGGCATCTCTGTCCGCACTCGCAAGCTTCTTCTTCAGTCTCTCTTGCTGCTCCGCCTGCTTCTGCTCTTCCTCAGACTTGGCAGCTGCATTCAGCGTCTTTGCCTTCTTGAGGGCCGCTAGGACGGATGGGTCGTTCAGCGCTGGACCGCTGGTTTGCTGCTCTGATATCAAGTTGGACTTGAAGTAATTGCGAGGATGCTGTGCTGGTGCTGGTGCAGACCCCTTGGCCTGCGGCGGGCTTTCTGGGTCGACCTCGCCTTCGCTCTTCGGTGAACGGCCGTCAGGAGACCGGAGCCTAGCCTTCTTGTCCGCCTCGCCACTGGGCTCGTCGCTATCGTCGGAGTCTGATTCCAAGCCTTGCAGAGGATCGTAGTCTGACTCCACGTCAGAAAACATCTTGATATCCTCCTCCTCCTGTTGTTGCTCCTGCAACTTCTTCTGGTAGTATTCCGGCACTTCCATCCCCAGAACCTCGGCGTTCGGATCCACCTTGAAAGCCTCGCGCTCTTTCTCGACCTCAGCTGCGAGTTTCTTGACCTTTCGCCTCTCGTTGCCGTCCTCGTCCACGATAATGAGCACCTCCCTGCCCTTTGCATCGCGCTCTATTCTTGAGCCAGGCTCCTTCTTGGCACCGATCTTCTTGAACTTCGAGCCTAACGCGGACTCTTGCTTCGCCTTGGTAGCCTCGCGAGCTGCCTTCATCTCGGCTATGATCTGATCTCTCGAGCGTTTCTGCCCTGGCACTAACGACGTAGTAGCTAGCTGGCCCTTCTTTTTGGCCTTCTCCTTGACGACAGCTGTGACCTTTTTGTCTTCAAGCTGCTCAAACTCGTCGTCCACGTCTTCTTCCGCGGGCTCCTCTTCCTGGCTCGGAGCAGGCTTCCCGCTGAAGACATCCTCGCCCTTCCTAACTCTCTCGAGCAACTTGAAGTCCAAGCCTTTGATCAAGTGTGTACTGGACAGATCACCACCGGCGATCTCGTCCCGCAGCTTCTCGAAGGTCGCCTGGTCGATCTCCTCGTTCTTCAGGGACTCCTCGAGTGCTTTTATTCGCGACGCCTTCTCGTCCTCCTCCTCCTGCGCGGCCTGCCTCGCCTTTGCGCGGTCGACGTATCCGTCGGCGAACTTGCTGCCCTTGGGCGCGGAAGTCCGGATCTTCTTTTGCGGTCGGTCCTGGCTGTTGCGCTCGGCGAGCTGGCGTGCGAAGTCAACTCGGCCAACTCCCGCGACGGATCGTCTGCTCGTGCAATGTGATCAGCTGGAGCCTCTCTTGTAGTTTAGGAATACTCAGGTACGCCACTTACGGTGTCATGGGTATGCTGGACTTCAGGCGCGAACCGAGTGCAGCGGAAGATCCCGCGCTGCCAAAGCGCCTTGGGGATGATGACGCGCCATTCTGTTCACCGCCCGTCGACTTGGCTGAGTTGGCCTGGATCAGCTTTCGAAACTGCTCGTTGTTCATTCTGAAATACGCAGGCTCGCCTGGCGGGCATGCACGGTTGGCCTTGACTGAGTACGAGGATGCTGGCGAACTTGCTGGAATGCGTAGATAGTCTCAATGAATGGCGGCTGGCAGGGAGAATCTACCCCCAACCCTGCAAGTCAGCTGAGTTCGCGGCGCCATTAGTGGCGGTCTTCAACGCGCCCCACGTCACCGTGATCGATACATCGTCTGTGTTCCATCTAAACCCTGATGGAAACTCATCATGATTATCACACAGCAAGCCGTTCTTTCTTAGTTCGAATAGTTCAGCTTTATTACTCAATTTCTGGCCCTCTTCCATGTTGTTCTGACGCGTCGTCCGGCTTTCATATTTGGCGCGCACCATGAAACTCATGTCACCGAGCTTTCCGCCTGGCTTACGTACCAACTGCCCTTGTAATACAAAGTAGACGCGCTTTTCGGCAACCATGGGCAGTCGACTAGAAAAGAACTCTAGCGCCACACGCAAGCGCATCGAGGGGCATACCTTCTCCGATGAAGGCGGCGAGGAGTATGAGGCCAGCGCCTTCGGTGGTTTTGGTGATTACATGAGGCGGAAGAAGATCAAGCTGCAGAACCTCGATGCTGAGCTCAGGGACGGCAGCAGTAAGCCTCAGATCTTCAAGGGTGTCGTTGCACATGTCTCCGGATACACTCAGCCGCCCCTCCATATCCTCCACAAGGAGCTTGTCGCGCATGGCGCCGGCTTCCTGCAGTATCTGGACGGAAAGACGTCAGCGACGCACATCATCGCCTCGTCACTGACGCCGAAGAAGGCGGTCGAGTTCAAGGACTACCGGATCGTCAAGCCGGATTGGGTGGTTGACTCTATCGCGGCGGGGCGTATGCTGCCATGGTCGGAGTACCGAGTACTTGACGGGGGCTCGCGGCAGAAACTTATCAGGTTCGACGATGGCAAGCTTTCTTCACAGGCCAACACGACGCCTCGAAGAGGCTACAAAGACCAGATCGAGAGCAGCTTCTATGCTAGCCAGTTCAAGAGTTCTGCGGGCCCAGCAGCAAGGTTTGCCAGTCCGTCGTCTGCGTCTCTGAATCCTACGCCATCAAAACCCACATCGTCGAGGTTTCAGCCTTTTGAAAGTATCGAAGATGACTATGATGACCAGGCTCTGGGCGAAACTGGTGGCTCGGGCTCGGGGATCTCGTCCCCGGCCCTAATGCCCCCGCCTAAGGATGACATCCACGCCGAGGACCACCAGGCAGAGCCCATGCAAGTCGACAAACCAGGTGTAGAGGAGCCTGGCCCTGCCAACATCAAGGAAGATACCTCGACAGATCTTGATGAGCCTCCAGAAGATCCCGAGAAAGGAACGTCTGACAGCGCTCACGAGAAGCCGATGACCTCTGAGGAGCACAATGCCTGGCTCCTATCCGATCCAAAGCTAAGGAAGTCGTCCACTGCAAATCCGGCTTTCATACAGCATTACTACGATCAAAGTCGTTTACACCATCTTTCGACATGGAAAGCGGAACTGAAATCAAGAATGCAGAGGCTTGCCAACGAGAAGAGCGCTGGGTCAAACAAGGTCATCAAGCGCCGCCCCGGAGCGCGACGATACATTATGCATGTCGATTTCGACAGCTTTTTCTGTGCCGTCTCCTTGAAAAGTGCTCCGGAGTATATCGACAAGCCCGCTGTGGTGGCGCACGGCACTGGCACCGGATCGGAAATCGCTTCCTGCAATTACCCGGCGCGAAGATTCGGTGTCAAGAATGGCATGTGGATGAAGTTGGCACTGGAAATGTGTGCGGATCTCAAAGTCTTGCCATACGACTTTCCGGCGTACGAAGACGCCAGCAGACTTTTCTATGAAGCGATACTAGAGGTGGGCGGTGTCGTGCAGAGCGTCAGTATTGATGAGGCTCTAGTCGACATCACCTCGCTCGTGTTGAACACTTCAGGATCTGACGGCCATGGTGTCTCTGAAGGGAGTATGTGGAGGGAGCAGGAAAAGGCCAACAATATTGCTACCGACTTGCGGGCGCGAATCAAGGACAAGACCGGTTGCAATGTGTCTGTTGGCATCGGAGGCAATATTTTGCTGGCGAAAGTTGCTCTCCGCCGAGCTAAACCTGCTGGTCAGTACCAGATCAAGCCAGAAGAAATTCTGGAGTTCCTAGGCGAACTGAAAGTGGAAGACCTTCCCGGTGTCGCTTACAGCATTGGTGGGAAGCTGGAAGAGGCCGGTATCAGACTTGTCAAAGACATCCGGGATACTTCGAAAGAACGTTTGGTGTATCTCCTAGGACCAAAGACGGGAGAAAAGCTCTGGGAGTACTCCAGAGGCATCGATCGCGCCGAAGTGGGAGACCAGCCCGTGCGGAAATCCGTCTCTGCGGAGGTCAGCTGGGGTATCCGCTTTATCAACCAGCCAGAGGCAGAAGAGTTCGTCATGAACCTGTGCAAGGAGCTGGAGAGGAGACTCTTGAACGAGGGTGTCAAAGGCAAGCATTTCACTATGAAGATCATGCGCAGGTCCCTCGACGCACCCTTAGACCCTGCGAAGCATCTGGGTCATGGGAAATGTGACACATTCAACAAGAGCTCTATATTCGGAGTCGCTACGCATAATGCGCAGACTATTGGAAAAGAGGCTGTATCCATCCTACGGTCTTTCAAATTCAGTCCAGGCGACTTACGAGGCTTGGGTGTACAGCTTCAGAAATTGGAACCCATCAAGGCGTCTGCGCCCCCCGAAGGGAGCCAAAAGAGGCTGAGTTTCGGCGCCTTCGCCACTACTTCTGGGATCTCCACGCCAAGAAAGCCAATAGCCCCTCCGCCAAAAGGTGTTGATGAGATATCAGATTTTGACAGTCCTGAGCAGTCGAAAACAACCGATCATCAGGCGAGGCGGAAAAATACTGATGATCCCATCGCGGAAGATCCTGTGACTCCCCGGAAACCAAAGCACTCGTCTATTCATCCAGCCCTCGCTTTGGCAAGAGCTAACGAGGCTGATGAAAAAGCTAGCACGCCACTGAATATGATGGGGACGCAGTTCATCATGCCGACAAATCCGGACGCTGCTGTCATAGCAGAACTACCGCAGGACATTCGCAGCCGCTTGATGGCTCAACAAAAGCGGCTCGGGTCTGGCGCAGGCTTGTCGCGGGAGCAGTCCCCTGCTTTCCGGTCAGAACCGTCCAGATCTGAGTCTCGAGATCAAAGTCCTGCCGTTATGGATAACGAGATCCCACCCGATATCGATCCTGAAGTGTTCAACGCTCTCCCAGATGACGTGAAGGAGGAAGTTTTGGCTTCCTATGGTCAAAGACGTGGGCAGACTGGCCCTGCCCAGCCACAAACCCCACGCGGAGACAGGGCTAGTCTTCGTCCGCAGCCCAAGAAGAGTCCAGCCAAGCAGGGCCGAGGTGGGGTACGAGGCATGCTGAGCCGGACTCGCGAGAGGCAGCGTGATGCCACTGCTGGACGAGTACAGACAAACTTCGTCGCCGTGGGTAACAGGAGAGCAGCGGTCGAGAACATTGTTGACGAGATCGAAGAGCTTGACCCCACATTCTTGGCTGAGCTGCCTGAGGAGGTCCGGAAGGAGGTCATAGCAGACCATCGCAGGCGGAAGCTAGCTCAGACGGCTGGGCTTGGCCTGGATCTACAAGGTTCAGGACGGCGTGGTGCTGCCGGTCGGGCAAGCACGATGAGTGGTGGGCAGACCACGATTGCCTTTCCGAACCGGCCGCCCAAGGTCGCATTCCCAGCAACGTCGATGACATCCGTCCAAGAGGTGAAGGACATGTTGAGCGCATGGCACCGAGAGACGAAGGACGAGGGCCCGCACAGCGCTGATGTGGAAGTGCTTGAGAAGTACCTCGCGCGCGTCGTCACCGAAGAGAGAGACATGGAAAAGGTGAGGAGGTTGGTAAGGTGGCTTGACTGGATTGTCGAAGAGGAGGAGGATGGATCTGCTGGACTGGATAGGGGGAGGAAGGGCTGGAGAGAAGCTCTGGCCGGTATCAAGCATGCTGTGCAGAGCGCATTGGGTGAGAGAGGCCTTGGGCCAATGGTGTTTTGAGTAACTGGATGCTAGGCGTTTGGACAATAGCCTTTCGGATATCATGATGATACGTTTAGATGAGCGCGTGATTTTGAGCCTCCTGAGTATGAATTCGGTTCGATATCTCTTTGGTATTAGAATGACAGCAGAGTCGAGAAGGTAACGATGAACGCTACGAGGAGCTCGTGGGGACTTTCATGCCTGCTGCAGTTGAGGCTGAGAACAACGGTGCGGCAAGAGAATACTTATGTTACAGACCTAAATAACTCGGGGAGATATTCTTCTGTGGATTTTTTTTTTTTTTATACCCCTTCTTCTTTTGCGGGATCACCGGTCAACTCCCAGTGAAGTGACATCCAGTGACTATGGTAGCAACTATTGACGTCGTAGAGGACTGGGCTATCAAGGTCGTTTTTGACAATTTGGGTCAGCCTATAGCTCTGAGTGCCCTAAGGTACCCGAAGATCACATCAAGTTCATCAAGAAGAGGATCGAAAAGCTAGGTGATTGATGCCACACCATGCAAGGGCTGCCTCCGAATTGGCTATACAGCCACACCATGTCATGGACACCAACTCTCATTGGCACAACTGAAAAAGATTGGGTGCACAGCGCCTCGCTACCTTCTGAAGTTACTGGCTGTTACAAGTGTGCTCCAAACTGATGTCTAGCCGAATAAACATTGGCGAATCATCCTCATGCATCGAGGCTGTGCCTCTGGGAAGACGATGTCCAGTCCAACGCCTTGCAGCCAACGCTTTCACGGCTGTGACTGGCGGCTTTCGCGCTCTTCAAATGCGAGTCGGCCGGTACCTGTAGCTCTTATTCTACGTGCATGCGCAGAGGCACAGCCTTAATCGGCCGTCGTACAGCATAAGGTAGCGGGCAATGCCTCTTAGTTCTACTGCCACCTCACCCCGCCATGCTTCCTCTCTTGTCTACCTCGGAGGTAGGCAACCGTCATTTATGTTCCTGACACTCGACTCAAATTTCATGACAGAATACCAAGCGCATTCTCAGAGACGAAGTCGACCAGTATGGCAGCTCTTGCGTCGCTTTCTCTCGCAGCGAATGTGGCTGCCATGATCGATCTGGCTGACATGGCTTTTCGCGCTGGAACGTATCTGATCGATCTCTTGAGCCGCTGCAGGACTGCCCCCTCCGCCACGTCCCGTCTTCTATGCGAGATCAAACTAGCGACCACGAGCATCGTCCACGCCCAGATCTTTCTCCAGGGGCTCGAGGCTTCCGGCGCTGCTGCGAACAATGGACACACGCTGCCACAAGTCGAGCAGATCTTGACACTCCTGGACCATGAGTTCAGGCTCCTACAGAACCTGGTGCGAGACGTGGAGCCGCCTGCACAGAACAACTGGCTCGCTCTCCTTCGCCAACAGGCCAGCAGTCTCCGATGGGTCTTCGAGGAATGAAAGGTCGAGGATTCATGCCTCCGGCTCCACAGATTGAGTAACTACATGAGCAACGTCCTGTCGCTAGTCGGAAGGTGAGATATGCAAGTGTTCGTATGATGACTGTTCGCTGATGATGTCCAGAACAAGTGACGTCGTTATACGGGACCAAGTTTTCGCAACCCGTGAGGAGGTGAACAAGATAGCCGACGCCACCAAAAAAGTGGGAGATTTCATCGATAGTCTGCCCATGCTGCCTCAAAACCAAGCTTTTCACCAATCGAACTTCAGGGTACTTGGCCCAGGAGCAGTTCGTGGTACCAGAGTCCGTCGACTCAAAGCGACCCGCCAACGACCTATCAGCTCACTAGCTCTACGCAAGCCCACTAGCGACGCAGGGAACGAGTCGATGCTTCTGGAGGCATGTCAAGCGGCAACACCTGAGAATGTCTATCTGCTGCAGCACCAGGCTGGCTCGGTTGAGGTGTTGCCGGTTCATGGGAACATCTGCATTCCCCTCACATATATGATGGATCTATTACCGGCAGTCATTGGCGACGGCATGAGCTCTGACCTGCTGATGTTGTCAGGCTGGGTTCTAGACTGGGTTGCAAACATCATTAGACAGCTCCTCATTCACAGTCACCTGGCCGCTGCCGCCTCTTTGCGAGGTGACCGTCAACCACATCGCTTCATAACCACAGGCCAGCGGACTTCTTCTCCGACAAGACCGCTGACAACGCAAGGCTGGAATGATGGCCTCGACGTCGACGTCGACTTGGCCCTTTCACATACGCGGGATCCTAATGAGGTGCCCATACCTCATATGTGGACTGCCCAGAGCGTCGTGAAGAAGTCCCCGGAGGGCACACTGGCAGCTGAGATCATAATATTGGGCGATCGAGGGACGCACGAGATTTATTGTTTCCGTTTAAAATATGTCCTAGCCCATCGGCCTTCTAAATTTGGTGTGGATATACACTACATGTCTAATCATATGAACAGGCTGCTTACTGTGATCTGCCCAGCACTCAGAGTTCCGGCCCCGATTTGCCGCAAACGGCTTGTCTTTAATTTGGATAATGTTGCTAGACTACTACTCACGGGTAGCATCCTCTGCTCCTCGTCCACCCACGTCTTCTACCAAGTCTGGACGAAACTCCGGTACGCCTTGCTGGTCGAACTGCAGCTCGCGGCCGCGGGACTCGCGACGCCTGCGATTCAGGAGTGCTTCTACGATTTCCACGAGACTATCGTCATCCGCATTATGGACGACCCGTTCTCGGACGAGGTGGCGCACTTCCAGAGGATGCAGTCGTTGTGGCCAAGGGACATCTACGACGTCCTTCGTTACTGACGTAGACGTCCGGCGGATATTGAAAGAGATTTCCAGCATGAAAGGACAGAGCTGGTATGATCCGACCAAAGTTAGGGACGTCCTGCTGAACGTGCTCAGAGCCGAAATAAGAAGCGTTTGAAACGTCAACGTTGGAAAACATTAATGCCAGACTGCTAGAACACTTAGTTTGGGTTATGGAGTTCAACTGATTCACTATTAAGTTATTATCTGCGGTCTATAAAGCACAGAACATATCTTCCATTTTGAAGAACCTTTAGTGAAGGGCATAATGTTCGGAACCGATGGCATTCATATTTCACTATTGGCGCATAATCAAGCCTCGGAGACTGCTTTGGTTAATGATAAGTGCTATAACAAGTCAAGCGGTATTCCTTAGACAACAGCCAAAGTTGCCAGCAAGAAGCAGGCAAGAGGCTCTCCAAATCATGATCCTGCACGCAATCGGTATTGATCAGCCAAGACGTAAACTCGTGCGTGGCTGCGGAGACCCGACCCAATCACGACGGGCTGACCGCATAGAAGGTTTCTCCCCTTGCCGAAGGAAGACATCTCCAGCGGAGGGGGGAGAGAGGGTGGCGGCCTCTGAGGCGACTCCCCGCACGCAGGGACGACAACGACCACCGCAGCTCGTGCGACGATTCTTAAGACACTATGTCAACCGACTACCAAGCAGGCGCCGCGCAGGCCGGCGCGGCCGCGCGGCCGGACCTGCTCGCCCTCGACTTCTCGTCCAACCACGCCCTCCGCCAGGTCGTGACGATGCTGCGGCGCGCCTGGCTGGTCGACCCGCCGCTCGCGCCCGCGGAGCTCGCGGACCCGGCCGCGGTGCAGGAGTGCCTGCGCGCCGTGTGCGAGGCGCTCGGCAACGGCATCACGGACGACCCGCCCGAGGCGCGCTGGGACCACGGGCTGTGGCTCGCGCACACGCGGCTGCCGCTCGTGGCGGATCCGCCGCTCGCGGCCGGCGCGGCGCCGCCGGACCCCCGGAGCGCGCTGTCGCCGTGGCGCGAGGACATCTACGACGTCTACCGCCACGTCTTCGTGGACCTCTGGCGGATGGTGGCGGAGGTACCCGGCGCTGCCGGGCGGAGCCGGTTCGACCCGACGGGGGCCGGCGCCGTCGTGGTGATGGTGCTCGGGGCCCAGGCGAGGAGCGCCGACTTGCTGGCGCACCAGACGGACACCTTCCTGTATCCCGTGTGGGTGAACCCGAAGGCTAAAATTTCGTTTTCTGGCGATGGCAAAGAGCACTCTTGGTCGGCTGGGGAGGAGTCGACGTGGACGACCGGCTTGTGGGTGCGGGGCGGCGCCAAGGTGACGATGACTACGGAGATGACTGATGTCGACGAGGATAAGAGCGGATTCGCTGCGGTGTTTGTGACGGGGCACTGTCTAGAGGGTGAAGATGAAACGACTGAAGAGGCAAGTTTAGCCCAAGGCGACGAGGAGGCCCAGGCGGAGACAAACCCAACCACGGAAGGTTGAGACCTGTGTCCGCTACGGGAGTACTGGTGGTGAAAACGACACGGGCACGAGTGTAACATTTATCGAAGACCCGAATTTGTTCTTCCTCACGTAAAGCTGGCTCCATCTCCTCAGCCAAACGACTTTATCTTATAGTGGCCGCCCCCATGGATCCTCTCGTGATGTCTCTAGCCATCTCATCAGCGTCCCAGACGCGCTGATATCAAAAGTCCGATGCCAACCCCCAACTCCCTTACGCCGTCCCCTTCCCACCCCCCTCCGACCGGTCCACCCACTCCCTCGCCCGCTTCATCAGCGCCAAGATCCCCTCCGTCTTCTTACTATCCAGGAACTCCACACACCGCCGCACGCGCGCCCCGCCCTCCTCCATCTCGAGCATGAACACGTACTCGCCCTCGTACTCCCACTCGGCCTCCGCGACGCCCTCCTCCGCCGCGAGCCCCTTCACAATCTCGTCCCGGAAAGCCGCTCTGGCCGTGGCCCAGATCACGACGCCGTTCGAGGCCTCGCTCTCGATGTACTGCCGGGGGGCGACGGGGAACCCGGCGAGGACCCTGCGCAGGTCAGCGTTGTGCCGCAGGAAGCCCTCGCGGGTCATGGGCCGTAGGCCGAGGGACGCGGGCGCCATGACGTGCTCGTAGTCCGGGGCGAGCAGGGAGGCGAGGAGGGCGGCGTCGAGGGTGGCGAAGTGGGCCATGTATGACTTTGCCGTGCGCATGCGTGCGGATTCTTGGGCCATGATGGCGGTGGTGGACCTGAGGGTTAGAGGTACAGATGGCTTCTGGGTGGGTGGATGCTGGTCAGTCGATGTGTCTGTTGAATCTTGTGGAGATGGAAGAAGAGAGACGGCCGAGGTGGTTGCAGATGCCCGACTCAAGGAGCAGAGATGGTCCTCTTAGAGACGGGGATTGCGCAGTTACGAACCTTCTAAGTCCGCTTTTGAGATCGTCGCCATCAGCTGAGGCGGGGTTTAACAGATGGTATATCCGGTCATTGCCTCACCGTGTCTTCCCGTCTGAAAGCGAGGGCACGAAGCATAGCTCTGGGGCGTATTAGCAACCTAGTATATCCATCAGACGTCGTTACAACGCATGTTTAGTAAAGTCTTTAGATGCTTACATCGATTACACGAACCCGTGTCGATATCTACCTGGCGGCAAGAATTTTGGTCTCCTGGTGAGAGCAACGCTGAAGTCCCATATCATATCCTTCCTGTATACCCAGAAACACCATGCGCCGCAGACTGGTGGGAGGAAGCGTGCCCGAACCCCCAAGGTCTCGCAGCGAACCAGAACACAAAAAACCAAGTTGACGCGCCCCAGATTTGAACTTGTCGACCGCCCGCACACAGAAACCCCACCCACAGTGAGCAGCCGCCCACTTTCATCCCATATATAACCCCAACTAGCAGCTCCGTTTCCCAACGGGTGAGACAGTACGCGTTGGGGGATTAGCTCAACGGAGAGTTCGCTCATAAATCGACAGAACTGGAGGAACACCATCGCCTTGCGATGGGAGGGCCGCGAGTTCGAGTCGCTCCAGAAGAGACATTCCATTGAATTACCGTGCTTTAACCGATGATCCCCAGATACAGTGCCAACCGTGCCGCCCCTGGGTTGGAGTCCACTGCAAAGAAATACCCATACCAAACTCGAAAGAGGGGCGCGCAGTAGCATCAAGTGATGGCTGGGCGTTGATAAATTTTTTCGACTTTTCGTCGATCGATTGAATTTTTTTTGGGGCGTTCTGCAGATGCCGAGTGACGGTGTTCCAGGGAGACGTAGGGTCAATTGGGAGGCAGTACGCGATGGGCGTGAGGGCATTGAGCTGCGGCAAAGACGACGATGCCCGCTGCTCAAGGTGTTGCTCACTGGCCGTACCAGGGTCTTTGCGGATCTGGGTGGGCGCCCTCAGCAGCACCTTCGGCCCCCAAAAAGTCCATCCACGCATCATCCATGAACTGGTCAGCCGCCTCGAACGCCGGCACGTTGGGCCACATCATGGGGTATACGCTTTCCATCTGCGTCTGCGGGCTCTCGTCGACGGCCAGCATCATCTCGTCCATGTGCTGCTGGTACGGGCCCTGGGGGTGCTGCATCTGGGCCTGTGTGCCTCCGTTGCCGTGGTGGCGGCTGTTCATCATTTGGCTCGATATCGACGGGATGTTGTCGGCGGCGCTCATGTTGGGCGAGGCCTGCGGGAACGGCGGTGGGACGTTGTCCAGGTAGCGCCCGCACAGCTCGGCGATCACGCCGTAACATCGTGCTGCGCTGACGTTGACGGGTGCCAGGGAGGCGACGGTCTGCAAGGCGGTGGTGATTTGACGGCGCCAATCGGCAGCTTGGTCGGACAGAGGCAGGTTTCGAAGACAGATGCAGGGAATCAGCGCAGCTTGGAAGATGAAATACCTAGTTTGTCCTGTCAGATGGCGGTTTTGATGTAATGCAGGGGAAGGCTGCATGACTTACAGAGCATACCAGGCAGCCATCCGAGTATTTTCGTTGGTGGACCAGTAGTTGCTGATGGACGTGATGGAGTACTTGGCGTCAGCTAGACAGCTGTTGTAGGCATGCAGGCTCGCAGGCGAGTCGTCATCCGGACGACCGTCGCGAGCCCGAAAAGCCTTGCGGATCACGAAGGGCCGGTACATGATGATGCGGAAGTTTCGGAATCGCCAACTCAGGCCCACATGCGCGAATGTATAGTTCGGCGGCACGGTCGCAGACTCTGCGAAACAGGGTGGGATCTGCTTTAGCCAGGGCTCGATACGCTCCTTATCAAGCTCCACCAGCTCTTCGGCACCCGGCAGGGGCTTGCTGATCACTCTGGTGTAGATGTAATTTGTGGCGAGATGGAAGGCCGCTTGTATCCGAACAGCGGTGTAGGGCGTAATGTCTGAAGTCTCAGCTGGATAGTTGAGCGAATTCGGTGTGAGTTCCTGCATGCATGTTAGCATATGGGATCAATGCGTGTTGACAGAGTGGGACCGACCCTATCATGAACGTTTCTTGGCAGAGACACCTCGACGCCGTCGAACGGCCAGGTTAATGGCCTGCTGAAAGTGATGGTGGCACCGCAGTCGAAGACGCAGAGGGACCACCAGACCCTGCGGCGGATCTCCATGTTCAGCGGCGAGATGTTCCAGCCCTGGAACTCCTTATGCAGCCCCAGGCCCATAGCCATCCTCACTGCAAGACCGAGGTAGTTGTATGCGGAGTTTGGCCTGTCACGCTTTTGCTGGTAGTTCGACGTGAGGGTCAATGCTTGGACCAGGGTCAGGTTGCCGAGCTCCAGGAAATTGAAAGTCAGGATGGACCGCGCCTGGGCGAACAGCTGGAGGTCGAGATTGTCTGGCGTCTTGGCCGAGCTCCAGACACCGATAGCAGCGACGACGTAGGCGAGAACAAGCCACGAGTCACCGTGTGGCCGGGGGATGACCTCGGAGAACTGGGCCCGGAATGTCGGCTCGTGAAGGATGGGGTAGCTCAGGTGAAAGAGCTTGAAATAAGCGTCGACCATGATGTCGGCGATCTGCCGGTTCGGATTTGGCTGCTGGATCAGGGACGGGTAAGAACTCATCGACGGGGGCCTCGACCTCGCCTGGGAGGTCCGTCTCTTCATGTTGGGCTCCAAGAGCCGGATGAAGGCTGCGCCGGACGCCACACCCAGATAGCCGCCCTCCTTCTCGCCGACCGACAGCGAGGCCATGCCATCCAGAGCTGCGTCGTCCGGATCGTTCGGGTTCGGCGACAGCGCGGCGGCGAGGCTCGCCATGTCGTCCTGCTCATCCCACTCAAAGTCGTCCGTGGCCGGCGGGGTTTCCAGAATGGTAGACATGCCCCTCTGAGGCACGCGGAAGGGCGCAAGCCGGCCGTTCTCGGCGCGGTGCGGCTGATACTCGGGAGGTTTGAGTTCCGCGGCGGCGTGCGCGGGAGTCGAGCTGGGGCCCGGGGCAGACTCACTGTCGTGGGCCGCATCGTCGGAAGGCTCGGGCTTGACCTGCGACGGCGTCCTGGCGGCGTCGGAAGAGCCCGAGGCCGTGCCCGGCTGGTCAAGCTTGCTGAAGTCGAAGGACGAGTCGCTTGATGTGGTATTTGGCCGCTGCGACGGCGATGCGCTGGAGCCGGATGCAGCGCCCCTCTGCGACAGAAGATGCTGCGGCAGGAGGGCGCGCATCTGGCGGACCAGCGCCTCGGCCCTCTCCAGCCTCTCCTCGACCTCAGTCAGGTGCCTGGCTTCGTGGTCAGCGGTGACAGCGGACGCGGGCGATGGGACGGAGGGCGGTTTTGGGGATATGGATATGGTCTCCAAGTAGGGGATAAGACCCACTTTCTGGTCAACGGGGTGCGCGAGTGCTTCTCATAGAGACAGTGTCTCCGGTACTTGACGCAGAGGTTGCATGTCGGTATGGCCTTGTTGCACTTGGACTTGCGCCGTCGACATTCCTTGCAGGCCTGGTCCGCAAAGCCGAGAGGGATGTCGAGGTCTCCGAGCCCGGCGCCCAGGCTCAGGGCCAACTCTGCTGAAGGCCCTGACCCGAGGCCGGAATTGCCCTCTGAGAGGCTAGTGGCGTCTGCTGACGACGAGACGTCATCCATTTTCCCAAGTCTGTCGCGGGTGCAGGGCAACGGGCGGTGGTTGCTGTGCTGTGAGGAGGGCGAGAGGGAGGGAGGCAGGAGGATGAGCGTGAGTCTGACGCGGGCTGCGAGAGAGTTGCGGTTTAGGTCCAGCTCGGGCAAGTTCTTAGTTGGCCACGCCCGGACTCACGATGTTTTACGGCGGCCTGTCCACCTATCTGACTGGCCCGTCTTCGCTGCCCGGTGGAGGCTCCCAGCCCACAGCCCAGTACGCCCCACGCTAGACCACCTGGGAGCCCCTCCAACACCACTGGCCACACCACTGGCCACACCACCACCACCAGCCGAGGCGACCCTCCAGCCACTGTGTTACTCAGCAAGCCCTTCCCGCCAAGAGGCCCTCCCGTGCCTCCCAAGAGCGGAGAGGGAGGGATCGGGGAACTTTTGGACCCCACACGTAGCAAGAAGAAAAGATCCACCTCAGTTTCCCGTATTTTTCTTTTTTTCTCTTTATGTTTCCCTTCCTTTTCCTTCTCTTATTCTGACAGCTATACTGGCTGTCCACCCTCTAGCTGCCCCTTCCCCCCGCCCACAACCCTTCGCAGCCTCAGCTCTGTTCGACAGCCTGCGTTGCGAGGCCCTGTAACGCCTATGACGGCAGCCAAGTCTCTGCCGCGATCTGTCCGTTCGCGGAGTAAAGACTCGCTGGAGATGGAGTCCCCCTTTGTTGGACCCTGAATCCGGTGGCTGATGGGCCCAACCCGCCCCGGCGCCTGCTGGGTACTGGACGTGACAGCCACACTAGCGCGTCAACTGACCTAAGAATCGGGCCCCCTTTGGGCGATTCAGGGTCCTCTCGCACTCCCCAAGCGGGCACCGGATTCAGGCACACAAGCCACCCGGTAGCCCTTCCCATTGGCGACCGCTCCAGCCCTCTGGGGAAGTTCAGGGGAACGCCCCTGGTGGAATCTGTCATGCCCGGCTGAGATCTCCAGGCGGCAGGTTCCAACATCCCCTACTGGGCAGAGATCTCCTGGAGACATCGGCATCCTACCTTTGAGATCGGATGTCGCTATCCGCGATAGGAGCTGTTAGCAGCATGACATCTCCACGCCGCGATGAATTTTTTTTTTCCTCAAAAGGGGGGTTAAAAAAAAAAAATAATCCGTCTCATCGCCGAGGGTCAGACTCGTGTCTAGCCTGTCTGTGCTGTAGAGTGCGAGCCAGGACACAGGTTCACGGTGCTCACATCGCGGGCAACAACATACAGGCGATCCATCTCCACACCGTCACCACGTGGTCCGCAGTCCCCGGACCTCGATGAATTGTGCAGACACACCAGGACCCTTGACCCACTTGCCACTCGGTTATCAACGGGGTATCGTGCCGATGAGGACGCCGCGTCGAGTGAAATGCGCGGCTGCTGTCGATACGGACAGTGGTGTAAGTGTTTCGTGGCTTGAATCTCGACAACCCCATAACAGCAGAGCACATGTGATCTATCGTCCCTTTGAAGACCCCTGAGGGGGGGGGTGGGTTGACAAAATTCTATTCCTGGACTTGCATTTTTCGGGCACACCGAGGTGAAGGGACGCTCGTTTCTCCCTCAAATAACACTGTGCAGTCGCACGTTAACAGAATTGTCCTGGCACGGTCAAGTATGCTTGATCTCACTTGTTCATGGGATTGCAACTTAGCCTTTGCTGTTCACCTAGATTTTTGGACAGTCAACATCGTTATAGGAAGACGAATATAACTACTCTGCAAGAACATCGGAGAGGTTTCATTTTCAGGTTTATCCGTGCCAGAAATGCCTGTGTGGCTTGAAAGATGCATCTCGTTGCTCAGCATTATAGGCCAAGTGAAACCGTAAATCATTCCAGTTGGATGTGACAGGACACTAGTTTATACTAGAAGGACATCTATAGCTTTTAAATTGTAACAAAAAAAAAATAATTCGCGGCACTAGGTTGTGTCGCGTCCATAATGAAAAGAAGGAACGTCATACCAGACTATCTTGTATCCTATTACTCTCACTTTTTATCAATTCTCTGGACAAAATGCACAAACGCCAGGTACTACAATCCTGAGAACCAAAAGAAAAGGAAAGCAAAAAATAAGACAAGAGGAGAAGGGAAGAGGGGAGAGGCAGGAAAGGGTGGGGAAAGGGTGGTTGCGTGAATTGCCTGGCAGAAACACCGAAGGAATTATCAATCTCGTGGATGCGTCTTACCACCCACGAAGTCCACCATTGCAGCAATTCAGGATGAGAATGAAAGAAAAGTTTGCAATCACTTTCGAGGGGCCAGTCCATCCCCGAGCCTTGTGTGTGTGTGTGTGTGTGTGTGTGTGTGTGTGTGTGTTTGTGTGTGTGTGTGTGTGTGTGTTTGTGTGTGTGTGTGTGTTTGTGTGTGTGTGGCCGTTCCTTGACCGCACTAGCACCATAGAGAATGCCACGAGGATGCGCCGTCTATGCATGGGCTCGCTGGTGTCCTTGCACTAATTAGCTCCGTGACTTCTCCGAGAGGTTGGTGAAATAGACCTAGAAGAATGAGAAAGTACGCCCAAGCCAATTCAACACATCCCCTCACGGGATGAAGCATACAGCAGCCGCAAGGCCAGCGTCAAGAAATGTAGCCGATCCAGCGGTCACCGCGCCAGCCAATAGCTTTGCACCGATATCACCAGATCTTAAGGCAAGTGCGCCGTACTTGAAATCCATAAAGAAGCCACTGTTTGACGCCTCTAAATAGGTTACTATGTATGTGGCGCCGAATGTGGCGTCGGTTGTAGCGTAACTTTAAACTCGTGCCGTAGCTACTTATTTATAGCGTTAATAACAATACTCGTAAATTTAAAAAAAGTATTTTTTTGTTGGATATAGCATTGCACCAGTATTTACCGGCAAGTGCCTGGTGATTTCACCTGGGGATGCCAGTATGGGCGGGTCTGTTATCCCTAAAAACACCATACATGCTTTCTATATAGCCTGCAAAGCTAAACGGGGAGGCGAGCGAGGATAGAGCTCTCCTAATAGAGGGGTCATAAAACGAACGGCAATGGGACAAGATAGATATAACAAAAGGGACCCAGAACTATCCCTATACTCTGATCAGAGCAGAACGGATAGAACTGGGCCCTTTCGAAAGATAGCAAGGCAGAAAATAGATAGGTTGCAAATCAGGATTTTTGAAGGGAAGACATATTGATTCATATCTAGCTATACAATCTCTCTTCCTCTTAAGGGAACGAGGGGACGGCATAGCCTATATATATATATATATTTAGAGCCTTAGCTAAGGTCTAAAAAATAGTACGGATGTTAAATCTAGTTAGGGTTAGAGCAAAAATCTCTATTCCTTACGACAGTATATATATATAAGATGCTTTAAGTAATTTTTTTCTTTTAAAAAAAGAAGGGGGGGGAATTCTTTCTTAATATATAAAAATGCTATTAAAAAGGTAGAAGAGGTGGAAAGGGCAGAAAAGGTGGGAAGGGCAGAAGAGGTGGGAAGGGCAGAAGAGGTGGGAAGGGCAGAAGAGGTGGGAAGGGCAGAAGAGGTGGGAAGGGCAGAAGAGGTGGGAAGGGCAGAAGAGGTGGGAAGGGCAGAAGAGGTGGGAAGGGCGGTAATTGAAATAAAAAAAAATCGAAAAGAGGGGTAATCGGAAAAGAAAATAATCGAAAAGGAAATGATTGGAAAGAAAGTAGTAGGACTTATGCAGCTTCAAATGACTCATTGCAATGCTAACGAATTGATTGGAATATAACGTACTTCAGACAACGCATACTGCATATTTATCCGCTTTAATAACCAATAAGCATTTGCAAATTTGGTAAGATGTGATGTGGTGGCTCGTGGAAAGAGTAGAAAAGGTGGAAAGGGCGGTAATTGAAATTAAAAAAAAATCGAAAAGAGGGGTAATCGGAAAAGAAAATAATCGAAAAGGAAATGATTGGAAAGAAAGTAGTGGGACTTATGCAGCTTCAAATGACTCATTGCAACGCTAACGAGTTAATTGGAATATAGCGTATTTCAGATAACGCATGCTGTATATTTATCCGCTTTAATAACCAACAAACATTTGCAAATTTGGTAAGACGTAATGTAGTGGCTCGATGCACATAGTTTTAAAGTTTTAAAGTTAACGTTAATTGTAGTAGCTTATATAAATACCTTTCTCTTTTCCGTTTTTTATTTTTTGTTTTTATTTTCATTTCTATTTTACTTTACCGTATCTTCTCATACATTTAAATCATATTTGCAATACTCTTTTTGATATCTATTTTTACCTGCCTAATATGGCCGAAAAGCGAAACCGAACGAGTGGCGAAGTGGTTGATAAACCTCCTTATAAGAAAATCAAAGAGTCTAGAGAGGAGGGTAAATTCGAGACTGCACGGCCTCGGCTTGAAGCACTTGGTGCCCGGCCGCAGAACAATTCGAAATCAACAAGAACGACTGGATCCCATAGTAACACGGAGTCTAAGAACACCGCGCTCGGAAGCCGCGAATCCACCAAGGAAGCGGAAGTCCGTAGCGCTTGGGAGAAGTGGATGAGGGCTTATTACCCTGCTACCGTTGTCAAGGCTGTGAGAGAGGTCTATCGCCGCAAGGAAGCAACAGAAGCGAGCACAAGCTCGGCCTCGACAAAGTCTGCAGCGCCTCTATCGTCAGTCTACATTGTCACTTGCACCCTCCAGGGTACATATACGAAATCTGTCATCGTCGGAGCATACCCTACTGCCACTCTAGCCAACGAACATGCCATGACGTGCTTCGTCGATAAGTTCGGGTACCTGTGTAAGGTGCGTGACGAGAGGTGGAAACAAGGCCAGGACTGGCCTGACAGTCTCTACCGTGTGGCATGGGACATCGACTCAGATGATTGTTGGTTCGCTGTGAGCCGGACTACACTTGGATATGTGTGGGTCAAGGCAGTCAAGAATGTCATTGAAGACCAGCCACCTACGATGCGAAGTATCGCGGATGACGAGGGGGCGCCAACAGCACTCGACGAGTTCTTGGAAGCCTTCCTGGCCAGGGAAGGTATATCTGTCTCGGATGAGGGCGTTGAGGAAGTGTGAACTGTTATGACCTAGGAAGTGCAAGATCACAAGAACAGGTCGACTCGGTGGAGTCAGGACCTTGTTTGCTCGGATCTAACATCCGAAGCAGGGACACAGGACCACGTTGGCTCGGATCCAACATCCGAAATAGGGACATCTCTTATGTAAGGACAAAAGACGCACTTGATTCACAAGGAAAGGTTAGGATTATGGATCGCCTGGATAGCTGAGCGATCCATGGATATGTAAGGATAGGTTTGCGATCTAGGTTATCTACGACTGAAGAGGTGGAAATATAAGATTGGAACTTCCCTACTATCGGAACAGATTTCATAATCGCCCTTCAGTCGTCAATCTAAGGATTTGTTTGATTCCTACTTGAAAAGCCCACAGGCTAATAATGATCATTGCACGCCGATCCCTTGAATTGTACAAATAACATAAACCCATTCGACCTTATAAGGTACGGATACGTCTAAACCCAAGGGTTTGGTGTGTGATCATTACGTGAACCAAACTTCATGCCAATACTTTCATATATTGTGGCGGTGTTATTCAACAGGGTGCATCCACAGCTCCATGGTTAGGGTGACTTTGTGAGGAGCAACAGAACTGATATATAAATGACGACTTCTGAACTATCTCTTATGCAATGAGTACATCAAAATCCTTGATCCCAGACACCTCTCCTATGCACAGAGCACATGGCCTACTGGGAAGGACGCAAACCCTCTTCTTCCTCTGTATACACGCGGCCGTGGCAGCCAGCCTGGCCTGCCAGTTGCCAGTTGCACGGAAGATGCACGTGGATGTCAACGGAGGGTCAAGGAGCTCGTCCCAGCAGTCGAGGCTGGTGAGCCAGCTATATTGTGCCCCAGGACCTTGGGACGATTTTATCTCCTCTTCATCCTGCACACGAGGAGAAACCACATCCTTCTGTTTCTCAGGCTTAGAATTATGCGTACATTTCCCAAGTCGTTCAACGAGGTCGCTTTCGAAAATCGAGAGTATGTCGAGATCACCTATGTCCACCCCCTTGTCGTTCACGGTGATGACAGACTCGAGCAAGACAGCCTGTCTGTCACGGAAGCCTCTCGCACCCACGTCAAGTGGTAATTCAAAGTCTGTCAAACTCAAATGAAGCGAAGTGCTTTTGAAAGAATCGAGGAATTGCCCATCAAAGGGGGCGTGGTTGATCAGCTGCCAGGAGCTGGGGTCAGCTTCTTTGAGTATCGGGTTTGCGGGAGGGACCATGAACGCCATCTCAGACCGGCCCAAATTGCCAAAGACTCTTTTGACGGGCTGTCTGGGGGTAAAGTCAGATGGATCGCTCATAAGAGCAGAGGCGACGAAGATGGAATCGTAACTTGACATTGCCATCACGCCTTTGAGAGTTGACGGGTTGATGAGAAGTTGGCCTGACTCGAACATTACCAAACATGAGAAGATAACATGCAGATAATCTTCATTGGAAGAAGATAAGGGTAAGAGTTGAGACCATTCTGTTGAGTTCACGGGAATTTTGAGGACCTCGAGGCTGACTGTTGCGCCAGGCAGTGTCTGATACAGGGTCTTTGCAAACACCATGGCAGATAAAGCTCGATTGATTGAACACTGACGGAACCAGCGGTGCAGGTGAGCGAACAGTAACTCAGGTCTTGTAGTTCGCGACCGCAACGCAGCCTCAACTTCGTCAATGGTGGCTTGATATCCCGCCGCGGTCATAGTGCTGGGTTCGCGGTTGATATGACACTTTTCGCCTTTGTAAATGCCGCAAGAGTATGTATTGCCGAGTACAAATTCATAAAACTCCATTTTGTCATTCTGAGAATTGTGCCATACGAAGCAGTTGGCCGTTTCGTGGAACCTTGGGTTGAGCCACGTCAACTCTTCTCCGAGAGCCTGAATTCGAAGTTTTCTAGCATTATTGTAGCATCGGATGCAGTCTGACTCACACTCGGGTGATTCCTCATGGATGGTAGGGAACTCATCGTACTCTTCATATCTTTTGCATTTTACCACCCCAGGGTGGCATGCTTTTGTGCAGTGGGTTTGGTTGACAGCCGTACAGAAACAGGGAGGTCCCGTTGTGGCGTTCATGCAGCCGCAAGTGTCCCCGGAACAACTGATTATACTCTCTTCGTCCACGTCTGCTGTTTCCCCGACTATCCAGCGACGATGACCTTCTCCTATATGACTGGATTCGCCGGCTGATATTTTCTCTGAACTCCGGCGGGAAGGCAAGGCCGATGCATATTCGTATCTGTAAGCATCATGTGATTCGTCACCGTGGTCTTCCACATCAGGATGATATTCGATTCGAATGGGACTATAAATATAGTCGCCGCTTTGAGATTTGAGATCTTCCGGGGAGTCTGTCCATCCCCCCATGTCCCGCTCCTGTTGCGGGAAATATCTGATGATGAGGTCTTTTGATTCGGAATTTAGGGAGCAAGCAATTCGCCTGAGGAAATTGATTTTCTCTTCCACGTTTTCGTCAAACATAAGAGCCAAGATCGCTTGAAAACTGGATAGGCCAAAAGCAAATTCTGATTGGTGTTGATCGTTGTTGAGGAATTCGCCCTTTGAACGGATACCTAGCGCTAGTAGCTTGGAGTACTGCTGAGACACCACGCCTGCTGCACGCAAGTAACGATCAGCAGCTTCCGAGAGCAAGGAGAGCCAAGATATGTCGGGCAAATCGGGATTCTCAGCGAATCGTTCCGTCATCTGCCAGAGAAGGCGGATGAGTCGGCAACACCGAGATGTATCCGGGCAGAACGTCCGCAGCCATGGCGAAATTACCATTCCAAGGATGACAATAAGGAACTCTTCCATGGAAACGCGGGAATTATCCGGTGCGAGACGGCCGCGGGCAACAACGGGTGGAGAATAATATCGCATATGTGCCATCGGTAGGGACCAGAAAATGCCGGTTGAATCTCCGTCTGCTGATGAGATGTGAACGGAGAAGGTAAGAAGAGAGCCATTCATCAGAGGATCGTTTTGCTCAACAGGCTTCATGATATCGCATAGCACTGCCATATTCGGATAAAGATGCCAGGCAGAGATAGCGAGTAGTATCGCTCCGTCTCGTATCTGCTGAGGTATGCCCTGCACGAGTCGTTCCATAGCTACCATCGCGGACGTCCACGCCTTGGTAACGCTATCGTATAGGTCGCCGCTTGCGTTTACAGGGACCGCGATATTGCTTATCACAAGCATTAGTTGCGTTTGCTGGACACTTTTTGCCGCATCTGCCGTTTTGATCCAGGACCTGGCGCTGCTATCCCAGGCGGCCAGCTGCTCGCGGCTGAAAGTCTGTTGTGCAGCTATTAGCGCAGCTACATTGCTGCCGTCGACCGTTCTGTCCATGACTTCCATTTTACGGCGCTCGATCAGCTCAACCCAGAGTGAAATGGCTTCATGCTTCTTCCAGATTCGCGCCAGCATACACGCTAATAGTTGGACGGCCATGGCGCCCTCGCCAGACGTGGCCTGTTTGGAAATTAGCTATAGGGGAAATCCACAAAGGTGATTAGATAGAAGTGATTAAAGACCGGAAGTCCGTAGGGAAGAAGAATTATATCAATAACAAAGTGGGATGCCAACGCACGAATTCCGGGGCGGATATTCCAGCACTCATAAGTCAAGTCGACACTGGGAGGGTAGAACATCGACTATCCCGCCCAAAGGACACGCCATATCAAACAGGAAGGATACAGACACGGGTTCCGTAGAGGCTCTCGGGATGCGCCATACTTTTTTTTTTTTTTTTTTTTTTTCTTCTTTTTCCCCCTCCACTTCCGCGGTTTCATTGAGAGAAGGCGTGGCTCAAAGACGAGAGGTCCACCTCAACGAATACTCTTTGTCGTAAAAGAAAACCTGCTTGAGAGAGTGAGGGTTATTCGAATCTACTTACCGCTGCCCAGATGTTGGTTGCATCAGGCCCCGCCTGGGAGGCGAAAATACCAAAGCCTGGACCCGGAGCGTGAGCTTGCTCTTTGGTCATCTTGGACGAGATCTCAGATACGCGCTCGCCGTAGGCCCTGAGGAGATTTGGGATCTGCGGCACTAGAGGCTCGAAAAGTGCGCCGAGCTTCCTAGCCGTAATGTGAGGCAGACCAGTCTCGGCCTCAGTGCGACGATGTTTGGAGAGGGCATCTGCCAGGATCCGTTCAGTGTCATTCAATATGTCCTGAAACAGAAATGTCGCTGGGAAGAGCCATTCATCGAGCAATTACTCCTTTGCTTACTTCTGACACCATGGAATTCTTTGGGAGCCTCCACTTTGACCAGGGAAAAGTCGAAGTTGAGGTTTGCCGCTGCGACTGTGAGCTCGGTGGGCACTGACAGCAAGGCCGTACTGAGCTTTCCTATAGACGACATAGCGTCGGTCAGCCGGCTTCGTGGATCGAGCAAATGTGGGAAAGAAATAGTTCAGGACAGGTTGGTCATGTCCGAGGATATGGTTGCCGGGAAATTGTGCTTCATAAAAGATCAGGCGTCATCACTACCCACTTGAGATGTGCTACCTGAGGCTTGATAGTACAGGTTCTGTCTTGCCATCATCGCCCAGGCATGACCACAAGACTACTGTAAGACCTCAGCCAGTCAAACAATGTACAGTAGTACTGGTCGCCTGGTCCCATTGTCAATAGTACTAAGCACGCATGTGCATCTCTGAGCATTGACGGGATCATGCAGGTGGAGGCCGTCATTCGTTGTACATTTTGCCTTTTTGTTACTCCGCCTCCGGCACGGCTCATACCTGTGCATTTTCAACAATGACGCAGATTATGTAGAACATTTACATAATCAGCGAACTGCTGTAAGTCTCAGCCATTCATACAGTGACACATCGTGTGCATCCCCGGGCATTTGACAGAATCATGCAGGTGGAGGGCGTCATTTGAGACACGCCGTTACGCTGTGAAGCCTATGACTAAGTAATTAGTACCGTCGGTATCTCGGTGACTCACCCGAGCTCGATCTTCATCTCGAAGCTTTAAATCCTCGGAACATCTCCTTCTCGATGCTACCGCTAGTGATGAAATTATCCTCTTTCCTCGTAGCCTCTGGGTAACTTCCTTGTTGACATCAGCCCATCATGCACTTTGTGACCCTCAACGTGTTCACAGACACGCCTTTCCTGGGAAACCCCCTCGCCATTGTCATCGTCGAGGACAAAGAGCGGGCGTCACTGGAGAATGAAGACGGCCCGACCAAACAGCTCATCGCCAAGGAGTTCAACCTCTCCGAGACCGTCTTCTTCTTCCTCCGCCCCAATGAGACGCTCTCCTCGCCGGACCGCTCCTCTCCCGAGCGGGAGATAGGCATCTTCACCATAGAGGGAGAACTCCCCTTCGCCGGCCACCCGACCATCGGCACCGCCTACTTCATCCTGCACCACCTGGGCTGGGACTTCATCACCACCCTCCAGCCCCGCGCCGGGCCGATCGCGATCGCGCGGGCCGACGACCCGGGCTCGGTCACGGCCCACATCCCGCACGACGTGCACCTGCACTCGCGCACGCTGCGCTCGCTCTACGAGCTGGGCGACGCCACGGTCACGGCGCAGATCCAGCCGGCCCTGCACGCGGACCCGCGGATCCGGGACGCGGAGCTGGACGCGCCCATCTTCAGCATCGTCAAGGGGATGACCTTCCTGCTCGTCCGGCTCCCGGACGCCGACCACCTCGCCCGGGTGACCACCGCGAACCGGCTCGACCTGGGCAACTACGTGAGCCTGCTGGACGCCGGGTCTTGGGGCCACGGCTTCGTCGCGCGGTACTACTACGTGCCGCAGGCCGCGGTCGTGGGCGAGGACGGCGTGCGGACCGAGACGCTGAGGGCGCGCATGGTGGAGCTCGGGTTCGAGGACCCCGCGACGGGGAGCGCGGCGTCGTGCCTGGCATCTTACATGACCTTGCAGGGGGACGTCGACGAGGCGAGGTATCGGGTCACGCAGGGCGTAGAGATGGGGCGGAAGAGTGATATCCTGGTCGAGGTCGCTGTGGGTTCCGGGGAGGGCGGTGCCAGGGAGGTCAAGGAGGTGAGGCTGGGTGGGTCTGCGAGGATGGTGATGAGTGGCGATATCAGGGTCTGAGAAGGTGACAATGAGGACTGCCCGGTAGGAGGGTATCGTTGCACGAGGACACCGCTCCTCATACACATGGTGTTGGGTTCAAACGGACACCACATCAGAGCAGGGCGGGCATCGTATCCAGACTCGGCACAAAATATTAGGCTTTGTCATCGAGACATGAAGCAGCCATAGCTTTGGATAAGACACTGTACGAAGAAGATTATAAGAATCGCTATAGCGCTGCGATGATTGGACGATAGCTTAAAGTCTGACTACATTGTATAATATCCAAAAAGGTGACCGGCTTAAGGCACGGTGGTAACGTAGAGTTAATGACACATGCTAAGACATAAGGTAACTATAGATGTTTCCCTTTAAAAGATCGAATGATATGCAGAAGCTCAATGCAAATTGTATAGTCGCAGATGATCGTAGACCACGTACTCACATATTCTTTCACTCACCAACATCTTGGGATACCATATCCACGTACTTAAGGCCTTCGCGAGAACACGAGGTCTAACTTAGGAGTGGCCATAGTAAAGTTGTCCCTGATACCAGCCAGGAAGGCCTCCTTGGTCTGGCCCGGTGCAAATGCTACATCGTAGCGGTGGGCGATGAGTGCCGTCACTCGGCGTACCTCCATCAACGCCAACTGCTTGCCCACGCAGGAAAACCGTCCTTTTACGGATTATCAATATTAGCGACTTTCAAACACTTGCGAAGACGATATTACAGTGATTACGTACCGACAGAAAATGGGGCATCAGGAGTGGCATCCTTTACCAGTTCCGGCCTCGTAGTCCACCGCTCAGGAATGAACTCATCACCCTCGGGGAACGTCCTCGGGTCTAAAAGCTCATTAGCTGATCGATCCTGTCACGCGGCATGCGTAGGCGGCCCTTTGGATACTGACCTCGACAGAGTGTGTAACTTGGCGTCATTACGATCGTGTTTCCAGGGATGAACCTCTGGCCGATGTGGATGCCCTGCGGCGGTGTCTGCCTTTGCAAGCCCGACGGGACTGGCGGGAACAGGCGGAGGGACTCGTCGATGCACGCCTGCAGGAATTCGAGCTGGCCAAGGGAGCTGGTGTCTAGGTCATCCAGGCCCGCGCCCTCGGCGAAGAAAGCATCCACTTCCTTCTGGAGTGTCCTGTAGACGTCTGGGTGGGTCGCCAGGTTGTAGAATAGGCAGGTGAGGGTAGCTGCCGTTGTGTCACTGGAGCATGACAATTAGCCTGATGGATGTGCCAAAGGATGTCACATGTCAGGCTGCTTGCTTACCTCCCTGCGACAACGATTAGGCTGGCGTCACCAATGAGATTCTCCTTTTCCTGCCAGGTGGGCTTGGGGTTTTGGTTGAAGTCACTCAAGATCCAGTGAAAGACGTCAGGAACTGCTGGCTCGTTCTGAGGATAACACTGTCAGCACTGTCGACGTGTAGCCTGTTTTCCTTTTCTTTTCCAGGCCCGAAAGGGTGGGCCTCGATCAAAACTTGCCTCCATGCGTCTCTTAACCAGGCCTCTGACGAAACGCTGGAATCTTTGATACTCCCAACGACCAAAAGTTGCCTTAACGATTGGGAAAAGCCAGACCATACGCTGTAGTAAATGTGATCAGCTATCCAGCCTTTGATATCTCTAAATGATACATCTTATGGCGTTGCCGCAACAGGGTAAGAGATAGGAGTGCATTAGCCAGTTACGCGGTGCAGGGCTCGCGATCCTCTCTAAGCACGCTACAAGTTCAAGAGCAACCAGGTCGAGGTCTTGACTCACGCTGAAAAGCCCGATCAAAAACATATTAATATGCGTGGATGTGAAGAAGTAGTGGTCAATGCCGTCCTTCATCATGTTGAAGCTCCTCCCGAAAGCCAGATCGCCCATGATATCGAAGGAGTAATAGCTTTGCAAGTTAGCACATAACCGGTCCAGAGGATCGCGCTTCCGGGCCCGCATCCGAGGCGAGACCGCTGCCTACGAGCAGGCATGTCCAGTGCTCGTGACGAAGGGGGCAACACGCACTTGAACCATTTTGAGACATTGAGCTCCCGCCCCTTCTCCCGGTCAATGACCGTGAGTAGCTCATCAGTGTAAGCCGAGACTCGATCTTCATAGTCTTTCAATGCTGTAAAAAGGAATTGACTGTTAATGAACGGTTTGTATCGGAAGGCCCCGTGGTTATCGAGGGCTTATTAGCCGTCTACTAACCCTTGTTGCCGAAGGCTTTATCCCAGGCCTTCCTCCGGCGAGCATGCTCCTTCCTGTCACGCACCATCTGCAGGGCAATGGTCGGGTTCAGGATGTTATACCACGGGCCCCTCTCGCACTGCGAGGTGGCCGAGTGGATCGCGTTAAACGCAGCCGGATCGGCGATGGAAACCTCTGTAGGCCCAACCCTTACATAATCGCCATAGGTCTGGTGGAGGTCGCGCACGTCCTGGTAGACCTGGCCGCGCACGAAGCTCTTCCAGGTCATATACGAGGTCGACAGGCGGGCGAGGACCGGTCCGGGGATGTTTCCGAGCGGGTGGAAGAAGACCCTGTACACTAGGATGCTCGCATATAGGCCAGCGAGGGCGGCGCCGGCCCAGTACATGCCGTGCTGGATGGCGTTGGCCGCGGGCTCGGAGAAGAGCTCGTGGGCGAAGAAGCTGAGGGCGAGCTGGACGACCGCCCCTACCTCGAGCAGCGTGAAGCTGTGCGCGTCCCACTCTCCCGAGCGGAAGACGGCGAGGTGGAGGGCGATGCCGGCCGCGACGCCGGCCGCGAGTTCTTCCTTCGTCACTTGCACGTTGGCCATGGTTCTCATGACATTGCCATGCGATGTGGGGGGGTTCACGGTAGATCAACGTTGCACGGCCTCAACGAAAGCTCCCAACCAGATGTCGTGTAATGATTATAACCGCGGCACTATTATAAGTCCGTTTCGTGCTCCCGAGGCTTTATAGCTCCGCATTTGGCCTGACCTGATAGCCGCTGAAAGTGGGTTAGCTCGGCCCACGCGTGGAGGTAGGACTTCGATTCACCCGCAGTAAAGAGCTGAACCCCCGATTGTTGGCTATCAGCCTGTGAGTTGTCACCCTGACCGCTTTGGTCTAGTGGCCTGGCTGCATGTTAGTGGCAGGCAGTGGCCTGCGCCGGCGGCGACTATGGGTTGAGGCTCGACGCCGCCTCCCACGGGAGGGGAGCTGGCGATGCATCTGGCGATGCCATCGCATGTACGGACTACTGAAGGAAGCGAAGGCTCCGAGTTGACTTATGCTGTCCTACTGAGTACGGAGCCAACAGCTGCCCAGCAGCTGCTGCCCAGTCGGCCTAGCTTCGCGTGTTTGTTGCCCGCACCTGGCACGTCAGTTGGCTCCACAGCTGGTTACCATACCATAACGAGCATAGTAAACGTTCGTAATCCACAACCAGTGTCACCACTGCAGCTTTTCAATATTGTGCATCTCGAGCCCGCGAAGCATGCACAAGATTGCTCCTCCCCGGCAATACCGAAACCGGTCTGCGAGGGTGGTCAATGATGGCCCATCTAGGCTCCTCACAGGGTAATTAGATCTTCCTTTTGATAATGAGATATCGAACCCACTTGACAGTTGCTATTCTCCGTGGAATCCTCCGACGTGGATCACCATCCTCCTACGAGAACTTTCCTCCCTCTCGTCTCTGGCTTTCCTGGGCATTCTGGTCGCGATTTCTTCGTCTCGAGTCTGGTAAAAGATTTCTAGCTCCCGAAGGAGATTCCGAGAGCCCCCTAGCGCGCGAGCGCCTCGCTCTCGAGTCAACTCCAACCCCTGAGACCATCTCATAGTCTGTCGATCTTCCGCCGAGGCCCACCATTGCGAAACATGCATTGCCTAAGCGACGAGCTCAGGTCCGGAAAAGTGCCTACCCAGTCACGCCAGTATAGTAGACCTCTGGCTGCAAGCCTCCCGGCGAGGCGTTCAGGAACGCGGCGGGAGCTGGGTTTTATACGACGGGGTACATCACTAAGCAGAGAGCACCCTCCAAGGTGTCCTGGGGCAATGACTCGAGCGCCTCTGCCGCCGGGACTTTATAGGGCTGTGCCTCGAGGTTCATAGAGCTGCCACCGCAGGCGACAGCTCTCACGTGGCCTTCACCTCACGCATTTCTCCGCCTGTCGAGTCAACAAGCTCGAGGCTGTCAACGGTCGCGAGGCCGGCAGGGATGCCGCCAGACGAGATTTGGGCTCGCTGGGCCCGCCAGGCGAACATGGTGGTCCAGACCTGGTTTGCCCGCTCCACTGCCATCTTCGCATTGACGAGGAGCGCCGGGACGCAGATCAATAACGTTCAAGATTAACAGGCATGGCCTGTCTAAGCGGTGTGAGCCCCGGCAGCACCCCCCGCCCCACGGCCTCTTCGTTAAGGTTGGGCCAGAGACCAGCTTGGATTTCCGGGCGTTCTCGACGCTGTTGATCAGTGGATTACTAGGTAGAACGGGATGCAGTGTGAGAACAGCCCCTCAACACTAGAAATAAGCTTCATCAGGATGCCGCTGCTCCTTTTGTTGGCGTCGCTAGCTGCCATGACACAAGCGAGGCACATGTTGAACCCGCAGCGGTCGAAGGCACTACGTAAATCGTGACCAACTTTAGCGCCTCGGCCCTATTCGTAATTTCGTGTCTCTCACGTAGCAGTAGGACCTCCTGGCCCGGAAATTCGCTGCGGCACTACGGGATATTCACGCATGCATACGCGGCACCGGCGATGCACTTCGCTTACGGACAAGTGCCGCAGAGCCACCCGTACATTGCCTTTCTGGGCAGCAATACCAGGACCACCACACCATGAATCCATCTGTGGACCCCATCCCCCCTTTGTCCGTCTCTGGGTTATCCCGGCTGCGGTGCCGGCATGGGAAAGGAAGCCGGTTGGTGCAACTCCACACCCCAGGAACAACACCATGGCTCTCCGTGGTGACAATCGGCAAGAAAAGCAGACCATCACCATTCAGCTCGAGGGAGCGGGACCGACCCAGCCAGTCGCTGCCGCGGAAGAGCCTGGCAAAACTAAGCACTCCCGACCCTAGTGCTTATGCCACCGTTCAAAAGTATAGATGGCTTTGAGGGGGAGTTAGGATTTCCACGCTGCCCTCAAGCTGGGGAAACTCAGCATACCGACGATCTCTGCAGCAGGCAGTCTCGCGCCCAGAAGCAACAGACCCCATAAGCTCAGCGTCCCTTGCGGCTGAGAAATCTAGACGCCTCGTGGTGGCGAGGTGTGAAAGCTAATCACCGCCGGGGTCGTGGGTTGCGCTGTTCTCAAGAGAAGCAATGATAAAAATCATTCGACGCCTTAGCTTACAGCATATGCGGCTTCACTCGCTTGGCCATGTCCTGTGCAACCTTGTAATCAGAACGTAGTCATCCCAGCCTTTTAAGGCCTAAATGATCTCACTGATATGCCTCGTTTGGGCAATCCAGGATGTGACGTGCGAAGTTGCTTTCTGTTCCTGGTTCTGTCACGGGATGTTGTCGGGCCCGTGCTGCTACTGACTGGGCTGGGTTACATTTTACTTGTCGCCATACTGATACTACTATGGTATATACTTTACCATGGTAGTGCCTTGGCCTTCACTTGGCCTGGGAGGAGACTGCTGCTACGCAGATATTAGAACCCCTGAATCCGCTATTCTACCGCCGAGAAACATCCGGTGCCGGCAATTCCCAGATTGGTACCCGCAAATTAGGCTACTATACACCTTGGCGAACTTCCATCACTGTACTAAGCACGGCAGAGTAAGTCACGAGTCAGTCATGAACTCATCATGGCTGTCACGACTGCACGTAAGATGTAAGCTGAGGTGCTACGGAGCGTAGCGAGGGGCGGCCCCCCCGAGACCCGCGGCAGAGGAAGCAGCTGGGCGGCCTCGAGGAGTAACTTTCGGTACGGCCCTTGCGAGGGTGGAGGGTGGGACGATCGTCGGAGCAGGTAATTAGGGCCCGAAGCCGTAAGTAGTAGAGCAAGCCACAGAACTCGAACTATAGCGGGCTCTCTAATCCATTACGGCTCTGGCCAGACAAGGTGGATACTGCCTCGCTAAGTAAACGCACGCGTGGGAACAAGGAGCTTGCATTCTGGAAACATAAGTTTGTGGGGAAGCCGTTCCAGTCCCCTGGCGGAGGCCCCGCCCGTGGCCCACTCGATATCCGAACGAAATCTTTCCCTGGGTGCGCCAGGGTGCTTACGCGAGGTCCCTCCGCCTGGGAGAACAAAATATGGGGGGCTCGCCGTTGCGTGCGGCAAGTTCCTGATCTGCTCTGTCTATGCCCTGTATGAAATCGCAGCTCTCCGGGCTACTTCACGACCTCGACGTCCTGAGCTCGACACCGGACCGGGTTGCCAGCTTTCACGGTTGACGGACGAGTAGAGGTGCGGCCCGACAATATGTATCTTCCTTCACGAGCAGCCGGCCTCGTCGCCTCGCTGGTGGCCTGCGTACTCCTCCTCTCCCACCCGGTTGCTGCTGGTCAACCCGCCAGCAGGAGCGTAGAGACGACGTACTCGAGGCTGGTAGCGAGTCTGCCCGAGTGCGAGGTATGTGCAAACTCTCCTCTCCTCCCTGCAGCGATGCCTCGGTGCTCACAGGCCTCGCGCGTCAGGCAACATGTTTCGTTTCTGCCGTCGCCAACTCGTCCTGCACGACATCTGATATGTCGTGCATATGCGCCAGCACAACACAAACCACGATTATCGACGACATGAGGGAATGCGGCATTCCGACTTGTACCGTGGACGAGAGTCTGAGTGAGTCTAGTCGGGAGGGATGCCTGGGATGGGCGCTTGATCAGCTTGAACGGAGGGGCTGACGTTGTCTGTATAGGGGGGGAGGAATACGTCAAATTGGCCTGTGGGGCAACGGTGCACGATGAAGCTCCCCACCTGCGATCGATCTCCTGGACGCTTTACGGTGTCGCCCTCCTGTGTTTTGGGAGTCGCATCCTCGCCCGGACGCCACGGTTTGGCGGTGTATTCTGGTGGGATGATTGGTTCATCGTCGCCTCCTTCGCCGTCCTGACGGCTGTATCCATCGGCGCTGAGCTCAGTACGTGGCGGCATCATCCGTCTACCAAACCAGTGGGTTCGCCGATATACTAACAAGTGCATAACAGTGTTCGATTTCGGCATGGGCCGGGATATATGGCAGCTTGACAGCACCCACGTCACCATCGTCCTGATTGTGAGCAAACCTCTATACGGCTGTACTGCCTAGTGGTGCTAACCAAGTCACCAGCTCTTCTATATCGCCGAGTTCGCCTATGTCATCGAGAGCGCTTTGACAAAGACATCAATCGTGGTCCTCTACCTGCGGATCTTTCCATCGAAGGGATTTCGGTTAGCATGCCTCTCCATGCTGGGTTTCATTGTCTGTTTCGCTATCGTATTCATCGTCACGCTTTTGACATACTGCGTACCATTTTCTTATGTTTGGACGATGTGGGACCGAAGGCACAGCGGAAAGTGCATCAACATGACCGCCCAGACATATGTCTGTGCCTCGCTGAACATAGTGATGGATGTGACGATTTTCCTCATGCCCATCCCCAAGCTGTGAGCCGCCCCCCACGAACTACGGTCGTCCGACTAGTATAGCTGACACAAAATCCGCAGCCTAAAACTCGAGACCGACTGGAGGACTAAGATCGGCGTCATCTTCACATTCATGCTCGGGCTCTTCGTGACGGTCTGCTCCGTCGTGCGGCTCAAGTACCTCGCCGGGTGGGCCTCGTCGACGAACCAGACCTACGACTACGCGGCCCTCGCGCTGTGGTCCCTGATCGAGCTCAACGCGGGCGTCATCTGCGCCTGCCTGCCGGGCATGGCCTCGCTGTTCCGGCGGCTGCGGCGGTCGCACGAGGAGAAGAAAAGGACCAAGACGTACGGCAACTCGTACGGCAACAACAGCAACGCGAGCCCCGGCGGCTCGCGCGTGCTCAACAGCGGGCTGCGGTCGTACGGCGGCGGCAAGGGGGACATCATGAAGACGACGAGCGTGAGCGTGCAGTACAAGTCGCGGGCGGACGACGAGCTGAGCGACGAGGTCGAGCTGATGGACCAGGGCATCCCGGATGCGCTCAGGCTTAATAGAATTGCTCACTGAGGGGTGGGAGACCTGTTCAGGAACGACGGGGGGGCTTCGATTCATTCTGTGCGCTATTCTCACAAAACAGCGATCTCTCCCCCGCCCCGAGGGCGAAAAAAAAAAGAAAAAAATTAGCAATATTAATTAATTTAGAGATTCCCACTTGCATTACAAAGTTGCTGGCCGGCCAAATGCACGAAATATAGGGTGGATGGAATACGTGTAGATCGCACTCGAGGACAAAATATAAGCCAAAGAGGTTGGCGCTCTGTGTATCTCATGCCCGGAGAATAATACTACAGAGAGTGCAACTGTATACTCAAGCAGAAATCTAAATAACGTCTTGTCAGGCTCGCACGATCTCTTGTCTCTCGGAAGCCGAGACAACTTTGGGCTGAGGCTGTCCAATGTGTCCCTTCTCAGACATACTACCGTTGTGTCCGCAGAACCGGACATTCAGTCCCAGCCTCCACGAAGAATCTGAGGAGCGAAAATGAGGCTATTCAGAAATACCGCTGAGGCTCATCGCCAGGTCCGGGGGCCCTATAAAGTTCGGCTACAATGACTCGGGGTCAACGCACGGCACGGACTGCCGGCCCCACTGCCCGCACTCGGACCGACCGTTGCCCATAGAGTCTCCCATCTGCATCTGCGTCCCCATGCGAAGCGAGCACTGGATCGCACATGCCACGCATGGACCCCTTGTCTAGGAATAACGATTCCTCGTCACGACAGCCGGGAAACCTTGCAAAGATGGCGCCACCGGGGCACGTGTAAGTTTCCCAGAGGTGGCACACGGCTCCTCGCGCGGAGCCCCGGGTCCGTTGCGGACGCTGACGGTGTGGGCCCGCTGATAGGAATATGATGGACGACGTCCTCATCTCCAACCGTGAGTCTTGGGAAGGGATGCCGAGAGACACGTGAAAGCCGGCAATCTTATGATCTGCTCTGATGTGATTAGTGTCCCCGGCCCTCCTCAGATCAGCCCTGCGAACTCTCGTGTCCCAAGGGTCAATCACGCAGCGGCCGTTTGTTGAGCACGTTCGCAAGCGCCTCCGAGAGTCTCCGCCGCCGTTCACAGACGCGCACGAGCTGTTCCCGCAGGGCGGTGCCGTCTCGCAGCCCTGCCTGGACTACATCGCCTCCACGCGCTGCGTCTTTTCGAGCAAGCTCGCTCAAGAGGCTCTTCCATAGTGCGTTTCTAGGCCGATTTTTATTCTTTATCCTATGCTTTCCTAGCATCTCAATGAACACCGCTGACTGGCCTGATCAAGCCTGACACACTTCGTCACGTCCGTCACAGAGGCCAAGGCGCAATGGGCGGCAGGCGACGAGTTCAGCGGGGTCCTCGACAGGTTCAGCGGCGACATCGTGCAGGCCGTGCAGGCGCTCAAGGAGTCCAGGCCCGAGGCAACGCCCGGGCTGCTGGCCTCCCTCCGGGCGCTCCTCGACAGCCTCGGCGGGTGCGCGGCCTACTGCTCGGGCGCCCGGCCCCGGCCCGCGACGTTCCCCTTCACCCGCGCGGAGAGGCAGGTCCGCGATGTGGTCCGGCTCCTGTACCCGGAGATCAAGTTGCCGCCGCTGCCGTCGCACGAGCCGATACACGTCGACCTGTCCAGGCGGGAGGTCGAGGTCCAGACGTTCCCGGTCGGGCCGTACCGGATGCCCCGGCTCCTCAACGGGCTGTGGCAGCTCTCTTCGCCGGCGTGGGGATCCGGCAGCGCGGAGCGCCAGGAGGCGGCTCTGGTGCAGCTGGTAGAGTCAGGGTTGGTCGCTGCCGATATGGCCGACCACTACGTATAGATCTGCCCCTCAGGGTTCTTATGACGGGGCAAGTCACGGCTGACAGTGTGCCGGCGCAGGGAGACGCCGAGCTCGTCTACGGAGATTTTCGCAGTCGACTTGCGGCTGAGACCCGGGATCAAGTCTACGCTGCGACGAAGTGGTGCATCTTTGGGCCCCTCAGTCACCCTGTGACAACGGAATTTGTGCTGGAGGGCGTGAGGGAGCGGTCGCGCCGGCTCGGTGGTCGGGTGGAACTGCTACAGTTCCACTGGTACGATGTAAGTCGGCCCTCGTTGGTGAGATAGTGAGGACTTATAATACTCACAGACGTGCAGTATGCCGTAAAGGAGTACCTGGATATTCTGGTCGAGCTGGTCAGGACAACCAAGACTCACCCCGAGCTCGTCTCGACGATCGGCCTCTGTAACTTTAACTCAGAACATACAGAGGAGGCCTGCAGATACATCCTGGAGAAGACCGGGGAGGTAGGGCTTGTGTCTAATCAGGTCCAGGTATGCCACCGCCCCAGAGCGTCATACTCAGGGGAAGAAGGGCTGATGTAGTCTTGCAGTTTTCTCTGATCGACGCTCGCCCGCTGCGCAAGATGAGCGCTGTGTGCGAGAAATACGGCCTCAAGTTGCTGACCTACGGGTCGTTCGTAAGTGTTCTCACGATCCCCGATCACGGGGAGCCACAATATCACCCGTAGAAATAGAGACTAACAGCCGCTGTTTCAAGTGCGGAGGGTTCATCTCAACAAAATGGCTCGGCGAGCCCATCCCGGAAATCTATTCAGAAGCCAGCCAACTAACGCCGTCCCAACGCAAGGTAAAACCCCCGGCTGGCCCCCTCTCCGGAGCACGCGGGAGAATCCCCTCCCCTCTGACGCCCGTCGCAGTACTTCGACATGCTCCAGACCTGGGGCACCTGGGCCGAGTTCCAGGCGCTCCTGCAGGCCCTCGCCGCCGTCGCGCGGAAGCACGTCCCCAGCGTCTCCCTCGCCCACGTCGCCGCGCGGTGGGTCCTGCAGCAGCCCGCCGTGGGCGCCGTCATCGCCGGCACCCGGCTGGGCGTCTCGGGCCGCGCCGCCGCCGACAACCTGCGCGTGTTCGCGCTCGCGCTGGACGCGGCGGACGTGGCGGCGATCGACAGGCTGGCGCTGGGCGAGGCGCCGGGCCGGGCGAGAGCCGCGGCGGTGTTCGACACGCTGGGCGACTGCGGGAATGAGTACCGCGCGATGCACTAGAGGAGGAGCAGGTGCGTGGTCTCAGGATACGAAGGCTGCCTGCAGGTTCATCTTCTTGAGTTCGAGGCAGACACGATGGTCTCCTCATCAGTATGTACTAGGCCATATGGACGAGACTTGATTCCTCACGCATATGCTTGGCAAAAGAGCCAGCCTCGGGTGCGGTAAGACCATGGCGTCAAGAACGCGCAGTAAGTAAGTGACCACGAGTAAGCACAGAACCACTCGGACACAAAAAACCCCATAACTCTCGTGATTCGCTGCCCCATATGGCAATTGTATAAAGGTCCTTGATTACTATCTGCGCGGGGTCTCTGGCGTTTATTCAGACCACGCGATACAACGTGACCTGGAGCCCCCCAGGCTAATGGGGTCCCCTAGCGGCAGACTGGCCGCGATACGAGGTGCTCACTAAGTGCCTACTCCAAAGAGCCACACCGACAAGTCGGCGATTAGTCCAATACGAAGAGATACGCATGGTCTGAAATTATTGAGCGGCGCATCTGCCTTGTGTGGGAGGCTCATGTACCCGAGGGTTTGTGTATATATAGTCATCACGAAGGCCGTCGAGCTGCAGGGTGAGGAGAGGCACATCCGGAGCCGACAACAGCCTCGCCTTGAGTCCCATAGCCGATCTTCCCCCACAGGAACACAATGCAGAATTTCCTCAGCCTCGTGTCCGTCGCCCTCGTGGGCCTGCTCGCGGCCGCGGCTGCCAAGCCCGTCGAGAAGCGCATCATCGCCGAGCAGTTCGACGTCTCGGCGTTCTACGCCGGCTGTGAGCCCCACGGCACCCTGTGCTCGTAAGTTGCTCCCAGCAGATCTCCTTTGGGAGGAGAGGGGGAAAAGGACAATGCAAGATCGATACACAAGACCTTCCCATCTCATCTATCCGCTGGGCGCATCTGAGAAGTTAACACACCCCCCCCCCTCAGCTTCTCCTTCCAGGTCGCCACGAACCAGGACCCCTTCCCGACCAACTGCAGCGCCGCCCTCACCACCGCCTACACCCTGCCCGACGTCCCTTTCACCGCCTGCGCCGACACCGCGTACATCTGGTCGTTCCGCGCCGTCGCGGCCCCCGGCGCCGCCGCGTCCAACTACACGCTGCTCCTCGCGGACGCGAGCGAGAGCCTCGCCGCCGCGCACTTCTGGGACGCCGCCGAGTTCCCTGTGCTCACGAGCGGGGCCGCCGTGTACCAGCAGTACGACGGCCCGACGTCGTTCGTGGTCGAGTAGGGTTGATGGGTGGGTGGGCTCCGGGCTATTGTGTGTAGGCTTGTGTCTCTCTCTGTGTGTGTGTATGCAGGACAGTGTTGGAGAGTATAACAAGGCCAGGGGTTGGACAGAATTGCGTGACGGACGGTTACGTTATGTAGTAGATTCTAAGAGCAAGGCTAGGAGATCTTACAATGCAGCTCAAGCTGCGAGGCTGCAAGTCCTCTAGGAATGGTAGACCACGAAGGCCACTTTGGCCACTTTGTACTAATGCGCATTCACCATCATCACAATCACTCAGCAGAAGTGGAACAATTATGTATGTTTGTGTGTGGGCACTCATGACATTCGATTATCATTAACCCATGGTCCCCCAAAGCCATCATTCCCTTTCGTTCATTTCATATCATGCATGACCGGGTCTCACCGAAGAGCCCGTCTGTCTGTCCGTCCATCCGTCCGTCTGTTGGGTCTCGTCATGTCCCTTGGCGTGTGCCTTTTACCCCATGATCCCGAAAAAGAATAACAAAAAATGTCCAATGCAGATATAGATATCTAAAATGCCCGCCCTAAAGTCACCCTCCCGCATTATCAGAATAAGAAATAGTCGTGTCATTTTCATCATCAGACGCGGGAAGCCAGTCCCGAGTCCCCAGGCCGGGGGAGGAGAGGTGTAGTTGGAGGTCGTCGTTCGTCGTCCCGTCTCGTTCATAACCATCCGCGCAGCAGAGAGTGGTTGGGGGGAAAAGAAAGGAGGAAGAGAGAAGCCGGAGACGAAAACCAAAAAAACCCCGCTCCCGGTCGTGCCTGGTGTCATGTACACACCGCCGTTCCATCATCAAATGTTCTCATAGACAAGAGCCCGTTCATTACCCATCCCCATCGGGGTTGGTAGGCAAGGTATGTAGGTAAGAAGCCCGTCTAGCAGGCACCGTACCGCACGCCCCTCTTGCCCAGCTCCTTGCGGCCGACGGGGTCCTCGGGCCAGACCCACCCGCGGCTCCTCTTGGCCTCGCGCTTCTCGGCGAGCTGCGGCTGCGGCATCCAGGTGTCGCGGGGCAGGGCCTTGCGGCGGGTGCCCTCGGCCGGGGCGCCGATCTCGGCGCGCCAGGCGGCGTGGCCCTGGGGCAGGGGCTCGTCGGAGGCGAGCATGCACAGGCCCCAGAGGGCGAGGCAGGCGGTCATGGGGACGCTCTCGGCGTCCAGCTCGCCGTCGGCACCAGGGGCGGGGGCCGCGGCGGTGGCGGCGAGCTGGCAGCTGGCGACCTCAACGAAGCCGAAGTGCGGGGTGCCCTCGAGGCCGTTGCGGACGACGACGAGCTCGATCTCGGTCAGGATGAAGCCGTAGCGGCAGCCGTGCTCGCGCATGACGTGGTGCAGGTGGGCGAGGCCGCGCAGGTACTCGACCTTCTTGACGTTGCCCTCGACGCGCATGCCGGTGTTGAAGCGGTCGAAGGACTTGACGAGGCCGACGACGCGGGCGGAGGGCTTGCCGCCGAAGATGGCGGCGGCGCTGGAGGCGTCGCCGGGCACGGTGGCGACGAAGGTCTGCTCGCTGTCGCGGGTGGCGTGGGGCCCGGTCTTGGACGGCACGGACAGCTGCAGGGGCCGGTTGGAGGAGAGGGCCAGCGCGGCGTTGAGCTTGGGCAGGTACCAGTTGGCGTAGATGCCGGCGAGGGCGGCCTCGGTCTCCGGGTGGCGCTGCGAGCACACGGGCGACGGCAGGTAGGTGGAGGGCAGCGGGCAGGTGAGCAGCGAGGCGGCGGCGCCGCCCGACAGCGACAGCAGCGTCGACGAGTTGAACGAGGTCCACGGGCGGATCTGGCGCACGTCCCACCAGAAGTGCTTGGTGTGGGGGTCGCGCAGGGGGAACGAGATGGTGCGGACCAGGCTGGGCGCCGGGTTGGCGGCGGTCAGGTAGCTGAGCAGGCTGGTGGTGCTGGCGGGCGGCAGGACGGAGGGCTGGAGCTGCTGCTGCTGGGGCTCGGCGGCGGCGACGGGCGAGACGTCGCGGTGGGCAGCGTAGGTGTGCTGCTGCTGCTGCGGCTGCTGCTGCGAGTAGGGCTGGAAGTAAGAGCTGGGCGCCGGCAGGGGCGTCAGCTCGGACTGCGATGAAACGCGCAGCATGGCCGGGGCGGGCGAGTCCTGTCTCGCACCGCTGGGGCCGGCCGCGGCGGCCGGGCTGGGGCCCACGACGTAAGCCGGCATCTGACGGTAGGTGGGGAAGCCGAACTTCTCAACGGCGACATCGTCCAGGTTGCACGACGACGCGCGCTGGGCGCGGGCGTCGACGGTGACGGGGGCGGCGGGGTGCTGGACGGCGTAGCTCTGGGTCGGGAAGAGGACGGGCGAGCCCATCAGCGCCGTGGTCGGGCTGCCCTCGTGGCTCAGGGGCGGCGAGTAGGTGACCGGCACAGGGTTAGGGTTGTAGATATTCTCCGGGTTGGTCATGCTGCGCGAGTGGCCGCGGTAGCTGCTCCGCACCGCCGACGGCGCCGGCGAGGTCCGCGCGCGCTTGGCGGGCCGCGAGGCGGGCTGGCACTGAGAGATGGGCACCATGTTCGGCACGATGTTCTGGTCCTGGCTGCGGATCTTGGGCAGCAGCAGGGGCCCGTGTGTCCTGACCACGGGGGAGCGGGACGGTGTGGTCCTGCGCGTGCTGGCGGTGGCGATGGAGTTGGAGGGTGACGAGTCCATGGAGTAGACTGTCGACGCGCTGGAGGTGGCGCGGGAGTGGCCCTGGCCTTGGCTGTGGCTCACGGGCATCTCCATCACCGGGGCGTCAAAGCTGTACTGTGGTGGGGTGGTTGGGTCGCACGGGAATGTGAAGTCGAATGTGATATCCCCTGAGAGACTGTATACCGGGAGGGCAGGGTCAGTGGACGGTCCCTCCCCACCAAAAATAGACGGGAGAGGATAGAAACTCACTTGGACATATTGCCAGTCCGCTGGTGTGTGTCTGCACGAGGAGACACAGCAGGATTATGGGATTATAAAGGGTGGTGGTGGTGACGGCGAATCTGACAGGAGTCCTGCTCCGTTTGGTGATGATGCTGATGGGGCGTGTGAGGAAGAAGGGGGCACCCGCCGCTGTGAAGCGATGGAGGTCTGCGGTCTCGTATCAAACGGCCAGCCCTGAAGCCCTTGTCTCTAACAAGTCTGGGTGGTGGGAGAAGAAGAAGGGTAAGCGTGAGATGCGAAAAAGGGAAGATGGTCGAACGGAACAAGGGGAGAAGGAGGAGGATGTGGACTGGAGAGGGCAAGAATAGGATGGATAGGAGAATCGAAACAAGCAGCGTGATGCGGGAGGGTGGGAGGGGGACGCGGCGCATGTTTAAATCCTCGTCAGAGGTCAGGACGGATGAGCGGTCGACATGGCGGTTACAAACATCAAAGCCAGGCCCAGATGGAGGGCCATGACTCCGGGACGCCCAAGCCGACGACCGCAGTTCTCTCTTTGTCTCTCCATCCAGGGCCAGGGTCGCGGTATAGACGCGCCCCATCAGGCCGGGCCCTCGGGCGTGTAAGCTGCGGTAGGGACGGGAGTGGGTCCCCACCCAAGCCCTTCGCTCCGCTCGGGAATCTTTTTCGTCCTCCTCGTCCCTCGCGGTCGATCGGTCGGGGGGGGGGCGTGTATACGTCCTCGCAGGTACCCTCGTACCGGCCAGGCCTGGGTGGTACGCGGCCGGATAACGGGCGCCACCCAGAAAGCCAACCCCCCCGATCGGGCTGCGGATAGGCTCGCGGTGGGCAGCGCGGCTGCGCAGATTGGCTAAGCCATTTCTGAAACGCGCTGAACGAAGTAACCTGTCTGTCTGCTTCTCTCCATTGTCACCCGACGTGGAGTAGGGCTGGGGCGGTGACCAACCACGCCGGGGAACGTCGATGGGCACCCAAATGTGAGGTGTTCGCCGGGTGGACGGCCACGAGACCTGCAGGTGCAGGTGCAGGCACAGGCGCAGGGCACAGGCGCAGGAGCAGGAGCAGGAATGCGGGAGAGGCAGAAGCAGAGGCAGAGGCAGAAGCACGGGCACGGGCACGAGCACGAGCACGAGCCTGAGCAGCCACCACCAGCACCACCAGCAAGCACCACCACCACTGCTCCGTACCAGCACCACCACCAGCAACCGGGAAGATACCTCAGCTCGCAGACACCGGCGGTCTGGGAGCGGATGTATCTCGGGGTAACCAGAGATGTCATGCCGGGCGACTGGGGACCCCAACAGTCTGGCGTGCCTGGGGGAGGGAAAGGGGCCCAGGCTGGGCTCGAGAGGCCAGTCTCGAGGGGCGCACCAGGAAAGACGCGATAGGCGACGCGGCGGCATGGGCAGATTCCAGTCGACAGACTGACAGAAAGAGAAAGCGAGCTCATCCCTCCTCGCCCTGCTCGCCCTGCTCGTCCTTCCTTCGTCCCGGCCCAAGGCGATCCCCCATCCCTGCCATGTGCTACTGCAGGCCAAGAGGCCCTACGATGTCCACAGCAGGCGGGCTCCACCGCCAGGCTCGCGAAGCTCGTGAGATGCCTTCCGGAAGGGGATGGAAATCGTTGACCGCCAGTAGGCCTTGGCAGATGGGACGACACTAAACCCTGGGAATCAGGCCGTCGACGCATGATGCTCGACGCTGAGTGGCCAGCGCGCCTGTGGGACCGCATGCGGGAAGCCCTGGCATCCTGCATTGGCGTCAAGGTTGAGTCATATCCAGACCCTACCCAGCACCTGCTGCTGCTGCGCATGTACCTACTAGGAGAGAACATGACGATCCTGCTTTTTTCTTCTCTGGTGTTCTCTCGCGGACTGCACCGCGGAAGCAAGGAGGTTGGCCGAGGGACCAGAACGGCCGGCCTCTGCACGCCTGGTGATATCGGCCGTGCATGTCTAGCGCTGGCGTTCCCTCCCCCCTCCAGCTCTCCCCCTGGGGCTCCTGTCGGTCGAGAAGAGGTCCTCCGCGTCCTGCCTCACCTGATACACACCCGTGCCGGGTGCGGGATTAAAGCCTGCCTGCATGCATGCAGCATGCGAACGAAGGGCACGCGGCGTTCGCGGGGAGGGGGGGATCACGTCGAGGTTGGGCAGCGCCGCGGGGCGCGCCTCCAGAGCCCAGAGAGAAGGGCAGACGCGGGGTCGCTTGCTGGTCGTGATGCTGATGCGTCGTGTTCGTGACACGTCAGGTCTCGATGGAAACAGTCACCGGACGTGATCTCTGACGAGCATCCCCCCCTCCCCCTACCCTCCCCCTACCCTCCCCCCTCCCTTCACCCCCGGGCTGTGCGCTGGCAGTACATACCAACCATACTACTGGGTTAGGCACGTAGGTAGCTTGAGCAGTACCAGCAGCAACCAGCAACCAGCACCAGCACCACCAGCAGAGTCGGGCAGCTTCCGATTGTCTCCGAGGCAGGCTGGAAATCCTTGATCCTCCGGCTGCCCTCGCTGGGGCCCTCTCCGCCCCGCCCACTCTTTCAGTTCCTGTATGACAGCCCAATCACCGCGGCCTCGTGACCCCCGGTCTGGACAGCTGGCAGAGCTGACTGATTAGTTTTCCGGCCATCATCATGGCACGATTGCGATAAGTCAGCGTCCTGCCAGCAACCGATCGGCGGTAGAATTCTGGAGACGGGGGTGCGAGTGACATCAGAGTCTGAGGGAAGACCTGACTGTGCCGGGGGCCCCGCGTGTCCCCCCTCCCCCCTTACTGTACTATGGTACTGGGCACGTTCGTGAGAGAGAGAGGCCGAGGCTTAGCAGCTTAGCATTCTGACGTCGGCCACATGTCGCAGCCGAGGGGCGGTTGAGGCCCTTCGGTCAGCTGTAGCAGATCTGGCCTGGTCAGACCCTGGGCGCGCGCCCATCGTCACTTCGCATGATAGCGCGCACTGCAGCCTCGGCCTATCTGTGTCGCTGGCCCCTCTCTGCTCGGGTATCTATGTATGTATGCATGTGTGTGTACACAGAAGCCCTCGTCTCGCCGACCTCAGGCGGAGACTGAGCCCGCAAGGCCGGCAGCGCACCTGCCCGGCCGCATGATCCATCATACGTCGATCGTCCGAACTCGAGCCGCCAGAGCGCTCTGCGCGCCTGCGCTGGCTTTGCCTCGTGGCCCCCGGGCCGGCTAAGTGTCTGCATCGCCTCATCTCTTTCCCGCCTCCCGCCCCCCCCTTACCCCCAAAAAAGAGACTGCCCAGATCAGATTTCTCGATATCGATATGCAGGCGCGGCAGAGCAGGCGCAGGACGGCCTGAGACAGGCTGGGCGGGCGGCGCCTAAGGGAAATTGCACTTCCGGGGGCGGGGGGTGGGCGTGCGGCTGTCGAGGTTTGAGTGGCGCGGGAACCTGGCGCTTGGGGGTGTAACGGTAACCGTAAGCGGGCGCCTACATCGGGCCACTGTTCTCGTTCCCGCGGTGCAGCCCTTCTTCATGCTGGCCTAGCATTGGGGGTTTGGGGAGGCACATGGGACGGGAGGGGTGCGCCTCTGTCGTCTCCCCATAGGCGGCCTGGCGCTTAGAGAGAGACATACATCCTCGGCCCAGCTGAGTGAGTACCCCATCACACATACTACCACGCAACACACACCCACACCCATACCACCCCATACATAGTACCACAGCAGGTGACAGCAGCAGGCCAGTGCCCAGCGACCAGGCCCAGCAAGACACACACACACACACACGACGACGACGACAAGCGCGCGGCGTCGCATCGGGCCGCGGCTGTGCAGTCGCAGCGGCCGTGCCCATTTCCGGCGGACCCCTCCGCGGTGCCTCATTGGACTTGGCCCGGCGGCTGTTGACGGCGCGGCAGCCCGGCAGGCCCGGCAAGGGCGCTCCTGATCGCCGTCCCGTGTTCCTGCGAGATGGCGGCCCCGCGGAGAAGAAGGGAAAAGCAAAGCAAAAAAAACTACTAGGGCAAATCAGGTGCGCGGGCGGGGGGGGGGAGAGGGCAGGCACCTCGTGAACCTTGCCCGCCTCGTCTATTGCCTGCACAGCCGCAGTCTGGTCACAGGACCGACCTGCCCTTGGGCCCTCGCATCGCCTGCCAGGCGCCCACCGGCACCAACCCGAGAGGCGGTCCTGCGCTGGCCTCTGCAACGTCGCCGGGCTCCAGCCCAGCCTGGCCCAGCCCATCAGAGAGAGAGGGCAGGACGAGGGACATGCGCACGAGGGGGACGCTCGAGCCCCCAGCCGGCCCCCATTGCTACCCCGAAGATCTGCCCGTCAATCTGGCCCCGGATGGGACCTATCGCATTCGTGCGCGGAGAAAGAGCAAGAGAGAGTACCACATAGGGAGGGGGGAGGGCACGATGGGATGGGGCCACAGATGGCATGGCACGCATGGCAGGGAAACAAAAAGTGGAGCCCGCCCTCTCAGCCCACCCACAACCCAGCATCCCCAAAGAGGCGCGAAACACACTCGCCAAGCCCCCTGCCTCGCGCTCGCCATTGGCCGCAGGGCACGCGCCAGGCCCGGTCCCGCGGGTCGCGTCGGTGGAACGGCGGAGGGGGAGAACCTCAGGCCCTGTCCTGGCCCGTGCTGGTCCCCGGGGCCGGTTCCCGGGTTTTCTCTCTCTCTTTTTCTTCTGCTTTCTTTTTTTCGTGGAGGGTTGCACCTCAATCCGGCACCGTGCATGCGCCCCCCCTACTTAGTGGCTTGCCGACTATGACTCTTATTTTCGCTCGCTCTAAGGTGTCTCATCTATGTAATTGGTTGTGTGTGTGCGTGGCTGTGTGCTCGTGAGTGTGTGAGCCAGCGTGTATGTGTGTGTGTGTCTGTGATGCCTTCTCGCCCCCCCCCAGCCATCGTCTTTTCCTCTCTCTCTAGTGTGCTATGGTACGATAGTACGTGTGTACGTACTACTGGGTAGTACTAGTATGGCCACGCATCGGGTCCCCGCGAGGGACGCCTCGTATCTCGCGCCTCTCTGTTTTCGCCGAGGCTATTGCGGTATGCGCTCGGTTTCTGCGGGGAGGAGGAGAGGGAACGTTGCCATACCCACTTTTCCCAAAAGGGTCTCTTCTCTGCTGTAGTAGTAGGTACTACTCGCGTCCTGGTGCCATGTTGGTAGTAGTGCATAGACAGGTATGCATATGGTCGTATACCATACTACGCAGCAAGTAGCAAGCATACCAGGTACCCCGTCCTGGCTCCGACCCGGCCCCCGGTCCAGATCACAATCGACAGCTCACCGCCAGCGAACACCTGCATCTTGAGACCCCCATCCTTCCCCCCACATAGCTTCTGGAGAATGACTCACAGCCCCAAGACCACATGTTCCTCATGAGACACGTCCACGATGAAACATCCTGAAACCTGAAACAAAGAGTGGGGCCCAGAGAGACGGAGAGAGAGGGGAGAGGGAGGAGAAGCAGAAGGAAAAAACCTGCTGTAAGGCTGGGATGGACCCGACCTCTCGGTCGGTTCTTCCGATCAAGATTCCGACCCATCCATCCCATCGCTCCACGCGGGAAGGAACCTGTCGTCGTCCTGACCGCTGCTCAGGAGAGACGCGGTTCACCCTCTTCCGGGGGGGACGTCCTGACTCTCCTCCCCTGCCCGGCTCCTGGAGAGTGCAGACCAGAGAGAGGGATCATTCCGCAGCCGGCCCTCCATCCGGCCCGCCGCCGCGGTCCTGGTAGAATTTTTTTCCCCCTCTTCCTCTGCATGAGAGGAACAGAAAGAAAAATTCGACCGACTTCCTCCTGCAGCCGGGTGGGTTTCTCGCCTTTCGCCTCGCGGCCGGGCTGGGATTAGGACGTGGTGGACGACCTGGGATCTTAGACAGGGCCAGCACCGACCGCTCTTTCGCAATCTCGCCTCGCCTCGGCGCGGCTGCCCCGTCCATGCGCACCCCGGCGGCCGGACGAGGAAAAATTCTAGAATACAAGGGGGGGAGGGAGGGGGGAATCGTTTGACAGGTTTTCCCGGTATAGGCGATCGGATATACTATAGCAGTAGAGACGACAAGGTAGAGACGACACAGCCCTCGCCGGAGGAGGGCAAAACAAGAAAGACCTCGGGTGGGGGTCCGCCAGTCGGTATGTTTCAGGTGGCTCAAACGGGCGCGAGAACTGAGGCGGCCAGTTGACGACGGGCTCGCAAACCTTGTTCGGGATGTGGTGGGTGGGATGACAAAGAACTCGTAACTTGTTGGGTGTCCAGATTGCACCACCACACCACCACACCACCATCCTCGCATTCCGGATGGGGTCCAGATCAAGTCGTCATCTCCAGTCAGATCGTCGAGCCATCTCGTCCAGTCGATCTGGGTGTCCTGCCCCGTCTTGAGCTTCTCGGGACGAACTCCCGTTCCTTTGGGGCCGTGTCTAGCTCATCTCGTACCTGCTTTCCCTTCGAGATCGGGCTAAGGCACAGAGGGTCGTCCACGCGACAGTGAAAAGGGTATCCATTGGCAAAGTATCAACACTTGCGAATCTACATGCAGGGGGGAGGCCTCCATCCTCCTTCTCTATGATCACTCTGCGCCTGTGCTTCGCCTCCGTCCGGCCTATCGGTCGTCCAGCCAGCCATGCCTCCTCCCATCTGCCTGCCCCGCAGATCCCTCGACGAGCCGCCTTGTGTATCGTAGATCTGGTATCCATTTGGCATGAACGCCGTGTCACGTTACTCACGAGCACTGTCTCATTCGTCCACGCCAGTAAGGTCCTCCTCGAATAACGGTTGCTGGTGCTGGGCTGGGTTCGAAGGCCTAGCGAGGGCCTGGCCTGGGAGGCCCTCCACCTCGAGGTCTATGGTCTCCTTTGGTATTGGCGCCCTTGAAGAGTCCGAGCTCGAAGGGAGGTCAGCGTCGACCTCAGCCTCCCGGTTCGGTGCCATATTGAGCCCGGCCAGCCCAACAGGCGAGCTCAAGCTTGAGAACCCAGGGGCTTCATCGCCACCATCCTCAGCACTGCCATCGCGTGGGACCTCAGCACCGCCCGCTCCGACCTCCTTTAGTTTTCGCAAGGCTCGCCTCATTCCCTCAAGCCTCATCTTCTCAACCACGATCATGCCTCTTGCGAGCTCGCGTATGGCCCTGCGTCCCATCTTCTCGTGCAGGTCCTGCCACCCTGCGAGCTCCGCCGCCACCGTCTGCTGGGTGTACCGCAGCTCGCGGGAGAGGTTATCCACCTCAGCCTGGCCGGCGCGCACTCTCTCCTCACGCTCCTCATTGAGGCGCTGGCGAGTGTCGTCGAGGAGACCCAGCGGCCATCGGGTGGAACGCGAGAGGGATGAGTAGTTGCGCTCCACAGTGCGCCGTAATGCATTGATCTGGTTGATTAGGCGGGGCGGGCGGGTGAGCGCTGTCAAGATGGCGTCGATTGTAGACTGCAGAGCCAGTTGCGTTGAGTGAAATGTCGCATAGGGACTTGCCGACGTGGGTGACAGGGCCCGCACGTAAGTCTCGAAGGCTGCGAGGTGTGTCGGCGGGAGAAAAGGTAGAGTAGACACGGCGCGATGGAGGAGCACCGAGGCGTCGTAGAGATCCAAAGCAGAATTGCCCACGACATTCGCCCTCCGCGCGACGCTCTTTGTCGAGTGGTTGACGCTGCGGACATTTTCGCGGGCATGGTCAACAAATTGTTCGACTTCGCGTACATCCTCCAACGGCTCCAGCTCTTCGCGGACCTTTTCCACGCGAGTATCGGCTTTGAGTTTGGTGCGCTGCTCCATCATATCGGGCTGGAGGTCCGGTACTAAGAAGAACTCCCATAGCATCTCATGGGTCGCGAACGTCGGGTGCGCCAGCAAGATGCGCAGGAACCAATCCATGCGGACCTGCAGGTCTTTGAGAACAGCCCTGCTGGGCTTGACCGGAATCTGAAACGGCGATCGTAAACCGGCCAGAGACGGTATCCACGAGGCTGGGTTCTCCATAGACAAGAGCTTGGCAAGGTGCTCGAAGTCAGTCAGCGAGCGTCTGCATGTTGTCACGGCGTAGCTGTGCTTGTCCACCGGTGCGCCGGATTTCAGTACGAAGCGAATACTGGCATCCTCAACGAAATAGGACCGCACCACTGCCGTCGTGCGAGAGTCGTTCCCCGGGGGCGCACCAAAGAGGACGAGGTCGTCAATCTTGTTGCGAACATCGTCGTCTTTGGCGAGGTCCACGGCCGTCAACCCGCGCAGCTCTTTTGCCGTAATATCGACTCTCGCATCGCCAAAGAATGCGCGCACCACATCGAAGCGACCGTATTTGCTCGCCACCATCAGGGGTGTGAACTTTCGATCATTGACTGCGTTGACGTCCGCGTCGCATTTCTGCAGCACCCTCAGGCAGAGCTGTGCGTCATTGACGATGTGAAGAAGAGTGTTGCCCTTCGCATCGATGTGCTCATCAAGATGAAGGGGCTGTCCGTCGCCTTGACACTCCGTCGCGAGCTCCAGGGCTTGCTGCACCATCGTGTGGTACAGCGTATGGTCATAAGAGCGGCATATCGCAAACAGGGGCGTCTGCCCGTTTTTGTCCTGGAGAGTCCACGGCATCATCCTCCCGTACTCGACTATTAAGAAGGGTGCATGGAACATGTAGTGAGCTACGCTACGGCCCCACACATCCTGTTTGGCGAAATACAGCTTCATTCTCTCTTTCGTGATGGCGGGCTCATCGTTCATGAAGTCCAATAAGATCCGGATCATCCTTTCATGTCCAAGCTGAACAGCGGCGCTGAACAGGGTCGTTTCTTCATTATTACTGTCCTCAAGGACGATGTCTGGTGGGTAATAAGACTTGAGGCCGAGCAGGTATGTCAGCGCCTCTGGACGTTCGTTTTGCACGGCCATCATGAGGACCGACTCGCCGAATGAGTCCTGTGTTTGGGAAAGACGTTCGATCGATGTATCGCCTTCGATGCCACTCCCAATGGTTCCAATACTCCCAGCGCGAGAGTGGAATGAGATTTCCGATCCGCTGGAGAGGCTTCGCACATCCATTGCCACCTTTTTGATCCGTTTCAAGGGTGGGAACGCGGATTCTGTGGGCCCATCTAAACCTTCTTGCCTGTTAAAAGGGAAGACGTGACTCAGATCAGACCCCATCGAGAAGCGTTCGGAGTTCGTCAAGGCAATAGAGGACCTCCTAGATGATCCATTTGCGAAGCTCCAGTGAGCGCTGCTGAATGATGTTCGCCGATTTGATCGAGTCGACGACAGGGCAGCGACTTCCTCCTCATTGACAGCGTCATCAATGGCGTTCCCACTGGGCTCCATGATCTTTTGCAGGATCTCGAGATTACCCTGAGCCGTCGCATCCCAGAGTACTTTGTTCCGATGGCTCGCTCTGCGCAAACCAGTTGAGTCGCGATCAAGGTAGACGAGCACAGCCTCAAACGTGCTCAAAGCATATCCCATCTCGCCGCTGTCTACATCTTCCACGAAGATGAAATGGCGCATGTAAAGGAACCGCGCTTGAAGATGTTTGATCTGTGCCCTGATCACGACGAAGAGCAGGAGCGACACCAGCGTATCCGCATTGATGGTGAGGATCGTCTTTTCGGCAGAAGGGGTCACTGGACGATTGTCTGGTGCTAGAGGGGGATCTCCGAGCTGCGTCAGAGATTTCATAGTCGATAGCAGAATGTCCATCATCTCCTGTGGACTCCCGGCGTTCGTGATTTTCTTGAACTCGTCAATGGCCCGCGCCAGCCTAGAGATGAGCTCTTGTTTCCCACGGTGGCCACCTTCGATCAGAATGCCGAGCTGTGAGACGTCGACGAAATCCATTTGCCGGATCTTGGCCTCGAGCTCTAAATCTTCCGGTCTCTTCAGGGCAGCTAATCTGGGGAAGAGCATGTTATGCACATTCTCCGTGACATAACGCTCTATCAGTCGCTCCACAACAGGCCCTGTCAAGTCGGTCGTCGCGCCTAGAAGTGAAAGCTGCTGTTTGTCGACGCTTTGGAAGAGATCGATCGCATTCGTCACGGCTGTCTCGAGCGAGACTCGGAAAACCTCTTCGTCGTCCTCAGCGTAGAACGGCTCCAGGACTTTCTGCGCCCTCTGGCCATTCGGAGACTTCTGGATCTGAGACAAGCTATTCGACCTAGCGTTCCTCGTAGCTGCAGTAATAGGTCCATCTGGTGCAGGGTCCGGAATGTGTGATGCTGACGGCGGCGGCGGTAATGGCCGTTCTATGACTATTGTGAACTCGCGGAACAGCTTCTCAAGCCCCGCCTGCATCTGCCTCGCGATGATCGGAAAATGGTTGAGCAGGTCATGAAAGCTCTTGATCTCTTTCTTTCTGGGGACCATGGAGGAGTCGCTGGTTTCGGACTGCGGTGACGCGCCGTTTTGCTGTAGTGCCATGGCTCTCCTGGTGCCCTCGATCAGCACTGCCGGTGTGATCTTGATCTCCTCCCATGATCCTACCAGGGGTCGCGAGATGTAGTAGACTAGCCAGCCCCTAGGCTCGAGCGTATCCGAATACCATATCCCGTCGCCGAGGAGGTTGGCAGAGGCCAGCGTCTTGAAGCCTGTCCCGCCGCCGTTAGTACAGACCCACGGCATGGCGGCCGCGCAGGCACAGCAACCTACCTTTATTCGTGTAGACCACGTTGTCCTTGATTACGACGTTCCTCCCGTTGATCGTATTATATTGCTTCGCCTTGCCCCTCATCTCGCGCAGGTTGGGCGTCGCGTCCTTACCGCCCCCGGCCGGCCCGTTCCCATTCGCGCCCCCCGACGGCTTGGTCGGGTCCGGTATGCGCAGAACATGGCTGCCGAGGAAGTCCTCGGCCGACACGGTCTCGGTGATGCTGGAGCCGGGGGCGGCCTCGGCCTCACACGAGGTGAGGAGGACATCGGTGGTGGGGACTAGGAGGACGTGGAGCTGGACGGGAGTGCACTGCGACGGGAGGGGGCTCTTGAAGAAGGCGGCGAGGAATGGGTTTAGGGGTTGCATTCATTCGACTGGTGTCCCGCGACGGCCTGTCGGTCGCTTCCTCTTCGCATCGATGGGTGGGCTGGGCTGCGTGGGCTGGCGGGCGCACGCGGGCGTCAAACAAACGACTTAAGGCTGAGCTGATGTCACTGGCTGATAGTCCTGCTGCAGGGATATGCGCTTCGAATACAAGGCTGCTGGGTGCGAGCACGATGGAATATGGTCAGTGGCTTATCTGGCAGTCAGAAAGTGCAGAAGGCAGTCGACGCGTTAGGGTGAAGAGGGAGATGTGTGCAGAAGGGATGGCTGAAGTCGACGGTAAGTTGCATGTCTTAGGCTCAGGAGAGCTCAGCGCCATTTGCCAAGTCAGATGTGACTTCATCCAATCAGTAGGCCTGACTCCCCAGTGCCTAGCTTTAGACTAGGGCAGCTTAAGGCCTGTGGGGAATCCCGCCGCCGGGCCGTGGATCAATAGATCCGTCTCTGCTTTCACATGCTTTTCTGGGCCTCCGATATCATGGTCTGCTTTCTCCTCTCTGCGACTTTTGGAGAGGGCTCAACCAGATATATTGTAACACCACCTGAGCATTGCAGTCCCTGAGCTGCCTACCAGGTCCGACATGAGGCCAATGCAACCTCATCAAGATGATAACCCCTGAGCCCACAGATACTGCGACTCCAAGTCTACTGAGTACCAGACAGACAGATCCCTGGCAGCCACTGATGCCACCGCCGATCGGGCTGTATCTCCAAATAAGGAGGCATCGGTCCTAAACATGATGTCAGCTCACATACATCAGACACTGTCTACCTATGCTGCCCTCAGCAGCACATCATGATGTGGGCTCAGTATGCCTCGGGCTGTCCCACAGTGATTCTTGACCGCCCAGGGGAACCGTTGGTATATTCCCAGCATTAGTATGTTGTACAGCGCCGCTTCACAGTCCAGGTTATGACGCAAGGTTTCAGGTATTTACTGAAGAGATACGAGCTCTGTTCTAAAGTCAATGGTGCCCCATGCGTTTCAAGTGACTTGCTCGATGCCTACCATGCCTCTGTAGATCCTAAACTCTGTCTGATTTGCTTTCACATCTTCCTAGACAGTAAGGCCTCCCCGGCTCGAGTAGTACCACGATGGCAGAAACCACCTCGCAGACCAACTCAGAGCACCCAGCGTCGTCCATCACCCTCCACGACGCTATCACGTCACGCCACGCCAGCCGCGAATACCTGCCCGACCCCGTCCCCCTACCAATCCTCCACCGGGCCCTCAGCCTGGCATCGCACGCTCCCTCGAACTCCAACGTGCAGCCCTGGCGCCTCTGGGTCTGATCCCCCCCCTATCTATCGAGCCCGGGCGAAGCGAAGAGGGACAGCGGCGCTGACCTCGAGGCTTACACATGTAGATGCTCACCGGGCAACCCCTCGCCCGCCTCAAGACCGCGCTGATGCAGCACGCCTCCTCGGACGACGAGCCCAAGATCCCACCCCTCCCCGCCTGGGCGTCTGCGTTCCGCAGCCAGCTGGGCAGGTACGTCTACGGCGGCGGCTGGTCTATCCCGCGCGACGACGAGGAGGGCATGCGGAACGCCGTGCTGCGTAACTTCGAGTTCTTCGGCGCCCCGGTGGGGTGTATCGTGTGCATGAGAGACGACCTGGACAAGGCGGACTCGCTAAGCGTGGGCATGTACCTGCAGACGCTGGTCCTGGCGCTGAGGGCCGAGGGGGTCGACACCTGTGTCCAGGTGAGCATTGCTGGGTACCCGGAGGTCGTGAAGGAGACGGTGGGGATACCTGACGAGTATGTGGTGATCTGCGGGCTGGCCGTGGGATATGAGGATAAGGCGGCGAAGGTGAATGGGATGAGGCCGCCGAGGCTGCGTTGGGAGGAGACGACGCTGATATTGTCTGACTAGAGCACACGGGTGCCTTGGGTTCACTTGCTCGAAAGAGGGACAGATACGCTCAGTATCAAAGACCAACTATGCTGCGCTGTTCAGCCTCTCCCTGATGAGGTTGGTGGTAATGAATGACTGCAACTGACCGTGCTCTTGCTCAAGCACACTCAGGTTCCAGAAAAAAACTACAGGGAAGGTTTGTGTGCAACCCAAAGAAACATGAAAACGGGACCCTCCGGAAAAAATCAATACGCCGGTGATATCATGATAAATACTCAAACACTCCCAACTCCAGTGATCCTTGACAACCAAATCTGAAACACGACGTTATGTTAACACGACCTCCCGTCTCCAGGTGCTGACCCAATAGAGAGCTAAAGTCACCACGCATCTCGATGACCGCTGAGATGCATCCAACTTGTCCATTCCGTATGTTGTTATATGGATCGCACTGCTCTCTCTATACCTCCAGGAAATGCGCCGGACAGCTCGCGGGGAGCCGAGTCACAGGGTTCGGAGTTGGATGCGACAGCGAGAAAGAGCTGGCAAGTGACCTGTAGGTTCTACATAAGAACCGGGTCAAAAGAGAGAAGCCACGACGCGAGCCAAAGTAACACAGCTGTCGCCATGGTGTCTCGGGGCGGCAACGCAGACAGCAGTCTCAGGGCCCCATCGAGACTACCGGGTCCAGGGAGGCCGGGCTGGTTGGGACCGTATGGTTTGATACCGCGAGCCGCCAGTCCTCGCCTACCCCAGACTCGAGGCCCGAGAAACCCCGATTCACGCTTTGCATAGTGCGTGAATCCAGATCCTATTGCCGCTGTTCTCCACGGGTCTCACCTCCAGGATTCCTATCGCCGGATTTCCGGGCAGGATGGGCAGGATCGGCATCTTTACTCCGGAGATCGACGAGTCGAGGGGCCTCGCTAGACGCCCGCAGCATCCTGGACCTCTCATCCGAATCGCTCTCGTCCTCCAGCAGGTCACCGCCCTGCGTGTCGTACTCTGGCGGCTCGATCCAATCTCTCGGTACGATGCAAGGGAGGGCCACCCCGATGCTTGCAGCCCTGTTCAACCAGCCGGGGCCGCTCCGGCCTGTCAGCCTCTGGCAGAGGTACGCCGTGAAGTGGTTGCAGTTCTTTGTTAAGATATTGTACGCCGTCCCCTGAAACTCGTTCGAGACCTCGTGGATGATCGCGTCGATCTCGTTCTGCGGAGACAGCGTGAAGCCGTGCAGTATTTCTTGTTTGAAGGTACCGCCGGGCGGGAGGGTCCTGGGCTTCGTCCAGTAGACGCCGGTGACTCCGCGCTTGTCGTGCCCGCCGTATGCGTATTCTTTGCCGTTGATGACGACTCCGGAGTGGAGGAGGGACGATCCTACGGCCCATAGCAGTGACGCGAGCCTGCCAGGCTACATAATGTTAGCCGCACCCTGCAGGTATATACACCAGTGGCGCAGGGAGAGGGAGCGCGTACCGGCAGGAGATCATAGACATTGATGACGATCTCGGTCTTTTGCAGAGACAATGTCGACCGGTGGGACCGGACCGACTTCGACGATGACTTCTTTGGCGCCATTGTGAACGCTCTGTGGAGACGGCTCTCGCAAGGGAGGCGTGGTTGTGGCGGGAGGGATAGATTCCTAGAGGGACGGAAGGGTCGAGAGTCGAGGTCCAAGGGCACGTGTGGGTGATAACGATTCCGTCATCAGCCTCAGCCTGTCACTAGGCCATGCGGGCTGCACGCGCGAGAACAAAGGAATTCAGCTCCTTAGGAGGGCCAGCTGAAACGCGCGGGAAAGTCCTGTGTGACTGAAACAGAGCCCCTCACGCGAAACTTGCGACCACACACGAAGCCGCGTGGTTGTCAGTGCAGTGAGGTGAGTTGGCGCGGTCGACGGCGGCCAACTCGTGGCCTGGTGGAAAGGGAGGGGGGGGGAGCCGGATTGTAATTGACACTGGCGCCTCCTCTTCCCGTGCTGCTCCCAGCATCCCAGGTCGGGTCCTTGTGCGTGGGCGCCATGGCCGTGAGCGAGTTGGCCGAGCTTATCAGCCGTGGCCCATGGCTCGCACCAAGGCGACCCCTGCCGCTGACGTTCAGTGCATCTCCAAGGCTTCGCCCCAAGGCGCTGGTTGCTCTAAGGCTGACCTGGAACGAGGACCCCTGAAGTCCCTAAGCCCCCCTCGAGCGAGGCTCCCCCCCCCCAAACCCCACCTGTCTCATGCGGGGAGGGTACCGGAGGCTAGGTTTCTCCTCTTTCCGTTAGAGAGGCGCTGTACCGTGTACGTGTGTGCCTGGCCCGTGCCTCTCCCTGGACAGAGCTGCGGCTCGTCATTCCAGTTGGCTGCCCCACGCTCCAGCCTTGGAAGCAAGCTGCAAATTTTTGAGCTCGGTGGGAGTTCACAACTCTCCTCCACCCAAACACAATCCAACCCAACCCCGCCATCACGGTTTTCTGCAGCGCGAGACGAGGCCGTACTCGGGAATTGAACAGAGACCCCGGCGAGGCTCTTTACGAGGAACTGCGGATATTCCCGTCGGCTTCAATTTCGCAGTCGAAACGAGCTGACGTCGGGCTGGAAACAGCCCTTCCAGGTCGCGACCACGTCCTCGCTTCTGCATCCCCCGCTCTCCTTCTCTTCTGTCTCTCGCGCCCTTTCATCACCCGCAGCTAGCTCTGCTTTTCATCCGCGTCGCGTGCTTAGCTGCACGCTCGTATTCCATCACCCCACCCGTCCCTATTCCAAGAAGAAGAAGATGCCTCCCAAGAAGCAGGCCGAGCCGGAGAAGATCCTGCTGGGCCGCCCCGGCAACAACCTGAAGAGCGGAATCGTAAGCCCTTGAACCCCCCTTCCCGGCCCCAGATCCGACCACACGCATGTACAGGCCGTCCTCTGACTCTCTTTCAGGTCGGCCTTGCAAACGTCGGGAAATCCACCCTCTTCCAGGCCATCACCAAGTGCCACCTGGGAAACCCAGCCAACTTCCCCTATGCCACAATTGATCCCGAAGAGGCCCGCGTTATCGTCCCCGACGAGCGGTACGACTGGCTGTGCGACAAGTTCACGCCAAAGTCCCGGGTCCCCGCCAACTTGACCGTCTATGATATTGCAGGTCTGACCCGCGGTGCTTCTACCGGTGCTGGTCTGGGCAACGCCTTCCTGTCCCACATTCGTGCCGTCGATGCCGTCTTCCAGGTTGTGCGCTGTTTCGATGATGCCGAGATCATCCACGTCGAGGGTGACGTGAACCCTACTCGTGACCTGGACATCATCGCCGAGGAGCTGAGACTCAAGGACATCGAGTTCGTGGAGAAGGCCCTTGAAAACCAAAAGAAGAAGACCCGACAGGGTGGCCAGAGCTTGGAGCAGAAGAAGGCGAGAGAGGAGGAGGCGACGATAGAACGAATCCTGCAGTGGCTTAAGGACGGCAAGGACGTCCGGCACGGCAACTGGAGCCCCAAGGAGGTAAGCCGTCTTCGATTCACCCTCAACCCCTCCCAATCACTTCTCCTGTGTAATCGGTTATGCCGAGCACATCTTCATGATGACAAAAGGCCATAGTGCCTGATCTAATCCCAGCTCGTCGAATGCCTCACCAAAACAACGCAGAGTGCATACTGAGATAAAAATTCGTCTGATTCCTTACACCCATTCATCGTTACGCTTTCGGTCTGAATGTTCCTGGGCAAGACTCACTGACATCATCGCCAGGTCGAGGTCATCAACCCCCTTTTCCTGCTCACTGCCAAGCCCGTGGTCTTCCTCGTCAACCTGTCAGAGAAGGACTACATCCGAAAGAAGAACAAGCACTTGCCCAAGATCGCCGAGTGGTGCAAGGAGCACGCACCTGGTGACCCTATCATTCCCATCTCGGTGTGTCTCGAGGAGCGCTTGTCTCAGTTCGAGAATGATGACCAGGTGAAGGAGGAGTGCAAGAATATCGGCGCCGACTCGGCACTACCAAAGGTCATCGTCCAGATGCGCAAGGTCCTGAATCTGGGCAGCTTCTTCACAGTCGGTCCTGATGAGGTGCGGCAATGGACCATCCGTAACGGCACGAAGGCGCCTCAAGCCGCCGGTGTCATTCACGGGGACTTCGAGAAGACCTTCATCCAGGCTATCGTTTACAATTTTACGACCCTGAAGGAGCTCGGTGACGAGGCAGAGGTGAAGGCGAAGGGTAAGATGATGACAAAGGGCAAGGATTACGTCGTACAAGACGGAGATATGTGAGTGACAAGATTTTGAAAACCCTCCCCCGTCAAAGAGCAATGGCTAATAGAACCTTGTCTAGCTTGCTCATCAAGGCCGGTGCCGCCAAGGGCTAAACTGGCTGCAATAGCGATAGCGATACGATCTTAGGAAGGTTCTAACGTTGTCCAATCCGAGGTCGTAGCATCCGCAATAGCGAAAGCCCCGGCCTGTTCTGAGATCTCGAATTCTCTTCCGAGACGCGTGTCGCGTGCAGCTCATGTAATCTTGTCGTGCCCTATAAGCATAGCATCTCGTTCAACTTCTCGTGCTCATATGAAGCGAAGTAGCAGGCGAAGGTGACCTGGGCCCTCTGCACGTCACAACGAAGAAAGTCTGTCAGATGCAAGGTTTTTGAGACCTGGCTAGGTCAAATCCATCTTGAGCTGAGATCCAGGCTTGTCTTCATACGTGTCGTTCATTGCCTGTCATTCTGCTTCTTCGCCTTCGGTCGAGCCACGTTTCGATCACTATTGCATCAAGATTGAGGCACCAGATGCGACTTGGCGATGTGAAATAGAATGGCGGGTAGAAGACTTGAAAAAAAAGCCAGTAAGCCTTCGGCTAGATGAAGACACGAACAAGACCGGAAGTCTGTCCAAGATGCTCTACAAACACATCTCGTGCTCACAATCATTGCTTGTTCAGTGCCTCTTGGCATCAAGCCAGCCCAAACCTGGTCAGGTCAGCAAACAGTGATTGGGTGCTGCCTGCTGCCTGCCGTTCCGAGCTAACGACTTTTGCATTTCCCTAAGGGAACACGAACGGAAAGCAATAAAATTAAGATGTCGCTGAAAGGTTGATATTCGCCAGGCATCGACTGCTGCCTAGCTTTAACTGCACCGCAGCCGGAGCCAAACATCCACTCTCACGCATCTATAAGAATCGCGTCCATCACTGTTGACTTCCCGGTCTTGAAATCCATGTGCCAGAGCGCTCCTATGTTCAATGCCTTTCAGCCAGACTCTGGCATACTACCTTCCCTCCTGGCCTTTCTTCCGAACAATGACCGCTGCCGCCGTCCACGAATACCCGGGCCTGGGCCTGCCGCTCCGGGACTGGCCGACATCCGCGTCGGGCGGCTGGTACGACTTCCTACCGTTGTATCCAGTCGGCTGCCACCCGAATTTCCCGGGGTCACACTCGGACCTGCTCCCCGTGCGCGAGGTCGCCATGATGGCGGTCATGGAGCGCCTGACGGACAAGCCGGAGTGGCACCGCAAGGTGTTCGACGAGGCGGTCGTGGGAAGGTGGAGGGAGGAGGCGCTGGCCGTCCCGGACAAGGAGTGGCTGACGATCGCTGCGGCGCCGGGGTGTAGCTGGGACGTTGAAGGGTGGGGGATCATGAGCCAGGAAGCCTTTGATTTCGTGAGTCTCCTCCGTCCCGGGTCCGACGGGCTTAAGGAGCGGCTCGCTGATCTTGACACAGTGTGTCGAGGAGTTGCGCAGCAAGGCCCGCTATTATGAGAAGACCGGCTTGGTCCCAACGCTCGATGCCTCATTTTCGGTTGTCAAGTCAGATGTCGCGGTCGGGAACGACCTCCGTGACGCTCTGAGGCAAGCGTTCGAGAAGCTCAAGGATGCCCAGGCGGACAGTCCCGACTGGCATCCCAAGTCGGGTGACATGGTCCAAGACCTTATTCATCCATCGATGCACCCACTCATCTACGGCCGGAGCAAGGTCCTCAAAGATGAAGTCGTCGGCATCTCAGACGCGATTGAGAAGTGGGTCGGGAAGGGCGAGGTCATCGAGAAGCCGATGCAAGACGTCTCACGAGCCCGTGGGGTCATTGATATACCCAAGAATTACTGGTCCAGCACATACCAGTGGCTCCCGTCGAACGTTGCCTTCCAGGACGACGGCAGCGTCAAGCTAACCAGCTGCATCAATAACCTACACCCGACGAAGTACCCGGAGGTCTACGCCGCCGTCGAGCAGATGATCGAGAAGGCCATTCCTGCGTGGGATCATTGTCTTTTGTCGTACAAGAACTCTGCACTCCACGGCCCCGGACGCAAAGATTCGCGGTTCGCCCTCCCGGATGACGCCGACGACGAGGTGGTGGAAAATTGGGTTCCGTCTGACCCTGCTGAGGTGGCCGATACCGAAATTGATCTCAGCGAGGACGGGGAGTATGACTGGGTCGACGACGAAGCTGAGCGGAAATGGAAGATCCTGCGGAAGCCGGTTATCAGGGAGCCGAAGCCTTACGTTGAGGTGAATTACGACCCGTACAAGACGCTGACGGGCACGGAGAAGTCCAAGGGGGGCCTTTTTAGGAAATTCAAGGACTCCGGGTTGCAAGTCATTGTCAAGATGGCCTCGATCGAGCTCACTCCCGACAAGCCTGAGTTCCCGGCGGGAGGCTGGCATGTGAGTCTAGACAAGGACGCTCTCTCCTCGGGACGGCAGTGCTGACCATGAACTTCCAGGTCGAAGGCATGCTCAACGAGAGGATTTGTGCTACCGCGCTGTACTATCTGGAAAGTGAGAACATCACTGATTCCAGCCTTGCCTTCCGGATGCAGACGTTGTATGACCAGGACGAGCTCCAGGACCGAGTCGGTCAAGACAGTTACAGCTGGCTGGAGCGTTATTATGGCACGAGTTTCGGGGTTGGAAGCGCAAGCTGCATCCAAAACTACGGCAGCGTCAACACCCACGAGGGACGCCTGCTTGCCTTTCCCAACGTCTTGTGAGTGTTGCCGCATCCAGGTCCCACCTGCATACCACCCGCATACTGACAGCATGTTTGCCCATCCAGCCAGCATCGCGTGTCCCCCTTCAAGCTCGCGGACCCGACCAAGCCCGGCCACCGGCGCTTCATCGCGCTCTGGCTCGTGGACCCGCACTCGCGCATCCTCTCGACGGCGAACGTCCCGCCCCAGCAGCAGGACTGGTGGGTCGAGTCCGTGTTCGGTAGGTCTGCAGACAGCCAGAAGTCAGCCGCGGACAAACTCCCCGCCGAGATGCTGCAGCTGCTCCGCGAGGGGGGCGTCGTGCTGGGCGACTGGCCCGAGAAGGGGCTGAAGCTGCCGCCAGAGCTGCTGGAGATCGTCCGGGACCAGTTCAACATGGGTACATTCAGCCTGCAGGATGCGAGGGCGCACCGCCTGAAGCTAATCGAGGAGAGGACGGCGCACCAGGAGAACGTGGGCGATGCCTGGTGCCAAGTTAGTTATAGCTTTTGCGAGCACTAGCCGGACGGTATGGATATGGTGTCTTCTGAGGAGTTTCAGGTTCAGTTCAATATTGCTGTTGATGCACAGGCGCAGGGTAGTTCTTGTTAATCTTCTCCTCTTCTCACTTCCACCCGGTCCTGGGTGAAGTTAGAAGGGGCCCCCGCCAGGGGGAGTGAACTTACCTTAGACGCAGGCCTCGAGGTTATTAGTGGATGCAACCACGCAACGTACCGTTAGGGCGCTGCAGGCAGCGCGGCCACGCAGTGCCACGCAAGACCTGCCGCGCGACGTACACAATCGAGACTCCGTTCAGGACCAATACCAGAGACATCATTTTCCAGCCTTCAAACTTTATGCCTCCCTCCACTTCCCCTCACCAAGCCACGCAAGCCCAGCCAGCTCATCACCCCACGGAGGCGTGAGCCTTTACCTAATATCCGAGTCATTGTTAGCGTCAACGGTCGATCACTTCAGTCCCCTGCAGCCAGGCACCAGGGACTGCTACTGCATCCTCTCGGCAGATATATTTATATGGCGGCGTCCCACCGCGCGTCTCTCTCGACAGCCGCACGCTGTAGACCTGCCATTTATCTCTCTTGCTGTCGAGAGACCGGCTCTTGCTATGGACGAGAAGACCCTAACGACGCCGACGCCTCGTGCGTTCCACCGCGGCCCACGGCCGAGGAGACGACCGTCCCCGCTGGTCGTCATGCTGGGTCTCGCGGGTGTGGCGAGTTTGTTCCATCTGATCAACACATTCAGCTCACAGGGGCCTCAATGGGGGCGCCCCGGGCATGACGGGCATCCCGGACACCCCGGGCACGGCGGACATGGCGGACATGGCGGACATGACGGGCACGGAGGACACGGAGGGCATGGAGGGCACGGAGGGCACCGTGAACCGAGTTTTCCTTATGGAAAGTTTCCCCAGCCGGAGGATCCGTTCAGATTCTTGCCTTGTACCAACACTACCTTGCCCCCTGCCTTGGATGACGAAGATCACGAGGCTTCTTGGGCGAGGCTGTTCGACCCTGAGCCTGACAATTGGAGCTGGGCTGAGCTCCATCCCGCATCCGTGGAGTCTTGGGATCCCCATGCCGGGCGCGGGATCTTCCTCTGTGGGTATCTCGACGTGCCGCTGGACTACCTCAACTCCTCCGAAACCCGCATCGCCAGGATCGCAGTCACCAAGCTGCAGGTCTCAGGCCTATCTCGCGTCGACCGCTCCTCTCCGCCGGGCGCCGGTGTCAAGAGCAACAGGACGCTGTTGATCGAGCCTGGTGGCCCCGGTGGTAGCGGCACGTCCTATGCCTGGAGGGCGGCCCAAAACGCCTCGATCAAATACACCAACGGCTCGTTCGACGTGTTGGGCTGGGACCCGCGCGGTGTGAACACATCGCAGCCTACCATTTCTTGCTATCCGTACGACGCGGACAGAGACCGCTGGCACATGCTCACCGGCCTGTACCGGGAGGAGTCGGCGGATCCGGACACGCTGCTGCGATGGGCTGATGCGATGAACAATGCGACCTTTCACGCTTGTTGGGAGAGGCTTGGAGACCTCGGTCGTTTCATGACGACGGCGCTCGTCGCACGAGACGTAGACGAGATCAGGAAGGCTTTGGGCGAGGACCAGGTGGACGGGTACTTCGTCAGCTACGGCACAGGTATCGGACAGACGTATGCCAATATGTTTCCTGACCGCGTCGGCCGACTCATCCTCGACGGCACGGAGTATGTCCGTGATCATCGCCTCCTGGGCGGATTTGTAAGTCGTTTCCGGCACCTTCCCCCCTTCACATGAACAGCTGCTGAATCTGCCTTCAGGGCTGGACGGCTCTGGACAACGTGACGGACGCGTGGCACGACGGCTTCCTCGGCGAGTGCCTAAAGGCCGGGCCGGAGAACTGCGCACTGGCGAAGTCACACGGTGGTGAACCAGTCATTCTGAAGGACCTCGACCTCCGCATGAGGACACTGATAGACTCGCTCATCACACACCCAATTCCGGGGTATTACGAAAAGAGCGGACCGTCTCTTGTCACATATAGGGGTCTGGTGCGCACGATCTACTCCGCTCTGTATAACCCTGCCACTTGGCCCGGCGTAGCGGAGATGCTCTATGAATTGGAGATGGGCAATGCAACACTTGCCACGAGGTTCATTGAGATATCGGATTGGGAGTATGACCCGACGCGCCCCCAGCCGATCTCGCCTCGGCCCTCGAGTGACGAGCTCACGGGGATGGTCATCTGCGCAGACGGCTACGACGCACCCCAGCCACCGGAGGGCTTTGCGTGGTGGTCTTCCCTCTGGACGAACATGACGTCGAAGTCATGGATCTCGGGCAACTCCCGCTTCTACAACGTCTTGCCCTGCCGCCACTTCACCACGTACTGGCCCGACGTGGCGGAGGTCTACCGCGGCGACCTGAACCACACGCTGGCGAACCCGGTGCTGCTCATCGCCGAGACGTACGACCCGGCGACGCCGTTGCGGAACGGACGGCGGCTCCTGGCCGAAATGGGCAAAAACGCGCGGCTCATCGTCCACCACGGGTACGGGCACTCGTCCCGAGACACGTCGAACTGCACGGACTCGATCGCGAGGGCGTACATACTCAACGGCACCGTGCCCGAGAATCAGGAGACTGCCTGCTACGCAGACCAGAAGCCGTACTTGCACCCTGTGAGCAATCATAGTGTTGCCGTTGCGAGCGAGCCGAGACCGGTGGCGAGGCCGGATCCGGTTGCGGTCTGGAGAGATCACATCCAGTCTGTGGCACAGTGGCAGCCCTGGCTGTTGCGATGAAGTGCTGTGCGAGCGGTCCGTTTCATCATTCTATCATTCTACCTCTATTATACTCTCCTACGAGCTGAAGCCTGAGCTTCCACTAGGATCGACGCCCAGGCCAAATTTTCCAGGTCGCCTTGCAGTTGTAGGGTATCAAAGCATAAATTTGTGTAAATGTTCTCGAGCGAACTGTGTGTGAGCGTTGTGTTCTCAGCAAGCCGTCCGCCACAGACATTTTATCCCTAGCCTATGAGTTCCCAGCATTCGTGGGCCATATCAAGTACAAATCCCCTGGTCCCTTTCAAGTGCTTTCGGCCATCCGTTCGCGAAGCGTGCGCGTTCAAGTTTGGCACGCAGAACAATCCCTCCTCTATTGCAAGGGTTGGATAGGCTCAAGCCTCTCGATTCCAAGCCGTATCGCAGGCACCAACGAAGCCGGCGGTTAGGCACAGGTGTTATGCCAGAGCTACTGGAGTAGAACCCTGGTCCGCTGACAGCCCGGAAGATACAAGGCCGGCGCGTCCCTCTGGGGTAGTATCCGGTTCTGGGGATAGTCAACCAGGTTCCACGTTGCCCTTCCAAGTCGCAGCCCGACCTGTATACCATAACCAGCAAGACCGGCCAGGGCCACGAGCAGGGCTCATTGGACCGCGGCAGGGTCCGTCGAGGCCTGCACCGACGTGGATCGAGAAGACGGCTGGATCGGAAGCTTGCAAACTTGGAAATGGACAGCGCTAGCCCGACGTCATGTTGCAGCCCACCGATCCCAGCGTCGTCCGTGTAAGGATATACTCAGTAGATAAAAGAGCTCGCACTCGAGCCTTGATGTCTTAGCTCTCGTCGTCCTCGCCATCCTCAACATCAAGCGTGCCATCTCTCGCTCAAAGACCCTCAACCTCTCGGATCTTTAACGCCGAAGCGTCTCATCGTCTCGCGAAACCAACTCCAAAATGCCCGAGGTCAACGCCGTCCAGCAGCAGCAGCCCATGGAGATTCCCATGGAGTCTAGCGTCGTCACGCAGCAGCCCGTACGTTTTGCTCAGCCTAGAAATTACCGCCCCATAGCTTCTTCCCTTTTCCGCATCGCAGAACATGTTGCGTAGTGTCTAACGTAGTCTCAAACCCTTACAGTCCGCTGATGCCCAGCCCCAAATGGACTCCGAAGTGAGCCTGCGCGGTGGATGCGGCGAGTCCATCGACTGCTGCGGAATTAGTGAGGGCTGCGGTTGCTGTTAAGAACAAGGCCGTCCGTCGGGGCATAGGGAGGAGGGCGACTTTCCTGGCAGGTTTCAAAGGCGTCTCATCGACGCTCCGGAGCGAGCCTGCCAATCTATTGTATATTATCAGCGCGCCGAGATGGTATATACAGGTATTAGCGGATAAATGTGCCGGCATGGCTTTTTCTTACTGTTGTAAATCGCCATCGCAGCAACCCATGCATCAGGCGACGTTGGGCTATCAGGCCATTTGCTAGTGACTAGTTGCGACTCAGGTCTGTTGATCTCCCTTCCAGCCGCTTCTTGGCAGGGACATACACGCTTGCCGAGAAAGCTTATCCACGTCGTAGGGCTGAACTCCTCCATTGACGCGCTGTGCCCATATCTACTTCTCGGTGCCTGCCCTTCTCTAATTATTGTGCCAACTTGGATGTTTTGGCGGCCGGCACATGGTGCAATGCGGAAGCCATCGAGGGTGGGAATTTTTATGGCCCGTTGGAGAGAGAGGGAGGATAGGATTTAGTGATTAACTCCCTATAAACCCTATGCTTGCCTAGATGAAACCCCTCACGGTGCGCCAGTAGCCTCTGGTTGGGCTAGAAGCCTGACTGCATCGGCTATGAAGACGCGGAGTCTCCCACCAAGTTATTTGCACGGGCAAAGATAGGCCGACCACTCCGCACTTTGGTGAACCACAGTGTGTGGTCGCCTGTAGTAGTCTGGTGCTGGTGTCCCTCTTGATCAACGAGTCGAACCAGCCTGTGGCGCGGGAGTGGTCAGATCCATGGCTGTGGACAGCCTACGATAGGGTCCTCAAGCCCTCCAAAGGAATATCATTCTGGCAAGACGCGAACATAAAAACTCAACATTCTCCTTATTAGTCGTCATCATCAGTTGCTTGCGCACACCTCGGCCAATCTCTGGCAGATCCATACCGTACAGTTTAGGGAAAGACGGCGGCTCACCCGTCCATCCATTAGTGCAGCCACGTGGCATAAGCCAGAGGGCATAAAAATGGAGGGCTAGATTTTAAGAAGCGATTCGCCAGCAGGTGGTGGAGTCTTGCCACCGATGACACGGCGGCGAGAAAACGGCCACGAAGCACCTGTAGAAGCTGTCTCTAGTCTCGCCATGAGACGCGGTAGGCCAGAGACAGGACATGACTAGCGAACATAGACCGAGTAGCACATCAGAACGGGGATGATCTCTGACCATGTGTCATGTTCGTGGCCAATCACACTCATAGACATTGTCACGGTTTCCATGAAGTGATGAACTCCGATCCGCGACAAAGTTTGGTGCTGGATACGGGGACCCTACTAACAGATGTGAGAATTTCTAGTTCCGAATTATGTGCCAAAGTCATGAACTTTACAGTGCGCCGGTTAGCAAATAAGTATTCTCTTCATTCTAGCGCGGAAATTGAGAATCAAGTATCATTCATCGACCTGTAAGATTTCGTATTCGTAAGACGCCCACATGAAGGGCCCAATCCCTTTGTAATCATTTTCGTCCGTCGGTTCCGAGGTGTAGTACTGCAAATATGTTTAGGATGGATGAACCGAGGCACGTATGTAAACCTTAAACTCACTTGAAAAGTAGCATTGCTGCCCAAATTGCCCACCTGGATGGTGTCTTCCCAATCTAGCGTACCGTCGTCCGCCTCTACCACCCAACTCTCCACCATCATCTTGTACGCTTTCTCTGCAGGCCCAAGGTAGGCATCCGCGTCCAGAAGTCCAAGTCTGATGCCCTGGAAGAATCCATTGGTGAACATGGCCGTGGTGCTGGACTCGATATAATTACCCTCCACGCCGGCGTACTCCTCGTCCATGATCAGCCACCACACTCCGGAAGAGTCCTGTGCATTGAGAAGGCCCTCTGCGAGTCCCTTAAAATAACCGACCAGCTTCTCGTAGCCAGGTTGGGCCTGCGGGATGACCTGGATCGTCTCCAGCAGAGATGTGAAGAACCACCCATCAGCGCGGTCCCAGACCAGGGGAGAGGCGCCCGTGATAGGGTTTGCCCATACTACTACCTTACTCTCGTCGTATCCATGCTTGAGCAGCTTTGAAGTGGCGTTGTTGCAGTGTCTCTCGTACAGATCGTACTGAAGGACAATATCATCCCACGCGGTGGTATTTCCGTTCTGGAAAAGAGAGGTGTATTTCGCATAGAATGAATCACCCATGAAGATTCCATCGCCCCACATCTGGTTTGGATAGGTTGGGCTTCTGTGCCAGAAGCCGCCTTCGAGATTTCGCGGGTGTACTTCAAGCATTGCGCGAATCTGGTCCGCTGCGAGCTTGTACTTCTCCTCGCCGGTCCTTTCGTACCAATATAGCAAGCTTATACCGAAGCGATATTGATCAAGCGAATAGTCTAGTTTCTATTAGATACATATTCCGGCGCGCCGCGAACTGCTTGGTCCTATGGCCATCCCAAAAAGACAAGAAAGGGTTTCTTGAAGGAAATAAAAAAGGGGAGTACTTGCAAGTATAGTTGTAATCCGTAATAGATCCGTTACTCTGAACAATAGACATTTGACCTTCATAGAAGTCTACGAGTGTCTGGTTATGAGTAAGTTCAATGGCCCGTTCTAACCCTTCGTAAACGACTGCGGTTCCGTAGTCGAAGGCTTTAGGTACGCCATGTCTGATCTGAGAGTCTGCAATCCAGGCTAAGTATGAACGAGACGGGGAGTACGCAGCACGGACATCTAGCGTCGTTCTCACGGCGGCAGTGGCAATAAAACTGGACGCTGTCAGTAGACTCGTGGCAAGTTTTCTCATCGTAAGTACTAAAACGTTGAGACGGAGATTCAATGGAGAGGTAGAAGCAACAGAAGGTGCCGTGGCAGGTTTCTGGTCCTTTCTTCTTAAGTGCTACACCATCGGCAAGTCTTCACGATGGAGTAGAGTAGATCTGCCCTTCCAGGCTAGGTGTTAACGCATCTCGTGGCGATCAAAATAGGTCGATGGTGTCCCGGGGATAAGCACCAGTGGTACGGGACTTGCCGGTGGCTTGCATCGTCTTAGTGCTTCTTTACTGCAGACACGAGTTCTCCAAAAGACCGCATGCCGGACAAATGCTGACTGCGAGATTCCCATCAATGGGATGCTCTCCTGAATGCATGGAGGCGGTCTTCGGTCCTTGGCTTTTGGCATCTCTATTAGGTAAGGCACAAATCACGAAGGTTGTCGAGCTTACTATTGCTTTCACAATCCCCTTGGCGTCTGAGCAACTTAGCTTTACGCATCTAATTAAATCTCGCAGTTTCATGAATATTAGTGTTGCTACTCCTCAAAGGTAGCTAGCCGCACTATCTTGTGACCTGCAGAAATTGAAAACTAGACAGAACTTGTATTTCAACTCTACGTCAAGATCTGTTGAATCAGTAAGTATAAAGGCGTAAATGAGTACTTGAATTATGTTCTGGTACTATTAAGTAGGACTACTGTTAGGACTTTCGGACTTGCAGATAATTGGGCGACCTGGGTGCTACACAAACTTAGGTTTAATCTTCCGCCCACAATAATCTATCCTCATTTTGATTTCATCTTAGCTTTAAACCCAAGCCTGTTAAATCTACATTGGACTACAATGGGGTGGCTGACATAGAGAAGAAGGCATAATATCCGATAAATGGTATAATATTGAGATGGGACGAGGTCTTGATAATACATATTCGCAACTAGAACGACGACATTACCTGCTAGCTGCTGTGACTGTGGCCCGGGTGCACGAGAAGAAAAGGGAACCACGTATGCACGACGAAATTCAAGTTTGATAACACTTTATTACACTATAGATTTCGTAGCATAGCAATGCTCGTAGTCTATGCGCAGGCAAAGACCCCCTTGTAAACCGCGTTAGCAGGGGATAGTCTTCAACGAGATCGAGTTGGCTCCCGCGAAGTATATAGAATAGAACAAGGCATTGAAAAAATATATAGCAAGGGACCAGACTGATCTTTTCTATTTTTGATACTGCACTACCCATATATACACACCCGCTATATACACACCCGCACCGGACTCACAATTCTCTCCTTTCATATAAGCTAGGAGCCTAATAGTAATCCACGTAATTCGGAAGAGTAACCTCGTACACTTTGCCATCACGGGTGAAGGAGTAGCCGTGAACTCCGTCTTCTGCTAGAACCACACTCGTGGGTCCTTCAGTAGTTGTCATATTAGCAACAATAGTTGCCTCACCGCTAGTGATATTGACCATCTGGACGTATGTAGGATTCATAGCCCCAAAGATAAGGCTAGAGTTTTGAGCGATAGCCATATCATCCCAGTTGTCGGTGCCGGTCTGGTTGGCCACAATCCTAGAAAGTGTATCATGTCAACAACTATCCAAGATAACTATATATAGAAGAGACTCAAAGTATATGCTTGTGCAAAAGGACACTCGATGTGTGAGCCTGATTTTCACGAAGTCTGCTGGAATATACCGACAAAATTGAGTGGACAATAGGCTGTTACGTACTCTGCAGCACCCGTGGCAGCGGTACCGTTGGCAAGGATGGGCACGCGCCCAAGCAAAAGCTTCGACACATTGGTGAAGTAGACGTAGAGCTGGCCGGTGGCCTCATCGGTGTAGAGCTTCAGCCCGTCGATGCCGAGATCAACACCGGCGGTGCTGTCAGTTGTGAGCGCCATCAAGTCGTCGGAAATGGCCTCCACGGCCGTCTTAGCCTCCAGGTCGATACGCCAAATGAGCCCGAGGACCGAGTCAGCGACGAGCAGAACGTTGGGCTCAGACGGCAGCGATACCAAGCCGTTGAAATTCTCTGCCTCCCCCACCACCATGATCGTTTCGGGCGTGACAGTGCCGTTGTCGCTCGCACTACTTAGATCAATCGTAAAGATTGTCTCGTTGACGTAGATGTCACCGCGTACACCGGCGGTCACAGCATACTTGTCATCTCCAATCGAAGCAATTCCCTGCACAGAGTCGACTCCCGGCAGCGTGGCCACGACCACAGGGGATGGGGTAGCTGCGGACGGATCCAGGTTGTACACAGTGTTACTGGTCAAGGGGACTAGAAGGAGCTGGCCGTTAGGACGCCGGACCGCATTTTCAATGTCGATTGTGCTGGAGAAATTATAGATAAGCGTCCCCTGGTCTATAGTCTCGGAACACGCGCTAGCGGCCATGTAGATACCGGCGAAAAGAGCAGAGCGGAAAGCCATGGCTTCTTGATGGAAACGAGCTGCGCCGAAAAGGTTGTGAAAGACTGAAGCGAAAGGCTTTTTGAAATATATTGGAGAATGAATGTGGATATCTTCAGGGCGTAGCAGTTTTGAAGAACGAGTGAATTTAGCAAGTAAGGACTGTGTGTTGGGAAGAGGCGGTAATTGTTGTCTTGTTAATGGGTTGGGTATGCGGGTTACTTATATACTGAATATCGCCGACTTAGTAATAGTATGCTCAGGAACACGAAGTCTGAAAGGCCATACTGGCGTGCTCCTTGCATAATGGTCATTACAGCTCGTGACAATGCTCCCTATACGGTCGACGGCATGCTCAGCTATGGTTGCATTTTTACTCAATAGTCTCGATTTGCGTAATGTTCAAGTATGGGTTACGTAGCAACTCTAAGATAATGAACGCTATATCGGCCCGTAGTCTTTATCTAGATAGAGCTCCGGATATGCTGCAACGCTGCAGGCTCGTATGCTACAATGTTGCAGGTTCGCTTCTGTGGGGCAGAGTAGGCGAAATGACAATACTATATTTTTCTCGGCTGGTAGTCGGAACTCCGTACGCTGGAATGGATGGCGAATTATGCTCCTAACCTCTATTCTCCTGCATTCCTTTAGTGACTACAAAAATGATCTTCCGCAAGACCCGAATCTTGCGAGCCTATGTCTCTATACCACCCATGTTATCGCCAGGTGCGCAAAGGCGCTTGCGAAACGGAAATCTAGACGCGTCAACACTTCTCGAGAAAGCCACACTGGAAGAACCCTATCTGTATTGCTTGAAAATGAGGATCGCTCCTAGGAATGCCAGGAAAAGGAAGGCGGCCCTTGGGCGAAGTCAAGCATACTACACAGTAAGGCAACTATCGTCAGAAAACGGACGCGTATAGCTGCAATGCTTGCGAAGTTGCGCCATGTAACTCTGATACCTGCTAGTACTGCCACTTCCCGGCTGAACGAATGTATCACAGGTTTCCCTCTATAGTTAGAGGATCGTCATTGGCGAGCTCGACTATGAGATCTACGCATTGTTTGCTTCTGAGTTTGGGCAATCCTAGTCCGCTGAGCCGAGCCGAGCTCCGACCGACGGTCATATTCGGCTACGAGAAAGCCGCGACCACCGGGTTACGCAGCTTTAGTGACGTCAAGCTGACGAAGAATTCGAAGTACATTATGCGCGTCTGAGCGGCCTGGATCCGATTCCGTTCTGCAACAGTAGAATTAGGCGAATGGTGCTGCGCGTAGCTGCAAAGTTACCATTTCTAGCAGAGCATCAACTACCGCCGAACAGAGATATATTTTGCCCGAGCCAGATATCCCGTGTAACAGAAGAGTCTCCGAGGAGCTAGACTGGCACCAATTTTGGCACTCTTGGTGTCTTCGAGGCCATTGACCAAAGTCGGATGTGTGCGTTTCGAACATCATTTTATGATAAACACCGTAAGAAGATGTTGACAGCCATCTGACGATATTTATATACCCGGTTTCTTCGATATTGACAATAGACTGGTCTGTCAAACGGGTCACTGCGATATTCACAAGACGAAAAATTTCAGCGTCTTTGAGTCTGGCAAGCTGAAGACCTCTGCCTCGCGTTTCAAGATCCTCTGCACCTGCTGATCGTCTATTGCGAAAGGCGCTTTCACTAGCCGAGATGCAGAAGTCAGTAATATGTTCTAGTGACCGCTATAACAACAACATACCTATCGTTCGTTCAGAGTACAATTTCACAGTCCGTGCCAGGTGTGCAAGCACTTCTTCGTGGAAGCCCGTGAGGGCCAATTGATATGGGATTGGGGCGCGAATGAACTGCCTGCTCCTGTCCTGCTTCCGGAGCAGAAGGAACATCGAAAGACTGCAGCCCGCATATCGCCAGATCCCATGTCAGCAGAACAAAGATTAGAAGTTGAACTCCTGGATCAAAGTGTACGATTTTCAATCTAACGTATTGGGTGGGTATGATTCAAACCCCGGCGCGCTTGGACTGGACGTAGTTTCCCCGGCATTGTTTGAAAAAACCTCTTGGTCGTAAAATCTGACGCTGATGCGCGCGCTGGAGCGTTGAAGGTTCTCAGAAGAATCTGCATGGTGTCCTTCTCCTTTTCAGCCGTGGCAACCGGACCCTTTCACACACGCTTCTCAGAGGCACTACTGCTGTTACCTGTATCGGAATCAGCTGTCACCGAGTGACTTCCTGGCTCGGTAGCCCAATTGTAATATATAATATCTGCAATAGGAAGCGGTTTAGAAGGCCCGGACTGGCATAGATATCTGGCTTCTTGGGCATCTATCTTGGCTTGATTATATGAAAACAGATAATGAAATTGTTTGTTGTGACAAGAAATCCAAGTCTTACTGAGCAGCACTTGTGAGGAAGGCTGCAGTTTAAATGCATTTATAATTTCGTGTTATCAAAGGTATATTGCAGTACGATGCACTTATTACTTCGCGTAGTTACGAATTCATAAGAATAGAATATTCCGCTTCCGGTCCCGTTTTCCGTTCCGTTAATTCTTCAACCGATTAGCGTTTACTGGGGATTGAAAAATAAACAAAAAAATTTGTCCTACTCCCCGGAGCTTGCGGAGGGCTGTAGTAGGGCAAATTTAGCGGAGCGGTTTCGTTTATTTTTACATGAGGCAGCCGGCGAGCACACCAAAAATGATACATCGCCGTATATTGTAGACCGGTCAAAGAGACCGCCAAAGTTAAAATGTGCGTGACCGCCGCAGCAAGCTCGCACAAGGCGTCCGCAGCAACAGACTGGGCTTTAACCACCACATACCAAGATCTTCTGGCGAATCCTTCAAGACTTCAGCTCCAGGTGAGTCAGGAGAAAGCGTAAAAATGAAGGAGACTGGTAGCCTGCTTGACCGCGTGGCCAGTCACAGCGTCGTCGACGTCTGCCTGGATTACTGTGGCACGCCCAGGAATCGGCTAGACTTTGACAGGTGTCCCAAGCCTCGATAGGAGCGAAGAGCCCGAGGGTGTAATTGCTCACACCGGCGGTCATATCGTAACCTTCTGAGTAATTCATGCTGCACAGCCAGGGCGTTGTGCGGCGCAGAAGGAAGAGCCTCACACCTAACTAACAGCCATTTTTGGCATTGCGTACAGACAGTGTAACCCATATGACCGAAGCAGGATTGTCAGACGTTGCATATACCCATTTCGTCATTCATACTCTGGGGTGGCTTATAAGCAGTCATCTCAGCCGCAGATGCTTGAAGGAGCGGGTTGGGGCAGTATAAGCCCGTGGCTGAGTGGATCGGCGTTTGTGTTCCCAATATGTGGCTCTGTGTCTCGAGTTTCTTATGTCCTGCTGACCAACTGAAATCGCGATGACTTATACGCGTGTCTTAGTTCTTGATGTCGTCTCGATGTGCCGAGTTGAGGCTCCGGCGATTTTTAGGATATAAAGCTGGCTATGCCATAACCAACTTTCCGCTGGAGTAGTAAATGCAGCGGAACACTCTGAAAGACATAGTTACCTAGGTGTGACCTGGGTGTTTTGCACGATCGCAGGACATGTCATCGCATGATCCGAGTTCTCAGCCTAAGGCCACAGAATCATCCGCATTGCTGAAATACCCCCCACAAAACGCTACCCAGTCCGGCACCATGTCGCAAGCCCAAACGCAACCTACGGCTGTAAACACGGATGCGAAGACAGCCGACAAAGCGACTCCTGCCCCGTCAGCCCACCCGCTCGCCTCAGCACCGACAAACTATTCGTGGACAACCCCGGCCGGACTGCCGCTGCGGGGAACCGATGACGAGAACCTGCTGATCTTCCGCCGGGCTGTCGGCATCAACAGCGACTGCGCGTCGCCTCTCACCGAGAGCGATACTCTGGAGCAGGGACGGAGACACGCGATCGGCATCTACAAGTCGGTAATTCACAATCAGCGGAGTAAGAGGCTCACGCACCACGTGCTCGGGATCCTCCTCTATTCCTCCCACTTCTTGCAGATCGTCCTCGCAGCCATCCTCACTGCCCTCGGACCCAATGCGAAGGAACACGAGGTCCTCATCACAGTCCTCGGCGCGGCCAACACCGTCACTGCGGGTGTTCTCGCTGTGTTGAAAGGCTCGGGGATGATCGAGCGCCTGGCGAAAGACGAGGTTGAGTTCAAGAAGCTTCAGGACTGGATCGAGGAGACAGAGTCGTTGCTGTCCGTTGGCATCATTGGGAGGAACAGGAAGGAGGTCGGATTGCTGGTGGAGGTGGCGTTCAAGAAGTACAACGCCTGCTTCGGGCAGGCATACGAGATCATGTCGTCATCTGACATTGATGGGAATCGAAGTTCGACGGCCAAGGATACAATGGCAGCAGGCAAGTGAGCTGATTCGAAGGACAGGGCCACAAAGCTTTCAAATTGTGGCTTGGATTTCTAAATTTGTTGGTATGTTTGTTCTTCTGTTTGCTATTAAGACCTTTAGAACAACTTAAGGAGCAATCCCTTTCCTTCGGTAGGGCTGGGCAGCGAGGCAGGTTTCTGATACCAGGTTCCGAATAATTTAGCTAGAGAACTTTATACAATATATTAGATCAATCTCGATATATTACCCCTCACATTGTTCAGTAGCAGGATGAACTCTGACGAGCACCCAGATGCGAGGGGAAGACGCGGCGCGAGCAGGCTCACGGCCTATGCCCAAAACCGTATTCTGTCTGTCCATCTGACCAATCGTCTTACACCAAACCTCGGCGGACCCGCTTTCTATTCCCGGAACGCAAGCGCTGATGTTTTTCATCGCCTCCTTTCACCATATCGGACAGTGCGGTATACGCTAAACTGTTACAGACCAGTCTGAAGCTAGAAGCATCGGAACCGTTGTCTCCATGAGATACACATAGCAAATTGGGGCACCGTGCACCCCGTCAGTAGTGATACAAGGCGCGTTGCAGCTTGGGCAGCTGAGACAGACCGGGTTGAAGAGGTTGGGACAACGGACGTCGCTTCTGCTCGCTTAGACAGTGAATATGTTATAGCTCTCTCTCGCGAACCGAAAGCGAGGATCTTCAAGGGATAATGCATCAGAGATGAGTTGAATACCTGGCGGGCGATGTCTCCGGCTATATTATGGGAGACCCCCTCTTGAAGATCGGTTTCTCCTAGGTAACTGGTACCTATCCGCCTTTGACGGGCCCCTTACTGGAGACAGACCTCCTTTGGCACATCTTGGCTTCTGCTTCACCGTGCTACGCTCAGGGCTTGACCTCTCTGAGCTGTGATGAAAGTTTCGGGTCCCCTCTTTGAGCAGCGTCCCGTAAGGCCATGGTTACCTTAACCTAACGAGCTCACTAATGATGGGCCTCCAAAATTTCGCCCCAGAGGCGTACCGTGCCACCCTTTACCGAGTAGCCCAGAGACGGGGAAGTTGTAAACCAAGCCAAAGAGATATTTATTTGAAGGTAGACACGACCGTCGCGGTCGGAGAAACGTATAGGTGTACGCTCATCAAGTATACACGCTGTGCAAGGCTCACCCGAGCCCGCCAAACAAATTCAGATGGCCACCCACGCTCAGATTATCCAATGCTTCCCCGCCAGTCTTCGAAAACTGCGCCCCCTCCCCACCACCCCAGCTTCACTGCATGGAAAACACCAAATCTCAGACACAATGAATAAGAGACGCTAACAAGGTCGCTAGATCGTCTGGATGAGACGATCATGATGGTAGGATAGTGGTTTTAAATACAATGCATGAACGGTAGAGAGATCTGGGTATCGTCGCCTTCAAACAATCAATGCGGACGGATGAACGAGGTTGAAGTTGATCGTTGCGCTCTCGGCGTTCTGTTTGTGCCGTGCCTCAAGTTATAGCGGAGCGTTGCGGGTGTGAATCAGGTGGGGTATTTCATGTCCGGGGGAGAGTGAGGGATGGTATTGGTGTGTTCGTGGTGATGATCGGCTTATATCCTCGTCGGTAATCCCGTCCCCATCGTCAGCTGGCTCAGGCTCAATACTCGTGCCGCCGCCTTCCTCCCCTCATCAACGTCGGCACATTCCTCGCCATGGTAGCTAGCGCCGGCGGCAGCGCCAAACTCGTCTCCAAACGCTGAGTACTGTGATTCCAGACCGGGCGTTGGCAGCTCTCGGGGCGTCTGGAACGCGTCCGAGTAGTCGTCCTCGCCAACCTCCTTCGCAGGCGAGCTCGGGATGCTACCTATCCCGAGACCCGCGCTGTCCTTGCCGAAGATGCTCTGTGCCTTGCTGGACGGGGCGATAGAAGACCCTGTCCTCCCGGCGGTGTTCTCAGAGACTGTCGTGAGGTGAGTGCTATTAGCGTTTGGCGTCATCGAGCCCGCGGTCTGCGGCCTCAACCGCTCGGAGGATTTCGACTTTGCTGGGTCGCGGACCATCGCGAACATCGTCGTGGAGAGGTTGTTCATCCGCTCCGACAGCTTCCGGACCTGCTCCTCGAGGAGCTGGCGTGCCGCGCGCTCCGAGTCGAGCTGCGTGATGAGTATGGCGGTGTTCGACGAGCGCTCCTCGCCGTTGTTGCTGCTCTGCGATCCGAGTGACGGCATGCTAGTTGCTGGGCGGACGGTGATCTCTGAGGTTGGACGTAGTAGGCCTGGCACAGGTGGGACGGATGTCGCCGCCGTGGAAACAGCCTGTGTGGCGGACGATGATGGTGGGTGAAGGGAGTCCATATACGGGTTTCCGTCGCCAAAGGAAGCGTGTGACGAAGCATTATCGTCTGTATTTGAATCCTCGGATCGGCGGGAATTCGTGTATCGAGAGGACGCTTCCACGCCACCCGGGCCTTCTGGGTCACTCTGGTAGATCGAGGGAATCATGGGTGGAATGGCGGTGCTATATGCGAATGTGGGCTGGTTGACCTGGACATGCTGGGTGGAGACTCCAGCTCCAGCGCTCGTAGACCCAACACGCCCTCGTCGGATGGGGGGCGTTGGCGCCGGTACTTCCATGAACGGGCCCTTGAAGCCCGGAACGGAGTGGCAGAGCTGGTTGACCACGCGCTCCAGCTTGTTCATCCGAACCTCGAGGAAGATAAATCTCTCCTCGAGTGTGACGGCCTGCGTGATCTTCATTCCGGCCATCTCGCTCATAGAGGCTACCGTCCCAAAGTTGAACGGCTGTGGAGGGGTGCTCGGTGTCCTCTCAGTAGACGAGTCTACTGCGATTATGGAGGGACGGGCGGTGTCCGCATTCTCAATGTTCTCGAACCTATCCTCGTCCGGACCAGAGGAGAGGGGTGATGTCGGGCCCGGCTGGACGTCGTAGCTCTGTCTCCAGTAGCGGATTTCATCACTCCTCCTGCGTCCATCACCTTGCTCAAGGGCGACTTCGTTCAGCTGCGAGAGGGACCGCGACCGCCTCTTGTGTCCCATATCGCCGCTGCTATCGCTGGTGATGGCCCGGCCGATCGCATCAGGATCATCATCCACGCGACTCCCGCGGCCGTGCGTGCTCGCAGGCCGGGGCGAGAGGCCCGCCCATTCCTCCCCTCTGCTGCGCGGCGTGACTCCTGAAAATGACCTGCCCTGCAATGCTGCGGCCGCCCTTTGCCTGAATTGTGGCGAGCCGAGCGCGTCTATAGAATTCCGGGCGCTTTCGATGGCTGTGATATCGTCTGGCCCGATCGAATGCGATCGCAGGGCTCGGTCAAACTCGCTGATGGGCATCGATGCCACACGTTTCTGTTGTTGGAGGTCTGAGCCTGGTAGGCCGGCAGTTCTTATAGCGGGCGGGACCTGTTTCACGCGCATGTCAGCCAGATGTTCTCACCATCGATACTAGACCGAATATACGAGGGCAGACTCACACTGCGGTGCTGCTGCTGCCCCTGCTGCCCCTGCTGTTGCTGCTGTTGCTGCTGCTGCCCAGCGACAGCAACCTGACGCTCCGACTCGCTCACAGAGCTCAAGCTGCCCTCCTTCCTCCGCCGCCGGAGCAGCCTGCCGATGGCAGAACGCAGGGTCGACTTCTTGCGCTGCGGCGGGCTATGCTGGCCGTCCGCGATCGAGCCGGTCTTGCCGGAGCCCGTGCTCATTGTCGAGTACCGGGCCGAGCTGGACGCGTTGGTCCGCTGCAGCTTGGCCGAGCTCCGCGCACCCGAGACACTCGAGACGCCGCCCTCGGGGCTCGGCCCGGACAGCCCCGTGGCACTACCGGGGTTCGTGGGCGTCGCTGGGTGCTCTGGAACGGTCTGTGGAACGTCGATGAGCTCTGCGCGCCCGCCCGCCGGGAGCGTCTGTGCGACCGCCGGCGGGGGTGGTGGTGGCTGCGGCGGGGCGAGGGGCACGGCCGCTGGGGAGTTAGGTGCCGAGGGAACCGCGTGTGGCATCTGGCGCTGGGCTGTGAGGTCGTTTTCTATCGGCGTCGAGCTTGCGATGCCTGTGCCGGGTCTCCGGATGGGGAACTCGTCGTCTTCGACGGGGTTCGGTATAGGTATGGGACCAGATATCCGGCCTCGGACGGACTGGTAGCCGCTCTTGGGTCGGGGCGCGGTCGGGGAGGCCGGTGCGCTACTGAAGATCTTGGTCTTCTTCATGTTGTCGTTGGGTGTAAGTTCCACAGTTGGGTTGGATCTGCGGGTAGAGAGTGGGAAGGTCCGCGCCGGCATAGGTATTGATGATAAAGAGTCGGTAGTGGTGAGGTTGAAGGCTGAGGTTGGCATTGGCGGCGGTCTTGACGAGCCATCTGGCATCACGTTGCATAATAGGTCCGGCCTGAGCTGGGTATCTTCCTGCGGTGAGGTCCAGCTGGTATGCGGTGAGGTATGTGCGTGGGCTATTCCTGTTCAGCCTCGCTATTGCAGCCGATCCACATGGCCGTCACAGGCGTCCACAATATCCAGGGCAATGCGGCTAGTCCAGGCCAACGGGCAGGCCGCACGCTCGCCGTCGACTGACTGGCTGAGTGTGCTCGAAGGCGTCTCCGGACCCCGTGACCAGCCAAGAGAGTGGATATCGAGTTGGTGGCGTCGGCTCTCCAGCTGGAGACAGGATGGTGAGACCGTAGGAACGGGGTGGACTAGTCACAGGCCACAACGAAGGACGGCATGGCAGACCCCGGTCTCCGCACTCCTGTGTACGGTGTGGCAGCTCGACCTGCGAAGTGCTGGACCTTGGTCCTCGCGGAACAGCACTGCGTGTGGGTGGAAAGATAGAAAGACCACCGGCCCATGCGCGAAAATACCTGCGGTGGGCGTATCAAGGTGATATGTAATGAGGCCCCCCCATAGCCCCCCTTGAAGGAATGCAGTCAGTGAAACGAGACAGCCGTCTCGATAAAAGGTGGGAACGCCACGCATGCTGGGGGCCCTGGCAGCCTGCTGCATGGACGCAGGGATAAAAGATGGGGCTTCCCTGATCAAACAAGGAGCGCCAGCATTGCTCTAGCACACTCGCTTCGGCCTGCAGTGGCAGTGGAGAAGGGGGTGTGGAAGACAGCTCAAGCAGGTCAAGCCAATGGAAGGGCACAGAGAGTTGACATCTACTCATAGTAATGTCGTTGGTGGGGAGGGGGACGGGGGTCTCGAGGCCCTCACTGTTGCACTTGTCTCGCCCGCAATCGCTGACTCGGGCTGGGCACATTGGACGGAATCCCTGGGTTGCACAGTACTGACTGAGTCCGCGGTCTCATAAATTGCGCCGATCAGATACTATGGTACCGCAGCGGAGAAGCACTTGTCTAGATCCCTTGTCGGAATGCGACGGTAAGAGATGAAGTCTACCCAGTACGGGGCTTTCCGGCCTCCGTGCGCCCGTCAGTTGACTGCCCGTCATGGTCGTACTGAGTAGCCTCTCGATCAATGTCTCACCGACAGTGACATCGGGCGAAAAACGTCGCCGGAAGGGGTGGCTTCTCGGGTTGCCGTGGCTGTGTTGAGCCGCAGATGACGTTAATTCGACATCCGCAACGATGCCTTGTGCCTGCGCTGCTCGGTCTTGCTATTCTCGTCCGCCGCCATCCACTGAATAGTTTGTCATACTGAAGATGGGGAAGACCTGGAGCACAGGCGTTGGTTCATCCGCCTAGCCACAGCATGCAGCCCCACAGCCACCAGAAAGACAGCGTCCGGCTAACCACTCCGGACAGTGGGACTCCCTGGATATGCAGGAGTAGCTTTTTCCCTCGGACGTGGCTTGCTGCTGCTGATATGCGACGAACCATCTATGCATCAGGGTGAGCACTTTTAAGTATGGGTCTGGGGTCGAGGGGGCTTAGGCGTCGTCTTGCAGGCAAGCTCCATCTCCTTGGTAGCGATGTCGATATCACCGACTCGACGTCGCTTCGGCAGTCCTATCGGGTGACCGTCGCCGTCATCGACTAGCTGGTTCGGGGCACACCATCCGGCTCGGAGGAGTGGCTGCCGCGCATACCCCATATCATAGTACCCCCCCTGGTAGTCGCGGCTCCTCGAGATCTGCAAGAAGATCGCGGCCGCATCGCGAATGGGAGGCCTGATGTGGTGGCCGTCGATAGCAAGCAAGCTGCCCTTGGGGTCGCATTGGCCGCGCCATACTCGACACCCACCCGCATGATAGGTGCGCAGTCGCGGGTGTGGCGGCAATGAGGGGCCGGGCAATGCGCCCTCACTGTGCAGATTCTCGCATGCTGTGCTAGCCGACACCGGCCACCTTTTTTGCGTGAGACGAGGCGCAGAGTTTCGCTTATTAGCGACGCCCACAGCAGGCAGATTCAAGGCTCGAGATACTCCGTCGATGTTCAGCCTTTTTGGGATAACCCCTTGGACTAGACTGGCTGGGAGCACTCCCGGTAAACTTGGCGGCTGGTGGCCGTCCGATCAGTGAGTATACTGGGTAGCTTACTCTGTTGTTTGCGACGCCGGCAGTGTACGTCCGTAGACAGAGCAAACTTGAGGCGGCTTTTGCGCTCTAGACATGACGAGCGAGCCTGAGGTCTTCCCCTCCCACATGCACACGACATGACGCAGCATGGCGCACAGGTGCAGCGGTTGCAAGATGCAGGAGAGGGGTGCGCGGTGCGCACTGCATCTGCCCCGTAGATCGCGGCTTCAAGAGGATGATAGGCCGGATCCGTGGGCCGGCAAGCTGTGCTGATCAGAACCCTCGAGGTGTGGGACGAAACCGTCTCAGCCCAGTCGATAGCTGATATTCGCAAACACTTACTCTTTCCGTTTCTGTCAAATTCAGAACTGACAGTTGAGGCCAAAACCTTAATCGTTCCCCCAGATCTATAGCACAAGCAAGTAAAGGCCCGGGATAGACGGGATCTCGTGCCTCCTCGTGAGCTTCCAGCGCGGCGTGCCATCTGCGCGGCCACCCTCCCCGCGCGGCCAATGTGACGGCCCCTGTGCGCTCTACCGCGCTAAGCCAACAATATGGCTTTGATGAAACCGCTTGCTGCAAGTGATAGACGAGCTCGACCGAAGGAATGCTCGAATACGAACTGTCAGTCCGCTTTCGGAATGTGTGACCGGTGACAACAAGCAGACTGGACTTCGCAATCAGCATCCCCTACTCGTGCTTGACCCGGGGCCCCAGTTCGTCGTCGCTAAAATGGATTTGTGCTAGGCCTGTCGAGGCTGACTACTCTACAGCAGGCGAGGATGATCCTTTTCCACGCGAGCCGCCGGGCGTCCTGAGTGGCCTGCGGCCAAGGGAGCCGCAACGCTCCCTGCCGGCGTCTGATTCGCCCAGCAAGGTATTTTGCCTAAAAGCCGCTTGTTGCAGGGTTCGCCGCGCACAGCAAATCATGTTGCGGCTCGCCGGTTGCATACTAACTGCTAAAGTTAGATATTTCGGCAGCAGATGCCGTCGTCGTCAATGCTTCTCTAAATGGTCGCGCGCATGGGCAGCGTGTCGCGATGCTTTCTTGGCAGGCTCGAGGAGCTGGAGCTTCGCCTGCGACGGCACATCCCTGTGGCCGCTCAGACCCCGTTCAACCTGGTCAGGGTCCTGAAACCACGATTGGAGGGTCTGCTCTCATTGAAATGCTCCGGAGGATTGAGACGCACGTGGCATATCCCGAGATTCAAAGGGGGCCTGGGCGGTCACATCATGACGACAAGGGTCCACTCCAGAGTTCAGACATCCGGATTCGATCTACTAAACCGCTGATAAGATTTGCGTCGACTCCTTCGTCCCCACCATGCCGAGGTCCCAGCGCTCTGGACACGCCATTTCGTCTGATCTTACTTGGTAAGACACCTAGTGCGCTTCTGAGACCATGAGTGGCGTCTAGGCGGGTTTTCCCGGTGACGCGAGGAGATCAGCCCAAACGTGTTGTCCGGGCTGACATTGCGCCGTCTGGGAGACGCGATTCGCGAGGGAGCACGTCTGTACCGAGTACGTGCCTCTCTTCTTGACATTGATTGGTTGACGGAGTAAGCTCCAAGATGCCCGGCACAGACATTGGTGGCAGCAACTCGCTATTGATCCTCGTGCTCGACTGGTTCTTCAAGCAGAGGCTGTCAGGTCTACGAGATCCGGATATCGCAGGTCGGCATGCTCCTCCAGGAAATCCATCCATCGCTTAAGAAACTTGCTGCCTCTGTAATTTTGAGATCGGTTAGCCAGCGTCTTTCCCCGGCCGCAGGATCATCGCAAGAAGCGACTGTATCCGTACATCATCTCCGACGCGCCCACTTCCAGAGTGGGCTGCCACTCGACAAATACAGAAGGAATTCAGGATACTCACTTCTTCACTGTCTCCGAGTCGCCAATGACAGTCAGGGATCGTTTGGGCCGTGTCATGGCAACTAAATCGTGCGTCAGCGTCAGCTCGGCAGTGGACAACCCTTATCTGAACGTACCATTCAGTCGTCGCTTCTCCCCGAGGAAGCCGACCTCACCCTCGGAGTTGCTCCTGACGAGGCTAACGACCACAGCCTCCTTCTCGCGGCCCTGGAACCCGTCGACGCTGCCGAGCTCAATGCCAGGGAACGCCTCTTTCAGGGGCGCGAGCAATGCCAGCTGAATTATCCAGGACACCCGTGTTAGTGATCCGCATGCATGAACTATAGCAACCGTGCGATAATGCGACGGAGAATTCTCGCCAGATCGAGGTTACATCGCTGAGAAGTGCCGGCGACAGGACGTCAAATCCCCTGAAAGGTACATACCTGTGCGTTATAGGGAGTTACGACAGCGATGTCCTCAGCCTTGACACCAGTGTTGACGAGGCTGCGGATGTGCTGCCTGACCAGAGCGGCTTCCATCTCGTTACTCTTGCTCTCGCCGTGGAGGGAAGCCTTTACGTTCTTGGATGTGTCTTCGTCTTCCGCCTTCTCAGGAAAATCGCCGCCTTGCGTGTCAATGAAGATCAACGGCTGGGTCGTCTCATCGTTGGCTTCTACTTGGTAGGGTAGATCTGTGAGCAGCCGGTCCTTGACCGAGTCCGCAGCGAGTAGCTTCGACTCGTAGAGCTCATCCGACGGGAAGCGCATGATCTTCTCGTGCATCCGGTACTGAGTCGTCAGCATCCTCTTGATCGAAGGTCCGTGAAGAGACAGGAGCCTGTCGAACAAGGTTGTTTCCAGGGTGGTTCCCTTTGGCAGCTTCTCGCCGTCTTTCATCTTAGGCTTCGTCTTAGAGTTGAGTGACTTGATGGTGGGCGGGAGTTGAAGATGGTCCCCCGCGCAGACGGCCTTCCTAGCTGATAGCAACGGGACCCAGCACTGTGCCTCGAGGGCTTGGCTTGCCTCGTCAATGATGACCACATCAAACTCCTCGTTCCGGAGCTGGTATCCTCCAGCGCCATGCAGCGTAGCAAGGACGACCTTGCTCCCCTTGACCAGGCTGCTGATACATCCCCTCTCCCGCTCGCGGTACTCCTTCCGCAGCTCCTTGAGATCGGCGTAGATGGCCTTGCGCTCCCTGCCGCTCTTCGTCTTTTTTATCGATGCCTGCTTCGCGTCCATCTCGTTGCGGACGTCCTTGACAATCTGTCCTGCCTCGGACGTCCTCGTCAGGACGTCGAGAGAGTAATTCAGGACAGATGGAAGGAGGCGCGCGGGATGGCCGAGGCGGACGATAGGCACCTTGTGAGGCGCCAGCCGCTCGACGATGTTGTCCACTGATATGTTGGATGGACCACAGACTAGTACCCGTAGGCCTCGCTTGATCATCTGGAGGATCAGCTCGATGAGCGTGTGCGTCTTGCCGGTCCCCGGGGGGCCATGGATCAACGCAATCTCCCTGGAAGCAAGGGCAAACCTGATGGCGTCTTTCTGCGAATCGTTCAACGTAGGGTCTATCCACTCCAGCTTCCCGACATCAGGATCTGAGGAGAGGTCCTCTGGGATCGGCGTCGGGCTCGACAGGCCAAAGAGCGTCCTCATGAACAACGAATGCTCCGACTCGTCCATAGCCTGCAGCTTCTCCATCGTCTGGTTCATCCTGTCACCGTGTTGGTTAGCCACCCATCTCGTCTCGACACCGCCTATAAACCTGCCCTCAGCTCGTACCGTTACGCTGTCGTACTTACCTCTTGAAGGTCACATCATCGGCCACCTTGACACACCACACCCTCCCGCCCAGCCCAGCACCCTCCTCCCCCTCCCCATCGAGCGCCACCCCGACATCTCCCCTCCTCACCCGCGTCACAACACCTCTGGCCCCCTTCCTCTCCAGTTCCTTCACCTCGCGCTTCTTCGCGCTGCCCGCCGGCTGCTCGCTGACCAGGACGATATCGCCCGTCCGGATCCCGTGCTCGGGCAGCTCGCCGCTGTCCGCCGACACGGCCGGGTCGGGGGCGAGCTCTATGACGCTCTTGCCGCCGAGGCCGGTGCGCCGCGAGGACACGACGAGGTTCGTGAGGGCGACGCCGGCGCGCTGCAGGGCGGACGGGGAGTGCGCCGAGATGAGGGAGGACGTCTCGGCGATCTCGGACGCCTGCTCGGCGGCCAGGAGCGCGAGCTGCGCCGCGGCGAAGGCCGAGATGTCGACGGGGACCAGCTTGGGCGCCATGGTCGGCGGGGCGGGCCTGGGGATGGAGAGTGCAGCGGTGGTAGGATCCTAGGCTGAGGCGTGGGTGAGATGCACAGCTCGAGAGCACTGCATCAAGCCAGTCGGATTAGGGGTGGATGGCCGGATGCGCAGTAGACTCGTGGGTGGAGCTTCAGCTGTCGTTGATCCCGCAGGCTTCATTCAGTGCTGGTTACGATGGTTGTATTGCGCATTGTCTGATGTGCCTGACATGAGAATGCTGAAGCTTCTTCGGTCATGTCACAACAGAGGGCGGCTTCTGGCAGGCTTGAAGACCGCTTACCCCATCAAAACAAATACGGTCACACATTCTCGAGCACATTTTGCTTTGAGATCTCTGTACACGGGACCACCAGTCTTTGCATGCCAATTTTATCACAGAATTACAATATCAGAAGCCAGCACGAAGTTAAATTGCTGTCACACGTCCATGACGCGATCCGGCGCCCCTCCATCGGCTGGGCAGTGCCCCACCTGGCCCCTCAAGCTGCCTCGGGAGAGTCTGGTATAAAGCCACTACGACTTGCCCGACTTAGAGGTTTGGAGTTATTCATTTATTCAGAAGTAATAGGACTGTCCAGATGCGAAACTACAGATGCTATAGTATACGATCTCCATCCGTCACCCCCAGAACGCCGAGAACCCAATGTGCCGACCGGACTCCACAAGGCGGATATCCCCACTGAAACGGACCATCAACCGCTAGCGCTCCGGACGATGCAGACGCGAAGAATAGCGAACATATATAAAGCCGACAGACCAACATTCATACGAACCCTTCCCACCTCATGGTCAGACTAGATGTTCTCCTCAACCATACCTAGGACGTCTAGCTCCGTCTTGACCATCCGCTCGAACTCGTCCCGGTCGATCCCCGCCGTCCGGGACAGCAGGAACAAGCTCCGGATGCTCCGCGACACATGCTGCTTGACGCCGAACTCGCTCTGCTCCTGCCGCCCGGCCTGCTGCTCTAGTTTGAGCACCGTGTGGCTCCCGTTCGAGCTCGCGCTCGACTCGGGCCGCGGGTGCGCGAGCGCCGCCGTGCGCTCCTCCTCCTCTTGTGACCGGGCACTGGGCGAGGGCGCGAGCGTCCACCCGCCGTTGGACCCGTCCGTGTCTTCGCCGCCTGCTGCCGCTGTCGAGGGCTCGGAGGGGTACTGGAGGCCTAGCGGCGGCGGTGCGGTCGTGATCCCGTGCCGCTCTGCCGCCTGAGCCTCGTCCGGATCGTGGTTGTCCATCGCGGGCTGGACGCTGTCGTACTGTGCGTAGTACGCATCATCTTCCTCTTCCGAGATGCTCTGGTGGACAGCACCCGGCTGGTACTGCTGGCCTGGTGCTGGTGCGGGGGACCGCTGGACTTGTGGTGTGCGCGCCGGCGTGGCGTCGTACCGAGCCCAGTAGTCATCGTCGTCGTCCTCCGCTTCGTCTCGCGGTGGGTTGACGATAGCCGTACTCGGCGCTCGCCATGTGGATATGTTTGTGTTCGATCCCCTCTCCCGGAACGCCTTCTCCGCCTCGGCGATACTCGAGTGTCCCTGGAACGAAGCGAACGGGCTCGACTTTTCTGGGACGCTGACCTCGCCGACCCTCCACCCGTCGCCCCCGCCCGCCTCGTCATTGACACACCAGACGAGCCTGAATAGTAGGTCGAACTCCTCCATCACGACCAGGGCCTGCAGCGTCTCCTCGTCCACCCGCCTGTACTGCGTCCGCACGTCGTAGTCCCAGTCGACCTCGACCTCGCCGGAGACGGGGTGTGGCTCGAGGCGGTCGCTCCGCGCCACCTCGGCGAGGCGCGACTCGGCGCCCTTGTCGTAGGTCAGGAGCTTCAGCCATGGCTCGTTGCCGGTCGAGGAGAAGAGCTGGACGCGCTGGCGCAGGATAGGCGAGAGGAGGCGGAGGATGGCGGGTGCGGGCTGCGAGGAGAGGGCTGCCGCTGGGAGGGAGGGGAGGACGGGCGTGAGGAGGTCCCTGAGGTTGGGTGGGGAGATCGTAGAGGCCATGTTGGTGTGTCGACGTGCTGTGACGTCCTGAGTTCCACGATCCAGTCGAGCCTCTCGTCGCCTTCGTGAATGGGAGGAGAGGTTGGTGGGCAGTTCAGGTGTGCCAGTATAGGTATCACATGCCAATGACGGCAGGACAGTGATCAGCACAGCAGGCAGGCTCAGCCACAGGGTGGAAAAACTCTGTCTCGACTCGGGATGAAAAGAGAGCGGCTCGTATAACTGGATCAGAGGGAACGACAGGAAGGAAGAAAAGAAAGCCGAATAGACGCCCTCAAGTATCGAGACACACGAGGAGGGGAGGTCGACCGGCCAGTAGCCTCTAACCCACCACCCTGTGCTGCGACGGAGAAATGGAAGAGGGCACCACATCGGATGAGAGCGCACCGTAGTATGGAGTACCAGACGTCAGGCCCATACCACATACATGCAGTACGAACCCACCCCGTGCCCACTTCCGCGGCAGGTTGGCTTTCCATTGGCACGGACAGGCGGAACTAGCGGGAGGCATGGGGCCATCCTTGTCGCCCCTGCCATGCTGAGTACTCTCCCTACATACAGCCTCTCGTTCCGACCACGTTTGATAACGTCCCAGGAGGCTGATGGATTATCCCCCGAGGATTCATCCACTTTTTTCTCGACTTCACGATCCCCGAGATTACACTGGCGCGACGTGATAGGCGTCTGACTGGACGGTGAGGGAGTTCCGAGTCGTGCTTCTCCGTCCCACGGCAGCACAACTGTCTCCGCTGACAGATGAGCGGGGCCGGAGGACAGAGGTCGGTCTCGGTGACATGATTCCCTTCCCCGGCCGGGGAATCCAACTCGCTCAGCCACCTGTCGTTGGATGCTCACCCATGACCTGTCCTCGGAACACAGACACGCATCGAACACGCCGTATGCGCGGTTCCTGGATGGTCTGGTGTTTGAGTCACGAACCGAGATCGAGATGTCTCGTCGTCGTGCCGTGGAATCTGTCAGGCGGAACAGATCACCCTCTCTACGGTGACAGGCGGTGCCGGTTGCTAACTGCGAGCGAGACCTGCGATGGAACCCGGGAGGGTGGCTTATCGCCCCTGGATCTTCCTCCAACAGGCAGGTGCCTGCGGACCCAGATCGTTCGAGAACGTGTCCCGGCAGCTCTGGAAGAAGTAAACAGAGGTCGTAAAAGCCTGCTCGTGTCTGCGGGTCCGCGAACCGGTGCGCCCTGCTCGGCGGGCTGCCGAATGACCTGTGTTGCTGACCCTCCTTCGTGGGAGGCGTGGTAGGGTGACACTGCAGCCGGCTCCCGGCGGTTGAGGGCTCGAGAGAGATAATCGGAAATGCCATGACGATGGATTGGGCAGCTTCGCACCCGACATCATGGCTCCGCGGGCGATGGTAGCGGTGCATGAAACCTACCTACGTAGTAGGCATACTGTCAAAATTCAATCCTTGCTTACCTCGGGTATTGATTTTATTACTTTTAGTGATGCGGTTCAGGAAGTTCTCGCTCGACCTCTGGTCTGAAGTGCTGGACGGCGTTGGTCATATTGTAGCTAGTGGGACGCCAGTTCCTCTGGCTCAAATGTTCAATACGGCTCGAGCACTAAGAAATATATCACCTCAGCATGTGGCAATGCAGTCTTTCCGTTAAGTTTTTTACATAATCTCCTATGTGGTTGGGCACCCAATGCAACAAGTTGTGGTAGATGTGCTATACCCCAAACTCATATCGGCCGTCCTTCAGCTGATGGGACGCATTTCCGAGGAGCCCTACAGTACCGTCTACGTTGTACTCTTTATGGCAACAAATCTGTCAACTTACTCACTCCTGTAACACGAAAGTAATTCCAGAAATAAGTACAAGCACTTGAGATATCAATAGCTGGAACCAACCTAGCATTGAGGTAAAAGTACTGTCCGGTATCAAAAGTATTCCCGAAGCGGCAATCAAGTGCTCACCCGTCCTCCGAGCCCCCCCGTCATCGCAAAGCTATTAACCGATATTCTACCGCCAGGACTCTATCTATATGCCTTCACGTGGTTCAGTTGCAGTCAATCGAGATGGCAGAAAACTCCAGGCTGTTGCAATTATTATCCTTGACCTCGTACGACTTGCCGTGGCAACCATTGTCGATCCACAGCTTGGACTTGCAGCGTCTCTGGGTGACGGATACATAAAAGGGTCATTAAGACTGTGGCTCTATCCGCAGAGCATTTTTCGAACAGATTTTGTAAATATGGCATTTTTAAGATCCATTTCTGTCTCTGCTAGCATGCACTCTCAAGAACGAAGACCCCCCGGGGTCGCAATCCAACCCCGGGGGCAGAAAGAAAGACGTGCAGGAAGTTGCCTAAGTAAGGCAGCGACAATTTTCATCCCAAACCCAGTGCCGAAGAATATTTCTCGCATTTTGTGGATTGGAATTGTGGGTACAATATTGCAACTGCTCTCTAGGACGTGGTTTCTATATACACAAGTGAGCGTTGTGTATAACTTGGGCCTGGGGGTGAAGTTCTACTGATGTCACCGCACGATAAGCAGCGATAAGGATTTCGGGGAACAGCTTCCTCCTGGGTCTAGGAACCAAAGCAATTGATGCTCTCGACAACTGCATCAGAAACCGCCACTAACGTTGCTACCGGACTCACATACGACGGAGTGGCGTGAAATTGATGTTTCACAAAATCCGAGCTCCTGATCCTGCGTTTGTTCCCTGGCTGCGACCTAGTCTCCTTGTGATCACGACGCGTCGTGAACACCGCTCCCTCAGCCTTTGCGCCGGACCTTGGCAAGGTCTCAAATCGCATTTTCTTGACTCGAATGCATGTCTCCCAAAGGAGAGCAGCTCAAAGATGAGGTATGTCGTCCCGAAAACTGTGCGCGACAACGTACTCATGCTAAAACCGGCGACAAGGGTTCTCGACTTCAGGTCGTCACGGCTGGAGCCACGGCCGGCATGATCTCGCGGTAAGCCGCCCCTTCGGCGAGCACACATAGTACACTTCGACGTCGAGTGGAAGCCCTTCTGACAAACCGTGTCGTTCAGATTTATCATCGCCCCCCTCGATGTCGTGAAGATCCGCCTCCAACTGCAATCCCACTCCCTCTCGGACCCGCTCACCCACCCCCTCGCCCGCGGCGGGCCTATCTACAAAGGCACCATCCCGACCATCAAGGCCATCCTCGCGACGGAGGGCCTTACCGGCCTGTGGAAGGGGAACGTCCCCGCCGAGCTGATGTATATCTCGTACTCCGCGATCCAGTTCACCACCTACCGCTCGACGACCCAGCTCCTCCAGCACGTCCAGGAGCAGTATGGATTCCAGATGCCCAGCGCCGCAGAAACGTTCATCTCCGGCGCGTCCGCCGGCGCGATCAGCACCGCCGCCACGTACCCGCTCGACCTCCTCCGGACGCGCTTCGCGGCGCAGGGCAACGAGGACAGGGTGTACACCTCGCTGCTGCGCGCCATCGCGACGATACAGCGTGATGAGGGCGCATCGGGCTTCTTCCGGGGCCTCAGCCCCGCGCTGGGCCAGATCGTGCCGTTCATGGGGGTTTTCTTCTCGGTGTACGAGACACTGCGCACCCCTCTGTCACAATTCAACCTGCCCTTCGGCGGTGGCGAGGCCGTAGCGGGGACATTGGCCAGCATCATCGCAAAAACGGGAGTGTTCCCATTAGATACGGTGCGGAAGAGGATACAGGTGCAAGGCCCAACGAGGAGCAGATACGTACACAAAAATATACCGGACTACGGCCGGTTAGGGACGGTCGGGACCATCCGAAGGATACTAAGCACGGAGGGTATGAGGGGCCTGTACAGGGGCCTTACGGTCAGTCTCTTCAAGGCAGCACCGGCAAGTGCAGTTACGGTCTGGACTTATGAGCGGGTTCTGAGAGCGTTGGTCAGTCTAGACGAGACGAACACAGAGAAAAAGACCTTGTAATTGGTGCATAGACGGTGTGGCGCCCGGGGGCGGGTTATAGATTTCTAGAAGCGCTGGCAGTTTGAAATGTTGACAAGGCGTTGTGTGTTCGCGAGTAAAATTCATGCAAGAGACAAAATAGTGTCTTTTCCTCTCTCGTTTATGTTTCTTCCGGAGGCCTTTTTGAGGGGGGGGGGCACTGCTAACTTTATAATCAAACCTCGACAATCATGACTCCCGACAGCTTTAATACCACATATTCTTATTTAGTGGTGTTTCCAATAGTGACAGGTCCCCCTCAAAGTACTCATACTAGAGGACTCTATCCGACTGAAGGTGATAGTGAGAAGTGGCTGAGCGGCGCTCCCAATTTGTTGTCTATAATCTCATAGCAGTGGGGGAAATCATAGTAGAAGTTTGGAGACAGTGGAATACGAACTCACTGCACCTGCATCAACGTCTCGACTCAAGTCCAATGTCGACCTAGTTGACTGACTTCTCATCCTACATAGTCTAGAAGTAGCAGAATCAAAGTGCCAGTGCCCTTCTCTAGACATGTGTAGGGCTTGAATTGATGGTAGATTACTTTGCAATGTGCTTCACAGCTTCTCGAACATGCGTGTCAAAACTTGTTTGCATATTGGATCTAGGCCCCAGGACCATATTTAAAGTCATGTTCTCTATCAACGCGAGACCGTGTGGGTGTGAAAGATCCGGGACGACGTACACACCTCAATCTTTCCTAATTTTCCTCCTCCAACTCGGGGCACTCCTCTCTCAACATCCCGAAATATTCCAGATCCAGACTCTTCCCGTTTTTCCAGATCGCCTTCCTCCTCACGCCCTCCGGCTTGAACCCAGCCTTCACCAGCACCCTCGCACTCGCAGCGTTGCCCTCGTACGAACATCCCTCCAACCTCAGCGTCTCCGGGAACGTCCGGAAGGCCCACGCCGCGAACCCCCTTACTGCCTCCGTCACGTACCCCTGGCCCCAGTGCTCCCGCCCGATCCAGTACCCGATCTCCCAGGTGCGCTCCTCGACGTCCGTGTGCGGCTTGAGCCCGATCCCACCAATGTAGGCGCCGTCGGAGCGCCGGCAGATGGCGTAGTTGACGAGGACGTCTGTGGGCGGATCCGTGCGTGTGGAGGGCTTGGTGGCCACAAGGCCGATCTTGGTGATGAAGGACTCCCCGTCGGCCAGCGTGTAAGGGGAAGGCCAGGTGTTGCGCATCCACTTGGCGATGTTTATGTCGTTGCCCAGGCGTACCGACTCGGGAGCGTCCGAGAGCTGGAGCGGTCGGATGAGGACTTTGGAGAGCGTGACGATGGGTTCTGGCAGTGGTGTGCCCTGGGTGCCTGTGGTCGCTGCCATTCTGGCTTGTGAGCTGGCGAAGCCTGGTCTGGGAGGTCTTAGTCCTGAAAGCCTCGACTGTGAAGCGGCGTCAAGCCCTGGAGGTGGTAAAGAGGGACGGGGCTCAAGGCAGGTTTGGGTGCTGAGGCGATATGTATGGATTGCGCGCAAACATGTAAGTTCGGTTGAGTCACACCGAGGGTGATAAGAAGGAGTCAGCCCTCGGGGTATCCTGCAGAGGATATGTGCGCGCTTGAGCATGCAGTTCAATAACGGCTTGGCAGTCTATCAACCTCTTGTGTACCGTACTGGACCAGAAGACCACACCTGCCAGAGACGATCTCTGGGCTCTGTGTATATGCGAGTGTGTGTATGTAAGTGATCATCTGATATTAGCATCAGAAGGACTAGGAAGTGACTTTGGATGGAGAGGACCCCTGTGCGCCCTGGAGATGGAGACAGGGCCTGAAAGCCGGCAGCTCCCCCGCAGTCCAGTGGGCCATCTGTTTCGATTCCGCCCCTTCATTGGAGCGCTGCAGATAGGCATCCTTGCTATTTCGAGAGCTCGGCCGCTGCCGCGCAATTGGCAGCCACGCAGCGTGGCAGGGAAAATGTGTCGTGGCCTCAAGTAAGCCTCACGCGCGTCAGACACTCGTTAGATATTAATATCTCTTCGCCATTTTTTCTTTTTCTTGCCGACCGAACCATCGCCGACAGGCTGGCTGACATTGGTTGCCTTTCTCCATGGTCACTTCCAATTGACGTTCCCTGTCATCGAATTCCGAGATTCCCCTGCCGCTCCTTTGCCGTCGAACCCCCTCGAGGCGCAGCCTAGCTACCCCGACTGTCGCGCGAAGCTCAGAGCTTCTTAACTGCGACTGCCAGACCTCTCACAGCTGAGCCTCTTTGCCCGATATCTCCAGGATGCCGGCCAAGTCCCGGTTCACGAGGCTCGACGCCTTCACAAAAACCGTCGAAGATGCGCGCATTAGGACAACGTCAGGCGGGATCGTCACCATCGTCTCGCTGATCGTCGTGCTGTACCTGGCGTGGGGCGAGTGGGCAGACTACCGGCGGACGGTGATACATCCTGAGCTGATAGTCGATAAGGGAAGAGGTAGGACGCCCGACAGACCCGATGTTTCCCTGCGAGAAGCTCCAGAACGCTGACGGACGGGAACGCCTCTAGGCGAGCGGATGGAAATCCACCTCAACGTGACCTTCCCCAAGATACCCTGCGAGCTCCTGACCCTCGACGTCATGGACGTGTCCGGGGAGCAGCAGCACGGAGTCCAACACGGCGTGAGCAAGGTGCGCCTCCGACCGGAATCCGAGGGCGGCGGCGTCATCGACGTCAAGGCCCTGACGCTCCACGACGAGGACGAGTCCGCCAAGCACCTGGACCCGAGCTACTGCGGTGAATGTTACGGCGCCGCCGCGCCCAGCAACGCCGTCAAGCCCGGGTGCTGTAACACGTGCGACGAGGTGCGCGAGGCGTACGCGCAGGCGTCCTGGGCCTTCGGCCGCGGCGAGAACGTCGAGCAGTGCACGCGCGAGCACTACGCCGAGAGGCTGGACGAGCAGCGCCACGAGGGGTGCCGGATCGAGGGGAGCCTGCGCGTGAACAAGGTGGTCGGGAACTTCCACCTCGCGCCGGGCCGGAGTTTCAGCAACGGCAACATGCACGTCCACGACCTCAAGAACTACTGGGACACGCCCGTCGCCGGCGGGCACTCCTTCTCGCACATCGTCCACCATCTGCGCTTCGGGCCTCAGCTGCCCGAGGAGATCGGCAAGAAGCTCGGGACCAAGACGATGCCCTGGAACAGCCACCACATGAACCCACTCGACGGGACCGAGCAGAAGACGGATGACCCGAACTACAACTACATGTACTTTGTGAAGATCGTGCCTACGTCCTACCTGCCGCTGGGCTGGGAGAAGAAGTACCGCGATATGGTTGCCGACCACAATGCCGCCCTGGGATCCTTCGGCCAGGGCGAGGATGGAAGCATTGAGACGCATCAATACTCCGTGACGAGCCACAAGCGAAGTCTGTCCGGTGGCGATGACTCTGCGGAGGGCCATGCTGAGCGCCTGCACTCCAAGGGTGGTATTCCGGGCGTGTTCTTCTCATATGTAAGTCCCTGCTGGGTCTTCACAAGCTACTGGACTGCGAGCTAACAGCCTGTGCAGGACATCTCCCCAATGAAGGTTATCAACCGCGAGGAGCCGGCTAAGTCGTTTGCCGGTTTCCTGACCGGTCTGTGCGCTGTCCTTGGTGGTACGCTGACTGTCGCCGCCGCCGTGGATCGATTCATGTTCGAGGGCGCGACGAGGCTGAAGAAGATGAGGTCCAAGGACCTGTAAAAACCGGTGGGATGGGAGTTGTGGGTCGTGGTGGTGATACTATATTGCTTCTCTGTTGTCAACTCAGTCTCTCTTTTGCATGGTCCATGGAGTTCCGGATAGGTCGTCGTGGAGAATAAGAATCTCCAAAATTTGCTTTCTCATAAGCCGCGCAAGAGGCAGCCTGGGATCTTGTATAGCCTCCCGTTGAACGTGTCTCATGTGCATGGTTGTACGGGCGCCTCGGGCACGCGCCTGTGCTGTGTTCGCTGCTGTGAAAGGGAGTACTTGTTCAGAGCAGCTCGGCTCACCGACAGCTGAAGGCGCGTATTGTGTGATGCGTCCCACGAGCCCCGGCCTGGCTATAGCGCCGGCATTGCACTGGGCATTTTCCCGGCCTTCGCCAAATCTAGAGTGGATATGGCGCGTACTCCCTCATCCACGGGACTGGGTCGACGGACGCCCGCCCTCGACCTTGCAACCTGCGACCCTCCCCCTCCCCCTCCCCCTTCCAATGTAATATAACATGCGTCTCACAACGCTGACAGCCGCACGGGCAACTGGCTGAGAAGAACGGGAGGGAGAGGAGGAGGAAGAGGGAGGAAGGAAAACGAGAAGAAAATCTGGAACGGTTGACATGTGGCCGGCGCTTCAGTGTCTCGCTCGGACCCGCTAGTGTGCTTGTCATTGCTTTCCATAGGATTGGTGGTGCATGCTTGTATGCAGGAACAGCACCACGAACGCACGCGGGACGGCCGCGTTGGGCAAGGTGCGAAAAGCCCTCATTTAAGCCTAATTTCCGCGTGGGGATGTCGGCCCCGGGCCGGGTGTCGTGCTGGACGGGCGTGACGGGGTCTCGTGCCTGGCCTACCTGCGCGCATCTCGCGCGTCGCACGCCGTCCGTGTTCTAAAATTTCCGGACTGGGAGATGAATGCCTTTTTCGGGATGGGGTTGGCGCTGGCGTTGGCGAGACGAGTGTGGATGGGATGGGGCGGGTCACGGTTTCGCGATGACAAGAACCGTAGATGAAAATTGGGTTACGTGGTACGGAGCGTGTAGGCCAAGATTATTATTGAGGTGTGCGTGTGCCAGACCGCCCAGTAGGGCCGCGCCAGGGCGCTGCTAATGATTTCCGCGTGCCATCCACCGGCAGGGCCCTGCGTCGAATAATCTCAGGGTGCGTTCACCGCAAACCGAGGTCCCTGCGAGGCTGACAACGCCTCTTGAGACCGTTGGGTTAAAGCGGGGGGATCTGCCGGGGTGTAACCTCCTACGGAGACCGCGGGCCCGCTGGGCCTCCAGACCAGCCATCGAGCTTTGACGGCCCTCAGCGGTGGCTGCCGGGCAGGGTGGTGAGCGATGCATGAACATGACGGCCACGCGAGATCTCTCGCGTCTCTGGGAGGCCTTGATCAAGTGGCGATCTCAATACGGCGGCCCTCGACCCTGACACGGGCCGGCAGCGGCCGGGTGTTCTCAGGCCTTGGGGCTAGTCGGTGACGTGACAAACCAGTCGATCCGATGCGAAGTTCTAGAACGCTAGTTAGGACGGCGGCGCGAGTCGTAGGCAGCGGCACCGATTGACGATCGCACCCGTCAGAGGCTGAGTGGGCAGACCTCGTGTCACCTTGGGCGGACGAGGCGACTGGTTTTGAGGTCTGGACGAATCTGTGCATGCATTCATGCAGGCAGGAGTAGGCAGCACCGTCGAGCCCCCCCAACCCCCGAAAGTTTTGACGACCGTGGGCGTGTCGGCCACTGATTGGAGGCGGCGTATTTGACCGTCGCTTGAGTTTTTCTCGAGAGGAGATCGTCAACTCCATGCTGGCTGCATCGTCCACTCATCTCGCGGCAGAGGATCAGCCTGATGACCACCCGAGCCAGGTGGGCGCAGGAGCTTGTGCACCTCCCGATCCTGCGCCATCAATCTGGGGAAATGTGCCATCTAAGGGCCCCTGGGGGAGGCCCGCCGGCGGAAGTCCCAGCCGGACCCGTGAATGCTTCTTCTGCACGCACAAGAATCGTCGATGTTGTGCAGCGGTCGATGGGAGGTGCCGCCGTGTGAGGTCTGTGTTCACCGTGATCTAATCCTCGCGAGTGCAGAGAAAGGGGCAGGCCACATGGAGAAAGCCTGTGCTCTGGACCCAGCAGCCCTGATCCCGGGGCCCACAGTCTCGTAGTGAAGGGGACCCCTTGCGAGGCGTTCCATTTTTATGCTGTCGCCCCTGCGCCCAGACCGCATTCGTCTAGCTCGTGCAGGCTGGGCGTCGATCCGCTCGCGGTACAACGTCCCCAGAACTTCCTCAAGGGGTACACGAATCTGGCCCCATGACACAGCAGGAAGCCAGGTATCCCGTGCTCCCTCCCGTACTTACTGGTACCGTGCCCTCTCTGCCTCTGTGCTGAGAAGGGTCCTCTCCTCAATTGATCTCAACTGACTGGCCTGCCTCCTGGGCTTCCTATTCCGCCGCCACCCTTTTCGACCTCTTTTTCCTCCGCCTCCTCCTCCTCCTCCTCCTCCTCCCTCCTCCTGCCTACCTGCCACCTAGCTCGCGTGCGGTCCTGAGCTGGCAGGCGTGAGTCGGAGCTCCTGGATCCCAGTCCCGTCCCTCGCAGTCCCTCGGATTCAGAAGTAGGCCTGCAGGCTGACGGACAGACGATCGTTTCGGATTGACTCTGTCCATCGCGGTGGTACGGGGTCCTTGCTGAGTTTGCGTGATCACGGGGTGGCAGTATCGCCAGGCCAGAGCGTCAGTCGAACGTCCAGCGTTTGTCCCACGGCGTTGTTCAATTTCTCCGTCCTTCTTTTCGTCAGTCCTACCCAGCGGAGTCTCCCTCCAGGCCGACCCTCGTTCTCCTACTCTGAATCATCACCCACGGGAATACTGGACCATTTCTGGACCCTTGCACTCGTTTAGGCAGGATTACACAATCCAACCTCTTCTGAATGACGACTGCGACAAGCGGGGGATCACTCCAACCCAGAAGAGCCGTTCGTTCGCCGTTACTTGTTTCAGGGTCTCAATCAAGGAAACCGTCCAAAACGTTGCACAATCACCCCAGACGCCAACCGCCAGACGTCTACTGGCCGAACTTCGTCCGTTGACTTGTCCCATCACTGCAGATTGCGCCAATTACTACAAGGACCTCGTATTCACTCTCATTCATTCTTAGTCGAGCGAATGATTTCGATTCCCCCTCGTTATTCCTAAACTTCCACCCGAAGGCCCCTACCGCACTTCAAGGGTTGCGAACATCATTAATGCGCCACCCGCCTTCCCAGCTCGACGACAGACTGTCACATTACGATTCGTCACCTTTGGAAGCTGACCGGCCAATGTCTTTCTGAGCCCAGCGCCTTTTGGTCATCGAATTTTCTCTGCGTCGAGGCTCTAGACCGCCAACCGTCCAGGCTTCTCGAACATTTCCCCAGAGCCATCCCCCACGCCACGACGGTAAGACAATCTTCCGCGCATTCCTCGAGGGTGCCACTGCGTCGACGTCATTCTCGCGTGCTTGTCGACCGCCCACGCGAGGATTTCGCGTTTGGTCTTTGAGTGGTTTGGGGAGGAAGATTGTCGATGAATCGAGCAGGTCACCATGGCGGCCCCAACACGACCCGCGCTCCTCGAGTTGCGCACCGAATCGCAAGCATCCATACCGCGCCCGATGAGATCGCCGCGACTCCATGTTGCAGGCGAGGTCCCGCCAGAGCTGTCGCCCCTGGATGCATTCGCCCTCCAGAGCCGGCTGCTGGCCAAGCAGCTGGAGGAGAGCGCGAAGGCTGGAAAGAGGATGAGCCGCTTGCCGCCGCTCACGACAGAGAGCCCGCTTATCGTGCAAGGCAGATCCGATTACTTTCGGTCGATGTCACAAGAGTCTGCGTCTGATTGTGGAGATATGCAGCAGCAGTCGGCTGGGCCTGCGATGAAGCCCGAAGTGGAGGAGTCGCCCATCCGCCCACAGTCCATGCACCCCCGAATGAGCCAGATACCCCCTACGCCAGACGCTTCACTTCCGCCTCTACCGACGCCGAACTCCTTTGAACAGCTGCGAGGTCGGACCTTGGCGCCCCTGAGCGATAGGAGTAGCTATTTTGGAGCACGGCGCGAGCACTCGCCTTCGTCATTCAGCAGCGCCAGCATTGATGCCAAGCTAGCCGAGGACGATGCGCAGTCCACGCACTCCGCGCAGCAGGAGCTTCTTGACACGCCGTCGACGCTTCCAGGCCAGGCTATTACGATGGCAAACAAACGGAGGTCTCAGGAATCTCTTGCGCCACCGACATCTGCGTTCCCCAAGAGGACCTCCAGCGTCATGTCACAGCCGGTGGAACGTACCGCTGCTGATGATGTCCTGGGATCATCATTCCACTCCTCACATGGGTCGCGAAAAATGTCTGCGAGCAGTGCAGGCGTATTTTCACCTCACCAACAACGCTCCCCGTCTATAAGCTCTAACATCTCCGAGTTGCCTCGCCCAGCATTCAACTTTTCGAGGCCGATGAGCCGATCAGGAACCCCAGGGCCAGCAACTCCGGGGTTAGAAGCACGCTTTGAACCGCCAATACGACAGCCTTCGTCAGATAGCCACTCCTCTATTTTCGCCGACGACGTACACACACCGATCAGCATGAACAGTGAGAGCTTTTCGGACTTAGCGGAGGATGCTCGACCAGGCGCGCCCTCCTACATCTACTCTAAGTACTCTCTGCCACGAGGCAAGATGCTTTCACGGCACTCGATAGAGCGAGGTCAGCCTGGGGCAACTTTGATGTGGGATCATACCCACCCAAACAGGGCCTCGCCAATTCCTTTCGGTGGTCAAGCACCGCCCTCTCCCCCAACACGGCCATCGAGTTCCGGAGGGCGACAGACTGAGGAGATGGGAAGGCCATCTGGGGAAGCAAGCTTGGGTGTGCCACGTCCCAGCACACAGCCATCGCCGAGCAGCAGCCGGCCGTCGACGAGCGACGACCGAACTTCTGAGGACGTTACAAGGGGTCGGAGCCAAGACCGGCCTTCAACGGCGACTACTAGCGATGCTAGTACTATCAAGGCCCGATCTCAGCACTCCATGGCGACCACAATGGCCGAGATGTCCGCGGACGAGCATGTTGACAAAGCCGTAGCTCTTCATGAAGATGGCAAGTACAGCGAGTCAACGTACCATCTGCGCTATGCCGCGAAGCAAGGTCATCCTACAGGCATGTTGCTTTACGCGCTCGCTTGTCGACACGGCTGGGGTATGCGGGCTAACCAGGAGGAGGGTGTACGGTGGCTGCGCATGGCTGCCGATTCTGCCGGAACCGAGATCGCGGAAGATGAGAACAAGGTGAAGCAGGGCCAACACGTCGACAAGCCCGAGCAAAAGAAGCGAAAGGCGCAGCTGGCCTTGAGCATCTACGAGCTGGGCGCGAGCTACATGAACGGATGGGGCATTGAGCAAGACAGAGCACTTGCTCTACGGTGCTATGAGATCGCCGGAAGTGAGTCAAGATCTTCGAGAAGGTTCGGGGGTGCGCGAGGCTAACGAATATCCAGGTTGGGGCGATGTGGACGCGCTCGCTGAGGCCGGATTCTGCTATGCTCAGGGCATTGGCTGCAAGAAGAATCTGAAGAAGGCGGCCAAACTCTACCGAATGGCCGAGGCAAAGGGGATGAGCATGGTCGGTCAAAGCTGGTGAGTATCTGTCTGTCCGCCATCACTCTGCGCTGCTGTTGACGAAAGTGTCTTGCAGGATCCACAAGGCAAAATACGACGACAGCGACGACGATGACAGGAAGAGTACCAAGAGCTCCAAGTCGGTGCGGTCAAAGTCGCGATCCCGGCACTTCCTGGGACTGAACAAGACCCGATCCAACACCACCGCCAGTCCATAACCAACCACCTTTCCTATGTCGGCTCCTGATACCTCTTTCCTTGGGCTCTCAAACCTCTCACGATGATGACCACCTCTTCTTCTTCGACTGCCGGGTATAGGAGTTTCTTTCTGCATTATTTTCGGTGGGCAACCAGCATTTTTGTTTTTCTTTGCTCATGAGCACTACGAATTATCTTCTACCTCTGCATTTGCATTTCAGCCAACTCGGCTCACAACCCATTTGAAGATACCGCAACGGCATAGCGGGGCCTGCCCGATTTATTTTCGTCCTTTCTTCTTTTCGTTTTTGGACTTCATTTCGGACGGCAGGTCAACATTGAATTGTTCCTGGTGGTGTTGCATTCTCTTTTCTTGTTTTGGGCCGAATCCTCCCACGGGAAGGATGTCGAGCTTGTTGGGCATATCGTGTACAAGGAAAATCTCTCGGGGGGCTGTTTCGATATCAGAGGATGAGATGGCAAGGGAGAAAGAGACGGGAAACAGCTTCGCGCTGGACTAAAAATACTGTACATATAATCTTCGGCATCTGTGCTCCAGCCCTCGCCGGCTGAGACGTCACAACTTTTTCCAAAGCTTCGAAAGCGAATTAATTTCTGATCTGCAGCAAGGCTGATCACTTACAACGAAGAGCGCTTATCAATCCTCCCGGCGTGACTCTGTGTTTGTCGTAGAGGCGCCAGGGGTGATGAAGTCTCTTGGGTACAGAAGGCGTGCTGACGTGCTCGCGGGCGTGCCACTGTGTGGCTCTTGAAGTCGTCTGAGCGCTGCGCATGGTATCGCCCGGGGTAGGGGGCTCCTCTTTTTCTGCACGACATATGTGCCGAGGGAACGAACCACTGCATGGAATGGGGCACTGTGTGCGATGTTCTCATTTCTATTGCCTGCTGCTGTCATTTCAAATCTCCCCAGTACCAGGCCCAGAGGCACCCAGCAGCCTGATGTAGTAAAAGCTGACAGGCCGCTGTTTCACAGCGCCCGCGGGCATGTGAAAGTGGAGCCGCACCAAAAGGAAAATAAACGGGACGCGGGATTCCTGGTGCATCACGCAACGTCATACCATGACCAACCGATTGCCTGTTCCTCAACCCTGGAGCTGCAGCCCAAAGCTTTACGTGCTTCGCTGCCTCTCGCGCTGCCGAGTGCCTGTCTGCGTGTACCTTCCACGTCAGATATTTTGGACTTCAACCGCGTCCTCAATTGTCTGCGAGCCTGGGTCGGATTGTGCCTGCCTGCCTTGTCTGCTTTTCACGCCGTCACTGCTTGTTCGCTTGTCTGCTTATTTCCTGTCGTCGATCCTCAATTGCTCGATCTAGGGCACGAACAAAACAGCGCGGCTGAGCCTATCCTTACCCGTCTGGGTCAGGTCCTTAACTTGTCTCTCTAGTCTAAGGGGCTCTCAAGCACCAGCGGAAGGGCTGTGTTGCGCTAGTTGGCCCTCTTCCTGGCCTCCTTTTGCCCCGTTTTGGAAAGCTTGTTCTCGTCCCTCGCCTCTTCCATCCCATGCAACCACTCAGCCGCGAGCAGCTCAATCGCAACCGGTACCTCCGCGCGACGTCGTTCGAGGGCAAGTCGGACCTGGGAGACAGCTTCAGGACGGCCGTCGGCGACAGCTACGAACCGCACAGCGGCCCCGACCGCCGCCGCCGCCGCCTTAGGGACAACGATATCGACATCATGGCGCCGCCCGCCAGTGACGCCGACAGCGCAGGTGAGACACTTTCTTCTTCGCCGGTCACGGTCATCGCGGACCCCCCGGCCGAGCCCGAGGCGGACGGGAGCTCGAGCTGCTGCAGCCCGCCCACGCACCCGGCCTTCTTCTCGCCCGCAGCCGCCGTGCCGACGATGTCATCGGCTAGGGTCGGCGCGGCAGGCGGAGGAGGAGGGGGAGGAGGGAGAGGAAGCGCGGGCAAGGAGAACGTCCGCCTTGACCCCATGGCAGCGCCGTTCTCGCCCCTGAGCTCCCCGCTCGTGGTGCTGACGCCACGTGCGTCACCGGCTGCGCAGAGGGCTGGGCCTCTGATGCTGAGCAGGTTCGTCGGCGACGGCTCCGCGGGCATCCGCGGTGACGAGGGTGGTGGTGGTAGGGAGAAGGGGAGAGGAGTCCTGGAAAATGTTGACACCAATGTTTTAGCCGTGCAATCGAATCAGAAGAGCAATGAGAGTGATCAAGTGGTAAGTCCCGGCTTGGTAATCTCAATATGGTCAGCCGGCTGGCATGTGAGTCTTAACTAATCTCGTGTGCGGTATATAGAAGATCGATGCTGTTCTGCAACTCCCCACGAGCAAGAAGAATAACAAGCGCAAGGCAAAGAAGGCAAATGGCTTGAAAGGTGATATGGATGGGCACTTGAAGGAGCAAATCCCGGCCGAACCGATCTCATACGCTGAGGCTGTGAAAGAGGACCCGGCGGGCGTTGAGCAGAGAGAGGCTGAGGATGCAGAGAAGGAGCATCAGAGGGACGTGGCCCCATCAGCACCACACAGTTCAGAAAGAGAGGATGGAGATACTTCAGACAAGACCACGCAAGAGAACGGCTCGAAGCCCACTCCCGCTGGCGACATGACGTTCGCGGACGCACTCAAACAAGACCCTGAGGAAGCATCTGGCGGCTCAAGAGAAAAGGACCAGCCGAAAGACAGCGCTGCCGGCGAGAAGGTTTTGGACCAGTCCTCTAGCCAAGCTTCCACCTCTGTTGAATACCCTGATATCCAATCAGACGCAGACAACGGAGATATTGCAGAACGGCGGAGAGACAAGGACAGGGCACCTGAGGTCTTTGGCACACGGTGGGCGCCGCTCAAGGTGCCTTTCAAGCGACGGCTGCAGACCGCAGCCGTCTTAATCCACAGCCTATGCATTGGTTTGTCGTTGTCTATCTTCTTCGGCTTGTGTGCAAACCCTTTCTTGTGGCCTATCAGTAAGTTGCCAGAAGATCGTAATATCTTTGCTGTCACTCGCGCCATGCTGACTGAAACAATGCAGTCATTATCTATTTAGTATCTATGTTGTTCGCGACAGATGCCACCGATGGCAGACTGAGGAAGCGCAGGGAATGGTGTCGCAGGCTGCCTATCTGGACGTCCTTTGCCGAGTACTTCCCTGCGAAGCTGCACAAGACCCATGATCTGCAGCCAACGCGCAAGTACATCCTCGGGTATCATCCTCATGGTATCATCTCGCACGGAGCCTGGGCGGCGTTCGCGACGGACGCCCTAGGTTTCTCCGAGAAGTTTCCCGGCATCATCAACAGCCTATGCACGCTGGACTCTAACTTCAATCTGCCTTTGTACCGCGAGTACGTTTTCTCCATGGGACTGTCGTCAGTCAGCAAGGAATCTATCAAGAACCTCCTCACCCGCGGCGGACCTAATAACGAGGGCATGGGTCGGGCCGTCACAATCGTCGTCGGCGGAGCACGCGAGTCCCTCGAGGCTCAGCCAAACACAATGCGGCTCATCATCAAAGAGCGCAAGGGCTTCATCAAGATCGCTCTGCAGACGGGTGCAGATCTGGTCCCAGTGCTCGCCTTCGGCGAGAACGATCTCTACGACCAACTTGACCCGCACAAACACCCCTGGCTGCACGGACTGCAGCGCCACTTCCTCAAGGTCTGGAAGTTCACCGTGCCCCTCCTACACGGCCGGGGAATTTTCAATTATGACGTCGGCCTGATGCCCTATCGGCGGCCCATGAACATCGTCGTCGGCAAGCCCATTCCCGTGATGCAGCAGGCCAACCCAGAGAACAGCGAGGTCAACCGCCTGCACGACCTGTATACCGAGGAGCTCCAGAAGATCTGGGAGCGCTACAAGGACGAGTTCGCGAGCCACCGCAAGGAGGAGATGCAGTTCCTGGACTAGGTCGCCAAGGACTCGCTCTTCGCTGCGGAGGAGAGTGCGAGGGCCGTGTCCGGCCCACCACGCATGCACGTAGCCAGGGCGGATGCTCTCAACCCGACGCCGGTCCATTCCGAGCGTGGTCTTGACGGTGCGCATGAGACGGATGAGGAGGGCGACTGGATCGAGTCGTTCAGTCTGAGGAGACTGAGGAGAAAGCTGGAGAACCGAAAGGTTCCCGGGGGGGGCAGGGTAGAGTAGGCTGAGGTGTACAAAGACCCGGGCTCATGCTGTGGTGGCATGATCTAACCGGTGGAGAGCGATGGTTAGCTGTATTTCTGCTGCGTTTATCCGCGAGTGGTAGGCAAAGTAGTTCTTGGGAGGCTTTTGTTGCGCATTGTCATCAAGAGGACTGACTTGCGAAATTAGAGAGGCAGCGTTCAAGATTCGGCGTACATTAGAACGGGTAAGCAGGGGCTTGTTGAAGTTCGTCTAGAATACCAGAAGACATGCTACACAACGCTACTAAGGGAACATTACCATGTGTGCCTGCGTGTCAACTTAAGCAGTACCTCCAGCAGCTCTCGCAACCCAAGACGCGTCCCATGGGTCCAACATCATCGCGCTCTTCCTCCCTGCCCCTCGTCTCGGCTTGTCTGGTCTCGGCAGGGTAAGGTTCTCACCCGTACACGGCGGCGTGCTCAGCTGGTCACGGAAGGTGTCGGCGACCCAGATCAAGACGCCGTTGGACCAGCCAAAGCCTATCACAACCTCGTACTCGCCGCCGGTACCGGCCTTGTATAGGGAGTCGTCGCTGTACTTTTCGAACATGAGCCCGCCAAAGTCGGCTTCCTCGTCCAGTCCAGGCAGCTTGGGGGACGATTCGGACTCGCCGCCCGTCGCGCGCCTAGGCTGAGGCGTCAGCACGGATGGATTGAAACTGCGCCGGGCTAGAGAAATGACATGCTTTGGGTGGGAGGGGGCTCGGTGTCACTGACCAGGTGCAATAGGCGGAATCAAGATATCTCTGTCCCAGCCTCAAAGCCAGGTCTTGCGTCCACTTCCAATCCGGATCATCCTCGCCATTTGTCGCTGGTGTCTTGAGCAATGCCTCTATCAACATCTGCATATGCGGCGGCCACACGTTTGGCTGATCCCACTGCTGAAGTGATCTGTAGTTCGTGGAAGAGATGCCGCCCTCTCGCGCGTCAAGGTACCGCGACACTTGCTCGAACGCCTTCTTCACGGCCTTCGGACTGTTCTTGATCTCGTCGCGAGCAGCGCCTGTCAGGAAGGGCAAGAGTTGCGCGGTGTTGAAGGCGAGCTGCACGTCTGAAGAAGGCGCAGGGGCCGTCTCGATCGGCAGCGCGTCGGCGTCCCGAGCGGTGAAGATATCCTGGGATCTGGAGGTGAGGTTGTAGTCGAAGTAAGTTCCGAATGCCTCATTCCACATCACCGCATGCATAGCCTCACTGCGCTTTTGTGCGATTCTGTCCCAGCTCACGGCGTCTGAGGTGTTATTTGAAATTCTCAGGAAGGAGGCAATGATAATTTCGTTCCAGTATAGAATCGAATTTAGGTCGACGGGAACCAGATTAATTACGTTGAGTGAGCTGAGCGGGAAAGAGGTGTCCCCGACTGCTGCTCTTGGGTTGCTCAGAAAGCGCGAGCTGAAGTCCCATCCGGACTCGGCGCCGTAAGCGAGGTTCCGGTATTGAAAATCCTTCTCGTCTTCAGATAGCTTGGGTGCTCGAATAATTCTGCCGTCGGCTGCATAGAATGTGGTATTGTTGATTTGCTGCCAGTCCTCGCGGTAAGACTCGGGGCGCGGCTGATTATTGTCGGCATTGTATCTGAATATGATGTAAGCTCTTCCTTGACACGTGAATAGTGAGATAAAGGCAAGCCGCTCTCATCATTTCTTACCGGTTCAACACGTATGTCGTGTTATCAGCCAACAGAGTGACTGACCGATTTTGTACGAAGAAGTCATGCTCCCTTATCAACAGTGGAAGCCCACGGTCGAGGATGGAGTGATCGCGTGTGCATTCAATGTAAATGTTGACCATCTGCGGAAGCATCGGCGGTTGTGATCTGTTGAGATAGTACTTCCTGGCACCATTGGGCACGAATCCATAGTGCTCGACGTTGTCAAAGAAATTCTCGATCTGGTTTCTGGAGATCCCAGTGAAGTTACCACCGGTTCTCAAGAGCCCTTGAAGAATCCAGTAAGAGTCCCAACAGTACGGCTCTCTGAACCTGCCTCCGGCGATAACGAATGGTCGTTTCATGGGGATGAAGCTGCTCTGGCATTCGCTGCAGATGGTTGACTCATTGAAGGTCCGTGTCAGGTTGGCCCATTTGTCAACGACATGCTGGACAAATTCTTCGTTGATGGGATTGTTCATGAGCCTGACGAACGTTGCGTTTGTGGTGAGGTTCGAGACTGCGAGCTCCACCAGCTCCGTCCCTGCCGGAGCGAAATACTGTGCGAGAAAGGCCCGGAGCTTGGTGTTATTTTGGAGTGGCTTTTCTAGCAGGTCATAAGCCCTTTGAACTTCTTCTAGTGATACCCTCGTGGGCCTATCTTTTCGCATCAGTTATTTTCCTCCAACATCCGTTGCCTTCAAGCGGCTTACATGTCGACAAATGTCTTGGAGTCATCGAATACTTGGGGTTGGGACATCTGAAAGTCGTGTAGGATTGATCCATAGCAAAATAGTGGTGAAGCGCAGGGCGCTGAATCATTGCCGTTGTGGTATATCCCATCAATACTATCGAATAATGAATAGACGGCAATGGCTTTCGTCACATTGGTTAAGTTCACCATTCCGGGCTGAGGCGATATACAATGAGGCTATTTTACGCCGTTTTGACGTCAACAGAGGCAACTGACTCAAATTACTGAGGTATGTGGATTTTGTGAAGGTCCCAAAGTGCGAAGGAAGTGATCTGCTTCGGTTTTATGATGGCGAGCTGCTCCAGGAAAGACTGGGTTCTGCTCAGAAACAACACGGATTAGAGATACAGGTTATTAGGGCACAAGACAATGCGGTGGAAAGGTTATTCCATAGCCAACGGGGCCATAACTGAGATGAATTGCAAGGCCAAGAAGGATGACTTGATGTCTAGCCGAAATTAGATAAAAGCGGTGCCTTCCACCTTCCCTTATGCCTCCGTGTTGAACACCTCGGAGAGTAGAAGGGGCAGCTAAGGCTAGTGGAGGGGAGGGTGTGTCTTCATTCCTCTCTTGTCGTCTCGAGTAATGCGGGCCCTGGCAATATTCTAAATCTATTGAGACGCTATAGAACTATATCGGATTGCTCTAGATCCTACTTATATAGTGCCCTTGGGCCGTCTCCATTATCTGCTACGTTCTTGCCCTTCTCCTCAAAGATTGTCTTGAAGATCTTCTCGAGCCTCGGTACCACCACCTCGCGATTCTGATAGATCTGATAGTGACACACGATCCTCCCACCCCTGAGACGCAGACCCTGCTCTCGCCCCAGCTCGTCGATCCGGGCATCCGTACACCCAGCATCCTTCAGGTCGATCCATATCATGTTCGTATGGACGGGATATACCAGCTTCCCACCGAGATCCGTCCACATCTTCTGGATTGTCTGCGCTATCTCATGGCTCTTCTTCAACAGGCCTCCCTCGCCACTCGGCCCCTTGCCGAACGTCTCGTCAACAGCGACACGGGCCGCAGCCGCCACTACTCCAGACTGCCGCAGCCCGCCGCCGATAGACTTGCGCACCCACCTGGCACGCTTGATCACATCCTTCGGGCCGACCAGGATGCTCCCGATGGGCGCACCCAACCCCTTCGAGAAGCACAGGCTCAGCGTGTCAAAGCACGCCGCGAACTCCTGCATGCTGCCCGCGCCCGAGGCTGCGGCCTCCCAGAGCCGTGCGCCGTCACAGTGCATCAAAATGCCGTTCTCCCTCGCCCAGGTGGAGATGCGCTGCACCTCGGAGAGGGGCATCAACATCCCGTTGAGAGTGTTCTCGAGAGAGATCACGCGCGTGGGACAGTAGTGCACGTCGTCAATGATATGCGCGTGCTCCTGAACATCCTCCAGTGTAAGGTAAATGCCGTTCGAGGGCCGCACGCACTCGAGCTGTGCGCCGGAGAGAGACGCGACTCTGGCATGTTCGTCAGTCTGCTGCCACGTTGAGTCATCTGAGACCTACTCACCCTCCGGCTTCATAATTCACGATATGAGAGCGATAGTCACACAGCACACTATGAGGCGGCTGGGACAGGAGAGCTCTCAGGGCAACCTGGTTGCCCATGGTGCCCGAAAGCACGAGGAGGCCTGCCTCCTTACCGGTCAGCGCGGCGCAGTGGGACTCAAGCTCGATGGTCGTCTGGTCCTCCTGGAACACATCGTCCATCAGAGTAGTATTGGTGATGGCCGCCAGCATAGACTGCGTCGGCGTCGTCTGAGTATCACCTGGGCAAGCATATCAGCGTCCTGGCTCGATGGTCTCGCTGGGGGACGGCCGGTAACAGCTCACTCCTCAGGTCGAAGCCAGCGGCTCCTTGGAAGCCGATCCATGCGTTCTCCTTTGCGGCTGGCATGTTGATGAGAATACGAGCTTCGGCAGGTGAGGCTGCAGACGAAGAACAGCGAGATAGCGAGGGCCAGGGCTGATATATCCTGGGAGAGAAGGCATGCCAAACCTTTGCGAGGTCGCGGCGGAGATAGCGTGCCGTTGTCGGACCAGGCATCGGCATGCGGCGGGACAAAGAATTCATGACCAACCCTCCTCCAGTCCCGACGTTTCGCAGGCCGCCAATGTTACCTACGGTCGTACTTAAACGTAAGTTATCTACGAATTTGAGGAGGAGCTGATGAGTCCTGACCTTAAATTGAGGACGTACCAACAATAGTACGGTAGCAAGAGGGTTAGGGCATGCTGGTTACTTAGTAAGCTCATTCTCACTGACAACCTTTTACTGACGACCTCGCACAGCAAGGACGATCCTCACTCCATCCTGAACATGAATGCTCATAAATGAGACCAAGCACCAGGGCAAGGCCCGACTACCTCGCTCGAGGAGGGATGTTGGTGGTAGGCCCCGGGTCAGTCTGCACTGCCAGTCTCCATCGATCTAGAGGACACGTCGGTGCGATACGACTGCTCGTCCAGACCGTCATCAGCGGAACAAGTCATCGCATGGCTCCAATGACGCCAGCCATCGACCGGGTCAAGGCTCATGTTGGATTAGATCGGTTTTCAACGGCATGAACATCCCGGATCTCAAAGCGTATCGTGTGCTCAGCCACCCCCGTACGGATCGCTATGACACTACCGGACCGGGTGGCTGGAAGCTGTTTCCATCACCACATATACTCAGCCAAAGGCGCAGCGTGCTTGTCGAGAGTGCCTGCTGCACACTGAATGTGTATGAAAGAGCGGAACGCTATTCTTATGATGGTACAATGCCGGAGCAGGCACCTCGTGGTTCCTGCGCTCGGCGGCGTCGCAGTGGTCACCAAACCTAGGAGCTAGCCAGACAAATACCTGGGCATATCCATGGTCACCGCTCTGCTCAGACGAGATGTATCGTTGGATGATTGGACCTGTGCTGCCGGTACCAATATCCCTGAGCAGGCCGCGCAAGGCGCTGAAGGTGAGCGGCACGCCGCACTCCATGTTGTTGGTCCACAGGCTCGGGTGTTTCGTTTCCAGATATTCTTACTGAGTACCCAGCAGCACAGCGGCTTGTGGAACAGATATCCACTGTCATTGCAGGTCGATCTCATCAGCAGTGTGATACCTGTGGCACTCTTTGGATGCCGTGACCAGGGGAAGACCCACGTGTGCCGCTGGCTCGCTCTTGCTCCAGAGGGCAGCCGCGATGTGACGCATCACATTTGGTGTTGTGGCTGTGGAAATGACTCAGTGCTCTATCCGCCATTTATAAAGGAAAGAAGCCACCAGGGATCTCGGACGAGAACGAAGCCTCATCGCAGGGACTGGGGACTTTCCCCCCTGAACAAGACCAAGTTGTCAAGGCTGGCCGACTCAGCCGCTTCCTTCTGCCGCCCAAATGAGAAAGTTACTGGATTTTCGTTTCTCAATCATCCATTCGATTTTGTCACCTCTCAGGCGTCGAATGCACCATTTTGCTGGATTCCAATGCACCCTCTTGTCGGAGCCATGTCCATTGCTCTTATTGTGAGCGACACGACCTGTAGCTTGCAGCACCATCTGTGACATCTGCACCACGCACCATATACCGGGTAGTCTGTTTGCTGCTTCGATTTTGCAAGCCCTTGCCTCGTGCCACAAAGGCAAAGAAGCACTCTCTCGTTACACGACCTAGGGTGTTGCTCTCTGCACTCGCTTCAACAACCCAAACCCATGGTTCCGCGACCGAAGACCCTAAAAGAGCTTCTGGTCAGACCAACCCCTGAGCTCTTGGAACCATGGGGCGGCGGAGACTGCGTCCACGCCTGCTCGCGCTCAGACGGGCTGCCAAGGTTCTGACCATACTCTTCTTGGTACTGCTCGTCCTCCTCCTCGCCCACAGGCACCGCAGCGTGCCCGCCCACAAGATATCAATTTCAACCTCTTCGACAGCTATAGAGCTCGCTGCTGCGATAGCCTCGACGAGACGGCTGCGCCCCAGCGATGTCTCGCAGCCTCAATTCGCCACGGCGGTGTGTCGAGAGCATGGCTGGAAGGTCTTCGACAAGAAGCCGGTGCCGAAGCCGGGGACGGGCAGTAGCAAGCGGAAGATCTACGACCTGTTCGTCGTGGACTCTGAGCTCGACTGGTTGGAGATCCACCTCAACACCACCTACGACTTTGTGGACTACTTCGTGATCGTCGAGGGACGGAAGACTTCAACAGGGCTGGACAGGCTTATGCTCGTGAGGGATAACTGGGACCGGCTTGCGCCGTACAGCGACAAGATCATCTACCACGAGCTCGAGTATCCTGCGGACTTCGACCCGAACCTGTCGTCGGACCTCGAGGGCCTCCAGCGCAACGCCTTGCTCACGCAGGTCTTTCCTAATCTCACCGGCGTGCAGGCCCCGACCGAGGGCGACGTCCTGCTCGTGTCGGACGTTGACGAGATCGTGCGGCCGGAGGCGCTCGTCGTCCTGCGCGCGTGCGCTTTCCCTCGGCGCCTGACCCTACGCAGCAGGCTCTACTACTACAGCTTCCAGTTCCTGCGCAGCGGCGCCGAGTGGCCTCACCCGCAGGCGACGACGTTCCGAGGCCTCGAGAGCACGATCCTGCCCGACGACCTGCGGTCGGGCCGCGGCGCGACGAGGTGGGGATACCTGGCAGCCCTGCGAGGGCGGCCCGAGAAGGGCGATCTGTGGAACGCGGGGTGGCACTGCTCGTCGTGCTTCCCGACAGTGGACGAGCTTCTGAGGAAGACGGTATCGTCCTCGCACATGCTCCTGAACACGCCCGAATACCGCAACCGGGAGAGGATTGTCGACCGGGTCCGGAAGGGCAAGGACCTGTGGGACCGCACGGGGGAGGTGTATCAGAGGATCGAGAACAACACGGATGTACCGGCACCGCTGATGGCTGACGAGCAGCGTTGGCGGTACTTGTTAGATAGGCATGGTGAGTCGGCTGGGTTTGCGGATTATCCTTAGTGGTGTTAAGTACGCATACCCGCCCTTCAATAGAGGTGAGTTCACACCAGGTTTGGCTCTGCCTACCTAGATTTCCTCTAGCGAAATACTTGTCGTCCTCCAGTTACTGTTATGAGCTCGTATAAAGAAAGTTGTACAGGCTGAGCGACCGGGAAGTCTATAGGAACGAGCTTATACTTGACTAGGTCCAGAGACACTGGATGCACTCCAGCAGATTGAACGAATTCCCAGTGACACTTGGTTGTCTGGGCTTCTCTACGTCACGAGCGGATCGTGTGCTTTCAGCTATATCAGAGGTAATTGACCAAACCACAGGCTGAGTAACCCAGCCTGCTGAATCTCAGGAGACTCTGCGGAGATAGGAGTTCAAACTTATCGAGACGTCCAAGAGGGAGAGAAGGACGATATTCAGAGACGACTCAGAGTACAAGCGATAGAGCGAAGAAGGCTTCACAGGTATCTGGATCACTTGCAATTCCGGCGAGAGCTGTATCGGTGAACCTCTTCAATTTCGGCAGGGTACTCATCAAGACTGTCCTCTTCGTACGAACATTGACCCTGTCCTTCTCCATAATCATTCATAACAAACGACTGACTGAACTTCCGGGTATTTCAAATTTCCCTTCCACATCCATCGTCCCCTCAAACCCTGCCCGTGATTCTTCATTCATCCCCAAAGTATTCAGGCTCGCCGCCTAGCAATCGGCAAGCAGATAGACACCAGCGCCCTTCTCCTTCTCCGCCAGGAAGCTCACACTCGCATCACGAGAGTCGGTGCCGGGGATCTCAAACAAGAACTCGAGCGTGCTGCTGTGCGAGGATGGGCACGCCTCCGAGTTGATCGTGATGCCATACTCGCCAGGATTGACAGCGACAGTGCTAAAGTACGTCAACTTGGCATTGACCGGACTCACACCCTTGTCCTGGCCCTGCTCGCTGTCCCCCTTGACAGACAACTGATTGCCGCCGACCCTCAACGCGCCCATCATGCTGGCCCACGTAGCGAAGGGGCCGTCATTGGGGGTTCCGATCTTGGCACCTTCGGGCTGCATCATGGACGCATAGGCGCTGGCGTTGTAGCTGGCAGCATACACGTCGAGGCTGACGGAAGACTCCGCTGAGCTCCCCTCGCGGGACGAAACGCCGACGCTGATGTTGCCGTGAGGAACGTCCGGCCACGACACCATCAGCTGGCAGTCCCAGGAACTGGGCGTGATGGCGTCGAAGGCGACGTACTGCTGGATGCGGTTGTACTTGATGCCGTCGGCCATGGAAACGGACTGGGCGACGTGGAAAAACTGCATCGTGTTGGCGGTGTTGTCTTGCATGACGTCCGGCGCGGCCTCGAGGAGCTGCCGCAGCACGGTGGGGTAGTAGGTTGTGCAGGTGGAGGGAGCCATGTGCGTGGGCACCACTGTGTTGGTGGTCGCGGTCGCCGTGGCAGCGAGGGACGAGATGAGGCTGGAGATGTCCATGTTGCTGTCTGCCCCGACTTTAGGCGCGCCCTGGGGAGCTGGGGCGGCCGTGGCGAGGCCTAGGAACAGGCCCGGGATGATGAGAAGAGTGTTGCAATGCATTCTGATTGATGCTGGGAATGATGTTGGAGATACTGTAACGGCTTGTAGCAATTTCGTACTCCCAGAATCTGATGATGATTTCAGTTCCGTCTTCCTGAGCTGTGCAGTGGATGTTGTTCTGTTGAAGGCCGGGCTCGTTGAACAGTGCCCGCGCCTTTTGTATTTACTGAAGCTCACATGCTGACGGCAGCTTCCTCGAAGACAAGGACTGATCTGATCTTCTCGGTGGGAAGACGGGTTTCCTCAAATGTGCCTTCCCGATAGACATCCTCACTCCTGCAGGAGCAGATGAAGGTCGCTGAGACCCGACTCTTTAGGAGAGGTCTGAGACAGATCAGCTGTAGTGACGAGCTTCCAAAGCAGAACTCTCGAGCTGAGGTCATGGCGACCTGCCTGCTCAACAGCAAACAAGCTTGATCCTGACGGAAATCCCGCCCTTAGTCTTGGGTCAAAAGAGATTCACTTGTCCGGCTGCTTGGATGCGTCTCGCCCGTTGTTCCTGACAACCCACAGCGCAGGTCATTCGATCGCAACAGAAGTCGAGACTGCGATCCAGGAGACCGTGGGCCAGAAGACCAAAACCGCCGGGGTAGACATCTGCCAAAGGGAAGGGACAAGGAGACGCAGAGCCGCCCAAGTCTTACCGAGAGACCGTAGCCTCGCAGGCTGTTGCAGCCGTTCCATGATGAGCCCGACTGTCTTCTACAGTCTAGTGGTGATCTCCACGCGGGCCAGATATGCGCATCTCTGCTTGAGCTGTCAGCCCAGGTCCATGTCCATCTGAGCTCCTGCACCCGCCACACCCAGAAACAGCCACCTTCGTGCATGTGGTGGGACCGAGCTCAGATGGCAGGCCTGGGGAGGGGGCTTCCCTGAAGGGCTTCCCATACTACAGGCCGTCAAAGAAACCTTCATGAAGCGGTGTGACCGGTGTTATCATGTCTTGCTCGTCTCAGAACAGGGCACCGCGGCGCGTTGGCGGACGCCACCGACTCATAGCATTGGGTTCTTGCTTTTTGCGGTCTTGCGCCGATCAACAGTTTCTTCGAGCGCATCGCTGGGAGGGGAGGACCGTGAGCTGGCCCCCCGCAGACCCACAGATGACACGGGTCACTATACCATAGTACCAGAGGGAGCCAGGCTGCATCACCTTGGACAGTGTGATCTAGGCTGGCGAGGCATCTGTGGCACCTCCCCAACGATCCAAAACATGCTGCCGTGGTGGTAGGAGAAGGGTGGTTGCATCCCCGTAGCACGACGATTTGGTGAGACGACACACGACGTCAACGCCGGGATGCAGGAATGGGAGCCGCCCCCTTCGGCAGCCTACAGCAGCACCGGCAGCTCCGTGGGGAGGCGCGCACGGCACGGTGAGCTGGGGAAAGATCGAAGGAGAAGCTTATTCCTGACCCCGGCCCTGTAAGCCCCTGAACCCTGTCGCCCTCTCCCTCCGTATGCGTGCCCGTGGCGCCTCCCCGATGCATGGTGCTTACGTACTCCGGGCTGGCCCTTGCGCCCGCCGATTTGCTGGCGAGGTACCTCAGGCCACATCGAGCCCTGGCGCGTAGGGCGGGTCCCACGCTACCGCAGTAGAAGGTGCCTTCCAGAAGCATTGTGCACAGCTGTGATTTGCCCCGTGGCGGGGGACACGGGCGCATCGAGGGAAGCCGTGCAACGCTGGACGGATCCGCTGGTGCTTGCCTGGTCTGGTTCTGATTAGGCGAGGGAAACCACGGGGCCGGCCAACCCGTTTCTGTCCTTCCTTCGCTGAGGAGTGTCTTGTGTGAGGTTCGCCGCGCGGTCCGCTGGGCTGGCTCGGCTGGCTCTTAGCTCTGCGCCGTGGCGCATTATCCGAATGCGGGGGGTGTGGACGGATTGATCACCTACTACTTACTTGCTGGGTTGACCCAGGGTGCCAGGTGCTTATATCACCACTGCGCGGCCCTTATCGACGACGTCTCCCGTCTCGCGCCCGTCCGTCCGTGTGGCTGTCTCTTGCTTTTGCTATACTCGTTCCTCCCGTCGATCTGGGCAACCTTCCGGCTGTGATTGTGAGCAGACCGGCTGCGCTCGCCGCAGCTCTCTCCCTCTTATCTTGGGCTTGCTACTCACTGACTCAAGCTTGTTATTAGTCGGACTGGAGGGGCGGCTCCCAGGTACGTAGGTAGATATACGCCGCAGACCGGGCCCTTGCTTCCACGTCTCGTCGCCTGTCCTCGAAGCTCTCACCACTCGGCTGGAACAGAGGCATCATGGGTTCTCTAGATAAGGCACAGGACGAGTTGATCGTCCTAGTAACCGGCTTCGGCGTAAGTCCAGGCTCTCCCAGAACTCATGCCCACCCTGAGGCCCCTCCACTAACACCAATCGCTCTCTCCCCCTTTCTCAGCCCTTCAAGAGCGACTTCCCACGCAACCCCAGCTGGGACATCGCCTCCTCGCTCCCCTCCTATCTCCCTATCCTGAACGCCAAGGCTCCGACCTCTGTCCGTGACGCCTCCTCGGACCTCCCGCCCGTGCGCATCGTCGTCCACCCGGAGCCGGTGCGCGTAACGTACAGCGCCGTCCGGGAGCTGATCCCCAAGCTATGGAGGCCCGAGTTCAGCGGCGTGCCGCGCATCGACTTCGTGCTGCACATCGGCATGGCCTCGACGAGGCCGCAGTACGTCCTGGAGTCGCTGGGCCACAGGGACGACTACAGGCTCGCCGACCTGGACAACCGGCTGCCCGCACAGGACCCCGACCGGGACGACTGGCCCTGGGAGGGGGTCCCGAGCCAGTTGGTGACGGAGCTGGATGTGGAAGACGTGGTGGACAGGTGGGAGAGGCACCTGCCGGTGAGTTACTGCTGGGGCGTGGGAGGGGTTGGGCCCCCTATGCGGGGCGGTGGGCGGAACTGCTGACCTGACCTCGTGTGTAGAACAACCTGATCCCCCTGAAGATCTCCACCAATGCAGGCCGGTTTCTGTGTGACTACATCTATTTCAACAGCCTCGCGGAGTGCTTCAAGAACGGCGAGCGGAGGAGGGTCGCCTTCCTGCACGTGCCCGCCGCGAGGCCCGACCCGCCGGAGGAGTACGATGAGCACATCGCGACCGGGAGGGAGATCGCGATACAGCTCATCAGGTCGATCGTGGAGAGTAAGCTCGCCAGAGACTAGGCCTCTAGATGCGGCCACGGTCGAAAATCGCATTCTTGGGGTATGGTTTTCTAACCTCTGCATGGGCGGTCTTGGAAAGCGAAAGTGCGCAGGGTATGGGCAAGCGGGGCGTTCTTCATCGGACCGGTTGGGCAAAACGATTTGCTATGAAGATGGAAGAGGAGATGAGCATAAGAAAGCATGTTTTAGCATTCCGCCCCTGGGTTAGTGTTCTTTCTAGATTCGCAATCCTGACTTCACTCCATGCGCTCGCCCGACAGAGCTCAGGCGAGACATGATCAGGGAATCTCACAGTCCAAAAGCCACTCGGATCAACTGTGGACTGTGGCGCCTGGCACGGGAGATGATCGGCGCGTTAGTCGATGGGCAAAGCTGCACCAACGAACGCATTTAGTAAATTTGCATGTGCATGCAGTCGCCATGAGATCCTGAGATATCTTCGACCTTTTCGTCATCATCCTGGTCAGAGCAAGGGTCTTGGAAGTAGGCACGGCAAACCAAGACGCTGGGAATATGCACCACCTAGAAAGTCTAGCGGAGGGCTGTACACCCATGTAGAGCGCGCTGAGGAAAGGCTGAACGCCCCCTTGTCTGCTGAAAGTGATAGTGTTGCATATCGATTCCGAATGGGTGCGACAGGTCGCTCAGCTTATGGAGTATACGTATTCGTTGTTAGTACTTGTACGAGGGGTTCGTCCTGGGACTCGCAGGCCGATCGGCATCATTACATCAAATCTTACCCTTCGAGCACACCCACACGCTGGATCCTGTGTAACGCACTCCGCTGAGGCAAATGCGAGGTTCATCATCATCTGCGCCACCATATGCTATCTGCTATTCATTGATGCCTTGCATGCATCTACAGGGCAGACTCGATGTTAATAGTCAGCCTCCTCCCTCAAAATGCCGTGTCTCAGGCTGTTCAACCAGCTGCCTCGTCTTTCCAATCTCAATTTCGAAAACTACGATAAGATATGGCACAGTCCTCGCGTCGATTTTCTCTTACTGGAAGCGGAACGTCTGACGCAGCGCACCACGAGAGCTCAACGCCGCAGGACCCTGATGTTGAGCATGGAGGTAGCCCGCCAGCAGAGGTATTGAGCCCCGCTCTATGTAACTCATCAGTTCTGCTTCGGGACAATTGGGCTTACTTTACTCTGTGAGAAAATAGAGTGACGATGCTGCAGACCATAGTACTCAAGGCTCTCTGCAGGGTGATTCCAATGCCGATGCAGGCTCCCAACAGTCTGCAGATGACTATGGGCCCCTCGATGACCTTTTCGACGCCATCCAGAACAGGGAAGTGAACGAGGTGCTCGAAATCCTGAAAAAGGCGCCCGACATACTGAACAAGCAAAATCGATCAAGGGACAAACCCCCAAAAGGCTTGCTCAAGGCCGGGAAACTGGGAAACCTGATGACTCAGAATGTGCTGAGACACGGAGAAGACGACGACATCACAGTCGATGAATACGGCGATCAAAGACCTCTTCATGTGGCATGCCTTTTTGGAAAATCCGAGATTGTCCAGGCCTTACTGGGCCAGGATGGCGTCGATATCAACTCGAGAAATGGTGCTGAAGAAACTCCTTTAGGCATTGCGTGCAGAGCAGCACATCTGTCGATTGCGAAGTTGCTTCTAGCTCAGCATGAAATCCAGGTCACCCTAGAAGATGATGTGGGAAATACTCCAGTGGACTACATTATATATCGAGGTGTTTATCCCGGATGGCTCGAGGATCCACCAAAAGAGGAACTCCGAGAAGTTGTCGGATTGATCCTTGGCAGAATGAAAGACCCTGCGGATCGTACGCCTGCCCTTCGCATGGCCGCCGGGGAAGGGAACCTTGATATACTGGAAGCTGTCTTAAAGACCATGCCCAAACTGAACAATGCAGACGAAAATGGTTAGACAGCTCTGCACTTCGGTGCACTAAGCGGCAACGTTGAGGTTGTAAAGATGTTGCTTGATTACGGGGCAAGTCCACAAATTTCCGTGCATGGACACATGACCGCTGATTCTCTCGCTGATATCTACGGGTACGATGTTATTGCAAACTTGATTCGAAACTACTCTCCGTCAAACAGATCGAGTTCTCGGCCGCCTGGGAAGGCCTGGTATTGGCGCAGCAAAGCTCCGGGAAATTATCGAACGAAGCCGTTCAGCAACCAGACAACTTCTCGCGTTGTCGACGTCTCAACTAAAGTATTGGTTGACAAAACAGAGGACCAGTACCGCCCGTCGGCCTCTGATCGGGCGGTTTGGTTTCATTTCCAAGCGAACAATGTGCGCATTCATTATGCGTAAAGTCTACCGATACATTGTTCTGCAGTGTATACCTCCTTCACACGGCTCAGCAACGTGCGCTAACACTCTAACGAATAGCCCTCGTGGATAGAGGTAATCCTATAGCCCTCCAAAAGAATATGCTAAACAATTTTGAGAATTAGGCATGTCGACTGACAAGTCTCGATAGGACCTGTGCAGAAATATCTACTCTGATTCAAATCGACAGCGGATCTTAGCATGTGTTGGGAGAGCTTTCGTCCCAAATGACCAATCCCATCCTAACCACCTCTACGAAAATGCATCAGGGCAACCTATGCAAGAACAGGAGAATCACCAGCCTGACAAAGCCGCGTTCTCAGTCCAGAAGGGAAGTGTTGAAGATGACTTGATCACTGTAATGGTGGTAAGTCACCCATACATCTACAGTATGCATTGACTTGAAATAAGCTGCTGAGGAGCATGATTTAGATGCCGATGATTGACATCGACTTGTTGGCGCCTGGGTTTCAGGGCCGTCCGACAAGCCTGGTAAATTTGCAATTAAAAGACAGGAGTGGACAACAGAAGAAATGATACACATCCAGGAGATGACACAGCTCCATCAAGCTTATCCTAACGATATATATCAGCCACGAACCCTGGATCATTATTACGACAGTGACCTTGACAATGAACGACTCAAGTATTTGAACTGCGATCAAGTCCTGGCACGGTTTATGTTTCACAAGAATAAGATACGACATCTAAATTCACAAGGGCGGAGCAAGTACTCGCTGTACAGGAACGTGCTGGGAACGATGGCTGCTTTCTTTAAGAGCTCCCTCAGTATAGTCACCTGCAAATACAAGCTACCAGACTGGTTTGAACTGTTATCGTGGACAGAAAGTCAAGAGCCAGAGGGTCAACCAGGAAGTGGACTTTTAGAGTATTGTCGCTCCAACCAGCATGTCCTGATTGTGTCACAATTGTGGCTATTGAAAATCAACAGTAGGTGCCTTTTACCAGATTCCGATCAACCTGGTTCATTGAAGTAGAGACCAGCTAACAAGCCTCACACATCTAGATACACTAATCACTTCATTTCCCGAACGGTGGGACTCATCGGCTCAGGCTTCGCACTTTCCAAATTTCCTTCGAAGTCAGGTGGAAAGCAGTTCAAATCCAGTGAAGAAGGCTAAGTCCTTGTTCCATGATGTGGTAATGGCATCGATAAACTTTCCACCTTCCGTTCCCTCCACAAAGCAGAGAAAGGATCTCGCGGAGCACTCAAGCTCCACTGAAGAGCAGAATTATAATTACATAGACATTTTCGACCAAGAAATTTTGCGAATAGTAAGTCCTACTTTACTGCCTAGTATTGAGTATGATTCCTAGGCAACCTCTCGTTAACGAGTCGGCTTGCAAAGTCACGGAACGTCGATCAGTGTTATACGGCCTTCAGAAACAGCGTCGGAAAATCCGACACTAAGTTCTTGCATTTTTCAAAGCATGCTAACAGGTGCTTGATGGATATAAATGACGTGATTCACGAGATAGCAATCGTCAAGCAAGTACGCGAGCATCAAGCCAGTATCTGGGACAAGATGCACGGGATTCCAGCAAAGGGCCAGGATAACATTCAAGAGATGCTTGCCAGGATTTTGGAAGCAATACAGAAAGAAGATACAGCAAAAGGCCAGGAAGTCTTGCGTGACCCTGGCGGAGATGCATCCAATCCGCCCATGAGGAAGTGTATATGGGATGAAAAGTGCGATCCAATTCAAGTCAGAGACAGCTTGCTCAGCGAGGCGGAGAGAATTGCAAGGCTCGCGGAGAACGTTCATAATAGGGTGAGGCCCAATTTACCCGCCTTGCATGTCCTAATAATGCAAATTGAATGTCGATCATGAAAATCTAATATCGACTCGCTAGATTAAAACCCTGATGGATTTTCTCTATGCACAAGCGGGCACCGAGAACGCCATCAAGACGTCACAGCAGGCCACATACTTCTCCATCTTCACGGTGGTGACCGCAACCTTGGTCAGTTGCCCTGCCAAGATATCTGATGCGCACATCCTCTAATGATCTATATACAAATTAGACGCCTTTGTCCTTAGTGCTGTCCCTTCTGGCACTCCAAATTGAGTCTTTCAGCCCGGCAAACTCTTGGACTAGGACACAAGTGGCAGTCGGCTGTGGTAAGTCAACCTGGTGAAGAGCTCTTAGTGTTTTGCTCACGTTTCTGACTGACTGCATACAGTCTGCAGCCTAGTTGGCACGCTTCTTCTGTGTATAGTAGCATTGTACACCCCGTGGAAACAGATTTGGCAGAAGCTACAGAGGCTTAGTCTTGGTCAATCGACACTGCCGGCGGGAGCACCATCTGAGGAGGAAGAAAACGAACCTGATAAACAGTACTTATACTAGATGACCTCAATACCACGGCCTATGCAAGGCACATCCAAAGCGGCATTTCTTCGCACATGAATAGTTGACATCAGCCGTCAAGGAGAACGTATGCCAGTCTTTGTTAGAGTCCTCTGGGAGTGAGATCTGGGATACATCGATTTGGGAGGACTCATTAAACTTGTTGACGCAATGTTTATGTTTGAGATTGCGGTCACATTTAGATACAAAGTCACCCTCATGCAGGCAAGGTGAAAGTTAGGCCCCCGTCACTCCCTCTTAATCATCATGTGTCTGGATCTGCCCAACAGGACGACTTCTGTAAAGCCTGTGGCAATACAGATAATTAGTGTCCAGAGGTGACAAAGCCAACTTGGCCTTTGGCCCCTTGTACAATCAGTCTACCAGCCTAGTCTGCCTAAAATAAGGCCTGCCTTTCTAGCAGTAGGCAGACGAGTTCCTTGAGCATGCTGTCTGTCATGTTGTGAGAGATCCTGAATTTGCCAGACAATATGAAGAATCCCAGGCTATAGAGAACCACTAGGTCTCTGAACCTCTCGAGCAATTTCAACAGCAGCTGCGGCCGAAGGGTAGATGGACGATTTGAATACTAACTCACTGACACAGGGGGAGTGACAAGCAATCATAAGACAATCACATAAACAGATCATTCTGATAGAACAAAGTCGAGCGAACATTCCATCGCATTGATCCTATGGACAGCCCGGTGCTTCTGGCCGGAAAACTTTTGTCCTAACCCACCGGCTCCGCCAACCTTTGGGGATCATCAAAGAAACATGCAAGAAACCCATACACGAACCCTTTCCCACCTCCTCAGAAATAGTTCTTAATCTGAGCAAACTCTGCCATCTGCTGCCGCGAGGGGGACCGGACGAAGATGGACGCCAGGTTCTCCTGGCCAGGCACTCGGTCCAGGACGAAGCGGGCGAACAGGCCACCCTTGGGGTTCTTCTGGGGCGCGAGGCGCCGGGTGACCACGTACAGGCCGTCGTAACGAATTCCTACGGACGGGGCGATTGGGATGGGGTTCTTGCAGCTTCGCAGGACCCGGACTGGGCGTCCGGAGTTGAGCGACGCCTGCAGGACCTGGGTAGAGCCCTTGGGGAGCTCATGGGGGTCGATATTGTCCTGGCTACCGGGACCCGAGTAGATGATGCTGTCTCCGTGGCTGGCAGATGAGTCAGTACGGGATCTGATAAAGGAAGCATGGAGGTGAAGGCTGGGGAATGTCGGGGAACAATAGAGTACTTACTCCTCGTCAACATCCTTGTACTGTCCAGACACCACGACGCTGTAGGCACCGGTAATCAGGTTTCCAGAGATACCAGCCATGCGTGAACCGTGGGCGCCGTGGAACAAGGCGACCAGCTGGCTGGGAAACCAGTCTCCCGGGTTCAGGCCATTATGACCGAAGACCTTGGCCGAGCGCTTGTCGTTGAGATATCGTCGGTCGAGCTGCGCACTGGGGATCTTGCCGCCGAGCTTGGGGACGACGCCGTGCATAATACCGTTGACGCCCCAGATGGGGTGGTTAGCAGGAGGCTGTCGGATGGAGGCCGTGGTGGGAGTGTCATTGGCACCATCGAGGGGGGTCTGGGAGGCTAGGTACAGGCCGTCCTCCTCGCCGTCCTCTGCACCGTCGTTCTCGTCGCCGTCATCAGCGTCAACCTCATCAGCTGCACGCTCACCCCAATTCTGAGCCTCATATTCGTCATAGAGGGCCTTGGCGCGTCTTTTCAGGGGCTCGGGGAAGTAGAAGCCCTCCCTATCAAACATGAGTTTCAGGAGGAGGTCAATGCTAGCCTCGGCCTTGTAACGTTGAGAGATCTCGAAGTCATGCTCGAGAAAGGCCAAGAGACGATCGGTCCGCTGAAGCCACTCGTCGGTCTGGACGTTGGACTCAGGCAAACCTTGGACCTTCCTGCTTTGCTGAGCGTAACGCTGGACGGAGTTCAGCCGCTCGTTGATGATCCAAGCCTTCCTCTCAGGGAAGGCCTTCGACACGTACGGGATGATGATATCATTGCTGCCGCTGTCGTCGGCTTTCGCGTCGGGCGAGGATGGTGGTGTAGACATCTTGCCGAGAGGTAGAGTAGCGTGGCCAGGGAATTTGAATATGTGGCCAGCTACATGAGTAACTAATGTGAGTTAGCCAGCCGCGACCGCTTTGAACCACACGTAGATTCACATAGTATAACTTACAACTTGTCTGGAAGATAAGTGTAAATTTGATTATTGTACTCGAGATCGAATTGGCGCTGTAAGGCTGAGCTTTTGGGCTGATAGCAGCTCACCTCTCGAAGGCGCAACGCGTGGCTGTAACCTTTTCTCAGCGAACGCGTCGGTCAGAGAGAAAGACACATGTAGCCTTGAGGTCATACTTGGTATTGGAGTGGCCCCGTAAGGCCAAGCTTCTGGAATGCAATTTACTTTCTGAAGGTGCGACGTGTGGCTGTAGACTTGTGTACATCAAGTGGACGCATTGGTTGTGGGGAAAGACCAGTGCACCTTTGATTATGCTTGGTGTGGAAGAAGTTGTATTGCTAGGCTGACTTTTTGTGTACGCCGCTCAGTCTCTGAAGGTGTGACGTGTTATTCACAGCCTTATAAGTTGGTGACAAACGCGTCCGTCGTGGCCGTCACGCGAGAACTTGAAGTTCCGCAACAGCCTTGGACGGACAACTGACAAGTCGATGCTAGGTGATCAATTAAAAGATGATGCGTGAACGATGACGTATGGCAGTCACGCACAATTTGGAGGAGAAAGGAGAGAAATCTATGGAGGAAGATCGAGGTTGAGGTGGGAGTAGGGGTGGGTGCCTGCAGCAGACTAGAATACTGGTAGCGTTGTTGCTGCTGGAGGTTGCGGAGCAACGCCTGATGCTGGGCACAGATTTCACAAGACTAATGATAAAGGTGAACAAGTGCGGAGAAGGAGGGTAGGTGCTGGTGACTAGTGAGGATCAGAGATGTTGCAAGCTCCAGCCACTCCAAAGTTGGATGGAGTACTGACAGCTTGGCTGTAAGGTGGAGGGCTGGGGTGGCGGTGCAGCAGCAGGAGGAAGATGTTTTTAGACAAGATGGCTCCTAGATTTTATCGTCAGGGGTCACGCAACAACCCTCCTGCAGTACGCAGGGCACATGAAGCTTTTCAGAGTGGCCACAGCGACACTAGAGGCAGGGTATGCCTTGAAGTAGGAAGCATTTAGCAAGACTCAAGAGAAGGCCTGTCAGTTTGATCAAAAGAAGAGCAGCTTGGCCTCAACAGGCAAGTCAGCAGCAATGGTGCCAGGTGAGTGCTGGCCCTGATGATCCTGTCGCCAGAACGAGCCCGCATCATATAGCAATGTCCTGTCTGATTTGAAAATTCGAGGCTACTCACAATGTGCTTATGGGATGCGCGTGAAGCTTTGCTAAAGAAAATGGACCCGTGGTGATTCTGTAACAAAGTAAAGCATTGAGGGAAGATGTGCTCCTTCAATAGTCGTGACAGTAATAAGAGCAAATTGGATGCATGAAGCGGTTGCGATATATAGTTGTCCTGCCCTTCATACGAGAGGGATCAAGTGTGCTAGTAGTGAAGACAAACGATGTCAACAACGGCAGTTGTGGAGCGTGCGGAATAGGGTGATAGATAATTGGGATCAAGCACGGTGGAATCACAGAATATCGATTGACACTAAGGAGATGTAGGAACAATTTGTGTGATCTAGGAGGGGCCAGGGAGAATAGAAACAGTGTAATCACGTAAGAGGAACTAAAACGTTGTCGAGAGACTTACGGGGTTTATAGATAAAAGTAGTTTGTGGGCTCAGGGTTGTTAATGCTGAAGTACTAATGGAAGGTACAGACAAATTACGCATCACTTTTTCTCATCACAATTTTCACCGGTGTTGACGAAACAAGCTTTGCTAGAGCAAGCCACACGGTTGAGCAAACGGTTCTGCATTCGTAATGCGTGTAGGTCTTTACTGTGGTACTTATAACTCTGCGCATGTGAAAACTGGGCGTTTACTGCCACGACTTGCGTACTCAGTGGTACCTTCTGTGTAACTCGTGGTACATTCATCCAGGGATTCTGGTTGGCTCTCACATGTTCCCCGCTATATACTTGCGGATTACGAATAGCACGGGGAGGAGACGGGGTCGTCGGTGGTATGTGTACGATATGCTTCTTCCAAATCTACGCCACGCTATTTATTATCAGGTCCTGTAATGCCGTTTTTGCCCATATAGATGCATTCAAATACACTTCTCAACTGTCAGAACATCTTCGTAAGATAGCTTGCTCGCTCAAAGTCACCTCTACGTCCACGAATCTGCGCCAACCTTTCAAGATGAAGCCTGTCTGAAGCCTGTCCTAGGTCACCGCTAAGCGATGCCGCCTCGATTACCGTTGATAAGCAGGTAACGGCTCCTGTGGCGGGACTAGCGCCCGCGCAGACCGGCCGGCAGCGTCATTGTACGAGAACTGAGGGCCATACTCGTCTTCCTCCGTGAGTATCGGGGCGGACGGCTCAGCCGCGTCGTCGACAACCGCCGGGGGCGGCGCGCTGGGTCCCGCAGCGGTGCTGCTCTCCAGGCCCGCATCGTAGTCCTCTGGGAACTCAGGTGGTGCGCTCGCCTCGGCCAACAGCCTCTGCCTCTCCAGCTCCTGCTTGTCATCCGCGGAGGTCGCGCCCGGAGCGGAAGACCCTGCTGCGAGCTCCTCTAGTGTGGGTGCGGATGGCCCAGGAGCGTCGTTGTACAGTTGATCTGGCGGAGGTGCGGTAGCGGCGCTCGATGCGGCTAGAGTGGAAGGGCCAGCGCCGTCGGCATCGACTGGCAGAACAGGGTCGGCGATCGGTGTGGATTGCTGCTGCGGTTGACTTGGAAGAAGCCTCTGCTCTGCTCTGCGTATTCTTTCCTTTTCTGGAAGGGCGCTTTCGTCTGGTATTTCTGGAGGTGGTACGTAGTGCGGTGCAGATGGCTGTGGTGGTTCCCGATTTCCTCCGTTCCAGTAAGGATACTGCGTGGCGGGCTCGGCCGGGAATGGCGTGTGGTCGTATTGATGATATGCGTCTTGAGCGCCGTAGCCTTCGTCTTCCTGTGTTCCGGGCCATTGTCCATTTTCGCCGTAGGCTGCGCCATCGTAATAGTTCGTATGTACGGATGGTGCTGGTCCTACTGTCTTGCCTCGCCTGCTGCTGTCTGTTGTTCCCACGATGACCTCAAAAGAATCGAAGATCACCCCTTTCTCGCGCTTGACCGTGTCCGTGTTGATCAAGCTGCCATCGAAAGATGTGACGCCCGAGGTCAGGTCTCTTGTGGATGCCAAGACTCCACCTCCCGCTCCGACCCTTGAATGTTGCCCGATCTGGATCGCATTCGACAGCTTGCCGCCGAGATCTACGATCACCTCTAATCGGTATTTGAAACTGATCATCTCTCCCGGAACTCCCCTGATCGAAGGGAAAGCATCCTCGGGCACTCGAACGGACGTCGTGATGCTTGTGGTGAAAGTACCCGGGTCGATGATCAACGGGCTAAAAGATTGAGATAGGTCCTTCCGGAACACGCTGCACGATCCAGCCGATGTCAAGGATAGACCACCCAGACCGGTCTTTGACTTCGGATAGTACTCCTCCTTTTCTAGCCTGCGCACCTCCTCTTTTGACAGGTTCTTGAAGAGCGACGCAGGCGGTGCCGAGTCTACTCGCCCTTGCCGGTATAAGGTGACAATGATGCCGTGCATACTCCTGATCGGCTTCGTATGCTGAATGTTCACCCTAATCGGTAGGGTATCGCCCGGCAAGCAGCCCCCCTTCATTAATCCGATCGTCGCCACAATCGTCTTCTCTCCGGATGGAGTCTTCCTGCTTCCGTTCCCCTGAACGGTGCCTATGCTCCCCACCTGGTTCAATTCCGCTCCCCTAGAACTGGAGCTAACAACGCTATCTCCGCTAACTTCACTCAGGAGGTCGCTGTGTACCGGACTCCTGGGGTTTTGCTGGGCATCCTGAGCCACGTCCTCCGTCGTATTGGATCCGTCCGTCGATGTCTCTATCACGCGCGTGGAGTCGAGATCTGAAGCGGTCTCACCAGGATTATTTTCGTGTGCGTGACCCTGTCTTTCGGAAACCAAAGACGCGGGTGACTTCTTCTTCTTGGCTTTCTTGGAGATGGGCTCGAGGTAGATGGTTCGCGGCCGGGGCGGTTGGAGGTAGGCAACGTCAACTTGTTCCACCAGGTCAACCTTCCGCTCACAGCTTGTCGTTGGAGATATGGGAGTAGGCCTGGTGAGAGTCGCGGTGATGTTGTACGCTATCGTCCCTCGCTCGAACTACATCGTAACCAGTCAGCGGTGGACGAGCGCTGCGATATGCAGGGTTGCAAGCACGCGGCGAGGCCAGAAGCGTGTTTGCCTACCTCTATGCTACTAGGTAGCCCCTCCTCCGGAAACATCAGCTCGAATTCGAATTCGTACTTCCCAGCCTCTAATTTCCCATCTGCGCAGAGGACCTGCTCGTCCTGGAACAGTGAAGCATAGCCGTTGCCGAGGAACCTGAACTGGGACACGCCGTCTGAGGCGATATCGGCACTGCTGACGGGCTCGCTGGCCGCATTTGCGTTCTTGTAGACACGGACAGAGCCGCGCAAGGCGACCGTGAGGTGGGTGACCCGGATGGGCTTCACGACTGCCAAGATGACGGCACCCCTGACGGCGTCGCCTGCGTTGTATTTGCGATGGGGCTCGGCGGGGCGGATGTGAAAGTCGACAACGTTCCTAGTGTTTCTCGACCGGATAGGGAGGGCAAAGCGGGAAAAGAATGATCGGGCGGATGGCTGGTCTTCGAGAGCGGTCGAGGGGTCATTTTCGCTAGAGAGGCCGACCATCTGGTCAGCGAAGGTGCATACGGGGGCCTTGCAACGAGTCGGCCTCGTCGTCCCCGTGCCGTGCTTTTCGAGTGCGTCTGGTGGTCGGGTCCCGGCCTGGGTGCTGTCGTGTCCTCGTGCCGAGTTCCGAACTCCTCGAAGGCGGGGGATGCCTCCTGCTGCAGCGCGGCTGCTCGAGGCGGGCTGCAAGAGCTCGCGAGGGCCGGATGGGCGTCACTCTTGCCACTCTCCCCGCAGACTCTTGGCTGCGCGCTCAGCCACCGAGGGACACGTCCACACCTGCGCCAGGAGCCAGGCGAGGAGACTCCTCCGGACAGGAGAGGGAGAGGCGCACCGGCAGGTCGGCGTCACCACGGCCAGAACAGCCCGCCGAGCCGCTGACTTCCTGGCACCTCGGGCTCGGGCGAAGGGGGGGCGCGCTGGGGGCGGGAGGGTCGTCAGGAGATATGTCCGACCCTGACGAGGACTCTTGACGGCCGGTAGTCGGGAGCTGGCAGGTCGCGCGGTTGCATGTGCCAAGGAAGGACAAGATGGGAGACGGCTTGGCTTGCCAAGAGGAGGGATCATACAGACGGGAAGAAGGGTCGCGGGTCGAGGCGGCAGCAGGGAAAGAATGGATAAGGAAGCGCGGCGTATGGTGGTGAAACGCGCGGGTCGCCTCTTGCGAGCAGCTGCAGGTGGGATGGTACACAGTACTCGGTCTGGCTGGCTGCGGCAAGGGAGAGGGAGGGGTCGAAACCTGGGTGGTGAGAATGAAACACCGCAGCCTCTGCAAGGAGGGATTAGGAGATGCCGCAGGCCTGGAGTGGAATGGAAACGAAGGCAGCGGCTTGCCTAGCCAGAGGCACTAAGAGCTGCTGTACGGTCTGGATCAGGACGACGTTGGGGCCCAACGCGCGACGTAGTGGTGCTGTGCTGCACCGTTGAGACTTTCCAAGGTGCCCAAAGAAGGTCTCAACCCGGCAAGTCGGGAGCCCAGACACAGTAGCGAGCGCCTTGGTGGAGCTGACCGAGGGCGGCGACGCTGCCACTGCCATGGGGCTGCTGATAGGGAGGGCCCGCCTTCCCCGTACTGATACTACGAATGGTACGTACCCAAAGTGGGGACGTTCCCGCTGCCCTGCGTCTTCTATCATGCAATGTCGCAAGCCTCTTATCTCCGGTCCTTTTCCCTCCAGACGTTCAACGACCACCGTCCATTCTTCATGACCACTGCTTCGTCTGGAAGGTGAATTTCAAACAAATATCTTCTCGTCTCTCTTTTCTCTTCTCAATTCAACGCACTGATACCTTTTTACCATCATCATTTAGCCTTGCAGCCTCGCTAGCTACCGACTGCAGAGTATCCACACGCTTGCTTCAGACAGGCTGGGCCGACCCCCCATTGGTACCTTTTCTGAAAGTGAGACTTCCGCCTATTGGAACACGAGAGCAGATGTAACGCCCAGCTGCTCTCGAGCTTCAAAGATGGGAGGACATCAGGCGGGAGCTGCTGTCACTGGCTCCTATCTGTGGGAGCCTCCGACGAGGTTCCCACCAGCAGCTGCCCTAAATCACACTTCTGTCCAAACACCAAAGTCAACACATACCAAGCACATTGCAACAAAGGTGCGTCTATCTGCATCCTCAACCCGCCGTCCCCATCATCAATGAATGCCCTTGGAATGGGAAAAGGCAGCCGTCTCGATGGGGTGCCGAGTCGGGATGCGACCTCTAGAGGACACCAAAGCTTGAAGTCTTCTATGGCCACATATGCGTCGCAATTGGGCAATACACCACGATTCCTTTTCTTTTCTTTTCTTTTCTTTTCTTTTCTGTTCTTTTTTCCCCCATCTTTCCTTTCTCTTCTTTCTTTTCTTTCCTTTTTAATTTCCTCCCGGACTCAAAATCAGCTGGTTGCAGGATGAATGCTCTGCACGGGCATGCTACATGCCTCCCTCGGAAGATACCGCTCGACATCCCCGTCGGTGACCTCCAAGCAGGAGACTTTACTCAGAGGAGCTACCCAGGGATGGTTACGTCGGGACCAGCTGGGCGTTTCTGTGTGAACGTCACAATTTCTGCTGGTGCGGGAAGCCGAAGAGCCCAAAATGCTCAGAATCAGCAGAAGACATTACGGCCGCTGGTCCTGACCTGCGCTCTCCCTGACAGCATCGTCCGAACTCAGGAACAATGGTTCGTGGTCAAGTGTTGCAAGACGACGGCTCCGTAGCCGGCCAGCCACACACCTCAAAGGCGCCAGCTGGAGACGAGAAGTTGAGCCATTTATTCTATCTCTTTCAGCTGTCCCTGTATCAATACTACAAATTGAGAATCTCTAGCAGGACACTGGTGGTCACAGGCCGCCCAGCCTTGTCCGCAGCGATGGACCCCTGGCCGCTGGCCTCGCCCAAGAAGATCCCCATCTCCATAGGGCTGGCCCTTGGCGGTGCGGTCTTGGCAAGTTGCTTTTTTGGTAACCGGCAACCCACCGTGGCTGCTCATGCTTGCGCCCACGCGCTTGCGAAGCTTGGCCATGCAAGCTGCTGCTTGTCTCGATCCTTCATCAGGTCGCCGGCTACAGCACGTGTCCAGGTCCACACACCTTTATGCAGTCAAGCTCGGCCGCGAATGGCTCCACCGGATCTGCGTGGTTCACACCAGCTGATGTTTGACATTTGTATCAGCGGTCCTTCTGGCTGCTAACGAGGTAGCAAACCGCAGGCATGTGTCACATCACAGCATTACCAACCTCGATTCCTCTGTAACTGAATCCTCCCACTCCCAGAGATCACTGTGCCCAGGTATTCATGAACGATAGATCTACAGGCGAACCCGGGGAAGCCCCGCCATGTATGCCTCGGCTGTCGTCTGCTGCGAGAATATCTCACAAGGCCATTGGTAAAGAGCTCTTCACCTCGTTCACTTCTAGATTGCTGTTGACCGCGGGATGTTAGGCCATTGGTCTACAACGGTCTTGCTACTAGCATTCGCACCTCATTCATGGCTTGACAATGGCTGGATTGATGGTTTATGGTGGACGAGGTGTCGGGGCTTCAAGGGGTGACAGCTTCACAGATCAACATCTCACGTAGTTCCTATACAGTCACTCCGACTCAACGTGACTCCCTGGGGGACGGACAAGATGCCACTGAAGAAAGGAACGGTCACCGTCAGCGTTAGCTGCCAGAACGGACCGCTCTCACTGCTGATATGGCCCTACGACTTTCTAACCGCTCAGCCTGTTTCCTTCTCGGACAGTGATATTTACGAGACAGAGCACGACGAAGCCATACAAGCTGGACATCACACCGACAAGAGAATGAGCACTAACCAACGAATACACACACTATTCTACCAACTAATTCACCCAACCAGCTCGCCACAAGCATTTCAACGAAGGACAATATCCCATGTGTTTCGCTCACTACGAAATCCACCATTGCCGCCACTGCCTCGTGCAGCTCTTCGCGGTGCCCCAGCCCGTCCGCTACGAGGCCTGCCTCAGCTCGCGGCTCACCGGCGGCGCTAAGATTGGGGCTTGTGTCCAGCAGGGTCTTCAGCGCCACCAGACCAGATTGTACGACTGCTGCTGCGTCGACTGTAGCCCGGAATACTATACTTGGAGAGGGCAGCTGTATGCTGTGGATCTGAAGCACGAGATAGGAGGGGAAGAGGTGTTATGCCCAGCAATGATGTCGTTCTGGAGTAGTGACGATGAGGCGGTGAGTAGTAGGGTGAGGAGGAGGAAGAAGCTGGAACGGTGGATGGAGGAGACTAGAAAGAAGGTTGAGAAGGAAGGGAAGAGGAAGAAGAAGAGCGGAAGTATGTGCGTTATCTTCTGATGCTGCCGTCGGGCATCTCGATCGCCGGAGTGGGTGTGGTAAGTTAGCGAGCGGCACATGAAAGACTGAATATCTATCATCCGCTGCTCAGAACCACTTGTGGGCAAGGGGGTCGACGCGAGACACAATGGGTCCCGACGAGTTTCCGCGCGGGCCAGCCGTGACGATCGCCATCAGAGGCAGCAGGGCGAACACGAACAAGCCAGCAGGCCCACGGCTGGCGGTCAGGGTCAAGGACGCCGCGAAACCTACCACGGGGTCTACAGGAAAGCGTGGAAAGAGGTAAGGAAGTTGGTTGTTGACCGCCCGTGACGGGGCGGACGGCAAGCCCACGGATCCACCGGGGATGGATTGAGCGCCGCCGAAGCGCGAAAACACGAGGATAAGTACGTACGCAGCGGAACGCGGCACGGGATCGGCCTCGACCCACAGGGACGCGTTGTATACTCACGACGACTTTCTCTCTTTCTTTCTCTCACTCTCACAACAAACACACACTCTCTGAGTGGGTGTAAGTGTGTATGTGATCTTAGCTCACTGTCGTGGCGCAGTCGATGGACTGCCGTCACCAATATATGCGGAGAGCGCTCTTCTCGGCGGCACCGCTATGAACGAGAAACAATAGAGTACAGCGGCAAAAGGATAAGTCTTTGCTTTCTCTTTATGCCATGACTTTTGCCATGCTCTCTCTTGTAGATCAAATCATACAGTAAATTTTGAATTCCCAATTAAACCCGCCGCTTTTGCTCATCCACTACTCTATCCGCTCAGACGGTTCTTGCTTGACTCGTCCGTGATATGCCACTATGTATTACAGTATGCTATTGTCTGGCGTATGCTTCGACCGCCGTCATCGCTTTTCGCACTATGCCTTTGAGATGTGCGCCTTCTGCTGGTCATCTCTTTGTGTTTGTTTTTTGAAGTTTTCTTTCGTATACCCCGAAATCCGATGCCGATCCGTCCAGTAGTCCAACCCATCCGGTCCAAACCAAGCCGAGATCCTGACCATGCACGCTGTTGACGTTGAGATGCTGTGCTTCTGTTTCCTGGAAAATGCAGTAGAAAGATGTGTCCATATGCGGCTCGAATCCAAACCCGAACGCCCAGCAGCGAGCGAGATGGGGTGGAATGCTCCATGGCCCCCTCCCGGCTACCCGTACGCTATCCTCACGTGGCCCGCCGCGTCTCGTCCCACATTCCTCGCCAACTGAGCCTGCTTTCGCTGAAGCTCCTCGCGTGCAGCGGGCGCCTGGGGCGCGCCCTCTCTCCCGTGCCCTCAGCCTTGTGCGCCCCGCTTCCCTCGTTCTCCTTCTCCTCCAGCTGACCAGGGTCGAACTCAGCCACGCCATCCTCGGATAGACGTTCCAGACCCCCCTAGAGCCCGAACTTCTTCTTGGACGGCTTCTTGCTGCTGTCCTTCTGGTTGCCCATGTCCTTGAGGATATCATCGAAGGTACTGCTCGCGTTCCGGTTGTGGCTCGCACTGTTGGGCGTCGCGCTGCGCGGCGTGGGCGGGCCCCGGACCGGACTCTCGTTCCTCATGTTGGTAGAGCTCCGCACGCTCCGGATGCTGGCGGATCCAGTGGCGCCACCGCCTGCGCTCTGTGGTCGTGGTGTGAGAGACTCGGAGCGCGCGTGCATCTGCGAGCCGTACGCGCGGCTCGAGCGTCTGTCGACAGGAACCTGCATTGGGCTGGGGAGCATTTCCAGCCCTACAACGCCGGCGAAACTCGAGCGGTATTGAGAGCCTGTGCCTCGTCCTTGGGCAAGGCCGCTGCCGGGAGCGGGAACGCGCCTCAGTGGGCCCGACGCAGGTGATCCGGGCGTCGAACTGGAGGGTGATGCGCCGTTGCTGCTGTGATAGCCCGGGTCCATGTCCTCGAAGACGGCGCCAGGAGGCTGCAGTGGCGAGAGCGGCGGCTCTACGCCCGACAGTGGACCGTTTGGTGGCGGTGGGAGGCCGAGCAGGTCGGCGCTCTCGCCGTTCATCTTTGCCTCGTCCCACAACTTAGCTACCTCCCAGCAGTGTGAGCGCTCGTACGTGCCCTCGACGGAGAACATGACTACGTCTGCCGAGAGCTCGACCTTGACGGAGCTGCCGGGGATCTGATACCAGGCCTTCCGTGCTGCACCAGCATCCTCGATCCACGGAGCGTTACCCATCGGTGGCTGGCAGAGGAAGTACTCGACACCCTCGGTGAATTGTAGGTCGGGAGCATCGATAACTAGGAGGGGGAGGGACTGGATCACCACATAGAGGAAGAGCCAAATGCCCATCCGGTTGTCGGCCATCTCGCCCGAGTTTTTGCCCTTAGCCATATCGAGGTCGAAATCCTTGAACAGCTCGAGAAAAGGTGTGGCAACGCTGTCCGTATCGAAGTTGTATGACTTGTGCAGGACCAGTTGGACTTCGTGCTCCTTGATCTTCCGGTCGAACTTCGCGCGATCCTTCTCCTTCATTTCATCATAGTTTGCGAGCACGGATTTCATAGTCGGGATCTTGGGAATGTCGAAAGGTATCGGCGGTAGTACAGGCGGAGACGATTGGTCGAATTCGCTCAGCATCTTCCTCAGAGCTTTGATGTTCTGGTCGACTTCTTTGTCGGACACGTCCTCCGGGGCTTGGTCGATGACGCGCGGTGTGAGAGAGTCCCGGTCCACGAGCAGGTCGTACAGAGAGCACAGGTCCGCGTACAACGCCTTGAGCACCAGTCTATTGAGACCATTCTCCGAAAACGGATTCTTCTTGCTCCTTGCCTTTGGTGGCCAGCTCCCGAACAGCCCCTTATAGTAGTCATGGGTGAAGGTCCTCATCCGCGAGAAGGCCGTCTTCCACCTGTTGAAACGAACGTCTTTGAATTCGGAAGAACCCGCCACGCCAGCAAAAAGCGCCGGGAATTCGAACTCCTCCAGCCTCGAATTTACGGCATCCTGCCGGTTGCGCAGATCCAGGTTCGCGCGTTCGAGGCGTCGCCGGACCTCAGGAGAAATGTACTGCGACAAGGGCGAATTCAGCGAGACGATTGCCTGCCATTTGCCGACCGCATGGGTGTACGCCTCATTGTACAGCTCCCAGCACTTCATCCGCTCTCCCAAGATGACAGCCTCCAACGTCTTCTCGCGGCTGTGGCGCACGTCAGCGAGAGCCAGCTGGGCCATGTAGAAACCAAAGCTCATATCGACCGCCTCGCCCCAAGTCATCCCGTCCATGCTCATGAAGTCGAATTCCTTCAGCAGCGACGATATCTCCAGGAACGCGGAGAAGACAGTCGGGCGTGCCTTGGTCCCTACGAGCGGCTGACCAGTCAAGAAGGCAAAAAGGTTCCGCACCGCGATCAGCCGCTGCAGACTGGGCTGTCCCGCATCGTCGTCGTGCGCACGATCAGGGTGTGGCATGGGGGGAGGGATGTACAAACGGACCTCGCCCGATGGCGTCTCCGGCACGGCAAAAGTCAAGGGCAAGCGGGTGGCGTCCTCGGCCGCTAAGCTGTCGCGTCCGGTAAAACTCGTGCCTCTTCCGCGCTGGTGTCTGCTGCTCTCGATCTCTCCCTGGATTAATTCGTGAAACACCATCGATGCTTCTATCGATTGCGCAGGGATCTTGAAGGAAGGGCCTTTCCCGCTGCCTTTGGGGAAGAGATGGACGAGGATACGTCCGTTCTCATTCCAGAGTTCTGGGACCTGTGGATAGTCAATATGCGCTCATACCAGACACACGGGATTTCGGATCGGAACTACCTTCTCGCCGTTCATCAAAAAGGCAGTATTATAGTCTGCGTGGTTGTCGGCAGCCATGATCCATGCCTTGTTCGGTGACATCTTCTTCAGATCCTTCGACATGGACCCAGACCTCGACCGTCCGCCGGGCATCCAGGTCCGCCTCAGCCGCCCGCGGCCATCGCCGTCATTAGAGTGTTTCGACGTCGGTCTGGGTTCTATTGGCGAGGACACGGCTCGGGAGCTGTCCACCGTCGAACTCCGGTTCGGTGGCGGATGCGCCGAGCTGCTTCTGACCCGTGGTAGTTGGGCTGGTGGTGAAGGACGCCTCTTTCCTAGCTTGGCACGGCCGTCATTTTGGCTGTTGGATGGCAAGGGCTGAGCCGAACTGCTCCTCCTCTCGCTGCCTCTCGATCTCGGCGGAGGGGGAGAAGTTGGCGATCCGTTGGCCGGGACGTCTGCAAGCCCCTGTGGCAGAGGTATCTTTGGAGGTAGAGGAGGCACGCGCTGAGGAGCGCCGCTGGTAGAGGACTGGCCTCTCTGGTGCTTCTGAATGACGGCCGACATGTCGGCGTCTTGTTCTCTCTGGTGACCGACTGCAGTATCAGCTGCCTCGGGGGACTCTGTGCGCTCGAAGCCGAAGTCGAAGTCAGAGACCTGTGTAGCTGGCGTGGGGGTATTCAGTCCTAAGACTTCTGAAGAGTGATCGACGGTGGACAGCGAATCGTGGGGGTTGGAGGATGTATTAGGGCTCTCGTCGAGGGAGGACTGCTTGTTGGTCTCGATAGCCGAGGGCACAGGTTTCCGGGCAATAGGCTTCTCTCTTATCTGCGACGAAGATACTGTTTCGTCAGCGGTCTTCGGGCGGAGACGGTCGGCCGCCGTGGCCGTGGGCTTCCTCTGCGAGCCGGTGGAGCTTGTGGTCGAGAAGAACGACGTCAGCACGTTCAACTTAGACTTTCGCCTCCGTGGCCTTGCGCCAGCCTCGTCACCATCCACCGTGCCCACCTGGTCCGGCAGCTTCACGGGTTGCCCCAGAGACTCGACATGGTCTCTGTCCCGCAGTGAACCGGTGGCAAGCAGGTTGGTGACGGACCTGGAGGGCATGGATAGGATGGAGCCCTTGCTCCCCTTGGAGGAGCGGGAGGACTTGCTCGACAGCATGTTGAGCGGTGCGGCCTCAGAGCTCGCTCATGGAGTAGGTCAGGATGGAGGAGGGAGAGATGGCGAGGTGTCTAGCAAGCCCTCGCGAAAGAAAACGAAACAACAGACTAACCAGATGGTCCAAAGCAGGAAGCAAGAGCCAACTGCTAGGGATAATGGGGCCAAAAAGGGCTCGGCCTGGCAAACGGGGTTAAGTCGGCACTGTACTGTGACTGTTGGTACAGCCCTGTGGTCGGTTCGCGTATGTGTGTGTGTGTATACTATGCCCGCCGCTGCTGATGGAGGGGCCACTCGGTGAACCTCTGGGGTCCCTCTCTCCAAGGTTGTGCGTATTCAATACTGGTACTGGGTCTGCTGGGGCAGCGGAGGGGGCGGAAGGGGGGGGGCGCAACTCAGAATCGGTCAGGAGGCCGTGACGCGTTCTGCGGCTCGGGTTGGATGAGACACCGCTGGTGGAGCAATCGAATGTGTAACAGAAAGTGAGGGCGCGAGGGACCCTTGCACGGCACGGCGATCGGTACTATGTACGGTGGCAGTGGATGGTACGCACAGGACAGCTGCAGAAGAGGCGATGTCGTCGCGGAGGGCTGTGGAGGCGGGGAGGATGGGACCGAGGAGCTGGGAGACGTCCAGAGGAGCAGTGGGTACTGGGTAGTGATGCGATGTCGAAGACCCACTCGGCGCTGCCAGCAGCTGGACAGGCATGACAGGGTTAGCGATGGTGGACAAGTCGATCAGGCCGCTGGGCGTAATACTCAGTAGCTCAGGTACTTACTTAGGCAGAGAGATTTGACAGCGAGGATCCCGATGGGTCTCGTCTGTTCTTTCTTAGGGGGTCCCGTCCGCAGGAAAGCCTGCTGTCGTGGCTACTGAGAGGGCGGGTCGTCACGCATCAGCATCAGCATCAGCATCAGCATCAGCACCGGTGTCAGCAAGCAGCCACTCTCAGCCGCTTCATCTCGTCAGGGTAGAGCAGAGCCAGTGGGACTGGGCCGGACTGCCACACCACACAGTAAGGGCGCCGATACAGCAGAGAAGGTCAAGTGCCGCCCCGTGGCAGGCCTCGGCAGCGATGTAGAAAGTCTCCCAGGCCAGGCGCTGCGGCCCGTATTCGGCCGGTCGCCTAAAATCTGCACGATGATGGATGGGTGCAGAGCCTAGAAGCAGGTTACCGGATCTGCCCCAGGACTAGCAAGGTAACCATATCCGCCGACGCCGCCTTGTGGGGGCACAGCCCTGCCAAGCTCGCATCGTGGAGCCGGGCAGGGCAAAGCCCTCTGGTACTTGCGCGGTAGGGGCAGGAGGGAGGCTGTCACGCTGGGCGACGTTGGCAGATGGCAGAGTGGCAGCTTCGCAGGCTCGCAGGACGTCGTCGAGCCGTGACGGGTGGTGCGGTCAACACGCGAGGAACGCTGGATGACGAGCTTCAGGGGTCGCTACCCGCTACGGCACCTGGGTACCGCGGTACATCGTACGATAGTACTACGGCTGAGTACGGACTGTAGTAAGCGAGGGGCTGCTGCTGGGGAGAGTACTTGCGTACTGGGTATGCGGGTACCTGCCGGGGCCCTGTTAAGAAGACGTGGCTGCGGCTGAGCAAGAACTACTTAGTACTCTAGTACCGCTGGCCCTCCCAGCTGCCAGGCGGCTGAGGCACAGGCCGTGAGGCAGCGGGTACGAGGTGGTTGGAAGCGGTCTCGGTACTTTTTTTCGTTGCTTTCTTTGTTTCCCCTCTTCTTTCTACGGCCTCGCAACCACGTGCAGCCTCTCGCCCGTGTCGGGCTAGGTTTTGTTTCTGATGTCGACTCTTGATACCCATCCTGATGCTAGCTCCGTTTTAGCAGTCCCAAACTGCCGGAGCCCGACCCCATCGAGCCATCCACCTACTCTACTACTTACCAGTTCGAGGCGTCGTGCTAGACAAGGCCGCCACCCGCACGGTCTAATGCTAAAGTAAGTCTAAACAGCCCTACATAGTAACGGCTCTGACGGCTCAGAAGGGCCCTGGGTGCAGATGCACGAGGAAGGGGGCCCATCCATTTGGGTTTTTTCGGCTCTCTATGTGGCGTCCCGCGTCCATGTCCAGCCTACAGTCATCTCCACAACCACAGGCGGCGCTAATCTGTGTCCTGTACCACACAGCACCAATCTCTAACCTCGACCTGCCTCCCAAGGCTGTATACGAGGTCGTGGACAGCGTCGTGAGACGGCTCGCGTCTCCTGTTTACGCAGCCAGGGTCCACGCCCACGGGACGCTCGGAGGCTACTTGCTGAGGCTTTTCAATGGTCCTTCTGACTGACTGAGACAGGCCTCACTATTTATAGCACCCACCGGTACCGAGACGCCGTCGACATCCATGACTCGAGTCTGCGCTGCAGACCCCTCTGCAAGTCATCGAGGCCCTCTCGTCTCACTCGTGGCGGACAATGACGGGCTTTTTTTTTCTTTTTTTTTTTTTTCTTTTTTTCTCTTTAATTTCCCCTTCTTACTCCCTCGCGAATCTTGACCGGGAGGCGCGGATCAAGCCTCCCGCGTCCCGTGCGGCCGCAGCCCGCCTCCACTGCAACTCGATACCATGTTACCTAATATCACCTCACGACACGCACCTCAGCCGAGTGGCCTGCCAGGACGAGCTTCCCGCGTACTCGACACCACCGTGGCGTCGTCTTCGTCCCACCTTGTAGCTACCGGTATCTCCGAGCTCTTCTGCGCCGGTCCGTACGAAGCTCATCTATTCTGTATGGATCATTCCGGACCCAGGTGGATAAGATCTCCATCAGAAATCAGCAGATCAGGGGGCTGGAGGGCAACCTGCAGAGAGCAGCTCTCCTCGGCATATCTCTCCTTTCCCAGCGTCATCCGGTCCCCTCCATCTCGCGCTCGTCTCATCACCCGTGTAACGAGATCATCTTGCAAGCACAGCCAATCTTCTTAGCACGTTATCCGGACCTTGCGAGCCCTGGTGAGCGACTTACCGAGATAATCATTCTAAAAGTCTAATTTGGCCACTTGCAGACGTGGAGGATTCCAAGGACAGACAGGAATCTGTTCCTTCCAACTTCGAGTGGCCCCGGCGGGCCCGGAAGCACATCTCAAAGCTTCTTGGCTTCCGGGGTCAGCCAAACGTCGGTCGATCTGAGGCAGGGGCCCCGCGGATCCTGCAAGCCACAAGTACGTCGGACACTTTTGTGCCGGTGCTGCCCTTTCCTGGCCGCTGCTGCGCCGACCGACCCTCTCTGGTTCGTGCAGTGTCACAGGGCCGATGGATGGCCTCGTCCTCTAGGAACACCTCACGCTCCATTGACGTCCAAGCACACGCATCTGCTACGACATCGTTCCCTGCTGGTCTCGGCCTACCAGTGCGGCTCTGGCTTGGCCTTGGTGCCTACCCACTCCTACGAGCAGCAGTTATGTAAAACGTCGCTCCAGTCCCCTCCTTCTTGATCCCGACCGACGTGCCGCTGTTGGTCGGGGAATTGCCCTCGCACGCTGTTCGTTGTTATCAGTCCCTCGGCATCTGGCAGGCCTTTGCCTGCATATCGCCATTCGAGTTGAGATGGTCTCTCGTAATACGCGCCCACAACCAAAGTGCGATCCTCGTCAGTAACTCGGATCCAACGTTGTGCAGGAGTATTTTCTTGGTGGCGAGCAATCGCCCGGGGGTCCAGTCGTGGGAATGGAGATCAACGGGAAGGAACAGAGTCCACAGTGACCCGCGCGTAAGGACGCAAAAGCTGCCTGATGTGCTCCTGGTTTGGGGCAGCCGGACTGCCAGAAGCTGAATGACTTGCTAGTCACAGCAGGGGGCTTGGATCCATACCAATCCGCAGCCGGATCAGGAACTCCTGCAATCTTGCGAGTACAGAGTAAGGACCGCAGGACCAAGACCGGTCCTGGATGCCGATAGTCAGCATTTGCTCAGGGCGACTGCCACCGCGGATGGAAACCACATACTAGCAGAGAGGCGCACTATGAAAAGAGGGGTCAAGGTGAAGCTGACATGTAAAGCTCTCATAGTGTTTCACTCAACACTCCGGCTAAGGGCTGCTACGGTCTCTCATGAACAGCTTGGAATATCTGCTGTTGTCTTCAGATATTGGTAAAATACGGCCAAACCGTATCCTACACAAGGCCCGAACAGGGCCCCAAGTCCTCTGATCATCAGGAAGCAGACTCTCGCACCGTCATCACAGATTAGCAGTGGTGTCCCGTGCAAGACCTACCCGCGTTGCCCAATGCAGTGCAACTATTGTTGTTTGCTAAGCCTCAGGCTGAGCAACCTATCTAGCGTACTCGCGCACGAAGTCGTGTTGCCCAAGCGGAGCTGCCTGGGGTGTCTTGCAGCCAGCTGGCGCAGCATCTCCGGCTATAAACGACGAGTGTTGAGATTGACCGCGGGGAAAAGTGCAGATGTCTTACTGCGCCTGAGGCGAAACTGCATCATTTGAGCGCACACGTGATAAGCTTACTACGTTTTCTCGGTGTGGAAGAGGCTCTGCGGAGCCTCGAGTCCCAAACCAGCCGGGGCGAATCGCAACAGCACAGCTTCGCGCCTCAGAATCGCAACGTCATGATTCCGCCCAACCAGGCCGTCTTGACGCCCCTTTGTAAAGGCGGCGCAGCCTTTATCAAGTGATCGTCGCGATCAACTCCTGTTCTCTTCCGTGATAAGAAAAAGTACACTCTCCCTCGAAACACCCGAGTTCAGGATCATCAGCTTTCACGGCCCTTGTTCAGGCTACTGAACTCGCCACCCCGCAGCCTCACTATCACCATGGACTATCAATTCGACGAGATCCATCGCATCATCGACGAGCTAGAAGGCAACAATGACAGTTTGTGGGACTTCAATCCTTTCAGTCCGGAAACATTGCCCGAATATCTCGCGCCTTCGACGGTATACGGCCGCGACGAATCCGCCTCCTTCGTCTCCGAGAGCCATGAGCCAGCCTTGACCCTGGGCACAACCGAAGCGTCTTCGTATAGACCCCAGACAAGCTCAACTCTCGATCCCCCGCCCGGGGACTCTGGAACGTACTATCATGATTTCGATGTGACGCTGCCTGAGGGCAGCCGCGAGGACTTGAGAGTTTCCCAGGTCGATTTCCAATACATTGGAGAGGCTCCCGAGATCTACGATCAGGGACAACCGGCACGCCCTCCGGATCTCACCCAGGAGGTCGACCTCCGAGGCAGCCTGCCACCTACTGTCCGTCGCCACGGTCATCGTGTATCTCGCCCCAGAATACCTTTCCTCGACATATCGTCGCCCGGGTTTGCAACCCACGGCCGGCCTTCTGTCGTTGGTCGTTCCGTCAATATCCCACTCTCTGCTCCTCTCATGAAGAGAGATGGAAGCAGGAAGAGCGGGCGAAACCATCCTCTCCTAGGACCACAGCGCGCCAAAGTAGCTGATATGCGGAGATTTGGAGCCTGCCATCGGTGCCGCATTCTGAAAAGAGAGGTATGGATCCCCAACCATCCTTCATTTACTCTAGTAGGGCAACTAACGCTGCTTTGCCATCTCAGTGCGACCAAGGCTCGCCTTGTGCACTGTGCAGCAAGGACTTCCCGGACCACCCCGAGGTGTGTGGTCGTGTGAGGATGGCCGAGCTACTTCCGGGCGGAGATAAACCAAGTAAGGAGCACTTGAACACCCCCAGATATATCTTTCAATAGTCTCTGACAATCACTCGAGCAGGTGTCTGGCCCGGTGACTCGGCCGAGACGATGCTGCCCATGGGCAGCTATCCACCATGTGGTGATCCAGTAGACATTCTGGTCGACTTCGATCAGACCCCTACTGAATCACCCGGTCTACCCCTCTCACTCCAAGGGTACGGCGTCAGCACGAACTGGTTACCACATACCAGCTTGGGCCACGGAGAGTACTACCCACCGCCATTCACGACCTTCCCTTCCGTACCCATGACGACAGCAGGAAACTGGCCGGGAACCCCAACAACCACCCAGTCGCCACCTGCAGCCGCGTATTTCAGCGTGCAGTCGCCCTGGCTAGGTGGTAGCTGGCCAGGCTGCTTCTCACCCGCCGCCTACTACCGCCTACATCCCCACATACGCCCTCCCTCCCAGGTACTCCTGTGCTGGGCCGAGAGGCAGGTGCTGCGGGAGCTGACACGGCTTGGGACGTTCGAAGCCGCTATCGGGTCCTTCATCTTCACGCTGCGGGACCGCCCCCTGCCGGCACCAGCCCTGTCCGCGAGGCTCAGCCGGAAGAAGAGCAGCCCCGCTCCCCCCTCGTCCAGCTGCCTGCTGCGTGACGTGTGCGAGATGCTGGGCTGGTTCCGGATCTGGCGGGCCCCGGCGCTCTACGTGCGTCCCGGGCCGGGGAGGAGCGGCAACGCCGCCCTGTCCCTGCCGGCGGGCGTGCTCTCGGAGCTCAAGGGGCTTGCGCTCGCCGGGCTCGTCCCGGCCGAGAGGCGCGTGCTCGAGGGGCTAGACACTTGCCTCAACACGGGCATCAAGGGCATTGAGTTGCCCATGTTGGCGTGTCTCTGGCAAATGATACTGATTTATCGGCAGTTGATCTCGATGTATACGGCGTCGATGCGCGGACAGGGTCCAAGTATGGCTCTCTTTTTCAATCACCAGTCCAGATCTTTGCTCCCACCCTTTCGGTCTCCTTGCTGGCGTGCTGTTCGGATGGAACACAGTGGTGTCCCCCCCTCCGCCCCCCAACACTGGAGAATTGGGACTTCTCGCTGACTCTAGCCACACAGGCCCTGGGTACGTCCCGGCCGCCCTCGCCATCATCAATCACCTCCACCGCATCCTCCTCGTCAAGTACGGGGCCTACTTCCGCTCCTCTTCGCCCAACTTCCCGCGGCGCGGGCAGCCCTCCACCCTGGAGCTGCTGCGGGACGACCCGCAGCTCATGAGGGCGTGGGCGGAGGTGTTGGCGCGCCGGGGCGACTTTGGTAGGTCTCATCCGTTCCTCTCTTGCTTCTTTCCTCCTCTCCCTCTCTTCCCCTGGCGTTCGGGCGACAGAACAGCAACATGCTGACCATCGTCTTGCAACATTACCAGACCAAGAGATCGCCGCGTCGACAGCGCCCGCAGATCAGCTACTGAGGGTGCTGGTCATTGATATCGAGCAGGACCTGGGGCGGCGGCGCCAGCAGAAGAGGGCGCCCCCGCGTAGGTAGCTATAAGTGTAGGTCGCCCGTCTCCCTCACATACCCCGCCCTGGGGTAGGTAGTATCCTCACAACGCGTGCCGCCAAGTGTATCGGACAAGGGCTTGATGCTCACGGGAGCGTCTTCAACAGTCGCCCGGGTGCGCGTCACAGCGTGGCTTCCGATCACATCGGTGGAAGGATATTTGCACGGCCATGTTTCGTCTGTACACTATTACGCGTTGTTGGCGCCCAAAGCCATTCAATAGGCTGTTGTAAATAGAGATGTATATAGCTTTGTAGGTCTTCTGCCATGGGGAGGGTATCATGTCGCACACTTCCTCTGCTCGCCCCTCTGCCTCGCATGTGAACATTGTGTCAACTCTAACCAATGGGCCTCCTCTTACCGACGTTCGACCACACTCGTTGTAAGCCCCGCCCTCTTGTAAATCTATGCCTTGAACCGTTCGATGCTCCCCGCCATATCGTCCAGCGCGTCCTTCACCAAGAAACTATCCCACCGCGTCAGCACAACTTCACATATAGTATCCTCTCCTCTTGTCCACTGCGCCCTACTCACTACTAATGAAAGGAGGCTTCTTAAAAAGGGGGTGGGGTAGTCTGAAGGGTCTGCCGGGTATACTCACTTATACAACAAGACAGTAGGTCCGACAGTGCCCAGGTGCCACAGGCAGTGGGCGTCGACGAACCCGCCCAGGACGGGCGGGAAGTCGAACAGCTCCAGGCTCATGGCCAGCATGATCCAGGCGACGCACAGGCCGGGCCAGATGGCCCAGGTGCGGCCCGAGTCGCGGTACTTGGTCCAACTGTAGCGGCTCCAGAGGACGTTCTGGACGAGGCCGCAGGCGACGTTGGCGGCCATGTTGTAGGTGTAGTCCCAGCGCCAGAGGGTGAGGTAGGCGACGTGGGCGAGGTACAGGGCGGCGCAGAGGGCGGTCCAGGCGCGCAGGACGGAGCGGCGGCGCGGCGTGGGGCGGTCGAGGCGGAAGTGGTGGACGGCCGTGTAGTACAGGCCGTAGAGGACGCTGAGCCCGGCGCCGAGGTAGTCGAGCGACTCGGTGAGCGGCAGGTCCCGCGTGTGGAACGCGCAGCTGAAGACCCAGCTCGCGGCCCCGGCGTGCGCCAGCCCCACGTAGAAGGGCCGCAGCGTGTACGACGCCGGCACCGCCGCGCGCACCTTGCGCAGCCCGTCCAGGTGCGCCCACAGGTTCGCCGCCGAGAACACCACCGACAGCGGCTCCTGCGCGCCCAGCACCCGCGTGAACGGCCACTTGCCGTGGAACTGCACCACCGGCTGCGACGCCGCGACGCGCTGCGCCGTCACCAGCGTCTGGCACGTGTGGTCGCACTCCGAGGCGCAGTCCCAGAGGAGGAGGCGGTGGAGGAGGGCTGCAGTCCGGCGCCGGGCCCTGGCGTCAGCATTTGCCCCTGGAGAGCGCGGCGACGGGGGAGGGGACGGCAACTCACGTATGGGTGTCTGCGGTTTCCCGGGGCTGCAGTTCTCCTGCTTGCACACCTGTTTCGATGCACCCCTCACAGGTCAGTCACCGGCGCCATACTTCATCACAGCCATAGGGGGGTCCCTCGATCGGCCCCCGCGGCGACGCGTCGCGACGAACCTCGACACACTCCCGGAACTCGGGCAACCGGTCCCCCACGGACGCCTCGACCGCGGCGCCGAAGAGCAGCGGCAGCAGCAGGAGGAGGGCACAGAGGGCGGAGGGGCGCAGCCGGGACTGGATCCTGCCCGATGCTCTCGCGATCATCGTATCGTCATCTAAACCAGCTTCTGTGCGGGGAGAGGCGCTGCTGCACAGGAGAGGAGACGTTGGTGAGGGTTTGCACGGTGGGGGTTGGGGGGGTGTGGGTTGGGAAGATCAGAGGAGGGAGGGGAGGGGTTATAGTTAACGCGAAGAAGGCTGGCTGCTGGCTGAGCTGAGGTCTGGAGGAGCTACAGCAGCTACCCCTGCGGGGCTCCTGGAGAGCTGGCCAGACAGGCATGCAGCCCTGTCAGTTCCACGGGGCGGCGGGTGTCAAGCGCGCCCCGTTGGGCCCCACAGCCCGGGCCGCGGGCAGATCGCTGCGGGCGTGCCCGCTAAGACTGGCAAGGGGAAGGAAAATCAAAATCAACCCAGGAGCAGAGCTTGGGCTCCTCCTCAAGAGCTTGTGGGAGTCAGCATGAAGGCGAGGGTGAGAATGCTGCGTGCCACAGCGGTGTCTCGGGGGCATGTACGAGTAAGTCGTCCCGGGCGTGAGAACTTCTTGCTTCACAGCACTATCATGCCACGGCACACACGTTCAGGCGCAGGTTGGTTTTGAGGTAGGTATAATCTAATTTAACTGACGCTCACTGCTTGAGCCGGACTATTCCGTCCCTCATATCATCATCATGGACAGGTAGCCTGGCGACAAGGCCAGTTCCGTTCGTATGTACTGTAGTACCTGATGGGCCCATGCAATATATATAAAGATGAGAAAGGAATCCTTTTGTTTCTCGCCGCATACCCGTGCCTTCTACCATCCAACCGTTCCCTTGATGCGCATTCGTCGCGCTGTTCCTATTCCACCAAGCTGAAGAGGGTATGTGTGTGCAAAGTAAATCCATGTCCAAAACGAGTGTCCGTAGGGATTAGATCCAACCAACTTGATATCGTCTCGTAACATCGTCGAGTCCATCAAAAATATTTTCCGTCGTGAGACGGTCACCCATACCGTAGGAAAGCCTAACAGATCCGTGATTCCCTAAACACCTTGGGTATCAGGCTGGTGAATGAGCGAGGAGGTGTTGCCGGGTCCTCCAAGCCGCCCTGGTTCGCTGACGCGACAGACAAACGCCGGTACCTCATTTAGAGGTCGCATGCAGAAGATCTATGTCGTCGAGAGTTTCCTGTGCCAAAACAATTGTTTGCGTGTTGATTTGCTTTATCCGCCGCACCATTTGGTATCATCTCATGGCGTGCGTCATATCGTGATGTCGTGAGAAGGAGAAGGATAAGTGTGCAGGAACGAGTGGTTCGCATTGCGTGATATGGTATAATGAATCCTGTCAAGTATTTCACGAGGGAGACTCAGACCGCCGGGGACTGTTGAACTCCTTCAGGCGTTGGTCGATGTATGCAAGCTTCGAAGCCAGGTTGATGCTGGCAGGCTCGTTGGGGTGGGAGCCACTCGGGGGGTGGACCGTCGAGAACCGACGCCCGAACATGGCAACATCGAGGAGACTAGGCTGGCTGAACCTGTTGGGCACGCTGAGGCTCGAGCCTGACGCCGAGAAAGGCGAGCCGAGCCGCTGTGGGACGGCCATCGGGACGGCGGGCTGCTGGCTCGTCACCTGCGCCGTGTCGATGAAGAGCTGCGGCTGGGACCGAGAGGCGAATATGTTGTCCTCGCCATAGCTCAGGCTGAAGCTCTTCTTGTGAGCAAGATGATGCTCACTGCGGCCGGCCATGCCCGGGTCAAGCCATATATCAGTCGACAGGCTAGGCCGCTTGCGTGCTTCATGGGCCTGCGGGGTCTTCCTCTTCTGGGTCGACGACCGGCTGAGGCGCACTGGAGACTGGAGGCTCTGTCGAGGACCGCTTACAGTGCGTGTCTGCCGCTGAAAGGCGCCCGCAGGGAGGTCGAACACATCGGCCAGCGAGGATGAAGAGCTGGGGCCGTAACTCCTCGCGTTGATGGGGGAGCCCAGGCGCCGCCGATCCTCGAGTGACGGCTCCGTGTCCGCGTTGGGGCGTGGGATGTGATCAAGGTTTTCAGGAGGGGTTGGGACGAGTGAGTCCGGCACAGAGCTGGTGAGCTGTGCGAGCGGTCCCTCCGGGTTCATGGCTTCTGAGGTGGTCATCGCCAGAGAGGTTGACATGTCGACGGTCTCAAAAGGTGAGGTAACGGCGCCAGGGGTCAGTCTCTGGGCCCACCGAGTGGTAGTATTTGTGGTGAAAGGGGTAGGGCTCCGGGAAAAGTACGAGAAGCGCATCTGTCCGCCGTTGGGGCCACGGGCCTTCTGCTTGCACAGCATCCTCAGGTGTGCGCGCGTAGCTGCACCGGTATGCGGCCATCGGATGAACGCCCCAGACGATTCGGCCGTGGGCGTCGAGCTGCCGCTCTTCGCGTCGGCGACACTCGTGGCCTTCGCGACCGCCTTCGATCCCTTCCAACTACGGGCGGCTTCGCGCGCGACCCTCTTGCAGACACCCTCCGGCGGGATACCGCTCTTGCCAACCTGGAACGGTGTGACGCGGGGGTCGGACAGGTACATGTTGTAGGTCGCCCACAGGTGTGCGCCCATCGCTCTGGTCCAGGGAGCCTTCCTCGGTGGTCTGCTCATGCCACCGTGGGGGTGGAGCATGTCGGATTGGCTCTTCTCCGTGTTGAAGCACAGGAACCTCTCCGAGGCCGATACGTCCGGGCTGAACTGGATCTCTTCATCGGAGAAGCAGGACGACAGCTGGCTGAAGGAGGACCTGCTGGTGCGTGTTGATCGCGAGGTTGACGGCCGAGACTCGGGCTCCGGGCTGGATTCGCAACTGCTCATCCAGTCGATGGTCCAGTTTGGGTATCGCGACGGGGTGAGGGACGGAGGATCGTCAGGCGCAGGCGTCTTTGGCGGTGTGGACAGCCGTTCGCGACCGTAATGAGGGTGAAGTCCGCCGTCGATCTGCTCGTCCATGCGCTCGAGGTCGCTCCAAGGCGGAAAGGCTTCCGACTCGAGGTCGGCGATCGCGGGCTCCTCGATACTCGGGACGGGGACGTCGGCGGCAGCGACGGAGGCGAGGAACTGCTGGGTGGGTGCGGCGAGGTGCTGAGCATCGTGTCTTCGTTTTATCCTGAAGCGCGGTCGCGGCGTGCAGGGTGTCTGGCACTCGCCCTCAGCGCAGGGTTCCGGAGTCCTGGGCAGGGCGAAGCGACCTTGTCCGAACAAGGCCGCCGGTTGCTGGTTTGCGCTCATCGCGTCTCAATCTGCTGCGCACGTAGCTGGTGCGCTCATCAATCCCGAGGAACGAACGCAGTCCGAGTCCAAGAGCAAGGGACGACCTCTTTAAAAAGCGACGTCGATCCGCACTGCGACAGTGTCTGCGCGCGCGCAGATCCTGCTCCACAAGGTTTCCGATGGGTCGAGAGGGTCGGGCTCGACTATCGAGAGGAGATGCGCTCCGCAGGGGAGAAAGCGCTGATAAATAAAGAAGAAAAAGTGAAGTCGTCGTATGTCCGGTGGTGTCAGTTTTTCGCGACGGCTAGCCAGTGAGACGCCACGGCTCTTCTTGTGTTTCTTGGATGGTGAGGTGGACGGGGTGGCTAATGACCAGGTTATTAGATTAAACCGGGCGAAAAGACCGGTGGTGTGTCGTGAAGGGGGGCACCGCTCGCGAGCGGCAGAGGGGGAGCAAAAGAGAGAGTGGTGTCGCCAGAAGCCGAAGGGGTAGAGACAGGCGGCGACGGGGTTATCTGCGAGCCAAGCGTGGGAGAAAGGCCGCGCGACAAGAGAATGGAACGATCGTTTGGTGAAGGTGAGGTGGGTGTGGGTGTGGGAGGGTGGCGACGAAGCGCGGGAGTATGAATATTATGTAGGAACGACGCACGCTCTGGGTTCCCTGGTCGTGCTCTGCGTGGGCGGCGCAGAAGAAACGGGGTGAGAGGCGGGTCGAGGTAGAGGATGGGATGGGATGGGAAGGATTGCGGGTGCCAAAAGGTACAGCGGTGGGGACCTTGGACGGGGGCACGGGGGGGCACTCAGTGGTGGCGGGTCGCGGGCGTGCAGCGATCACTTTTCTTTAGCCCGGTCCACCCCCCGTACAGCGTATACCCAGTACCCAGTACCAGCGCACCCGACCAGCGTACCAGCGTACCTTGGTGGTCCCTGGCCAGCCCCCTCCCTCTGCCTCGCCCACACACGCCCCCGGGAGCGTGATGAACAGAGAGCGCCCAGGAGAGAGGCAGCCTCTCGCGTCGCCGGTCGACACGCAGCGGACGTGCGCCGGTTGTCCCCCTGCTGCGCTGGACGGATCCAGCCAGCTGCAGTATGTATGTACTATAAGGTGCAGGTGGTGTCTGCAGGCGCTCAAGGGGGGTCGTTGGGGTTCTGCCCGAGCGTCTACTGCAGGTGGTGGCCCGGGGGAGGGGCGTGGACCCAGGCCCTGGCGCAGCGAGACGTCTCGCGACGAGGAGGCCTTGGGTACAGCACAGCAACAGCTGGGCGGTGTAATGCAGGCAGGTGACCACTGAGCGGGCAACACACCGCAGTGCAGCGAACAGCGATCCCGGAGCCACGGGCAGGCAGGCGTGTCGCAGGTAGGTGAAGCCCGAGCCGGCGACAGCTGTGGCCCGACCGCTGTTCCTGTCGGCGATCGGGGGCCTGCCTGTCCAGTCCAGACCAGATGATGTAGAGAAGACGCTGCTGCCGCTGCTGCTATGCGCGCGCCAACGCCCGAGGGAAAAGCCCCGGCCCGATCTGTCCCACAGCGCAGGCGGGGCGGGAGTTTATCGCTCTGTCCTGCGCGGCGCTGCCCTGCCCTGCGCTGTGACTGCGATCGATGACACGGACGGTGGACACAGACGCTGCGGCGGGTGCAAGATTGGGTTCTTAGGGCACACGGACGCCAACCGGTGCCAGGTCTGGTGGGCAGTGCCGCGCGCTGGGCCGTGCTGGGAGTTGCAGATGCAAGTAATCGGCGGAGGTCGAGCTGAGGGGTGGGTTGGGATGCGAGCGAGGCTGTTCCTGCTGTGTGGATACGCGCAAGGCCCGTTGATCCAGCTTTCGCTACCCGAAGTTCTCGATTGTCGAGCCCGCCGATTGTGGACTGTCGAGGGCGAATCGAGGCTGGGGGGGGGGGGCCAGCAGGGCCCAGCAGGTACCGTACTGGCGACTGGGTAGGACGGGCTGACGGGCTGACGGCAAGCAGGACGGGCACAGGCGTGACAGGGCCGGGGGGGGCTGGACGTTACCGCCAGGCCGCTGCCGGTGGAGTCGAGGCGTGTGCGAAAGTGAGACAGGACTGCCAGGTGCGCACCTGTTGGCTGCTGATCACGAGCAGCCAGGATCAGCCGTCAATGACGCCGGCCCTGCTGCGATATTGTTGGGAAACAGGAGGGGCTGGGGACGAGATGACGGCGTGACGGGGTGACGATTCACTCCAAGGGAGCCAGGCGATTTCGTCACCAAGACACGAAAAAAAAAAGACAAAAAAAAAAAGGGACAACAAAATCCTGATTAGGGGGACGAGCACGGAGGCTGGGCTCGGCATGCGCAGCCAGGTTATTATCCTCTGGAGACATGCACAGGGAAGAAGAAAGAAAGAAGAACGGGCGGACCATCCATCGAACGAGCGAGCGCACGAACGACCTGATGTAGCACATGTGCAGGAGAGCACGGCACGGCACAGCACAGCACAGCACAGCAGAGAACCGCAGAGTAGAGCACAGAAGAGCACGGCAGAGCACGGCACAGTATAGTACAGTATCGATCGCATGCAGGTGCAGGAGATGCAAGCACTTGGGAGGGGGGCCTGGTCCTGTCAACTCGTGCTGCAAGGTCGAGATGTGCGGAGGGATCATGGGTGGGACAGGGAAGGGTGCGAGGAGGGCGTGCGAGGAGGGTGCGAGGAGGGGAGGGCGTGAGGAGGGCGTGCGGGCGGGCGGGTTGTGGTGTGAACGAAGGTGTCTGTCTGTCTGTACCGTCCATGCAGGACCATCAACCAGAGGGGCGAGGCCAGAGCGCGTTTTTTGGCGTCCGTCACGCGTCGCCCAGACGCGTCGTCTCCACTTTTCGCCCTGCCCTCGTCTTTCCCTCGTCTTGCACCCCCTCGAACGCCCTCCCGCTGCCTCTGCCCTCTCTCTCCTCCCTCTTCTCACGCACTCACACCCCCCCCTCTCTCTCGCTCTCCTGCTTCCTCTCCTCTCCTCGCCCAGCCCAGCCCACATCTGCTCGGCGTGGGCCCACTCCACACTGCAGGTAACTGGTGACCCGCTTGCGATCAGATCTCGGGAACGCCCTCTTGCGCTACACCAGCCATGCTATTTTTCTATTCCTGCATCTCACGGGATATCACCAACTGCTCTTAGCCCGTGGCTAGGTGATATCATCCCATCGGTCCGTGGAGCTGGGTACTTACAGCGGGGTGGAGCCAAGGGTGTATACTTAGAAACCCGCGTCTAATTTTATGGCGCGCAATCCTTCGTCGCCTGCTGAGCCTGGCTGGCACCGAGAATTCTCCCGTGTCCTCTCTCCCCATGTGTCCTGGCGCCTGCAACATGGGGGATAGAAAACCCAAAAAGAAAGAAAGAAAAATTAGGAAGCAAAAAGCAAGAGGACGAGGGAGGGTGGGAGACGCCGTGCAGAACCCGACCTGGCCGGGTTCTCGCCGTCCGGGACTGGTCAGCTCCGCCATTGGGCCACACAAAGAAGGCCCTGCCTTGCCGGTACTTTGGTAGTCTGGGGTATACTCACCACTACACACTACTGAGTACCAGCGTTGTTTGGTACGTGATGCGCCGGCCAGGAGGAATCGACATATCACCCCTCTCCGCGGCCTCCCCCCCTCCTTCTCTCCTCTGTGTGTGCCATTTTATCCGTCCTGCATGCGGCGCACCTCGCACAAGCTCTTATCTGTCCTGCACGGTGGCTGGCGGCAGCACAGAGCAAGCAGGTCCGGACCACACAATGATGGGAGGGGGGGCGTGCGCACGCATCTGCAGCGGCAGAAGCCCATCGAGATGAGATGGTGTCTGGCTGGCCGTGGCATATGCAACGCGGCCTGCAATGTCACGTAGGACAGCAGCAGCCGAAAGCCGAAGACTGATGCTTATTGCTCAGGTCTCGGTGGCAACGCGCAGCACAGGTCTCATTAGCTGGTGAACACGAACTCTCCCTCTAGCCAGCCGTATGATCCTCACATCATGCCGCTTGGGTCTCGCCAGGACGCGTATTCCATCATGCTGGCCGTGGTGTACAGCGGAATATCCGGATCGACCGCACGCCCCAGACCTGAGGTGCGACCCCCGCGTGCGAGATCTCGATGGCCTTCGAGGTCGGGCCGTGAGCTTGCCTTGGAAATGGAGGGTGTGATCTTGATCTCAGAGCTGCGCACTCCAGGTTCAGCTCCGGAGCTCAGACCAAGACAAGTCGTCTGAAGTCTAGGGAGGGGGCCCGCTGGCTGTCACTGGGCCGGAAGCTCTCCCGATCGAAGATATGCAGTCCTGCCATGGATGATCTAACCTATATTACCATGCGCCCCCCATTATACCTGAAGACCTTGGGGGCAGCATTGAGACCATCCCTCATTTACGATGGCCTATAGATCTGAAACCACCCGCCCGGAAGGCGCTTAATGCGCAGCCTCAACGACACGAGGTCTTCCTTGAGTCCGGGCCCCGGGGTGTATCGCCGCCGGGGGAACGCAATCAGGTTCGCGAGCCCTGTGGATGGACCCGCGCCGTGCGTCCGTTCTTCAACCTGCGCTCCACTTTCACGCTCGATGCGATCCAGGGCCGGTCGCGTGGTGCGTGGGTAACTGACAGCGGCACAGACAGTGGACCGCATATGTGCCTTGAAGATCAGCCGACGGCATAGTCGCCTTGACTCTTGATGTCACTCTGCGCCAAGGGATGGACCTAGCAACTAGGACGCGGACGAATCCACGTACGATCCCGCACGGCCTGCAGATCACCATAGAGCGGCTCGGTGTGCATCAGATACAGCGAACAACGAGCGACGGACCATCCTGAGCGTCTGGCCCTTGAGGGCTGTGCATGGCACACACTGCTGGCCGCGGGCGGCGAGGCCACGGTGCGCCCGCGGCCGGTCTCGCCGTGTCACCATCGCTGCCCCCACTGCGATGCGGACAGGACGACACTGTGGCCCTGGCAACGGGGTCTCACGAACAGCATCATGCGCAGGTAGCCGGCCGTCGCACAGGGTCACACGGCAATTTCGAAGCTTGCGCCGGGGCGCGCTGCAGGTGAACGCCGGCCAGGTTGGCAGACCCGTCGTGTTCCCAAGCCGCGCGAGCCAGGCGTTCGCCTTTCACCATGCACCATAGCGCATCGGCCGGCCGCCCTGCTAAAAGAAACGACGTCGGTGAGATAGGCTTGTTCTATAGCATGGAGCAGCCCAGCGGATGCGCTTCCGAAGAGGGAATACCCTGAAGCCGGATCTGAATCGGTGCAGGGCCCGGGAGCTCGCCGGGCCCGCCTCCGGAAGCCGGTCCCGCTCCGAGCTTCTCTTTGGAGTTGGACAGAACAGATGGTGCTCTTGTCTTGAGGAAGACCAACATTGCATTTGTCTGATCCAGTAAAGGCCAAGACAATCTGGAGCCCTAGTGTGGATATCGTTCTTAGGTAGCTCGGGACAGCTGAAGAGCCGGTCGGCGCCACGCCCTTTTAGTCTCGAACGCTCCAGCTTCATTCCAAGCAAGGGAGCACAAGCATTTTTGTTTGCACCCAGCTTCTTCCTCCTGAACGCGCCTTTGCTCATGGTCTCGTCAATCTGCTGACCATGATGATCGACGTTGCGTTCTGTCCTACATCGTAGGCTGACCCCCTCCTTCTCTCGCTGCGAATATATTCATCCTCGGCGCCCGTCCAAAAATGTCGTCCTCCCCCCGGCTCTTTCGCATCATCAGGTATCTCCTGGTCGCGGTCCTTCTCGTCCTCTTCACGGTGCCCTACATTCGCGACCACTCGCCCCGGGCCCGCGAGACCTACGCCGAGATCCTCCGCAGCTTCCAGGACGAGAAGAAGCTCTTCGTCGCCGACTTCCTGGAGCGCGGTGACCTTGGCGGCGACCTAGACGGCCACGAGTTGGCGAATCTGTGCGCCAGCAGACGGTGGTACCCCGAACACCATGCTGTGATAGTGTCGTGTGAGCCCGTGCCGGGCGGGCTGGGGGAGGTCAAGAACGGGGCGCTGAATTGTGTGCGGTTTGCGATCGAGATTGGAGGTGCGTGGCGTTCTATCCCTTCCAGCACGGACTAACAGCACACCTATCCGCCCTCGTTGCTTCGTTTCCTGCTTGTGTGTATGTATATTGACAGGTTCCCAGCGCAACTCATCCTCCCCCGAATAGCCCTACGCTCTGTCTCAGACATCAGCAACCTCCACGGCGCGCAACAATCCAAGGGCGCTGGCCTGGAGTACATGTTCTCCATGCCTAGGCTTCGCTCCTCCCTCCAGTCTCACTGCCCTCAGCTTAGAGTCTACGACTCCCTCGACGCCCTCTATGACAGGCCCTCCCTCCTCAAGCCCCTAGACGTCAACCTTCAGCAGCTGACAGACCAGTTCGCCATCCACGAAGACATACCAACGACCATCCTCGCGAGGCCCCAGAACCTGACGGCTGAGTTCAGAAAATACCTAGACGAGAGCCTCCCGCCCGAGAAGCGCCACTACCCTGTGCGCGTGCACCTGGTAGGTCGATCCAGAATTATTTCCCTCTTGCAAATAGTACTTCTTGTCGAGACCCGCACGGGAGTTGTATCGAGAGTATTTCCCCTCATGACTTGTTTTCACGGAGTAGCTCCCGCGCGCGACTCTTCACATATGCGTAGAGCCTCCCGGGGGGAAGAGAGGCAAATGCTGACACTCGTGGTTCGGCTAGGGTAACACGCTCTTCGCCTGGCCCACCCGCGAAGCAAGTAGCGAGGGACTGAGGGCGGACTTCGGGAACCTCCTCCGAGTCCGCGACGACGTTAGGGCCCTTGCTGGCGCCGCCCTGTACAACCTCGCCAAGGTGTACTCCCTCACCTTGCCGCGGCCGAGGAGGAACGGCGCCGCCCAGGCTGGGGACGGCGACGGCCGCGGCCGCGTGGACGGGCTCATCGGCATCCACCTCCGCACGGAGAAGGACGCCCGCGACGCGTTCTCCTACTTCCCGGGCTACGACGACCAGGCCGCCTACTTCTTCAGCTACCTGGACGCCCTCCCGCCGCTGCCGCTGGCGCCGCCGGCGAAGAGGAGGCTGGCGTTCCTAGCCACGGGCCTGACGGCCGTGGACGCCGACGTGGTGCGCTTCCGCTCGCGGGCGGCGGACCTCAACACCACGGTCTTGCTGAAGCGCGACCTGCTCGACGAGGCCGAGACCGCCGCGCTGGGCAAGCTCACGTGGGACCAGCGGGCGCTGGTGGACTACGAGGTCCTTCTCCGCGCGGGGACGGTGCTGGCGATCGTGGAGAGCAGCTTCGCGTGGGACGTGGCCCTGCGCAGGGCCATGGCGTACGGGCCTGCCGGGCAGGGCAACGCGTCGTTCACAGCGAGGCCGAACACGGCGGGGGCCGGGAGGCTGCCGCCGGGGGAGGCGGAGCCGCTGGTTATGTGGAGGGATCGGTGGTCGACGCTGTTTGGCAAGGTGGATAGGGCGGTGTCGTTTTATTTGGGAAGTTGGTCCTGATGGCGAAGTGCGTTCTGGGTTCATTGGTGTGATCTTGGGGCATTTCAAGAAGTTTTGGATAGACATTACGGTTCAGAGATTGTCCAAATTTGTATGCATGAGCCAGGAGTTGTACTAGGTAAGGAAACAATGGGAAAATCTGTGGCAATTATGTACAATATTGATGCGATTCGTCTCTATCAATCTTTGCCTCTAAAATCGCAACATTCCTTGCCTGCATTGTGGCGATGGCGTGCTGGCTCAATAGCCCCAGCTCTCTTTGTAGACGCACTGCTCACGCAAAGCACGAGAGGATACAATTCATAAAGCAAGCTTCAGAAACTCTTCCAGATGGCATTGCATGGCGCTGTCATCGCCCTTAGACCAAATCTAGGGCCGTCAATCCGTAACAAACATTCTCTTGCCATCCTTCACAGCTATCAGCTCACCATTAGCTACACAAACTCTCCATCTTATATGTCATTCATCTTCGACATTTTTGGCCCGTTCTCCACCAACTTGACCCGCAGCCTATCAAGCACACCTTGACGTCTCTGCATCTTGTCGCGAATCGTCGTCTTCTCCTCCGCTGTGAACCCACTCATCTTCTTCCGCGGCGACGGTCCGCCCCGACCACCGGTACTGCCATTGAGCGAACGAAGCGGCGATGGCGAGTGCGTGTTGCCACTGGCCGCCATGAGGCGCCGATTCGATGGCGGAGTTCTGAATACGTCGGGCGTGCCCTCGCGGCTCGAGGGACCCAGGCTACCGCTCAAACGGAGCTTGCGCATCTGGGATTCAAGGATGTCGATCTCCCCACTGCGCTTCTCGAAGGCCGAGGTCATCTTCGCAATGGTGCGCATGATGGCATCGACAGTGGGTACAGCGTTGGGCTTTCCGGCGAGGGTGGCCAGCTTCGTCTTGAGCATTGTAAGTGCACTCTCGGCGTCGGCCATCATTTTGGTCACACGGGCATAGGACTGGCGGAGCTCGTTCTGTTGTGCCGCCTGCTCGGCATTGAGGGGCATGATGCGAGCCGTCGCAGCCTGGTCAGGGTCAAGGACATTATCGAGGATGCGTTTGAGATCTTGCTTCTTGGCACGAAGCTTCTGTGTCTCCCGCTCAAGATCCTGGCATGTGTCCCAGGTGTCTTGGAAGTCCTGAACACGACCATCTTCGAGGTCTTGCGCCAACTCGTGATCTAAAATGTGCTCCAGGTCTTCCGCCTCGCAGAGAACCCAGTCATCAAGGTTCTCTAGGTCGTCCTTGGTCTTCTTCTGGTCAGACTTCTGCTCCTCGTGCCCCTTGATAAAGCCTGCTAGCGCTCGAGCGTTGAGACCCAGTGTCACAAGCATGCCATTCATGTCGCGGTACAGGGCTTCAACTTGAGCAGCAATTGTCGAGGCATGGGCGTCTGCAGTAACGCTGATAAAGGCGTTGAACTCGCCAATGTCTAACGTCGAGTCGACCGGGCTCTCAAGAAGTGCCTGAACCTTTTCGTACTCGTCGTCTTCGAGGCTAAGCTGGTCTTGTTCTGCTTGCTTCTTCTGCGCTTCCCTCTGCAGAGTGACATTGGGATCCTCCCGAGGCTGCACGCGACTGGTTATACTCTTACTGAAACCAGAGCTCTGAGCTCGAGGCCCGACGCCTGGAGCACTAACCGAGCGAGAGCCCTCGCCGGGTACCACCATTCTTGAGGGCAAAGCATGCCTGACCGGACTTGGCGAGCGGGGGCTGGTAAGACCGGGCTTGGGAAATATAGGAGCACTTGAACCGAACACAGACGGCCGAGCGGGTTGTGCAACATCTGGACGCGAGACGAGGGAAAAGGTGCTCCCAGCCATCCCTCCAAAGGAGCTCTGAGGTGTGACGCCGGGGTCCTGGCCTGCACCGACCGAGCTCGGGCTAAGGTCCTTAGCAACATCGACGCCACTTCCTTCACTGCCGGCCTCTTCGGCCCCCTCTTCGTCAGATCCATCTTCATCACCATCTTGGTCCTCGCCGTCGAACTCCTCAGATAGATCGCTGTTGGAGCTCTCAGGAACACCGGGAGTCGCTGAGGGCTCAGCTGAAGACGGTTTGGGGTCGAGTTTGGGTTTGGTGATGAAGTCTGGGGGTAAGGGCGCTTCTTCGGGAGCTGGTGACTCCTCTTTGGGCATGCCAGGCGGCATAGCCTCGGCATCAGCCTTGGACTTGCTCTTCGGGGCGAGGAAGTCAGGTGGTAGAGGAGCATCGTCGACCGACTCGGTAGGTTTCTTGAGGTCTTCTGTGGTTTTAGTTGAGGCTATGGAAGACGAGGAAGATTCCCCAAATGGGTAAACGGCCTTACTCGTTGTGTCCGGTGGCAATGGGGGATCAGACACGTCGTCTGTAGCCACTGGCGTGCTTGCGGCTTTGGTCGGAGCGAACGGATTAGGCTTGGTGGAGCTCAGTATGCTCCCAAATGGGCTGGGACTTGGCTTGAGCTGGTTCGCATCAGATTGAGCGAATGGATTGGGTTTGGACACGCTCGGTTGTACAGTTGCAGACCCGAATATACTACTAGTCGATGCAGGTCCGCCAAAAGGATTTGGCTTGGGGTTTGCGTTATCGGTGGAAGAGAAAAACTTGGACGGAGCAGGCGTGGAGGTTGGTGTCGTAGATCCCTGGGACGTGTCGAAGAGAGAGTTCGGTTTCTCCTGCTCGACCAGGGTCGCTCCCGCCATAGCGTCGTCCTTCGACTCCGAAGGGGAAGCTGATTTGGAAGCAGAATCATCTAACGACAGGCCAAATCCTCCGAGACTGAAGCCGCCCTTGCCACTAGGTTTCTCGTTGTCGTTGGCGGTGGCAGGATCTGCCTTGAATGTCGTTCCGAGAACGAACGGGGAAGCACCGAAAGAAGATCCATCCTTTGCTGCTGAATTGGGAGCTGGAAATGCAGTGTCGTTGCCCATGGACGTGTCTCTCGACCCAAATGCCCCAGTACCGAATGGCTTACCAGTACCGAAGGTGCTCTGACTGCCCCCACCAAAAGCGCTTTGGTTGCCTCCACCGAAGGCACTCTGTCCACCACTGGCTGCACCAAAGGCACTGGATGATGATGGTGGCTTCGAAAAGATGCTTTCGCCACTGCTGTTGCCTCCAAAACTTGCGAAGCCGCTCTGTCCTGCGCGTCCTGCAAATCCACCTCCCGTTACAGACCCACTAGAGGTTGCACCGCCGCCAAATACCTTTCCGCCCGTGGAACCTCCGGCAGCAGGGGCTGCATTGCTCGAGAAACCGTGGGAGCCAAAAGCGGGAGCTGCATTAGTAGCACCCGTCGCCCAGGGTGAAGACCTCGACCCCAATCCGCCAGACTGGCCAAATGCTGGCGCTGCAGGCTTGCCTCCAAAACTGGGAGTTCCAAAAGACGGAGTGCCAAAGGTAGGTCCCGATGCCGTCGCAGACCCTGTTTCAAAGGCGTTCGAGGGTGCTGCAGAGGGTGTGAGGGCCGGCGCAGTACCCCCAAAAGCCGATGAGCCGCCGAAGGCAGAGCTCGTGGGCTGTGATGTAAAGGGCGACTTGGTAGTAGCAGGTACGGTGGCTTGTGGCGCAGGCTCGCCCTGAACTGCGGCCATGCCTGGGTACGTGGTGCCTTCTTTCACAGCATCGTAATACACCATCCACCACGCGGCGAGAACTCCATCTTTGTTCAGCACACAAACAGCGGGTAGCGGACCTGGTGAGTACTCAATCTCTTCATCAGCTGGTACAGGCTTGTATACCTTATCCCGACTGGAGAGGTCCAGAGCAAATCCGACTGGGTAGGTGTCATTGAATTCCTCGTCTGCAGGTAAAGCCGCTCTCCTGGAATCATCTGTGAACTCAGTGGTGACGAGGACGTTGGTGATTGAATCTGCGGGCTTGTCGGTGGCTAGCGGAGCTTTGGCTTTCGTGAGCAGCCCTAGGTCCCCTGTCGTTGAAGATGCAACAATCAAGAGGTCTTGGATAGCTGGCGGGTGGTCTCGAATGCGCAGAACCGTGGGATGAGGAGCTGTGTCTTCAAAAGAAGGAACGGGATTCACCAGCTTTCGGAATTCGAAGGATGGTGTCTGTCCTGTAGGCGCATGCCGCGTAATAGCTACGAACTCGGAATTTGGTGGCGATCCGTCGTTCTCGTTATAGACGGCCAGGAAAAGATGATTCTCCAGCCAAGCAATGGATGCTACGTGATAGCCGTCCAGGGATTTTGGCCTGGGGATCTGTGCCTTCTCAGTGCCGTCCGGTGTCATCTGAACGATGGCTCCATCGGCTAGACCGGCAACCAGCTGCTTTCCTTTGGTGCTCCACCCAACCGATGTGACTCCGCCTCGGATGACAAGACCATGCGAGCCAGGGACAAGTGATTTCTGCTTGAAATTGGCGATCAAGAGATTGCCATTGTTTGTCACGACGGCGCAGAACTCTGCCAGCTCAGGGCTAGGATTGGGCACCAATATCTTGACAGTCTCACCACTAGTGCTGATCTCGAAAGCTGCTTGCCCGTTGCCCTGGAGTAGCGTCTGCGTCTCATAAATCGCCAGACCGCCGCCCTGCTCAGCGGACATGATCAGGTATTGCTCATCGGGTGTGAATGCCAGGTGTGATATCCGCATGGGCATGGGAATCTTGGTCTGGGCCGCGAAAGGCCTGACTTCGGTGTCCCCATTCTTGTCGCCGTTGAATGCGTTTCGCACGGAGTCCGTCGGGGCGATGTAGATGCCGTCTGGGCCAGCTGCAGCGACTATGCCTCGACGTGACGCGATGGCGAGGAGCGAGGCTGTCGGCGTGGGCGGTGGGGACCACTGGGGTGTCAACTGGACTTTCGCGTCTCCAGCGAGCGGTGCGAATCCGAGACTCTAGAAAAGGATGCGCAGTCAGCATTGGTTTACTCCAAACTCAGAATCTTGGCTCTACCTCGGTCTGGATTGTATCGTCGTCGGTGACCTCAACATCTTGACTGTCATCCCTGTTGCCGTCCATGTTGTCGTGCCTGTTTGCCGTTCAGACTGACGCTCTGGGGCCAGTGCAAACGAGTCGCGCTTAAGGTCCTGACCATCGACAGGCCGTTGCGCGTGTAGAATATTCTCTCCTCTGAAGTGACTGACGGTGAGTGACGTAATTTTAGAGGATGCAGGTTAGGGTTTGTTTGCGCGATCAGGTTTGATACGGGAGAGTTCGTCCTGAAGGGGGTGTGCTGTGTGGTCTAGGTCAAAGAAACTTGAAGGCTGCCATGCACCGAAAGATCGCGGTTGCAATTGAGAGCGTGCCTGCCCGACTAGACCCCTGCTGGCCGGGAGCTTGGACCAGTGCAGGGATCATGGATCAGCTCTCACGCCTCTACTAGAAGGCAGACACGGCAGGCTTGCAGCCTCGTCATCCCAGCTTGCCTGGCTGAGCTCTCTGGCGTGTCTGGCAACCTCGACCTCACCTCTCCACAACCAGCCAAACGCCCCAAGCTCGCAACCTTTCTCAACTACCATCAACTCTCCACCTCGAGATCCACCGTACTCTTCCGATACTCGGTAGCTCGATCACATCTAAATTGAGAGAAGATTCTCACATTCTGACCTACAACGTCGCTACGATGCCGGGTTTCGACTTCTCGAACTACAACCGCAACGCAGCGCTGCACGCGCGAGGCGTCCCTCTTCCCAAAGCCACCAGCACAGGAACCACCATCGTGGGATGCATATTTGATGGCGGCGTAGTGGTCAGTACAACGTCGCCCCCCGGGCTTCCCACGTTGCATCTCCTCTGCCTTGCTCAGACGAGCTATCACGTCGACGGAGTCTCGCACCCAAAAGACGGCCCTGGCTAACCCATCCTCCCGCCGTGCAGATTGCGGCTGACACGCGCGCTACCTCCGGTCCCATCGTCGCCGACAAGAACTGCGAAAAGCTGCACTACATCGCCCCCCAGATCTGGTGCGCAGGTGCCGGTACGGCCGCCGACACCGAGTTCACGACTGCCCTCATCTCCTCCAACCTGGAGCTGCACTCCCTATCGACCGGCCGCAAGCCTCGCGTGGTGACCTGCATGACCCTCCTGAAGCAGCATCTGTTCCGATACCAAGGCCACATCGGTGCATACCTCGTTGTGGCTGGCGTCGACCCTACCGGCACGCACCTGTTCACGGTCCACGCACACGGCAGCACCGACAAGCTGCCGTACGTGACGATGGGTTCTGGCTCGCTCGCGGCTATGAGTGTGTTCGAGTCGAGTTGGAAGGCTTCGCTAACAAAGGAGGAGGCGATGGAGTTGTGCAGCCAGGCGATCCAGGCGGGTATCTTCAACGACTTGGGTTCGGGAAGCAACGTGGATGTGGCGGTCATCACGGCGGACAAGACAACGCTCCACAGGGGCTACGTCAAGCCTAATGAGAGGACCCAGAAGCTTAAGAGCTACAAGTTCCCCAAGGGTACTACGGCGGTGCTGAACGAGAAGATCATCAAGAAGGATGAGATCATGAAGTTCGTGAGCGTGCATGAGTTGCCGGCTGAGGGCGAGAAGATGGACGTCGACACATAGACAGTAGGACGGCGGCGGCGATGGGACGGGCACGGCGGACGATATGACCATGAACAGGTCAAGTGGGAATTGTCTATTGGAAGATCACTTCCACAGTTCCTTGTACAACACTCTTGACAATGAAATAGAGCCTTGAGATCTGACGACCATCACGCTTACAATGACATCTAACCACGCTTCCACCAAGCATAGTGACTTAGACACGGTGTTGTCGAGCTCTTAATGGCTATGATTATGCTCTTGTGCGGATACCTGCTGTAAATTGTGCCGCTAGCGCTCTTTGTTGGCCATGATACAGCCACGACTTAAGTGATTTTGAATGCCTCTGGCTCAGATCTCGAAGCGGTGAAGAACCTCGGGACGTTCTCGTATTGTGACGAGGTACCGATTGGCAGTAAGTCCCATAAGACGTGGTCATACAATTCCCACCTTGCGCCATTCCTTACGACAATTTCCCCATCCAATCCCAGACAGGCCATGCTATTCTTTGAAGATATGGCGTCCAAACCGCCGGCCGTATAAGGCACGAAGCCCACCGCCGCCCTGCCACAATCATAATCTGTTAGTTCTAGACTCTCGCCGGGTCGCAACAGGTCTGCCACAGGCGCCCGAAGTCGTAGCCGCGCTTCGCTCAACTGACCATACGGCAAGTTGGCCCGTCCTTGGCCTGAGCCATGCCATTGCTCACGGGAAGACCCATCGAAGCCAGCCCAACCCCAGCTTGGACCAACAGAGAAATTGCCCGAGCATGGGCCGTTTCCCATTTAGACCGTCTCCCACGAAGACCTCTGTGGGACCGTCGCTCCATAGACCTCAGATGTATTGAGACCCGAGCGTCTGTTCGAACAGTTTGGCAGGTCCGCTCGTGGCCGGTAGCATGTCGGTGCTCCGAGTGGGCCTGCGGCGGCTGCATGCGGGGAGCCACCGGTTCCACGCCTCCGGCAGGTCTTTTTTTTTCTCTGTTCTCCCGATGGCGACGTGGAACCTCATGCTGGGCGGATGACCGGCTCTCTCGAAAATGCATCCTTCAAGTTGCAGGAACGCCCGGTCCTGCGGCATCCGCCCTCACCAACAATGCTGGCGCTACGCTTTAGGTATATCTTGTCTGCTGCTGGAGTGGAAGGTGCATTTCTTCAAGACTCCTCATATTGATACATTGGGTGCGTCGAAACAGTACCGGGGATTTGAACAAGAAACTGCTGCAGTATTGGCGCATGTGATAGAAGGAAAGTCTCAAGCAAGTGTGTCGTGTGGGACCAAGAGCACTGTAGGAGCTAGACGGAACCTACAGATCACACCGTAGCAATTTACAATCTATGGAACGTCTTTAGACTTTCATTTCACGGTAAGTCCACGAGTTTTGTTCTCCGTTCATTCATTAACCCCCTCAGCTCAATCCGACTATCGTCTCCTGAATAGCATCGCAAGGTCGGCCGAGCTACTCCCAAGAGACCGAGAGAAGATCGAGAACCAACGACCGTACCGTCAAGCCAACAGCACCACAAAACATAAGACGTCCGCCAGTCCGAGTGATAGAAAGAAGTTTGATCGTGATTTGGACGCCTATATCCCCTTCTCATACCTACGCCCTTTTCCCCTGTAGAAGTTGGACGTGGTCCCAACAATGATAGCCCTCCATCAGAGGCGAAAATTATAATGAGGAATGGATCGAGAATGAGCGGTGTAGAGAGGGAAAAGAGAATAGTAATGCAGGAGATATAACGACATGGAGATTGACGGAGGCGACGAACAGTTTTTGGTGCGAATGCTGTGAATCAAAAGAACAAAATGTCCAGTCCCGGATGATCCGTCACAACTCCACGCCAGTGAAATGCATGATAAGCCGTAAAAAGAAACAATCAAGGGGGAATCAATGCGAAGGTGCGGATGCTCTTCGACGTCTAGGCAACAAACTCAAATTTTTTGCCGTGGTGGCGCTGATGGTAGAATCGCAAGCCACCTAGGCTGTCTGAGCCACACCATCATTGCGCTGTCGGCCCTCAGCCAGCTCCTTTCGTAAGCCGGCGATCTCGAGTTCCATGAAGCCAATCTTCGAGTCTCGTTGGGTTAAGGTGCTCTCCACAGACGTAAGTCGCGCCTCTCGCGCGTTTGAGACGTTCTCAACAGACGCGAGTCGCTCGCTGAGGTCCTTTACCCTCTCCTCGAGCTGCTGCATGTACGTCCACACGCCCTGATCGCCTTGTGCAAAGAGATTGGCGGAAGACTCGCCGGTGTTGGCATGGCTGACAGGCCCATTCGACGTTCTCGAATGCGCTGCGGGGTTGGTTGTCAGCCCTGGGGGTGGTGGTTGACCTTGTAGTCCGTTAGTTGATTGATGAAGGCGTATGACGTGGACAAGAGGGTTTATTGTACTGTGTGGTGGTGGCAGCGGTGGCAGGGTGTGTATGTCTCGCTCAGATGGGCGTCGAGCATACTGCTGCGAGTGTTGGTATTGGGGGGCCAACCCTGGCGAGCGTTGTCGCGCCTGGTCGTGGACCGCAGGGCTCAATGGCTTAGGGCTCTCGGTGATGCCTTGATTGTGCAGTGGTGAGCTTCATCGTCATTCACGTGCATGTATGAGGAGGGAGAACTGGGGCGTGGGCTCGCAAAAGGAATGGGAGGGGTGCCCACCAGCAATGTTGTTGGACAGACTTGATGGTGCAGCAGCGCTGCTGTTGTTTGGTGGGTAAAGAACACTCGGAGCCCCTGCCCGTAGACCACCAGCAGGAGGATAGGTGCGAGAATTCGGACCGACACTTTCTGAACCCAGGGCATGATGGGCCTTGATCGCAGGCAGACTCTGCCTGCGACGGTCCTCCTCTGCCATATTCACGTCGCCGTTGTCATCGTAACTCACTCCAACCATCGACTCGTCACCCTCGTTCCGAGAGGCACCATCATATTCACCCTGGTCACCGTAACTTCCCATCGAGGCGCGCCGGCCAGCACATCCACCAACACCCTTGCTGTGACGGGCTAGTGCATCGCCTCGTGCGAATTTGCGACCACACTTTGGACACTCGTGATTCTTCTCGCCCGTGTGTAACTTGCCGTGGCGCTTCAGGTCGTGAAGCCGCCTGAACCTCAAGTTGCAGTCCTTGCACAAGTATGGCTTCTCCTGGCTGTGGGTGAGGAGGTGACTCTTCAAGTTATGATGGCGCGTGAACTCCGTCTCACAATACGGACACTTGTGCTTCTTCGACGAACCTGGCATCTGCTCGCCACCCTGTGGGAGGCTGGACGGTCTAGGTGGAGGCACCGGGGTTTGCGCCGCACTGCTGGCAGGGAGGATTCCCGGGTAGGAGAGAGAAGTCGCCGCCTTCTCGTCCATCTGAGCGTCGGGCTGGGATGCATAGCTCTGCCGGTCACTGCGCTGGTCGACCTCCATCGGACCCGGGCTGTTCACCAAAGCGTGGCTGTCGGCAGCGCCTCCTGTACTTGATGCGCTACGTGGCGGGCTGATGTCTGTCCTCGCGTCGGAGACATTGGGCTGCGGTATTGTGACAGGACCGAGGGCTTTCGTAGCCTCGGCGGCGAGTGCGATCTCGTCCATGGATGCTGGCGCGTCATGGGGGCGGCTCACTGTCATGGTGGATCCGGACATGAGGTCGCTCAGAGCCTTGTGATTGGGATTCTCGCTGACGCCGGGCGGATTGCGCCTCTGCTCCTCTTCCCTTCGGCGCCTCTCCTCTGCAATCGCGGCGGCACCGGTGAGCTGAAACGGGGGGGACGACAATTGCGCTGTCAAGCCGAGACGGGCAACCTTGGTCGGGGAGTAGTCGCGGGTGAAATGGGTGGCGGCAGCAGAGGTCGGCGAGATCGGGGACTCCTCACGAGGCCTCTTGTTGGACGGCGGTATGGGTGAATCTGTAGCGACAGGCTGGGGAGAGGGGAGTCGAGGCAAGGCTGAGGCGGACGGGATGGCGGTCGTCGCGTGAGTGGTCGTGGCGAGGGGGTGGTCTGTCGCAGCCGGTGCAGTGTCTGATGCCATGAGGCAGGATGGAGACGGAGAGTTGCGATTGCCGGTGGTGTGGCGTATCTGCCGAGAATCAATTGCAGGAGGGAGGAATATCCCCTCGCTGGTCCTGCGCGTGCGAACAATTATTCCTCACTGTCGCGTCGCCTGGAGCATTCTCCCAAGTCGGGACTGGACTTGGCGCGGGTGACGAAATGTCGAGGCTGTGTGGTTGTGGCGCTGGCGAGGATGGGTCGTGGCGCGAGCTTTGGTGGTGGTTTCGGTTTCGTTAAGGCGGGCGAGGGGAGGCGAGGGGAACCAAACCAGGCGGCGACCTTTTGGGTTCGACTGTGCACTCGTCCAAGTCAGTGCGGCACCGTAGTTGCTTGAAACGGCGCCACCCCAAACCCAGATGCGCTGAGGCCTTAAATGCTGTCGGGACGCGGTTGGCGCACAGCTAATGCGGAGGTCAGAACCCGTCACCATTGATTGGAATTTGTAGCGAATTTCTGGTCCGGGGATGGGTGAAGGGAGGCGAGAAAGGCTGAATGGACAGGGACGAAGACTGGAAAATACGGCTGATTCAGCTTGCGGTCGGGTGGGTGACGGGGAAGGCGAGGGGTGAGTTGAGGCTTGGAACGCCTAGGTTTGGGGGCAAAGGCGGGGATGAAAAAAATAATCAGAAGAAAAATACAGAAAAAAAATGAACAAGCTGGTTGTCACCGACCTGATCTGCTCCGATCAGCTCGATTCGATGTAGCCAAGGGGGGGGAGGGATAAGCAGACCTGGAGGCGGCGCGGGCGGGCGAACGGCGTGGGACGGGATGGATCAAGATCACAGCAATGGATCTCCAACTGCCGGTGCCCGGCGTGTCCAATCCTACTTAGCCAGCAGCGGCAGACGGGCAGGGAAGGGCACGGCAGGGCAGGGCAGGGCAGTGATGTAAGTGAGTATGGCTGAGCACGAGAGGGTTTGGTGAGTGTGACTGCGGGTGGTCAACCATCGGGCAGAGCAGCACGGGTCGTGATGATCGGTGAGGCGATGTTCTCTGGTGGGCCCTGGGCCCCGGGAGCGGGACAGGACGGGCTCTACTAAGTAAGTACGTCCAAGTACCCCCGTACCGCAGTACCTGCAGGTGGCATGCGCGGGCGGGTGAGGAGCTGGGAGGCTTGTGGCCGGGCAAGCCCACTCTGTGTGAGGCGCTGTCCCTTCTTATTTTCAGGGAGCCACACTTACTACTCCGTATATAGTATACTTCGAGCCCCGACTGTGTACCTCACCTGCAGGCACTTTCCCGGGGGTCTGAACCGTCTGCCCATGTACCACAGTACATGCTATAGTACCCTGTAGCAGCGGTACCCAGCAGTAATCCATGGCGCAGCACGAGCGGTTACCTCCCAGGCCCTTGTGCTCCCGTCACCCCGGCGCCTGCTCATTTCAACTTGGCCATATGCTCCCCCGGAGCCCTCATCTCGATCGCCCAGTCACGCCGCTCTAAGGCGGCTTTTCTTTCTTTCCTGTGTCCTATACGAGGGCTGGTGTCACGGTGGTAGCACATCACAATATCATTCACGCAGCCTGCCCAGCGGTTCGGGTTTGGTGTGGCTGGCAGGCAATCTTGGAATGACAGGACGATGCAGGCTATACCGCGTTAAGCCATAGGCAGTCCGCTGCTGTAACCTGACTGACAGGAAAGGGAAGTGAGGGGTCCACGCCAAGGCGTAATAGGCAAGCCACTTGTACTGTTCAGGCTATGCAACCATCATCCGCCCTCCTCTTAGTTAGTGACGTCCCGGCCTCGGCCACTGACTGACACGTGCATCCTTCGACGATAATCAGGACGGCGGGGAAATTGATAGGCCGGCGAGTCTGAGATAGACAACCTGGTCCACGCCGGGAGGTCCATTGCATTGTATGCTAGCACTCGACAGCGATCTTCACGACAGAGTGCATGATGGACATCGGGGTTTGGATCTACCCCGGTGTCTGCTCCGTTAGCCTACCGCCCACTCACGATACCAAGGACGTTCTACACTACGATGGCTACGGTGCCACGTGAGTGCCACCATCTTGATCCTTCAGCGGCATCCTCTACTGTGTAGTAGCTGACTGGGGCAGATCGCCGTGGTTCCGCGCCCTCGGTTAATGGCTTCCGGAGCCACACTACGTACTGTACACACTGTCAGCTCACGCCACACCGGTCGTCCCCTCCAAGCGCCTCATTCCGCCCCTGAAGTCAGCGCGGATGCTGGGCGTCCATCAGCCCCTCTTGCTGCAGTACAAATATCGCCCCCAGCCTACCTCATCCATAATTCTCATCACCTGGGGCCTCGCCGGCTTCGGCTGCAGCAAGCGGCAGCGCGGCATCTATGTCGAGGCTACCCTTCCCCCCCATTAGGCAGTCAGCAGTCAGCAGTCACATCGCCGCCAGCTGTCCCCAGTGCGACATAACCCAAGGCCGCCCTCAGGCACCCGGGTTGCGCCGTCGTGACGTGCTCGACACAGTTCTGCTCGGACATGCCGGGCCCTGATGCTTGTTGTACACCCTCTCCCATCGACGACATAAACAAATGGTGGCTGACGTGGCTCTGTGCGACCTCGTTCGTCCCGGTGGTCTACGGCTTGGGATTGGCTGCCTTCTGGTCTCAGCTGTCATCTGTGGCGATCCGATCGGGAACACCATCGACCACTCCGGATCTCCTCACCTCTCACCAGGTCTTGCGTCAACGTACCGACGGCCTGGATGACCGAGATCTGAGGAACCTTGGGAAGAGCCTCACGATGTCCGCCGGGCTGGAACTGGCCACCCTGCCTGCTTGAAAGACGCATGTACAACTTAAGCGTATAGAGGAAGGATCTGGCAACAGGCCCATGATTGATGCTTGTGGATACTTGGTCAACGACAAAATAAAAGATCAGCACGTCGTAACTCGCTCCCTCAAACTCCCACTTCCACGTCAGTCTGCTGCCCAGAAATCGCTTGGCGGACGTCAAAGCACTGAAGTTTTGATCTTGTCGACATTCTATTCCCTCCGCCTTCCTACGGAAAGACGGCACCCATTTCTACGGTCCTTTTGCAAAACCCTTACAGCTACTCCCTATCCCATAGGGCTTCTTTTCTACCTGCATCTTACGCTTACTCACCTACTCCCTCCTTGCCTCCTTTCACTAAACGCTCTTACTTCTCCTCCCTCAGCTCGGGGCTTTAGACCCTAGGATGATCTGAGCATTCCTCAAGCCTGAGCTGTAAATAGCACGCACCTCAATTTCTTCTCAGTCTTGGAGGGGCCAGGTACATCGATTCCTACGCCACGTGCTCGCTAGGCAGGAATGGGGTCGAACACGGCCAAGCCAGGATTCATTTACAACATGTTATGCTAAAGCAAAAGGCTATTTACAGAGAAAGACGCCTCGGCAGAGTGAAGCTGCAGCAACATCAACTACGGACCGCTCGAGATGCCTACAGCGACGCAAAGGTGGCCACGCTCGACAGCGCCTCGCCGGAGGACGAGAACATGCAGTTGTCAGCACAGCTGCTGCCTAGGTTGGCGTTGGTGATCCAGGCCGGCTCCCAGTAGAACAAGCCAACGCCACCGCTGACGGCCTCCAGCACAGACGTGACATCGTCCAACCAGGTCGTCTGGCCCGCGGCCGAGAACGGAATGCTGGTGGTGTCGCTGGGGAAGGCGTACTCAGGGTCGGGGCAGGACGTGGGCCAGTTGGTCTCCGCGACGATCAGCTCCTTGCCCCACGTGCTGTACATGTTCTGCAGGCTCGTCTTCAGGGCGCTCAGGGTTGCCGACGAGGAGTAGAAGGGATAGTACGACACGCCCATGACGTCGAAGTCAGTCGAGACCAGGTCGCCGGCGGCCAGCACGCCCTCGTAGAACCACTCCTGCAGGCTCCAGTCCCACCCGTTGGCCAGGTGGATCATGATCTTGGGCTGCGTCGTCAGGTCCGAATCTTTGATGCCCCACGCGGCGCTGTGCAGCAGCGTGGCGACGTTGCCGAAGCCGTTCACCGACTCCTCGCCCGTCGGGAACAGCAGCCCGTTGCTGATCTCGTTGCCAATGGAGATGATCTTGGGCGTGATGCCCGCCGCGGCGAACGCGTTGGACACGTCCATCGTGTAGTTGTAGAGCTCCCCTGCAGCACATGGTCAGAAGGGGAAGGAAAGAAAAGAGGAAATTTTATTCCTGATGCGCCAAAGACAAACCAAACGACGGGGTAAATACGCACAGGACAGATCGTCAATGTCCGTAGGCCAGCCGCTTGGGATGGCCTGGTCGCCGGGGTCCGCCCACGTATCGCTCAGGTGCAGGTCGAGGTAGATGCCGAGGCCGGCCGCGGTGGCCCGCTTGGCCAGGGCCAGATTGTAGTCGAGGTCATAGCTCCCATCGGACGGGTTGACCCAGACACGCTGGCGGACGGTGTTGACGCCCGAGGAGGCGAGGATGGTCTCGAGGGCCTCGGTCGTGCCAGAGGCGGTCTTGTAGGTGACACCAGAGTTCTCCTCGACCTCGACGCTGGACCAGTCGACGCCGACGTAGGTGAGCGCGGCCGAGGCGAGGGAGGCCCCCGAGAGGAGGGGCAGCAGGGAGTTGGACAGCATCGCGGGATGTCGGCGAGAGTGCTAGGCGTGGTATTTGGGGGGTGAATAACTTATACGAGCAACACAATCAAGTGTCAGAAAGAGGGACAGACCAGCCAGGGTAGCACCTACACCGTGAAAGAATGAAGCAGTGGGAAGCAGGAGATCATCTCTCTGTCTCTCGGTATCCTGGCCGAGGAGGAAATGCTGCTGCCTTTTAGCAAATCCAAAAGTACGATACGGCACACCACGACACCACCCCTTTACACCAGGTGGAGAAATAACTTCCGTAAAACACCCACCTCTACCACAGTATGAACATATTGTGGTCCGTCATCCACGCCTCTCGCTGCCGCGGACCCGTCCCCTCACGTTTTTCTCGAGATCTTGCCGCGCCAATCTGAGGGAAACAGGAAACACCACAAGCCCCCCCTTCATTAACCTAGGGACCCAGGCCCCCGGCGCGCACTGCCGAAAGGCGCAAGTGGAGAGCGAGGAGGCCCGCCGGTTCGCCGAGCGCCAGCTGCGTCTACCCCAGATCCTCCTTATGGAGGAGGCTCTGTTGAAACGCTGATCCTTGCCAGCTGGGTGGCCGGCCCCTGAATCTCAATTGACGGGATTTCTCCGACGACACCCAAGCAGACCATGGTTGTCCCACGGCCTTTTCATTATCCAGACACCCAGAGTCGTAATCTTGAGTATAACAGGCTCAATAGGCCGGCCATTTGTACTTTTACCGAGTCACGAGAGCAGGGTGGTCATGTGCGTTAATTATATTTCCTCAGAGGTGTCGGCTATCTGGCTCTTCTATCGGCCGATGCCAGGGTCAGCGCGGACTGTCAACTACCAGCCAAGGACAAGTCAAGCTCGGTGTGAGCCGGATTGTCTGTGCCCAGCCATGTTAGTCGTCGAGCTTCTAGAAGGGCGGAAGCTAGGCCACCGGACGGAAACACGCGGTCCGTTTCCACGAATAACCATACTTGTTAAAGCAGTGAAGGACACGACAGAACGTAGAGACCACCTAGCAGAAATCTGACATCCCCATCGCCATGTCCGTATGCCCCAACTCTGAATCATCGTCAACCGGATGCCCATATTCAACGCCGTGCCGTAGTGATGTTGTGCCTCTAGGTTGAGTGAGGCCAAGGTAAACCCGAAATCGACAAGGAAGCATCAAGACCGACCAGCACGCTGCTCAGAGACGCCCGCGGCCACCAGGACAGTATTGCCAGTCCAAGCGAGGGAGGAGGGAGCCTCAGGCCTTGGAGACGTGCCCGACGGCAGCATAGCCGTTCCAGCTCGTGCACCCAACCTCCTCGCCCACGACACGATCCACCTCGGCCAGCGTCTCGCCGGGACCCCATTCCTCCTCATCCCACTCCTCCTCCTTGTCCGCCATCTCCTGCCTCTTGACGTCGACAAACCGCTGCCTCAGCTCCTCCATGATCGTCATGTGCAAGCCATCCGGCACCTTGAATCTGTCTCCCTGCCCGGCGTTCCATCCCCATCCCCCGCCCCACTCAAAGAACATCACCTCCTCCGTGCAGGCCCAGATAGCCGCCCTGACGAACTGATGTAGTGACCCCTTGCCCCTCAGGAACGCCCAGAGGATGAACCCGCCGCTCCGCAACAGCACCTCCTTAAAGGCCATCACGCGGGCGTGCCCCATCGCCGGGTCGCTTTCGATCAGCTTCATGCAGTACCGCGCATAGCCCTTGGACGCGCCCGCCGCGAGCGTCACCAGCCAGCAAAGGAGACGGGTCGGTAGCGAGCGCAGCAGCGCAATCTGGAGGTGGCGGAGATGGTGCATCTGGCGGAAGTGCAGCGCGAGCCTGGCGTTGTAGGCATCCAGCTCGGCGTCGCCAGTCGCGAGGATGTCATTGCTGGTGCCGTCGCTCGAGGTGTGCCACTGCCGGGCCTCGACATCGTGCAGGCCTTTGAGGTCGTTGAGTGACGGATCGGCCGCAAGATCGGCGATCTGGTCCGTGACGTGCAGTGCCTCCCGCAGACCGGCCTTGAACTTCTGAAGTGCCTCGAAGGAGCCTAGGCCCAGGGTCCTCGGGTGGTCGGTGAGCATGAACCCGCCGCGATCCAGGATGGAGTCCATGCGGTCCATGCGACGCTGGAGCTCCCGCACGGTTTCGAGAGAGTTGCGGACGGGAATGATGCATCTCTTCTCATTCTTGGAGGTCAGAACCAGGCCGGCGGGAGTGTTTACGAAGGCGGCGATCTTGGCTTTGGCGATGCTGTGCTTGTAGGAGGTGATGGAGGCATAGAGGGTCTGAGGATAGGCAGTCAGCGCGCCTGCGTAAACCTCCCCCTCGCCCTTTTGCCTGCGGCCCCTGCCCTGTCCTGCGCCAGCGCCCACGCGCCGCACCCGAGATATCTACCCCAGACGCACCCCAGACAAGGTCTCTTCAGTACATCATGGAGTTTGGCTCACCTTGCATGTCTGCATCAGACTGCACAGCGTCTTCAAGTCGCAGTGCTCAGCAATGTCAAGGAACAGCTCCCTACTGACTCGGTACCCGGCGTCTGCCATGGTGACAGTAAGTTAAATCCACCAAAGGAATACAGAGTAGTGATGAAGCAACAGACAGAACGATTGACGCTCTGAGTTGGCCCAAGAAGATGACGACGGCTGTGGGTGGTAACAAACAAGCTCAGATGTGATCGTCGTTTTGTTGATTTTGTAGGAGAGTGTAATATATAGAAATTGGGTTGGGAAGTGGCCAGTGAATCAGTGAGGTTGGTGGTGTGTTGAGCACCTTGATGGCTCCTTCACAACTTGCTGTGACAATGGGCGACTTCGATCATAGTCTGACTATAAGGAGCACTAAATCACCACGATAGGGTCTATCAGTGGGAAGGGAACCTTGATGGTAGTTGATCAGTCTAATTTTGCAATATTCCGATCCGGTAGAGCGTTTCGACAAGTGGATGTGGGTATTTATAAAGTTCACCCGTCTTGAGCGTCGGGGCGATTAAGCCGCAGCTGGAATTGAAACCAGAGTGTGAGGAGGCAGATCTTTCTGTCGTTAATCTGTGTTCGATCTGCCATTGAAGAGCACCCTATCACAGGAAGCCCTATGAGTCCGACCTCAGCCATCTCCATGATGACCTGTCCAAGTCCAGTGCTGATGGGTGAGACGATAACATCGTGATACTCTTGTTTCTACTTAGAGTAAGGGTGACGGTCATGCGAGTGTTAGTCGGTGCCTAGCTCTTGAGACTAGGTCGTCAAGTGATCGCTCAGACAGGATTGCTCAGTCGAGGCTAAATTTGGACTCATCCTTCTTGTGAGTAACCAAGATTGTAGAACACACACTGTGAGGGAAGTGCCGCACTCTCAACTGTATTGAAGGGGACTCGATGGTATAAATTGATGTGAACAGGGGAGTATTAACATGACCAAATGCAAATGCACGCTCTAGGCGGGAATCATTCGACGGGACTGCTGCACCACCTCTGATAGGTGAGAAAACCAGCGCCTCAACACCAAGGACGCCAGTAATGTGTGCGTGTAGGACGAGCCATTTGCTGCTCTCCCCGTGCAAAGATCTTCGTACAGGTAGGAATCTCAAATTGTGGTAGCGTGTCGAGTCCGTGTCGGCTTCCTCATCTTGACTATCCAAATGAGGAGTTGTTGCTCACCCCACGGGCCTTCTTTGTCCACGAGTCGCTGTGGACTACTTCATATTTCTGTGGCCCGGTCTTTGACCTCAACATTCTTCCCGCCCACGGATCCAAGTGTTCGGATCTTCTCCACAAGCTCATCCTTCTTGTCCATGGCAATTATGTCGTCAGAGCCGCCGATGCTTATGCCGTTGATTATGATGTTGGGCACAGTTGTGCGACCGGTCATCCTGCCTAGCCTCTCTTGTATCTGCTTCCCTAAAGGATGTATGTCGAGCTCGACGACATAGGGTTCAGGCGTGATGTCGTATTTTCCAAGCAAGACGCCTTTTGCCCTCTTGGAGTACTGACAATAGGTCTTAGAGAAGATGATTACTATGCATCTCGTCAGTATACAGTCTCGACTGTATGTGGCCAGACGGTCTCACCAGGAGACTTCTTGAGGATCTCGTTGATGGTCGTCTCAACCTGGTGATCCTCCTCCGTCTCCTTGTTCTCAGCACTGTCGCCGGATTTGTCGCCGGACAGCTTCTTCTGGCCACCCGCCGAGCTGCCAACGCCGATGACCTGCTCGGGCTTCTCAGGCCTCATCACCTTGGCGTTGGCCGAGTCCTTGGCCTTCTGCTCGGCAGCCTTCAGCCGCGCCTGCATGTCCTTGGCCAGCTGCTTCTCATCCTCTTCTTCGCTCGTGGAGCCGGAAACTGCCTGGTCCGTCTTCCCGCCATGCGCCTTGTCTAGCCCCTCCCTTGTCTTCTTCCAGAAGTCGTTGAACGTTCTTGCGTCTACCTCTTCTGATGCTCGGAGCTGGGACGTATACACGAGGGTCATAACGACAATGGCGATGACGCCTATGAAGAGCAGCCGGAGCCGCCTCGTGGAAGGCATGGTGGGCTGTTCGTGAGGGGGAGGAGACGAGCGTCGGCGCCGGTGGGGCAAGGCCGCCGTGGGACAGTCGTTTCTCGGTACGCTTCAAGGTGGGTCGAAGAAGATCGAGGCGATCAGATGAAGAACCTTGCGCGAGACCTGTGGCATGCGCCGTCGCACATAAAAGACAGGAGGAAGGGAGGCCGTCGACTATGTTGTGCGTCTTCCCGAGCTGCCCTAAGGAGAGGGAGTCCGCGTGCAGTCGCGAGAAATTGGAAGGCGCACCGGCTGACCTCTGGACTGCTTGGATGCTAGCGTCGTGAGTCTCGGATAATTGCCTAGAGAAGTCGTTGGGCCGGTCGGCGGTAGTCTTCAAGGGTCCAACGAGCAGGTGCAGCTTCGATGTCACTCAAATCGCAAGGCTGCAGGGCTGGAGATTGGTGGTGGTGTGCCGTCTCAGAAATGGGGGTTGTCGCGGTCGGCGAGGGTCAATCGAGTCGTCGCAGGTCTGAATGAGCTCCCCCATCCAGCTGAAGCGGTCGATAGGACGTTCTCCCGTGCTTCCTGCAGGTATTGTTGCGTGTGCAGGTGTGATGAGGCAGGATCAGGATGCGTAGGCCGGGCAGAAGGTCGACTGCACTGCTGCGGAGGAGCTGTCACAAGGGGGCTCCTTAAGCTACGTGCGCTACGGTACGTAGTGCATACAGTATTAGCGCACTTGCAGCTGCCACATGCAGATTGGCGTTGTGTGGAGAGAGGATGAAGTCAACAGGCCATGAGGCGCGACATGTCCACGCAACTGTCATTTTCCAAAGCACTGCTGCAGCATACGACGTGTCAGACGATCCGAACATTGACAAACGGCCCCAGTCAGCCCAGTCAGGCACAGGGTCAGTGACGCGCACTTTCCGACCGACATTTCCGCTGCCGTCAATCAACGATCCCCTGCAGACTCGCATTAACACCGTACTTACATACCACAGTGGTACTATAGTAAGTTGTCGATCGCAATTGGCGCCTTACCGCATTGCGTGGCCCCCAGACTCAGCACTTTGCACTTCAAGATTGTTTGACAATCTGCTTGCTGTCGGCTCGCGACTCACGGCCCAGAACGACAGCCTCTGAGCTGGTTCTTCGTCATGACCGCCCATGAGGCCTCTCTTACTATGGTAGGGCTGTGTCAAGGGAACCCCAACGACGAAATGATCGTATCAAGGGTAGGCTCAAGGATGTCATGACGCAGGAAAAGGACAGCCCTGCAACGGCTTCAGCACCACAAGGTTCACAGGATCAGAACTCCCAGAGCGTCCACGTTCAGCGGTAGGGCTGAGGATATTTTCCGGAGGCATATTTCATGCATGGGATCCTGCCCGAACAGGGGGCTAATGCACAACGAACAAGCTCGGCTTTTCTGCGCCATCAAACCTTAGAGCGGTGGAACTAGAATCCGCATCAATGCAACGCAACCTTCGCCATCGGCCCAAAGCGCCCGGTGAACGCTCTGATCCTCCTTCCGAAGATGAGCAGCACCAGAGTCAGTGACAGGATGATATAAGCGACTCCGACGAGCTCTCCAAAAGCGTACCTCACACCTTGCTGCTTGATCCACAGCGAGATATACGTTGATATCAAGCAAGCAATCACGTTCCGGATGATGAAAACGATCACGATGGTCTCACCCGCGACCTGTGGAGGCAATTAGCACCTGCTCCATCTCGAAAGCCCGAGGGAGACTCACAGGTCGGTACGCATCAACGGCATAGGTGATGACGATGTTGGCAGCCGCCGTCGCGCCGAAGCCCTCCATGCCATACCCAACCGCAGCGCCACCCCAGCTGTCCTGAGCAGCGATAACCAGCCCAAACAGCAACATCCCCATTGGACCCACGACCGCTGGGATAATCATGGCAGGCAGCCGGAACTCGGGCTCAGGATGCTCGCCTCGTCGTGCGGTCATCCGCGTGGCAATAAGGTCGATGAGTCGACCGCCGGCGAAGAACGAGAGGAGAGACCCTATGAAGCCTGAGATGGACAGCAGCCCGATACCATGCAAGGTCCAGTTCCATGGTGGCGCTGTGAAGGTTTGCGAGGCTACGAGCTGTACGGCGATGTTGCTGTGCCGAGAGTCAGCGGTACCAAACAGGAGCACAGGATGTGGGAAGAGAATGAGACCGCCAGCACCTACCAGCCGATGAAGAGACCGCATATCAGGCCAGCAATGAGGACCGGCGGATACGCGATCAACAAAAGAGTCCGTCCAATCCAGCCAAAGAAAGAGGCGTGTCGGTTGTAGCCAACCGTGAAGCCCAGGGAGGCAATCCAACTTCTCTTTGGGGCATAGCTAGAAGCCGGCTTTTCGAGGTCCCGGCCTTCTGGCTCGACAACATACGCAGTCTCTTTTACGAGGAACAAGGCCACGACAAACGTTGCGCCGGAGGCGATGGCCATCACCCCGCACATCCACTTCCAACCAAGGTACTGCGTGATATACGCATTTATTAGGGGGCCCAAAAATGCGCCTGAAGAGAGGGCCAGGGAGAAGAACATCATCATATGGCCTCGTTCGTGGAAGAAGAACAGGTCAGCAACCACACTGGGCACAGGTGCATCCGCAGCTGATGTGAGGAAACCGCTCATAATGCGCGAGGCCAGGAGACTCGCATATGTTGTGGAGTAAAAACCCCATATGTTGACCACGCAGAGGACGAGCAGGCTGGCAAGGTAACCCGGCCTCTTGCCGATGATGCGGATCAGTGGCATCCATATCAGGGCGCCGAAGCCCATAAAAAGCACCTGCAGTGATGCTGTGTCTTCTTGTTAGCGTTGCAGACTGGAGAGTAAGTACAGGGCTGCTTTACTCAAGTAGCTCGCTTCAGTCGAGGTCTTTTTGAATTGCTTGCTAACCGCTGACACGGCCACAGTGAAGGCGGACGAGTTCATGAACGCCAGGAAGGTGTACCAACAGATCACCAGATAGGTTGTGTACTTCTCCCATTGCGACCAATTCTGTCATTATCGTCAGATCCTGGACGACCATCTTGCACGTCGTTAGGGCGAGTGAAGGGTCTGAGCTCACCAGCGGCTCGTTGGGATCATTAGAAGGCTGCGGTCGCAATATGATGCCCCTGCTGTTTGTCTTTCCCGTGACAATATCCGCTTCGGCGACTTCTCGATGGATGTTTTCTGGCTTCTGCAGTCCATCCATGACAACATTGACTTCTATCCGGCGATATTGAACGGTAGTTGAGCGATTACCGCACAGATTGGATCCGCTGTCCTCTGTTCTGCAGAAGATGTGACAGGGGCAGAGCCAGCCTAGTATAACGTTTGTGAGGAGTGCGGACGGCTTCGGACTCCTGCAGTGTCGTGCAATTCACGATGTATTGCTGCAACTCTGATGAAGGCTCAGATGTGTGCTCGAGAGCCTTAGTCCTAGCATGTCGCGTGCAGTGCTCACCTCATTTCCTCTGACGAAATATTCAACCCCTAATTGACAGAACTTCCCCGCGGCCCAACAGAGCACTGGCCCCGTGGCCAATGACGACGACCTTGGTGAAGCTATCGGCCGAGTTCTCCTCACTGCTGTGCCGTACCTCCGAGATGTGCGCCGGCGCAAGGGGGAACTGTACTATGTAAGTTGGAGGTGCAAATACGACCATTTGTCCAGGGTTAGATGATCCTATGCCTTGCCCTGCCAGGCTTCCTGACACGGCGGCTGGCTTCTCGGTCGGTTCTCGCCCTCTGCATCGACAGCCGGTCAGCCCGTCTCTACACGCACTAGCCGACAACTCACCGAGAGCACACCGATCAAGCCGCGAGCGCTGTCATAACTACTATTAAATTACAGCTCCTCTCAAGAATTTGTATGCTCTGGAAAACGATGCAGTATTGGATGGCGAGGCGAACAGTATCGAGACTCTCTAACCATCCAGTTTAATGAGTTCTCCACACGCAAGTAACTCCTCGCTGATGGCAACACTGGTCATTCACTTCTGTCGCTAAGTCTCTCATCTAGTTTGTCAAAATGCTACCTCCCTTCATCACCCTCGAAGAGCACTTTGCCTCGGCAGCCGCGCAAACGGCGAGCAAGGAGTCCAAAGATAGGCTGGCAGTCAGCATGGGCCAGAACCTCTTCTCCGAAGCCCTCCGCCGCCTCCCGGATCTCGGGCCCGTCAGACTGCAAAGCATGGACGACAACAACATCCAGCGGCAGGTCGTCTCCCACATTCCCAAGGTCCTCACGCCGCAGCAGGCCCACGCGATCAATGACCAGCTCGCCGAGGCGTGCAGAGTGTACCCGGACCGCCTCTCCGGCTTCGCCACGCTACCGATGGCTACACCCGAGGCTATCGCGAGTGAGCTGACGCGGTGTGTGCAGGAGCTGGGCTTCGTGGGGGCCCTGGTCGATAATCATGCGGACGGGACATTCTATGATGGGCTGGAGTACGAGGGCTTCTGGGCCGCGGCGGAGACGCTCGACGTCCCCGTCTACCTGCACCCAACGGCCCCAAGCGAGCGCATGCAGGATGTGCTGTACACAGGGAACTTCTCGCCGACGGACAGCCACTTGCTGGGGACATTCGCATACGGCTGGCACGCGGAGGTTGCCACGCACGTGCTGCGCCTCTTTACCGCGGGGGTGTTTGACAAGTTCCCGCGGTTGAAGATAATCGTGGGCCACTTTGGCTCCTCACTGCCGATGTACCTCGACCGTGTGGCCTGGTCCGAGGGGCTGGGTGGCTTCAAGGATCTAAAGAGGAAGTTTAAGACCGTGTACGGCGAGAACATCTGGATTACGACGAGTGGCGTCTGGAGCATGGACCCGATGGCGACGATCCTGAGGAACACCAGAATTGATCATATACTATATAGCGTCGATTATCCGTTCACCCCGAACGAGGCTGGCTTAGAGTTCATGGACAACCTGCAGAAGAGTGGGCTGGTGGATAAGGAGCAATTTGCCATGATTGCGTACAAGAACGCGCAAAGGTTGCTGAGGCTGGAATAGAAAGCGATGGTTTTCTTGCAAAGTCCCTGGACGGTGGCCTCTTACACAGACGAATGCTCAGAATTTTGTAGGCTTATTGGGGACAATATTCACGCGATATTGATGACTGCTAGTGCAGCATGGTTTGGTGCTCTTTTTGAAGGAAAGAATATACATTGACATATTTTTATGGGTTTATCAGGTTTGAAATCGGAGGCAATTTCATTGGAAACTGTAGACTTTCCTCCATCTGGTATCCAAGCCGTAGCCCATGTCGAGTAATACTATTGAATCGTCCCATCCCTAATCTATCCCGCTGATAGATACAGATTTCGAGGGGGAGTGGGGTTGATACAAGAACACCTCACTCATAACAGCATTCATAGTTGTTTCCGCCAGGGCAGTAGCCTTGAGAGGTTTGTCAATGCGTACAACTCTTCACAGCAGATGTGGAATACAGAGGGGCTCTGACCGGGAATGTAACTCCCAGCGCACTCGAGATTATTCCAAGAGCAGTAGGAAGTGCCACCACAGGGCTCAGTCGACACTGAGCCCTCGAGACCCACTACGCAACACTTGATATTGGCCGCATCATTGGGACAGCCTCCGCTGATGTAGGATCCGCCGTAACCACTGCAAGTTGCCGTAGAGATGCAGATGCCGTACTCGAGGTATTCACCGGTGGCCGTCCCAGAACAATGGCCATTAACGGTGGCTAGCGCGGTGAGAGGGAACAGAGGGAGAAGATAGGAGAAGTGCATTGTGATGGCAATAAGTTTTGCTGGAGAGCTTTGCCTTTCTGTTCTTTGATAGGTCTTAGACGTTATGAAGTATTTTCTACACGTTAAGCGGGACAAGTCCATGTCTTATATAATTTCTCCCGTCCTCTGGTTGTGTATGAGAATTAGTAGGTCACGAACATGTTTCTGTTTTCATTACCACATAGTCTTGTCAATCTCATGCCCTTGCTCTTGTACTAGAACAACGCCTGATTCCAACAGACCAACGATATATCACACGACACCTTTGCTGCTCACCTCAACTTCAGCCCAGTGTGGGCCCAGAGCGTTTGTGGCTAGCCTGGGAAGACATTCAATAGACTAAAAGTTGAGCTATATGTATGCATTATCCTGTGCAGTATCATTCGGCCTCAGAATTATCCCGGAAGTCGGTCACCGTCTTCCTGATTCAAAGTGTTGATGCCGACGACTTGCATGGCCCTACTCCCTACTTCCGAGAGTATAGATGGAGCGATCGTCATATCTCCTTTTCAGGATCTCGGCACAACATGGGTCCAAGAGAACTTCATAAGTGCTTCATCATTTTCGTGGATGTGGGCATCGGTAGAGAAGTCCAGTATGCGTGCAATAAATGCTGCGTTTCTCCAACGCGTCTTGAATATATTGTGTGGCAAGGAACTTGGGCATTTATACATAAATCATACAGAATAACTCATCATGTAGCTTTATTATAATATCCGTCTTCTAAGGGCCATACTCGTTGTTCTACTTAATTAGAATATTCTAAGTTGCTGGATAGACCTGTCCAATATAGACCCGGAAGTCGGTTCCCTTCCTCCGGCCATAGGTAGCATTTAGCTCACGCGACAAAAAACCACCACACTTGCTAAGATGACTTTGATTGGGCATTAATTAGGTAAATGTGTCGATGATAACTCCGCACTTTCAGCCTCATGCAAGGAGGCGGTCCGTGGCGTTGTGACGTTGCACGGAAGCTTTCCCCAGATGCACTGACCTTATTTCTCACCTGCAGCAACTGTGTGTAACACAAGGATGAACGCTATGCTATCTCGATCGGCTTGTGAAATACAGGACTTCTGAAGTATTCGACCCAACTCATCTTGCAAGAAAGCTCTCTGGACGCAGTTCCATAGTCCGTCCCACTCATAGATTATTAAGAAGTTCGGAACGAAGCTGAAGCTTGAACATACTTTTCAACCTTACGCATAGGACTCAGCCCCAATTATGCTTATGGAAACGCTGAGAGGAAAAGGGAAAAAGAAAAAAGATTTACCAATAATGGCTACGCGGACTGGACAATCCTCTCCAATCTCCAGACGGCGTTGTAACTGCAGCACTGGGTCTTATTGGACGAATGACACCTGCTTCTACAAAAAGAGATCTTCCTCCGGCGCATGGTGCTGGTGTTCTAGGCCCAGGTGAGGCCTTGGCTCCTAACAGGTGAGTGGTGATCACACTCAACGCCCATTGCGCGCTTGAATTCGTCTACTAGCATTTTTTTGCGGGATAGAGAGATTTCCATACTGACGATCGATTTGACAATGATGGCTTTGGCGCGTATTGTGCCACTTTGAGCTGGAATTTTGCCAGTCCCAGTTTCGAATGCCAGCCAAATCTGCTTTTCTATGGGTCCTCGGGCTTTCTCTTTGTAGCAATTCACAATCTATTCTATTTCTAAGTAATGAATGATTGATATGGCGTGTATATGTTTTGAGTTGGGCGTGACGATCTACGGCCCGTACAAAAAGGAGAAAAGGTAGAACACAGCGCAGGATAAGCATGACAAAAGGGCCCGATGGTTCCTTATTAGCTGTAGAGAATTGCTATGGTGTCGTGGGTATGTATAGTAATCAATCACGGGTGATCGACAGCAACCCTGGCAGTGATCCTCGGTCCACCTCCATCCCCTCATTTTGGAACCTTGTAAGCCAGCCCTAGAGCACCGATTCGGCATCATGCTATCAGAACTCTCCAGCACGTTGAAGTGACAGTGCATCTCTCGCTGATACTTACCAACTGCTTCGTCACTCTTAGCCGTAATTTATCAGATTTCATCGCCATGCCATTCTACGTTGTGTCCCACAAAGATCCTCTCACCTCTTTACAGCGCGACGAGCTCGCGGCCGCCATTACTAAGATCCATACGACGCTATTCACCACTCCGTCTCTTTTCGTGAACGTCAAGTTCGAGGATGCTTCAGAAACTCCATACTATGTGGGCGGCAAACGTGTGAGTTCTCTGGCAAAGTTTACAATATATAGAGAGAGGGGGGAGGGGATCTACTTTGACGCCACCGCTTGGATTAGAATAAAACTCAGCGCAGAAGACTTCGTCTGACAGCTTGTTTGCGTCTCCATGCATGCGAAGCCCTGGCCCTCAAAGCCGTTGTGCATGATAGAAGCTGACAGTCAGCAGACTCTAGTCAACACCATCCACGCAAATGTCCGAACCGGCCAGTCGCGGCCCCGTTCCGCTTACGACGAGCTTTGCCGCAAACTGAGAGATGCCTGGGAGACTGTTGTACCTCCGATTGTGGCGCTTCACGCTATATTTGTTCACGGGTCGCTGGTTGCCGGCGAAGAACAAGGATTCCTGCGGCCTGCGGCTGGCAATGATGAGGAATGGTTGCGAGTCAATATGCCGGAGTTTGAGAAGCGAGCAGCTGAAGGCGATGAGGCTATGAAAAGGCTAATAGAAGAGTGCAAGACGAGAAATCTTGGAGTGTGAGTTCAAGAAAGGGACGTACATCCTGAGGCGCGTCAGGATGACAGACTTGACATGGCCAACCAATAGAGATCTCATCAATACTGAGTGGTTTCTGTGTTTGTGCTTAGCAGACGTGTGCGAAAATCATTGGATGTTTGGGCTTTGACACATCTCAAGAAGCTCGTGATGCCCATATCGACCTCAAAACTGTAGGAAGTTTGGTAATTGTACATGGCTAGATTATTCTCTGTACCTCAAGTGCCTTAGCAGGTAAAGGTGACCTCACGAACGCTGCCGATATGCGCAATAGGGTGAGAAATGTACTACAAGCCAGCAATTCTCCTTGTAGGCTCTGAGCCCTCCACTGGTTTGCAGAATTCCAAGTGCCTGAAGCATCGGGTAAAGAACTCAAATCTAGCAGCAGCGTTGGAATGTATCATCAATATCACACATAGAGATCCATAGACAGCCTTGATGAATATATACTTGATATTATGCCTGCATACCATGACGCTGGCGTCTAAGCCTGGGTCTAAGTCCACATGAGCTAGCCACAGCACGTATTCGCACCGTCATTACGCCTCTTTCTGCCATGATGAACAGGAATATGACAGAAAACACACATCAAGTCTTTTTAATGAGGATCTCCTTGCTCATGCTGGACACACTGAAAGAGCTCTTTAGCCTAGTATGAGACTTAGTGCTTGCTCTGCTGTCCAATCGAATCTCATCGAATTCCCTCTGAATAATCTCTGTGCCTCGATCACTGCCTTTATTGAAGTTCGTCATCGCGACCACCTCAGTAGTGGCTGGAGTGGATTTGGTAAAGTTTGTCGGCCACTGAGTCCTTCTTTTGGTCGTGGTGTCGTCATTGCTTTCGAGTTGGTTGAAACCCGAACTGCCAGTCACCCTGACCTCCACCTCCCGTGTAATCAAGATTTTGTCGAGATTTTTCCGTAGATGCGGCCAGAAGACCGGCAAAGCAGCTACGATCGTTGCAACGTTGACTTCGATGATGGACAAGCCGATCGCTGTGGCTCCATACCAGCTTGGGTCGAACTCGGGTTTCGTAGAGGCTCTAGTATGTATAACGACCGCGAAACGGGCAATCGAGCATATCATGACTCTAGAGAATTGGTCAGCAGAGATTCTACACCCTTCCTAATACTTCAATCGGTACTGAAGTTTTGCGGGAGTAATAGCAAAACGAGCATGTTCGCTGGATGAGACAGCTGCTACTCACATTCCCCCAATCACGTAGAGTCCGATGAGGGCCTTGCGTGATTTCTTGCCCACTTCTTCTTCATTCCACATCCCCCACGTAGACACTGGAATGGAAAGCACAGCAATGTCAAGTGCCATGTTTAAAGTTGCTTGCGAGATATACGTGTTCACAAACGTATTGACATCTTGTGAGCCGTATGCGTACCTTACGGCCTTCTCAGTCGTATTCCAGAGCCCCGAGATAGGCACGCACGGCACCCATGCGAGGAAACTATAGGTCAGGCCCCAGATTGAAGTTGCAATGATGAGGCCGATGGTGAGATGCCTCCGTTTCTTCATCAGCGCCAGATGAGCATGCTCTTGGAACAGACGGAGGTATTGTGTGAGCAGAGACAACTTGACGAAAGCAAGGGCCCTGTTCATTTAGGTCAGCATAATCGGCTGTCAACCTTTATAGAATCGTCTTCATGAAATTTGTCGGTTGGTAGAATGGTGTCTTGGAAATCACGATATTCGCTCTTGTGTTGGATACGGGGAAGACCGACATATTGTACGCGGCATTCGACCACCAGAATACCTGTATACTGTCAGCCCTAATGTTCGCTAATGTCCACTCATCTGTTAATACCAAGACCAGAATGACTTAAGGGATACTCACTTGGCTGAAATTCTTGATACCGTCGTCGCCAAGGAGAACGAGATGCTTGCCCAAGCCGACATTGACCACTTAGATAGCAGTCAGTATACTTTAGTGCTGAGCGTTGTGGGGATCTAGAAACCACAGGCGAAGAACTTACGAAGAAGCGAGCCAATAGTTGATATCCAGGTTGATGCCTGTCTTCTTCATCAGCAAGTCGAGTGATAATTGGTGTGCCCGACGAAGCTGGAGCGAGTACAAGACATACAAACAGCAGTATAATAAAGGCGTCATCTAACCCAGGACAGCATGTCACGAAAAATCTGACGTATAATCGAAAGCATGTGCAGATCGTCATGATTACCTATGTTGTTAGCATTCCCACATGTTCAAGTTTTGTACCCAGATTTGGTAGTAGCAAAGACATACCAAGCATGTAATTGCGATCCCATACATGGACTCCGCATGGTTGAAGAATGGTGTAGGATCATTGAGGTTGTCGATGGTCCCAATGGACGCGAAAAGGGACCCAGTCATGGCATCCAGTTACGAATTTTCGTCTGCCGCGTATAGTCTCGTGTCGTCTGCTGAGAATTAATTGATAGCGTCCACACCAGGAGTAACGCAAATTCAATAGAACCTGAAATGTAGCCCTGAACGGGTCCTCACGGATGAGAACTCTAGTACCAAGAGTTGGGTTCAGAAACCAAGCCTGGCCAGCAAGTACACATTGTTCATGATGAACCGCGACAGACGTCCCGAGTTAGGGTCATCAGATGTTTTGTTTCTCGGTTAATGTAGACGCCCCACCAACGACCGTTGCAATGATCCGCAGGAGGTGTCCCCAAGGGGGTGTCAGCGCTGCGCAGGTTTGAGCACGCGTCGAAGAAACGATCGTCGAGGTTTGATATCCACATTAACCGATGAACCTCTAGCAGGGACCACGGTCTAGGAAAGGTTCGAGATCCTCCAAGATTCCCCGGACTATTTATCGGCCACATGGCGAAGACTCGCATCCCCAACCGTTTTGATCTTCGCCCAGGAGCTCACCCATGTCAGCAAAAATCGACTCCCCTGGAAAAAATTCCAGTCGTCATTCGCTACTGTGTTATCTCGTGGTATTGCGCTCCGCAGTTGTCCGGCATTTGAAACGGGGGAAATGCAGGTTCGCGTCCGCTCCGCCCAAAGTTTGGTTGCCCCTGAAAGCCGACCGGAAAGTGGGTGAGCCAATACAGAACGACATCCCTGGAATACTCTTGTGTATACTAAAACAGGATTCCCATGCGCTCCTCTTGCGGGTGCAAGGGCAAGTTGTGTCTGCTTTCATAACGAGCTCCACAGCATCTGAGTGAAGATAAATGGGTATCGTGTCGCAGGCCGAAACGGGCAGTCCATCGCGAAGAAGTGGACCCCTCCTCCGTGCTCTGCTATCTCTGGATCATAGAGCGCCCAGTGCTTGTACTTAAGGACCGTGCTTTATAGAGTTCGACCCTTGCATTAAACATGACTCTACCGACGAACGCGAGATTAGTAAATCCTGTACGCGACTCAAGAAATGCTACCGGGCCGATACCAGCCGCACTCAATACGATCAAACTTCTTTCACCGGTTTCTGGGGTCGGAAGCTTCTCTTCAAGCGTAGCTTGAGTGCATTATGACATATCGTTGAAAAGCAAGGTGCCGTCTCTCCGGTATGAACACGCATGACAGCAATGCTCTGAGGGGCCTCTCTGTGCGCCCGTTCCGGCATCCGAAAACCAAGGACGATCGGTGTGTCCGGCCGGTCATGGTCTAATAAATTGGTTATGCCCTTTGATATACCACGGTCCTCAGCCCCCTTCGGTTAGAGACTATGGACGATCACGGAGCGCAGCTCAATGCCCTCAGCAGCACGCCCGCGCGCGTCCGCGGATCTTGGCAGGCTACATCGCGCGCGTTCTAAAAGCGGACGCTGTGCGCCATGCTATCGCATCGACTGTCAACGTCGAGCCCGTCGTTCAACTACAATGCGCACGCTATGATCTTAAAAAGAGGTCTTTATACTAGCCGCGTCTTCGCTGAGCAGTTTCATCCTACCCGAGCCGTCACAATGCCCGCTACCGCGATTTCAGAAGTCATGCGCGAGGTCAGCGTCAGGGTGCAGCTCATCGTCACCCTGGAGAGGACTTGCGCGACCTGCAACTCGGTCTCCTGCCGAGCATGCCCAGCCAGGAAGACCTACTGATGCTGATCCTTAGGATCCTCCAGACGCTTCTTGTAACGGCCTATTGATCTCTATGCCATATCGATGGGAAACGCGAGTGGGGTGAGCATACCTGAGGATGTAACAAGCACAAGTGCAGCCCGACAGATGCCCTACGGGTGAGTGCCGCCAGTCTCGTGCCTCTTCGCAGCGGCGGTCTGCATCGATCCCGAGCGGCGAGCCTCAATGCAGTAGAGGCGCTCACTTGGACACCACTTGATTTGCTCGCGAGCACGGCAAAGTAAACCCGGCTTTAAAAAGTTCCCTGCTTGAGATACGTGTCTCTGTTGTGTAACCCTCATGACGAATCCATGATATTTCGATGCAGATAGGCGGCGTTGCTCTCCCGCAGTTCCGCGACGACGACCTCGGGGCAGACCATCCAATCATGGTGAACATCTGATTCTCGAAAAGGCAACTTGCAAGCACGTTGAAAGACCTCGCGGGGGCCGAGAGATCTCCAGACGCTGGTTTTTGCCACACAGCCGCAACATGAACGACTTGGTAATCCAAGTGCAGTAGGAGCGGGGAAATAGCCCACCCGTCTACTGCATGAGACGAACTATTGATGTGCCGCCATTACTAAGCTGATACAGTAGAGATCGACGCCTATGGTGTAGCCTCGCTGATGAATCTAAGAAAGGCGATGTGAGGCTCCGGCAGTAGACACGACTTCTGCTGCGTCGCGCCATTGCCCAGTACATAAAAAGGGAGGCTCGGGAGGCAACTCGATATCCAAACCTCGGGTCCGGCGCTTTCCTGATCACCCAAAGACCAACAGCGATCCTAGTGTCATTCCCAGCGTCGACAAGATGAGTACAGCGACCAAGGCGACCGCGAGCAAGCCTGCTCAAGGCATCCCCTTCTACACGCCTGCCCAGGACCCTCCGGCCGGGACAGCCACGGAGCTGGACCCGGAGCACCCGCACAAGATCCCCACTCTCTTCCGGCCTCTTACCATCCGCGGCGTCACGCTCGTCAACCGCTTCGTGGTGTCCCCCATGTGTCAGTACTCGGCTGATGACGGCCACCTGACTGACTGGCACCTCGTGCACCTGGGCTCCCTGAGTGCGCGGGGGGCCGCGCTCACCATTGTCGAGGCCACCGCGGTCCTCCCCAACGGGCGCATCTCGCCCGAGGACTCCGGACTGTGGAAGGACAGCCAGATCGCGCCGCTGAGGCGCATCACGGACTCCATCCACTCGCAGGGCCACAAGGCCGGCATCCAGCTGAGCCACGCCGGGCGCAAGGCCAGCACCCTCGCGCCGTGGCACGGCCAGAGGGGCAAGCCTCACGTCGCCGGTGCGGACGTGGGCGGCTGGCCTGACAACGTGTGGGGCCCCAGCGCCATCCCGTTCTCGCACACGTACCCGCAGGTGAAGGAGATGACGCTCGAGCAGATCCGGGAGACGGTGGCCGCGTTTAGTGCTGCGGCCAAGAGGGCCGTCGAGGCGGGCTTCGATGTCATCGAGATCCACGGGGCGCATGGATATCTCCAAACCGCGTTCATGTCGCCTCTCAGCAATGTGAGCGCCCCTATGCCGGCTGTGCGCCGTTCATTGGCGGATGAGAGCCTGCTAACTCCATTGTAGCAACGAACCGATGAGTACGGGGGCAGCTTTGAGAACCGCATTCGTTTCCTGATCGAGGTCATCAAGGCCGTCCGAGCCGTCATTCCAGACACTATGCCCCTATTCGTCCGAATCTCTGCCACCGAATGGATGGAGTGGGCCGGCAAGGAGAGCTGGGATCTGCCGCAGAGTATCAAGCTGGCTCACATGCTTCCCGAGCTCGGCGTCGACCTCCTGGATGTCTCGTCGGGCGGGAACGCCTTCGAGCAGAAGATCCAGATTCACCCGTACTACCAGGTCAATCTAGCAGCCGAGATCCGCGCCAGCCTGAAGAAGACCGGAAAGAATATGCTCATTGGTGCCCTGGGCATGATCACCGACGCGGAGATGGCCCGAGATATCGTGCAGGATACCTGCTCATACACTGTGGGCGAGGACCCAGAGAAGGGCGACTTCAAGCACTCACAAGGTACCTCATCAGAGGAGCATGAGGATCGATCCAAGGCCGATGTGGTCATCATCGCCAGGCAGTTTCTGAGGGAGCCCGAATTCGTGCTGAGGGCGGCTAGACACCTCGGTGTTCAGGTGAAATGGCCCAACCAGTACATGCGTGCAGAGTGGCCAGACTCCCAGAGGGTCTGATTTGATGAGACACTCATCGAAGGTGGACACGGATTTTGCGATCACAAGTTGCTACGTCGACATGTCTGTGGAAAATGAGGATATACTATAAGGGAACTCTCTGAACGCCTATTTATATGAAAATCATATCATACATATCATTCCTGCTATCAATATCTCCCACAATATCTCCCATTCAGAAGTCGTCGCCCCACGGACTTCGTCAGCACCGAGGAGTCGGCAGAGGATGTTGCATCGGTAGATGTCTCTGCCGATGTGGACGGTGTTAGGACGCGAGATGAGGAAGCTGTTCTTATGCATCTCTGGCGAGGTAGTCGGAGCGGTGCCTTCCGCGATTTGCTGTCAATGGATGGTGCCCTTGGGCAGCGTTCGTCTTGTCCACAGGCTGCGCCGTCGAGCCACCATGGATGTTGACAATGATGGCGGACATGGCGCTCGTCCTGACAGCCGTCATAGCGGACGCCGGGACGACGTCGCTTAGGGAGCTGACGCTGCCCGCCGGTCCAGAGGTGGTCCCCGAGAGGACGGACACCCCGTCGCTGTTCACCTCAGCGACGGCACCAGGGGATCCTGTGCACACCTGCCCGGCTGCTGCCACAGCGGGAGATCCGGGAAGAGAATATGAAATCGGATTCTGCAGTCCGCCGGGATTTTGTGACCTAGAGCTCCTGAAGAGGCCGAGGATGCTAGACGACCGCCCCGGGCCGTCGCCACGCTGCGGGCCTTCGGTAGGCGGAGACTCGGGGCCTTGGCCCGCCACGTGTTGAGCGAGGTCTTGTCTTGCTCGGTGGAACATGTTTACGGCGGCGTTCAGTCGGAGTTGGTTCCTCGCCCCCTTGAAGAGGTCGTAGCCTCTGTTGCCGCTGGCGGTTTGACATTGTCTGCTCTGACGCTGAGCGATAGTCTCACGCGAATCGGAGCCGACGCCAGCGGCCTGGTCCTGACCCCTCTGCACGTAGTCGAGAGCCTCGCCAGAGTAGAAGCCAATGTCTACGATTTCTTCCTGGCGCGCGACTGGTTGTGTAGGGGAGTGGGCCCCACGATGGTTCCCGTTGGGACCCCAAGGGAGCCACCGATTATGACAGGCAGCGTTCCGGGGCTCAGAGACGGGGAGGCCAGCCCATATGCTGGGGTGGTTCTGGGCCATCTCCCGGTTGAAAGGCCTCAGCCATGTGGTCGGGTTCCGGGGTCCGTTCTGGGCTCGGCTCTGGCGCGAGCGGTGGCTGATCAGCCGCCAAAATATCAGCAAGAAGACCACAACTCTGTGCAAGACGCCATGGTTAGCCGAGATTTAGAAAGGAGGCCTGGACAATTTCGGTTCGAGAGGACTCACATGACGGCGAAACCAATGGTGGCGCCTATCCAGATCTTTTGGGTCGTGTTGAGCCCCAGGTCAGATTGTTGGTTGGTGGCCGCCACGGGGTTTTGGTTCGGGATAGGAATCGAACTCGGCTGGGATGTCTGGCTAAAGGAATACGAAGTTGTGAATGAGCAGGATGAAGAGTCCGAGGAAGTGAGGGAGGAGAGTGAAGTAGAGAAGGTAGAAGATGAAGTTGAGGATGGCGAAATGCTTCCCCCGATTGTGCTCCAGGAAGCGGGTGCTTGGACCGGTGTTGTTGTGGTCTCGGAATGCTCAGAGATCACAGGTGGCCACCACACGATCGATGTGGTTACGGAATCCATGGTGTGTGCAGTGAAAGCTGTCGTACTGACTATTACCTGTTCTTTGGTCTCAGCAGAATAGTAGATACTGGATTCTGGGAAACTTTCGCGATAGTGAAAAGAGAGCGGAATGTACTACTTCCTCTAAAAGAAGACTTGGGATAGGTTGAACAAATATATAGATACTTATTTATTCTTAATTCTCCAACCCTCTGTCAAAAAAGAATAAAGATAACCAAAATAAAATAGTCTATGGCGCATGCGGACATCCTTTGAAGAGAGCCCTTGAAAGCTACCTATTCGAGAATACGCAGGAAAGGATGCGATAACTTGTCATGGGATGAGATATTCATGCTAAGATCCCAAGCGTCCGAGCTAGGTCAGATGGGCTCATACAACGAGGTCGACATTTGAACTACCTAGACGATCGGCGGTTCTCAGAGGCCTGGATCGATAGACCAAATTATGATCCAAACACACTTTCTACTCTACTTTGACTGTTCCACGGGCCAGAATTTCAAATTTAAATTGTACCGATCACTGCATCGACTATCTCAAGATAGTATAGAGAAGAAAAAGAAGAAAAGGATAAAGCATGGATATCTGGCCAGTGTTCCCGAGGCCTTTACCTTAGCCCAGATTATAGTAATCAATTACAGCACTGGAAAAGTGCAGTATCAATTATCATTGGGCGGAAAGTTGATCTCGCACTAGGGTCGCAGCCTTCTTACTTAGTATATTCATTGGTATGACTTGGTCATCAGCGCATTGTGGTTGACCAGGTGCATTTACATAGTACGTACTATCAGTATGAATGCCTGAGAGCTCAAGGGCCGGCCCGCGATGACTTACACGTGGACTCGGCTGTCGTCCCTATTCTGCAACCGATCAGCGTACTAGGGCAGTCCCTGCCCGGAGCCTGCCCCACATGTCCCCACCATAGTTTCTTGTCAGCCGTGACGCGCCGGAGTTCAAGTTGGATTGCCAGCGACCATCACCACAGTCTGGATGGCGACCTCTCTTGCCTCTGATTGCTTCACGCGCTTGTCCGATTAGAAAACCCTGGCTGCCCGCATCTCAGAACAGTGGCCGTCATGGATATCGATGACATCCTCCGCGAGGTCGACCCCACCTTCGACGCGATCCCCCACGAGACCCGCGACTTGCAGGCTCTCACGCGTGCGTGGGTGGCCGAGCGAAGCGCCCCGGAGCTTTTGGAGTGCGGAATTCCTTCTCTCGCTTTCGTTAGTCTATATAAGTTATGTGAAGATTAACTGAACGCTGTGGCTTCCCGCAGGTGGCCAGCAGATGGCCTCTTCGAGCGCATCAACCAGCGCATCAAGGCCCAGATCGAGAAGGTCGAGGACATGACCGGCGACGTGGACCCGAAGACCAACTTCGCCCTGATCGTGATCCAGACCGAGTTGGAGCGGTACAAGTACATCGTGCGAAGCTACGTGCGCGCGAGGATAGCGAAGGTGAGCACGATTCCTTGCCTCCTTCGCGGCGAGGTTGCCAATCGTTCCTGTCATCCGCGCAGCTGGCGTCTGACCCCAAAAATGCAGATCGACAAGCACACGCTGCACTATCTCTCGACGCCCACCATGCGCGCGCGCCTCTCCGAGACAGAACTCGCCTACGCGACCCGGCACCAAGCCATGCTGCACAATCACTACCTCTCCTCGTTCCTCTCCTCGTTCCCGCCCAACCTGCAGAATCTCAATGATACCGCCGGGAACATCAGCATGATCGATGCACCCGACCTCGACACGGCGGTATTCATCCGCCTGCTGAGGGACTGTCTGGTTGAGGGGAAGGGCACAGACGAGGACGGCAGCATGGACGGCAAGAACGGAGATATCCTCATCCTGAGGTGGTCCGACGCGAAGTCTCTGGTCGACGCTGGCAACGCCGAGCTGGTATGAGCCCCACCGGCTCGCAGATTCAGGACCAAGCCCCGTTGCCCGGAAGCAGTCTCAGAAGTAGCTGCGAGCAAAGCACTGAGCAGAGGTCGAGATGCAAGCGCCGGGAATCTCGCGTCCCACGGACGATCGATGGGCAGGCGGACCTGCGACGATTTAGCAGCACAAGACAGCGTCGAGCAGAGTTCGACGTATCCGCGCCGACAGCCTTGCACCCTACGGACGACAGATGTGTCGGCGACCTGCGTTGATTCATTAGCGCAAGACAGCGAGGTCTGTACGCATATGCATCCCTACGCATATGCATTGCTCGACCGTCTGTTGATGGCATAATCGTCGAGAACCACCGCGACGGAGGTTCTTCAGTCCCCAACGCGGCGCTAGCTGCTGCCCGTGGATGTTCGGCCGAGAAACGCTAAGGTGGTGGTGGGGTATTGGCATTCGCCCGGAGCTAAGGCTAAATCCTGTAACTCCTTGAGTGTTTGAGTCGCGCGAGGAGATAACTCGGTCGGCGTCATGAGGATATAGCGTGCAGGCTTTCCTTTGTCTGCTTCGTTGTCCGTCTCTGCTCTGTTGTCCGTCTCTGTCTCCGAGAACCCCGTCTATTGACGCGAAGCCGATAGGAATGATGACAAACCTATCAGGCTTAGATATAACTATATAAATAAATGAAGGATGGCATTGGAGAGGACTCTCATCCCCATCATCAACCGACTGACTCAACTCATTCAATTAATTCGTAGACCGTGTTGGCCAGCTGAAGGGAAACCAAAATGACTTCGAAGACCATTGTGCTCGTTACCGGCGCCAACCAGGGCCTAGGTTTCGAGATCTCCAAGAAGCTTGCGACGGAGCACAGCGACTACCACATCATCATGGCCGGACGCAGGAAAGAGGCGGTCGAGGAGGCCGTCAAGAAGCTCCAGTCACAAGGCCTCTCTGTCGAGCCGCTCATCCTGGACATGTCCTCCGACGAGTCCATCGAGGCGGCGGCTAAGACGGTAGAGGAGAAGCACGGGCATATAGACGTCCTCATCAACAACGCCGGTATATCGAATGCACCCAAGGCGGCCGACGGCAAGCCCAACAGCGTCCGTGGGGAGTACCTCGACATCTACAATACCAACGTCGCCGGCACCCAGGTCGTGACCGAGGCCTTCCTCCCGCTGCTCGAGAAGTCCACCCTCACGAAGCGCATCGTCTTCATCTCCTCCAGCATCGGCTCCCTTACCTACAAGGCCACCAACGAGCAGGCGAGGAAGATCCCGTGGTGGCCCTACACCATCTCCAAGACGGCCATGACCATGCTGGGCCTGCTCTACTCGGCAAAGTTCGACGGGAGGAACGACTGGAAGATCAACATCTGTTGCCCGGGCCACTGCGCGACGAACCTGAGTAGGTCCAATCCGCGGTTTTGCGTCCCCTCTCCCCACCCTCCCCTTCTGGCGGATGACACCTCCTGTCTGGGGCCGCGTGAGATGTTCTAGGGGCACTCGCCCCGGTCCCACGCTCCCGGAGCAGCTTCCCTGGACCCTTCAGATCCGTGGAACATCTCCTGGAAGAGCAGATGCTAACATCCGTCGTTGGCTAGACAATTACGCGGGGAGGATGCCGCCCGAGCATGGGGCAATCAACGCGTGCCGGCTGGCGACGCTGGGGCCGGACGGGGAGACGAATACCTTCACTGACGTGGACGGGACAGTGCCGTGGTAGGTGGCGTGAGGGGTTGGCATGTTGAGGATTGCGACGCTTCAGAACTGCTGCAACGTGTCTGCTGCCACAAGCCTGGAGGCTACTGGCCCCGAGTGGTTGCATAGCCTCACCCTGATCTCGGGCCTCCTGTGTCTTGCTGTCAGATATCACCGGTAGATGAAAGAGTAATCGGATACAGACTGCGATCTCGAACTATCAAGCTGAGCTGTTGTGAGGCCGACGAGGCGATCCGGGTGGTCGCTCGTCTCCCGCATTTGTCCAGAGCTGGTCGTGCTGGTCTGACTCTATAGTGGCGTCCGCCCGCTAGCATTTATCCGATGTTTCAGGACTTCGCCGTCCTGGGAGACACCGAACTATAAGAATTCAAAACATTTATCGGCTCGAGCCCGAAAGGATCGCACCGAGTGCAGTAGCAATTCAGCATAGCAGGCACACATGACGCTCTGGTGCCATAAACTTCCAGCATCTAGAGATCGGATTATTCGTGCTGGCGCCAACGCCAATGCAAGCACCCGCCGATGGCACCAACCGGGTCGAGTGCATGACCCTTGCCTGCAGTGTACCATGGTATGTGTGTCAGAGAGAAAGAGAGAATATGTGTATGTGTGTGGGTGGGTGCTTGCAATATGGTCACAAATTTAGCAAGGCGCCAGCTGCCCTGCCTCTGTGCGAAGACCCCTTGCGAAACCTGCCCATCTGCCATCTCACCTCCTTCGTATCGGCGGGAGGCGGCTCTGGGCTGAGCGTGGTCACGCGCGGGATATCGGTCGATCTCTGAGACCTTGCTACCTACGTGGCAGGCGGACTGTGGTGGAGCGCAGGACAGCCAGCCTCGCTGGAGAGACGGAGAGAGAAAGTCGGTCGAGGAATACCAAGACAAGGACGGTGGATACTTCATCGTCACTGTGGACCCGGGACAGTCTGGGGACGACCAGGACGCGCCCGGGGTAGGCAGCAGCCTAGAGAGGTCGTTCAGCTGCTCGGATCCGAGGGTGGTGCTCGCTTCTCCTTATAATTTTCTGTGCAGTAAGACGTCCGGTGGGGAGAGAGCAGCCAATTTTGTTGATTACTATGGGATGGCGCCGTTGGATGGGATGGACGGCTGGACGGCAGGACGGAGATTTGATCCAGTGTGCCAGCCTCTGGGCACACGCCCGAGTGGCGCCTGCGCAGGACATAGCTAATTTTAAGGTTACCCCAATGATCGGCAGGTCAATACTGTGGGAATTGTCCCCCGACAGGGGGCCACTGGGCCACTGGGAGGCCTGGGCTGGTCTTGATCCTCCTCCCGGATTTTCCTGCAGATCCTGCTCTTCCCCGGGAAGGCATCTCCACCGAGATCCAGAGAGAGAGGTCATCCGCTTCTCGTGAGGTGTCATCAGGACCCTCAGGGCAGCTGAGAATTGGTGGTTCGTGGAACCCTCCAGACACAGGCACGGACAGGCAGCGCCCGGCGTGGCATCCAAGCACGTAGGGAGGACAAGGCGCATCGAACACGAGCCTCGCAGCTCCAGCTCCTGCATGAGCCGCTCCCGCCCTCAGCCTCCCATTGGCCGACGGGCCGATCGACGTGCCAAATCAGGACAAAGCTGCTGCACACTTAAACGAGATTTCTCGGGGTCTTGGGGCCAAGAGAAAGGAAGTCGCAGGACGCCTCCTGGCTCACCCTGCGCCGTGCCGTGGGAGGGGACGCCAAGGTGGCACGAAAAAAATCCTGGGGCGTCGAGAGAGGAGCAGGATGGAAATTATGGGTCTGGGGAGAAAGCAGAGTGACCTCTCGCGATGGGCATGCCATGGGGCGATCGTGATGTTCCCACCCCCCGGCCTCTACATTCCTCCGGGCGGACCCCCCTGCATGGTCTGTTTTATTTACTGACGAGGAACTGACTGGTTAGCCGTGGGAAGAGGGAGCATGGGCATCTACGTGTGACTTGAACACCCTCTTAAAGAAGCCGGTCCTCCTGCCCTCACGCCTCTTTCTGGGCTGATCTCCTCCTTCCCTCTCTGTTGGTAATTTGTCCCTTCTCGACGTGTCTCTGCTGATCACCTGTCGCTGCTTTGTGTTGTCTTGTGTACAAGAGGTCTCATTCACCCACACTCGCTCAACAACTTGACTGAAGAACGCCTCTTAATTGTCTCTTCTAGAAGTTCTTGATTTTACTTCAAAACAAATAAGACCGTCAAAATGCGTTTCGCTACCTTCCTCGTCGGCGCTTTCGCCCTCCTCGCCAGCGCCCAGACCACGGACAGCAGCGCCGCCTCGACGGCCGCCAGCACCACCGTGTCTAGCGGAACTACCTCTACCTCGCTCACCGCTGCCCAGTCCTCCGAGGCGGCTTGCCTCGATGCCTGCTCTGCCGGCGATGTGGACTGCCAGTCCAAGTGCATTGCTGTAAGTAACAAACTGTGACTTCAATAGCGTCCCGCGTGGTGAATCGGAAGCTTGAGCGACGAGTCTGCTGGGCTCAGGCGAGGATGGCACGTCTTCAGAGCAGCTCGTCCAGCACCTCCGAGTCTCAACACCATCACCATGAGCCGGACTCCGTCTCCCGGCGGCCGTCCAGATCGCCCAATACCGCGACCTACCTCGAGCCACCACAACTGCTGACCCAATTTTCCTCAGGTCCCTGACCCCTCCGGCTCGCAGGTGAACGCCACGACCGACTGCGTCGCCAACTGCGACCAGGGCAACGGCACGGCCAGCGACAACGCCGCCTATGCGGACTGCGTCCAGACCTGCATCGGCCAGAACTACTTCACCTCCACCGGCACCCCCTCCGAGACGACAGGCGCCTCTGGCTCCTCCGGCTCCGCCGCTTCTGCCTCCGCTACTGGGACCTCGACCGCGTCTGGCAGCGACTCGTCTTCCTCTGGCACCAGCACCGCGACCTCGTCATCGTCGTCGTCGTCCTCGACAAGCAGTGCTGCTGATGCTGTCCGCGTTGGTGTCACCGGCGCGAGCCTCTTTGGGCTGTTGTTTGCTTTTATGGCTTTGTAGGCGGATTGAGAAGGTGAATGATTGGGTCTGGGTACTGGATAATGACGAAGCAATGCGGGATGGGACGGGTATTGGATATAGGTATGGGATATGGTACGAAAGTACCGATAATCATGCAGTAAGACTGTAGAACCAAAAACAGACCACCGTCGTGGTAATAATGAGACTAATGTCGTCTCCCGCAACCCTCTATAACTTTTTTGCTTTTACTGTGTAAATCTTTCGATGCGCCTACCGTCGAGACCTTGACTTTTGCTCATTATTTATGATACCGATGATGACCAATATTTAAAGAAAATTGACTCAATGACGAACCGCACTCTTAATATGGAGGGTTGAGAATGTGCGCTACCTTCACGGCCACATAGCTCGGATCTGCACCACGCACAAATGACTATGGATGCTTTGAATGCTTGTGCCCTCGTGTAGCGGACTTGGTTCGAGGATGCCGGAGCGACACATTGTCATTAAGTCATCTCATGCCTTCAGCGAGTTCGTAGGCAGCGTCGGCTCGATGTCCGAGACCCACGGTATGCCGAGCTTCTTCATCTCGACCGCAAGATGAAAGAGGTAGTCCAGACTATGGCAGAGTCAAGTCAGTCGTGATCCGCATTCTAAGCATTCGGACTGGGCCAAGGAGTACAAGACGAGGAAGTCAACCCACATACCTCTCACACTGCGTCTTCGCATGCGCGACACTGTTCCCCCAGACATAAACCCCATGTCTCCGGACCAGCACGGCATACGCATCCGGGTACCGGTCCATGGCCTCCTCCATGAACTCCGTCAGGTCCTCCTCGTGCGCCGTGTTCTCGATGACGGGGATCCGCAGCGTGTCGTGGTACCCCAAGTTCCCGACCTCGCCCTGCGGGTACCCGCGCGCGAACCCCTTGATCTGCTCGATGTTGTTGATCCGGAACTCCTTGTCGAATCCCCGACCCTGCTGCTCGAGGATGAGGGTGACGAGCACCGCGTACGGACTGTGGGTGTGGATGCAGCACCGGGCGCCCCGGCGGGCGAAGGCGCTGAGGAAGAGGGGAGTGCACTGCGAGGGCTTGAAGGTCGGCGGCGAGCGCAGGTAGACGCGGGAGCTCGGGCGGATGGGGCCCTCGCCCTGAGTGGAGGCCTGGTGCTTCTCGAGGGTCTGCGGTAGGGAGAGGACGTAGAGGTCGGAGGGCTTCATGAGCTCCTTTTGCACGCCGGAGGGGGCTATGTAGACGAGCTCACTGGGAGAAAGAGTGTCAGTCTACGAAGCAGGCCGGCCCAAAAATACACAATTTGGGGAGGGGGGGCATAGATTGTGCTGGGTTGCCCTACTCATCACGTATTGAGGCGCCGCCACCCGTGCCCGTCACCCAGCCCAAGGTCCAAAACTTTGCGCATAGGGCGGGGATGAGGTTGGCGGGGTGGTCTGGGTCGTCCGAGCGGATGAGCTCGTCGTTGCTGCTGCTCATCTTGTCTCGCTAAAGCTTTCGTACACCTCGGCCGCTGGCTATCCTTCGCCAACCTCTTGAAAGTGTCTTGTTGTCCGAAATAAGGAGACCCGTCAAAGTCTCTTGTGATCGTCGAGAGAAATGAACCGAGCCGACCTGATCTGGTGACAGGTGTTGTCACAAGATGAGAGCCGCAAGACCTCCGTCAAGCTGTCAAATATCGGTAGAAGCGTTGACTCGCCCTATCTTACCCCATATGCCCCAGTATGGATATCGGAGCCGTTCCCGGCCGGAGCACGTCACTCCGGGCCCCCTCCGCGAAACATTGTCTCGGCAGGCATACCAAGTGCACTCGACCGAAGATGTGTTTCAGACACGTGGGCTTGTTGTCATCGCCTGTTGGACTGTACGTTTAAATGTCTGTCAATTGGCTCGTCTGGTAATGCAAATGAAGACGTAATTGCTTTACAAGGGACTGAAGTAATCCCCATAGTCAGTTCCATGTAGAGGCTGCAGGAAATTTCCGACATAATTATGCAGAAGTGATTGCATAGTGAGGATGTCGTCAGAACTGCAAGCATGTGAACTCTCAGCTTCGGGCCCTGATGAATGTCCTTCACATTCTGACCATAGGTGTCCCGAGCTGGTTTCTGTTCAATTGGCCCAAGACGATGTGAAACAGCTGTCAGCCTTCGGCCCGCAGCGAACAATGTGAGGCATGCAGCCTAGGATCTTCATGCAGTCGACGAGGCTGGGGAGATGTCATCATATGATGCATGTGTGCCTCCAACTGCAGTTCTTTGTCTGCTCCAAGCCGACGGTTAAGGACAGCTTGCACAATGGCAAGACAATAATAGATTGATTTCACTGGCAGTCGGGTTCCTGCTTCACGCTGTTACATTGAAGCGTTTCCCGGAATTACCGTGCTGCAGAGTATGAGGCAGGGGCTGCGTGCACCTTCACAAAGATTCACGTCGAACTTTCTAAGAAGTTCTCTCCGGGTGGGCCACGGGTCTCGTGGTGAAGGGTCTCAGCCGCTGGAGAGGCGGCAGCTAGCACTGCTCAGGCCATTGCCAGGCACCTGCTGGGTGAGGGGGGCTCCCAAGATCCCCGCATTCAATAAAGCAGTGGCCCCCTGGGCGCCCGTGTGGCCCCTGCACCACGATCCATGTCGCCTGCCCGGACGGGGCAAGGTTGGAGCTGCATTCAATTTTTGGGGAGCTTCAACCGCCAGCGTGTCCTTTTTCCCACCGGCGACACCTGAGCCCCGAGGATAAATCCAGTCCAACTTCATCTCCGGCACGATCAGCCAGTCGTCTCCCGCACCGGTCTCACTTCTTCCCCTACTCGAGCTCTGGGAGCAGTATCTTTTTTCTTTATTCCTTCTTTGGCCAGCCCCCTCCTCATCTGTCTCTGTCGACGGGCCTTGTCTACACGCAAAGAGGAAAGCTGTCTCTGCCGACCTGTTGACTGCACGCCCGACAGCATACCACATCGTCCACAGCAGCCATCACCATGAGGTTTACGCCCTTCATTGCCGCGGCCATCCTGGCCTACGGCGCTGCTGCTGATGAGGCTCAGAAGCCCCTCGGTGACGAGAGCTCCTCATCTGCCGCTGAGTCTGCCACCTCTGTCGACGCTTCTCTGCCCACCTTCACAGTAAGCTCAAACCCCCACCCCCTCCTCCCCCAGGACGCCCTATGACGGTGCCAGCTCAATTGCGCACCAATCCCCTGCGCTGCCTATGATCTTGTTTATGATCCTGCATGCACACGGCAAAACCGACAACACCCTGCAACAGAGAGCTGACTGAATGAATCCTCTAGCCTACCACCATCAAGGCACCCTTCCTTGAGCAGTTCACAGATGACTGGGAGCAGCGATGGAAGCCCTCTCACGCCAAGAAGGACATGAAGGACACTGGCAAGGATGAGGAGGAGTGGGCCTATGTTGGCGAGTGGGCTGTCGAGGAGCCCACTGTCTTCAAGGGCATGGAGGGTGACAAAGGTCTTGTGGTCAAGAACCCCGCCGCTCACCACGCCATCTCCGCCAAGTTCCCAGAGAAGATTGACCCCAAGGGCAAGACCCTCGTCGTTCAGTACGAGGTCAAGCTCCAGAGTATGTCCAGACAGCTATTTCTCCGTCGTCCGGTCTAACCTTGACTGACTTGTGCAACAGAGGGCCTCGAGTGCGGTGGTGCCTACATGAAGCTCCTGCGCGAGAACAAGGCTCTCCACCAGGACGAGTTCTCCAACACCACACCCTATGTGATCATGTTCGGTCCTGACAAGTGCGGTCACAACAACAAGATCCACTTCATATTCAACCACAAGAACCCCAAGACTGGCGAGTACGAGGAGAAGCACGTCAAGTCTCCCAACGCTGCCCGTATTGTCAAGACTACCGAGCTCTACACGCTCATCGTCCACCCCAACAACACCTTCGCCATCGAGCTCAATGGTGACCAGGTCAAGACGGGCAGCCTCCTCGAGGACTTCATTCCTGCCGTCAACCCCCCTGAGGAGATCAACGACCCTGATGACAAGAAGCCCGAGGACTGGGTTGATGAGGCCCGTATCGCCGACCCCGACGCCAAGAAGCCCGAGGATTGGGATGAGGATGCCCCATACGAGATTGTTGACGAGGAGGCTGAGATGCCCGAGGACTGGCTCGTCGATGAGCCTCTCACCATCCCCGACCCCGAGGCCCAGAAGCCCGAGGACTGGGATGACGAGGAGGATGGTGACTGGATCGCCCCTACCGTTGCCAACCCCAAGTGTTCCGAGGTTTCTGGCTGTGGCCCCTGGACCAAGCCCATGAAGAAGAACCCCGACTACAAGGGCAAGTGGACCGCGCCGTTCATCGACAACCCTGCCTACAAGGGTGTCTGGGCCCCACGCAAGATCAAGAACCCCGACTTCTTCAACGACACCACCCCTGCCAACTTCGAGCCCATCGGAGCTATCGGCTTCGAGATCTGGACCATGCAGAACGACATCCTCTTCGACAACATCTACATCGGACACTCGATCGAGGACGCCCGCAAGCTCGCTGACGAGACCTTCCACCTGAAGCACCCTGTTGAGCAGCTGGCTGAGCTGGCCGCCGCCCCCAAGAACGACGACAAGCCCAAGTCTCCCTCTGACCTCAAGTTCCTGGACGACCCCGTCCTCTTTGTCAAGGAGAAGGTTGACCTCTTCCTGACCATTGCCCAGAAGGACCCCATTGAGGCTATCAAGTTCGTTCCTGAGGTTGCCGGTGGCATCGGTGCCATCTTCATCACTCTCGTCGCTGTCATCGTTGGCGTTGTCAGCAGCCTGGGTGGCTCTGCCCCCGCTGCTGCCAAGAAGGCTGCCGCTGATGCGAAGGACAAGGCGGCTGAGGCCAAGGACAAGGTTGCTGCGGCCGCTTCCTCTGGAGCTGAGGCCGTCAAGGACACCACCACCAAGCGTACCACCCGGAGCCAATCGTAGGTTGACAAGGTGAAGCCGGGAAGGATTGGGAGCAATGATTATTGAGGGGCGGCTGCTGGAGGCTCGAGATAGGGTCTTATATCTCTGAAGTCCAAAACGGAAAAAAAAAAACAGGATGCTTTTCGCACAGGGCAGGGTCTGAGCACGGCGTAGAAGGTGTGTATTTTTAGGTTTCGCAGGAAATATGGACTTTTCAAAATTTTTCCGAGTGCCTCCCCCTGCCACGACGAATTGATTCCTCCCGTCTTGACACTGCTCTCGCGAACCTCCAGTGAGCTCCGTCCCGTCCCCTGATGAACTGCAGCCAAGCGTGAGGCGCCTCAGACGGCGGAATTGCCACACTTGACCGGAGGAAAGCAACCGACTGATGGTCCAAGCTCCAGTCCTCGAGACCCTGCCACAGGCCCTGCCACCGGGCTCTACTAGAGCCAGACTGTCCCGGTCTTCTGAAAGCACCGAGACCAGACCGGGCCGGTTCGGTCAATCTCATTAACAATGCCATTACGAAGCTGATATGATATTCTCCGAGGATGGTGATACCCGCGGGATCCGGCAATCGGCGGCATACAATAGCAGGGATGGGCTCTGGCCATTGGGGATATACTGGACGACTGGCACTGACTGGGTAACTATTACGTATGGAGCCTCGAGCCCTCGACTTCCCCGCATTGGAGCATTGGAGCTCTGGGACCCCTGCTCCCTTATCACTCGCTCAGCTCTGCCGTGCTCAGGTCGCATCTCACATTCAAAAGGGCGGCCAGCCATTGGATTTCGGATCATGGTCGGAGTCGGTCTTCCTCCGCTTTCTGGAATTCTTGGACCAGCCTTCGCGTTGACGCCGTGAAGGTTCTCTCGAGAGACCCGTTGTAGATATTGTGTGGTGGTCTATCCTCCTCCTTCTGCCATCCGTCTCATCACAGTCATACCAATGCGCCGTTTATTATCCAGCAGCATTTCTGCCAGCGCAGCGCGCTCAGTCCATGCAGCAAGCCGCAGCAGGTCGGCCCCCCTCCTCCTCTCATCTTCTGCAGCCTCTTCCGCCGCCAGGATGGCTCCCTCGTCGTCCTCCAGTGCCGTGAGGAGGATACACGCCACCGCGGCACACCTCAACCCGGCCCTGGCGTCCACCGCAACCTCCTACCCGACGACTCACGAGAAGATAGCCGAGGTGACCAACACGCCCTACTTCGTGGACAATGAGTTCCGCCCCTCGTCCACAGACCAGCATATCCCCCTGTACGACCCGGCGACCAACAACCTGGTGACCCGCGTCCCGCAGATGACGGATGCCGAGCTCGAGGCCGCGGTCGCGAGCGCGGAGAAGGCCTTCCCGGCCTGGCGGAACACGAGCGTCCTTGCCCGGCAGCAGATCATGTTCAAGTTTGTCGCGCTCATCCGGGAGAACTGGGATCGTCTGGCCGCGAGCATTACGCTAGAGCAGGGTAAGACGTTCGCGGACGCCAGAGGCGATGTCCTCCGAGGCCTGCAGGTGGCCGAGGCGGCATGCGGCGCCCCCGAGCTGTTGAAGGGCGAGCTGCTGGAGGTTTCGAAGGATATGGAGACGAGGACATACCGGGAAGCGTTGGGCGTCACGGCTGCTATCTGCCCCTTTAGTGAGTATCACCAACAACCGCCTGTTCATGCGACTGAAGTGGTGTACGTGTGTTAACCAGCGGTTCCCACAGACTTCCCCGCCATGATCCCCCTCTGGTGCATCCCCATCGCCACTGTCACAGGCAACACGCTCGTGCTCAAGCCCTCGGAGCGCGACCCCGGCGCGGCCATGATCCTCGCCGAGCTGACCCAGAAGGCTGGCTTCCCCCCCGGCGTCGTCAACATCGTCCACGGTGCCCACCGCACCGTCAACTTCATCCTCGACCACCCGGCCATCAAGGCCATCTCGTTCGTCGGCGGCAACAAGGCCGGCGAGTACATCTTCTCCAAGGGCTCCGCGAACGGGAAGCGCGTGCAGGCGAACCTCGGCGCCAAGAACCACGCCGCCGTCCTGCCGGACTGCAACAAGAACCAGTTCCTCAACGCCGTCGTTGGGGCGGCCTTCGGCGCCGCGGGACAGCGGTGCATGGCGCTGTCTACGCTGGTCATGGTCGGCGAGACCAAGGAGTGGCTGCCTGAGCTGGCCGAGCGCGCCAAGGGGTTGAGCGTCAACGGCGGGTTCGAGGAGGGTGCGGACCTGGGGCCGGTGATTTCGCCGGAAAGCAAGGCGCGGATTGAGAGCCTCATCGCCTCGGCGGAAGAGGAGGGCGCCACGATCCTGCTGGATGGGCGGGGCTACAAGCCCGCCAAGTATCCCAACGGCAACTGGGTCGCCCCGACAATCGTCACCAACGTCACCAAGGACATGAAGTGCTACCGTGAGGAGATCTTCGGCCCCGTGCTGGTGTGCCTCAATGTAGACACGCTCGACGACGCGATCGACCTGATCAACTCGAACGAGTACGGCAACGGCGTGGCCATCTTCACACGCAGCGGGCCGACGGCCGAGACGTTCAGGAAGAACATCGAGGCGGGGCAGGTCGGTATCAATGTGCCGATCCCCGTGCCGCTGCCCATGTTCTCCTTCACCGGAAACAAGAAGAGCATTGCAGGCGGTGGCGTGAGCACGTTCTATGGCAAGCCCGGTGTGAACTTTTACACACAGCTCAAGACTGTCACGGCGCTGTGGAGCGCAGCCGATGCGATTAGTAAGAAGGCGGATGTCGCTATGCCTACGCATAGCTAGATTGGTTCGGCTACAAATTAAGGTTACTGTACATAGCAGAAAATGTTGAGACTGTCTAGGTGCTTAAACGCAATGCTAGGGCTTGATGGATCGACCGTGCTCGGTCCTCTCCCACACGTCCCTTCTGTTGAGCCAGGTTTTGCTATTACGTCTCCGTCATACCAAGGAGGCTATGAGCTATCTCAAGATAGGACAAATTCGATGTAAATGATTCTGTTGCCATTTCGTCATATTTCGAGAATAGAGGCGCGTTGCACTGCCTGCTAAGACGTTGTAACCGGACGACCGGCGAGTGTCGGATATAGTCCAGGATGTTCCCGCCTCAAGCTGCCTGACTTATACCGTACAAACTAAGCATACCATTGACGTGCTGCAGCACTACACCAAACGGGCAGCATCACTCGATGACCATTCACAGCCTCTGAGGGACGTGGGATGCATGTTTATAACCCTCCCAATAAGCAGAATCAGTTTCGTCAAAGAGTCGTCCAGTCAGCCAGCCAAGCGGCCCCGCACCCTCCGAGTCAATCCGGCCACGACTGTGAGATCGAAGGCCGGGATTCATCACGAGGCTCTTAGGAAAAGTGTCAGGCTGACAAGCCCCATGGTGGGCTCGAAATAAAGGCATCGGAATACTACGCGCGACGGCAGGGGCAGAGGTGCGTCATCTCGTTAGCGCGCGACCTACGAGGGGTGGACAGCGCTGCGGGCGGCAAGCCAACATGGAGATCATCGACCTGCCCCACGACCTGTTCCTGCTCATCGCCGTGCACCTGTCCGCTCGGACTGCCGTGCTCTGCCGGCGGGTGTCTCGGAGATGGCAGGCCTCGTTCACGGAGCAGGACCTGAGCCTTCAGCTCCTGAAGTGGCATTTCCCGAGGTGCCGCGAGATGCGGCTGGCATATACCGCTGGGGATGGTGAGTTCGCGGCGACAGCCAGCATGTCTGCGACGGACGGAGACGCGGAGGAGGACGAGGTCCAAGATTTACGACGGGGCCCAGACTGGACACGGACCTTCGCCCTCGTGGCCAGCAGATACCACCACCTGCGCACCGCCACGCTACGCTCCATCGAGAAGATCCGGCTCGGCACCACGGGCCCGGACCAAAAGGAGCACTTCTACCCCGTCGCGACGTGGGACCGCTATCTCAGGCTCGACGACAAGGTGGCGCCGTTCCACTACCCGGACCCGAGCTGGTGTTATGACCAGGAGGGCGGGGCGCTGGTCTATCGCGTCCACCGGGACGACGTCGTCAACGAGGTCCGGGAGTACTTCTACCCGTGGCGCCTCCTCGACCTGGAGAGCCGCGAGGCCGTCGAGGTTCCCTTCCCCAATGACGATGACAGGATCGTGCGGCGGGTGCGGCTCGCGGACGGCGTGCTGGTGTTCGAGTGGTGCGAGCGGCTGGCGTACCATCAGCTCAACGACCGCGAGGAGTGTCACCGGCACTACGTCTCCGCCTTCGATGTGAGGCGCACGCCCACCGCCTCAGGAGGAGGCGGAGGAGGCTGGGAGATCACGCCCCGCGTGGACTTCAAGCTCCACTTCCTGGGCCTCCCCCTCAACGCCCAAGACCGCTTCCTCTCGGCGCACACGAGCACGCACTACGCCGTGTACGTCTGGCAGCCGAACCGCTCGCCGTGGGGCGAGGACGACCCGATCGAGTCCGTCGTCGTCTGGGACATATCGTCCCCGGCAGCGCCGGCGAGGATCGTCAGACGCATGGCGTGGTCCGCGCTCGCGTTCTACGGGGTCCGCCAGCGGTCGACGCCGCGGCTGACGGGGCTGGGGCTGGACGGGCGGAGCCTGTACTTCGTCGAGGAGGAACACCGCTGGGCGCGGGGCGGGCACAGCAGCCTGAACCCGCCGAGGGTGCACCTCGTCAGGAGCACGGGGGTGCCAGTCATACCCGGGCCCGCCGACGGCCCTGCTGCGGGTGGCGGCGGCGGGCCGGAGGACGAGCAGGTCGTCCAGGGCCCCCGCTGGCTCGACCAGTGCGGCGCAAACGGCGACGTCAACCTGTCCTTCTGCTCACGGCTCGATGCCCCCTCCGCCCAAGGGCCCCTGGCTGGTACCAAGACCACCATCGCCAGCAGCTTTCGCAGCACTAGCACCAGCAACATCACCACGTCACCCGGTATCTGGAACGGCTCCGCCCCCTCGGCACACCAGACGCCGGCAACCCTCTTTCAGGCGCTCGACGCCTCGCTGCGCGCCGCCCCGGCCCGCTGGCCGGGCTGGGCCCCCTGCTGGCGCCACGAGGAGTTCCCGTACCTGACCGTGAGCGAGGCGGTGGACTTCCGGGCTGGCGTGAGGGTGGCGGCGCGGCACTGTTTCATGCTCGAGACGCTGAGCGTGCACGTGCGGCCTTCGCTGTCGGTGAGGGGGGTGCGTGGAGTTGGAGGTGCAGCTTCGTCGTCGGCCTCGTCGTCGTCGTCCTCAACCGCTGGTGGGGACGGTGGCCGGGACATGAGGGGCGGGAGTATCGATACGCGTCTGAACGGCGGGCTGGGAGCCGTCAACGGCAGCCGCAAGAGAGCACCCGGGCCTACCAGAGACGGTGGAAGCAGGAAGGCCGGGAAGCATGAGAGAGATGGCAACGAGGAGGTCCAGTTCGCAGATGAGATGTGGGATGAGCTGCTAGGCAAGGGCTTCATCTGTGGGAACGAGAGGTGGCTCGTTGGGGAGGACAGGGAGGGGCGGATCACGATTGTGAGGTTCTAAAGGGGCCCGTCGAGCATAGGAAATTAATAGATTGGTCAGTGTAGCTCGCCCGCAGGCGCTCCGTTGTATTGCGATCTCTGGCACTACTTTGGTTTCATCCCCAACCCGACCACCCCCAGCCAGCCGGGGCTTTCTCTGCACATACCCGCCTGGATGAAGAGCGTAGAAGGCGGAGATCATGCAGGTGCTCAAGCACAGCCGCTTCTCTGTACGATGTCAGAGTGCGCCTTGACGGGGTGTTCATGCATGACACCGATCAGACAACGGGCGAATTATAGTCCTTTCAATGTCTTCGTTGATTTGGTTGTGCGAGGGAGTTTGCGACAGCCCGTCTCACGAGCGTCAACGATGTCTACTTACCAGCCGCAGGACTAGTGCTCGTTCGTTCTGATATATTCCAAGCACTAAGACTTATAGACGATGTGTGTTGGTTATTTACAGGCATCTTAGGAGCCTAGACTTACCGGCGTTCTCTAAATTCGGCCACCTATAGATCACAGTTCTAGTATCGACCCCCCGGCAGCCTGAGAAGACCACCATAAGAACTTTAGATAGGAAGACTGTGAGCATATTCGGCCCCGACTTTAAAGCCTCTCCGAAGGCCGCCTAAATGTGAGAGAGGTAAGTCATAGTAGGAGTCCGTCTACTGGTTGAGCACAGATACACAAGGACCCACAAAGGCGCGAGATACCTGACCTCGCCGACGGAACCGAGACAGAGTACGCCTCCGAGCGGGTAGCAGATGGTTTCCGTCCACATGCAGAGCATCGTCATGATCATACCTAGACGAGCAGATACCCACACCGTTCTATAGAGCTTGAACTCTGGTCCCTCGGGAGCGACCCGGTAGGGCGATCGCCTGTCTCTGTAGGGCTGTTCGGTTCAACATCCCTGGCTGCCTTCCTGCTGGACTTCCTGCGAGGGATAGAACGCACGCTGGCACGCTGGGTCTCTCATGTGTCGAAAGCCCTGCTGTTGAAAGCCTCACGAGTCCGAATCGATGTAGGCCTCCGCCCTCCACTGGTGAGGGTAGCGATGCGAGCAAATGGAAAACAAATGGTTCTCTCAGGTCTCAAGAGACTGGAACTGCAATGGTCTTTCTTACCTTGACGGGAGAATGTGGTGAAAGAGATGCCAGTGGCCACACCAAGGCTTGGGAAGAACCCATGGGATCCTAGACCACCGCTTCTCTGCATCTTATGTGCCTATGATCAGCACTAAAAGGACTCACTTAACCAAATCTTGTACTCATTTAAGTTTTTTTCTTTTTTCTTTTTTATTCTTTACGTTCTTTCTTGCCTTCTTGCCACACTCACTATGGAGGCTTGACAGAAGGCAGACCAAACGAAAGGCCAAGTATGGCTAGTGGCTACTGCTGTACAATATGTACAAATATCTAAGTGAGCATGCAAATAACTCTGCTTCGGTCACTCGATGCTATCCAACTTCAGCGATACGCGCGCGCAAGTACGCTAGGCGAACCACCGCCACCGTACCAATGCTTCAACGAAGTATATGCTCGGTAGGCAGTACCAAGTGATGTGATGTAGACAGCCTCTCACACTAAAGCGGTCTTCTCAATCTACGCGGGCGATATTCCAGCAGACCCTTCACAGGGCTTTTGTCCAACCTTCGTGACCGTGAACGTTTCCTTCCCTCTTCAAGAGTGGTGTCGACTCACAACAGACGAGGCAAAGGCCAGCCCGGCAACAAGCATCATCGCTTTCGGTAACCTAGAAGCAATCCCATCATCTTCTGGGAGGGTGGTCTGTCCACTGGCCGGTATGGTCTCGGCCTGGGCCTTCATGCTCCTCTCTTGCTTCTTGAGTTCCCGACTCTGCTTCTTGTCCAATCTGTGTGTCTTGGTCGCGGACTTGCTCGAGCTGGCGCTCTTTTCGTGTTTGAGGAGGACGACTTTGCGTGGCGATAAGGACCTCTCGGGCCCATCAACGCAGAGCTCCTCTACATAGCCGTCTGCTGCCTGGTTGGACTTCTCGATATCCTCACATTCGGGCTTGGGGCACTTGGTCACACGTGCTGCAGACGGCAGATCAAAAGCATGAGTACCGGTGAGCGCGGTGCGGATCCCGAGTTCGGCCCACCGAGGCTCGTGAAGGCCGAGGAGGCCTGCAGTAGGGGCACCAAGGCGCTTGAGAGAATGCGGCCCCTCTTCGTCGTCCTCTTCGCTCTGGCAGGAGACAGTAGGAGACAGCTTGATCGTGTCGACGGAGTCACTTGATTGTCGCCCGCTGGACAGGTAGTCCTCCCAGGAGGAGGAGGATGACCGGCCAGCTCTGGTATTGCCAGTGGTGTTAGATGTGGTGCGGCTGGCTAGGATGGGTAAGGAAGGTAGCAGCTGGGCGTTACCCAGGCCGACTTGAGCTGAGTAAAGATGCGGGTTGGAGACTGATCGCGAGCTTCTGGTGGTCGGGGCCGAGAGTTCAGTTTCGGACAGACCGACGGGCTCCGGATCTGCTGTCGGGACCGGGAGTGCGGCACTCTTTGGGGATTCGAATTCGAATTCCTGGGAAGGATTCTCGGGCCCTCCCGCCGACAGCGATTCTCGGGTAGCGGTCGAATCGGATGCATCAGCATCTCGAGCGCATGTGTTGTCCGACGGCCCCGGGGCGGGCGCCCATTCCGGCCCAGCCAGAACAGCACTAGGGTCCAAGATAGAGTCCACCGTATCAGAATCAAAGTCAAAGGTATCCTCAACGATTGGTGAGAGGATGTGCTTTTGCTCAAATTCCTCGGAGAAAGATTCGCTCGCTCCCGAACCTGTGCTGATATCGATCCCGGAGTCCGAAAGGGAAATGTAATCGTCAGTCTCGGGGCCACCGGACATCCCCATGAGCTGCTCTTGCGTCTCGGTCACGGTTCCATCCCCGACCGGACCCGAGTGTTGAATCGTCTCAACATTGATCGGGCTTTCTTCGTCTGGCTCGAGCGAATCAGACGCAGTTTGAGGCAGCTCAGGCTCTGTTGCCGCGCAGCTCGAAACGCTGCCCGAGCTTGTCGATGCGTTGCTCCCCAGTTGCTCGGCTGGCATCAGCGATTCTGGCTCTTCAACCGTGCCGGTGGTCTGGGCAGGGGGGTTCTGATCTGGCTGGCGAGATACGCTGCTATTTCCATTGGCCAGCTCATCATCCTCGAGCTCTGCAACTTGGTCCATTGACCCTTGGCTCGTTACTGTCGACGAGCTCAAGGCCTCTCCCGATGAGCCGTATTCGGCGGCAGCCACGCCGACCTCGCTATCTTCATAGCTCTTGTGTGTCTCATAGCTAAGAACGTCCTGGTCCTCAACGCAATGTAGCAGCCAACCTTTAGTAGGGATGTCTTGTGGCGCGTTGTCGACGTTCTCGGGCTCAGCTGGTTCTGCCGTGACCGGTCTCGGGCAGTCGGGTTCGCTGTCGTGCTCGCCAATAATGATTTCTGGTATATTCAATGTTTGATGAGTAATATCGTGTGGACTCGGCTTGCGTGAAGTCGCAGGGTCTTCAAGGAGCTCGGGCTCTGTGGGTCCCTGCAGATGGCGGTGAGCAAGAGGCGTCTTTTCGTCACCGCTCGGCGTCATGAGTGCCCTTGGGGTGTCCACCGGAGCTGCGTCTGCACGACCAGGTGTCACAGGATGGCCGCTCGGTAATTTATCTGTTTGAGCCACCGCAGGCTTCGGTCCCACGAAGCGCTCGACCTCCGGGAAAGTTGTGCTGCTCGGAGCCGAATTATCCACCATCCACAGAGTCGAAGGCAGATGGGTCTCCGAGCCGCTCATCAGCGCGGGATTGCGTCCGAAGGGCGAGGAGGATCGCCGAAAGTTTGGTGTGATGAGCATGCGCTGATCTGGTGTGGATGCGTCACTCTCGGTGAGTGCTGGCATTGAAGAATGTGTCGAACTCGAGTCTGTATCGTAATCCGATCTCTTCAGCGCCGGAAAGACCTCAGCAGCGGGCTTCAGACCTGGAACGTCACCGCGGCCAGAGGCGGACTCCGGTCTAGTGTCGTGGGTGACAGCCGGCAGCCTCAACTCGATGGCTGGCCCTACCTTGGCTGTGCCACTACGAGCCTGATTACGATCATCGAAACCCAGACCAACGGCTGGATCTTGCACCTTAACAGCCATGTCGCTCTCACCTTCGCTCTTCTCCTTGTACCTTGCAGGTACAAGCGGGAAGGCTCTCGAAGACTTCCTGATCGGAACTTCTGGAGGGGTTGCTGGGTGCGTCGCAAATTTCGCTGGAGTTCCGGGAGCCACCTGATAAGAGATGTATGATGCTGGTGTACGAGGGGTATATGGTCGACTTGGGGAGTAATAAGAGCGGGTGTGCCGAAGTGGTTGTTCTGGCGTACGTGGTATGTCGGGCACATCGTCGAGATTGCAGGTATCCCTGCAAATCATGTCGATGTCTCGCTGAATCCGTATCTTCAACCTCGCGAGGAGCATGTGCTGCTGGTCTCGGCCCGAAATGGAGTTGTCCGGAACAGGTGTCTGCTGGTGATCGCGAGCAATGAGCGCTTTGTCGAATATGAGATGTCCGCGCTTATACGCGATCATTTGGATTGCAACGTCGTGCGCTCGAAGAACGTCTTTCACTCCAGTTCGTATCCGATCCAGCAGGGCCTCGATGCCGCGCCGGCTGTGGCTCTGTCTACCATCAATGATGAAGCGGGCACAATTCTTCAGATGCCAACCATGACCTATCAGTTCGGCGATTCGGAAGTCAAAATCGTGAAGCTTCTCCACCTTCTTGTCGGTCCTATCTCTGAACTGTTGAAGACGGGCCGAGATCTTGCTGACGAAATCATCACAGTCTTGTCCGTCTAGATGTATGGACAATCGCAGCCTGTTGTGGATGCTGCGATGCAGGTGCTCATACACTGGCCCGAGGTTATTAACCACGCGAAGCTCAACATCGAATGCATTCTCGTCGATATGCTGACAGTCACAGTCCGGGACCCCGTCATATCCATCGCAATTCACATGCTCGAGGCCAAAGGTGCTCTTCCTCTGGTCGAGTACGTCCTGAACAGTCATGTGCGCCTGCCACAACAGCTCCTCGCCGAAGCCGACATTAAGAGGCGAGGTCTGACTGCTGTCAAACCTCAGTGTCTTTGTGATCTCGGACCGGCACTGTGCAGGGTCGCTGCTCTTGAGGGTGAGCTCCAAGAAGTAGCCGGGTACGAACTCCCACGTTTGCGAGGAGTTTATGAACAGCCCTCGTGGGATGCACCTGAGATCCGGAGGACCTGTGAGGGAGGGCGTGAAAGTCTCTGGCTTGTCAGGAAAGCAGTTGTGAGCAGGATCATCCGTCCACTGAAACTCCGCGTCGTGGCGTCTCAGAAACATGCCGACGATGTCGTGGGTCGATCGCAGTACATCCATGGCCGAGATGCTAGTGAGGGGATGCTTCTGGTAAGACTCGAACGCTCTCTCTGCCCAAGTGCCGAAGTGTCCCTTTCGGTGGATGCTGAACGTCAGCTCGAAACGGAGTGACTTTGGCCCCTTGTGAAGGCATTGTGTAGGGTTGAGGGCATTTGAGTCCCTGCGGGTGATCAGTTCTTCACTGCAGTGTTGGATCCTCCGCAGCAGGCCTCGACATATTCGATCGGTGGGAGTAAACGACTGTGAGCTGAAATAGGTTCTGTCGTAGGCGGATCGGATGGCAGAGTCGTGAAATTTGATGTGGACGTGTACAGCAAGTGGTGCTTCCCAGGCGAAGCCGCGGTGCTCCTCCTCGACAGGTGACAGCAGCGCAGACATATCCGGTATCATCTCGTGCCTGACTGAGTGGTGGAATGAATTGCCGAGATCGACTTCGTCAACGTAGTGAAATTGTCGGCCCAAGGCCTGGGGGAGTGAATCCACGCCATGACGAGGGGCGGCGTCGCAGGCCATCCTGGCTTGACGTCGATATATATATATATATATATCAAGGCTGGGTGGACTGTCCCGGGGTGGGGTCCCTGAAACACCTTGGCCTCTGTTCAGACAAGCCTTCGTCCGTATTGGTCCGCAAAGTTAATGTGAGTGTCTACCAGCGCGGATGCGAAACAAAGGCAGGATCAGGTTGAGAAACAGAATCGATGGGCCACTCAAGGACAATGAGAAGGCGAGCAGAAAATCGCCATTGCTTTACCCGAGATGAAATATCGAGAAGCGAGAGGGTTGGAAGGAATGAAGCAGTAATTGGACGAAGCCGCACAAATCAGGGCGCGAGCAAGACGAAACTTGGTCAACCTGGGCGGTTGTTGGACTGGCGACTAGTGGGTGATAGGTTGGGGGGCGTGTGTAAGTCTTGCGAGTAAACAATACCCAACTACTCCGTACGGACCAGTGAGTGACTAGGACGTGTCGGGTCGACGTTGACTGGGCAAGGGCCAACACGCGTCCCAAAAAGAAAAGCCATAACTGGAACGGAACGGAGAGGAAAGGACAATTGGGCATAAAGTAAGACATCGAGAGCACTGTCCAGGTCCCGGCTATGCTTTCCTCTTACCTGCAGCCTCCTGCTTTCACCTGCGCTTGATAGGATCGTCCATGGGGACATCATACGTGGGGCCGTCCAGGCGTTCGGGACAGGTCGGAAAAGATAAAAACTGGAGCCCCGTTCTCGTGAAGACCCATGGGAAGAGGGGGGAAGATGGGGGAGCTCGTTCCGCGAGCCTGAAGATGGATCTGGATCAGAAGATGGAATGACGCCGGGCCGTGCAGAAGCCATCCTGCGGCCTGCCTGAGGGCGTTTCGTGGCCTGACGCGGCGCTTCGATGTCGAATCGACCCTTTGACACACCTCCTGTTAGCCAACTCCAACGGCGCGTCAGGAAAAATAATGCACAGGGAGGCGCCGTGCTTCGCGCAGCAGGCCGAGGGATGAGGGGATTTCGTGCTCCTGCTTGGAGCTCTCGCCCACCGGCCACGTTGCTCCCCTAGCTGCCCACAAATCTTTCAAATCCGGCTTCTCTCCTTCGACAAACCTTCGCCGGCCCCGGCGACCTGCGTCACGGTGGAGAGCGCTGCTGCAGGCACTGTTCTCGACCCAGCCCCGCCCTGGTCCGCCCTGCAGATGCCAGCAAGGACGCCGTGGCAGTGACCGCGAGTGGCTGCTACCCAGCATGCAGGCGGCGCGCCTAGTCTCGGTTCTCGACGCCTGGCGGCGCTCCTCTCGAGCCGGGCGGCGGGTTGGCCAGGGACAGGATCTTCGCCCGGCTGGCCTGCCAGCTGTCCTGCCCTGCCTGCATCGAAGGCCACTAGATAGACGCCTCTCATCGATTTGCTGGCGTCGCTGTTCCAGCCCGACCAGCTGTCCCCCGATATCACCAGGGCTCAAATGTGACTTTTGCGAAATTATTGCCAAGGATCGATCACTAACATCTTGGGTGTTCTCGCAGTGGGGTCCTAATTCTGGGTGAGAATCTGGGGGCGGGTCAAGACCCGCGAGGCCGGCTCGCTCACACCACTTGGGATCACATTGGGCTGACTTGCTCAGGGCGGGTTTCCCATTTTTGTCCCAGTGGAGTGATACCATCTCGCAATCGAGAAATTGGATATTTTGGGCGGTCGGAAAACCCCTCAAGGCCATCTGCGAGTACTGTTTTCTCATTCGCCGTATTACCAGTGTCAGGCCATCGCCATGCTTTTCGCCACGCGCGGAGATGCGGGTCATCTTTCAGCCTTCAGATTAGGAAGATCGCGGAGTGAAGATGGGACGATTTGGCTGGTAATCACTGCACCGTACATGGTTTTGCTTGTGCTTTTGGACGTTCGCTATGTCGCTTTCGCCGAGAAGTCCCGATGAACTCTCACCCGCCTTGTTTAAGGCGGGCTCGGCGCGCCCAGATAATACTTGCTTACCGGGCGCAGCGACTCTGATTTGTGGTGTGGCATGATATGCAAAAGCATCCTGTACGCTAACGTCAAGCTCACGATTAAACTTCTGCGTAGTCCCAGCGCCCTGGATTGCAGCGGCCTGGTTGCTGGGGCGATCGAAACTGTCTCGCACTTAGTTCGATCGCCTCTGGACGCACTCTGGACGCACTCTGGACGCACTAATATCCACATATCATACTTAGTACGCAATCACAGTATAGGTTTGACCGAGCCTTCGCCTAGTCATCTATTTGATTGTTTATGCATTCCTTGAGCTCATGTTTTTCATACTGAGATCGGAACGAAAAATCCACTAAAACCGCTTCTGAAAGGTCCTCTGGCAGGGGCCGAATGAGGAACCGGGCCCGGAGCGCTATAAGCTGAGTGCCCTTCTTTCCGAGATCACAAGAAGTAACTGCTTGGAAGGAAAGAAAGAAGCTAGGCCGAATAGTAGACCTCGATTATACGTAAGGCGGCGATATAATTAGAAAGTTCACTGGTAGGCTGTATGGATCTCATAATCCTCCTCCACGGGGTTACCCGGATCGGTACCGAGAATTCAGCTGCTGGCAGTGACTGGTCATCCCCATGATCCTAGATCCAACACAGAAGGCCATATTGCTCTTAATATCATCTTGTCCTTGAGCTTGTGTTTCGCAAAGCATCACAAGGCCAAAGGGGCTTCGCGTAAAGACTTGATTCATCCCAGAAAAGAGCTGGGCAGGCAACGGAGGTCGAGCAGGTGTTTTAACATGTGTGTGTCTGAATTCAAGGTATGATATTCAATCAGGCGACAGGAGTGTCCTCACATTGATGACAACGCTACGTGCTACAAATTGTAGGGCGACACCTCCAGTCATGATATGTAGAGCACTGGCAGAGATGCATTTCGACACAGCGCCTAGCTAGCTGCCTACGCATACCAGTATACAGCCTTCTAAGTTTCTCAATTTGAAAAGGTATGACCTCTGTACATTTTTCTGTAAATTGAATCATCTGGTCTGTGGATTTGGGCAGGGGCTTGTATAGGTAATTACACCAAAGTTGTAGTGAGCCTGATAAGAAGCTCAGCAGTCACCATCACGACTCTTGGAGATATTGGATGGTGGCTGCATCAGGCCCTTTGGTCATGTCGGTGGTTGCCACGCAGGGAGAACAAACACAAACTCGCGCCGCGCTCCCATTGAATACGCCATGGCCGGACTGTGAATGATATGCTTCGTACGCTCAAAGATTTGACTCACACATTGACTGCTCGTAGCTCCATTCAATCACTCGGGGGTGAGCAACGACCTTTCGAGCGTCGAAGCCGAGCACCTGAAGCCCGTCTAGGGAAGCGGCACGAGATAGCGCAACATAGCTCTGACCTGTAGTATTTAAAGCGTTGGTGGGACCAAACCATGATGCTGGGGCCAGTGCTAGATCATGATTAAGCTTACCTTTCTCAAATACTTTGTTGAGGTCGACTTTCACCCGCTGTATAGTCTGGCCCTGAGCCTTGTGGATGGACATCGCCCAAGCTAAGATTAGGGGAATCTAACTCGAGACGATATTATATCAGCATTCCATGAACATGACTTTGGTGAAGTTGTGTGTCCAGCAACCAAGCTCTTGCTGCGACCCAGGATAGTTACTCACTTGCACACGTCTTGCCAGCAAATTGCCGTCAGAATCTTCAGCTCGAAACTCCTCCCGACCCACTAATAATCTCTCCCTGCCCTTGAACGTCTCGAACTGGACCAGAGGCAGTAACTCAATGTCGTTGTCTTTGGGTTTTTGCGAGACCGCCAGGTCCCGGCAGAACTCCACCACTTTGCCAACCGTTCCGTTGACAAGCGTCTCGCTGATATTCTTAACGAGCATGACCTGGGCGTCGCATTTCAGCTCCAGCGTCGCCACAGCAGTCATATTATCCAGCAGTCTCCGCCGCTTGTCCGGCGGCGCCTGACCTGAGTCTCTGGCGGTGAATCTAAATACTGGGCTGGTCAGGTGGGCCATGCGAGCGGCGTTTGCTCGATCAACCTCGGTACGCAGAGGGAAGAGCTCTGTAGGCAGGAGTTCGCCCTCGGCCTGGGAGAGTGGCCGAGAGAGTGACTGTAAAGTTCTCGTAGCGGACGACGAAATTTCGCCTTTGCGCATGTCGTTCAGAAGGGCAATGAACTCTGAGAGCGGTTACACACATGAGCGATAGTGGACAGGCGTTTAGTTGCAGGGTAAGCAGCTCTCTAGCCAGGAATACACTTATGAACGTGATCAAGTCATGATACTTACGACTATCTTTCTGACGGAAAACCTGCGTGAGTGTCACGGTTCTCTCGATGCACTCTTTCCACGCCGAACTTTGAAATGCAAAACACACTTCTTTTCCAGCCGGTGTCACTGGGGGGAGCTGGAAGAAGTCTCCGGTGACGACGAGCTGTTTGTTCACTAGTCAGCCAACAATATCCTTCCGGAGAAGAACCTTCTCTTAGGGTGGCATGAAAAGCCAGCATCGCCATGACCTACCTGGATACCACCAAATGGCTTACTTGTCTTGCGCAGCTCTTTCGCAAGAGCAGCTAAGGTATCAAACAATTGCCCGTCCACCATAGATACTAAGGAAATGTCAGATCAATACCGCACAGATTATGGTAGTCGCCATCGCCTACCTTCATCGATTACGAGCACCTTGACGGCCTTCCAGCGCTGGTGAGCCGGCCTACACGTCTTGATGAAACTGATGAGTTTGCCAATGTCGTGCATACCGGGTGTGACGGCGCCCCAGGCGTGTATAGTAGTCCCTTAATATTCATTGATGAGCACGTCTAATCATTCGGAGCAGAAAAGTGGCCGGGATCCTGCCGAGACAACGTAATTACCTCCGATATTCTGTGCTGCTATTCCGGTGCTCGCGCACACAGCCAGGCATCCTGGCTTCTTGGCGTACTTCTTCCTGAGGGCTCCTACGATGGCTCTCAGGAGAACAGATTTGCCCGTACCTTGCCACACAACAGGTCAGACAAGGCCCTGGCATTCTCGCAGTGGCACAGATACGGGTGGGCGCGACGAACCAGCCGAGCCAGTAAAGAAAATACTCCTCCCCTCGTCCACGACTAGCCTCAAGACCGCCTTCTGCTCATCGCTTAGCATGGGCTCTAGCCGCACCTTATGACTAGCCGGAACTTTCTCTCTGACCAGTGAGCTCGCCTCAGTAGCCTGAGTGGTTTCATGCTGGTCTGGTGGGCATCGCGCCTTCGGCTGGAGCCTCGGCGCAAAGAACGCGTCCAGGCGCGGCTGTTTCGTCGGCTTTGTGCGCCCGTGTCCGAGATCGGTCAGCGCCTTGCGCTTTGTAAACGCAGACATTGTAAAACCGGAGGCTCTGAAGTGGGCAAAATCTAAGCCTCGAGGAGGCTGAGGGGCATACGATGGCCACCGGAGCCCCGTCTCCAGAGCGCGTCGTCAACATTGTAAGTGGAGCCGCAAGGGTTAGGGGCCTCCCCCGGTCTCCCAAGGGAAGGAGTGGAAAAAAGGGGAAAAGAGGAAACAAAAAATACGGAAAAAGAGGACGAGGTGCCGGAGGCCGCAGCAAGAAGCCGCAGCAAGGCAAGCACACGGCGAATCGCCGAATGGTGAAATCGCAAAGGATCTACGTGTTTCCTAGAGAGAGGCCGATGTCTCCTCCCGAAACACAGAGGCATGCTCACATGCGACTCGCGCGAACGACGTTGCAATGAGACTATCGAGCTCTCATGACAATAAATCTGGAGGCTCTGGTTCTGACAGTGTGTTATCCCTCACGATGAAAGGTCTCAGGTGCTCGATAGTTCCTCGTAACTCAGAGCTGTGGTCCGTCTGCCTAAGCGCCGGGCCCCCGGCGACAAACTGTTGGTGATGGCTTGGTAATGGATGCCTGCAGCATCTTGCACCCAACGCAGCTGTAGAACCCGGAATTTTCACGGAATACCCATGATGCCTGTCAAAAATGACAACTTTGAATGACCTCTTTCAGAGGCCTGCACCGCCCGTCTGAAGAGCCGGGGCTTTGAGCTTTGTCTCTACTGCGCAGGATGCCTTCGCCTCTCGCACCGTCCCTCTGAGGGACTGACACATCACAAAACGGGCCGGGGAGCAACCAGATTTAAAGGTTCGGTCTGTTCTGAGGCCCTTGGGTCTCCCTGACTCTCTACCATTACCATCATACTTCATCATGACTAAGAAAAAGACCAAAGCCGCCGTGACGCGCCGTCAAAATGCTGCGAGCTCGAGCCCCGACGCAGCAGTGCCAGTCACCCTTCCGATCCGCAGCAAAGAGCCTCATGCCAACAGCCCCGCCAACACCAAGCCCAAAGACAAGAAGAAGGCAATAGGCAAGGCCTGGGAGGTGTACATCATTGACGACACGCTCGAGTCAAATTGGGAGCGGTTCCTCCACGACCTGGGCTTGGGTGACTTCGAGAGCAAGACCAAATGCAAGAAGGTGAGTGACACATGACGCGTGCCACTGCCCCCACGCCGTCCTGTCATATAGGTCCCTGGCTGACGCTTGCTCGTCCTTGTCCTTATGTGAACAGGCGCTCAAGAATGTATGGGTTAACATCCACGACTTTCTGGCTGCCGTCAAGCAGCGCAACGCGGCCGCCGAGTCGATCGACGATGAGCAGGCCCGCGAGGCCGCACTAACGGCGCCCGTGAGCGTGAAGTTCTTCAAGAGTCAGCGGGCGCTAGCAGCGTACACGATAGACACCAAGAAGGTCTTCCCCCGCAAGCACATAACCGACGAGAGTCCTCTCAAGTTGTTGCTGGCGAACATCCTGTATTCTTGAGGCGGCAGAGTTGAGGAGCGGGCTGTGACGTGCCTTGAGGGCTTTCATCAGTGGGAAATCAATTTCAGGGCGTTGTCTCGGGGAATAGAACGCGCAACAGTTAGATGAGAGACGGGAGCATCTCCGTGTGTTTTTCGTATAAATGATGATAGCCTTGTTGATGGAGCACAGGGTGCCGCACAACAAATGACAACGATCTCGCCATCTGTTTTCAGGGCCTGATTTCCCACAATCGCACCTTGCCAACGTCATTGCCCACCGAGAGCATCATCTCCGCCTCTCTCCCACTTCCAAACGCTACAGCCGTTATGCGCCCTAGTGGCGTCTGCTCCGTCGGCCAATTCCTGTACACTGTGCAGCTTGGCAGGTGCACAAGCTTTAGCGCGTCCTTCTTGTGCTGGCTCGCGAACGCAAGAAGCTGACCGTCACCGCTAAAGGTCGTCGAGGTGATCGGCGTCGTGAGCTGCTCGCAGCGGCGCACAGGCTCAGGCTGCGTCTTGACCTCGATGCTGCCGTCGTCGTTGGTCTTCTCGATAAGGTCGTTCCGGTCGTATATGTTCAACACACCACTGTTCGAGCCCATCGCCACCCAGCGATGACCGCCCAGGCCCTCGGGGCCACCTTTTCCGCCTAGAGCCATCACCGTTCCACCCACAGACCCCTCATCCCTCCAAAGCCCGATCGTCCGCTTTGTCGCGAGTGACCATTCCGCAACCTGCCCGTCACGTCCCAGAATCGTGATGCCCTCCCCGTTCCTCCACCAGGAGAAATCCGCTATGCCGCCCCTGCTGTCGAGTCTCGCCTGTGCGACCCACTGCATACTGCTGACAGAGACGATATTCAGCATGCCACCGCCCTTGCGGCTCGTCGCGATGAGCGCCATGTGCCGCCCATCGGGCGCAAGGCGGAAACGTTCCATGGTGCGCTGCTCATGCTGATGGCCTTGAATCTTGGTGATCTTCTTGACCAAGCCAGTAGACAGATTCCAGCTGTGGAAGAACCGCCGCCGTCCCGCAAAGATGATCTCCTCGCCGTTCGGGTGCAGGAAGGCGGATCGCCGAACGGGGACCGACTTGACTTGTACTGAAGTAAGCTGCGGGTTCGGCGTGGGGTGGGCACCAGGGCTGACGTGGTGTAGGTATAGGATGGAGGCGGTAGAGCTGGAGAGAAGCACAGGGTGTTGAGGGTGGAAGGAGAGCGACTCCACCGGCCCGCGGTGAGTGTCGGGGATGTCCCGCGTGCGCTGGATGTCGAGGACCTCCGGGCGAAGCTTGCGCTTCTTGCGGCGTCCACCTTCGCCACTGAGAGCGCTAGCGTCGCGAAGGAATCTGTCTAGTGGCAGGGCAGACACATCGCCGTCGTCGTCACCGCTGAGTTCTGAGCCACTGCCAGATTCCGAAGCGGACGAGGCAGCCGAGGACCGTCTTCTCCGCTTCTTCTTGCCATCAGTAGTCGCTTCTCTGGCCCATGCTGGGAGCGGGTTGAGTCGAAGATATTGCTGCCGTAACCGTCTAGTATACTCGGCCCCACTGACAAGGTCATCTGCCTCTGTCTCACGCAGCTTACGAAGCTGCTTGACACCAGCAAGCGACACGGTCAACCTCTCGTCGTCACTATCCACCCACGCAGGCTGAGGTCCCGTCTCCTCCACATCATGAGATACAGGTGCCACAAGTTGCTTTCCACCGGCAGCCCCGGTACCAACGTCCAGCATGAACAGAGCGGAGTCGTCGAGATCCTCGAGACTGGGCCCCGTAGGTGCATAGTCGCCATCATCGATCCGCAGGTCCTTCAGCGCCTCCTCATCGTCCGATTCCGTGGAATTCTTGAACAGGTTGGCGCGGAAACCTGCCTTGTTGCCGAGCACCAGCCGCTCGAGCTCCTCTTCATCCGAGTCCTTCTCGTCCACGTCCATGCGGCCGGCGCTTCTCACCTGTGCATGCTCATCCTCTGATTCTGAAAAGTGATCATTTTCATCCGACGAGGAAGTATCATCGGAGACCGGCTTCTGGGCCTTCCGTGACATGATGAAGTCCAGTGTTTTGGTGTTAGAGGCAGAGAGTTGGTAGGGAGTTGAAAAGAGGTTGAGATTTTCAGGGTTCAGAAATTTTAGGCTCGGTCGCAAGTACCTGCAGCCTCGCAGTAGTGGGCAGGTTCAGGAAGTACGCTATTGGCCTACTTGGTTTTGGTGGGGGCCGACGGCCCCACATTTACCGAGATGCTATTACAGCCGCGCCTGCGAGTCTTCCGAAATTAGCTTCGCCCATCTGTCCGCAAATCTCATTATCTGTCCTCAATTCTCAATGGTGTTTCTTCACGTGTGTTTGCTCTCAAAAATTCTTGTATAATATAATGGCTAACCGTCGATAGCTGCGAGATTAGGGTCTAGGCTAATCGAGCTTGAGGGTTAGAGGTTACATTAAGCTCAACGCTATTTCACTACCTGTACGGACGTACATGAACTAGATGACCGCCGGGTATCACGTATACATCTGGCCGACCAGGTCGGACAGACTACAGCACAAGAGCCATGACAAAAGCAAGCGCGCATATCCACTGCGCACCACTCTTCCAAGTGACCATTCCCGCGCCTCCCAGGCCCAGCCCACCCGCGCTCGGATCCGTGCTGTTCAGCTTGACCTGCACAGTCTTAGAATCCCCTGGCGCAAACAGGATGCCCACGCTGTTCGCCGCCGTGGCGTTGATCTGTTCGGGCGTCATCAAGGGGTTGTTCAGCGAGTCACAGTCAGGGCGCGCCGTCGAGTTGTCGATGCTATTCGTCACGGAGATGGGCAGGTCGAAGACGGTGTAGTGGTCCGTGCCGTTGAGGCGGAAGTTCTGCCTGATGGAGATGTTGTAGATGCCTCGGTCGCTGTCCGCCGACGTGGGCTGGCCGTTGCCGACGAGACAGGAGGGCCACGTCCACTTCACGTGCTTGACGGTGCTGCCGGGCTCGGATGGAATTATGGGCGGGTACGTCCCATTCGCGGTGGTCCCGTTGGAGACGGTGAAGTTCCGGCCGGTGTCGTAGCTGTACATGAAGATTGTTATATTGTGTATTAGGCTGGGGCTGTTCGAAGCTGCGTCCAGAGGCAGGATGCCATCGGCGCTTACGTCGAGGGCAACCTCGATCGTTGCTGGGGATGATGTTAGTCCGGGGTCTGCTTGTAGCTCAGTGTCATCTGATGTTCGAGCCTACCTCCCCCCTCCGGCGTGCCGGGCTGTGGCGAGTCCACGATAGCGAATCCCGGTGTGTATATCTGGCCATTTGATTCTGTGAAGTTTTGGCCTAATCCTTGGCTGACGAAGAGCGGCAGCAGTGCCGCAGAGAATAGCCGCCGCAACATCTTGCCAGCTGGCGATGAGTGAGGCGCGACTCTGTTAGACGACGGGATGAAGAGGAGAGTAGAAGGCCGTGTCAGGTGAATGAGGCCCTGCAGGAACGAAACAAACCGAGGATACTATATAATCACTCGGCACACTGAGGAACAAAACCTGATCTGGTGATTTTGGAGACACCAAGGTTGGGACGAAGATCTGACAGCACTCGAGGATCTCCCAAGATGGGCTCTCTGAATTAATGAGGGGAGCCTCCCGGGAATTGGGATGCGGACAGCGAGAGAACAAGCTTAAATTTGCATTGCAGGGGTATTCATCTGCGACGTGATCCATCGTGTTATGCGTTGAGGTTCGCTGAGGTCGACCCCGGCTCGGATGTCATCAAGAGGCGATCCCGTGCCCCATCTTGCAAGTTGCAAGCTCGACGGCGAACCGGGCAACGTGGTGACGACCATGTCATACCAGAGTAATGAGGCCGGTGATTGGTACCATAACGGTTAGCACTTGCCGGTGCAGGCACTCTCATGCTCTCCCTCCCTAACGTCATCATGCGCATCGACGCCTTTGGGAGGGAGTGGAGGGGTGGTGGTTGACGGCTGTCAGAAGCCTAAGTAGTGGTGCATATAAGATCCTGAAACACCTAGAGAGATGGGTGGATGCCCTGGGCCAGGGATCTTCCTCGCAGTGATTGGTGATCGTTGCGAGTGGAGGCCCACAAGGCGATTCGGCTCCGGAATGGCGTCCCGACGAGCTGGAATCGAGTCTAGGTTGCTTCGGCCTCCTCCGATATCAACTGCAACCTCCAGGGACGATATCAGCAGCTCCACCACGGCTCGGTGCTAGCAGCTGAGCGAGATCAATTCGGGCAACAAAAGAGGATCTTGGGGCAATGAGGGTGCCGAGGACGTACGTGAACGTGCTGCATTGACGCAGAACAGCTCGACCGTGGTTCAGCCCAGTTTCTCCTCGCACCAGAGTCTCATCTCATTCGAGGCCGCTGCATTGGGTCCGGGAGCTCTCTTGGGCTCTGGCGCCACCCACCGACAGGCCATAGGCAATGGCTCTCATAGGTCGCGGAACGCGCCATGTGCGTCGATGGCCTCCTTACAATTATAGCCTGATACGGTCCTCGCGATGCCTTCCTGCCCTAGCACCTATCACAAATGGCCGGAGATATTATACGAAGTCTACAGATGGCTTGAGCAGTCTCATTCGGGTTTCGCCAGAAGTCAGAGACGCCATCGCCACCAACAGACCGGTAGTTGCTCTTGAGTCCACGATCTACACCCACGGAGCACTAGGTAGAGACCTCCCTGACGTGCTGAACGCCGTCGTCCGCAGGCATGGCGCTGTGCCTGCCACCATCGGTGTGCTCGATGGTATACCCAAGGTCGGGCTGAGCCCGGAGGAGATCGACCGCATGGTTGATGAGGGTGCGATGAAGATCTCGAGGCGAGATTTTGCGCAAATTGCTGGAGCGGTATGTGCCATACCACTCTCCTGTGACGCGTTGCTGCTAAGCTCGAGACCAGGGATTGAACGGCCGCAGACTGCATGGCGGTACTACCATCGCCGGGACCATGATTCTTGCACGGGCAGCTGGCATTCGCATCTTCGGCACAGGTGGGCTGGGAGGCGTTCACCGCGGCGGTGAGAACTCCATGGACATCTCGGCCGATCTCACCGAGCTTGGCCGGACGAGAGTCGCGGTCATTAGTAGCGGGCCCAAGGGTTTCCTCGACATCCCACGCACTCTGGAGTATCTCGAGACCCAGGGCGTGCTGGTCGCAACCTTCGCCGACGGGAGGAAGGGAGATGTCGACCTCCCCGCTTTCTGGGCGCGTGAGAGCGGGATCAAGAGCCCGCATGTGGTCGGCGATGAGAGGCAGGCAGCCGCGATGATACTCGCCCAAGAGAAGCTGGGCATTGAAAGTGGCATGGTCTTGGCAAATCCTATCCCCAAGGAGCATGAGATACCGCGGGAGGTGATGGACCAGATCATCAATACTGCAGTACGGGAGGCTGATAAGCAGGGCTTCGCCGGAAACGCAAACACGCCGTTCATTCTGAGGAGGATACGGGAGCTTAGCGACGGGCGAAGCGCACCCGCGAACCTGAACTTGGTGCAAGCCAATGTTGCTCGGGCGGCGAGGGTCGCCGTTGAGTTGTGCAACCTCGAAAACGAATCTGAGGGCAGGAATCCAGCCCGTCACCAGTAAGGACCGACCTGTTACTCGATACCATGAACATTTCTAGACTGACGAGGCGGCTTGGGCTCAGACCATATTTTCCCCCGAGCTCCACAGGACAGAAGAGCGAGCAAGGTCTTTCTAAGGTTCAGGAGACTTCCTCCAAAGTCGATGTTCTGGTCGCCGGCTCGGTGGCTCTCGATCTCAACTGTAATTTCCACAATGACAGACACGATGACCCAAAACCTCTCACGCCCATCCTCCACACTTCCAACCCAGCCGGTATCACACAGTCTATCGGTGGTGTTGGCCACAACGTTGCCCTCGCCGCGCAGAGCATACACCGAAACCTCAAGGTCAAGCTGTGCAGTATGATCGGGAGCGACATGTGAGTCCTCGCACCCACACACAGGTTGTGATTGCGTACTTACGCAGCATTCAGTGCCGGCGCGACGATTCTGACTAGCATGGAGAAGAACGGCCTCGACACAACCTATATCCGCCAGCTAGGCCCGGAGTACCCCTCAGCACGAACTGCACAGTATGTCGCCGTCAACGACGCTGACAAGAATCTCATGCTCGCCATGGCGGACATGGCCATTCTCACGTCACACTCCTTCCCCACCTACTGGACATCCATCGTACAGGCCACCAAGCCCAAGTGGCTCGTCGTGGATGGCAACTGGACTCCCAAGGATATTCACAACTGGATCAAGACAGGCGGGGTCAATGGCGCGCAGGTTGCCTTCGAGCCCGTCTCGACGATCAAAGCGGCCGGGCTATTTCCTAAGGGGCACAAGCTGCCTCTGTTCCCGAAGGTTGCGGTCACACTTGCTACGCCAAATCAGTATGAGCTTAGGGCGATGTACCACGCTGCGAAGGAGAATGGCTACATGGATAGTATGCCTTGGTTTGAGGTCATCGATGCGTTCGGGATGCGCGGCGGCGCGCGGGAACGTTTTGTTAGCCTGACGTCGACCGAGATGACGGACGTCGGCATCCCGGTGCAGAGCGTTCAGCTGCTGCCGTATATACCGACCATCATCACCAAGATGGGTGATAAGGGCGCGCTGCTCACGACGATACTGAAGCCGGATGACCCGAGGCTTTTTGACCCTGAGCACGAGCGGTATATCCTCACGCGCGCGGCGCCAGGGCACCCGCATGTCGGGGGCATTTACATGAGACTATACCCGGCCATCGAGAGAGTCGGCACGCCCGTCTCGGTGAACGGCATGGGAGATACCTTCCTGGGCACATTGGTCGCGGGTCTGGCGCTCGGGGGAAGGACTGAGGACCTCGTGGATGTTGCGCAGAATGCGGCTGTCATGACACTTAAGAGCCATCTGAGCGTGAGTCCGGATCTAGGCGCACTTGGAAGAAAGCTGCTGGCTGCCTGTGGAAGGGAGATGCAGTAAGGGCGTGCCTCATGCTATCTGTGTAGGGCAGTCAATGCTGATTGGGAATTCATTACGTGGTGGAGGCCGTCATCGTCACCGTATACAAGTCTGTTACACAACAGATCTCCACTGCAAATACAACGCCAATATCTCAGGCTAGTATGCTACATTCGCACGCAAGACGGCCGTCTTCTTCCACTGGCCTCCTCCGCCGATGTTTGAAACTCACTGCTCCTTCAGACGGTGGGCCTTTTCCACTCGTCCGGACACACTCAATGCACGCCACCGCCGTCTACCCTGGCACGTGCTTGGTTCTGCTTGCGCCTCCGGGGTACTTCTGCCCCGCATCCTTATATCCCCGGGCCTCGGCTGCTGCACACATGGCAAACCTACTGCGTGGAGAGACAATGTCTTTCTCCGACGAACCCAAGCTTGGTCAGGCAGGCCAGGCCACTGCATGGGATTTGTGAGAATCGGTGACTATTGACGCCGGCCGGGAGGGAGCTATTGCCCTCAGCTGAGACAAGAACTTAAGCTCGCAGCTCAGCTGCTGTGCCCACCCGCTCCCTAATCAACATCGTACGTTCTCTCGTCACGAGCAGCTTGCCCACCAATCGACAGCAGACCAGGTCGAGGCCGGATCCTGAGCAGAACACGCCCACCCCGTAGCCAACATGCCGATGCACAACGGCCTGCTCCCCCGCGAAGGCCTCAAGGCCGACGTCTTCGCGCGCCTCATCTCCAACACGGCGCTCAACCCCCTCGTCACGCTACCCCTCCTGCTCCTGGCGCGCTTCACCCAGCGCGGCCAGAACCTCAGCATCCTCCACCAGAAGGCCCTGTCGCGGGTCCGCGTGCTCTTCTACATCGGCGTCGCGCGCTGGCTGAGCGGCTGGTACTCGTCTAAGGTCCTGAACAACTGGACCGCCGACCAGTACGACTGGCGCGGGCGCGAGATCGTGCTCATCACCGGCGGCAGCGGCGGGATCGGGGGCCACGTGGTGCGGTTCCTGAGCGAGAAGGGGGTCAAGGTCGTGGTGCTGGACATTCAGCCTCTGACTTTCGAGGGTGGGTATCCCACTTCAGGTTCCCTGACTTCAACATGAGTGAGGTCTCGCGTAGTTTCGCAGCCGGGGGCACGTAATAGTGCAGACGCGCAGCTCGGCCCTGCGTGGATGCGTGCGTGCGTGCGCCCTTGCTCGCTGTCGTGTGTGCGCCCTAGGCTGACGGGTGAGTGGCACAGCTCCGAACGTGCACTACTTCAAGTGCGACATCACCAACCCGAAGGAGATTGCCGCCGTCGCCAAAGAGGTCCGGTCCAAGGTCGGCTACCCCACGGTCCTGATCAACAATGCCGGTGTCGCGAGGGGTAAGTCGATCATGGATTCCAGCGAGAAGGACGTGCGCTTCACGTTTGACGTGAACGCGCTCGCGCACTATTGGATGGTCCATGAGTTCCTGCCCAGCATGATTGAGAGCAACCACGGGATGATCGTCACCGTCGCTAGCATCGCGTCGTGGGTCACCGGTAAGTATCAGGCGTCTATGGGGCCCTATCCAGGGCGTAAGATGCTAATGCCCCCCAGTTCCCAACATGGTCGACTACGCCTCCTCCAAGGCCGCCGCGCTCGCATTCCACGAGGGCCTCACCGCCGAGCTGTCGACGCGCTATGGCGCGTCCAAGGTGCGCACCGTGGTCGTCAACCAGGGCTACACCAAGACGCCGCTCTTCGAGGGATACCACAACAGCAAGGGTTTCATGCTGCCGACGCTCGAGCCCGAGACGGTCGCTGAGGCCATCGTGCGCCAGGTGCTGAGCGGGAAGAGCGGACAGGTCATCTGCCCTCTTCTAGCGAGCAATCTAACCGGACTGGCGGCGACGCCGCATTGGTTACAGTATAACATGAGAAAGGACGGCGCGGATATCATGCCGAAGTGGAAGGGGCGGCAGGTCGTGCAGGATCTCGACAAATTCTACGACGCGAAGGAGAAGGATGTTGAGGGGAGTACGGTGCTCGTACCGGAGGAATCGAAGTAAAAGTTCAACCTGTGTGATGTCGACCGAACGTTTGTGAGCTCAAGCCAGGCTCGAGTGCCTTTGAGAGAGGGACTGGAAGGCCCGAAGCGCCTGTGAAGATTGTATAAGGGCTTATGTAAGTACTCAGATTGGATTACAAGTTGCTGGGTAGAACACGCCTTGCATTGGAAAAAGCTGCTTGCACTTTATCGGGGAAGGAATTTCCGCATTCTACTGAGAGTACCCGTCATGACTTCTTTCTTTCAGGCTTCTGAATACACGTCTTCTTAATTTTTTTTTTGAAGCTGATAACGTCCTCGCACTCCCGCTGGCGTCTTCCTAACTCCCATTAGCAAAGCACGACGGTTAGAGGAGCCGGAGATTAACAAGGGGAAATCTTAAAAAATAAGCGTTGTGCATGGATTCGCCCTTGTGGATTCTCCTGACCGTGAGTTAATGCAAAACCTTTACTTTCTCGCCCACAATTTATTTCTTCTGACAAGCGCTGTCGACTCTCACCCTCTGTCGCAACGGTAATACCAGAGAGGGAATGGAAGGGCTGGAGGTAATTATTCGCAATAGGATCGTCGAAGGCTCCACTCTGCTTCTCTTATGTGTTTGCGGCGGAACGCATAATGGTATGGGCGTTCATGACGTGAAGGAGAAGGATATCAAGAACAGTACGGGAATGAACTAATTAATGGTCAGGCTTGAAGAGCAGACTTCAAGTAGCCTCTATTCCTATGGACGGGCTGTCCAAAGGCCCTGCAAGCTGGTTTGGCTTGTTTTTCGTCCTCGAGTTTTTCTACCAGCACCTAAATTAGTTGAGGGCTGGGGAAAGAGAACATCGTGAAGCTATTGAATGTCTGCTCTTTTGCAACTTACCTTGGTTCTCCGGCTCGCCTGCGAGAATCGAAACGGAATAGTAGCGCTCTGTGCTGGCCATAGCTGAATTGATCTTCGCGGATGTATTCGTGGGAGCGAGGGGAACGCATATCGAAGAGGATAAGCAATAGAAGCAGTGAAAACAGGGAACTAATCACAGGTAAGGCATGCCCTAAGCTAGGCGCTGATATCCGGTTCTCTATCTCCCTGCCGTATGCAAATGGCTTGTCCAGACAATTGAAAAATACCCCTGCGACCCTGTGCATCTTGGTCAGATATCGGCTTGCCGCAGTTGGATGTGCTCCAGGGGTGTAGGAAGTTTACCGCTGGCCCATACTCCCCGGGCGGTGGACTTGTCTATTGAGGCACGAGAGGGTCATCTTCCACTGTCGTGGAGCCATTCCTAGTTAGTAAGGGGATATACTATGCAAGTACATCCTCTGCACATGCTTGTCCACCGACTAGAGACCCGATCCAAACTCTTAGTTTGCTTGGACTGTTTCTATGCTAGTCCATTTCGCGCTGTTAACAAAAATCACCGCCCTCACTCCATGGCATAAGTCACCATGAACCTCGGATCCTTCCCCTAGTACTCTCGTGTAGGAGGGTTGACGAATATCCGGTATATTTGTATGTAAGCAACACCTTCTTGCCTCTCGATATAATGAATCTGAGATTTTCCATAGCACTTATCAACGCACACTATCCATGGTTAGATCTTGCATTGGGATGAGGACCAAGGAGATGGTGAGTTAGGAGCCAAGTAACATAACATAATGATTTACTGGCAGGCCACCACGGGCCTAGGTACGGTGACGGTGTGACAGGGTCCAGGGCTAATTGTTAGCATCAGAACTCAATGCGGGGCGGGCCGCTATGGGAGGGAGCAGTGTGGGGACCCGGGGGGTTGTGGGTTATGAACAACTACGATGATCAGGCCAATATCAACACCGAGATCGTTCCAACTACTATCACTCCCTATTACCTCCACGAATCGCGTCTAATCAGCAAATATCCTGAGTAACCACGGTTATTAAGCCAACATCAACAGCGAGACAAACCCAGCTGCAATTGCAGTTGCGGCGGGCGCTGGCTCGGACTCGGCCTGGTCTCGCATCCTTTCCGGCATCTCCTCCTTCTGCCAATCGTCTCCTGCTGCGGCGGCCCAGTTTTTTTCTGGCCGCTACTTGGCAAAAAGCGCTGAAGTACTGAGCCACTGCAAAGACATAGAAGAAATGAGTAGTAATAACGGACAATACCTTTACTCTCGCAGCTTGTGGCGGTAATAAAGATTTCACCGAGACGAGACGCCTCTCCCTTATATACACTCTTAAGAGGCAGGTTCTCTTCAGGCAGTCACTTACAATTAATAGTGGTTCTCATTACAATTATTGCTATTTACATGTTGGCGTATTTCCTTGTAGTAAGGACATGCTTTTGTCCCACAAATAAAACCTCAAATATTAGTTACAAGTTGATGAATGGATGGATTTCGCTTACTTTTCAATCGGGTTTTAGAATAAAGTCATAACGTAATTTGAATTCCGGTTGGCTTGGACTGAGAATGCTAGATTGGGCCGTTAATGGCATCGGGAATTATGGGAAGGTAGAGTGCATGTGAGACAATGAGATTGCAGAATTCTTCGGGATTTTCCTCCTGGCTGTGCATCTCTGGCAGGATATTCTGGGCTTCAACTTCTGAACTGAGGAGGCAAGGTGTGTTCTCAACGGAAGAATTGAAGGCTAAGTCTACTAATGAGACGAGGAGACAGGGGGAAGGTATTCTTGAGGTGCCGAAATGTAGAGCACTAGGTTGACCGGCCGCGAACTGGGGCTCGACATGGGTCTCGTCATAATGTCCTTTATGCCGACCTCGGGAGCCACCTTAAGTCGACCTGACTAATTTGAAGCCTTTGTACGGTCGCGGCCCTGCAGTCTTTCATAAAAGATGTACTGCAAGTGACTGACAGTGCATACATCGCGGCAGAGTGACAGCTACATAAGACGAGCGGGGTGTGGAGTCTATATGTGATGCTACAATATTGTATCCGTGACCGGCTTTTTGTCAGCGAGGAGAATTGAGACCCAGTCTCGGCGACGCTACAGGGCTCGCTAATCGGCGATGGTAACGAATTGGGTACAAATGATCATGGTGACGACTGGTGAACTGCTTTGTCTCAAGGCGTACTATTGGTAATCCAGATTCGTTGCCTTTCGTCAGAATGCAAATCGGCTACTCAGCGCCCCGTCGACCCATTTGATTTGTTAATGTATTCAAACTATTTGCGGCCGGCGACTGACTATTAATACCGGTGGATTCTCATTCTTCGTCGTAGGGTCTGTAGTCTCAGGTTTCTCCCGCCGAAAGACCTCGTTGATGAGGCGAATTTTCCGAGCTCAGTATGCGGTATTCTTTGGAGGACTTGGTGAAGCTGTTTGGCGTGGCCGCAGGCACCACTGGTGCGCGCGCTGCGTGCGGGTTGCTGAGACGAACCAGTCACTGCGTTGTGTTATCAGAGGATTAACCAGCTGGTGGTTACACCGTTATGGTCATGCGGCCATAGGGATCTGACAATATCTACAAGCGACAGTGAGATATTCTGAGTAGCTTTATGCACAGGCATTACCAATGTACGGCTACACAACGTCCAGCTAATATGTAGTTATGTCTAAGACTAACAAGAGAGATTGGAGCGGCAACATATCAACACCACCATGCTTCCAAGTGCCCCAGTGGTATGGGTGAATTAATTCAGCATTATCGATCTGTCAGGTGTTACCTTTCAGTGGACAAGGTGCTCAGCCTGGTCAGATTACGATTCGCTATGAGCAACCGCAGTCGGACCACTGAAGGCTCTTGACACTTGCGATTGCGAATTAAGTACGAACTCACTTGAGCACATTGCAATATATATATGGCATAGATGTGTTCAACAGTCTGAGAATCAGTCCAACAAAATTCTTCAGCAGTGGTCTCCTCTAGTCCAAGCGAGAGAACAAACCTCCTTAAGCTGAAGTGAGTACGTTAATTATGATAAAATCGGTTACCGCACGCAAAAGCTGATTTACGAGAGGATAATCTTCGAATACTAAATTTGATGTCTTTTCAAACATTGGCTCAGATTTTTACATAAGCACTTCACCATCCATGAGGGCGACAATGAATTCGGCCGTGTGTCTACGCCATGGCTCATACCACAAGGTGGGACAGTTGCTGGAAATCACCATCATTCCAAGACCTTGGCGATTTGTAAACCGCCAGTTGACACCTTATGAAGTTGGTTCTAATCATCCAGCTTTATTAGACTACAAGACCTACGCCTTGCCGACGGGCTTCGTCCGAAAAGTTGCCGACTTGCTGGCAGACACCCACTTGCGTGATATTCTCGGCAACTGCGCGCTATCATGTCTGCTGATATGGGGAGCGGGAATTGTGATGAGCACCGGGCGAGTCATATTTACTGTAATAATGTCTGATAATTCGACTGCAAGAGGGAGGGAGCTCGAAGACATCACGATGACCCTTGCCCGAGTCTGCACTTTGCCGAAAGCATTGATCATGTAACATGATGCTACCTAGTGTAATCGTGTCTTTCTTGCTTTTGGGAGGATGGTGGTCTTTAGCAGACACTTGAGTAAGATGGGAAAGTTGCAATCAGGCATGGTATCTTCCCTCAAAAATGCCTTCACTCGTAGACTACGTCGCCGCAGCTATGCATCACCCGCGACCAACATTCAAGGGTGTTCCGTCATTGTATTCAACCTCCAAATTACGAAAGAAAATCGCTGCGCCGACCACATCATCACCAAGTGACGTGTTTGTTCCTTGGCCACGAGGAACAGTGGAGTGGGACATTAGTTACAAGCCGGACGAGGCGTTGGAGCTGGACGAGGAGCGCGAAGTAACTACCAAGAATGCGACTACAGTGGTGGCCGAGTCAACCATATGCTTGAATGTGACCTCCTGTCCATCTTCCCACGCATGTGAAAGAATCGCATACGGGCATGACTCTGGACCGAAACCTTGCTCGACCTTCAACGTAGCCAGGGTCATGAGCCATATCGTCGTGCCGTGAGCTGCTTTAACGGCACGGGGCTTGCAATTTTGAGCACTGCTACAACCTGACGATCTGAACGGGCACTGGCACTGAGAACATTCGGCCTGGAACCAATAGCTTCTTGGAACCAGGCGCAGTGATCAAGCAAAGCGATGCCAGCGTCAAGAGAACGCGAACTGCATCCAAGAATAACGCCAGAGGAAAAAGGTCGCTCGAAGGTAGCGAAGTCGCCTAACCCGCCTCGCCCGATCGCAATGCCTTCTCCAACCGCCCAATGCGGGTCAGGCGCTCTCAGTTTGCGGCATGGCTGGCCGTCAGCGCGCCAAACTGGAGCGTCCTCCGCCATTCTCGCGAGATGAAGGCGGTGCAATAGAACGATCTTCAAGCTATGCTATAACGCTAGCAAACTCTGCTGGGGAGGAGAACGAGCAGCCACTGTGGTAGTGGTCTCTCGCCGAGAAAAGGCTCTGTCAGCGAAACGGCAGCATTTGTTTTGTGCGAGTGTCTACCCTGCATATAAGGAGCTCTTGGACAGTTGAGCTGTTGAAGACCTGAAGGCATAGGAGGGCAATATTCGGCAAAGGCACAACCCCGGCAGGCCGCTGAGTGGGAAAACTTGTTATCTAAAATCCGGGGATTTTGCGCCATACACTGTGCGTCACAAGGTAAATGCCCGATCGTATATCTTCTCTAAAAGAGATCTTTGAATTTTTTTTTAGATTTCCGGTATTGCCCTCTTGGGTCGAAGATGGCCCAAGATTACCACGACTTAATTTGGCCTGGAGTTCAACCTGCCTGGTAACCGACGCGTTCGCTAACCCCTGAAACCTCGGAGAAGGAACTCATCTTGGTCTTCCCGAGAGCGTATCTGGTGTCCCAACACACTACACACAAGGGTGCTGTCTCCTGCGAGGACCCGTTGGCTCCGGACCCAAGGGTCGCTGCTGCAGATGCCGACTAGGGCGTAACTGCCGGACTGTTTCGTTGAGCAGGATTGTGCAGGATTTGCAAACCTGCATAAGCCCCTCGAGCTCGATTTGTGAAGACGCTCATCGCAGGGCATGTTGCCGTCAGCCGACCACCTGACCACCTGCCGAGTTGACCGACTAGTAAGCTCACCCGGGGCCGCAACAGGAGAGGGTCAGACCACATTGTGTGAATAGTCAGCAAGGTCGCCCGGCACCATCCCGATGGGGTCCCGAGCATGGCGATCGTCCGAACTCTTATCGAATGTGTGAGCGTCGTCGTTTGTGATAGAAGACCGGCAGGATCATGGGGACGGTGAGGTGAGTGCTCCGTGCCGTCGTCGAGAGGGAGCCTGAACCCTTGTTGGGGGAGCACGAGGAGATACACCGAGCTTTCGCCCTGCTCCCTACGTAAGTGCCGTGCAGCGAGGGGGGGGACCAGAGCCTGGCGCCTCGATAAGAACGCCCTCCCTCGGCCTGCCCTGGTGGGGAACGTAAAGGACCGACTCTAGCCTCTCTCCTCCTACATGCTGCCTACTTAGTATGTGTGATAAGTATAGTAGAGAACTGGCTTTTCTCTGGGGTTATCTGGGGTTGCTGGCCAAGACGGCAAGATTTCCGATCCTCTCAAGGGGTGCTGCTTGGATGTGTACGTCCGTACTGAGAACTAAGTAGTCCGTACCCAGTAGTGCCACAGTGGTTGGTGCTAGGCCGTTCAGGGCCTCATGGTGCTAACTGCCTGGAGTAAGGGCCCGGAGGATTCCTGTCAAGCACTAGGCGGACCCGTGAGAAGAGCGGGCCGCGGTCTGTCGAGCGGGCTGACGGGGTGGGCTGATCAGGCTACTCCAGACGCGGCGTGATTGGCACGGCTTGCCAGGGGCGCGCTGGAGCGTCAGAAGGTTCTTTGGGGCCCTCGGCAGGGCTGGCAGCGGGGCTGGGCAGCGGGCTGGGCAACTGGGCGCCTGGGGATGCCAGAGCGTTACGGGCGTGGGGTTGGCACCGTAGAGGGTCCAGGGCCCAGGGGTCCAGGGCCCAAGGTACGGCGGCTTCTCGCTGTGCTGCAGCAGCTATAGGTGCCGTACCCACCCGCGGGGGTTCCCACCTGGCAGAAATAATCGAACCACTTCTCGTACGTTGCGACAAGCTCTGGACTCGAACCATCCCCGTCCTGCTCCCACTTCCACGCCCGCGTCCCACGCCCTCGTCCACGCCGGTACCGTCGCGGCAGCCGAAACCTCTGGCAGGTTTGGGTTGATCGGATCGGCGCACGACAAGACAAGAGATGGATGCAACCCTGACGAGCCACCCGCTGCTGTGGCATCATCCTCTGGAGGTCACGACACCGACAACGCTCTGCTCGCGCCGCGCCGCATCCTGCTGCACCAGAGACATCTTCTGCTTGCCGCCCTGCAGCTGATTCAAATCACATTGTCATAGGCCGACCCAGCGCTACCCGTTTGATATCGCGTGTCTCTGGCTGTGTCGCCTCCTGGCCTGGGTCCCGCCTGTTTCAGTACGACATACCTATGGGTGACTACTCCCTGTCTTTTTGAACATTCTTTCCACCTCGCTGGTCCAGACGGCCTCCCCCAAGATCAATAGCTCCCAACACCTTGGTCGCAACCCACTCGCCCCCGTCCCTCCCATCACGCTGGGTCCTGGATCGCCGCCTCGTCCCACGTACCGCTCTGCTGGATCTGGTGCGAACGGGTCTATCTCAAATCTCGCATCTGCCGTCTGCAGTCCACCCGACCTGGACAGGCTCGACCCCGGCTGCCACGAGTTCGAGCACTCCATACCACAGCCCAGAAGTCGTAGTATCACCGCGACTCCTGGCTGGACCTGTGGTTTCAGGTGCTCAAGGCTTCCAGCTCTCGCGTAGCCCCGGGATCCTCTCCGTGACCTGAGCGGCGCCGGCGAGAAGGACGACCAAAACAGAGCTGTACCTACCTCCCCCGGCTCCCGTCTCGTGCCCACAGACGGCCTGGGCTCCCCCCAACACCAGACTCACGAACTTGACGACCACCTCGGCGGCGCATATCGTACTATCGCCCCTCGGCCACGACCGGCCCTCTCTCCATCTCTCCACCGACGAACTCCGCGCACATCGCAAGTGCTGATCCCATCGCTCCCGCCGAGGCGCGCCGGTGCATTCCGCTCTGATCAAGGCAAGGCAAGCTCTCAGGTTTGGTGTGTGCGACCATGGCGCCAGGCATACTCGAGACAACCTCGGAGAATACGAGAAGCCATGATGGCAATGTGGAAACTACAGAGGGCGTCATCGGCGCCAACTGCGTCGATCGCATCACCCTGCTGCGGAGCATGCCCGAGGCGCCCTCGCAATGCCAGGTCTGCGTTGTGGGTGCCGGCCCGGCTGGTCTAATGCTTGGGGCGAACCTGGCGCGGATGGGCATCAAGGCACAGGTCATAGACGATAGGGCGGACCCTACGCCAGTGGGAAGGTATATACCCTGATAAGGAGAAGCAGAGAGAAGAAAAAGTAGTGTGTTCAGCTAGGTTGACATGGTTTCACAGGGCTGATGGCTTGCAGCCAAAGACCATCGAGACATTTCGACAGATGCGGTTAGCAGACTCATTATTGCAAAGAGGCGTTCGTGTATACGACATCTCGTTTTGGCGAGGGACAGCAGACGAGCCTTTACGCCGGCTGGGGCGCGAAGTCCACTACCCACCGGTGATCGATGTCTTGGATCCCTATATCCTGCTGGTACACCAGGGAATGGTCGAGAGTCTCTTCATCGACGACATGAAGAAGCGCGGTGTTGAGGTGAAGAGGAATTGTGCCTTCGAGTCATACAGTGCTTGCGACTCTTTGATGTCCAAGAAAGTTGGCGCGGCATTGCAGATCAACACCAGGGTGAATGTGACACAGGATAAGAGGACGATACTTGCACAATATCTCGTTGGATGTGAGTGTGGTACCGAGACGCTACCGACTTGGCTTTGGCTAATCATTTCCAGGCGATGGAGCACACTCTAAAGTGCGCAAGAGCATCCCGGAGGCAAGGCCTGTGGGCATGTCTCAAGCTGTAGTCTGGGGTGTGCTAGACGGAGAGATCGATACCGACTTCCCAGATATCTGGTCTAAGACTCTGGTGTACTCACAAGAGTATGGTTCTATACTCATCATCCCTAGGGAACGCAACATGACGAGGTTCTACATCGAGCTGAAGAGCGGGATGAAAGAGGACAAGAAGACCCTGGGTCAGGAGTACATCATGGCGCGGGCCAAGGAGATCATGAAGCCATTCCGGGTCAACTGGAAGTACATCGAATGGTTTGGTCGATATCAAATCGGCCAGCGGGTGGCCAGCCGATTCTGTGACTCTCACCACAGGGCGTTCTTGGCAGGCGACGCAAGCCACACTCACTCCCCAAAGGCATCGCAAGGCATGAATACGTCGATGCACGACGCTTGGAACATAGCGTGGAAACTAAACTACGCGGTCCGAGGATTGGCGAAGCCGGCACTACTGGAAAGCTACGAGGACGAAAGAAGGAAGATTGCCTTGGATCTCGTCAACTTCGACTACGAGCATGCGAATCAGATTGCCGCTGGTGACGCAGTCACATTGGCCGAGAACTTCAAGACGAATGTACGATTCATCTCCGGCATTGGCGCAGAGTACGGAGAGAACGCCATCAACATGATGGAGAGCCAGACATGGCTCCTGGGAGAGGCCAAACCCGGTTGCTTACTTCCTCCGGCCAAAGTGACCCGGTACCTGGACTCCAACCCTGTCGATATCCAGCTCGACATACCCATGCTGGGCCAGTTCAGGATATACTTGTTGATGTGGGATGTGCACCAATCAAAGATGTTCCTCGAGAACTTCTGCGATGCTCTTGCTGCAGACTCCTCGCTCATCCGTCAACTGTCGGTGGCTGCCAGTCTCTCATACGCGGCACAACCGAGACTACCCGCTCCAGAGGATATCTACGTCAGACCAGAGAGGTATACGGCTGTCAGCCACCTCTTCACCTTTGGACTTATCAGTGAGTACCGTTCTGCCCTCTCAACTCGATCCAGAAGATCACGGTCCTAACTAGATTTACTAGCAACAATGCCCAAATCTGACATCGAAATTTCCGACCTGCCGCCTTTACTGCAAGATAGCAGGTGGACCTTCTACCTGGATGACATCCCTGAGCAGGACACACGCGGCTCGCTCTGCACTAACAAGTGGCTGGGCAGCCTGGGTCCAGGCGAGGTCGCCATCGTTAACGTCCGACCCGACGGATACGTTGGCAGCCTCGGCAGATGGGATTCGAGCGTCGACGACGCGGGCGAGGAGGCGGCCAGGTGGCTCGACTCTTACTATGACCGCTTCTTAGAAGTCCCCGAAGTCCTGAAGAGGAGCCCGATCCCAGCCGCCGCCGCCGCTGTTACAGCGGCGGCCGCTGCTGCGGCTAATTGTGCGAACGGGAATGCGAGTGCAACTACGAACATGAGCTCGTAGAAGGCTACTGTTCTGCCAATTCCAGGGTGCATTGGGAAGTCTTCGATTGGAGGACCAAAGAGCCTGTTCGATTATCATTCTGTCTTGCTGCACGTTGGGAGCAGCCAGGGTTCTGACAGATGTTGGGGAAAGGCTACATCCAGAGGGGAAAGAGAAACACCTGTCCAGTTCCAGACCTAGGCCAGTCGGGATGTACGGTGTAGAGAAAGACGGGAAACTGGATCGCATCAAACAGCAATGACCACGGCTCTTCCATAGAATTGGGAGTCTTGTCGGCTACACGAGAACGAACAAGACAGAAGGGGGTGATCTCAAAACAGTGAAAACGCCTGGATGTACATAATAGGTGGTCGACACGATGCGTATGAGATGCGGTAGCATTTTCGCCGGCGTTTTGATCCGGGACTTGACCTTAATGATTAACTGAAAGCAAAATTCATGCCACTCACAACCTATGACAAGCAAGCAACAGATGGTGATGGAAGGCCGTCTTCTGCCGTCCTGAGCAAAACTCCACCAGCGATGTGCTCGTGACCCTTGCTCTTGATCGTTAGCTTTTAACAAGAGAGAGGTCTGGAATAGCCACATCATTCGGGAATGTTGGTTGTAAATGAGCAGATCATTGGAATCATCAGCGCTATAGGGGTATCTGAGAGGCTGTATGTACCTTCTAGCTTGCTATGCTCCACGCATGCCGCCTACAACTCATCTCTCACCCGCCCGTCCTCTCCATCGGAGACCGGCACAAACACCTCTGTCTCGCCAGACTCACTCGCATCCCCATCGATGATCCGCCCAACCTGCTCAGCCATACTCTCCGGGTCCCCCTTGTCCACCCTCTCCTCCCTCCCAACCTTCACTGTCGGCACCGTCCCCTCGCTGCCCATCTCGACCTCCACCCTCCCCCCGGCCCCGTCCACAACCTCCATCCGGGCCCCGTGGCCCGAGCCCACGCCCACCATGCCCACCGCGCCCGACCCCGTCCGGAAGACCAGCCGGAGAGGCAGCCAGACCAGCCACCAGAGTGGGCCGTACAGCCACCGGCGGAACACCAGCCAGCCCAGCGTGGCCACGAGCATGTAGAAGGTCGTCTCCAGGTACCACGTATCGCTCTTGGCGCTCTTCATCAGTGTGCCGAGCAGGTCCCTGCTGGACGTCAGCATGTCCTCCATGCGGCCGTACGTCCCGCCCAGCTGCCGCAGCTGGGCGGTCGACTCCTGCAGGGTCCCGTGCAGCGTCACGGAGCGCGCGAGCTCGTCCTGCACGAGCTGGCGCGCGCGGTGCAGGGACTGCGTCAGGTCCGACGACGCCGCCACCACGGGGTCCGGGTCCCGGGCGCTCTTCTGTGTGTGCCTGCGCCGGGGCCCCGCGGGCGGCGCCGGCGAGTTCGCGCCGCTCCGGGAGGGGGTCGACGTCGCTTTGGTGTAGGACTGTAGCAGCAGCTGGCGCTCAAGCCGGCGCGCGGCCTCGAGGGAGCGGCGCGCTGTGAGCTGGGCTTTGTGGAAGGCGATCCGGGCGCTGTGCGTGATCCGTAGTCAGCCACATACCTGTCCTATATTACATCGTACAACGGACGTGGGGGTTTCGGGGATATGCGAACCCCTTAACGTCTCCCTCCAGCCTCGTTAGCCCCTCTCGCAACCTCTCCTTGCGCCTCGCGGCTTCACTCCCCTCCTTCCCGCCCCTCAGGTCCGCGACCTCCTCGGCCAGCAGCTCCAGGTCCTCCTCCTCCTCGCGCAGAATCTGGTTGATCTCGCCGCTCAGTTCGGTCGCGACGTTCTCGTCGTCGTCGTCATCGCCGCCCTGTGGGAGGGGCACGGACCCCGGCTGGAAGTCGAGCTTCGAGAGCCGGTCGATGAGCTCTCTGACCTGTGTGGTTGTCTCCTGGAGCGCGGTCAGACGCTCCTGGAGGGCGTCGAAGGACATCTTTCTTTTTCAGGCCCCGTCTGTCCTCTACGTACTCCCAGGAGCGAGACCCTTAGACATGAGGTACGTCGGTGGAGGAGCAGAGGGTGTGAGCAAATGTACAGAATTAGAGCGCAGTGTACGAAGTAAGCTGGCGACTTTTTGGAGTGGTATCCAAGGGGCCAAGTTGGCTTTGCCTGCCCGACGTCACCTTTTTTGGCTGACATTCTGGAAGCCTTCTGGACTGACACGACCGAGTACCTGCTAAACGCTGGTCCGAGCTCCCGCGGCCCGGGGCAGGCCGCCTGCGCAAAACGTCCCGCGAATTTTCGAGGCCCGCCCGCGCTGGACGGTGACGGCTTCGAGGAACAACAACGTCAGTGAACTTTCGACTAAAGTATATCTCCATGCTCAAGCTACGAAAGCACCGCCTAGCCGTCTGAGGATCCCCGTCAGAAAAGCCCCATAACCGCCGAAGACCATCCGGAACCCCAGCTTCCAACAACACCCGGCCGCCCAAGATGATCACCCGCTTCATCACCGACGTGACTACCAAGATCAACCCCTTCTCAGCCAAGTCCAAGTCCGCGCGCCTCTTCCTGACGGTCCTGCCCCCGTCGGCGAGGAGCCAGGGGATGACGATCACGACGAAGCTGCTGCCGAGGACCGCAGCGGAGAAGACCTCGCTGCAGGTGAAGTTCAGTACGTTTACCACCACACCTTACCCTCTCCGGTCCTTAATCCGGGGAAGCCCAGTCACACGGGAAGGTCTCTGGTGGCGAGAAGATTCCGAGGGCTAATGTGGTGTTGCTACAGAGGACGGCAAGCTGCTAGACCTCGACTGCGAGAGCATGGGCATCAAGGGCCTCGTCGAGGAGTGCGACAGGCACTCCCGGGTGCTGCAGAAGCAGGCTGCTCTGGCGGACGCATAAGGCTGTTGCATTGAATCCATATTACTGCAGTTCATGCATTGGGTGGGAAGCATTGATCATCAGGATGGTCTGGCGTTGGTCTGACAAAGAAAAGAAGAGACGAAAGGTGCTTCTGCAGCGCCGCGACGTCCGGCTCAAACTTTGTCCGCGTCGTAGGAGACCGGGCTATCGCCGAGACTTGGATTATAATTATATACAGTGGCTGGATTGCTACAGGAAAGACTTCAATGCCCTCCGAGGGCGCGAATAAGATTGCCAGCGGCAGGCCGCGCAAAAGGGAGGATGTCGAGGTGTGGTGCAGGTAGTCTCAAATGTTGTGGTCCAAGGGATGTACACCGGTGGGCCCAGAGAGGATACCCGACTTGGGTAGGAGATTATTCTACAAGCCAGAGGAGCCGAGAAGAAGGGTTTGGTCATCCCGTGAGAGGACCCCCATAGCGCTGATACGGGCATCTCCTTCACAAATCACCATGACGAAACGGGCAGTCAGCTTTAGAAAGGAACTCTAACAAGAAACCCAAAGCGCCTTGAATTTTTGTTCTCTGCGATCATTTCACGGGTGTCCACTTTGCACGCTACCAACCCAGAACGACGACGAATGTAACGCCCGAGGGGCCAATCACACGAAGACCGTGGGCTCGGCCAGCAGCGAAGAGCTCGAACATCTCGAGCTCTCCAGGCCGGAGACCATTGATTGAGCTATGTTTGCCATCTGGTCGATGTCAACCAGGTCCAGGCCGGCTGCGATGAATCCCGCCTAAGGAGTACCGCCAGCCAGTTATGCGGAGGCACCGCTAATGAAGAACCACTTGTCTATCGAGGCGTCGATCTTCTCCGCGGGGAGGTTCTCGTTGGCGGGGATCGGTGGCAGCTGGCTCGGGTCGATGCGGCTGGGGGAGTGGGCTACGGTGACGTTGGTGCTAGAGGGGATTGTCAGTAATCGCGTCACGCAAAATACAGTAGTTGGGGGTTAGAGCATACGTAGAGACGGCACCAGGCTGAGTCTTGCCGGTGATGAGTCTGTCCCAGGCCTCGGCACACTCACGGATGACATCCATGGCGTACTTCTTGTTCTTGCACTCGCCAGTGAAGGCGAACTGGTTCTCGGGCTTGCCATCGGGGATCTTGTAGATGCGGAACCACTCGTTGGTGGCGCGCAGCAGGCCGGGTAGGTGGCGCTCGACGTCCTCGACGTCGTTGAGCTTGGAGGCCAGAGGGTCGTTGACATCGATAACGATCACCTTCCAGTCAGTCTCCTCCTCATCCAGCAGGGCCATGACGCCGAGAACCTTGACTTGCTTGACCTGGCCAGTGTAGCCGACAAGCTCGCCGATCTCGCAGACATCGAGAGGGTCGTTGTCGCCCTTGGCCTTGGTCTCGGGGTGGACGACGTTAGGGTCCTCCCAGGTCTGGATTGAAACAGTCAGCTTCTGTGGTCCAAATTCTCCAGTCGAGGGGAGCGAGGTCTTGTCATACCTGGGGGAAGGCACCGTAGTTCCACAGGTAGCCCTTGTGGGGGAAGCAGTTGCGGACATATCGAAGCTTGCCCTTCTTAGTGTCCTGCTTGATGGGGTTGAGGAGCTCCTCCTTGGAGATCTACAGCATCGAGGTACGTTAGCCACCCGGGTCCTACGTCGAAAGAAGAGCTCTGTGAGGTAGATCGATCGGGGGTGGCAAAGCTCCGGCGGCAGAAACGGCCCCAGGGGCGGCAGCTGGCAGGACAGCTCCGGCACGGCAGACTCACCTCGAGCTTGGCATTGGTCCAGCGAGGGATCTCGACAACCATGTTCAGGATGGTCTGCTCCTGGTTGGCAAAGAGGGGGATGTCATGGAAGGGCGAGACGGGGACGCCATCCTTCTCGATGTACACCCTGTGCTCGAAGGTGTAGGGAGCAGCGACCTTGCGGGTGGTGTAAGCCATCTTGCTGTCAGTGACTGGTGTTGAGCCCGAGAGGTGTCGGGCGATCTGGGCTGTGCGAGAGGACGAAATCTTGAGTGAATTGGCCCTCGGCGACGAGAGTGGTGCTGGAAGGAGGAGGGTGGAATATGGAGGGTGAGGAGTGGAAAGTCCAGTTGGCCAACTTCTTCTAGCCCATGGGAGTCGATGTGGAGGGGTCCGGCTCGGTGGAGGGGTAGCAGCCGAATCAGGGGCTGCGGTGCTTGGTCGCAATAGTGGGGCGGCTAGAGCGCGATTTCGTCGTAGTTGCGGTGACCCGAGCGGGGGAGACGCAGGCAGCTTGGGCGTGGACGTGGACGCTGTGAGGATCCGGGCCAGCGCTCTGCGTGGCGGCATGGGAGAGGAGGATGAGCGATCGCGAGAGACCTTCTCGAAGTAGGCTAGGGACTCTGGGTGCTATTGCGCCCTTACAGATCAGCTTCAGGACGTCAGATGGCAGAATTGCTCCGGACAAGCGGAGGCACAGCGCAGGTTCGTCTGGTTCAGCCGAGGTGTGAGGGATCCGGGAGAGGTTCAGCCTGGCTAGAGAGTCAGTGGAAAATTTGATCGCGGACTATTCTCGCTGCTCCCATAACCCTGCTGCATGCGCTGTACCTTGGCCGTGCCAACATTGGGCTCAACACAGCACACACGGGATATCTCCTCCTTGCTAATCAAAATCCTTCAAATATGGCTACTTAATGCAGTTATCTACCAAATCATAATAATGTCATCTTCGTTGCCTCTCCCCTCCAGGCTCCTCTCAGTCGGGGTATCCGCTGTCGGACGAAGCAGAGAAACCATCTTCTGTCAGTCATTAAGCTTTCATACTCGCAGCCCGTGGAGGCTGTACGATCAAAGAGTAGCCGTGAACAAATCAACAACGCGCCCGCTTGCACTCATGCCAGAAACAAACTTGAACGCTCCCACACAGGAACAAGCCGGCTTTCCTACCGCCTCGGCAGGTTCCCATACGCCCCTCGTCCGAACGCACCACCAGGAGCATTCCCGTACGCACCCGTACTGAACCCCTGGTGGATACTCTGCCTCACAATCGCCGCTGCCGCCTGGCTCGCCGCCATACGCTCTTTCTGCCTGTGCCTTTCTCTCAGGTAGCCCGCAGCCTCAGGCCGCATGCGCAGGATCCGGAGGATCATATCATCCGATGGGTCTGCCTGGGCCTCCTTACGCTTCTCCTCCTTTGCCCGCCTCATCGTCCCCAAGTTACGGCTCATCATGATGCTCTTACCTCGCCGGATCGTCCCCATGCTGCCGAAAGCGGCGCCGTTGAACGTGGGGCCCAAGGCGGCGGGTGCAGACTGCCGTGAGGCTTGTTGCACCTGCTGCTGGGCGCGCTGTTGGGTTGCTGCCACCATACGCTCTGACGTACGGACCAGGGAGTCGGTCGAGTCGAAGTACCAGAAGTTCAGCGACGCCAGCTCATGCCACTTAGGCGACTTCAGGACCTCCGCCGGGACGCCGAGTACCTCCCCGTCCTCGTCCTTGGCGTTGAAGAACTCGAACAGCAGCTCGAGCCACTTGTAGACCACATCCAGCTCGACTTGCGTGAGTGGCTTCTGCGTAGAAGGCTTGTCTGAGAGCGGGGGCACAAGTAAGTTCTCGATAGCCATCAGCACCTCCTTCCACAACCTCGTCATGACAGCCACCATGGTCGCATCTGTAAGTGTCTGCTTCATGATTGCGAAGTTTTCGTCGAAGTAAGTGAACAACGACTGAAGGGCGTTCTCAATGTCTTGCTGTGTAACTGGTGGAGCAGCCGTCTTCCGTGTCTTCCACATGTTGCCGATAGACGCGGCAATGCCACGGCTGAGCAAGCCCTTCAGAGCCTCGTGAGAAAGCGAAGCATTGATGACAGTCGAGAGCTGACGAGCGTGTGAGCCATATTGTCAGAAGAGATGTGGCCGTGAAAACGACTTACCTTGTCAGTAATCTTCCGCACCATGTCTCGCTCAGTCCGCTTCAGATGTCTAAACGCCTTTCCAAAGTGGAATTGAATATCATCCTTCTCGCCCTCCATGCTAACTCTTATCAATAGCCGACCCTGTGTGTCAAGGTCCAGCCAGAATTCTCTGGGCAGATAGTCGCTGAAGTGAACCGGGTCGAGTTTTAAAGAAGTCCGTCCAACAAAGTCATGGTCTCCGAATGTATCGTAATCCCATATTGTAGCGATCACGTTGACGGCCCCCGTCACAGTAACGTCAACCGATTCATCCCAACGGGGGTTTAGTGTCCGTGAAATAACACGTGTTTTGGCCAAACGCTTCTGATATTCGTCCACCAAAACGACATACGGATCACTGTATCCATTGGGGTCGCAGGCTTTGATATCTTCAGCCTCGACGACCTTGACTGTGAAGACATACTTGTCTGGCTTGCGTAGACGGTCTTTGGGTCCTTCTTTGGCCCTCAGCAGCTCAGCGCATGCATCGACATTCATCAGATGTTCTAATTTATCAAGCGATTGCATAGCGTATTCGATGTTGTTCAATTTGACGAATGACTAGGACGATGTCAGATTAGAATCATCCGCGGACCTGGAGGCTGGTGGATGCTTACCTCCGAATAGAACTGGAAGGGCTCTATCTTCTCCTTTTGATTCCAGGCATCTTTCGCAATCTGCATGATACGCTCCTGAGCTGTCCGTTGCGCTGCTGCCAGTTCCGCAGCAGACTGGCGGTCCATCTCCTTGGCGAATTTGCTCTCGACAATTTCACAGTACCGACCTATGCCGGCAGCGAATGCTTTGGCCAGGGATGTCATAAACTTGGCGTGATGGACATCATTGTCCCAGTGTAGCTGGAATATCTGGTCCGCTGTCTGATTAAACAATTGGAAGACGTCGATGATGGAGACACTATGCCGCTGCGTATCTGTTGGAATGTCGTCCGGATGTGCCGTTCTGACCTGAAACTGATCTTGCTTGATAGCTTCTTCAACGAACGATGTCATCCTGCTCTCCGCCTCGTTGATCCATCGCCAGACGAACTCTTCCAACTGGCCCTCGATGTCGAAAGCAAAGGGTTGACCAGGTAAGTATTGGACGTGAATCTTACGGACCTCGACCAGCTCCTTGTACAAATCAAATCCATCCTGGACATTGACCTCTAGCCCGGCTTCCTTAGCTGCCACGATAATGGTCTCAATCAGAGCCTTTGCGTCCTCTTCAAAACTGGGAAATATTGCCTGCACCAGGACAGCGAACGGGGACACGCCCATGATTTCTGGGTTCTTGGTATACTTCTTCTTGATCCTCTGGCACAGCGTCGTGACTGCACTCCCTAGGTTCACAACATGACTGAAATTCCAGTCCTCCTTTGCCGCAGGTACCTCATTTTCGAGGAAACCATGGTAGACGCGATCGGCCTGCGCCTTGAGTCCCTCGGCCAGCTGCCTGGAGAACCGATCCAAGTCCTCCTCTTTCCGGACAAAGGAAGGGTCGGGGTAGATGTGATTCATGAGAATACTCATCACCACACCAATGGTGGGAGCCTTGGGCTCGTAGCAGTGCATCAGCAGATCATAGAGATCTCGCAGAAGCGCGTCATGGAGGGCGCCGAGAATCTGCTGGTAGAGGGAGTAGTCTATCAACGTCCACCGGCTTGGATCGATCTCGGCTAAGGTGGCTGTATAAAGTTGTATGCGCGGCAGCTTCTTGGGCTCTGGCTGTGGATTCTTGACAAAATCGAAGCACTCATCAAGCTCCTCACCCCTGATCTCCTGGTCCAGAAACTTGCGCACGGCCACCTCAAGAAAGGCAATATGTCTGGTGAACTGCGGAAGCCGCCACCAGCCAGACAGATCGTTCAGGAGCTCCAGTGATTGTTGAGACAATGGTACGAAGTCCTCGGACTCAGGGTGTGTTTGATCATAAGTCATGGCATGTTGTAGGATCGTTCGGTAAAAAGATCTCGGGTCAGGGGGGATGAAGGTGTAGCTAGCCTCGTCAACACTTCGAATACTGGCGGAGTCGTCCAAAGAGAGATTACTCAAGCCGAAGGAAGGTTCACCTGAGGGACCAGTGGCGGAGTCGTTGCTTAGCATTTTTGCCAGATCCGCGTACGCCTGGTCCTCTCCATAGATAGACGTAGGCCGTACGGGTAGCGGCTTGTCAAAGCTCGTGACGGTCTTGGCGAGGTCTGGGCGGACCTTTAATATGTCCAGCATCATGGAGGTGAGGTGGTCGCGCTCACCCTTCTTCCACTCCTCGAAAGATTCGTTGAGATCGAAATCTTGCCTCCTGAGCGCCCCATCCATATTTGAGTCCAGCCGGTGCTGGTATGCCTTGAGGTCCTTGAGGGCCGCCTCCTCCGTCCAGATGTTTTTGTTCAGGTCGATGTCTGACTGCAGCTGGGCAGTTTCCCGGCCAAAGATTTTCCCCACGATCTGCACCATATGCATGTCCTTGACTTCAAAACTGTGGGGGATCTCAACCTCGATCGTCTTGTGCTCCTTGTCTTGGCCCGTGTCGATGAACAAATCCTGGTCGTTCCGCAACAACTTCTGTTCCAGCGTCTGCAGGCGGGCCATCAGCTCCTTGTCCTTCTCGGTGCCATGCTTCCTGAAGATAGTCATCATAAGCCTGACGAACAGGGCGAGGTGCCTGTCGATGAGGATCTTCCACGAATGGTCGTCGGGTGCCCTCCCGTGACTCATTGCTTTGACGGCAGCAGCATAGAACTTGAGGATCAAGGGCTCGAGTGTACGGTCCCTGTCGATCGTCTTGCGGAAGTCATGTTCGGTGAAGTTTGTGTAGGCCTCCGCAAAGGTTCTCTTCACATTGGGATCGCTGTAGCCCGGCTGGTCAAAAGTGCCCTTGACCACACGTTCCATGCGCTTCTCGAGAGAGCCACGAAAGTCCCGAGGGAGCTTTACCGTGCTCCCGCCCGTGGGGATGAACTCCTTGAGCAGGTCCCCAATGTTGTGCGTGTAGGACTGAACCCTCGTCGCGGCCTTGGGCACGGTGATGTATTCCTTTCTCTTCTTCTTAGGCTGCAGCAGGTAGTGCAGCAGGGCAATGCTCAGCGCGTAGTTGTACGCATCCTCGTAGCTGACCTGGCCCTGGAAGGCGCGCGAGCCTGCTCTCGATCTCCTCCTCGCGGCGCCATCCTGCTGCTGGATCCGGTTGATGCTCCTGTTGAGACTCCTGCTGTTGTGCTTCCCCGAGTAGCTCGAGCCCGTCGACATCTTCAGCTTCGGGGAGGGCCCAGTCGCTCGAGAGGTAGAGAGGTCGGTCGGGTCGATCTCGTTAGGTTTGGAGGTATGGTCTGGAGCAGGGGCGGGTTGTACCGTGGTGGGAGTGACGTCCGCCCCTTATCTTCTTGGAACCATGCCTCGAACGGTCTTCTCGTGCCTGACAGCGGTTCCCAGATGATTGTTCGTATTTGTGGACAGGGTGAAAGGTGTGGCAGAATCCGGTGAAACGAGGTGTTGGGCAAACAAGTCCCACCCTTCAGGGATTAGGTCAAAAGTACGACGCAGTGGTATGCCCAGGCTGTGTGTCGGCTGGCCTTCCTCTGCCACGGCGGGTGGAGGGCGATCTGGCAGTGGAAGGGAGACCCGAAGCTTGTGCTCAGGAGTCGGGTGGATTCCTCTAAGGTTTAGGTTGTTTCGCCTCCCAAGTGCCGCCGCAAGTCCTATGTACTCAGGTACTGTAAAGCGGCCTGGCGCCCTGCGCAGGCGCAACGTCATCTGCCAACGTGCAGCTCAAGCGCAGTACTTTTCGCAGGGGTTGCGGGCGCCAATGAGTCGGGTAATGCGCCTGCGGAAGGAACTTGGCGCAGCGCTGCCCCTTACTATAGTAGATCCCGCCCTGACGTTCCACTTAGATGGTGCTCTATACTAAGTATATGCTCTTTAAAAATAGGCATCCCAGGATGTGATCGTCACTCTTCCTTTGTGACGACAAGGTATATATATGGGCTGTTTGACAACCACAACAGGACTTAATACTTCGAGAATGCACGTTATCTAGATTGCCAGATATCATAATCGTTTAGGGGTCGGGGGGCTTGAGCCTTGAGAAAATTCATTATTACACGTATTGCCCCAGGGGGCAGTGCAGATGCTTCATCCGGGAAATTCTGCCCTAGCACAGAATCGGGCAACGCGAAATGAGACAGTATAAATCGTACCAGAACAATCCAACAATATGAAGCAGCAAGCAACATCGACAAGAGTCCAGAAGTCGACCTCCGCAGCGTCATAACCTCCTGCCCAACGAGGCTCAGCCCTAACCGGCCATAGTACTCCGTCCACCATCGTCTATGAACCTCTTCCTCACGCAGACCTTGAGAAGCCCATAGTCAAGCCTTATTATCCTCGTCGCCCCACTCGCTCCCAGGGCCACACTCGGTGCAGACAGCATTGCCTACCCCACCCTCAACCTGGCGGTCTGCGCGAATACAGCCGTGCTTATATCTCGCCCCTCGCCCTCGACACGCAGGCCCTTGACGCCATCGATCAGCCCGTCTGTGGCCTCGAGTGTCATCTTGTTGAGAAATCGCAGCACTGCACTCACGCCTGCGAGATGCTTTCGCAAGGCCTTGAGCCAGCCTGGGCTGGTAAACCAGTGTTCGATCATCATGGAGCACAGATTTAACACACCTGGGCGTTGGGATGAGGCTCCTCGTTCCGAGGTGTCGTTGTAGCCGGATGGCTGCGAGGAATCGCTCAGTCAAGGTGCCTGCCTCGGCCGATTCTTTCATGTATTTGTGGGCTTCATCTAGTGCGATGATGCGGCCCACGCGGGTATTTCCAGCTCTGCTCGAGGAAAAGAGACAGGCAGATGCTGAACAGCGTGTGAGCCGTTTTAAATTCGACGCAAGGACAGGAGAGATCGATGATTGTGAGCTAGCCTGGCCGAGGTGCCCAGTTGTTGCCTGCAGCGACTTGTGCTCTGGTCTAGGAACGGCGTCCGTTGAAACTTGCTTGGTTTTCGACCGTGGAACTCTCTAGTGTGCAAGGCATTGAATGAAGAGGCCGCGCTGGGCGGCGGTAAGAGACCTGACCTCGATTATGGCCCGAAAGACAGCGTACTTGAGCGATGATTCACCGCGCTGCTGTTGTAGACGGAGGTCAGGAAGCATGCAGTTCACGACGTGTAGGTAGAGAGGCATGCTGCAGATGAATGTGCTGGAGGGAGCGACAACGCTGTAGTACAGTAACCCACCACTCCTTGAGGTGTCAATGTCCGATATGTTCGGAATGACGCTGTGCTGCGGGCACAACTACTCGGACGAGGGAATTGCAAGGCCCGAAACACACTGACAAACTGTCACTGTGAACATGGTGCCCATCGTGATCTTATCGAGGCCATTGAGATCGTCTTCCCTGTCGAAGAGACTGAGCCACTTGAATATCGTTGCTGAGACAGTCGACGATGCCCAATCTGTGCCAGGATTTGCCTAGGTAGCCCGGAACCGCCATCATCATCCACTGATCCGGTAATAGTGGAGTGCGATATCCTGAGTGGTAACGACGTTCCGCAACTTTGGAATCTTGTTTGTTGCTTCCATGCTCGTGACAAAGACTCATGACTACTTGCTTGGGGAAACGCTCTCACTTCATACCAGACAACAGAGCCTTATGGTGGGGGGAGGGGAGGCGCACGGGCGCCAACAAATCCAGAAGCCCAACAAAGGTGTATCGCAAGATCGTGGTTGACTCTCAGGGCGCCTGCCAGCCCTAAAGCGTATCGGCAGGGGCGGCAGTCGTTGGCGTCCATCTCGAGAAAAGCTCTTCGAGATGAGTATTTCAAGGTCTTTGTGATCTTTCAACAGTCGTATGTGGAGGTCTCAGCCAGAAAGAGAAGATTTCTAGATCCACTTGACTGAGGGAATCGTAGTGACCACAATCTTTAGGCAAATGCCATGCAAGAATCTGCAACCCTTGGTCGCAAAACTGCGCGTACTGGCCGTCTTTGTCCATGCCGATATTCTCGCGAAGAAGCGTCAATAGCCCATGATTGTGCTGTAGTAGGACGTTCATCCACCATAGGCCATCCGTAGCAGTTCACTAAACTGTTGGTCCTTCTATGGGGATATATTTGGAGTTCGCAATTCTGTTGACGTGATCTGCCATGTTTAGTCGCTTGCAGTTTTTGACTTGCGCAGATGGTGGGCTAACATGCTGTGATGTCTAGCTCTTGAGGAGACACTCCCCCACTTGGGAAGCTCGTTGTGGTGGCGGTCACACGCCCCAGCCTCCTCCACCTCTTGTGGTCAGCTAGGCTTCTAGCTCCCATAAATAGCCCGTGGAACGACAGCGATATCCGATGAGACTCGTGAGCAAGAGAATGCCGCAGAGGCAGAGCAGCGATCGCCTTGTGCGCGCAGACCACTCGACGTCGCCGTTCGTGTTGGACGAACCGTCAGCGGCAGAGTCTCTGAGGGAGGCTTTGGCTTCGTATTTCCGAGCATATCCTGCCGGCGCATTGTTTCCGAGGGGGTCGAGGCAGCGACGCGATGTCGACGTTGTTAGCCACAAGGTGGACCCGGTACCGAGGGTAATAAGATGCTGACAGGCGAGGGAGATTGGACGCGTGGCTGCTTCTTGTGACCACGGCTTACCTGGGTACGCCGTACAGGCCGCTGCGGTCTCGTGAGACGGTGAGATGCAGGCCGGCCGAGGGGCAAGAGCTTTTGTTTGGGCAGTCCCCGGATGAGAATCATCAAGAGTAAAATAAAGGTCCCCTGCATCTGCGGCCAGTGGATCGGGCCTGCGGCTCGCTCCTGGCGAGGTGGTCCCTTGGAACGAGCCCCAAGGCTGCTGGGGACGATCGGATGAAATCCTTTCGCAGGCCAAGGTCACCAATACAATGTCGACAAAGCGCGAGAGGGGGAGGCGAGGCTGCGCGTATGGCCACATCACCCTGATCTCGCCCGGTAGGGCTGAGATACCCATGTGGCCGGCGCTGTCGTCGTGCCGTGTCGGATCTCGTGTCACGCCGTGTCAAGAGACCTTACTCGGCTGTCGAGGCCTCGAGGTCGAGAGCGAGGTGAGGTACATGTACGGGCGTATAAATACCCCAGGCTATTCTTAGCGCGCAGGGGAGCAGTGCTATGTAGCAATGGGAAACGGGGCCAGCGCCCCGGATCACTCAAGGCGATTTCCAGTCGCGCGGCGCGGCGCACTCCAATTCCAGCTACATGCCTCGTCCATGTCCTTGTCCATGTCCATGTCCATGTCGACATCCCCTGACCAAGACCAAGCCTGATGTTGATCTGACTTGCAGCGCAGCGCCCGCCCTGCTGGGTTGCCTAAGGATGAACGGACTTGCGTTGCAGTCGAACCTTATTTCTTCAGAGCGAGCTGCCCTTCACATTTTAATTGCGGGAGATCGCAGGTCCACATCCCCATCCGACCTCTTTGGCTCACCTGCAGCCAGCAGCAGGCACAGACACGCCCGCCCGCAGGCACAATCACAATACGCCAACCCCGCGGCGGCCAAACTGTAGCCTCTCTATCTGGCCCAGGACCCCTTGATCAGCTCTACCTGCTACTACTGCTGCTTATTGCTGCCGCTACTACTACTACTGCTACGATTACGGATTACACTCCTCGCCCCCGTCGACAACGATATCATCGAGCCCCTCACTGCGGCCTCTGACCCCTTACTGATTATTCCTCGACTCCAAGCAGTTCCTAGCGTTCGGCCGCGCTGCTGTCATCGACAAAGTAGCCCTCCGGTATACATGATTGCGACCGGCGCCTCGATCGACGACGACAGCAGTTGCCATATCATCCCACCCTTCAGCTGCCCTTCCAGACCTGGGCACAGCCCGCTGCCCTTGATCCAGCATCATGGGTAATGTTTCGAGCAGGCCCGACGAGGGCGCTGCTCTCTATCTCAGGGACCAGACTCGATGTGAGCTCGAGGCCTTCCTGCGACCGACCCCCAGGAATGACCGCGCTGACCGGGTGCTCTTCCAGTGTCCATCGCGTCGCTTGTCATAAGCAATAGCCGCAAGCGCACGTCGATCCAGATAACCCCGAACGGATTTCCTGCCACAAGAGTCTCGGCGGCGCGACCCGCTGGAGACACCACGCCGATTGAGTTCGTCCAGGTCCGTCGAGTCCCACCCCTCCTTCTGGTGCCCAGACAGTGGCAACCATTCCGCCCAGAGACTGACCACCTGCCGGCGATCTATAGGATACCGAGTCCACGTCGGGCGCGCCCGCTTTCATACTCAAGCTGAGCAGCGAGGACGAGCTCATGTTCACGTTCACCTTCAACGTTCGCCAGACCTCCCCCCCGAGCGCCGACCCGAGCAGCGCATCCGTGGACACGCAGATTAACGGTCTCACACACGTCTACGCATCTACGCCTCGAGAGGTCGAGACCCTCGTGACGAGGGAGTTCCATGCCGACCCGAATCTACACAAAAACTCCAACGTTGAGCTGATTGGGGACTTTACCACTGGGGGCAGTCCCAGTGTGACGTTTGACTGGTCGTGGACGTGGAAGCCACCGAAGACTGCGGAGGATCCTGGTGGCGGCTGGAGAAATACCTGCAGTGTACGTCACGAAAATACTACTGGGAGGGTCTTGCGCGGGTCTGACAAGTCGACAGTTCGTACAATACGACCAGCGCGCACACGAGTTACAGACCCTTGCCAGCTTCTCGTTCTGGGTTCAGAGTAGGTACACCAGCCTCCGCGACCATGGTCCTTGCCTAACAGGCCACAGATGTATCTCCATACGCTGCACAACCCAGCTCACCACCTCCCTTCCACCTGACCGTTCCACCGAGGTCGCGAGGCCCTTCCTCCCATTCCGTCGAGTCGAGGATCAGCAACGTTGAAATGGACGAGCCTGCGTCACCACCAGCTACGTTGACTGAGTTCAAGAACCCGCTTTCGCCGTCTAATACTAACAGCGTTCCGTCCATACCGGTGTCGATTCCAGAGCCTGTCAAGGTCGATGTTTCCTGCTCGCGACCCAGCGATGATGTCTCACAAACAGACGATGGCCCCGTGTTTCGGGCGACGATGAAGGCCCTGGAGCAGAAGACTGGAAACATGCGGACGCAGATGAAAAGAATGATCAAAAAGGCAGAGGCTGCTCACAATGCGCAAATAGAAGCGAACGAGTCCTTCGTTAGCTTCATAGAAGCATTGAAGGAAGCTTCTTCCACAAACGCAAATGCGGTGCAGCCAGCCATTGAGCATTACTTTGACAAGATTGCGCGCGAAATCTTGTCCTACGAGAGAATGAACGCTCTCAACCTACAGAAGATCGTAATAGAGCCACTCAACAAGGTGTACACAATGGACATCAAACAAGCCGAGGCGAAGAAGCGCGACTTCGAGGAAGAAAGCAAGGACTTCTATGCGTATGTCGGCCGATATCTCGGCCAACGACAAGACTCGGTCAAAGCCAAACACAGCGACACCAAATATCAGACAAAGCGTCGGAACTTTGAGCTGAAGCGCTTCGACTACTCCTCTTTCATGCAGGATCTGTCCGGAGGTCGAAAGGAGCAAGAAGTGCTGTCTCACCTCACTAGATATGCGGATGCGCAGGCGAGAACATTCCTGGAGGCGGCTAAGCGGGTCGAGAATCTGCTTCCGCAGTTGGAGGCATTGTCCAGCGAAGTGCAAGTTGCGGATAAGGAATACCAGTTCCAACGCAGAGAGCGAGAAGAGAAGCGAAGACTTCTAGAGAAGAGCAACGTGAATTACGTGGAGCCTGAATCCGTCCCGCCAACAGGCTCGGGCGCTGCGAATGGCAACGGCGCTGCTTCAGACGGCGAGATGAGCCGCGCAGACAGTACCGGCTCACAATTGAGAGCAATCGCGATCGGCAACTCGAATTCCTCGGCCAGTAACACCGGTGACCTCTCCAGATCGCCAGGGAGTCTTGGTCACGCTATGATGGCCGCCAGCCCATCACAGAAATTCAAAGGCATCCGTGATCTCGAGGAACGTGATGCCGCACTCGCGGAACTTGTCGACAGGGAATCGCAGAGGAAAGAAGGCCTGCTATGGGCTCTGAACCGGCCTGGTGGGCACGTTGACCCTCGAAACCTGAACAAGCAGGGTTGGCACAAGTACGTTTTAATTATTCTTTCCTGATAGAGCTCGCCGCTGACTACGTTCCAGATTCTGGATTGTCTTGGACCAAGGCAAGCTCTCAGAGTACAGTAATTGGAAGCAAAAGCTTGATCTGCACATGGACCCCATCGACTTACGGATGGCGTCCGTAAGAGAGGCCAGAAATGCAGAGCGACGTTTCTGTTTTGAGGTCATCACTCCTCAATTCAAGCGGGTCTACCAAGCGACATCCGAAGACGACATGAACAATTGGATCACTGCGATTAACAATGCGCTACAGAGCGCAGTCGAAGGCCGTGTGAAGGAGAAGCCAATACAGAGCAACTCTCCGTCGATTGATTCTGGCGGTTCCTTTAGAAGAGACATCGGCTCTATCTTGACTGGCAAAAGTCCGTCGCTTGGCCATGCGCAGGCACATCCTCCATCTACAATACCGGGCCGACGGACGACCGTCGGTGCACGCCCTGCGACAGCACGTTCTCCGAGCAGCACTTATGACGAACACCCTGACAAGCTTCTTCAAGCGCTTCGAGACAACGATCAAGGCAATTGTTGGTGCGCAGACTGCGGATCCGGTTCCAAGGTCGAATGGGTATCAATCAATCTTGCCATCATCCTGTGTATCGAGTGCAGTGGCATACATCGGTCGCTGGGTACGCACATCAGCAAAGTCCGATCCCTCACACTGGACATCACATCCTTCACGCCCGATATTGTCGAGCTTCTCCTCTTAGTGGGCAATCGGGTAGCAAACATGGTCTGGGAGTGTAGACTTGATCCTAGCCTGAAGCCAGGGCCACAAGCGACTCGCGAGCAGAGGTTAAGGTTCATCACCATGAAGTATGTGGATCGGGCATTCGTGGAGCCAATTTCGTCTACCCTTTCTCGGTACCCATCACCCGATGAGACACTACTCGCGGCCATCAAGAAGAACGAGATCCAGCAAGTCATCTACGCCCTCGCCCTACGTGCGAACCCCAATGTCCTCGATAAATCACGTGGCACCCACGCCGTCTTCCTCGCCCTCGCAGCGGCCGACCCAGCCGCCCCCGGCGGCTTGCCCCTTCCCCCGCCACCGCAGTCTGACGGGAAACCGGTGCCTTTCCCCATCGCAGAAATGCTCCTGCAGAATGGCGCGGAACTGCCACAAGGCATGCCTGCGTTCCCACTCAGCCGCAGCGCGCAGGCCTATCTCGACCAAAGGCGGGGCCGCTCAACTGTGCCGTCGATGTCTAGCTCAACGTCGGCGTCGAATAATCTCGACACCGTGGGCTCGGCCCCCAGCGGCGCCAGTCCACTGCTGACGACGAAGGAGAAGGGCGACAGGGAGAAGGAGCACCGGATCGCGAAGCGCGCAAGCGCTGGCGGCCGTTTGGCCAAGTCGCCTATTCCCGAGAGGTAGGGCTGCTCTGTACCGTTGATCTTTTGGCCAATTCACCGCGGCGGCAAAAATAAGGAGGGAAATGAGGTGCATGCGAGGAACGTGGTGCTCAGGCTTTCCTCTTCGTCATGAGCAAGGGAAATACACGTGCCTTTCTTCACGAGAGCTCGGCGGCACCTTCGTCTTTTGGAAAGACTACAGTGTTTCTTGTTAAAGTCGGAGTTGAGGTGCCCCAGGGGTGGGGCTACTTATTGGGACTCGAAACCTGTGAAGGCGTCACGGAATTCAGCTCTGGCAAAGGACTGAGGCGAGTCTTAACCTTGAGATTAGTCTCGCACCAGTCGCTCTCGCACCAGTCGCCATCAAGAAATCGGTCAGGCTCGGGTGTTTGCTTCAAGACACACTCATACTATCGTCATCATCATCATCACCACATCATTCACCCATCTACTTCATCAGGAGGTATATATACACACAAGCACATCACGCATGGAAAGAATAAACAAGGGGGAGGGCAAAATGAGCTTTAACAATGACCTTTTTCTTGGAAAGTTTGAAATGGGATCAACCGAGGGACCGGTCCGGTGTACGATTATGAACGAAAGACGATGGTGATGAACGGCGGGCGGGCGGACGGTCGGTTATCACGAGGAAATTGGCATGGCATGGCGTGGGCGCCGAGTGTGGCAAACTAGGTCAGGTTAGGTTTCACTAGGTTTAATAGTAATATACAAGTGATCGAAGCAAACTGTCGTGTCAATCCAAATACGATTCAGGTGTGAGCACGAGTCCGTCAAGTAGTTCTCGAGAAGCACCCGTTGCAAGGCAAACGTTGGTGATCTGTCTTAAAAAAAAAAAAAAAGGCACATGCAAAAGGCAGAGGAATACAGTATACAGTAACTGAGTGCAATATATTCACACTTCACGCCATACCATGTAATTCGCCTAGCTAAAAGCAACTCGGCCAACACACGCAAGTATCTGTTCGGCCTGGTCGCCGCAATTCTGGAGATAAGTTGACACCCTAACGCCCATGCTTTTCCGTCGTACAATGAATTAGGGATCGACAACCAAAATGATGCATGTGCAGCTCTGTACCTGATATTGCACACTGCTGCATCCCACCAAAGATACCATTCCTTCAATCATCTTAAAAACGATTGCACACCAAAGCCTTAGCGACCTTCTAGCACATACTTCCTTGCAAAGGCTCACTGTCAACTCTGACAAGAGCAACAGCGGAGACACAGTGCCGTTTGCGTATACTCAATGGCCGCGAAAAGGCGGCAGTTTGCCAATGAAGCGCAATGTTTGGCCCGTTTGCTGGGTACACCTCAGAACTCCATTTCAAATGAGCCCCCCAGCGAAGCCTGTTGGAAACGCGCCGTCAGGGTGGTCGGAATGTCGCGGTACTAATGCTTACTACCCTTGGCCTTCCCCTTAGTCGCCTTGGATTTTGTTGCGTGGTTGCCATTTTGGTTACGGACCGACGTCGTGGCAGGCCCTGCGTTGGCAGATGCAGGAATGTCGTTCTTGCTATAGTGACTCCTCTCGTTGTCGAAGAGCACCTGATCACCCTTTCCACCCATCGCCACAAACTCCTCTGCATTCCTATCATCGAAGGGTCGAGGCTCCGTGGCATATGTGTGAGGATTCTTCTTGTATACTTCGACGGGATCTCTGCCATCCGTGCCGGGTATGCGAGTGATTTGGACAGAGTTGATGCTGGAGAGAAGAGTACGCTCACGGACGACACCACGGCGATTCATCTCAAGCCCAGCAAGACCACCCACAAGACCGTCTGTGCTGTCGTTCACGCCAGGATTTGACGTAGTCATCCAGGGATGGGCGAGGCACTGGTCAACTGTGAAGCGCTTTTCAGGGTTGACGACAAGCATAGAGTCAATGAGCTCAACTAGATAGCTATTTAGCAGAAAACGCGATGGCGGCCTCGTCGGATTGACTTACGAGCAGAGTCACTAACTGGATCCCAGTACGGCGATGGATAGTCGAATTTACCCTCCCTAATCTGTTGCGAGAGCGAGTACGGAAACTCTCTCGAGTAGAGCTCATCCGAGAATGGTGGGAAACCACACAGGCAGATATACATTACCACGCCAAGCGACCAGACGTCGACGGCCTTGGTGTATTTTCGATGCCTGCCGTCAGCCAGGATCTCAGGCGCCACGTAGCTTGGGGTGCCACAGAGTGTAGTAGTGAATGACTCCTCGCCGATAATCTTCGCGAGGCCGAAGTCAGCGAGCTTGACGTGGAGATCATCATCCACCATGAGAATGTTCTCCGGTTTGATGTCCCGGTGAACAATGTTTCGATCATGCTGTTTCGATGGTCAGAAAACAATTCAACGCCAGCAGGTCGGTCTAGTTGACTCACCAAGTACTTGATACCCTGGAAGAGCTGGATGAAGAGCTTCCGTGTCTCGTCCTCGGAAAGTTTCTGTTTCAAGACAATGAAGTTGAACAGCTCACCCTTCGGCGCGAGCTCCAGAACAAGGAAGACGGCGTGCTTCTCGTCGAAAGTATCCTTCAGACACAATACGTTGGGGTGACTAACGCCCATCAGTACAGCAATCTCTTGTTGGAGCCCATCCGTCTTCGATCTCTCCTCCATCCCAGGCGTCTTAGTGAAGATCTTCACCGCATATCTCTGACCCGTGGCCTTCTCGACGCAGAGAAACACCTCGGCAAAGTGGCCCTTGCCAAGCTGCTCCAGCAAGGTGTACTGCTGAAGAAATCGGCTGGTCTGTCGGGATTTAGGATATTTGAAAATGAACCGGGCCTTGTCAAGCACCGCAACCTCATCGTTCTCCTTCAGCTCCCTCCGCTGGTTCCGTCCGATGATCGCCTCATTTACGAACGTGCCGTTGGTGGACAGATCCTCTACAATAGTAACGGGGCCGTGAGACTTGTTCTCTGTGAAAATCAAGCAGTGACGGTTCGAAACACTAGGGTCGTCCACAACGATGTCTATTCAGAGTCATTAATGCGCTCGAGGATGGTTGACTGAAGGTACACTTACCACATTCGGGATGACGACCTATTAGGTAGCCTCCGGATGGAACGCCTGTGATCTTCTTCTCCTCGAAATTGATCTCTTCCTTCTTCAAGGCTTTCTTTCCTTTTTTCTTAGGCACGATATCTTCCACCGTATCCGGCAGTGGACAGGCGGCTCTCTTCTTCATGACCACACACTTGCCGCCGTACCTGGTGTTTAGGGGGAACAGGTAGCCCCAGACACCCTCCTTGGCCTCATCCTTGACCTCTTTTGAGTATGGCTCGTTTGGATCCACCACCTGCGAAGGAAATGCTTGCGTGTCCTGAGGCGGGGACGAGAAGCCCTGCGAGAAGGCCTGCAGCTGAGAGTAGGCCTCCTCCCCTCGTGGGAGGACCTGGCTCTGTCTGCCCTCAGGCGGCGTCGCAGTGCCTTCCTTGAAGAGGGTGCTGGACTCGTCCGCAGAGAGGTGCGTGACTGGCGAAGGAAGTTGCTGCTTAGTATCGACGGGGGTCTTTTTGTGGTCCTTGTGTTGCGATGACAGGCGCTCGGAACGGCGCACACGCTTGGAGTCGAGGTCGGCCTCGGCAGGTGAGCCCTGGATAGGCAGCAAGTGAGTTAGTAGCCAACTGGGTGACGCGATCATCACTTGTGCAAGCGTATAGCATGAACTTGTGTAGGCAAGGGCAGGCAGGGTTCGCGATCGTCCAAACCAGTGGGGTGGGACATACAGCAGCCCGCTTCAATTGGCTCTGCTCGGATCGAGGAGCCATTTCCGCGGTCAGGCAGTGATCTTACGGATTGGTGGATGAGCCACGGGGGGAAATGATGCAATTCACGGTGCAAGCAGAGCGTGGTGAAGTTCTGCCTGGAGCCGGAGCGGGACGAGGACCGGTTAAAATGAGGCGAGGTGAGTGAGGTAGGTAAGGTATGGGAAGCTCGGAATGTGGAGTTCAACAGGACTGATGTCAGTCAAGGGACCTCAGAAGCTGAACGGTGATCAGAGTTTACCATGGTCGAGTTTAGCGAGTCTGCGCCTGTTTCCCCAGGGCTGAGGGCCACTGTGGGTGGACATATCAGTGGCCACTTCCTGTCCTCGTCGAGGCCAGGCACGGGCAGGTGCAGGGATGGACAGGGGCCACCGTTAGGGTGTGGATGGGCCGGATGACTCGATTGACATCACCTGCAGGGGTCCTCACGACCGGATTGTCAGACAGACCACTCGAATCGAGGCAGTTTGAGCATCTCAAAACGAATAACACGACCAGTTTCACCTGATGACTTCTTGCGATCCGCCGTACCTCTTCTGAGACAGAACGTGACTCCTGAAGTTCAACCACGAGCTACCTGCGCAGTTGTTGACCGTTCTCTGATGCTCGAGGCATCTGGACAACGACAGCCTCGTCTCGTCCTCATGACGAGATGAGTGCGTGTTCTCGGTGAAGTCCACCGGCCAACAAGAGAGGTGACTCTTGCACAACTGCACTTTTACAGGTACCGTCTCACCAACATCGCAATGCGCACTAGCGACAGTAGTCAAGAACCGAGTGTCCCGCCCAAGATGCCTGATCGTGAAATGGTATTCTGCCTCCGTATGTGCCTAGCATCCCGTCACCTGTCCAGTACGTCATGAAGTAACCCAACACGCATGCATTGGCAGGCTGTGATACATCCCAAATAATTCTCGCAAGCAGATTGTACGAGGACAGCGGATTTGTACCGAAACATAGCAGCATCACTGCATACTGCTAGTAGAACTACCCCGCGGGAGTGCAAGTGTGTCCAGGCTCTCACTCAAGCCTCGGCGGGAGAGATCTCACGCAGCCCAACCGCCCAGAGATAGAGTCCTATGCTGCAAGTAGAGAACTTGAGCGAGCAGAGTCTTGCCTCTACATCCGTCGATGAAGTGAGGAGGTGCAATCCGCTGATCACCGCATAAACGTTGCACAGGTGAACAGCTTAAGGGTCCAGCTACATCTGGAGCGAAGGTGCGCCACATGTGATCCCACCCGACCCCTGCCTAGCGCACTACTCAGCCACAACTCCCCGCGCCCACGAACTGAGAAATTTCTTGGGAAGGCGCGACCCGAAGGTGACTGTTAGGAGCCAGTGGTCAAAGCCAAGCCAGCAGCAGCAAGCGTTTTGGTGGGGTCTCTCGAATCGGAGGTTCAAAGAACCTTTTCCTCTGCAACATACAGCCCAACCACACACTCAAGGACTGACGAACAATATCAACGGGTCGGCTTTGTCTTCTCTCCCCCGCCACCCTCCCTCCCACCAACTACCGCCTCACATTCGAGACCCAGCCTCGCAAATCGTCGTCTCCCAACATGGCGCCTCGTGGTCTGGTCTTCGTTGATGGCAGCACCAACGACATCCTGCAAGAGATCGCCGACTACGTCAAGGCTGGCGACGAGATCCGGCCGCTGATTGAGAAGGGACAGACCGAAGATGCGCTTGCCGCCATCGTCAAGGCCTCACCGGTCCTGAACTCTGCGCCAGAGAAGGAGATTGGGCCTGCGTACAACCTGCTCATCTTCGCCGTCATCAACTACTCCAAAGACCCAAAGAAGCACCTGCAGCCCATCTGCTCGAACCTCACAAAACCCATCACTTCCTCGCCCGTCAACGGCCGCGACCTCGCTCTCGGCAGCCTGTCGACCGTCTTCAACCTCCTCAGCAAGGATGACCCCGTACGGTTCAACGTCTTCCTGCAGATTGTCCGCTTCGTCAAGATGAACAACATGTTCGACACCATCAAGCCTGCCCTGAAGAACGTGCCAGGCTGGCTGGAGGCATGGGGCACCGATGAGGAGGGCAGGCAGAGACTATACGTGGAGATCGCCGACGCAGCAGAAGCCGCCGACGAGAACAAGATAGCATATGAGCACCTCCTGGAGGCGCTCAGAACTTTCGATGCCGACGACAGCTCCTCCGAGGAGGCCCAGAAGCTATCCCTCCGCGCTCTCAAGATGATCCTCGTCATCGAGCGCCCATGGGCCTACGACTTCCAGGGCCTGCGGGCTCTCGCGCCCGTCCAGTCGCTGATGGACACACACCCCGTTTACGCGCAGTTGCTTGATATTTTTGCGGAGCAGGATCTGGAAGACTTTAAGGACTTCAAGCTCGAGCACGAGGGCTTCCTGGAGAAGGAGAAGCTGGATGACAAGACCCTGGAGACTAAGATGCGGCTCCTGACGTTCGCCAGCCTGGCGGCATCGCACCAGGACCGCGAGATTCCCTACGACGTGATCGCAAAGGGCTTGCAGGTCCCCGCAGAGGATGTAGAGCTTTGGATCATTGACGTGATCCGGGCGCAGCTGGTCGAGGGCCGCATGTCGCAGCGGGATCGAGTGTTCAAGGTCCACAAGACTATCTACCGCGTCTTCAGCGACAAGCAGTGGCGCGAGCTGCAGTCGCGCATTGACGTGTGGAAGACCACGATAGGCCACGTCCACACGGTCCTCAGGGTCCAGCAGATGGAGGCGGAGAAGACGAAGGAGAGGCAGCAGCAGGAGCTGGAGAAGAAGCTTGCGAATGCCGGAATCAGTGACGGACCTCCTCAGGGACGTGGCGGGCGCAGGCCCAGGAACGACAATGACGACTAGAGGGAGGGTGAATGTATAGCAGGATTCGCAATCCAGGGGCAGACGTTTCTCCGGTAGATCGAATCATCTCGAAGTAATCACCTGGAGCAGATCAGGTTCTGGGTCCTGGCGTTGGGAGGATAGAGCAAGGGAAAATGCTTCGGAATAAAAACTGCATTTGCGAAGAGTGTTCTCTGCTCTATAGGATATCCCAGTGTATGTTTACTCCGTGGTGAGATCAAGGCTATGGCCGTGGTAGCCATCTAGGTGTGTCTTCGTCGGCCTTCCCTTTGCATGCCCAGACTCCCATCAAAATTCAGCGCGTATGTCCATGTTGGTCTAAATCTCACTTGCAAAAGCTTCCCCCCTCCCTTCTCGCCTAGGGCCCCCTAGAACCCCTCCCCGAGCCTTGCCTTCAGTGCCTCCCTCGTCTTGAGCTCGACCTCCTCCGGCTCAGGCGTCGCGTCAATCTTGACCACCCGCCCCTGCTTCTCATAGTAGTCGACGACCGGCATGCTTGTCTCGATGAACGTCCGGAACCTCTTGCGGATCGACTCCTCGTTGTCGTCGGCCCGGCCGCTCGTCTTGCCGCGCTCCAGCAGCCGCTCCTCCATGGTCTTCTCGGGGCAGTCATAGAAGAGGACGAACTCGGCGGCACAGACGGACTCCTCGAACTTGAGCGCCTGGTCCAGCTTGCGCGGGAACCCGTCGATGAGGAAGCGCCGGCTGCGCCCCTCGCCGGCATCCCGCATCGCGTTCTCGAGCAGCGCGATCGTCACCTCCATCGGCACGATCTTGCCGTCCTTGATGTAGTCCTTGATCAGCTGGCCGTACTGGGACCCGGGGCGGTCCTGCTCCGCGCGCAGGAGGTCGCCCGCCGACAGGTGCGTGAAGCCGTAGCGCGAGACGAGGCGCGAGCACTGGGTGCCCTTGCCGGCGCCGGGCCCGCCGAGGACAAAGATCACTAGAGGGAGGAAGGGGGCGACTGGTCAGCCTGGCGGACTCGAGGGGCCGCTGGACTCGGCGTAGGGAACCATGGAGGGGGGGGAGACCTGGAGCTGGCATGGGGAGAGAGAGGGGCAAGCTTACCTGTTGCGTCGGAGATAGGCATTCTGTATGTCAATTGTACTTCAGGTATTGGTCTTTTCTGAGTATCAAGTAGGTCTGGTGGCGAGTTCAGACTGGGTAGACGAGGTCGAGAGTCGAGAGGTGGAGGGAAGCTGGAGAGAGAGAAAAGGGACCCTGATATGTGAAGGCCAGCATGGAGGTCGGTGACGTTGGTGGGGCTGTCAGGGGCCGGGCCAATTCACAGCGGTCTGGCCCCCGTTTCCTGGACCTTCACATGAAATCGTGACGAGACTCTTCTCCCATCAGGTCGACGTTTTGATGTGTCTGTAATACCTCGTCCCCGATGATATCATATCAATTTAGGTAGATCGTGCCAGGTTAGGTAACACAAGAAGAAGCAACTTTTGCGACGCTCTGGCTTCAGCGCCATCTAGCCGGTCCCGCACCATATACTATAGTGCTTCCTCCTAGCGGACTTCACATCGACGGTCTGCTCCGGGTGTGTGGTTGAATTGCAACGCCGCAGCATAGTCCTTTCCTCACCATTTTCTGCTGTGGTTCCTTCAAAGAACGAACTTCTCATCCCTCCCATATCACCCACCGCATGGTCTACGGCTGTGGACATGCATTTGATTCAGGATCAGAACCAGCAGCACTCCTGTCGAGAGATCCAGAGAGGCAGATTGAAGGATCCTATATCCATATACCCAAGCTCAAGACTGTCTGTAGCCGGGTTGATCTGAGTCACGTCAATGGGTGGTCATCATCCCTCACCATGACCTACAGAGCCACGCTCTATCTATTCAGTGCCCTGGCTGGAGGCCAAAAAGCTGGCTTTGAGCCAGTCATGTGATAGGATCCAAGTGACACGCCAACAATTCAGCTCCTTAATTTCCAAGCGCCCGGTTGACAGACGCAAGACTAGGGGATCCGTGTGAAGGGGTCCTTCAATAAAGGATCTCACTCCAGGCGCTTCGGACACAGCTCTTGAGACATCTCACAGTTGCATTGATACAAGGGTATTGAGGACAGGCTTCAATTGTCGCCGTTCTCTAGACTAGGTCCTGCTTGTAAAGTACAGACTACAGTCCAACTAATCCTAGGTTGAAATTACCAATCGAACGGTAGATACATCGTTCTTGCAATGCCGCCTTAAAAAGCGAAATAGCGGCCTCATGATATTTGCCCGGCCCCAACGCCTTGGTATAGTTAACTCAGCTCATCCAGCACAGCTGCAGCAATGAGCACAAAAGAAAGAAACGAAGTCTCCATCACCGCTCACCACCCTCTACCTAAGGTGGAAGCTCGTCTGCGCCGGAGGCGGGCTCTTCACCGCCTGGCCCGCATAAGCGCCCGGGATCGGCACGGCGTCATAGACCGGCTCCTCCGCGGCGACGGGGCAATGCTCGTTGACGGTGATGGCCGGGACCTCCTGCGGCCTCTGCATCGGCGGGAACGTCTCGATCGGCGACGGCTCCACGGGGGACAGGCCCGGCTTCCTGGTGGCGGAGGGCGCCTTAGGCGGCGGCGCCTGGAGCTTGAACGGCGCGGCGGCGCCCCTGGCGTTGGCCATCGCGGCGAAGCCACTCTGCGGCTCAGGGACGTGCTTCCCGCCGGGTGTGAAGGGCGAGGCGCCGGCCGCCTCGATGTCGCCGATGGAGCCGTAAGCGGCCGGTGGGAAGCGAGGGGACAGGGCGTGCTGCGAGTACATGCCCGGTGACTTGGGACCGTACACCGAGGCGAAGGAGGGGGACTTGGGGCCGAAGCCGGGCGTGTTGGGGGCGGATTGGGTGCGGAGCTGGGCGAGGTAGAGGTCGGAGCGGGCCTTGTCGCGCATGTCCATCGACTTCATGAGGCGGCGCTTGGTGTAGTATCTGTAGAATACCACGGAGTAGAGGGTGATGGAGATGGCCTCGATGACGATCTCGATGATCATGCAGACGAGGGACCAGTTCTGTGTGTCTGTGTCAGCATAGGTTCTGGCGAGAGGCGTTTTCGAGATCTTTCTCCAGGTCTTACCTGAAGCCTGCACACAAGCGCATAATCCACCTGGTTGTTGAAGAGCTCGTGGCGCAAGTTGTTGTTGCACGACCATCCCCACAAGTCATGGTTATTGCTGCTGACCTTGGCGTGCTGCAGGATGATGACGCTGGTCACCCAGATAGTCATGCTGAAGATAAACCAGCCGCAAGCGAAGAGTGTGTAATAGACACCGACCTTCTCCGCCCGCTTGTGGCCACCGCGCGTGTAACCAATGAACACAAGGATACAGAGGGTGAGAGAGATGCACGAGGAGACGAGGGTCAGGAGCTGAGGTGTGATGTTGGTGTTCTGCGCCCATGCCGGAAGGCCGTTCTTGGCTGTGAGTTCCTTGGTGGCGTTGAAGATGCTAAAGGTTGACGACAGCATAGCAAGCACGATGAGACTGCAGCTGAAGTTCACGCCACGAAGTGCAAACTTGGCCATCCGCACTCTGGTTTTGATTTTCTGTAGCCCGGGTCAGCGACTGAGATCGTCTCGGGATCGCCCATCACAGCAATTCATACCAGGTCCTTTGCCTGCTCAACGTCCGTTGACGCCTCCCTCTTCTCCAAAATCTGCTCTTCCCTGAACGTTGGGCTGAGTGGGTTGAGACCCCGTCCTGGCGTTCCCGGCACCTTCATGGCACTCTTCAGTGGTGACCTGGGGCTCATTGGCATGGCGACAGATTCCGGATTGCTGTTGATATATCCAAACCCGATATCCCCGGGCTGTGACTGTGGGAACACATTCTTCTCCCCTTGTGCCTCAATCGGTGAGTGGATGCTGGTGGCCTCGGCAAACCGTGGTGTCCTTGGCGGCTTCCCTAGTGATGATGTGGAGGATGTAGAGTCTGACGAGTCCTTGCGCTGGGTCTCGAGGTTCAAGGCGGCAGGCCGCCTCTTGTCATCGTTGATCGTCATGGCGTTGAGGGCGTATGGCGAGAGGCCGGTATAAAGAAAGGAAAAACCAGAAGCTGCCGACTGGGGTGGTCGACAGGACAAGGAAAGTGATATACTCGTCTACTCTTTGGGAAAGCAGTCTGACGACGAGGCAAGCAACAAGGAAAAGCGAGATAGAGGAGGCCAGCTATCGAGAGAAGAAGAATCCAAGGTCCCGCCTGATGGGGAGGGCAGTGGTTTTCAGTTTGCCGCCAGCCACGAGGAGGGGCAGTCTCCTCCGAGTCCTCGTGGGGATTTACCGGTATGGCACCTGCATGGGGGCTTGTCAGTAGGTGACACGGGTGGAAGCATTCAAGGTTCCATACGCAGGACTAGGGTGCACGGCGGCAGCTGGTGGCCGACGAGCTGATAGGGCAGCCGCCTTGAGTGTGCCAATGTAAGCCGGCGATTCCTGGTGGAAATAGACGCCCAATGTGCGTGATCCAGGTGGCGCCAGCCAGGCGGGAAGAAGGCAGCTCGCTAGCCGTTACGAGTCCGGTATCAGATGCGTCGAGATCTCCTCTCCGCGGGATCAGGCTGTCTTCCGGGGGCAGGAAATTTCCTCGAGGCTCTCAAGAGGGTGAGAGAGAGGGGGGGGACGTCAAGAGTACATGTACGAGATATGCAGTGCTATGGACCACAGGAAGGCGCCCTGTCACTCATATCACATCGATCGACTTCGTGTGAGCTGTGATATATGGGGGCCACGGAAGTACCATGTCGCCCTTCCCCTCGACAGCAGGCGGACACAAGCTCCCGAAGCGACCCAAGGTGCCAAGCGTCGACTTTTGGCGCCATCGAGGCCCTTGTCGTTGCACTCCCGAACTTCCATCCTGAGCCTGGGGGGGAGGTGATTGGGCGGACGAGATGGGCTTCCACACCCGTTCTGGCCGTGCTCGCCCATGCCATCGAGGGCAAGGACCTCTGGTTGGTGGCCGGGGGGGCCTGTGGAGCCCCAGACGGAGATGCAGAGACGTGCCTCCCAGGAAGCGGCAGGCCTCGCGCGGAGCTCTGGTTGGTGACCTCGGCGGCTATCGTGAAGGCCACGATGGGACGTCGTGGGTGGAGGCAGCCTCGAGAACCCTGGCGAGGACCCCGGCTTCTCCTCCCCGCCCAGGATCAACGGCTGGATATCACCCGGGTGCCGCACCCCATTGGCCGCCTCCAGCGACCGCGCGCCCAATCAGGCCGCCGATGTGCGTGATTCCCGCAGGGCGCATCTGCAGCCTGCAGACGCATGCCACCCCCCGGCGGTAAGCAGCTGCCACCACCGCGACCCGATTGCACCCCTCGTTCCCGTCTCGCCTCGCCTCACCTCGCTCTGGCGCTCGACCCGGCAGCGTGCCGTGCATTACCCAGTGTCGCCGGCGGTTCGAGATGATCTGCAGATGGGAAGAGGCCTGCCAGGTGCGTGCGCCCTTGAGCACCTACCCAGTCGTCGAGCCGTGAGGCTTCTTCCCCCGTCCACGCATCTCCCAAGACACTCACTGCGCTGCGCGGCCAGACCGTGTGGCTGCGCACCCGAGTAGGAAGGTCAGTCGCACCGCGGGGCCCCAAGATCTCACAGCGTGCTGCACGAAGTCTGTGGCTGCAGAAGCCACAAGTCTCACACCGTCGGCGATGCCTATTTTTGTCGTTGGGATGGTGATATCGTGCGTGGCGAGATCTGACCGTTGAGAGGCATTCAGGCATAACACGCCTCGACGCACTTGCGTTGGGCTCAAGAAGGGACGGCGATGTCCCTTGAGATCCTAAAATAGGAAATCGCGAGAGACCTCTATTGGTTGCAACCTCCCAATATCGAGAGTGACACTGCGTCTATAGCGCCGTTTTCAGGACAGGCATCGTAAGGGCCAAGAGAAGCTATAGGGGCGTGAGGGGTAATCATGACCACACCGGGCAATGTCCCCCCTCATAGGGACCAGCTATTTATAGCAGAGCCCGCCTTGTCTTGTGACCCGCGGACGACGGCCTTTCATCCAAGTTCGGCTCGTCTGGTAGGCTTGATGAAGCATCGAATGAGTCTCCTCCACAGTGCCAACGGCAGAGTTGTGGTTCGACTTCACCCTGAGTGCTGGAAAAGCCCGTCCCGTCTCTCATCCCGGCTGAACCAAGAATGATCTGGCCGATCCCCAAGCACCGGGACACCTGTCGATGTTTATGGCAGGCCGGCTGGTTCTTCCGTCCCCTCTCCGTGAATCTCCTCGTCCAATAGTATTGCTGTTTTTTTTTTTTCCTTGGTTGGGGCCCCGGGGGGGTTGGAACACAGCAAATTGTGAGCATCTCCAATCATAGAGGCAGGATCTTGTGCACAGGCTTTCTAGAGCAGCAAAAGAGGCTACGGCTATCCAAGCATAGAGTAAATCAATCATGATCCCAGTTTCATTCCTGCCGTGACTGGGCGGAGCACAAAGTTGGATCAAGTGGATCAGTACGGCCGGGGGGCGAAGTAAACACTACAAGATTTAGATGCTGGTGTCACTTTTCTCTAATAAATCCATCAATGATGTGCCTCTTTAAGGCTTTACTCATGGGTCATATTCTCACCACTTTGCAGGATTTTTCTCATGAGCGTCTTCTTAATCACCGCGAGTTCTCGAGCCTCTATCTCATCAACATCTCTCGCCGGGCACACACTTCACCCCGATAGATTGGGCAGATCTCAAGTCAGCTTCATGATGTCGCATTTCCTGCGACACTGGCGCTCGCATGCCTTTCAAGACCTTGATGGCCGACACAAGCTCGAAGCATAAGGTTCTGTCGAACTGGGTCTTCCATAGGTATAGAAGCTACCCCACTGCATGTCGATATAATGCAGCACACTGTTGCTCAGTCCGAGTCTGTGGCGGAAGATCGCCGTGCCTTTTACGCGACTGCTATAGCCTCAACGGAAACGTGGCGCCTAGGTGAGGGTGAGCCAGCCAATCTTGCAGAGGCAATGAGAATCACAGTGCGTCTCGAAGTTGTATGTACTGCCTCTTCTTCCTGTTCACAAATTGGAAGACATGAGTTGCGTCAATACCTAGGTATCTAGAGTCGACGCGAAGACGACATCCTTCATAATTGTGGGACGGTTGGTCAACAGGAATAAGGCAATGGACTATATAGAATGCTTGGAAACCAGTAACCTGAGCACCTCTCTTCAGATCCGCAGAAGACTCCTGTATTGCAAGAGCTAATTCCATTCTGGGCGTGCGAGACGGGTACAATAGCATGAGTTTAAGTGACACCTAAATAATCTTCATCACTGGAGCTGAAGACTTTGTCGCCGGCTCTATAGCCAGACTGCTCCTCGAGAAAGGCTATGAAGTCCGAGGCTCGGTTCGCAGTGAGGTATCCGTAGTGCTCGCACTATGCCTTGCAACTCTCTAACGATCCTCGCAGTCAAGAACTACCAAAATGCCATAGACGATATTACCACTGGCGTTATCCACTACGCGTTGCCATTCAGCTTGAATCACACCACCGACATCAAGAAGGAGCCCCTGGACCTAGTCATCGGCGGTGCTGTGACCCCTCTTGGGGCCGTCAAGCAGTATTGTAAGAACGTTCGCCGCATCGTGACGACCGTCTCGTCTGCTTCGCAGCTGGACCCGCTCAAAGGTATTCGTGGCGAGTACACTTACCGCAACGGCGAATGTAATCCGATACTGTACGACGAAGCCGTAACTTCTGTTTACCCAGTAGCACATTCAGCATCGAAAGGTTCGCTGACAAGGGTCAATGGAAACCTGAACAGCTTCGTGCTCAGAACCTCCGTTCTCTGGAGCACGGGACTTCCCGAGCCATTCTAATTTGTTCTGCGCCCTCTCCATGAATGACTCTGTCCACGAAAGGGATGGAGGACAACAAGCCTTCCTTCGACCTCGTAGCCACTATTCCCACTTGGGCCTTCGGCCCACAAGCCATCGCTCTCGAGAACATCCACCACCTGAACTAGTCGACTGGCGCTCTCTTAGGCTATGGTTGACGTGAAAGAGACACAACCGCCTGTTTTCATAGGCTACATCGACTTCTGGGACGTTAAAGACATACACCTCGTAGCCTTCAAAAAGCCCGAGGCCGGCGGGTAGCGTTTCATCGTGGGCCGCTCCCCAAGTATGCGCATCGGTTCCTTGTGAGAAATTAGGGTGCTGGTTCCAGCAGGTCAAGATGGGCAGGTGTATGCCATTGAGATCAGTCATAGGTCTCTGGCTGATGGTATGCAAAATTCTTATCTTGAATTGTTCGAGGCTGAGAGGACGTCGAAGGGTACTTGAAGACATGACTGACTGTAGGTACCTTGCTATACGATCTCCGAAATTATGTACGTGATAACCGAGGTACACACTTACAAAAAAGCACTGACTTCAGAGTCCGATGATTGAAATTCAAGGTGAACTTATCGGTCCAGACTGATGGTGGCGGCGGATCTGGACCTCATTCCGCAGGAGATACAAAAATTGAGAGGTAGCTGAAGCGACCAGCCTATGCAAGTCTAAGGATCGTCAGGAGTGATCATAGTTAATTCGAATAGACCATTCATATTAGAGTAGGCCGTATTAGAGGGGCTTTCTTTAGAGAGGGTTTTCCGTGGGCCGCGATCCAACTCGAGGTAAAGGGACGTTAAAGAGCGCTCGAGACCGCAGAAGCCCAAGCCACTTGTGGCGCCGCGCAAGGATCCTGAGGTGGGGCTTGGAGGGGTAGGTAGGGTGCCAGGTACCTACGTACCTGATGCCAGTGCTAAGGAAATCTTCTGCAGTGACTCAATCTTGAAAGAGGCGACCTACCCACCAAACCCAGGAGCCTCCAAAGCATTGTCTTCCCAAGACAATCAACCCCCAAATCGGACGCCCCACCAGAACACCATTAATTTGGAATCCTCCTCTCTGCTGCGATCTATCGAAACCGGAGACGGATTCATACGCGTATTGAGTTACTCGCCCCATACCCGACTCAACAAACCATCACGATGGCGGAGAACGGCGAGACAGACAAGCTGGGCAACGACATCAATGCGTCTGACAGCGAGGCCTCTGAGGTCGGACTGTCGGACCACGAGGTCGAGGAGGAAAAGCCCTTGAAGCCTGCCATGAAGAAGGCTGCCCCTGCGCCCGTTGTTCAGCGCCCGCCTTTGCCTCCTCAGACCGAGCCCAAGGACCTCGACGTGTCGACCCTGTCCCCCCTCACCCCAGAGATTATCGCCAGGCAGGCGACTATCAACATTGGTACCATCGGCCATGTCGCTCACGGAAAATCGACCGTCGTGAAGGCCATCTCAGGCGTCCAGACCGTCCGTTTCAAGAACGAGTTGATACGGAACATTACTATCAAGCTTGGTTATGCCAATGCTAAAATCTACCAGTGCGACAACAAGGAGTGCCCAAGGCCTGGTTGCTTCCGGAGTTACAAGAGCGACAAGGAGGTTGATCCTCCTTGCGAGCGTGAGGGATGCGGTGGCACATACAGATTGCTGAGACACGTCTCGTGAGCAGCCTCGTCCTCGCGTGAATTGAATATCTGGCTAATAAATTCTACCCAGCTTCGTTGACTGCCCCGGTCACGACATTCTCATGAGCACCATGTTGTCAGGAGCTGCGGTCATGGACGCCGCGTTGCTTTTGGTTGCCGGAAACGAAACCTGCCCGCAGCCCCAGACCTCCGAGCACTTGGCTGCTATTGAGATCATGAAGCTGGACAAGATTATCATCCTGCAGAACAAGGTCGATCTGATGCGGGAAGAGGCCGCCTTGGCACACTATCAGTCGATTCTGAAGTTCATCCGTGGCACCGTTGCCGGCAAGTCGCCTGTCATACCTATCTCCGCCCAGCTGAAGTTCAACATCGACGCTGTGAATGAGGCTATTGTCAACACCATCCCTGTGCCTCCCAGAGATTTCAGCATGGATCCTCAGATGATCGTCATCCGGTCGTTCGACGTCAACAAGCCTGGTGCCGAGATTGAGGAGCTGAAGGGTGGTGTTGCTGGTGGCTCTATCCTCCACGGTGTGCTCAAGCTTGGCGACGAGATCGAGATCCGACCAGGTATCGTCACTCGTGATGATAAGGGTGATCTGAAGTGCACGCCTATCTTCTCTCGCATCGTCTCCCTCAACTCCGAGTCCAACGACTTGAAGTACGCCGTCCCAGGTGGCCTCATCGGTGTCGGAACCCGCATCGACCCTACTCTCTGCCGTGCCGATCGTTTGGTCGGTTTCGTTCTCGGTCTCAAGGGCCGCCTGCCCGAGATCTACTCCGAGATCGAGGTCAATTTCTACCTGCTCCGCCGGCTGCTCGGTGTCCGTACCGCGGACGGCAAGCAGGCCAAGGTCGAGAAGCTGGCGAAGAACGAGGTCATCATGGTTAACATTGGCTCTACATCAGCAGGTGCAAAGGTAGCGGCCATCAAGAAGGATGCTGCGAAGCTCATCCTGACCAACCCCGCTTGCACGAAGATTGGCGAAAAAGTTGCGCTATCTCGACGTATCGAGAAGCACTGGCGTCTCATCGGTTGGGCTACAATTGCTGCTGGAAATACCCTGCAGCCTAGTACGAACTAAGTTGATGCCACTACGGGAAGGGTGCTGAGGAGTCTTCTCATTGTTGAGGAGACTCTGGCTGCGACAGCTAGGGCTATATCTAGGCAGCATTAGGAATACAAAAAAGTCAGTGGATTGCCTCCTATCAACGTGATCCTCGGGTGGAGGATTGTTTGTAATAATGTTGCACCGTGGATTAGTCTGTATTTGAAATGGGCGTCTCATCTTCCGTGAAGTTCATTGCTTTTCGTTCCATCGCAGTTTCATCCACGTTGTCAGCTCCTGGGAGGCAGCTTTCTCATGTACTTATTGTACCGTATATCTGTGTCTGCACGTAGACGTAAGAAGGTTGATTGGTTTGCTGGCTCTCAATATCAATATGATAGCTAGCTACTTCTACTACTCATGGGGCACAAGGCTCCCAATGAGCGGTGGGTACCAGGCCGGGGGCGCCTGGCCTGTTAAAGATGCTCCCTGGAGGCCTACGCCATCTTTCATTTCCTCGTTTTCCGCGCATGTTTCACCAAATTCTCGATAACGCCCTCAAATGCCTCTCTCTCTTTGATCTGCTCATCCGTCCTCTCCTTCCAATACTCCAGCACCGCCATTGCGGTCCCCTCCAGTCCCTCCAGCCGCCCAATATGCTCCTTCAGCTCCCCATCCGTCATCCCGTCCAGAGCCTCGTCCGTCGTCGTGCACAGCTGCCGCGCGGCGACGAGGTCAAACTCTGGGGGCGGCGGTGGGCCCCTTGGCTTCGACGAGGTCGGTCCGTCCGGGACGTTCTCCTGACCTGGCTGCGGCGACTTGAGCCGCGAGGGGGCGCGCGAGCCGGACCGTCGTGAGTCGGAGGATGTGCGGGGTGAGTTCATGGATGGGAGGACGAGTTTCTTCTGCTTGGATGCGGGCAGGATCTCATCTAAGTCGACGGGCACGCCAAGGGAGACGAGAAAAAGCCGCCGGATGCGAGAGCGGATCCAGTCTGGAGGTTGGAGTGGCGGCGGGGCGACGAGTTGAGACCAGAGGGAGGCAGAGCGCTGGGTTAGGAAGATGGGGTTGTCTTTGGAGGATAATGTTGGTGTTGGTGGCACGTCGTCGCCTGCTATTGTAGGGAAAAGGGCGTCGAGGTACGGTTCCGTGGTTTTGGCTATGTCGTCTGGGTCCAGCCCGTCAAAGTCAGGTATTGACTTGAGTGGAAAGGTCAGCATGGTAGAGGTCGAGGTCGAAGACGAGACTTGCATAGGAAGGCCAACATACAAATGATAATGGCTGCACAGCCGGTGCTGATGGTGTGACAGGCGCGGCGGGTATCTCGGGCTCTTGGAAGCCATCGTCAAAGTCATCAAACTCCGCCTCCTCGTCGCCCTCCTCAAAGTCGTCGAAGTCATCCCCGAACTCGTCGTCACCATCATCAGCACCTTCAGCCTCCTGCTTGGCAATGGAGGATTTCCGCCTTGAGCGGACAGACCTCGGCGAGGACAACGCGGGTGATATTGGCTCAACTACAATAGAGAATGCTCAGTACCTCAGGAGGCGAAGAAGGGTCTGCTACATTTTCGTACCAGTGCCTTCCTGCTCCGCTGGTGACTTCACCAGCACATCCGGTGATGCATCCCCCTTGTGCTTGATTTCTGGGTGGGACTGCGCCTCTGAGTTGCCGGGGCTCTCCTCCACCACCATCTTGGGGATCGGATGACCGCCAGGGGTCGAGGGCGACCTTATGTCTCCCGCTTGATCCTCGCCGTCGGCAGCCTTGTTCTCCTCAGGCACAACAATCGCAATCTCGTCTGGCTCGGCGTCCTCCTCTCTCATCTTGTACGCTTCGGTGCCGGGAACTTCGCCGTAGGAGGGCTCATGGCTGACCTTCTCGACCCGGAGCTTGGGTATGGGAGAGGCGCTGGGGCTGCGAGGGACGGACTGAGCATCGGAGAAGTGATCGTCGGATTCAGATGAATCTAAACAGCGTCTCTCAGTACAGTGTTGTGAGGCCCAAATGCCACGGCTTCAGGGGTAGAAAGTAGGACTTACCTAGCTCATGGGCTCCGGGATCCTGAGTCCCGCTCCTTTCAGGAGGCGTCAGGCTATCTCTCCTGCCAGACATGGCCAGTTGCCGTGGATGGTGGAGAGTTGGAGAAGAGGAAGATGTTCGAAGGGTCACGCGAGGTCGTCGTTGAGGTTACGGGTCGAGACACGTGCGACAGAAGGGAGACTAGGGAGGGGCAACTGAGAAGATGGAGGGGCCTCAAGGCTGGACAGATATACGGCTGAGGGACGCCTGTGAGAACAGCTGTTCGTGTTCGTACAGGAGGCGGGCTCATTTAAAGTTCCACACAGACAGACGAGCTGAGGAGGAGGGCTACTCGCTGTGCTTCTGGCCTGGTCGATCGACAACTTCCGACCTCTTCCAAGGAACCTTGACGTCTCACAGATAGTCCATCGTCCGGTCCAGACCTCCCACAGCAAGCAGGATAGTGGAGCTGTACCGGGTGGGCGGCGATTTTTGGGGGCCCACACCCACCGCCTACCGCCTACCGCCCGCTGCTTGTGCCCTGCAACGGCTGTGACTTGGCGGTGGTGAAGGAGCAACCCTGGGGGTTGCACCCCTGCCCCAAAATTTCCAGCTCGCGGCCGGCAACAAATAGCTTGGCGCGCTTTTGGCCTGCTACTGTGTTGAGAGCTATCGCGACGACTTCGTTGAATATTTGCAGGAAGCAAACAGTCTCACCACAACAACAAGACGAGAGGTGCGGTCTTTGACGTTCCTGCTGAGACCTGTCGACTTCTCCTGCGCAAGTCTCTCGGATTGTCCGTTTGGATGCCTCTTGTCTGGGAAAGGCCTCTACTGTTTACGTCTTTTCACCCAGTCAGCGGAGTTCTCAACCTCTGCTGAAGTTCAGGCATCAAAGCGGACTCAACTCAACTTCTCCCTACGCGACCACCCCTCCGACCAGGTCCCATATCTTACTCTTCTAACTGCGGCCGCCCCCCAAGTCTATCGAGCCAACAACATACCTTGTCAATCATGTCGTTCACCTTCGGCAGCGGTACTCCAGGTACCTCGGCGCCAGCCTCCTCCTCCACCGCCGCTCCTTCGTCCATCTTTGGTGGCGCCGCGTCATCTTCAACCCCTACCAGCGGCTTTGGCTTCGGAGGCACTCCGAGCAACAATGCGCCCGCCGGCGGTCAGTCAAGTGGTGGAAGTTTGTTTGGTGGTCTAGGCTCGAACAACAACAGTACGCAAAAGCCGGCAGGGTCTCTATTCGGTGGCACCAGTGGCGCGAGTACACCCTCATCCGGATCAGGGTTGTTTGGAGGCGCTACGACGACAGGATCAACTCCTGTGACGGGTGGTGGCAGTCTCTTTGGAGGGGCTAGCAAGCCAGCTTCCTCCAACCTTTTTGGCGGGTCCTCTAGCACCCCAACCACGGCCGCTGGAGGCACCACAACTCCTGGCACAGCTGGTGGAAGTCTGTTCGGTGGAACGAACAACTCTGGATCCGGTCTCTTCGGCGCGAGCACGGGGAATGCTCCTGGTTCCAGTTCTACGCCTGCTACCTCCGCCGCGCCTAGCGGAGGTTCTTTGTTCAGCTCGACCGCTCCTGCCGGCCAGGCCACGCCCGCGAAGCCTCTCTTCAACACCCTTGGCTCTACGACTCCAGCCGGCGCTCCCCCGGCCGACCCTTCAAAGTCATCCGCTGCACTCTTTGGTCAATCAGCCCCGGCACCCGGCCAAACTTCGCAAGCACCTGCTTCCACCTCCTTGTTCGGAGGAGCAACAAAGCCGAGCACGAGTCTTTTCAATACTGGATCGAACACGACGCCCTCCTCCCAGCCTGCCGCCAGCAGCTCGACATCAAATCTCTTCGGCGGCGGTTCTACATCGACCTCGGCAGCAACTCAGAAGCCCGCCGGCAATCTATTCGGGGCTTCCACCGGCGGTGCTTCGTCTACTTCAAATCTCTTTGGCGGTGCTGCATCGACTTCCAAACCTGCAGAGCCAGCTACCGGTGCAAGCGCCCCCTCTCTTTTTGGTACCAAACCTGCTGCGGCGACAGAGCCAGCTGCCAGTGCAGGTGCTCCCTCCCTTTTTGGTAGCAAACCCGCTGCGACGACAGCGCCAGCAAGCAGCACGGCGTCTACCACGGCCCCCTCTTCCACGACTCTATTCCCTACACCGGTCACCAGCTCTGCGCCGGCCTCAAAACCCTCCCTGTTCTCAGCCAGCACGCCGGCATCTACAGTAACATCTACAGCCGCGTCCGCCCCCTCACAGACCTCGTCGCTTCTCACAAGTGCTCCGACTAGTACGGCCGCTGCGCCGTCTAGCACGACAGGGCCAAGCTTGTTCGGTGCCAAGCCGGCCTCTACGACCGCCCCAGCCTCGACATCTGGCACCGCGCCGTCAAATCTGTTTGGTGAGGCAGCCACGTCCACACCAGCGGCTACATCGACAGCTGCACCGGCGGCAACTACCGCTACTTCTGGAGCTTCCGCCGCTCCATCGACCACAGCCGCTGGCTTCGGAAGCACTACGACCACAGCAGCTGATTCATCAAAGGCAGGCATGGGGAACTCAACCGCAGGACCGCCTTCTTCGTTGCCGCGTCTGAAGAACAAGACGATGGACGAGATCATTACCCGATGGGCTTCAGATCTCCAGAAGTACCAGAAGGAATTCAAGGGCCAGGCGGAAAAGGTCGCGAAATGGGATCGTCTTCTTATCGAGAACGGCGAAAAGATCCAAAAGCTTTTTCTCAACACTCACGAGGCCGAGAAAGCCACTAATGAGATTGACCGGCAGCTGCAGTCCGTTGAGAGTCATCAGAGCGAGCTCGAGGCCTGGCTCGATAAGTACGAGAAGGAAGTTGACCAGCTATTTGAGAAGCAGGTCGGCTCTAGTGAGCAGCTCGGTGGACCGGACCAGGAGCGTGAGCGCACCTACAAGTTGGCGGAGAACGTGACGGATCGGTTGGAGGATATGGGTAAAGACCTGGGCAAGATGATCTCTGAGATCAATGATATCTCGGGTTCGCTCAGCAAGGGCAACAAGCCTGATGATCCGGTATGCGCCATTCACAAGAAGTTACTCGCTATTTCTGGAATCAGTACTAATCGAAATACCGATATAGCTCAGCCAGGTTGTCCGTGTCTTAAACGGACACCTTCATCAGCTGAAGTGGATTGACGACAATGCCGCGGCTTTGGAGGCGAAGGTGAAGGCTGCGCAGAAGGCGACTAACAATATGGGCACCAACTACGGTAACCAGGCGAACGATGCTGTCGTGGGCTTCGGCAGGTCCTATTTGGGCCGGCGGTAAGCTGCGTCCCGAAGTCACAGGACGGATTCGCTAGAGGACGCAATTTTCAAGAGCAGGCCTCTATTGTTAGGAACGTGCACATTCCAGGCTATTCGTCTCCTGACAGACAACGAACCCGATCTCCTAGGAGAAAAGCAGCTGTCTGACAGGTTGTACACGAGCACGAAGAATGTAACGACCATGAGCCACAGAGTCAGCAGAAGAGAAATCCGATCTTCGAAGGACATTCTGCCTGGACGACACCGTCCTGTATTGTATAATAGCGAGGCTCGAGACCCAGGTAAGGAAGCATGTGAGGGAGCAGACGGATTGACGAGGAGCACAAATACTCCATAGATACGAGGCTTTCTCAAGAGATGAGTTCAACCATAGCAGTGCAGAGCGCAACAAATGCACTTTGACAAAGCCACAAGTTTGATGCAATGTATGTACAGAATTTCAACTCGTCAAGCACGCAAGAGACGGCGCTGGATTAAACTGGGAAGTAGTCGGCAGCATGTGCTCGTGCCCAATTATTTTCATGATGCGCCTATCATCGTAGCCACTTTCGCTCTTGTTGGTTGCCGTACAGACTTGCTTCCGGGCCGCCAGTTCTCCATCCCACACGTCGTGGACGTAGTTCCTCGATACCCCCGGCATGCGCTGTCGACTTAGTTGTGCTCGCCGCCCTGGTCCTTGGTGATCTCGTCGCTGTAAATAGTCTCCAGTCAGTCCCGTGCGCAGGATGGCCGCCGGGAAGGGGCCGCAAAATCGTCATGTTTCACGTACATGTGGGCCTCGAGTTGCTTCAGGTGGGCCTGCTGCTCAGCCAGCTTCTTCTTAAGCTCCAGCAGCTTCTCCTTCTCGCGCTGGCGGATGGCATAGTCCTCGTTGGCCTTCTCGCGCTTCTGGAAGGCGTCACTAGGTTTCGCGAAGCAGAGGCGTTAGCGGGACAGGTCTTCTCGCGTCTCTGGGGGTATCTGCAGCCTGAGCCGCTGTCGGCGAAAACGCGCGCCGACTTGAGGTTGGCGCGCCGGGAAGAGAGGCAGGTAAAGGGCGTCCGGATGACCCCAAGACTCTCCGACTGTCCGGAAAGCCGCGCTCAGGTCGCTTGTGCCCGCGGACAGCCCGTCTGGCGTCGCCCGTCGTACCGAGAAAACCCAGGCCCGGCGCACCGGGAGTGACGGCGCGGAAGCTGCGGGGAGCTTCACGACAGCCCCCGGCGGCGGCGCGCGGTACGGTGCAGAAGCAAATGAGGAGAGGTGGACAGGTTGGGGGGGGGAGCGCAGAAGACTTACGCCTGGCTCAAGCCCTTGGGAGGCGCACCGGTGTCGCCCTCGCTCATGACGCGGGCGGACACAGAGAATGCTCGCGACGAGGAGACGGCGGGGCGGGTGAGTTTAGTGAGGGATTGGCGGAGCATTTTGGATGATGTGCGAAAGAGACTCCGGGGGTAGAGAGAGGAGGTAGATGTCAGGTTGGGAAAGTCTCTGGGCAGGATGTTAGCTGGGAGGTGGGGAGTGAGTATGACGTTTGGGAGGATCTCATACGGAGCTTCAATTGGCACCTGATGTTGGAAGTGTGGTGTGAGACGCCGAGCTTGTCCAGCTCCCTCTCAGCCGGGAGGGAGGGATTGAACTGCAGTGGACCAATGACGGAATATCTCGGCAGCCTGCTCCGTCCTGTCCCCCAGTTGCCCCTTGAGAGGTCGGCACGGCGGCTACACAGCACAGCACGGCTCTCGTTTGACGGAGACAAGGGCCAAAACTGGGTCTCTCGAGACAGGGCAACCAATCGTTCTACATAAGTTAAGAGATGGAGTAATAGAGACCATCCTTTTGGTCTGTATCTTTCCTCTGTTTGTCATGGGATGGCACGGCTGTACGGATGTACAGCGGTGTTGGGATCCGCCCTGGGACCTGACCTGCGCATATACAGCATCAAGGTTTCCTATCAATCACATATCACAGCACCATGCCTCGATTCCACCGGCTAGGTAGATCACGCTGAGGATGCCAAAATATGATATCTATATACAGGGCGTGTGGAGATAAGAAAACGCAGTGAACCCGTTGGCCCTCCGGCCTCCGGCCGTCGGCAAACGGCAGAAAGCTAGGCAGTCAGTCTCCCCGATGCTGAGCAGCAGCTTTGCCCGGCCGACATTGTGGTATGCACAGGCTAGACAGACATATGGCTACTGCAGGCCAGCCGCTTGAGATAGGGCTACAGACAACAAGGGCTTTGTCTGCCAGGCTAAGGCAGATGGAAACCTTGGGGGGGCGGCATGAAGACGCGCAGAGAGCAGGCGTTATGCGCCCAATCATCTGTGAAGCAGATGGCCCCTGAGCCTCACAGGGTCAGGCTAGCAGAGGAGACCCATCCTCCCTTCTTTGAAGGAATGCAATGAATACAAGCTGCCGTGTTCTGGAGGCAACCAAAGGGGTGGGATGGCATACACTAGAAATATAGAACAGAGATACTCAGTATGGCATGGTTTCACCAGGGACAGCACCTGCCCGCAAGAAGGGATCTCCATCACGTGCGGATGCCTAAGGATTCGCAACCGCTGGGCGCCGCGAGAGGCAACGGCTGCTTGGGCCTGTCTCTCTTTGGAGTGCAGGAGACAGCTGGAGTTGCAGAGTGGCACTGCTGGTGCTGCAGCGCATGAGACTAGAATGCACCTCTCCGCCGCCAATTTCCTGCACCAACCCACCACCACCACCCTGCCACCCTGCCACCCTGCCCATATGATTAGGTACCCTTTCCCACCCGCCTGCCCAACACCCGCCTAGGACACACCCCTCGCTGATTCCCCCAAACAACCTCAACACTCCACTTTCCAACTTGCGATACTTTTCCTCCTCGAAACTACAACAACACAATCCTTATTGTGATCCTCTTCACAGCACACCAGCTTTTCGCAACCACCAACCCAGCCCAACCTCGTTCTTTCTCGTCAACCAGGTCAGTCCAGCCCATCACCGCCAACACAGCCTTGCCCCTTAGAACAGGCACCTGAGGTCCCCACTGTGACGTCCAGCTCGTCGCAAGGCGGGAGATACCTCCATGTGTGCTACTGTCGTCATCACGATCCTCATCGACGATACCCTCACCCTCCGTCACTCCATACACATCCAGCCCTCTTCCGGCCATGCACAAGCCCACTACAGATCACATCACGGCGCACAGGCCGCCTGAGCCCAAGGTTGGCACCTGGGATTGCCGTGGTCGCCTACGCGCGAACCCCACTGTTGGGCGGGGAGCCTCCTTTTAGTCATGAAGTCAGCGAGGCGCAACAACACTGCAGCCTCCATCCCTCCGATAACGTGTTCAACCCATTGACCTCATTCCACCACCATCGCCAACCCCGTCACCAGCAACTTCAGTTTCACCGGCGCCCATTCGTTTTCGCGATTCCGCGTCCAGCATCCTGCTTTCTCACCTCGGCCTAGGCTAACCCAACCCCCCCTTTGCTAGACTATCCATCCGTCAAAATGGGTCACGAAGACGCCGTCTACCTGGCCAAGCTCGCCGAGCAGGCCGAGCGCTACGAGGGTACGTGCCTGCATGCCATTGCGACTCGATGACCGCCGCGCTGATGTATCCTGCTGCCTGTAGAGATGGTCGAGAACATGAAGATTGTCGCCTCCGAGGATCGTGACCTGACCGTCGAGGAGCGCAACCTCCTGTCCGTCGCCTACAAGAACGTCATCGGTGCTCGCCGTGCCTCCTGGCGCATCGTCACCTCGATCGAGCAGAAGGAGGAGTCCAAGGGCAACAGCACCCAGGTGGGCCTGATCAAGGAGTACCGCCAGAAGATTGAGGCCGAGCTCGCCAAGATCTGCGAGGACATCCTTGAGGTTCTCGACCAGCACCTAATCCCCTCCGCCAAGACCGGCGAGTCTAAGGTCTTCTATCACAAGATGTAAGATGCTCCCGCGAGATAGTATTCACATGCGTGAGCGAATACTGACAATCAAACCACAGGAAGGGTGACTACCACCGCTACCTGGCCGAGTTCGCCATCGGCGACAAGCGCAAGGACTCGGCCGACAAGTCCCTTGACGCCTACAAGGCTGCCACCGAGGTCGCCCAGACTGAGCTGCCTCCCACCCACCCCATCCGCCTGGGCCTCGCCCTGAACTTCTCCGTCTTCTACTATGAGATCTTGAACGCTCCCGACCAGGCTTGCCATCTTGCCAAGCAGGCATTCGACGACGCCATTGCCGGTGAGTTCAGATAATGACAGTGCGTTGTGGATGAAAATCGATACTGATGGTCCCCCCCGCTCTACAGAGCTCGACACCCTGTCCGAGGAGAGCTACAAGGACTCCACCCTCATCATGCAGCTCCTGCGTGATAACCTGGTGAGTACCCACTACCCATAACTGCGCAAAATGTAGTCTAACGGATCCCAGACCCTCTGGACATCCTCGGATGCTGAAACTGCCCCTGCCGCATCGAATGCTGCTGAGGCTGGCTCTGCTGCTCCCGCCGCTGCTGAGGAGAAGGCTGCAGAGCCTGCTGCCGAGGAGCCTAAGGCTGAGTAAGGCGATGTGGTTTCCCCTTCTTCTGTCGTGACCGGACTGGTTTACAATGGTTGATCCCCCCGGAGGAGTCATCGGAGTGTGGTTTCGGAGAAATCAATAGCAATGAGGCATGGTTTACTCAAAGCAAATACACAAAGACGGACGGACGATTTTCAGGTCATCCACAACAGGGCTAAAAGGCATTTTGGAGTTTTTTCTCTACAAATTGCTCTTATTTAGACTCTAACGAGGAGGGAACTGGTGATCGTCTGGACAATAAACTGAACTGACTTTACTCGGGTTTCCGTGTTCATGGGTTTTTTATGACTTCTCATCCGCGCAGACTACATTAGATAGTCTCAGTTAGTTCATGGGAAATGGGTATCTTCTGCGTGCAACTGTCTATCATGAGGTTGTGACGTCGGTTGTAAACCCCCTAGTTTCAAACTCTTATACCGTCCAACGTACCCTTGGCTTGCATCGTACCTCGGACCAGTGTGGCAGGCTAAGTGCGTGGCTCGCCAAGTTAGTCCCGCCATGGTCTTTGAGCGAGGGTTCGCTGTCCTGGTCCTCCTTTCATCTGATCGTTATCCACAAATCGGTCTCACCCGGGTTGCTTCTCACGATCCCTATTTCGCATCTCAGAATCATTTCCAGTCTCTGCAGCCGTCACTGCGTTCTTAAACTGGGCCATATCCTGGCCAGCACCGCTCCCCTTATCCTCTTCTTGTTCCTCCTCAGCAACAATAGCAAAGCAAACCCTCAACCAGAGACTACAGTCCTGACAGCCCACGATCAACTCGCCCAAATCCCCCGCCTCCTCCAGGTCAGCCTCCCCGAACAAGTAGCCCCGCTCGTTGCCGCACCTGCACGGCCTGAACCACTCCGTCTCCCCGGTGCTGGCAGAGGTGGTGGAGCTCAGGTCATCGAGGTCGAGCGTCTCGATGCCCGTCTGGAAGGTCGACCGGGACTGGTGGTTCCTGCTTGCTGTAGTCCGGAGGTGGGCGTCATATTCGGACCGGAGCGCGGGCGAGGAGAGGGTTGTGTAGGCGGTGGTGATCTGGTCGATCGTGTATGTTGGCTGCTGCGAGGGCGGGTGGGCCCCGGAGGGTGATGCCAAGGATGAGGTGGGTTTCCTGGTGCTGAGTGCGGCCGCCTTGTCCGGATGGTTTCGGAGGAGGGCACGGTGGTAGGCTTGTTTTACTACGGGGAGGATCTGTTCCGGGGACGAGTCGTCTAAGATGGTCTGGGGGAGGGACAGAACCTCGTAATGGGTTGTCTCCGTCATCTTTGCCGGAGATGTCGGCGGCGCATGGTGTTGTACTGCGTTGTGGTGATGAGAAGGTCGAATTTGAAGACGAGAATTTTCTACACGACGGCGGCCGGGAGTTGGGCAGGTGAGTCACGTGCTAGTCTGATCCGAGAGAGCTACCGACTGCACTTTGTTTCGATCAAATAGCGTGGGTCTGCAGGGAGATGGGGGCAAGCGACGAGATGCGACGATGTGGTTGTTGTAGAGGAGAGACTTCACGGAGTGGACCAGCATGTATCTGCGAGGCGCGAGGCGCTCATAGCTATAGGTTCACGAAGGGCCGCCGGCCTCCATACGCGTCTTGGCAGGCTTTCAGGAGACGCTTTTTCCAAACTGCGACTTCGAGGCCTCATTGATAGACTTCGTAACGTCTTGTTGATGTATATTTGGTATACATATTTGTACAGTAGGTACTGACCCGTCATGACCGTGCAGCAGCTTATTTCGGCCACTTGGTCCAGTTCTTCCGACCAACCTGTATGGACGATTAACACAGTCCCTAGCTGTAAAGGCATCACCGAACTTACCGCCTTCCATTCCCTGATGAGCGCCGGCATCTTGAGCATGGCTTCTCTCCTCTTGTCCATCCTGCAGCATTGTAAAGTCAGCACCAGCCCGGCACACAGCACTCCCACAAGCAGACTCCTCCCCGTTCCAGGCGGAAGAAACATACTTCGCGGCCAACTGCCTCTCGTGGATATGTCCCTTGACCTTCTGCCCCACGCCCGTTCCCTTGCCCCTCCAGCCGTACTCCACCTTCTTCGCCAGCCTGACCTCCGTCTTCTTGCTCGTGTATGGCAGGAGCTCCTCGACGCCGTGCTCGCGCGCCATCTTGACCAGGCTCGCCTGCCGCCGCAGCGAGTACACGGGGTTGTGAAGTATGCCGGTCGCCGGGTGCCTCTGCGATTGGAACGGATTCTTCGTATCGAGCTGGTACCCCGTCTGGGGCTGGCCCCGCTGGTGAGGCAGGAGGATGGCCTCCGGCGGGTAGCGGGCTAGGAAGCGCTGGAGTTTGGCCGGGAGGGTCTTGGCGAGGGTGATGTATTGCTCGCTTAGCGAGCTCCTTATGGAGGCCATCTTGGGTGTGTGAGCCGGCCTCCTACCTCCTGGGATGTCTGGCGGCCGTGGGAGTCTTAAAAGGGCTTGGTCGGGATGCTCATGATGCTGCGACGCGGTTCTCAAAATTCGGACTGCGAGAGGAGCGGTTTGCGGCAGGCAAGGATAAGTGCACGGTCCGCTAGATAAGAAACCTAGCGGTACTTACTAGCACTTACCAGCTACTATTATAGTGTAGACCTCCGCCGCCGCTCGAATCAAACAACATTTCCCATCGCTATCCCAGAATCTCAACTTTTGAATCCACTGTATCCTCATCATACGGCAGAACTCCCCCCGGCCGACCAACGCTCGATCGATCTTCTCACGAGAAAGTAATAAAAGAAGGGTTTCCCAGTAGGAAGCAGCCCTTTGCGCGAGAGCATTTCCACGTCGCAATATCACTCCATGCCTACGACTTTCGACATGAACGGCACCAAGAAGAGGCCTCTGGATCTGGAGGAACTGATTCGGAAGAAGAAGGAGGCTGATGCAGCGGCCGCAAAACCCAAGTTCCTCACGAAGGCGATGAGGGAGAAGCTGGCGGCACAGAAAGCAGCAGAGGACAAAGCCAAAGAGGAAGACCAGGAGCGGAAGAGAAAACAAGACCTGGAGAGAGCCAACAAAGAATTCACGGCTCGGACACATCAACGAGATGGTCCGTACAGCATACCTACGGGACCAAAGGCCATGCGCCATAACGGCACCCCGAACGGTGCCGCGGTAAACGGAGAAAGGGGCGGCAAGGAGGGCGGTTCGAAGAAGGGTGTCAACGGCAACGGGAAGAGAAGCTTGGAGGATGACGAGGCCGAGCTTCTCAAACAAAGATATCTCGGACCAGAGGTCAACAAAAGCACATTTTCTGCGCAGAAGAAAAGGCGGAGGACAACAGAAAAGAAGTTCAACTTTGATTGGGACGCGTCCGAAGACACAAGCAAAGACTACGACCCGATATACTCCCAGCAGGCATCCGCGATCATCGGCGCAGGGCGGCTGGCTGGCTTTGGCGAGGAGGCGGAGGAGGAGGCGGCCAAGCGATATGCTCGAGGTATGGAGGAACGCGATCCCATCAACGGAAGACAACGGGCCAAGGAGTACCTCGAACAGTTCTATCGCGGGCAAGAGGCGCGAGCCAAGAGGAATACTCTAGGCAAGCACTGGTCCGAAAAGAGCCTCGAGGAGATGCGTGAAAGAGACTGGCGAATATTCAAGGAGGATTTTGGAATCGCTACAAAGGGTGGCGCGATACCGAATCCCATGCGGAACTGGGATGAGTCCAACCTACCACGGCGTTTGATGGACGTGGTACGATCAGTCGGCTACAATGAGCCGACACCTATTCAAAGAGCCGCGATTCCCATCGCTCTGCAGGCGCGTGACCTGATCGGCGTGGCTGTCACAGGTTCCGGAAAGACAGCAGCATTTCTGTTGCCGCTATTAGTGTACATCTCTGGTTTGCCAATGCTGGACGAGTACAACAAGGCAGATGGTCCATACGCTCTGATTTTAGCACCGACGCGTGAACTGGCCCAGCAGATCGAGACCGAGGCAAAGAAGTTCGCCACACCACTGGGCTTCACCTGCGTCAGTATTGTTGGTGGTCACTCTCTCGAAGAACAAGCATTCAACCTCAGGAACGGTGCAGAGATTATCGTGGCGACTCCAGGTCGTCTCGTTGACTGTATCGAACGACGTCTATTGGTGCTGCAGCAATGCTGCTACATCATCATGGACGAAGCAGATCGGATGATCGATCTCGGATTTGAGGACTCTTTGAACAAGATTCTCGACGCCCTCCCTGTCACGAATGAGAAGCCAGACACGGAGGAAGCAGAGAACGCTCAGCTCATGAGTAAATATTTGGGCAGCAAGGACCGGTACAGACAGACAATGATGTACACGGCCACCATGCCTCCGCTAGTCGAAAAGATCGCCAAGAAATACTTGCGGCGCCCGGCTATCGTGACTATTGGAAACGCAGGCGAGGCTGTCGACACCGTCGAGCAGCGGGTGGAGTTCATCAATGGGGAAGACAAGCGCAAGAAGCGGCTGGCAGAGATCCTCCAGTCCAACCAGTTTGCTCCGCCCATCATCGTGTTCGTCAACATCAAGCGCAATTGTGACACCGTGGCGCGCGACATTAAGCGGCTCGGGTTCAGCGTCGTCACGCTCCACGGTAGCAAGGATCAGAAGCAGCGAGAGGCCGCACTGGCGTCCCTTCGCAGCGGCGAGACAGACATCCTGGTCGCCACAGATCTTGCTGGCCGTGGTATCGATGTTCCAGACGTGTCGCTTGTGATCAACTTCAACATGGCGCACAGCATCGAGTCGTATACACACCGTGTCGGTCGTACGGGTCGTGCTGGTAAGAGCGGTGTGGCTATCACGTTCTTGGGTAACGAGGATGCGGATGTCATGTATGACCTGAGGCAGATGATTACTAAGTCAAGCATCTCGAAGGTGCCAGAGGAGCTGAGGAGACACGAAGCGGCTCAGTCCAAGCCCGTTAAGGGCAGGAAGACAATCCTGAACTAGACAGCGCCGGACTTGCTTGCATCGGATTAGCCTAGGATGGAATTGGAAACGACAATTAATCACAGCTTGTCAAGCGGAGACTGACGCAGGTTACACTGAATTCCCGTGCGTGGGAGACGTAGACTACCCTCCATTTGCTAATGTCCAGAGGAAGGGCTCTAATGCCGTCGCCTTTCTTTCACGCTTCCTACTTCTGGTCTAAACAGAGTTACCGCTACCGCCACCGTATTCACCAAGAGTGTGGTCGCCGTCGGGTCATGTCCCAGAGCGAGGAGGGTAGTCCGATGTTCGACACTAGGGTATCTCGCAAGCCTCTGACCCCGCAGACCTCGGATCTGATAACTTTGGAGACTTTTTATCAGATCCGAAATTTTTCTAGCGCGGGGTCCCATCGAATCCACATAATTCCGAACCCAGCGCCATGATCGTCGTTGACAGACGCCTTCTTCTCGGACTTATGTGTCGTAACGACGTGCGCCCCTGGTCTCTTGTGTCTCCTGTTTACGCAATGCACCCTCAAGTGCCCCGCCTGATCTCGGTCGAACCTCAAGTGGCGTCCATTCTCGACGGACGGTGACCAGCGCCAAGCATACTGGACCTTGGCACTGGCCTGGCCTGGCCTGGCCTGTGAGAAGAACTCCCTCCTACCTGTGTTCGTCACAGCTAGGACGGCAGTCGCCCACATTTATTACACTGTTGGTATCCTCGTCGACTATATTGGCTCTCATATAAGCGTTCTCCCGGTCCAACGCGCATGCGGCAAGCGGAGCTGGGTTTACCACCCGGCTCCTGAAAGCTCTGCCTTCTTGGGTCACAGCGGCCTTTCTTCTCTGGACTCCCGACTGCGCATCCGCGCAGACAGTGACTGGACCTGTATCCGACTCACCAGCCACTAGACGAGCTCTTCCAATCCTTGCCGGGCAAAGTTTGACCGCCTGGTCTCGTCTGTCTCGAAATCGCCGTGCTACCCGTTTTGCGACTGTCTGTGCCCTCCCATCCACAATGGCCTCAGTGTCTCCAGATATAGCCGTCGATACATCCCACCCAGCGTCTCTGCAGGGATCTCTAGACGTGAGACGACGAACAGCAGTCATGGAGTCTATTGAAGACATCCTCTACGGTTCTGTACGTGGCTTTCTTGTCCCCACACCCGTCGCAGACATTCCGCTAACCTCCAGGCGCAGATAGCCGGCATAGTCGGCAAATACATCGAATACCCCTTCGACACCGTCAAGGTCCGGCTCCAGTCACAACCGGACCACCTGCCCCTGCGATACAAAGGACCGCTGGACTGCTTCCGCCAGTCCATACGAGCAGACGGCCTCCTGGGCCTATACCGCGGGATCAGCGCGCCACTGGTGGGCGCGGCGCTGGAGAACAGCAGCCTGTTCTTCTTTGAGCGCATAGGCAGGGAGACGCTTTTCAAGTCGGGGTTCTGCGCCCGCGACCAGCCCATGCCCCTGCCGGCGCTGTGGTTCACGGGCGCCTTCTCGGGCGTATTCACGTCGTTTGTGCTGACGCCCGTCGAGCTCGTCAAATGCAAGATCCAGGTGCCGGAGGAGGCGGGTGCTGTCAGGAGGGCGCCGCTGAGGCCGATGGCCGTGGTTCGGGACATCTTCCGGCATGAGGGAATCATGGGCTTCTGGCACGGGCAAATGGGCACGCTCATCCGCGAGGCGGGCGGGTGCGCGGCTTGGTTCGGCTCGAAGGAGACGACATCGAAGTTTTTCATGCAGCGCAACCTGAAGAAGGCAGGGTCACAAGCCGAGAGGGACGCAATCCTAGCAAACCCTCTCCCGCTGTGGCAGCAGGCGGTGGCGGGCGCGTCCGCGGGCGTGTCATACAACTTCCTGTTCTTCCCTGCAGACACGGTGAAGTCACGGATGCAGACGAGCCCGCTGGGAGGAGCGCTTGCGAAGAGGACATTTGCCGGGGAGACACTGGCACTGTGGAAACAGGCCGGCCTGAAGGGGTTCTACAGAGGGTGCGGCATCACCTGCCTGCGGTCGGCGCCCAGCTCGGCTTTCATTTTTATGGTTTATGATGGGCTCAAGAAGTATGTGCCGCTTTCATGAATGGGATACCCTGATACATTATCGTCGTTGGGACGGGTTTAGATTTAGACATTTGGGATTGGCGAGGCATAGTAGAGTCGGCCCGGGACACGTTTTGGGTGGACAAAAAGGATATGGATCTAAATAGCGGAGAAATTATAGAATTCGGCATAGAGGAATTGCTTCGAGTCGATACCGAATTATCATTTTCACCCTGCCCGCTGGAGAGAAAAGGTGACTCTTTTCGTTGAGCTCCAAACCTCAACCCAGTCTCGGATTTACCTATCTAAACGCGCAAATATGCTATATTAAGCCTCTAAGTCAGGGTTGATCATCTTACAAGGTCTTAAAACCTGACAAAATTGACTGGAGAAGAGGAGGTACTTTGTATCAGATCATCGGCTAGACTTGTGTGGAACCATATGAACAGCCAGCCAAACAGGGAAGCGATGCCAGTGAAAAGAACCTTGGTAACGTATTAGACACACGTGTAAATATATTGGACAGTATAGTCGTGTAACGCGGAGTTGGGCTGTGCTGACTACACGAGCGATTGATATTCCGAGGCAAAGTCCAGCTCCACCACTCTGCTCGGTGCTCACTCATCCTTGCTCCTCAGCTCCTTCCCCTTGAAATCCCACCCGTTCAAGTGCCCCGCGCCGACGCAGAGATACGTCGCGAAGCTCAACCACCCCAGGTACGGCACCATGAGGTATGAAGCTGTCCTGTCGATGCTCCACCACAGCTTGGTGAGATACACATTCGTACCCAGCAGTGCGACGATGTCGACAGTGGCCTCGATAGGGCGCCTCAAGCCAAAGAACAGTGGCATCCAAGCCATGTTCAGGGCCAGCTGGATGGTGTACAGCGTCGCCGAGTGCTTGGTGGCGCGGATCAGCTCAGGCGTAGACGTGGTAGGGCTCAGACCCGCGGTGATGGCGCGGTGGGAGGCGTAACCCATGAGCCCGTAGAGGAGAGTCCATGCCGGGCCGAAGACCCAGGGCGGAGGGCGCAGAGGGGGCTGTCTGATGGAGATCGGCTCTTGGGTTTCCCCCTTCTTAGCTACGAGTAGGTGAGCACATGACTGTTTGAAGAAGACCACAGGGACTGACGGCGGGTGCTATAGCCTATGCCCGCTCCGAGACTGATAGGGAGCAGGATAGACGATACCGGATTGGCGAAGACGCCGTAGGGGATTGTGATGGCAGGTACAAAGGTCGTCATCTTGACGCCCTTAATAATAGTCTGCGACGGGTTAAGTCCCTCCAGGAGCTTAAGATGGCTCAGGTAAGAATGGTAACGAGAGTGAGAAGGAGAGGTCAGGCAACTTTATATGACGACATGTTACAGAGAACATGTGAAGTTACAGGCCTCGACTAGTGTGTTACTGCAACCTTCTATTTTCTACTTTCTGGGGTTTCAACGCCTACCTATCTCAACGACCTTGCTCTGTTTACCCCCATGATCCGACATCTTACTGAACGAATCACTCACGTCATCGATTTTCCTTAGCAGCAGCAACAGAGTAGAGCTCTTTGTTGGAGGCTCTGTCAGTTGACCGCTTACGTAATTAGAGCCCAGCGGTAAGTTGGCCGTGTTCCCACTAGGTTTCAACAAGCCTTCCCCTTGCCGCCGCGGCGCGCAGTCCTCTACATTCCAACCACCTCTCCTCATCCTCAACCAGCTCGGATTGAGTGGAATACCGCCAATCTGGCGACCACACCGCAACTCGGCTTGCACATTCGATGGAGCAGTCGTGTCTTTTCTGATTGTTCGTTCCACCTTTCCCGTTGAGTTCCGAATCCGTCCTGGACGCCCTTCCTTCTCTCGCTTCCCCCTCTCAGCCATCGACCAGACCTTCGTCGACGCCACTGTCGCATTATCATTTGCTTCTGTGTCATCGCCTCCCTCCTTCTACGCCTCACGAGCACCCTTTCCATTCTATCATCACTACCATCGTTTGCGCTAGACGGCATTTGTGTTGCTACTCTTGAAATCCGATTGTTGCGCCCTCTTGCTACCTTAGACCGTTCTCATTCTTTTCCAAACTGTTCTGGTCAGAATGTTTTCTCTAACGGCAATCATGTCGCCAAACATTAGGCATCTTTTCTTTCACATTCCGCGCCCACAGGCGCATGTTATAACCTGACCAGAACGACCAACAAAACCGCGCCACCCGTACCTGTCATTACTCCACCTTACCGTCTGAACTGTCGCCCACGCCGAACGTGACCAAATAGTCGCCATGGACTCATACTACAGGGACTCGGCGCGTTCGCCGGTTGATAGGGGTTGGAGTCGCGAGGACTCGAGAAGCAAGATGGATAGAGATGATTCCTTCTATCGAGGCCGGTCTCCTGGTGCGTCACCACGTTGTTTTGTCCTTTGATTTAGACCCCTCGAAGCTAGCGCATGGCTCCAACCCTCTCCTGAGACATGCACCCTGGAGCTTCTTTTGGCTCTTTCTCATCCGTTGCCAAACTTCGCCTGCATTTTCGCTTACAGAAATCCCACAGGACATGAACGACGACGTAACCGCTCTCGATCGCCCATGGCTGTCGACCGTTATGAGCCTAGGCGGGGTAGAGATGACTACGTTCCTCGGGAGAGAGGTGACCGCGGAGACAGGGATGACAGGCGTGGCCGTATCCCCTCTCCTCCTGCCAATATCGACCGCTATGTACCCGGACAACAGGATCTCGCTCCACCACCGCAACCTATGACGAACCCCATTCCCCACCCGATGTCACTCAACTATCAAGTTGGTTTTTCTTATTTTGGCGAGTGGTGGAGGGCCAATGAGAGAATAAAGGAAGAGAAGGAGCGTCAACGCACTGGTCGTCGACGGGAACCCGAGCGCCCTCGTGGGCCACGTGAAATCCAGGAGGAGCGCGAAAAGGAGAAGGCTAAGATCCAGGTCTCCTACGACGCATACAAGGAGGAGCTGCAGGCCAAGATGGCGAAGACATTCGTTTCACAGCACAAAGACGAGCAATGGTTTCGCGAGCGCTATGTTCCAGAAGTTCGAGATCCAATCCGCGCGCAGCTCAACGAGTTCCGCCGTGGCCAGTATACCCAGTGGGAGGGAGACCTGGAGTCCGGTGTCTTTGATGACTTCACCCTGGAAGGCATCCCCAAGAGCGAGTCCAATGGTGCGGGTGGCATCATCGAGAAGGAAGAGGGCGAGGCAACCGCGGCTAACGAAGTACTTGGGGTGGGAGATTTGGTGCCAGCCTCCACCGCCGATATCCGGGATGAGAATCTCTTCCAGCCGACCCTCCTCATCAAGACGATTGCTCCTAGTGTGAGCCGTCAGAATCTGGAGGCGTTTTGCAAGGAGCATCTCGGAGAAGAAGAGGGGGGTTTCAAATGGCTTTCGCTCAGCGACCCCAATCCGTCCAAGCGGTATCACCGAATTGGTTGGATCATGCTCCACCCGGCTGCAGACACTGGGCCGATTGTCGACCGTGGCGATTTAAAGGACGAGGATGACGACGGGGACATCAAGGTGAAGAGCCCCGGTGCTGTTGCACCCTCCACTGCAGAGAAGGCTCTTGAGGCTATCAACAGCAAGACTGTCAAAGATGAGGTTCGCGGCGATTTCGTATGCCACGTTGGTGTCCACAACCCGCCGAGCAATCCGAGGAAGAAGGCCCTATGGGATCTGTTCTCTGCACCAGAGCGAATCGATAAAGATCTTAATCTTGTCAACCAGCTCGTTAACAAGTTTGAGAGCGATTTCGGCTCAGACTTCAATGCTGTGTTGAAGGTTGAGGAGAAGGTGGACGAGCTTAGAAACTCTGGACGTCTACAACCCCCAATCACATCTCCCACGATCAAGAAGGAGAAGGTCAAGAAACAACGGACCATCAACCTGGATGAGGCTATGGACGAAGGTGAGGAACCGGATCCGGCGGAGGATGAGGATGAAGATGAGGGGGCCATTGACGACGACGAAGTCGACGATGAAGATGTCCTGGTCAAGAAAAAGCAGCTCGACCTGCTCATTGAGTACCTCCGACGTGTCTTCAACTTCTGCTTCTTCTGCGTCTTCGAGAGCGACTCAGTTCACGAATTGACTCGCAAGTGCCCGGGCGGCCACTTGCGTCGCCCCAGAAGCACCCTCTCGACTTCGGCCAAGGCCGTTGCTAGGGCAAGTGCTCTGGGCGAGCCGTTTCCGAACAAGAAGCGCGCCGATACTGCGGAGTTGGAGGAGGGTGAGGCCACTGAGCCCGATCGCAAGTTCCGCAACCCCATGTCGAAGTCCGAGCAGCAACTCCAGCGCGCCTACAACTGGGTCAAGACCTTTGAGGACAAGATCAAGCAGATCCTGGAGCCAGAGTCCGTTGATATTCGTAAGCTGGGGGGCAAGCCAATCGACGACGCTACGGATGAGGAACTGGCCAAGTTTGTCAAACAGGAGGACGAGCACAAGTATCGATGCAAGGTCCCCGAGTGCGCCAAGCTGTTCAAGGAGGAGCATTTCTGGCGCAAGCACGTGGAGAAGCGCCATCCTGAATGGCTGGAGGAGTTGAAGAAAGAGGTAAGGCTCGCCGCCTCTAGTCACATAGGATTGGTACTAACACTACGCAGTTCGAGCTCATCAATGCATACGTTGTAGATCCCGCTCACATTGCCCCATCGCGGACGGATGCCAATAGCAATGGCCACTTCCCGCCCGCGAATGGCCAGGCACCAAGCGGCACGCCTCGCGGTTTCAATCTGCAACAATTTGCCATGAATAGTATGATTCCAATGGGCTTCCCTAACATGGCGAACTTCTCGCAGATGTTCGCTGCGGGAGCTATGCCAAACCCTGGAAGCTGGAATCCAGCTGCTGGGGGCGATGAGCGTGGTGGTGGTCCTATCCGCCGTGGGGGAGGTTTCGGCAATACTGGTGGACGGGGTTATAACAATCGCTCCGGTCCCTACGACCGCCCTCGCAACCCGCGCTGGGGCCAAGACAACGGCATGAGCGGCAGCATGATGGGCGGCGGACGCCAGCGTGGCGGTCGCTGGGGAGATGGTGCTGGCGGCGGCGCGGCTGTGGGTCCCCGTGAGGCGATCCAAGGGCGCACAATCAAGAGCTACGAGGATCTGGACCAGGTCAGTGGCGGCGGTGGCGGCGAGCTCAACTACTAGCCGAATCTTCTTGGCCAGTGTGTAGGATTCCCCATCGGCAGACAGACAAGCCTGTCTTCTTCGCGGTGCCTCCCTTGTCAACGGGTCCGCAAAATGGAGGAATAGGAGATTAGGCGCAAATTTGGTTTGGAACTGGAGCATACCGCACCAGCAGTGAGGGAGGAATTTTGACAGAGCTCATACAGATGCGCGCTGTGCAGTAGAACAACTCCGATAGTTTTGCGGGAGAAGGATGGGCTTTTGACAACTTCTAAGCATGGAATCGATACATTCATACACTCTTTTCTGGCCCCATATGCTCTTGAGCTTCCATCGTCACGTCACGTTCTATAGCAAGACCCTCCTTTCCCCAGGGACGCCTGAAGTCATAATGGCTCTTAGATAGGAGCTGATCTTGCCGTTCAAATAACGTGTCGTCTAGGTCTTGTTTTGTACATTCGTGAGGTTTTATTTCATTGTGCCGATATCTAACCACCTCGACCGCCCCGGCCCTAGCACGTCACTCTACCTACTCAGCGCAATATCATCTATCCTCAAGATCATCTTGACCGTCTCGGCCGCCAACTCGATCGCACTCGTGCTCACCAGCAGCGGCTGCAACACATTCTCCTTGGCGATGTTGGAGTTGACGCCGCCGCTCTTGATACTCACACCCGCGTTCCTCTCGCCCAGCTCGTGCCGGTGCCGCAGGTCCGTCACCACGCGAATCGGGTTCAGCCCCGCGTTCTCGGCGAGCGTCGTGGGGATCACCTCCATCGCATCCGCGAATGCCTTCCAGCAGATTGCCTCGGTGCCGGTCAGCTGGCGGGCTTGTTTGGAAAGTTGGGCAGCGATCTCGATCTCGGCGGCGCCACCGCCTGCGATCAGGGCCTTCTTCTTCACCAGACACCGCACCACGCACAGCGCATCGTGCAGGGAGCGCTCGGCCTCGTCCAGGATGAGGGAATTGGCTCCGCGGACGACGACAGAGACGGTCTTGCCCGCGGATTTCGTGCCAAGGACCTTTACCATACGGGAGCCGGAGGACTGCACCTCCTCGACGATGTCGGCGCTGCCGAGCTTGGCCTCGTCGAAGGAGTCGATGTCGGCGATCGGCTTGCAACCCGTGCTCTTGCAAATGAACTCCACCTCGTCACGCTCGATGTCCTTGACGACGAGAATGTTGAGCTTGGCGAGGAAGTGCAAGGACAAATCGTTGACGGCATCGCGGAGGATGGACTTCTGGATGAGGAGGACGTTGCACTTGGCCTTCTTAATCTTCTTGGCCATGTTCAGCAGGTACATGCGCTCCTCCTTGACAATCTTGTCCATCTGCCGGTAGTCGTTTACAGAAATGGTGTTCTCCATGTCCGGCTTGGGTGGTGACAGCTGGAACTGGATCAGACCAATCTTGGCCTTCTCCATGCGCACTGGGCCGCCGGCATTCTTGATCACGGGCTGGGTGAGGACAAGTCCCTCCACCAGCTCGCTATCCTCAATCGTACCGCCGACCTTCTTGACTATTCGGATGTTCTTCAGATCCACATTGTCTGCCGTCTTGATGTCTATGGTCTTGGTGACGCTGTTGACTGCCATCGGACCCAACAGGTTGGCATACTGTGACACGATCTTGGAGGACAGCGAGGTGTTGGCCGCCTGCAGGAGGGCCGAGGTGTCTGAAAGCGAGATCGGTTGTGACATGTCATGGAGAACGTCGACCGCGGCAGCAGCAGCTCGTTGGAACGATTCGGATATGACGGATGGATGAATGCCCTTTGACAGCAGGCGGTCGGCGGCGCCCAGCAGCGCACCGCAGATGACGACCACGGAGGTGGTGCCATCGCCGGCCTCGACATCTTGTGCGTTGGACAGGTTGACCAACATCTTGGCTGTGGGATGGAGGACGGACATGCTCTGCAGCATGGTGCTGCCGTCGTTCGTGATTATGGTCTCGCCCTTCCCGCTCCGGATCATCTTGTCCATGCCCCGGGGCCCCAAGGAGGTTCTGATCGCGTCGGCAACGGCTGAGTGACTTGTTAGAGACCCAGTCCTCACGCTAAAGTGGCCGTGGGACTATGGAACGCGTACCTCTTGCTGCGACAATGTTGGACGATCTGACAGCCATAGGCTTCTCCTTGTTCTGTGACCAATATCAGGGGCCAGCTCAGGAAGCTCCGCGCAGCTCTGCAGCTTACCTTGAAGGCACCTCCGCCACTTCCACCGCTTGCTGGTGCCTCGACGGTTGCCATCTTGTCCGTGTAGCTGTCTGAGTATCTCGGGTAGCCGGAAGGAGGGGGTGAGAGGCCTGGGGGAGGACGTGTCTGTTCAGGGTGTCGTTTGTAATTTGGCAGAGCTTCCCAGCGGCAGACCGTCTGCCCCTCTGCAAGCGCGACTCCAGGGAATTTTTCGAGTCGTCGGTCTGCCTGCCCGCCACTCTAACGTGGGGCCAAGCAGCTCGGTACGTACCCACCCACCAAGCCACCTGGCACCCTGGGTGCCTGGGTCGGCCCCAGACCCCCTAACTCAGCCTAGGCCCAGTCAGCTTCAAAGCAAGCAGGGGCCCTGGGCTCCGGACGCCGCGTTCAGAAGCTCCAGCAGGCAACTTCTGATTACGATACCAGACAGCCGCCATCCTACTAACTGACCTCCATCGCCAACGTCAAGCACCCTGCACCTCCGTAGCCACGACACAACAACCAAGCCTCGCAACATCAAGGCTGCCTCGTAGCATTCTTCCCTGTCCGTACTGAAGCCCCTTCCCAGGTCACTCAGCCCGCAGTCCGCCCCGGGGCCGTCAAGGATCCCCGACACCAGTCAACATGGTCAGTAGCAGCTGCTGTTCGGATTCGATGGCAAGCATTCGTGCTGACAGGCAACCAGCCTTCTGCCACAGGTTCTAGCTGGGAGAAGTACCAAAAAAACTACGCAGACGATGAGATAGAAGAGAAGAAGATCACGCCCCTCTCTGATGAGTCCGTACCCAGCATCTGCGGCACGAATCATGACGGCATCATGTTGACAGTGGCCACAGGGATATTCAAGTCCTTAAGACTTACGGCGCTGCGCCGTATGGTGCCGCCATCAAGAAGTTGGAGCAACAAATAAAAGAGAGGCAACAGAGCGTGGATGAGAAGATTGGAGTCAAAGTATGAAGGCCACCTTCTTAGCAAAGGTCAACCCGCAGCTGACTCTCGCGTCCAGGAATCAGATACCGGTCTCGCACCGCCACATCTCTGGGATGTACCGGCTGATCGTCAACGAATGTCCGAAGAGCAACCGCTTCAGGTAGCGCGGTGCACAAAGATCATTCCGGATGAGAAGGACGAATCCAAGAGCAAGTATGTCATCAACGTCAAGCAGATCGCCAAGTTTGTCGTGCAGCTCGGCGAGCGCGTGTCGCCCACCGATATCGAGGAGGGTATGCGTGTTGGTGTCGACCGCAACAAGTACCAAATCATGCTGCCCCTGCCGCCCAAGATCGACGCCTCGGTAACCATGATGACGGTCGAGGAGAAGCCAGATGTCACCTACGGTGATGTGGGTGGCTGCAAGGAGCAGGTCGAGAAGCTGCGCGAGGTCGTCGAGATGCCCCTCCTCTCCCCGGAGCGCTTCGTAAACCTCGGTATCGACCCACCCAAGGGTGCCCTGCTGTACGGACCTCCCGGTACTGGCAAGACGCTCTGCGCACGTGCCGTTGCCAACCGGACTGATGCTACATTCATTCGTGTCATCGGCTCCGAGCTGGTGCAGAAGTACGTTGGCGAAGGTGCACGTATGGTCCGCGAGTTGTTCGAAATGGCACGCACCAAGAAGGCCTGCATTATTTTCTTTGATGAAATCGACGCTATTGGCGGCGCGCGGTTCGACGACGGTGCTGGCGGTGACAACGAGGTACAGCGGACTATGCTGGAGCTCATTACCCAGCTAGACGGATTTGACGCCCGGGGCAACATCAAGGTCATGTTCGCGACCAACAGACCGTCTACGCTTGATCCAGCGCTGATGCGTCCTGGTCGTATCGACCGCAAAATCGAGTTCTCGCTCCCTGATCTCGAGGGTCGTGCCAACATTCTGCGCATCCACGCCAAGAGCATGTCAGTCGAGCGAGACATTCGGTGGGAGCTGATTTCTCGGTTGTGCCCCAACGCCACAGGTGCCGAGTTGCGCAGCGTGTGCACTGAAGCGGGCATGTTCGCTATCCGCGCGAGGAGGAAGGTGGCTACGGAGAAGGACTTTCTGAGTGCGGTGGAGAAGGTCATCAAGGGCAACCTCAAGTTCAACTCGACTGCTTCGTACATGCAGTACAACTAGATAATTCAGGCCAAATACCGAGGCAATGGAGCTAGGGTGGCAGGCATTGCTCTGTATGTACGAGTATGGGTTACGGAGTTGCTAGGCAGCATTACGTTAGACAGCATGAAGACGTCCCTGGTATTTGATGAGTCGACGGATTGCACCTCAATTTGCTCTCCGATGCAGAAATTTGGCGTAAGGGGGATGTTGATCCCGCACTACGTGGCAGATTTGCAATGATTTTCTTGGGAATCCACGCGCGTGCTCACTCACAATAACCCGCCGAGAAGCCGACAGCTTGCTTATGACAGAAGAGGTTGTTCACAAACGTGACCGTTCTCGGGAGATGGTTAAGATGCAGTTCATCTCAAAGCTAAGCGGACAAAATCCCGTTCATTGGGAGGTTTGTTGTTATTCAATCTTTAAATGTACACATCTAGTCCATGATAATGACAAGCGCTTCTAGCCTACAGCTTTCTCACTGAAGAGGTACGCGGACATACAGTCTTCCGAACTTTCTTCAAATGATGATGACCCCAGTCTAATGCAGAACGCGCACCAGTCAGGGTTCTAATGATCCTATGCCTCTTGTCTTGTTGATGGTGCCTTGGGTATGGATAAATGTCGTAATTGATCCTCATCCTCATATCAGATTTCTTGGCTGGCCAACGAGACCGCCGTGGGCTCTTTGCCATGTAAAGAGATACTATTTCTAGACCGTTTCTCCCTTGGCCTTCATAGAGGCCCATGCTGGTCTCCCCAAAACATTCCCATCGCTGGACAAAACCAGTCATTCTCATTATGTTCCTCGACGGCAAAGGGTGCAGTGCCAATGCCTATGATGTCTCACAATCTCTTAGATCGGCCGTGGTCGTGGCTCGCCTCTTTCGTGCCCAAGCTGTTGTCCTCACGTTCCGAGGCAGCCTAGGCAAATAACCTCCCCCTCCGAGCCCTCTTCTACGCAGCACTGGCTGCAAATTCTCCCGCGATGACCTCTCCCCCCTCCTTGTCCCCATGTCCTGGACCGTTTCGTCCGGTGCTGCCACTCATCCTGGTACGCTTCTTCCGTCGAGGGGGCATCCTCCATGGAGAACGACCGATCCAGGCCGTCTAGATCACAATTTTCCTCGTCGTCCTCAGCACCATTCCTGGTCTCCTCGTGGTAATCCTTCATGAGGTTGTCATCGTTCCCGTCGTGTGTCGTCGCCGTGGTGGGTGTTGATAAGGCGGAGGCGCCCCTCCACCCGAGACATTGCCGAATGCAGACGTAGCATGTGCGCTCGCCGCAGCCCTCGCAGTCGGCGTAGGAGTCGAGCTCTGCCTTCTTGGTGGGCCTACGGTGGCAGATGTGGCACGAGCTCAGGTTGGTGGGCGCCGCCTTGGGCGGGGAGTGCCTGGCGGAGGCGGACAGGGAGCGGTTATGTCGTGAGCTCGGTGCCAGGGGCGCTGGCCTCTGCTCCTCGCCGGCCTGCCACTCGCTGGCGGCCGTCATGCGTATCTTCTTAGACAGGGGGCTCAGGAAGGCTATCGGTTTCCGAGGCGAAGAGCCATGGTGTTGGTGCTGGTGGTCGTGCGGGTAGCGGTCGTGGAAGCCCTGCGGGCTGAAGAGGAGGCTGTCAGCTGGTGGCGAGGTGAAGATGGCGGCGGATGCCTGGTCGACGTACATGGCGAGATGGAGATCTCCCTCGACGTCGTCCTCGTCTCGCCGCCTCTTCCGCGGGAAAGGCTGGGAGAGGGAAGGCATCGTGGCGAGAACGGGCTCGGTTGTTTACTGCACGCTGAAGTCGAGCGGTCAAGGTTCTGGTCCTTTCTCGTTTAACGCAGCCCCTGGGTGATAACGAGGGGAAGAGGTCTGGGTGGCAAATCCAGAGGTTCTTTGCTAGAAGGAGTGGTGTGAAATGCCGAAAGACTGGTTTGATGTCCAAGGACGTGGAATGTCGTGAACGGGAGAAGATCTGGAAGGCCGTCGGAGGCAAACCACGCTGCGACAACGCAGGAAGCAGCCGAGTGGAGACTGCTGTACCTAGCCTGCCACTGCAGTAAATTGTTAATTGTTAGAGTGCATGCAGCTTACTATGGGCCGGCGCTATTGAATCACACCTTACTGCTCTGCACAGTACAACGTACAGTAGCCATTGGAATCCAGAGCACAACCCACCAGCCTGTCTCCAGAAAGTCAATTCCTGGTTTGCCGATTGATTGTATTTGCTGTGTGTTCCTGCTTGCAGTTCAAGAAATGTTATTGTTTACTTTGAAAAGTTGTGTCTTCCCGGCAGGCATCGGCATCGGCAGCAACCCGCCAAGTACTCACTGGGGGTACTGGTACTCTACTGAGAGCCTAAGATAAGGCAGTCGATGCTTCTCCTTGGATCCTTCTGTCTACACCTCTACCTGGCTCAGGGGCCCGGCGGCCCGGTGCCGCTCTGTCTTTCTTACTGTCTATCGCGGACTCGTCTCCTCTGATGACACAGATGGATCGACATGACCGACTGCCCATATCTGACGATGCGAGCTATCACCAACTCCTGTGTGTAGGGATACATCCACCACGGCTGCTTGAGCGTCATGCACTGAGGCAATGGTTGTTTTGCTTATTAATTCCCGACCTTGTAAGGTGAACTGTATCGGACTCGACCTCGGATGATGCGATGTGTATGCGTCTTGCGTGGGCTTTCCGCGGCACAGCCGCCGCAGCGAGCCGTACTAATCGTATGAACACACCAAGACTCCGCCACGGACCATCCGCGGACAGAAGGAATAGCCATTGAGCACCCTCAGTATCATGCGGGGCCTGCATGTCTCTGTGATACTTAGCCACTCAGGACGGACGTCTCAGTACCATGTGCCTCTCGCAACCAAGCACTTGCGAGTGTTCTCGCCATTCGGGCTGGAATCGGGAATCAAGAAAGGACATTGATCGTCAGCAGGGCTCCCGAATATTAGCTCTAGTAACCGGAAAAGTATAAAGCTGGCGCTTCTCTCAAGCAAGAGGACTCCAGCCAGAAATTGGGCTCGTCCCTTTAAGATACAAGACCAAGTTGCTTCTCGACTTTGAACAGTTGCGCGGCACTCTGACAAAAATACACTTCATCCTTTGCTCAATCTATCTCGTGTAATTAATACTGGGGATCATGGCTTTCAAATTCAGCACGGACGAGGCCTTCCACTTTGAGTTGATCCGCAATCTCGGTCTGGCTGCATAGTAAACGCCCCCCCCCCCAACCTCTGCTATGAATAGTGAACTGACCAGTCTCTTAGTGGTGGTAGCGATGTGAGTGAGGTGCTCTACACCATTACTCAGATCAAAGTGGGAAACTTTGAATCCTGTGAGTCAACAGACATAGTCTTGAGCTCGACGCAGAGGGAGCGCAAGCTTACTGATATCATTCGAAGGGTCTGATGCCTGGTACAAGAGAGCAGAGAGGACTCTTGGCCACGCCCAGGAGTCCAAAAACCCTATTTCCATCCGGGACAATCTCTTCCGGGCCGCGACCTATTTTCGGCTCGCGGAATTCTATCTCCACGGCAACTGGGAGGATGCTCGCATCAACGAGCTGTGGAAGAAAAATGTCGACTCATTCACGAAGGCCATCACATACCTCCCCGTCCCTGGGGAGAGGAAGCTGCTGCCGACAGATGGATTCCAGGTCCCGATCTACTGGCTCAGGTCGAGCCCTGATGAGAGCGTAAAGAGGCCCACGCTCATGCTCTTCAGTATGTGAATCCCATTCTTCCATTCTGGTCTCAGACGAAGCAAGCCTCTCTCTGGAGTCATGCGGACTATTTCGAGAGCCTATTCTTTACACTCTGCTCCCGGACTACCCTCATAACATGGGAGAGAATCTCTGGACGTGTGATCACTGACTCTGTTCCTCAATAGTCGGCTTTGACTCTGGTCCAGAGGAGATGCTCCACCAGCACGGCTTCGCAGCCCTGGAACGCGGTTACAACGTCGTCTGCCTGGAAGGACCGGGTCAGGGCACCGTTCGACGTGAGCAGGGCGTGGGCTTTACCCATGAATGGGAGAAGGTCATTACACCCGTAGTCGACTTCCTTGAGACGCAGCCTTGCGTAGACAGGACTAAGATCGCCCTCCTCGGTCTGTCACTAGGCGGATTTCTCTGCGGAAGGGCGGCTGCGTTCGAACACCGCATCGCGGCGTTGGTCTGCAATGATGGCGTCCACGACTTCGACGCCTATGGTGACTTGAACTTCATCAAGGAGTTCAACATCAAGGACGATGAAGAGGGCATTCAGGCTTTCATCTACGATGTCAGCAAGCCTAGCGGTCCTCGCTGGATGCTCGCTCATGGTTTGTGGTCCTTTCAAGCGAAAACTTTGGCGGAACTAGGACAGCGCTGGGGCAACATGTCTATGGCTGGCTTGACGGACAAGATCCAGTGTCCCGTCTTTGTTGGGGACGCAGCGGACGACATGTTCTTGAAGGGTCAACCTCAGAAGCTGGCAGAGGCACTTGGTGACAAAGCTACGCTCTACACGTTCACCGCCGACGATGGAGCCGATCTGCATTGCCAGGAGGGGGCTCTCAGATTCGCGAACCAAGTGATTTTTGACTGGCTTGATGAGAAGCTTGCAGTGAACTGAGGGCTGTTCACAAATGATAGGGTACGAACACGAGAGTAACAACCTGTAGCCAGCCTCGCCTAAATGGATATTCTGATTTAATTGTGGAAACATCAACCGTGGGTGAGTCTTCCAGGATAGACTGAAGTCTCCAGCCGGAAAGGCAGCCCTTAAGTAGTCTCGACGCGTCTGTGAGCCGGGAAAACCTCTATATGATGCGATGCAATACTTCCAGTCTAATAGAGCCACACAGCTCGCTAGAAGGGATAGTCTTGACGAGTGGATATTGCTATCCTGTGAATTCATAGTGGTAGCCATGAAATAAGAGCATTACAAATGGCATTTCTCGCAAGCCTTCGTATCATAATAGGAAAGTGACGCAGAATGCTCACTTTGCTACTGTAGGCGAAAGCACGTCTGTATTGCTTGCAAGATAGCTTTTTTATGTACCTACCAACTGAGAGTATTGCATTCAGGCACAGATGATCGCTTGGCCGGACGGTAACGCCACTCAATTGAAGATGGGCTAGTCTTTTTGCTTTTATTCAACATGGCCGGAACTGTTTCACTTTTCTCTCTTTTTGAGGCCCGCAATAAAAGAAAAGGGGTTATGAGCCAGAGATAGTGTTTCCTGATGATATTGTAGAACGTATCTATATAGAGCTTCCTTTATTCCATGGTTCCTATACTCAATGATTAGCTCGAGCACAGAGACAGCCTAGAGATAGCGCATTCATGAAGGCGAAGTTGTAGAGAAGGCTGGTGAGCTCTATGTCCCTTCCACTCCCTGCTCCTTGTCCAGGGTAGCCATCCTCGAGGGTCGTTTTGATGATATCCTCGAGCCACTTGCTGTCCAGATGTCATTGGTCATAAAGGGGTTCTGGCAACGAGCAGATCCGGCAGGCGCAGTCGAATCCGTGCAGGAACACACGCCGCTCACGTCCGGCATCACAGGCACTACGGACGTACAGCAGAATGAAGTGACGTTCCTAGGGTTGGGGTCGGAGTGCAGTCTCAACCAAGCTCGGCAGGCGGTGAGGTCTGATGGCGCAATGACCCCACCCTCTTAGTAAGCCTGCCTTGTCACGTCTTTGAATGCAGGCGAATCCACCCATTCCGCTTCTTCCTCCTCCGAACCAAGCCGTCCACCTGGACTACGAGTCCTCTTTCAGCAACCTGAACTACGATACCACCATCAAAACACCCCTCCAAACCTACGATCCCTCGATTGTAGACGATTCAGCAAACACCGACATCAAGATATGAGTCGCGTCGCCAAACTTGCCCCGGAGGTAAACCGGTACGTGAGCTCCCACGTTGCAGGTCGCCTGGGCTTGCTATCATGTCCCCCACCCTTCCTATCACGAGCACACGACACGAACGACACGTCACGACGCGGTCTCGCTCTTGTGTAACGTCGACGGTGCTCACGACTACACTGCCATGCCAAAGCCCAAGCATCTGTCCATTGTATTAATGAACGTCGCTGACCTGGTTCGTGCTATCTAGAGCTTTATTCGTCAAGAATCTAAGGTCCGTTTTCGATGTGCACTCTCCCAAGCTGGACGACATCGGCGCTGACAGGTCTCGACAGCTACAACGTGACGCCTGAGGAGCTCTTCGAGCTCTTCGGCAAGTACGGGCCTATCCGGTACGTCGCCCGTGATGCGCTACCTCGATGTCGAGGTTGATGCTGACGTCCTCGCAGCCAGGTCCGCCAGGGCATTGCGTCCAATACCAAGGGAACTGCGTTCGTTGTCTATGACGACGTCATGGATGCGAAGCAGGCCTGCGACAAGTTGAACGGCTTCAACTTCCAGGGCCGTTACCTCGTCGGTATGTTGTCTCTACACTTTTGCTACCCCGGGGTTGACACAGCAGGCTGACCTTGCCCTGCTCAGTCCTATATCACCAGCCAGAGAAGATGGTCAAGTCAAAAGAGGACCTCGAGGCCCGCAAGGAGAGTTTAGCGCAGCTCAAGAAACAGCATGGTATCGATTGACAATTCGACGGGCCTCAGGGCCGGCCCCTTCAGACACAGAAGCGACGCTCTGAAGGCCCGTCGTCTCCAACCGAATCCTCCACCAACAGGTCGGCCTCGCGACCGATCTCCATCTCGACCAAGAAGGGCAAGCCGAGGCCCGACACCATGAAGACTGGAGGATCCAGAAATTCATTCTCCGGCTTCCTTCGCGGCCTCCTCCCGACCGTCCCCGAGTGCGCTTGATACTTGGACGCCAAACGAACGAAATTTCGAGAAGCGTTAGGATCACGCGGAAGGACTCGGGCAACATGTGGTGACATCGATACTGGCTTGTGTTTTGGCGACCTCGCCATGTGCGCGGTGTGACTCTCCTATTTCGTTTTCGAGAGAGCCTTGTTACTTTTGTTATGAATGACAAGATTCGCGCTTCGGTTCTGAATCATATTGGCATCACGAAGATCCCGCACATCGTTCGTTCTCTTCTTTGTGTGGGCAGTGGCGGGGCATTTACCTCATGAAGTCTGCGTCGGAATGACTTTCTCTGGACTGGCAAGGGCGACTGAGTAATTCATATTGGGATCCCTGCCGTCACAGGTTGTGAGGCACTCTGACAGCACTGTCTGCCTGCCTACGCCTGACTTGTGCCTCGAATGACCTTGAAGTAAACTGTTGATGTCCCACGAATCTTGTCACGCGCGTCATTACCATCGGTAGCCCTTGTATCGTCTAGTCGCCTCGTTAACTATTGAGTACTGCCTCCTGTGGTTTGTCATCAAGGAGGTGTGTGGGTCGTCCTCGCTGCCAGTGACCTGAGAATCGGCCGACACGAAGGCCCGGGTGTTTCGTTTCGCATTTGGGCCATGTACCACTGCAAACCGAGATGAGACGGGCATTGTATACGAGTCCCGCGAGTGTCTGTAAATTTATGCCCGTGTTTTCGATGGGTTTGTGTATTCAACCTTATGTATGCCTAGGAAATCCAGAGCCGCCCGGAGGTTTTGGATCGGCACTGGAATTAAGCTTACCCATGCCATCTAAAAGTGGCTGAGGCTTTGGGGCTATTCTGCGGAGTCTGGCCTTGCTTAGTGCTTGTAGGTAGTGGGGAGGGGCCGTCTCAGGTTCACATGCTGCATACATAGCGGGCCACACGGATCCTCTAGCGGTGCTGACACCTCCGCTCGTCGCTGAACCTCTACCAACCTCTACCGGGTCAGTGTGCCGGTCTAGCACCTGCTGGGGCAGGTTGCAGCGCCTCACGCGCCCAGCGGCCCAGGCCCGGAACCCTGTTTCGCTCACTTCTCCACGGACTCGTGACGAGGTGAGTTGGGCTTCATCCCTTTCACACCTCTTGGCATCTTGTGTCAATCCCATTTCGCCGTCTCCCAACTCGTATTTCCCTATCGATCGTCGACCTGTTATTCTCCAGACGAGTTCTCTCGGGCATTCCGGGATCGAGGAGAGGCCAGCCCCTCTTGTCCAGGTGGTGCCGTCACCCGGCTGTGCAGATCCATCCGGCTTACTTATCGATCCTTCACTGCTCTGACGTCGACGGAAACACCGCCCGAGTAGCGGCAGCGCACTGAGGCGGGCTGCGCGCTTGTGCACGTCGACCTCAGCCTCATTTGGCTGCCTGATTGTTCATATTGTTTTTTTCGGGTCACACAACATACGCCACTGAGGATCGAGGCGTCATAACATCTACATATATGTCTGCGCTGGTATTCGCCGCACTACTCACCCCCCTTCTCCTCTCCAGCGCCCACGCCCAGTGGGTCGACCGCGCCTTCATATCCACCTCCACCTCCACCTCCGCCGCCGACTTCTCGATCGCCACCGCGCCGAACGAACCCGCCGCCAGCATGGAAGGCGCCGTTTATGATGCCTTTCCCGTCAAGACGACCTCTGCGGTAGCAGCAGCGCTCGCCACCGGCGCTGCGAAAGCAGGAGCCGCCGCAGCAGCCATAGCCGCCGGCTCGCCGAAGGACGACAGCGACGACAAGGGCGAATGCAAGCTGCTCGGGTCCTTCGCCATCTTCGTCCAGCTCGCCCTCGGCGGCCTGGCGCTGCTGAGCCTGGTGTACAAGCGCTGGCGGGAGAGGCCGCAGCGGCCCGTCAAGATATGGTTCTTCGACGTGTCGAAGCAGGTTTTCGGGTCGGTGCTGGTGCACATGGCCAACGTGTTCATGTCGATGTTGACGAGCGGGCGGATCTCGGTCCAGGTCGAGCCTGCGGCCGTGTCGGCGGCTGCGGCGTCGGCAGTGCTGAAGCGGTTTGCGGGCCCGGAAGGGCACGGTGGTGATGGCGGAGAATACGTGCCGAACCCGTGCTCGTTCTATCTGCTGAACCTTGCTATTGACGTATGTCCCCCCCCCCTTTTGAAGCGTACATCGTGTTGCGGGAATGGAGGTGCTGACTTCCTCTCAGACCACAGTCGGCATACCGATCCTCATACTGCTCCTGCGCATCTTCACCGGACTTGTTTCCTACACGCCCCTTGGTCAGCCTCCGGAGTCGATCCAGTCCGGCCACTATGGCAACCCGCCCAACGCATGGTGGTGGCTGAAGCAGTCACTCATCTACTTTTTGGGCTTGTTCGGGATGAAGTTCTGCGTGTTGGTGATCTTCCTCATGTTCCCCTGGATTTCACGGGTCGGCGACTGGGCTCTGGGGTGGACCGAGGGCAACGAGAAGATCCAGATCATCTTTGTGATGATGCTGTTCCCGCTCATTATGAATGCGCTGCAGTATTACATCATCGACAGCTTTATCAAGAAGCAGGCCACGAAGGAGGATACCGAGGGCCACAGCGGGGCTGGCTCGGACGGCGAGGGCTATCAGAGGGTGCTGACGGATGAGGGACACGTCGAGAGCCGTGGCCCACAACGACGGCGGCCGTCGGTGGAGGGCGATGGGGGTAAGAAGCGCGGCATGCGTTCGCACGTCAAGAAGTCTGCGCGTCCCGCCCACGAAGAGTATGACCCCGAGGTGGACGGCGACAGGACGGCGACTGGGGGTAGTTCGTCTACGACGGTAGACGGCATGGTATCACCGGAGTTGTATCCAAAGGAGTAGATCGATTTTTGTGTGGAGTTGGCTGCCCTAGCCTGTTCGGATGTTCAATAAACAATAGAGCAACCTTTATTTCGAGGACACTTTGAAGCAGCAGGTGTCGGTTGGCGGGCGATCTAGTCACATGCCTCCGTCGCTCTTTGTCAAGGGCCATGCAGCGAGGCCTCGAGTCAGTAAGAAACCGCTCCCTGCCCCCCTCCCACGGGATTCTTTTCCAACCCGTCGGAGGGGGGTGGGGGGCGGTTCAGCCTCCTTTTCCTGTCGCCTTCCGGTCTGTCACGTTAATGATCTGCTAGTGGTCGCTCCGGATCTTCGAGCATACGGACGGACCTTTGCTACTCCTCAAAAACAATGAGCGAGACACTATTCAGAAGCGTCTTCCGCAATTCTCCATGCAAGTTGATGCGCTCAACGAAGGCGGTCATAAAGTCTGATCATGTATTCATTATCATGTCTTGATCACCCTTCTGTGTAGGCATGAAGGATCTATTTGTACGATGCCCTGGAGTTGCCCCCCTCCCCGCGTGCTCGTTACATCCCGGCGCGAGGCGTATTCTCTACTGTGCGTTCTCGAGTTCAGACCCCAAAATTTCCAGTTACCGATCCTCCGCTTCCAGAAAGCACCCCATTCATACGGCAGCACTCACGATCCCTAATCCACGCGCGTCCCACTTCAGACCATGTTTCGCAAGCCAGTCCGGGTCATGGATATCAATCAACTTCTTCCCACCACCACCTCCCCCGTTCACAGTCACTCTCTTCGCGGCGGGGAAGTAGTTCGCTCCCCCTCTCGGCCGCGGCCGCGGCCGGTTCATCACGGACATCTCCGCCGGCGGGCTGACCGTTTTGATCTCCCAGTCCCGGGCGCCGACACCGTTTCCCAGTGAGCTGTCTGTGTCCGTCAGCGTGCGTGAGGACTTAACCCTCCGCAGCGGGGACCTTTCGGGCAGGGTTGGGCTGGACGGTCCTGCTAGGGGCTCGGAGAGGCGGATGGACAAGTGTGATACGCTTTTCAAACGAGCAGGGGCGCCAAGCGTGGTGGCGCTGCTGGAAGGGCCTTGGGATTTGCTGGTCCAGGCGGAGGAGCTAGCCAGCCGAGATGAGGACTTGGACTTCTGCAGGCTTCTGCCAAGGCTGGTGAGCGGTCGGCCGAAGGGAGATTTCGACGGCGGCGCTGTGAGTGGCAGGGACGGGAGGGGTACCATGGGTGGTTTTGACGGCATTTCCTCGAGGGAGGCGGAGATGGAGGAGGGTGTCCGGGGCGACGTGGGGTTTGCGCTTGTGATGGTTGAGGTCTTCGTCATGGGTGAGAGATCCCTGAGGTCGGCATCCTCGGGGAGGGTTGCCTCGCTGCTGAGGCACTGGGAAATCGGCTCTTCTGGCATTTCCGGAATGCGCAGGGAGAGTCGAGGCTGCGAGGTGTCGGAGTCAGCAGAGGTCTTACGATGAGGATTCCGGTGTTGAAGTGGCCTACCTTTTGAGGAATCGGCGACAACATCTCCGGTTGACTCTCAGCCTGTCTTTGCCACTGTTGTGCTTCTGAGTCCATCCCGAGCCCGCTCATGATCTCCCCGATAGAGGCCGCCTTACTAGACCCATTGCTGATCGACCTCCTCAGATCCCCTACCAACATCGACGAGTTCCACTTGTTCCGCAAGCTCACGGGTACATCTCGCAAAGAAGTCACAGAAGGCGTAGGAGACCCAGCCGCCAGGCGCATATCATCCGCCGATACAGATCCCGCTGGCGACCTCGTTCTGGAGTGCTCAAGAGAACCAGCCACGTTCGATGCCCTCTTGCTCCGCCGCCGCGCAATTCCGAGGTTGTCGATATGGGCCCGACATGCGTGGCAGTATGCTGTGAGTTGCGTTTCGATGGTATCAATGGCTCCGTACTGGGCGCAGCGCCTGGGGCATTCGTTTCGTGACTGGACCGTATGGTTGCAGATTACGTGCCAGCGTACTTCTTGGTAGCACATCTTGCGATTTGTGCCTCGGGAATCTACCCAGAGCGTCTTTTCCGTGCGTCGATATGGGCAGCAGTTATGAAGGGCTTCTCACTCGAAGAGTGAATATGAGTCGAGACACATCGTGACTTATACGCAAGCCGACGTTCCCGACACACCGATCACAGATGCAAGTCCGTGTCCACTCCTCGGCAGGTCACATCCCATTACATCACACACATCTCTCTATCATTCAATGCCCCGCTCAAGTTTGAAACCGGTTCGGTATAAGCTTCGATCTCAAGCCCGCGCTCACGTTTTGAAACAGATATGAACGTGCAGCCGTGCAATGGGCCACTAGCACGGCATGATCGCTTGTTCAGCCCGGTTGGGTGACATTCGGCGGAACACAGGAGGATCCCGCGAACCCTATAGGTCCGTTCAGGTCTGCGAGCACTAGCTGCCAAATTCGGCGACCGCGAGCACAGGTGCAGTAGGCTAGGGGCCGCGTGTGTTCAATTGTTCGAGAATGCTGATCATGTTGATGATCGTGCAGTTCACTTAGGATGTATGCATCCGATGAGGCGAAGCATCGCGAACCGGCAGCTTGGAGCCTTATTGGGGTCGCAACAACCTTGTTTTCATTTTCCTCGTTCAAGGACCAATAACGGTGATAGGAAAAGAAAAGAGTTTGGTCTCCTCTGTGGATGATGGCGCGGCTAATAGACGTGTACTGCAGAGGTGCCCAGGACGTCAGTTCCAAGTCCGTGACATGGCGACGTCCGGTCTGGGGTAAAGTTTCGTAGGTATAGATCATCTCTCCCGAGCAACATCTCTTTCTGGCCGTGGTTATATTCCAAAGGCGATCTAGGAGATCTCTTCTTTCTGGGCGATATTGACTTGTGCCACGTCCGCATTTCGCATCACGTATAACTTCAAGTCGATCTGACGGCGGCGTAGAGTCCCGCCTCAGCTGCAATCTCAGCCTCGTCCTATCTTATCAAAACGAATGATCTGGAAGCCGACTGAACCTATCGACTTCTTCTCTGGCAGTGTTGTGTCGAAGTAGCCTTTTGACTCCGGCTCAAGTCGGATCAGCTGGGCCGCGATGTAGGGTGCAGACTAGTCGATATCCCAAAGGTCAGACACTATACCTTTGTTCACTTGGCGGGCTCTGCCATTTGATAATTAACGGAACTGGGCATGAAACGCGACGTGAGAGCCTATCTGGCGGTCGAGCCGCCTCTGCATGTCCTCCATGGCGAGATGTTTCAAGCTATAACTCACTGGAATAGCGAGGAATTTTTCGTGGCCGAGACTAGCCGATTGTCACTTGGGGGGGTGGGGGGTTATTTCGTCGATACTGGCTGTTGGGCCGATAAAATGGAAAAAAGGTCGTGGTAGTGCGTCGTTGTCAATCTTTCCGATGTGTGGGCCTCGTTTAACATCGTGTAGATTGGACCCCAAGGATCGATCATTATTTGTTGCATCTGCCAAGCCTAGAACTTCTGTCGAGTCGGTGCGGAACCAATCTGTATAGGACCATGGGACGCAACATGGATTTCCCCATCGCAAAATTGTCCAGTGAGACCTACCATGTCTTCCTAAAGCCACGGGTCGAGTCCGAGCGTGGTTATATGTGGGTTACGTTCCGACATTTGTGGCCTCCGCATGGCCTGAGAAGGCTTGGCCGTATGCTCGCAGTCGGTAGAATGATTGTACAGGTCTCACTCTGGGGGCCCGGAACGCAGTCCCCCTCATACAGGATAGGCCATCTTCAACATGGCCATCTTGTCTCTCCTGGCTGGGGCCGGCGTCATGCCAGGGCTCATCTGGACCATAACATGTCGAGTGAAGCCACTCGGTGCTGCGACTTCCGGACTCTGCAAGGCCCATCACCTGAGTCTCCCGCCGGCTCCTGGTCTTAGAACCGTCCTCGACGGAACGGTAAAGCGGGCAGGGTTCGTCTCGTATGTGGGCTCGCACTTGACCCCTGAGTCCTCATGGTCGAGACGGCTGTCTGTCGCAGTGCGAGATGTCACCGTAGGCCGTGACCCTGCGCTCCTCGCCAGGCACTCGTTCGCAAGTCCTGGACGGCACATAGAAGCGGCCTGATACACCTCGCCCAAGGCTCGCCGGGTCGCCATCCCTTCACCGCACCGGCCCGGCGACATTGTACGGAGCCGGGGACACAACGGGCAGTCCAAGTTCGGACCCGAAGAGTGGAGACTAGCGAGCCGGGACCAGGGCCGCGGCGACGAGCTGTTGTCGAGGAGATTGTCCTTTCGCTGTGCAACCGGCCGTGCCCCCACCCGGAACCGCAAGTCGTCGCCCTGCTGACAAACGACGATCGAAGGATCACCCTGTAGGCGGTCAGTTAGAGATGATGCAACCCAAAAGTTCTCGCTATGACTCACCTGGCGAGCTGAGGGGGGGGGCATTGGAGGGACGCCGGCACTGGACTCTGCAGCTAGAGTAGCGCCTCGGAGAGAAGCCGACCGTTTGTGATGTGCAGACCCAGGAGCGTCTGATCCCGTCCAGAGAGACCAGAGAGATACCGGATCTGATGACGTCGTCAGCTTTGGTGCCTGGCGGCCGGGTCTCTCGAGTCTCGCGGCCTGGCGGTGTTGCGATCGCCAGGCTGAGCTTCGTTTCTGGCAAGCCCTCTCGCCGCTCGACGCTGGCGTTTTGTAGGGCCCATCAACTCAATGAGCTGCATCCCAATGATCTGTTCATGGGACCAGGGGCCGAGGACCCTGCCACTCTGCCTGCAGTCCTCGATGGAGCTTATCTCAGCGAGGCTTCTGCATGGCGAGGCCCAGTGCCCGGCCACTCACCTACGCAGTAGGAGGGAGGACACAGAGGTGGTCAGTGGCTGATGCTCCACCGCCGCCAAGTACTGCAGTACTGAGACGCCTCTCTACCAGAATTCCACAGCAGCGGATCAGACAACACTAGGCTATGCCTGCAGATTAGGGGGCTCCATCTATCTAAGTCCGTTATTCCCGATGCGCTGCCGTGGCTGCCCCCCTCACAGGATACCGCTTCTCTTGCATCTCATCAAAAACATGCGCCGATGCTTAGATGCACCCTAGCCGGGCGACCAATCCTTGAGGAAGCGGACCAGCAAGCCCCTCGCATGGACGTCCCGCGCAGTTTATAACCTGGGCGCCGACTAGACCATTTCTTTCCCGTTCTTATGCTTCTTCTGTTTGCGACTCGGAGTCTAGTCGCGCGTGGTCTGAGGTAGGCATCGAGAGCTCAACAACGCCGCCGTGACGCTTCTCTTCTCAATTGAACAGCTCAACACGCGGTCCGGTGGAGGTGCCGGTCGCCTTCTTCAGCACAGCTTCTGTGAGTTTGCGCGCTGACCGTCCTCCTGCACTGATCTCCGCAGTCTCGCTGCTCACTGCCCGGCGCACCACTGTGGGCCTTTGCGCGGGGTATGTTGAATTGCTAAGCAAAAGGAGAGGACAGGCAGGGCAGCAGGGCAACGCGGCTAACACCTCAGGTGCGAAAACAGTGTCCAATATCCTCTTCGCTCCTCGACTCGAACGATCAGCTTGTGCGACGGCAACACTATCAGTCCGGCCTCTCTCGCTAGACTTACACCGGCTGCCTGCGAAGTGGTGGTCAGGCAGTGCCAAGGGAGACTGCAAGCTCAGCAGTCCGTCGTCCGTCCGTCCGCCTTGTAATCCTCCAGGGAGCTCTTCAGACAAGACGCGCCCCACAATTCTCCGTCCTGTAGACGAGTGTCTTGTCCGGGCAGTGTCCCCGATCCACCACTAATCTGTCCCGTTTGGAACCGGCTCATCGACAGCTTTCACCATGACGCAGTCGCCCTCATCGAATACCCCTTCGTCAGGGGCAGGACGCTCTCCTGATCAGCTTCGGGTGGTTCGGAAGCGGAACAGGGTTCCATTGAGCTGTTATCCATGTCGGTCAAGAAAGTGAGGGCGTCACCCTATTGCTCTCTTGTCGCCGCCAATGCTGACAATTCGAGCAGACTGTATGAGGCCTCTGAAATGGAACCGTACAGGCGCAGGCAGCCTTGAGCTGACACCGTTCACAGGAAATGCGACAGAAGCCATCCATGCAGCAACTGCGTGAAGCGAGAGGGTGCTGACACTCTATCCTGCTCCTACGCGACGCCTGCTAATCGCAAGAGGAACCAGACCCAGGGATCGAACACCCCTGATGACATGCAAAATCGGATCGACCGATTGGAGGGCCTTGTGCTGTCCTTGATGCACGGCGGTGCCAACATCTCCCCGTCAGATGCTGCGGCAGCCGCCGCCGTTGCCGCAAGCACCAACAGCTCAAAATCTGGCCCTGGTGCGGCCAATTCAGCCACTCCGGCCTCTTCCTCTGCTAGGATGGACGAAGACGGGCGCATAGGCGACGAAGGCGAAGAAGATAGCGACATTGACGACGGACTCGCCAACTCGCTGGGGGTGCTTAAGGTGGACACTGACCGGGGCAAGTCCATGTATATCGGGCAAGAGCATTGGCATACCATTCTTGCCGATATATCCGAAGTCAAGAACTACTTTATCAACCACAAGAAGGACTTGGAGAAGAGCTACGAAAAGGTGCTCTTGAGCAAGCCAGAAACGGCTCGGGACGGGCCTACGTTCTTGATGGGAGCCGCGGCTGCGACGGACGTGGAGTTGAGGGCGGAGTTGCCCTCTAAGTCGCACGTTCTCACGCTGTGTGGCCGGTATTTCAACTCGATGGATAATGCCGTTAATATCGTCCATGCCCCTACCTTTCACCAGCAGCTGCGAGCGCACTGGCAAGACCCATCAAAAACGCCAATCATGTGGCTAGGTTTGCTCTATTCTGTGTTATGTCTAGCTATGCTAAGCTATCACAAAGTCGGAGACGAGCCCGCGGAGTGGAAGGGCCGGACCCTCGAGTTGGCTGCTGAGTACAGGCTACGAACAGTGCAATGTCTCATCGCTGCTGATTATACAAAACCGGGAGAGTACACCGTGGAAACTATGTTGCTCTACATCTTTGGAGAGTTTTCATCTAGGTGGGACGCGGATTTGTCGCTCTATCTGATCAATTCACTCGTTACGCGAGTAGCCTTCCGGATGGGCTACCACAGAGACGCTAAATGGTTCCCATCGCTCACACCGTTCCAAGCAGTAAGCTGGATCACCTTATCGTTGTCAGGAGGCGCTTGCTAACATCGGATCCTTATCACAGGAGATGAGGCGACGGACATGGGCTCTGTTGAGAATGTCGGATGTAGTGTTCTCCCATCAAGTTTCATTGCCGAGCATGATCTACGACCATGATTGTGATACACAGCTTCCGAACAACATATTTGACGAAGAATTCGGCCCAGACACCAAGGTTCTGCCCCCATCACGGCCCGACTCGGAGCCCACCCCAATCAGTTATATGATTGCGAAAGTCAAGCTGTGTTTGGAGCTGGGGAATATCCTGCAGGCTACAAGTCGTGTTGGGAAGCAGGTGCCATATGACGAAATCCTGCGGTTCGACGCAAGGCTGCGTGAACTCCGGGAGGAGCTCCCTCCTCACTTGAAGATGCAACCCCTCGAAGGCTCACAGGAGCCCCTAACGTTGATCGTCGCCCGCTTCAACGTAGACATTCTCTACCTGAAGATCATGTGCCTATTGCACCGAAAATACCTCGCACGGTCCCGGCACAACCCGCGGTATGCCCACTCACGGCGGTCCGCGATCGAGGCTGCGCTGGAGATGCTGTCGCATCTGAGCGTGCTGCACCGCGAGTCGCAGCCCAACGGTCGATTGCGCTCTATAAAATGGTACGTGGCGTCGATCGCCACGAAGGAGTTCCTGCTGCCCTCGATGTTGATCACTCTCGACCTGCACTTCGACAAGCAGGCGGAGCGGGCCGACCAACGGCAGAACTCGCAGTCACTCTTCTTTTGGACTCCGGAACAGCGACTGGAGATGATCCGGAGCCTCGAGGCGGCACGGGACATATGGGAGGGCCTGGCGGACGGCTCAATGGAGGCTGTCAAGGCTTACAATGTTGTTAAGATCATGCTTGACAAGATTAACAGCCCAGCAGCAGACGCCGCAAGCAGTGGTCCTTCGCCTGCGGTGCCGCAGTCTGTTATGCCTATGAGGGATGATATCTTTGTTGGCTTGGATGATGCCGATATGCAACCTGAACACTCTGCTGCCATGACGCTAGGCATGATGTCCTCTGGCGGTCTGACACCGAACACGGCGGCTGCATTCGGCGGCACTATGCAGAGCCCTGGCGGCACAGCGTATCCTGCTATGGATCTCTCGGTGCCAACGGGCGAGAAGACGGGAATGACCCCCGACTTCTCGGGTGATCTGGGACTGAACCCCGGCTCGCCGTTCTCATCGATGTTCAATGCCATGGGCAGCGGGATGGAAATGGGGCAGAACTTCGACTGGGTGAGTACCACCTCCAGGCGTTCCCGAAAGTGTGGTTTGCCACAAGGATATCTTTCATGCTGACCTTGTTCTGTAGGATGCTCTACAAAACTACACCGAAAACACGACCTGGGGAACAGACGGTCAATTCCAGACATTCTTTACTGGAGATCAACCGCTGCCTCAACCCGGTGACCCGTCGCCGGGCTCTGGCGAAAGCTATTCGTTCAGCACACCAGGGAGCAGTTCAAAATGATTGGGTGTTTGCGGCTGCCATTTGACGGCTACGAGGCTAGGTAGCTACCTGATTTACTGCCCGCGCAGGAAGCGCGTGGCCGTGCGTTCGCGGGATCAAGAGGACTGGCTGCCTGGGGTTCGAAATATCTTGTACAAGAATAAATACCCATCTCCAATTTCCTGTGACGTATCCGGGGTGCAGATCAAGCTCAAGTGGCTTTACTAGCCCTCCTATGCGCCGGGTGTAACTCAGCAGCTCCGACCTGCGTTCTGATAGCTGACCTAAGTAGGCAATCGACCAGATCCTGACGTGTCGTGCAACTTGACCGGCTCTTTTCTTGTTGCAACAATGCACACAATGTAGCTACATAAAAATATCTCTAAGGATATTCCCGTCCCTCCTTGGTACCAACGTTCCAGCCCTCTTACTTGGCAGGTTGGCCATTGACGTCTGTGCCGCCGATAGACCAAACCCTTTGGCCTCTCAACTCTTGACCTCTCTCTTCCCAAAGCCAATCTTTCCGTCAACTTAGAACGTTTGGGCTGAGGGCGGCCTTGACATCAATCTGGCGCATATTTTCGGCCTGGGAACGAACGACAAGGTCCATATAATGCGGTCGTCGAGGTCGATTGGATCTCAATGGCTATAGGATAGGCCGACCGAACACGCAATAGCCGGTGGACCATCCCGTTGTCCCCTGAGTTTTCCTGGGCAACGTGGGTCAAGATATACTTTTCATGCTCCGGCCAGTGCGGCGAATCGCTGCGGCTCGTGGGTCACCGCTTGCTTGCTTGGCGCTCGGCGAGTGCCTACATTTACTCGTCACTCGTGTCCGCACGTCACTGTTCATGAATGTAGCGGCTAATGTATCTCAGCCGAAGAGAAGAGCCTCGAGGACGCAATAGGCCCGCTTTCAATCCCAAGCCCAGTTAGAACCCTCGAAAAGATCCCATACTTCCCTACGCATCCTGAGCCTCAGCCCCGACTGCCCCGGCCCGTGACGACTACCCCTTTTCTCCTCACCCCCAACGACGACAACATGTATCTACCCACCCTCGCCGCCCTCCTCGCGCTCCCCGGCACGGCCCTCGCGCTCCCCGGCCGACATAATTTCCACGCCAAGCACAACAGCAGCGCCGCCGACACTATTCGGGCCATCATGCCACAGTCTGCCAGCTGCGACGGCCGCGGCGACGAGTGCACGACCGCAGACGTCGCGGCGCCGTACCTCGTGGAGTCGATGTACAGATACAGCGTCACGACGGGCGTGGAGCAGGCCGGCATCCTGGCGCTGATCGCGTACGAGAGCGTCGAGTTGCAGTACAAGGTGAACCAGAACGCGGAGCAGAGAGCCGCTGGGAGGGGGACCGCTAATGAGTTAGTTGTTTCATTTCTGTCATTATTGTGTAGAGGCGCTTTTGGAGGGGCAGACGGGGAGTTGCCTGAGAGGTGAGCGAGGGTACTAATCCTGACTATTGGTGTTGACCGGCTGCTTCGCAGGCAGGGCGGCACCTTCAACGTTGAGTATGCCAACAGCTTCCCGGAGCTGGCCAGGTTGAATCTGAGCACCTCGAACGTGTTGAATTATGTCACGCAGGATCGATATAATTTTGCGACCGTGAGTTGAGAGCCTGTTGAATGACTATCTCGTTGCGCACGAAGCTCATCCTGGGGACTTTAGGGGGCGTGGTACTACTCGACACATGACTTTTGTGCGGATGCCAGGACTATGGCGAAGAATGGCAGCACTGCCTGGGACTGTGAGTCTGCACGAGCATAGCCCGGCTCCCTTCTCTGTTTATCAACCGCCACTTGCTGTTTTCCCTCGAGCCCATGGACCAAAGCCCCCGAGCAGATTCCTGGATCTCAGGGAGCCTCTAACATCTTGCCAGTCCAGCCCCGGAATTTTGACTAACTCTGAGATGCCGCAGGGTTCCAAGAATATATGGCCGGCTGTGATGGGCTTTCACTCTCAACGTACCCGGATGAGTTGGCCGGGCGCGTAGGATACTGGAACAACGCTCTGAATGCATTCGGTATCACGAACGACACCACCAACACGTAGAAATACCGGCGGACTGCCTCGGGATGGATGGCTTGCCATGATTTGGGGCCCGCTTTGAGGTGCGGCGAAGTGCACTACTCTGGTCTATGCTGTTTTAAGGTGTGGCAGTAATGTGGTACTTTTTTTTCAAATGTGTTGTTCACTGTATGAGCAGTTTTCGGTAAAAGAAAAAAGACAGGTCAGCCTGGACAGCATTCCATCTTGAGAGGCATAGCTTATAAGTGAGTGGGAATAGAAGTATAGTGTTGAATGTAAGAGGGAGTAAATGAGTCCGAGTTGGAAGAGCATTCTCAAACTCTTGGCCATGCCTTACTCTTGTCAACTCCCGAATTCTCTCTGGGTTTTCGCAGCTAATATTTGATAGAGCTGGCAGCATCTACGCTCACTCTGTCTGATCTTCACGGGAGCCTGCTTCATTGCCTGCCCGCTTCAATACACTGTCTGTCTTGCACTTCAGCCCAACAGATCGACTGAACAGCTTGTGATTAATCTACTGTGTTGGTGAAGGGCTTTACATACTGCCTTCCTAAGGTGGAGGTCTCTGGCTCGAAACCGGCACATGGAATTGGCGTCTTGTGAACTTCCAGTGATCTTTTGGGAGAGGACAGGCGATGGCTCAAGGGCCAACTAGAGCAAGCAGCTTAATTATATGACAACTATACTCATAAAGAAAAGGGTTATCTGTCCAGTCTGAAGGTTTAGCTACTTCATTCTATTTGGGTCGTAATAAAATTGTTCGTGTGCCATCGAGTTGCTAAAACGGTTCAATGAGTTCAACTCTTTGCATTATCGTAGTACTGTTAAAGCGCGATACCTACACTTTCAATTATGGACCATGACTTTGCCTAGTTTATGGTTTTCATCATTTTCTACAGAAGCTAATCGGGTTTCTGATCCTCATGACGCAATGCCTTCGTTCCTTAGCATTGATTTGTTTTTACTTGGGTAATATAGGGTTAAATACGTGACTTGTTGCTTCATTCAAAACACCCCCCTGGTGAACAAAGACTGGGGTGGTAGGATGCTGTGGATGCGTTCGGTGGGTAAATTCGGTTACTCCCACATGCTCTCATGTATTGGAGGATGCGTCATTTTATTATACGCTTGTTTCCGTACCAATAAGGGACTGGAGAGAGACGTCTTCCTTCAGGATGTTTTCACATGCTGGTGGTGAGTACCCCTTAAATTATAGCCAAGGCCAATGAGCCCGGCGAGGACACCGAACCCCACGCCGGGCTCCGGCGTAACAAATGTATAACACCCGTTGTGGGGCAGCCCCCTCAGGACGACTGCCAGCTCGCGGACACCGTCGTCGCCGAACAGGGGACCGTCAGCGTGTGATTCGGGTCCGCCTCCCACGTCACGTCCCCGGAGCTGTCCACGCTGATGAACTTGTACTCCACGACCTCTCCCGGCGCCAGGTCCACGGTGACGTCCCAGAGCGGGTCGCTGGCGGTGTACTCTGAGGCGCTGAGCGTGACGGCGTCGCTTGTGTCCCAGTCGCCGAGGGCTGAGATGTCTCCCGAGCTGGCGGGCAGGCGGCGCAGGTCAGTCAAGCCGTAATACCATTTAACTTTTAAGATTGAGGAAGTAGAAGGATACGGGAGGAGCGTGGGAAGTGGGGGTGGCCTGTGGGAAGAAGGAAGATTCGGTGCTTACATCTTGATCGTGGTTCCGTAGGTGGTTGTAACAATCTCGTCGAAGGTGACGGCAACCGAGCTGGAGCTGCAGCTGCCAGTCGTCGTTGTCGATCCACCTCCTAAGTCTGTTTAGAGACGATACCGGACGCCATCGTGATTGGAGCCCCGTATTCGCGTAGAATGAGATATTTCTTAAACCCTTTTTGTACATGAAGACCAATTCTAATATCTACTAAATGCCTGGTCGAGAATGCGCCTTTACGAATCCCGCCGCTCCAGCCTGCCGGTCATTTCTGAGAAGCCCCATGCGATATAAGAATAGTCTCACTCACCGCATAGCGAAGACCCATTGAGCGCCGCGGTCGGGTAGAACACTCGCGGCACACCCTCACTGATCGAGACGCTCAGATCACCGCTCGAGTCCGCCGTGAAGGCCGTGCAGCTCATGACATCGGTAAGGGCCTGGTCCGCCGTGAAGCCCGTGTTCGCCGCCTCGAGCGTGACGGTGGTCGACCCGCTCGAGCCAACGTTGCTGTACACGCCCACGATCTGCAGGTCAGTGTTCCCCTTGCGCATGCCGATGGTGTTGGAGTCCGAGTAGATCGGCCAGGCCTGGTACGTCACCCACGTCGAGTCCTGGGAGATGGCCCAGCTGCGGATGGCGTTCAGGGTCGTGATCCAGGAGTAGAGCTCCGCGGTTGTGTCATACCCAGACAGCCAGACAGCCTCTCTGTTGTCGGGCACGGCGCCGCCGCTGTAGTGCTGTTCTTGGCCCTCGTAGATGATGGGGATGCCATCGGCGAGCATGGTGAAGGCGATGGCGGTCTTGGCAAGGGAATAGTCACTGGTCAGGGAGGGGAAGCGTGGGTTGTCGTGGTTCTCGAGGAAGGAGCCGTAGAGGGTCGTGTCTGTGTCATCTTTCATCTCATTGATGCCATTGACCAGGTTGGAGATGCTGCCGGAGGTGGACTCAAAGGCCTGGGTAATCCAGTAGTATGCTGGGTAGTTGAGGAGACCGCTCATATACTGCTGATACGGCGTGACGACGGCTGGGTCCCCATTAAAAACTTCGCCGACCAGGTACACGCCGGCGGCGTCTTCGAAACCAGGGGTAAAGTTGTAGTTGAGCTCGTACGCGCTGTCGAGGCGGATGCCGTCTATGCCGTATGTAGAGACAACGTCGGCGATCCAGTCATACCAGACCGAATACACATCCTCGTCTTCGGTAGCCAGGTCGGGGAGCGGAACGATCGTGTCGCCCTCCCAGCAGTCCTGGATGGAGGTGATGTCGTCGTAGTTGATCTCGCAGTAAGAGTGGAAATACGACGACGAGTTGAAGGGGTTGAAGATGCTGTAGTCGACATCCTCAGGGGACCCGTCGTAGGCAAAGTGGTTGGTCACAACGTCCATCATCAGATACATGCCCCGGTCATGGAGGGCGGTAGACAGAGACGTGAGGTCGGAGGCTGTGCCAAAGTTCGAGTTGACAGAGTATATGTCTTGAGCCCAGTAGCCCTGCGCATGGCATACAATAAGCTTCCGAAGGTTGAAACAGAAACCTGGGACGCCAGGGAGCATCGTCCGCAGGACGGCCGCCGGCCCATTACTTAGGGAGGAAGGGTGGAGGGAAAGACTTCTTGAAATAAGAAAACAAAGGCCTGGCTCACATGGTATGCCTCGCCGTCAGTCGTATCGCCCTCTAATTGTGCCACATAAGGGGATACCCATATGGCTGTGAAGCCCATGTCCTGGATGTAGTCTAGTTTGCTGATCAGCCCTTCCCAGGTGCCACCGCAGTAGATCCCTTCAGATGCATCGCAAGCCGCTGTTGTGGAAAGGTCCGTCCGGGCGAAGCGGTCGGTCATAACCTGGTAGATACTCTGAGAACGCCATTCTGCGGGAGTCAGGCACACGATGGGAGTGACAAGCGCTGCTGCCACGAGCAGGGGCAGATGATGACCTTTAGAAAACATGTTTCCGATATACCACAACTAAGGACAGAGAACAGGAAGTAGGTACAGGCAGGCTGACGAGGACCCCTCCGAGCAGCACGGCGGAGTCGACCAACGTCGAGCACATCACCGGGGATATATATATGGCCAAGCACATGTGCAAAATCATGGGTGCCCAGGAGGACTCATCACCATGAGGCCTGCATGATTAGGCGTCGAACGTAGGAGCAGGAACAGTGCCTTCCCAAAGTGTGTGCTGCCTCCGTTGTCCCACCAGCACCACCACTAGCAACACCACATGCCCCTTGCATTGCGTGTTCCTTGCTCTCACATTTCGAAGCTCTGTGCGAAAGAGACACGTTTACGGCCTCCTGTAATCAAACCTAAGCATGTGACAGCCCCGCGGGTGAACCGGCGGCACAGGCGAGGCGGCCGCTGTGTTCGGGCGACCTCCCGGCTCAACGGTTGTGGGCAGCAGGCTGGACACACGCCCCATCTGACCGCCAGGGACACCTGACGGATGTGGCAAGTGGGAGAGAAAGGGGAAAGAGGTGCCCTATACGTTCGAAGGAGATGTTGGAATAAGGAACAAGAGTGGCGGAAACAAAATGTGACACCTCTCGTGAGGCCGTGAACGGGCCGAGCCAGGGAAATGCGTGCCCTGGAGGACCTATCAAGAGGGCCGAGGGCAGCTGCAAGGTGGTCAGCTGCGGCGTTTCACCGGGATGTGTCTGGGGGAAAAGGCCTTGTCTGGTGGGCACCTGCGCGCTTTGCCCCATACACATACCTCGAATCCCCGGCCCTAAGTCAGCTAAGGTTAAAATGACTGCCGAGGATTCGGTAACCTAGCACCACCGGCCTTAATTACCCCAGAGTCGGAAGTTTGTGATGTTGTTCTCTCGAGGCAGCAGCGAGGAGGTTGTCGCTGCGCGGACGGGCCATCGACTCGATGATCTCTCCAGCGTGTTTGTCTAGGCAGAGCCTCGCCGGCTTCGACAGGCCCTAGATGGGGATTCCACTCAGCCGATTCGCCTCCCGCCCGCGGTGACCACCGACGACGTTCTGGCCGGAACTGCCAAGCGAATTGGCAGTCTAAACAGGTTGTGCCGACTAACGGACCGCAAGGTGCAGCATCTCACCGACGTCCGCCCGCGCTCTGGACACACCGATCAAAGAGGTGGTCGGCATCAACTCCCGCACACAGAGCTTCCCCCGGTGTGGATGCTGCAACTCGGGGAAGAAAAGGGCGGGGGCGGGGCGGGCTAAGAAGCTGGCCATGGTTTGCAGCATGCTCGCTGAGCGAAGCCATGGCGAAGCAGCACCCGCGGTGCCAATTGAGCCCAGCACAGCATCTTCTGTGAGCTCTTCCCGCTCACACGACGTGTCCTGAAGGGAGGACGGCCTCTTTCTGTGGTGGGTGCCCACGGATTGTCGCGTATAATGGAGACGCCCGGAACCTGAGTGAGGAATGAGCAGGCCAAGGAAGGAAAGACAGACGCGGTCTCGTAGATGCCTGGGTAGAGAGGGCAGCGGTGTACTTTCCCTTGAGCCGGCCTGATTTTGTTGGTACGAGCCCGATCACCTCATGCTAGAGCTACCTCAGCGACAAAGTCGACGGCGACAGTGTGGTCGCATTTGGGTACGGACCGAAGAGTCTCGGACCGAAGAGATGTGCCCGGCCACGCAGGGAGCTTGGCCATGTGCCTGGGAGTGAAGTAATCCAGAGGTGATGCAGAGACGTGCATGTTGTCGAGTTCGAGAGTTTTCAGCCCAATCACGGATGGCGCGCTGTCGCCGCCAGGACTACTATAGTACTATGTAGAAGCGTTGTAGCTCGTAGGCCTTCTTCACAGCTGCAAGCAATTGGAAAGCCAAGGTTAGCGTCCGCCTCGACTGCAATGATTGGCCGCACTAGCTCCAGCGAGGCGAGGCTTATCGTTATCGGTGGGGCCTGACTTTTTCAAAATTTCGGGGCAGGGTCGTTTTGCGACCGTCGTTGCCTCCATCCTGCCTCTTCTTTTTTTTCTCTTCACTGCTTGTCGATGCAGACGAGTTTTCAACTTCTCTTCCACTGTTTTTTGTTGCGCAAGCATCCTTCTCCTGTCCATCACCACTCCGATTTGATCTGTTCGTCTTGACTCGAGATCTGTCCAATTCCCCTTCCAAGTCTCGATTGTCGACGCAGTCCATCGCCATGGCACCTCTGCAGCCTGTTGCCCTCTACGGGCTTGAAGTTCCTCCTGGCGACATCTTGGTCCCGGTCACCCAGTCTGGTAACGTGACTGTGAGTATAGATGCCCGATCCCTCCTAGGCAGCTCCCTCCGCATCTCGCCGACTGCGCAATGCGACGAAGCGCACCGGGCACTCTTCTCTCACCCGGCTCTGCACCTGAGACAATGACTGACGATATCAGATTCATCTGACCATGGCTGCCATTGACCCCACCGAGGAAGTCGAGGACGACGGCCAGCCTGCTCGTCGGCCCCGCTCCACCCTCAAGCTCATCAAGCAGTCCTTCGACGACACCCAACTTGATGACGACTCCGAGGACGAGGATGAGTACTTGCGCCAGCTCCTTGCGGGCGGCTCTGACGATGAGGACGACTCCGAGGACGATGAAGATGAGGAGGCAAACGGTGGCCCTAGCGACCCCGCCAAGTCCAAGAAGGCCCTCAAGGCCGCCGCTCTTCAGGAGCTTCTCGAGGCTACCAAGGACGACGAGTCGGACGAAGAGATGGTCGATGGCGAGCCCGAAAAGAAGAACAAGAAGACCAAGAAGGCAAACGGAACCAAGCCTGCCGCGAACGGCAAGGGCAAGGCCAAGGCTACCGAGGTTGACGAGGATGTCGATGACGAGGAGGAGTCCGATGAGGATGACGAGCTGCAAGGCCTTGACCTGCAGCAGTTTGCCGTCTGCACTCTCGACCCAGAGGCTGTAAGCATACGGCCCCAACTGCTCAAGCGCCTAAGCTAAACGATTGCATAGCACTGCCAGCAGCCCCTTAACCTGACCGTTGGCGAGGGCGAGAAGGCGTTCTTCGTCAACACTGGAACCCACACTATCTACATCACCGGAAACTACGTGTTCGACGAGGAGAACGCCTCCGAGAGTGACGAGGACTCCGACGATGACGAGTACGACCTTCCCCCTGGGATGGACGAGCTTATTGGTGATGAGTCCGAGGACGAGCTTGACGACATTGATGGCGTTGGCTACATTGAGGAAGTCGATACCGACGAAGAACAGGTGCCTCAGCTGGTCGAGACCAAGAAGGGCAAGAACAAGCGTGCTGCCGATGACGAGGCTGACGGTCTTGACGACCTTATTGCCAAGGAGGAGCCCAAGCTGAGCAAGAAGCAGGCCAAGAAGCTCAAGAACAACGAGGGCAAGGCTATCGCTGCTGAGAAGGACACTCCCAAGTCCGAGAAGAAGGTTCAATTTGCCAAGAACCTGGAGCAGGGCCCTAGTGGCTCCCCTGCTGAGAAGGCGAAGCAGGGCGACAAGGCCAAGAAGCCTACTACTGGCGTCCGGGTTGAGAAGGGCGTGACCATCGACGACCGTAAGATCGGCACCGGCCGAACGGCCAAACCTGGCGATAAGGTCGGCATGCGCTACATTGGCAAGCTCGAGAACGGCAAGATCTTCGACGGTAAATTCCCTTCGAGATAGTCCGCGCGGTAGATCAGTTGCTAACTCCTCGTCATAGCCAACAAGAAGGGTCCTCCCTTCTCCTTTAAGCTGGGCAAGGGCGAAGTCATCGAGGGCTGGGACATCGGAGTTAAGGGCATGGCCATCGGTGGCGAACGACGCTTGACGATCCCAGCCAACAAGGCATACGGCAGTAAGAGCATGCCGGGCATCCCGGGCAACAGCACCCTGATCTTCGATGTCAAGCTATTGGAGATCAAGTAAATACCCGTCTCCGCCATGCCTCCATGATGAGAGACTCGACGAAGAAGCAGGACCAAGGCCTGCTTGCTTTCCATCAGGCATCAGACCGGTGGTCATCTGTAGTCTCCGGGGGCCCGTGAGGATCGATTTCCGGCACTGTCTCCACACGTTTGCACGTGGGCTCAACCTTTGAGTTGGCTATGGGCTTGTTAGTTTGAGCAACGGAGTCCTCTGACCTGCACGCAGTCTGCGAGGATCCGGTCACCACGGACGCGGGAAGCAGATTCTGTCAGAGGGGATGACGAGGTCTACATTGCATCTGGACGGCGTATAAAATTTGAGGGTTTTTTCGGGTTTCGTTAACTGTTTTGGTTTTTCCTCTTGCTGCCGGACTGTACCTGGTTCCTTACAACAGATAATCCGGATAAGTCAGCCCTACCGAATGAAGAATAATTCATGAACAATCTCAAGTCTCCTCACGTATGCTATGATCATCTGTGAGACAGCACTCGCCAGTCTGGTAAGCCAAGTCTCGCAAGGAAAGCACGATGATCATTGGGCAACAACAGCTAATGTTCTCTCAAAGTTGCAGCATCCCAGTACCTGCAATAATTTCTGATAAGCAGGAGCAGTTCACCAAGATGCCAAGTGCGACATGCAAAGAGCTGTTGATCTTGGAAGCTCTTATTCCGGCATCTTCATTGCTGAACTTTCCCCTCCCCTCGAGTGCCCTTGGCAGAATTCCTCCAGTTTCTTATTCTGGAGAGGCCTTCGTCTTGGACGTCTGCTCTCCCTTTTCTCTTTTCCCACAATTGATGTTATTTGAGACTCTAATAATGACAAACTTTCAATCAGCAACCCATATGGCTTCTCATTGAACGAGATGAAGAGGAGGAATTCCCAGGACGAGAGCCCCTCGGCATCGATCATTGTTGTGAAGGAAGCATCATTTTCCACAGAGACCAAGCCAGCTTGTGCACCACCCTCCAGGCCTCGTCGTCAGGGCTCCAGGTTAGTATCAGCTTTAAGGTCGTTAGCAAATCGTAGCGGTCAGTAATCTCGAAAGCATTTCATCAGGACCCTACAATGTGATTAAGACTGAGCCCTCTTGACCGATTCTTTCTAGCTTCCGCACTTCCTAGGACTGTTGAGGCCCACACCACTTTCAATACATCACATGAAAGCTCGCAATCCAAGTGTCGACCGCAACTTCAAGAGCGTTCCGGAACCTTGTTCAAAAGAGACTTCAACCTCAAGAGGATGGCATCCACTCTCTTCCGAACTCCCATTGAGCATACTATCGTTTGGCGACCTGCTGTCAAGGGACGACCTTCGCTTCAGTCCTAGGAGACTGCATCTACAAAGCTCCCTTCACCACTCCCAGAAGGTGACATGGAGTCATCTACGTCTGCGTCCAAGTCAAGTCCGACTTCCAGTGTCTACACCGTCAAACAATCCGACTCTACCAGCAAGACATCTGTCGAGTCCAAAACGTCTTCCAGCAAGGATCATTCTGCTGAGAAGAGAAGCCCTCTGACAAAAGGCAAGAACCAGCAATACCCTCCATTGGTCATACCAGAGATCGCGAATGGCAATCTCGACACTATCCAGGAAAAGGATGACGAACAAGTAGTCAATCCGACAGTCGTGACTGCGGAGAAGGCCGCCGCTGCGAAGATATTCCTTGAGACATACTACAATGATGTCCTGACCAAGCCCAGCCAGCGTGAGATGCGGCTGCGCTTATTAGAAAGTGAGCTTTGGCACATGGGCGACATGGTGTCTGTTACCGAAAAGGACCATTTGCGGGTACAATTCTACCGCAATGAGACGTATCATCTGCGGCAGACGCGGGTCATGAAGGCCCGAACCATGAAATCTTTGGCCGAAGGCAAGGGTGCGGCTTCTTCCTGCTGCAACGACTACCAGCCCGTCAAGGCGCTTGGGAAGGGGAGTTTTGGTGTTGTCAGGCTTGTCCGGGAGAAACCAAAGCCGGGTGACGACCCTTCTCACAAGAAGGTATATGCAATGAAAGTCATTCGCAAATCTGGCATGCTTCGTACCAGCCAGGAGGGCCATCTCAAAGCCGAGCGAGATTTTCTTGTTGCTTCTGAGGGATCTCGATGGTATGCTGGCTTGCTGATTCCTCTGTATTTTGTGTTGCTGACGACTGCCCGACAGGATTGTCCCTTTAATCTCCAGTTTTCAAGACGCCGCGAACCTCTACCTAGTCATGGACTATATGCCAGGTGGGGATTTTCTCGGTCTTTTAATCAGAGAGAACGTCCTCAGCGAACCTGTTGCACGCTTCTACATCGCCGAGATGATTGTATGTGTCGAAGAGGCTCACGCACTGCGCTGTATCCATCGCGACATCAAGCCTGATAACTTTCTCGTATCAGCATCAGGTCATCTGAAGATCTCGGACTTTGGCCTTGCTTTCGATGGACATTGGTCGCATGATACCTCGTACTACCATGCCAGCCGCTATTCAATCGTTCACAAGCTCAATCTCAAGGTCGAGGGCGATGAGCAAGATAGACAAGATGCGCAGATTCTCACACACGGTGTCAAGTGGAGTTCCAACATTACGATAGGGCTCAACAAGCATGAAAAGAAGAATCTTTGGGATGGGGAGCCCCTCTTGCGGTGGCGCAACCGGTGTGGGATGAGAGACTCAGCTAAGTCGGTGGTGGGAACTAGCCAATACATGGCTCCAGAGGTAGTTCAGGGCACCGCGTACGACGGTCGTTGCGACTGGTGGAGCATCGGTGTCATTCTATATGAATGCCTCTACGGGCATACGCCGTTTCTGTCAGACGAGGGAAGGCAGCAGACCAAGCAGAATATCTTGGTGAGGTCTCTCGAACCTCTTCCATTTGGGGCACACCAGTACTGACAACAGCCTGTGCAGAATCACCGATCGACCTTCTCATTCCCGACTCGCCCTTTCGTCTCAAGCCGCTGCCAGCACCTCATCGCCAGCCTCGTCCAGTCCAAAGAGACACGGCTATGCAGCCGACGCTACCAATTCAAGGATATGCAGCACCTCTCACAACAACAATCTTCAAGCAGCAGCGGTAGCAAGCAAAGCCAGACGGACTTCACTGGACGCTTTGTCTTTCCCTATGATGCCGAGGACATCAAAGCCCACAGATGGTTTAAAGGTGTGCCTTGGGACAGACTTCACCAACTCGACCCTCCATTCGTGCCTATGATTCGGTCTCCGGATGACACTCAGTACTTTAACGAGGACGAGCCCATTACGGACCTATCTGACACCGATGATGATGACGATAATCAGCCATTGCCAGAGCCGGAGGCATCGACACCGGTCGTCAATCTGGATACTGCAGCCGGTCGGGATGGGGCTAGTGACAATGTCACGCCGGCGCCACCCGCACCCGGGCAACATCCTTCGTTGGCGTCGACTGTCAATCATACACAGCAACCAACACCGCCGAACTCGAACCCTTCGACTCCGGTGCGGGATGGAGGTCAGACCGTTATGATGCCTAAAGCCGCCGCGGCCAACCACACACCCGCAGCCACATGCAAGCGCGCTCAACGCGAAGCGAATCTTGCCGAAGCTCTTCGCGCCTTTGACGGAAGCATACAGCATGCGGTACTGTCGTGGCTGACAGTTCCGTACGACAGTCTCCGTCTGCGTAACTTCGAGCTTCAAGTGGACGCAGAGCCGAGTCTTCGGACGTCGGAGCGGGATGCTTTGAAGGCTCTTGTGCGGATGTACGGTCGGAAAGAGAAGAAGAGGCCACGAGATCGACTGCTGCGTGATCCTGCAACCAAAAAAGCCGTACTGGAGGAGCGAAAGAAGACGGCGTTCATGGGATATGATTGGCAGCGGATTCAGGCACCGTCTGTGCCCGCAATGATGATGATGATAGTGGAACCGCTCAACCCGGTGCATAGCACGCGTGCGGGTTCGAAAGCACCAGCAGGGTTGCAAGCAATGGCAACCACAAATGACCTCCAAATGACGAGTCGAGCGCCAGAGTCTGGGCCTAGTACAGGCGGAGGAGGCTGGCCGTGTGTCTCACCTGGCCACGAGCATCTTGCTGCCGTAAGGGCGCTGCACGGGGGCCGGCTGAGCATGAACTGAATGCATGGGTTTGTTTTCTTTCTGGTTTTGGGAATGCTTTTGACCTCATCTGATTGCTACTTTGATATCATTGACGGGACAGACAGTGGCAAAGAGAGGAAATATGCAGGAAAGCCAAAGGGTGTCACGAACCGGATGAGCAGAAAGACAATGAGCCAGGGTTGGAGAGAAAACATACCATCGTGTTAGCGTTAGTGAGGAGTATGAATAGACGACATTCAATTCAGGTCTAGAATTAATGATTAATATTATTCTTTCACTTGATATTGCACAATCTAGAATTACTTGTCGTTGCGATACCATGACAATTTTGCTGCAATTCTGCGTGCTGACGTACGTCCACCTAGTATTTCCCGGCGGCGATCTCCCCGATGTCAGCGCCAGGCTCGCCCAGGGCGAGAGCCTTGGCGTTCTTCACCTCCCATTCGAACTCCTTCAGTGCCCTCTTCTCAGTTCCCCTAAAGAACAAGAGCGCCATCAAGCCGTCAAGCACACCGGCTACTAGTCCAAGACTGCTCAAAAGGAGTAGGATGAAGTTGATGGCGTGATTCTGGACGTTGCTCAGCTTCTCGCTATGTGTCGGGATGAACCACACCACGACATAGCACGCCACCGTGACACACGTCCAAAAAATGAAGTGGTAAGTCCGCCACCGCGTCTGCCCGGCCTCGCGCGACATGTACCCTCTTATGTCGGAGAGGAGAGAGTCGTAGTCCCGTGGGCTGAAGTGGGCGTCACCGGCGAGCCCCGGGGACGAAGGGGAGATGGACGACAGAAGCTGCGTGTCGAAGTCTGCCGCGGCGACGGCGAACTGGCCCGGTGTCTGGTTGGCATGGAGCGATTGCCGGCTTGTCGACGGCGTCGGGGACTGCAGCGAGAGGAAGGCGCCTGCAGCGGGGAACCGGAAGTCTTCTGGGTCTGGCTCCTCGGTTCCGGTGGCGGTCTCGGGGTTGTTCGTGGCGGCGGTGGCGTTATCCGACGGGTACAGCATGGGCGCAGAGCGCCGGAACGCGCTGAGGTTCGATAAGCGGCCCGGCGGGAGCGGCCAGTTGCTGATGCTCGTCCCCACCATACTCGGCGCCACGGGCGGGTCACCGCCCTCGCGCGTCGTCGTGTGGAACACGAGCGTGGCCTCGACGGAGAAGTGGTCGGACAGGCTGCACCCCAGCTCCGGATGCCGCTGGGTCATGCCCACGCGCGCCTCGCGGACCACCCACCCGCCCACCTCGCCCGGGTCGTTGTCGTCGGCGGACGACGGGGACGAGAGCTCGCGCGCGGCGACCGAGGCGAAGATGTAGTCCAGCCGCTTCCCGTGCGGGTCGGGGGTGTCGGGCTCGAGCTCCCGCAGGGGCTGGCCCGGGCCGAGCCTCTTCTGGGCGGACTTGGGCCAGCGCCAGGTGTTCAGGACGTTGTTGGAGGTGGCGCCGTTGGCGAGGAGGTTGGCCTCGGCGGTGGGGACAGGGCGACCGCGCGCGCGCTCGGCGGGGTCGCGGGCGCTGCCCAGGCTGCTGTCCGGGTGCAGGACGCGCCAGACGTCGCGCACCGGCGCGTGCGAGGTGACGATCCCGTGCTCGGCGGACAGAGGGGTCATGTTGAAGTCCCCGGCGGCGACGACCAGGTGGCCGCGCTCGGCGGCGCCGCGGAGCAGCTTGGCGAGCTGCCAGGCCTGCGCCTCGCGGTGCACGCGGTAGCTGTCGCCGCGGTCGGACGCGTACGGCGCGTGCGTGTGCGTGTTGAAGACATCGACGACGTCGGCTGCCGGGTGGGGGCCGAAGCGGATGCGCGCCTGGGCGACGCCCTTGCCGACGTACCAGTCGCCGCGCCAGAAGGCCGTGGGGCGTCCGTTGAGGGTGTAGGGCGTGAAGGTGGCCTCCTCGATCGGCCACCGGGAGAGGATGGCGAGGCCGGCGCCAAAGGCGCCGGCGTAGTAGAACTTGCCGTAGGGGAGGAGGGCGCGGAGGTGGCGCCGGACTTTTTTTTGGTCTCGCGGTCAGTCGGGCTCTCACCATGCGTCCCCGCGGCCAGCAGGAGGGGGGCGGTGCTTACTGGCAAGGTAGTCATCGCGGGCCCAGATCTCCTGGAGACAGACTATGCTGGGCGACGGGTGGGCCAGGGCAAGCTGCCGCCCTATCTCGTCGAGGCGCGCCCGGCGGTGCTTTGAGATGTTGAGCTTGAGGCCCCAGCAGTTGAGGGTGATGATGTTGATCTCCGGGGGGAGCGAGGCTGGGGGGTCCATTTTGGGTGTCTTGGGTATCTCGGGTATCCTGAGGAATTATTTTTGAGTTGTTTAGGCTTGAGGTCAGGCTAAATCAATATATACGAGGAGTAATGAGTGAGTGAGTGAGTGAGCAAGGTGAGGTGAAAGGCTTTCTGGGCGTTGTCTGTAGGCCGGCCTATCCGAAGCAGTGTAAATAGGTAATTAGCATCGTTGATTTGAGATTCGCCTCATCGCTCCCACCGTGGCAACGAGGCCAGAATACTCTCTGCTCAACAAATAACCCAGGGTAGAGAAAAGGGGGCAAAAGAAGACTTAGAAGAAGAATCAGACTCAGAACCACAATCAGAATCAAGGCAGAGGGAATCGCAGGGACGGCTGCAGCCCACGTACCGCCGGGCGCACGCATTAAGGTAATATTATCGTGACCCCCGAGGGTGGGTTTCACCACATAACTCTATCTGGCGCTCTCAGCGACGCTGGCACGCTGGCAGTCAGGAAATGGTGGAGGAGGATTGACTGATGCCTCCTCCCCCAGTCCCGAATTAGGCCCCCATGACGATGTCGATACGACAGCCCACCTGCAAGGCTTCATTTTGTTATGGGGCCACCCTTGCGTTGTCGCTGCAGCTAAGATACATGGCAATTACCCCATCCCAGGCTCTGTTTGCCAGTACCTATAAAGTACTTATATGCCCATGTTGGGCGTGCTGGGTTGTCCAGTAATTACCCAGTACATGGATTGTCTGTACCCCAGCACGCCCAGCACTCCCCCGCGCTCCCAGGCTCCCCAGCGTGCCCAGCTCCCCCTGGCCTGCCGCGAAGTCGGCCAGTCCCTAGGGTTTTCGCATCTTGCCTGCCGCCCAGGTCGGCATATCCCTGAAGCCATGTTTCTTGAGCTTTCATTCCAGCTTCATGCTCACCTCCTCCCCCGTCTCTCTCCCCGCGGCGGCAGCTCCCAGCAAGCTCTTAAAGCTCCACCGACGTCTCCAGGCACGCGCGGTCTGGTCTGGAGCACCTGAGCCGCAAGAGGACCCCACGACGCCCCGTGATACGGCACCTGGCTCCGTCGGCGCATCCCAACGCAGTCTGATTCTGCCTTGGTCGTTCTCCAACTTGAAGAACCAGCAGAGCAGCCCCTCGCTACCCCAGACCGTTGCTGCCGCTCCTTGACGAGGGAAGATCAGGATGGCTGACTCGGAGGCTGAGATGGGAGAGTCATCCTCGAAAAGACGGAAGCGGAACGACGGCAGCGCGGAACACAGCTCCTCTGAGGAACGCGACCAGCCCCCCACGCCCCAGGCCGAGGGGCGCGAGCTCTCTATACGACCCGGGCGGCCCTCTTCACGGTCGCGAAGCAGGAGCGCAGGCAGCGATGGCGACAGGAAAGAAAGCGACTACTACAGCTCACGCTCGCAGTCGCAGTCCAGGTCCAGGTCCAGGTCCAGGTCCAGGTCCAGGTCTAGGTCGAGGACGAGGTCTAGGTCCAGAGACCGATCACGCTCGGGCTCCAGTTCACGTACTCCACGCTCGCACTCGAGGTCGCGTTCGCGGTCGCGCTCACAGTCCGACTCCCGGTCCAGGTCACGCTCTCGCTCGCGCACGTCCTCCTCGCGCCGGACGCCCCACCGCTCAACCTCGACCTCCCGCGACCGTGCCCACGCTCATGAGCGCAGGCCCCTGCGCCCCGACTTCCAGCCCTACCTCGAGCTGCGCGGCCACACGAAACCCATATCCCAAGTGCGCGTCTCCCCCGACGGCCGATGGATCGCTTCCGCCTCCGCCGACGGGACCGCCATGGTCTGGGACGCCGAGACGGGCGCACACATGGACACGCTCGTGGGCCACATGGCCGGCGTCTCCTGCCTGGCGTGGAGCCCGGACTCCGAGACCATCGCCACAGGCAGCGACGACAAGGCGATCCGGCTCTGGAACCGCACGACGGGAGACCCGGCGCACGCCGTGAGCGCGGACGAGAATCTGCCCCCCGGCGGAAAGATAGGCACGTCGGCCAGGGGCATCGGTGGGAGGACGGACGGGGGCGTACGGGGCAGCGGGGGGAGGAAGCCGCTGCTAGGCCATCACAATTATGTGTACTGCCTGAAGTTCTCGCCGAAGGGCAACATGCTGGCGAGTGGGAGCTACGACGAGGCGGTGTTCCTGTGGGACGTCCGTGCAGGACGGCTCATGAGGAGCCTGCCGGCGCATAGTGACCCCGTGAGCGGGGTTGACTTCTGTATGGATGGGACGCTGGTGGCCAGCTGTTCTACGGATGGGTTGATGTGAGCATTCGCCGGGCCCCGCCCAAAAGTTTTGAGGCACAGCTGACGCATCGTGACAGTCGCATCTGGGACACCTCCACCGGCCAGTGCCTCCGCACCCTCGTCTACGAAGACAATCCCGCCGCCGCATCCGTCTGCTTCTCCCCTAACGGCCGCTTCGTCCTCGCCAGCTACACGGACTCGTGCATGCGGCTCTGGGACTTCGTCAACATGCCCTGCACCGTGAAGAAGACCTACCAGGGCCACGTGAACAAGAACTACTCCGTCGGCGGCTGCTTCGGCCTCTTGCGGTCTATGCGCAAAGTCCTGATCTCTGGCGACGACGATGGCGAGAACGAGTTTGCGGAGGAGCAGTGGGAGGAGTCAGACAGCATCGCGTTCGTCGCGAGCGCCAGCGAGGACGGGGATATCGTGCTGTGGGATGTCAAGAGCAAGGAGATCCTGCAGCGCGTCGAAGGCGCGCACCAGGGCGTATGCTTCTGGGTGGACGTGCATGGCGAGACGGGCACCATGGTCAGCTGCGGGCAGGACGGGCGGATTGTGGTGTTCAGGCACCGATACCCGGAGACGGAGGACAGCGCGAAGAACGGCCTGGTGAACGGTCACGGCAAGCGCGAGAACGGGGGAGATCGGTACCTCGAAGGAAGCGAGGACCGCGCAGGTGAGGAGGAGGATGAGACGATGCGCGAGGCTGAGGCTGAGGCCGAGGCCGAGGCTGCGCAGACCAATGGTCACGCATATGACGACAGTGCCGAGGAGAGGAATCAAGCAGGGGCTGCGGGCCCCGTGGAAGGCGATGTTGTGATGGATGAATAGATTCCGCCAATTGAGCGCATCGTTTCGAGTTGCGCTTCTGGAGGGAGCCCTCGTGGAAGGCAAGCCATCGACGATATATTTTTACAAGCATAGCGAAGGCGTCAGTCGGGTCTTACCTCACACAGGCACGGAAGACCAACGAAGATTAGAGGCGTTTCAACGTGAACTCGGGAATAAAATGATCGTCTGTGCTGTGCGTGTATCAAGGGGCTAATCCGCCCGGTCTCTCGTTGCAGTGATACCTATAAAATTCCTCTGCCCTTTGTTGTGTTCGTGAATCATGAACGACCGTGTACAAGTAACCATCCGACATCTCCAGTAAGGGAAAACTCCAGATCTTCCAATCTTGACAGAACACACCATTCTACCCGCGCGACTCCCAAGCAATGCTCACAATGAGGGTTTCGGCACACTCTGCGTACAGCCGACCATGGCTCTTACCGCCATACTTGCTAAGATCGAGCCTCTCAGTAATCCAGCTCGTCCACATCCTCCAGCTCATCGTCGCTATTCTCTTCTTCCTCTCCGTAGTCACCCATCTCCTCTTCCTCTCCATAGTCGCTCATCTCCTCAGCTATTTGCAGCAGAACATCCTCCAGATCCATCCCCTCTTCGTCCTCACTATGCCCTTCATCTCCATCTTCCTCGGCATCAGCCTCATCCTCGTCCTCAGGAAACAGCATCCTCCATCGCTCCCGAAGGGACATGACTAATTCCTCATCCATGAGGCCCGGTAATGGTTCTGCCTCCTCGTCTGTCTCCATTTCATCTTCAGAATCGCCGTCGCTCCAACCATCTAGTCATATGGTCTCCCAGCCGCCAGTATTAATGTCCGCCTCGAGCTTGCGCGAGATGAAGGAGGGGACGCCGTGGGAGAGCCACATGGAGCGGAGCATCGAGTCGTAGCGTTTCTGGGACAGGAAGAGCTGTCTATAGTGCCGGAGGCCCATGTCCGTCTCGCCGTATTTGTCGATGTAGGGGGCATTGCTGAAGGAGCCGGAGACACGGTGCAGGTAGAAGGCTGCGCATTTGCGGATGCTGATGAATATGCCGACGTTGCCTTGGCATCTTTAAATGACTCGTTATCAGTATTCACTATTGTCACATAATTTCGGTTGTTGTTGGAGAGATGTACTCACTTCCGCATATGCTGCTGCGCACCACCAATCCTACCACTAGACCCACGCCGCCTCAGCGCCATCGAGTCCTGAGCAGAACAACAAACACTCTGCCCGCAAAATACCTCACCACATAGCAGGCAGATCATCGGGTCCGAGACGTCCTTGCCGGTTTTGGGACACCGCCGCTTCGTACACTCCTCTATGAGCATATCGTAGTTCATCGGCAGCCCAATGAGCTCAAAGATCCCCGGGTGACTGAGAAGCTGCTCTGGGGCCGCGAGACGCGGGAACTTGGGGTCTGGGTCTTTTGTCTTGCCTAAGGACGAGTCGCCCCACCGGCCGTTGTCGTGTCGGATCCAGCCACGGACGAGCTGGTCGCACAGCGCACTCGGCCAGCCGACGTGGATGCCGAGAGGTGTGAGGGCCGCGCACATGCTGTCGAAATCGGGCAGGCGGAGGGCCTCGGTGAGGCGACCAAGCTCGTCCTGTTCCGGCTGGGGGGAGATATGGCTGTTGAAGTCGACGCCGTACTTGACATAGAGGAGAATGACGCACTTTCGAAGGAAGCATTGGGCATACTTCTTGGTGAAGGAGTAGTAGTCTGCGATCGACGCGAAGCGAGGCTGGTCGAAGCCACTCGGCTTAGATGCTTCAGACATCATGGTGTCGGTAACAGCATCACTGCCGGATGTGAAGTCAAGGTTCATCTTGTAGATGGTCTTGCAGAATTCGGCGAAGTTGATGAGACTCCTGTCTTCGGTATCCTCGCAAGCCATCCACTCCGTGTCCTGCTTGGTTTTGCATATGCGATAAACCACCTTGACTATCTCGGCGAGGTAGCAGGTACGAAGGAGGTACGAAATTTCGAAACCGTTAGCAGCAGCGACGCCGAATATGCTCTCGCAGAGGAAGATAAAAGGGTCTGATGCAAGGAGCGGTATCATCTTCGGGCAGTTGTCCCCCAAGGCAGCACCTTCGACATCAGGCACGAAAAGCTGATCGTGTTGTCTGGCACTCATCATCTGGAATTCCGAGATGGTCTTGTTCATGCCGCCAAATTTCTGACCGCCAATGGCGATGTACGACATGACTGTCTCCGCCAAGATTCGTAGGTGGGTGAGAGTCGACTCGGAGATTCTCTCCAATAATAACGAGCCGTACTCAGCATCGAGGCCTCTCTGCTGAATTTCAGCAGCTGAGATAGAGAAACCGACGGCTTGAGCAAGCACATCAATGTCGCCGAGATCGACAGGATTTCGAGACTCCTCAGAGAGGACAGCCTTGCTGTGCGGCCCAACTAGATGATTCTTCCTGATTGTATCTCGAAGGCGACAGTACACCTGGACAAGTTCGGCCATCGGAGTGCTATTATCAGCCATGCCGCTATTATCAGCAGTATCATTGCGGTAGGGCTCCGCGAATGGGAGGGCCACAGGCGTCTGAGATCCCGACTCCCAAGCGTCGAGCACTAGGTGTGAGGACGTCTCGGCCAGTCTGGGAAGCAAAGAATTCTTTGTGTAGTGAGAAAACATAGTGACGGAGTGTGTTGGAGACCGCGCAGACGGGCTTCCATGCTCAGACGATAAATTTTCCTTCAAGAACACCGCAAAAGCTTCCGAGGATACCTGTACATCCGTCGATGTCTGGAGTGCACTGGGATAAGACTCTTCCTGGCCCTTCCAAATGATAGGGAGGAACGCATTCCCAAGGGCTTTGCACAGCGGACAGACGAACTCCATGCGAAGGGGATCTTCAGGATGGTGACGGGCAATTTGTGCCTTGTGCCTCTGTTGGGTTGCCTCAAAGTACACCTCGAAACAGCTGTAGTGCATCATGTGGCCGCACCCAATAGAAACTGGCCCATTTCGTACGGCATGACGAGGAAAGCCTTTACCGATGACCTGGCGCTCGGTGATGAAGGTCTCGCCCTTCTGGTTGACCTTCTCCACTTGAATGCGATTCTCATGGCCCACGCCGAAGGGTCGAATGTCTTCGGCAGATCTGTCAAGATCCCTGGGGACGTTGCATACTTCTCGTACGAAGTCAGGATCCGAAAGATCAGTCTGCCGCAGGATCCCGCTCTCTCTAACGAAAGCAAATGTGCCGTATAGCCGACGATCATCCGTGTCCTCCTGACAGAGAATGCACGTCCCCGACGGGTATTTCCAGAAATTCTTCTCTTCCACAGGCTCTGGGAGCTCGTCCTCTAAGTCATCCACATCACCCCAATCAATATCTTGCTGCTTCGCCATGAAGTTCTTCTGTTGCTGTTGGAACTGAGCCATCACTTTAGCCTGGCGGTCTCGGGCAGCCTTCTTCTTACGCTCGCGCTCCTCTTCCGCATTCACATTGACGGCTGGTGAGGCAGTGCTGATCCTATCGACGGGAACGCCGAGGCGCACATAAGCTGCCTCGAAGTCTTGTGGTCTCTTCTGTCGCATCCGCCGGAGAATGAGCGCAATCCTGGGGTGACAGGCCTTGAGCTCCTCCTTGGTCGACATAATATCCAGAAGAGAAACAATGGTCCTCGCCGCAGGAGCATCTGGCATCAAGCTACCCAGAGAGGCCTTCGTGAGAGAAGTGTGTATGAAGGAAGGCTGAGAATCGTCACCTTCAGGAACCTCGTCTTCGATTACGGCGATGAGGACAAGATGCAACACAACTTGCAAATAAGTCTCTACCCTTGTGTATGGCACAGTCGGTGTTAACCTGGGGCTGACGAGAGCGTACAGCAGGCTGTAGTATATGACTTGAGCGAACATGCCCGTGCTGGTGAACTCAGCCAATTTTGCGAAGACACCATCTTGTATCGGTCGCAGCTTGGGCTCATACACCAAGTCCTCAATCGGCTTGCCTGTCTTCTTGGCCATGCATTTTCGCCAGGCATTTTCCGCTTCTTCACGCTGGTTCTTGTTGTAGTGTGCGATGTACGGATCGATCTCTTCGACAAATTCCGGCTTCAACTCGAAGGTTCCGACGTCGGAGATACCTTCAGGCGCTTTGTAGTTCGAGACCTCATCTAGGACATCAGTGAAGTCTTCCTGCTCTTGATACCTCTCCGGTAACTTGTTACCGACCTCAGTGAACGACAGGGGCTTGAAGCAGAGTACATGAATGATGTCTCGGCGCATTGCCCTGACGCGGCTGTTCGGCTCATCCTCAAGCCGGATCAAAGACGTACGGTCGCTCAACAGTACAACGAGTAGGTGTATCATATCTTCGACAACGTCGAGATGCTGGGCATCATCTTGTGCCGTAGACTTCTGCTCAAAGAAGCCCTTCACCCACTTCTCCATACCGAAGCGATCGATGATAGAAGCAAGCACCCGACTGGGGTTGCAGACTACGAGAGCAGTCTGCAACAAGAAAATGTCCCGGTGGTGGGACACATCTCTTTGGGTGACTCCACGGTATGTACCAGACTGGTGGCGCAAGCTCATGCCATTGCGAACCCACATGCCTGCCTTCATTTGTGACAACCATGCGCACACTCGCAGAGGGTAATCGAAAGCTGCCATCAGGTAGTCTTCTGGTCCATATTCGCGTCTTGGCATCATCCGCTTGCCCATCAGACGAGGTTGCCCTTTGAGATCTTGAGTTCTGAAGCTAAGGAGTGCTCGCAACTGCTCGACCGGCATTGACTTGCCACATTCGATGAGCCAGGAAAGCGTGTAGTGGAGCGCGTGATGGAAACTGATTGGCTGTTCTTCGACAACAAATTTGACGACTTCATACTTATTCGACTCATGGTCAAGCTCGAAGCCACTAAGGGTCTTGAAGCGAACTTCATCTTTAATCTCGGCCTGGCCGAACCGGCCGCGCTCCGCACCGATAGAGTTAATGATGACAGTCTTGGCCGCCAGGCGGATGGCCCATGAAAATTGTGTGGGCTCAACTTTTTCGAAAGCCCGGCTGAACAGACGGCACAGTCGGTTGATCTCTCTGGTGATGAGAGACGCGCTGATCCAAGTGTCGGTCTCGTATTCAACGTGTTCTCCCACAGCTCTAGTGTTTGGGCAAATGCCCTGATGTAGCTTTACCAGATCAAGAAACTGCATCATGTATCTTTCCTCTGTCCGCAAACGCTCTTGGACGTGTGGGGACAAGAAGAGGTATTTGAGGTCCGCGAAGAAGTGGTACATGCGTCTGTTAGTAACAGACCCAGAATCAAAAGCTAACACCGCGGTGTCAGACACGTTCCAGGGATGTGCAACTTGTCGCGTCGTCAAAAAGGTGTACAAGATCGCTATCAAACTGGTGAGAAAGTTTCCCCGCTCCACGACTTCGGCAGTAATAGAAGGGGTCGTCAGCATCTGTAAAGAAAGGTTGATAATGGAGTGGTCTGGCTCTCGATCTGCAATGAGGTAGAGCTGGGCCAATGTGGTATACAGTCCAGCAAAGCGCAACCCGAGCACTCGCTTGAATTCAGGTATTGTTACAACTGTGGAGATGTAGAGCGAACGTAAGTCGTTGCGGACCTTCTTCCACATCCTCAAGTCGAAGAGAATCATCCAGTCTAGGCGGACTCGTTGGAAAACGTCTTCAGCGGGTGGGACTTTCCCGTTGTCCATGTACGCAGCAGGGGCGAGCAGCCAGTACCGGCCAGATTTCGGGGGCGCTGTGTCTCGCTGAGCATTTCCTGGGGTCTTGGGTATCTCGAGGCCGCTCTTAGCGTAGATGTTCGACGGTATGAGAGGCTCTGCGATATCAGAATCAGATGGTGTCATGTCTCCTTCCCTAGTGGTTCGACGTGACACACCCGGCGCTGGAGGAGGTGGCGGTGGTGGATAGCCTGCCATTGTCGCTTCATCGGCCTCGAGAGCTTCATCGGGGCGCCAGTCGGACATGTTGACGTCGCCGGAAGCCCCGGGCGCCGGGTCCAACATCATCACGTCCTCGTCGTCATCTTCGTCCTCCTCCACTTCTCCGCGTGAAGACGTTGGCGTGTTATCGCCCTCCGCATCGCCGTCACTATCATCATCGTCATCGTCGCTCTCTTCGAGTTGCTGGGCACCGAGACGTCGTATAATCGCCGCACGTGCCTCTTGGATTCCGGCCGCCTCCAACAACGCGAATTGATCATAAGGGAACGCAACCATGGCTCGCTCAGCCGGTTCCCTTTCCTCATCGTCGATACCGCTTTTGCCCACGATCGCGTGAGTGGCGGGGCTACCCATCCTCCATGGTTTGAGGAATTCTTCGCAGACAATAGTCCGCAGAACGGAATGATCATCGCCGACAGAACAGCCTGAAATGTCCTTGAGCCATTCGATGATGGTACCACACATTTGCTCGCGGAATGTATCACGCGAGGAGCGAATCGTGACCGTAACACGAATGTGCTCCAAAGTCGTCGCTATACCCAAGAGCTTATCAATGTCGTCGCTATGCGTGAGGATACTCCGGCCGATGAGATCGGTTTCGTATGCTTTCTCCACGCCATCCCTGATCGTTGTAGAGCATGCTCTTGCCACTTGATCTCTGACATCGTCAACAGTGTGCTTCTCGTCGTTCCATAATATGACGGCGTAATCGCTCGGTGGTCCTACATCTCCGCCGTGATACGTCGAGTTTAATCTAGACATCTTCTCGTCGTGCTTGATCGATTCTATGGTCTTCGTCTGACGCAGCTGCTCGGGCGAACACGATATCACATCGCATAGATAGTCGATCACCCGGCCGATGGTCATCCTGATGTGGAAGAGTAAATCGTCGGGTAGACGTTCCGGTTCCTTCTCTTTCCCCTTCGGCTGTGTATGCTCCCACATCGAATGTATCGTGCAAAACATGGGTGTCCGCCACGCTTCGAGGTCACCACAGTCGCAGCAACCGCTGTTGCCGGGCGAGATGCTAATCCGCACCAGGTGCCCAGTGTGGTCGGTCGCGTCGAAGCACTTCGCACAGAGACAACAGGTGTCGTCGACACCGCACGTCTTGCAGGAGTACGACGCCTCACCCGCCTTGAATATATGCCCGCATGCCTTGCCGCGAGCGGCTTCCGTGTACTCGGACCCCTCGACAGCGCCCTGCGCGTCCTTGAGCTTCAGGACCCTGCCCTGGACGACAGGGCCGCCGTTTGGGAAGAAGAGTCGCAAGTACTCATCCTTGCCGCCGGACACGAATAGAAAGAGGTTCTCCAACAGTATATCTTCGGCTTCCTTTGTGTATCGGTACTGTTTGTGGGCTGGCAGCTCCATCAGAAACTGACAGAGCTGCAGCTCCTGCGTTGACATCGGGGTTGATGGGTCCATCGTTCCGTATTCAGGTCATTCTTGAACGGAGGACTTGACGCAAGAGCGTGCGAGAAACGGGTGGCTCGGGAGCTTTTGTAGCTCCTTAATCACGAATAATATTGCTCTGCGTTTCGTGCGTCTCGTAATTTGCAAGGTCTGGCTTTGATGAAGAGGGAGGCTGGTCGGAAGGTCAACTTGGTTATGTTCTCGAGAGGACCCCTCTGAAGTGCTACGACAGTGGGGTCTAACAGTGGCAATTGGAGAACGAGGCGACTTTGGAGCTGCACTTACTGAGGAAAGGTGGTGATTGGGTACTCCTCAGCGATAGCAACAACTCTATTCGTGGTTTGGTAACAGGCGAGTAATTTGTGACTTTTCGGGTTTGTTGATCTATAGTGGAGGAAAGATGGCGGTTGATGCAAGCAAGATGCAGGACACTGCTTGTCGCCGCGCTCGGTCCAGCATGGGCCAGCAGCGGCACGCTCCGCCGTTCGTCGAGCAGCTCCCACATTGGGGCTTTCCAACATCAACGCCGTCTTAGTCCACACCTGGATTACGAGACATCCGTACACACATGTCCATGCTGTAAAGTTCCTTACTATATATGCAGCAATTTTGCACAGAGGGCCAAACATGGGACTGGTCAGTTGTCATGTTCGTGGGTTTTGCAATTCCGTCTATGCAGACCTCTAAATCGTAGAAGTACACCGTTGTCAAGTCCGCTCGGCTTGCTCGTATGATTTCAAGGATTCCGAGTCCATCACAAGCTCTCCTTTCTCTTTTCCTCGCCTTACTCCTCCTCCTCGTCGCCGCCCTCGAGGTACTTTGACTTGATATCCTTCCATTGACGCTGTCACCCGGTTAGCATTGCCACTCGTGCACGATTATACCCAAAGGTTTCGTGAGCCCTACCCCCCGGTTCATCTTGTCCCACAAGCTCTGCGAACCAACGTCGAAAGCCCTGCCGTGCCATCAGCAAAAACGGTCCTAGAAGTCGTGCTAAGCGCCGTCTAGTCGGAGACGCACATCTGGAGGCCGAAGGCGGAGGCGAACACTGCGCCCAGCATGACGAAGTTGTTTCGGAAGAGGACGCTGCAGGATACGGTCAGAGTCTTGGTTTTATCGAGGTCGGTCGTGTGCAGGTGACTTGCTTGTAGAGTGTGGTCTGGCCGGCCTGGAGATGCGCAGTTAGCTCATGCTGCCCCAGTGATACCGCCTGAACACTGAGTGACATACCATTTTGTCTGAATGGAGCTGATTGTGGCTTGGGAAGGGGCTTGGCTGGCAACAAGTGCTCTTCGTGTTGGCAATTCGTCGATGAGGATGGGTCGATTTGGGGTGATGCTTCAAAGACGGATTCAAAATTGGCGACGACATTCCGGCGATTCCCTAGCCATGAATCGGCCCACTGCTGATTGGTCAAAGCTTCCCCAGAACGTCCCCACTAGCCTGGCACCTTGGAGCAGCCTCGTCTTCAATCACTCAGACACCCCACCATGACCTTGGGACAACTTCTGTGCCTGACCCCTCTTTACACTCACCGTCGCTGGCGCAGCCGCCTGCTGTCCACCTTGTGCCTTCCAGATACTCAATCTGGTAGAACAGCTGCAAGTCTGCATCTGACAACATATTTCCATCTCTGGGTCAAAATACGAGGCTACACCACACACTCTAGAACCTGAGTCCGATCTTCCTCATCCTCTCGAATCTCCACAGCCACACATTTCCTCGGATACAATCAAGATGTCCGCCCAGCCCAGCAACTCCGGCATCGTGACCGACTCCACTGGTGAGCGCCATATCCCCGAGTCGACCCGTGCCGACGGCTCGGTACGAAAGGCAATCAAGATTCGCCCCGGCTACAGGCCCCCCGAGGACGCCGAGATCTACAAGAACCGGACGGCCGAGACTTTTCGCAATCGCTACAAGGGTGGCGTGATCGGCGCCGAGGCCGCCACCTCCGAGGCCACCGCCAACGGCACACCTACATCTTCGTCGGCGGCTGCGAACAAGAACGCCAAACGGCGCGAGGCACGCAAAAAGGCCAAGGCTGCGGGAGAGAACGGCGATGCTGGTGAAAAGGAGGAGGGGGAGCGCGATTCAAGCGCAAAGAAGCTAGCAACGGGGGGAAGAGATCAAAAGAACGAGGCATCAAAGGCCGAGGAGGCTGCTGTGGACCCTGATGCCGAGCGCAAGAAGAAGGCTAGGAACCTCACCAAGAAGCTCAAGCAGGCCAAGGAGCTGAAGAGCAAGAAGGACGACGGGCAGTCTCTGCTCCCTGAGCAGCTCGCCAAGGTGATCAAGATCAACGAGCTCGTTCGCGAGTTGGCTGCCCTCGGCTTCGACACTGAGGGTGAACCCATCGAAGAGGATGCCAAGGGCGAGCACAAGAAGGACGAGGCGCCTGCTTGAACGCAACGTTACAAGATGAGGTGCCTGCTTCAGAAATTCCGGTTGGAGCCCCGAGGGGAGGGGTGTCCTCATATCACAGCGGCCACTCCTAGAGACGACGAAAGGCGGCCTAGATTCAAGCTATCCAGGGGCTTCGACTAAATCACCGTCAATTGCTTCCCCAGGCAAGAAGAGTCTTGATCTTGAGCTTGGCCTGCGGCTTGTGGTCAGGACCCGGCAGGTCGCGGACAGGAGAGTCGCTGCGGAGCATGCAACGGTCCGCAGCAAGCTCGGTTGCCGTGGGCGTTTAAGCAGGTTCCAGCCAAGCTCGCCGGGCTTTTTGATCTGTTCTGCATTAGACAGCTTGTCTCCGGTGTCTGGTCAAAAGACATGTGAAATGGGCCGAAGAAGACCAATGAATAAGAGAGCATAGCTCCGAAAGTCATCGCATCCATGGTCTACGTGGTATTCTGGTGGGTTATGGAAGGTGTCAACGACGACAGAGCAAGTTTATCACTCAAATGAATTAAAAAAAAATAAAAAATTCTATGCACTTTATGCCTCGTGTATATTTGCAGCGAGGATTCTTTTGCCTGAGTAACAGAGGAAGCTGCTATCAAACGGCAAAGGACGCATAATTCAATCCGTCAACTCACCTATAATTTTCATACGAGCTGAGACTACAGACCTGAGCGGAGTCGTGTAGTGAGTGTAACGAGATTGTAAGCAATGTAGAAAACGCAGTGGCGCCGACTTAGATGTCACAGTATGAGGCTCACAAGCAGGCAAAGAACAGTAAAGCGAGTAGGCCCGTCCATGGGGACGGCCTAGATTGCCGATTTCATTTGCTCGACCTCTTCTTGATCATCAATATACATTGGGATGAAAGACTTCATCCCTTTTAGAGTGGTGTTTCAGATGCCAACGCCGTGCCAGTTCACTTTTCCTTCCTGAAGTGGCTCTCTCAAATCTCCCCAAGCTTTCTCCCCGAAACCCATCCAACCCAAGGTATTTGTACAGAGGTTCAATATGTGGTAGGACAGCCAAACACACAAGCGAAGAGCGGCGTGCGGGTGACCATAGCCTAGAGACAAGGACATGGTTGAGATTGTGTGCGAGAGCAATGGAACAGGGTGAGGGACCGGGACCATCTTAAGATATAGCAGGGAGAACGGTCGACGCCCTCCAGGCTAGTCGTCGCAGCGATCCTAGGGCGGAGAGCAGGATGCTGAGTACATTCGCTCAGATGTACTCTCTTGCGCTCTTCTGCATCTCAATCAATCGCCAACCTCTCGTCTCGGGGTTGTTCACGTCATCTGGCGTCCTCGTGATGCCGATGGCGTATGTGACCAACTGGACCTTGTCCTCCATGCCAGCAGCGAGTTCATTCGTCTTTGCGTTTCGGTAGACATGCACCTCCTGTGTCCTGGCGGTGATGATGAAAACGGGGATCTCGCCAGGTTCCAGCATCCTAGCCTTAAGAATATCCACGTGTCTGATGTCGAGAATGCGGCCATCCGATTTCAGTCCGGCTTGCAAATACTGCTTCGTAAGGGCCTCGTAAACGGAGTATTGTGCCTCAGACAGCCAGAGCTTCAGCGTCTCCACGTCACCCTTCACATAGGCGTCGAGAACTTCGGGCAGTATGTACTCGCGCAGCTCGCGCAGGAATGGCTCGACCTGAAAAGCGGGGTCCATAGATCGGAACTTCTTGATGACCATCGCAGTCTCGTTCTCAGCGAAGAATCCCGCAACACGGTCGGTAATGCTGCGCGCGGTGAGGATGAGCGGGTTCTCGGACTCGTTATATACGTCTTTCATGCCAAAGACGCCCTGGACGAACTTGTTCGAGTCCCTGAAGTTTTTCCATGCCTCTTTCCATTGCGCATCTTTGTGAACGGTGATGTTGGTGCCAGCGCTGTGAACAGCAAATGATTAGACATTAGAACTGAGCTCAACTGAGGAACAGTGGTAATGAATTTCCAACATACTTGGGGTCCTCCTCGATCACCTCGGGCTTCTGGCCCCCGTTCAGCCGCTCGCGCAGCTCTCTCTGTCTCCTCCGCTCCTCCTTGTCCACCCATCCACCGTACCGCGAGCTGCTCCCGTCATCGATGACGCTCTTCACGCTCTTGAAAGCCTCGGTGTCCCGGATCGGCTTGGTCGTCTTGTCGATGACTTCGCCTGTGGCGTTCGCCGCCTTGCGGACCCCCTTGATCACTGAGGTGTCCCATGTCCACGCGGCACCCTTGCCAACCGCGCCAGCCGTGTTCTTCAGAACTTTGCCTGCGGTCGAGGACACGGCGCCTGTGGTCTTCTCGTATGCTTCACGCGCTCGTCGGACGGACTCACTCTCCACAAAATCGGTTGCGCCCTGGGCTAGCTGCTTCGTCGAGTCATTCCACTCCTTGGACGCCTTGAACTCGGTCTGCATGGTCTCCATGAACACCTGCCATGGCGTCTTGTCGCCGTGGGGCGGCGGCGGCGGGAGGTCTTCCTTCTTTTCATCCTTCTTCTCGCCCTCGCCCTCTTCACCCTCAGCCTTCTTCTCGCTGGACTCCTCTTGAGGGTCCTCTTGTTTCTTAGCCTTGTCCTCCTCTGAAGCAGATTCTGCCTTCGCCGACTCGGTTTGCGCCTTGTTTTCGGGTTTGACTTCAGATTTTACATCTTGTTGGCTTTGCGGGGTGATGTGAAAGGAGCGGGATTGGGATGTAACTGCTGGCCGTATCGTAGAGGGCAGAAATTGAGAGCGCAGGAGGGGTATCTGTGCGGGAGTGTTGTAGGAGGGCGATGCTATAGATGATTCATGATTTGGCGACACCAAGCGACTCGATATTAACCTCCGGAAAGCTGGCGACCTGCCATACGGGTGTGTGGATACGTTCAGAGCAGATGCTCTTGAGGTTGAGGTGGGAGGAAGAGTCCTCGAGACGTATCTTAAAGAACTCATCATAGGTTACAAGAAAGAAGCGCACCTCCCAGAGAAGAGTGAAACTCTTAGAGTTGGTGGCGGAAGAGTAAGTGATGATGGTAGGAGCAAGAAGACGGACTTCGAAAATTTGGGAGGCGCGCCGGAAGTTTTGCTGGGGCCGCTGCGGGCTAGAATCGGAGCTTTTGGGGGCAGGCAAAAGCGGCGGACGGGGGTTTAAGGCGGCAGGCGACAGGGATGCCTGCATGCGCTTGAACTTGAGCTCTCGTCGACCTCGAAAGTCTCCAGAAAATTTCCAAGTTCGTCGCCGGATGGACGAGACGACGACCACACAGAACCCCAGCCCAAGATGAGTCGGTCAACAACGGGTCGTCAATTGGCGAGGACACTATTCTCGAACGCATCACAGTCCTCGTCAACACAAATACGATGCGCAGCCACACAATTCGCCCACCCCTTCTCTAGCTCGAGTACCCGACTCGATGACGCCGGTAAATTGAAACGCGAGAACCTGCTCTCAGGTATCATGGGCCGTATACGCAACAATCCGACTACGACCATGGAACAACCACCGCCTTCATCTTCCGCCTCCGCGTCAGCGCGCTCTCCGCCGGTGAAGTCCGAGAACATGTGGAAGCTGTCTCAGAAGATACCCTCTGCCAATCTGGCAATCGGGCGCGCCACCAACGACACACGGTTTGTGGACTCGTCGCTCCTCGATCGTGATCCATTGAGGGGCCTTGACGATCTGGGAAGTGGCGCCGCGTTGCATGAACGGTCCACGGAGCCGTACCACTTCCACATCTACAGCCACAAACACAACTGCCATGTGACAGTCACTAAGCCGAACCGCGACGCTATCGTGTCGCTGTCTTGCGGAAATTTGGGCTTTAGGAAGAGTCAGAGGAAGACCTACGACTCGGCGTATCAGCTGGGTGCGTATGTCATCGATAAGCTGCAACAGGCCGGCTGGCACAACAAGATCGACAAGATGGAGGTGTCGCTGAGAGGATTTGGACCGGGCAGAGAGGCGGTGACGAAGGTCCTACTAGGAACGGAGGGAAAACTTCTGAGAGACAAGATCGTGAAGGTGTCTGATTCGACCAGGTTGAAGTTTGGTGGTACAAGGAGTAAGAGGCCAAGGCGCCTGGGTTAAGGCATCTGTGGAAGTCGTTGAGGACTGGCACTGTTGAAAAGCCTTCTCTGAAGCGCAGATACAATGTAGAGGCGCTATGGATACTTTGGCTCTATATCGAGGGACTGGCATTTGGGTTTGAAACCGTACGAGAGATGCTATAGAGCCGGGCTGTAGGATCCCGATCTTTGATCTCTAGGGCTTTTGCACCAGGATGCATATCAAGCCAGTATATACGGCGTATTGTATATAAGCACCCAATATTCCAATCACTTGGAATGGTGTTGAGCACTTAGTATCAATTTCAAAAAGTCCTAAGATTGTGACGAAATTCAGTATCTGTACAAGTCTCTCAGAGTGGGCAGCCATTGACCAATTCAGACCCCCACCAAGAATTCTGCCGGGATCTTTTTTCTCGTCGGCAGCACCTCCGAGCGACATTCCTCTCTTGTCAGCCTTCCATGCGACGACGCAGGTGCCTATGGATCCCGCCGCGCAGTCCAGATCCTCCCTCATGGACTTGAACTTCAACTCAGTCCTCGAGTCTCCTGTCTTCGCCGGCGGCCTGGGCCTTGCAGCCCTCGGCAGCGCCGCGGCTCTCGCGCGCCGCGGTGCGATCCGCGGCGCACAGCTCCTCCGGCGCCAGCTCCTCATCAACGTCGAGATCTCCAAGACCGATCCGTCCTACCCCTGGGTCCTGGGCTACCTCTCGCGCCCCCGCGAGAGCCCGGGCCTCCTCGCCTCACGCCTCACGCGCATCCGCCAGCTCGCCGTGAAGACCACGACCCGCTCCGCCGCGCCGGGGAGGAATGCCAGCGATGTCGGGCCTGTGCATGCGCACTTTGCGCTCGTCCCGGGGTACGGGTCGCATGTCATCCGACATTCACCTGGGGTCTATGTGATGGTGCAGAGGGAGAAGTCGTCGACAGCCGAGATGTCGACCGGCGAGCCGCACGAGACGATGACGTTGACGGCGCTCTGGGCTCATCGGCACGTGTTCGAGGAAATATTTGGGGACGCGCACTCCATGATGGCAAGGGCGACGGAGGGCAAGACAGTGGTGTATACGGTCCGTGGGTTTGACTGGGTGCAGCTGGGCGAGCCGAGGCGCAAGAGGCCGCTAGGGAGCGTGGTCCTTGATGAAGGCGTCAAAGAGGGCATTGTGGCGGATGTCAAGGATTTCATTGCGAGGCAGGAGTGGTATGCTGAGCGAGGCATACCGTACCGCAGAGGCTACCTGCTCTTCGGACCGCCGGGTGGAGGCAAGTCCAGCTTCATACACGCGCTGGCTGGCGAGTTGAATTTTGGCATCGCGACCATCAACTTGAGCGAGCGAGGTATGGCGGATGACAAGCTGGCTATGATGATGCAGAAGCTACCAGCACGGACTATAGTTCTGCTGGAGGATGCAGACGCTGCCTTTGTCAACAGGAAGCAAAAGGATTCGGATGGCTACAGCGGCTCTACGGTCACATTCTCTGGTCTACTGAACGCGCTGGATGGCTTGTCAGCAGGAGAAGAGAGGATAGCGTTCCTTACCACAAACCACATCGAGAGGCTGGACCCGGCGTTGATACGGCCAGGACGAGTGGACATGATCGTCCGGGTAGGCGAGGCGACGAGGTACCAAGCAGGTGAGATGTTCGACCGCTTCTACGGAGATGTCGACGAAGATGGGAACGGGAAGCAGCGCTTCTTAGAGAAGCTGGACGAGATGGGCCTGTTTGATGAGACGACGCCCAGGCGCACGAGTGCGGCAGCGATCCAGGGGATCTTCCTCTTCAACAAGAACGATATGGAGGGCGCGATTGCTATGGCAGAGGTGCTCGGCCAGGCGACACCGACAGACAGCTGATCCACTGCCGTCAACCCGTCCTGTTGACACTGGAGAACGGTCTCCAGAAAGCAAGTAATGAACTATTGTACAAATATTCTGTAGGTATACAGACCAATGATACCCTCTTTTCACAACCTGTCGAGCCAGAAATTCTTACGACACAAGAAGTATACAGATTAGTGGCCCATTAGTGCAGGGGAACACGTATCCGCCATTTTCAGCATTCGCCTGTCGCCTGAGGACCCTGTGTTGTCGCAATGTCCCTGCATCGCACAAGCACATGAGGGCGCGGGTCTGCGCTAAGCAAGGCAGCAGCCGGCCCCTTCAATTTCTCGCGCCTTCTCCCAACATTCGCGCGTCCAACAATACGTGACTTTACGCTAGACATCCTGCGCCATCAAGACTGCTGGCACACTAATCTCGGATTGAGCGAGCCTCTCAGATCTCAATTAAGTGCATCCGTTGTACCTCCCACAGGGAAGCTTTCTGTCGTCACCGCTTCAAGATCAGTTGCATGAGTCAGACGACTTGCTCGCAAAGGAGTGTTGCGAAACAGACAAGACGACAACTACGGTCAATTCAGTCATGTCCGAGAGCACTCGGGGCCATTCTACATGGCGCGGGCGCGGGCGCCCTTTCTGGCATCGCGGGCGAGGCAGGGGGCGAGGCAGATTCTCCGGCGGCGGCCAGCGATCAGCCGCCCGACAGGCTCTGGTGGAAGTCGCCAACGAGACCAGATCCGTTCTGCCTTTCATCCTCAAGGACCACCCCAATATCAAGGCCGACGAGTCCGAGATGCTGTCACTGGACACCCTTGCACCTCTGGAGAGCAGAGACTGCCCCAAGCACAACAAGGCAAGCATCAAAGTGATCAATGAGGACACCTTCAACGCAGCCATTATGATGATGGACTCGATATCTTCCGCATCCGCGCTCACCCCCCTCCCCAATATTGCCGCATCGCCTCCGCCACGCCTCAGGCCCGCAGTCCTCAATCTCGCATCCGATACATCCCCTGGTGGCGGCTGGCTCAACGGCGCTATGGCACAGGAAGAAGCGCTCTGCTACCGCTCATCCCTCTCGCTCAGCCTACACAAACACTATTACCCCTGGACCGCTCACCAAGGTCTCTATACCCATGATGTGGTCATCATTCGCAGCTCTGCGTCAGAGAATCACTCTCTCCTTGCGCCAGACACCGCAGCCGCCGACCTCCCCGTGGTGAGCGTAGTCAGTATTGCGGCTGTTCGTCGGCCAAAGCTCTCAGACGCACAGACCCTGGCCGGCGACAAGCGGAAGGTCTTCGCCCATAGTGCTGACAGAGCTCTGACGAAGGAGAAGATGAGGCTAACGCTGCGGGTGGCGGCAGCGAGAGGTCATGACTGTCTCGTTCTTGGTGCGCTTGGGTGCGGGGCCTTTCAAAATCCGGCAGAGGAGGTGGCGGATGCTTGGAAAGAGGTCCTAGGGGAGACGGAGTTTGAGGGCGGCTGGTGGAGGGAGGTGTGGTTTGCGGTGCTGGATCAGAAGAATGAAGGCAATTTTGAGGTGTTCGAGGAGACGCTGAGTGGAATGCAAGTCTAGTGGGATCTCGTCTACAAGGAGTTTGCGAGCCTTGCTGTACCGCGATTTTGTCGCTCAGGGGCTGTGTGTGGGTAGTGAACCACAGCACGAAGCATATCACTCCATGCTTTCACGGAGCCGCAAGCATTCAGTCAGATATCCGATCCTGTTTGTTCGCGAACTGCTATTGTTTCTGCCTCGTGTTCACCCTTGTAGTCATTTACAGCATGCATATATTCGACGTCAAATGAAAGAGCCTCATGCAGCCCTATATCACGAAATGCGCATGGCTGCTGATGCCACCCCCCTTGACCACTGTTGACATTGAGTGATCTCAGGCTCCAGGCCAAAATGCTCGATAGGTCCCAGATTACCGCCAAACCTCATTATATGCGCATAAAGATGACTGTTTCGTTGTATTGATACCTCGTAAGATCGAGTCTTGAGCCAAGGGAGCGAGTGTACAGAAGATAAATAACCTGCCGCGCTCTGAGGGGCTCGAACTACCGGAAGGAGAATGTAGCGGCCACTGACCTAGAGAAGTTGGCTGTCGAGCTTCTCTGTCTGGAGCAACCTGTCTTGGTGGCACTTTTCCAGGATATCAAGGCCTGCATTTACCACTTAGCTTTTTTTTCACATTTGTTCTATGCTGATTGAAGATCGTGCATGAAACGCCCACGCGTGTCAAAACATAATTATTCTCCGAGTGAAGGGATGGATTTTCAGCCACGGAGAGTTTCTTTGGTTTGACAGCCAGAAACCGTCTTCCGGACCGCTGAGTCAATCCAGGAACTTACTTGTCTTGAACCCACCGAAGCTACTAGAACGGCCTGTGCGGTACGGAGCATACATCTGCTGGGGCTCCATCACATTCTCTTCCCTCGTGTGGTCTCTTCCCTCCTCTGAGAGTTCCCACGATGCCAAACGCTCCCTCGTGAGGCCTCGCCTCCTCCCCTGCAGAAATGATCCATCACTTCCTTCGCCTTCTTCGGTGCCACCACGATTCCGGAGGCCTAAGACCCTTTGCCGATACCCTCCAAGCGCGGTTACCGTCAGGAGCCTCAGCAAGCTCCCCGGTGGCCCAGCCTGCCCGGACAGCCAGATCACCCAATAACTCCCCCAAAGAGGCATAAGCTCAATGACGCCATCCTGGCTAGCCACAGAGTTCCGTCTGTCGAGCTCGCGGCAACGGCCGCTGGACTAGGGGCATTACCAGGCCATTGGGTAGAGATTAAGTGTCTCACCGGATATCCTGTATCATGCAGCTGAGGGCCTTGTCGAGAACTCAGAGAGGGTGCTTGTGAGACCCGGCACGCGCACACGATGGTGTCAGACGTCGCACCCGGTTCGCCGTCTCGATGTTGCTGCCACGCGCTACCACCGCACAGCGTAGCAGTGGCTGTGTGCTCGGATGAGGATCTCGAGTTGGCGAGGAGGTTGACCAGCCAGCGATCGCGAAGACGAACCGGTCAAGACGGCAAAAGCGTCAGGCTTTCTTGTTCTCCTGGTCTTGGCGCCGACTCCGGTCTCGAGACGAAGATCCGAGCGTGTTGGTGTGGCCGCACGCGGCGGCTCGGACGACGTCGCAAACTCCCCAGCCAATGTAGCCCCCAGCACATATTGATATCATCGTGACGGGCGGCAGTCGGGCGGCGACGAAGAGGCTCTATCCCTGGTGCCTGGCCGAATGCCACTGGTATCTTCTAGACTCGCCCTCCACCCCACGGGCGTTGCGGGTCTCGGCGGGTACGGCCTCGGCGGGCTCGGTGGGCTAAGCCTTTTGCAGTTCACTTAGCAGGGTTTAATTATCGGCTTGTGGATCCGGTATCGTCGCTGCTCTCTGACGTCGAGGTGGGAAATGTTGAGGAATGGGCATGTGAAATTATATATCATGGCCTCGTCTTGCTATGCCTCTGGGCTGAGCCTGCTTCTCTCTTGAGCACCTCGAGTTCCGAATCAACTCCCCCAGGCTGTCGAGAGCCCAACTTTCGGGCGCTTTTGCATATCATCAGATCGTGATTTCCCTTTCCGGAAACCCAAAATCCTCTCTGTACCTCTGACTCGCCCCCGGCAGGGAATACGAGGCGTTTGTTCAGCTCTAGAGCTCACGATCAACCTCATTTTCCCTCAACTTTTTAGTGTCCAAGCCACGACTAGATCAGTTCTGGCGGGTCGATTATCTCGGCATCTAGTAAATGCTCGCTTGCCATCCCTCTATGCACTGCTATTCATGAGCGCTTGAGATACCGTCGTACCTCTATCGGCACGTGCCGCCCATCCTCAACCTACACGTGTCATCTTCTCCCTGAAATCTGCTTCAATCCGAGACCCTTCAAGATGGCCATCATCGACGTGGACAGGGATCTCGCAGCGGGCTTCAGCAAGCAGGCTATTGCAACGCCAGATGCTATTGCCCTAGAAGACAAGTCTCACACTTACACCTACGCCGAGCTGGACGAGATCACAGCAAACCTTGCCAGTTCATTGCGCAGCCATGGAGTCGGACGAGATGACCCAGTCGGTGTCCTTATGGGAAGGAGTGCCGACTATGTCATCGCCTGCTTAGGGGCTCTCCGAGCTGGTGGAGCATACCTTGTCCTGGAACTGGCATATCCTCCAGCAATGCTCTCAACTGTTATCGACGACGCCCGGCCAAGGGTTATTGTGACAAAACGGGAACATGTCGGCAGGATCGATGCTGATGTCCCATTGATTGTCATGGACGAGCAAAGCATCAACGGCAGTGGGTCGAACGCCAGCAGCACGTCGACAGACGAAAGTGATCTTGAGAAATTGGCCTTCATCTCATATTCTTCGGGCACGACAGGAAAGCCCAAGGGCATCGCAAATCCACACCGTGCTGCTGTCCGATCGTATGACCTGAGATTCAAGCTCAGTGACCTGAAGCAGGGCGACCGGGTTGCTTGCAACGTCTTCTTCGTCTGGGAGATCTTGCGTCCCCTGCTTCGGGGAGCCACCACTTTCTGTATTCCGGATGAGGCGAGCTACGATCCTGTCGCATTGGTGGACTTGCTCTCCTCAAGAAATATCACCGAGACCTTGATGACCCCCACCTTGCTTGCGACTGTTCTATCTCGGCATGCAAGGCTCGGAGAACGGCTGCCTGACTTGAAGACTCTCTGGTTAAGTAAGTTACTCTTCCACGCCCAGAACACCTCAGTCCCTACCTGGATGTGGCTGGCGAAGTGTTCTGGAGATAGAAGGTCTTGAGGATTTTCCCAAGGCGTAGAAGATACCTCTCTCGAATATTTCGCTGTATTTCTTTGAAATATTCGATTTATAAATTACTAACTTGAAATTTGCAGACGGCGAGGTCGTCACCACCGATCTTGTCCTCCGAGCTATGAAGGCCCTGCCTAACACACGGCTACTGAACTGCTACAGCGCAAGTGAGACGCACGAGATCGCCTGTGGCGACATTAAGGAGATGCTGAGTGCCGAGCAACCGTACTGCCCTGTCGGACCACCTCTGGACCCAAAGCACACTTACGTTCTGGATGAGAACAAGAACAGGGTTGATGCTGGAGTCTCTGGAGAGCTCTTCATCGGAGGCGGCATGCTGGCCCGTGGATATCTGAACCTGGAGGAGACAACAGCAAAGGCATTTCTGCCTGACCCGTTTGATGATACACCCGGGGCTCGCATGTACAGAACCGGCGATATGGCCAAGATCCTTCCCTCCGGTCTCATGGAGATCACGGGCCGGGTGGGTGCCATGATCAAGCTCCGAGGTTACAGCGTGGTTCCAGGTACTGTCGAGAACGCCATTGTGAAGAACCTAGCTGTGAAGCAATGCGCCGTGGTACCTCGAGGCGAAGGAGTGGAACGTCAACTGGTCGCTTACATTGTGCACGACAAAGATGCGAAAGACGATCGAGACCACATCTCGATCGACGAGGCGGGTTACTGTCCAAAGGGCCGCCGGGCGCTTGCTGAGCACTTGGCGCATTATATGATCCCGGCTCTTTGGGTTGAGCTTGATGAGCTTCCCACACATGAAGTGTCTGGCAAGGTGGACCTCAAGAGCTTACCACCGCCACCAGAGCCAGGCGCACCTTCGTCCAGCGGCAAAGCAAAGGCCGATACCAACACAAAGATCAGGGCTGAACAGATCGCGGAGCTGTGGGCTGCCTCCCTGAACATCCCTCCGAGTGCTATCACCAAGGAGCACAGCTTTTTTGACCTCGGTGGTCATTCCCTCACCCTCGCAGACCTCTCAAACCGTCTGTCAAAGACTTTTGGGTTTCGCGTCCCTCTTGGAACTCTGGCTGGTGATCCAACCATCAAGGGCCATGTCGAGGCCGTTACCGCCGCTCGCGACGGGCACACAGCAGCTGTGCAGGCTGATCTGCCTGCGGTTTTGCGAGCTGATTCCGTTCTGCCGGCTGATATCCAGCCCAAGAATACAAAAATGCTCCCTCTCAGCCAGGCAAGAACTGTCTTGTTGACGGGCGTAACTGGCTTCTTGGGCGCCTTCCTCTTGAACTCCCTCATCGAGAGCACCGAGGCAGACATTGTTTGCATTGTGCGTTTCAACGATCCCGTCGATGACCAAGCCTCTGCGGGCATGGCGAGGCTGCGGAAGAACCTCGTCGATCTGGGCCTGTGGGACGACTCTATCATCGACCGCGTTGAGATCCTACCTGCCAACCTGTCCCGAAAGCGTCTAGGACTCACACCGGACCAATTTGAGGAACTAGCGTCCCGGGTCGATGTCGTTATCCACGCCGCAGCGACTGTTAACTTGGTCTACCCATATGCCGCGCTGCGAGCTCCGAACGTGGGTGGGACGCGCGAGATATTGCGGCTGGCTTGTCTTGCTGGAGCACCTGTTCACCATGTCTCGACCAATGGCGTCTTACCACCTTCCCGCGATGGCTGGTCGGAGGACACCATCATCGATGTTGATGAGGTACCGGTGCGCTTGCAAGATGGTTATAGCCAGACCAAATGGGTCGCGGAACAGCTTGTCATCGAAGCAAACCGCCGGGGCCTGCCAACGAGAATATACCGTCCAGGAACTATCAGTGGCCACAGCAAGTCCGGCGCTACCAACGCCTGGGATCTCTTGACAGCCATCATCGTGGAGTCCATGCAAATTGGCTATGCTCCGGATATCGAGAATTGGCTAGTGGAGATGACTCCGGTTGACTTCGTTAGCAAGGCTATCACGACACTGGCCGACCACGAAGACATGACGCAGCGAATCTTCCACCTGGGAGATCCTGCGCCCATCGGCGCTAATGATGTCTTTAGCTATCTCAACCAATTAGGTTTCGCTACGGAAAAGCTTGCATTCGAAAAGTGGGCTTCGCTGTGGAAGCAGAAGAGGGGTTCCGGGCGCTGGGGAGAGGGCTCTTTCACGGTCGACATTCTACGCTCTGGCATGCCAACCGTCGATTTCATCCAGGAGGTCACGGTTCTGAACGACTCAAAGACTAAGCCTATTCTGGAAGGCGTGTTTGGCGTACAACGACCCAAGATTGACGCCAAGTTACTCCAGACGTACACCAGACACTTCTACGCCCGCGGCTGGCTTCCCCGTCCACCCCGCAAGTCAGACAACATGGCGACACAAGCCAAGCCCAGAGGACCCCTAGCTGGCAAGGTTGCGGTCATCACAGGGGCATCATCCGGCATCGGTGCCGCAGTGGCCGCCGCGCTGGCCGCAGAGGGTGCCGACGTGGCCATCGCAGCAAGAAGGGCAGACGCCCTGGACTCTCTTAAGTCGAAGATCACCTCAACATCAGGCGTAAAGGTCCTGGCACAGGCAACAGATGTCACAGACCGGAGTCAAGTCGAGACCCTCATCAAGACCACCGAGGAGGCCCTCGGCCCGGTGGACATACTAGTAGCGTGTGCTGGTGTCATGTACTTCACCCTCATGAAGAACGTCCATGTCGACGAATGGGAGCGCACGGTCGACGTGAACTGCAAAGGCCTCCTCCACTGTCTCTCGTCCACCGTCCCCTCGATGCTGGCCCGCGGCAAGGGTCACATCGTCGCCATCAGCTCCGACGCAGGGCGTAAGGTCTTCCCCGGCCTGGGTGTGTACTCTGCATCCAAGTTCTTCGTCGAGGGCACGCTGCAGGCCCTGCGCGTCGAGACCGTGGGGTCGGGGCTGCGGGTCACCAGCGTCCAGCCGGGCAACGTCGCGACGGACCTGCTCAGCATGTCGACGGACCAAGAAGCCGTCAAGAAGTACGGCGAGCCGTCTGGTGCCAAGGTCCTGGACGCGGAGGATGTCGCTGGTGCGATCGTGTATGCCGTTACGAGGCCGGAGCACGTGGCTGTCAACGAGGTGTTGATCGAGCCGAGGGACGAGCCAATCTAATGAGAGGGGGGGGTAGGTGATGACGAGATGACGCGATGAAAGATGAGGCACATAGGGAAGACAGATTAGAAGTAGTAGACCGGCATGCGCTCTAGTGCATGATCGCTTGAATACACATGGTAATATTCCTCTAGGAGTCTTTGCGTACGTACTTAGGTTATGTCCTATCGTAGCATCTCCGGTGACATCCAGAAACGAAAAGCATCTTGATGCGTGGATCTTACGGGTCGCAAATTCTCCCGCTCCGACTTAGAGGAATATGGAGGCAGATGGCCAGCGGCCGAGGCGGAATGCTGGATGGGGGGGGGTTGCCTGCCTACGACCAAATTATCAACATCGCACCGTCAAGGCGGGAGGTGGATCTTGTGTGCGTGGGCGTGATGACTCAGCAAAGACGCGAGGCCGCAATCATCGAAGGAATAAGGGGAAAAAAAAGTTCCCTCGAGAACAATGTTGCGGCAAAAGGAAAGAAAGAAGTCATGAAAGAAGCGCTGGTCAGGGCGCTGTACATCCTCGGACGGGGAGTCGGTGGAAATGCACAGAAAAGAAAGTTGCAGGGGAAGTGGGTCATTGAGGTTATAATGATAGCAGTACAAGCTCTGACAATAAGAACAACATCCGGTATGGTGTAATGGCTAACATCCGGCACTCTCAAAAGAGAAGATCTGCCGAGCTCAGGGTTCGATTCCCTGTACCGGAGTTTAAACATATATTTTGAAAAATCCTTTTTGTTTTTTTGGTATCAATGTCCAAATTGAATTCAGGGGCAAACAATAAGAAATTAATGTAGAGTAAGTAGCCTGTCCGGAACTTTGTACGGCAAGGTGCTGCTGAGAGTATTCATAAATTGTTAAGACTGTTTGTTGGTTGGCCCACAGACACAGGCTGCCTGCTTGTCCATTATGCCGGGGGGTCGGGTTCGCACTTGATATACGTAACACTATTTATTGGCTGGCCCAAAGCCTGCCCGACTATTCGTTAAGAAGCACCTGTATGATCGGAACGAGACTTGCAGCAGAGCCCTCGGGGTCATGATGCTCTCTCTGGTCTTGGGACACTAGCATGATGGCCGGCGAGGGTGGTGTCTGGGCTGCCGGGCGCCTGGATGCCGTGAAGAAGCAGAAGAAGCAGAGTCGGGTCCATTCCCAATAACAGCGCATTCGAGATCTCATGCTGACATCCACATAGTTCGACAGCAGCGAGCGATTCTCTCCGCGATCCCAGGCCGGCTTCTCGTCACCATGCGAATCGCCGAGACAAGTCTCAGTCAGGGCCGTCGGGGCAGAGGACTACAGGATTAAGCTCCTTCTCCCGCCTCTGCAGTTTCGACCCTACCCCACGCACTCCCGGCCTGTTCAGCCTGGAAGTGTCATCGTGGTCCTCCCACAGCTTCACCTCCCCCGCCTTCTTTCCCACACGACCACCTGACTGATGGTTCCATCATGACCTACAAAATCCTCCTCCTGGGCGCGACCGGCTACCTCGGCGGCACGGTCCTGACAGCTCTCGACTCGCTGGTCGATATGATATCACCTGCGTCGTGGCGCCCGGACGGGAGGCGTGTATGGCTAGGCGGAGGGCAAAGCTACTTATGGCGCGTTCCCTATGAGTAAATGCTTTGCGCAAGAGGAACCTCCTCATCAATATCCAGTTTGTTCTCAGCATAAGCGCAGCAGATCAGGACTTCTTAAGGACCCCGGGCTGACAACGACCAGGCTTCCTACCGTGAGGTTGGCAGCATAGACAATGCCTGTGCGAGGGTGGACATTGTCATCAACGCCGCCTCCTCGGACCACCTCAAACTCGCCGAAGCGATCAACCGGGGCCTAGAGAAGGGCAGGTCGCGTTGGAAGAGGGAGGGCGTCTTGGTCCACGTCTCCGGCACGCAGCTGATCGGGTCCAAAATCGTCGGGCAATCTGGAGGCTGTGCCCAGATATGACGACCTGGATGTCGAGCAGATCAAGTCCATCCATGACGGAGCGCGACACTGCCTGATTGATCTCGCGTAGGTCTGATAGGGATCCGGTTGGCATTTCGCCGGCCAGGACGACTGGCTACCCGCGTCGAGACCCAAGCTGACGAGTTCCTACCTCGCAGGATTGTTCAGGCCGACCTGGAGGGCAGGATCACGGCCTCCATCATATGCCCAGGCGTGATCTTTGGTCGTGGGTCAGAGCCGTACAGGATCATCTCGTCACTATTTCCTGGCCTTGTCCGCCTGGCGCTGAGGCACAGGCGCGCACCAACATCTGGGGGCACGTTCACGTCCAGCACGCCTCGGACATGATCATGCGGTCCCTCAGACACAGTCTCGCCGCGACCGAGCTAGCCGGATTATAGAGGTTCTACTAGTACGTCTGTCCTACGCACCACCATCCTCGGCCTCTTGTCGTGGGCTAACCGCGCACCATCCAGCGCCGAGAACGGCGAGCACCAGAAGCTCAGCCTCTGAACCATGATGGCCTCGATCCTCCACACTAGGGGCTACGTCGACAACGCCACGCCGGTGTCAGGTCCAGCGGAGAGTCCTATGGCGCCGAGCTGGGCCAACAGGACCATATCACGGTGCCCTGCCAACCGGGCGAAGGGGGGAGCTCGGTTGGGCGTCGGAGGTGCTACTTGACGACATGTTCGAGGCAGAGGTGCTCGACATCCCGTGGGCTATCCGAGATGGGTCCTGAGGAACCCATCTGTGTGCGCTCCTGGGCGCGCGTGTTTGAGAAGGCCAAAAGGTTCCCTGCGGTACTCACACCGGAATCTTGGGGGAAACAATCCTCCTTCAAGGTTCGACCCCCTCCCAAGATGAGATTCATCCTACCTCTACGGTCGCACCATCCCTCTGGACGGTGGCACGGCATCAGGCAAGGCAGTCTCGTGTCCTGCTCCCTTGGAGCTCAAGGGGCTAAATCTCCGCGCCCCTGGTGTATGATCATCTACCGTAGTATACGGCAAGCGGATGTCCGGAGTATTTGAATATGTCCGGCCTGGTTCGCTACCGTAGATCATCCACACGAGATAGAGCCATCCTCACTTCCTACCCTGTGCAAGAAGCGGAGTGGCCTGCTTGCCTGCCTTCGTATCTCACTCAGTTCGCATACCTGCATACTATGTGGTACGGATATGATGAAGGCCCACGTGACGAATCGACACGCACAGACAATGCGTCGTCGCCTCCGACTGATCTGCCCGAAGCGAGTGCGCCTCGGGGCGATCGCTGCTGCCCGAGGTCGCCCGCCCGCGATGCTGGGCCCCGGCGGCAGCCCGGAGGGCCTCGCCGGGGCTCCACCGCCCGGGTTCTCCACGATCCGTGCCCCCCACCGTCCCGAGTGCCCTCGTTCGTGCGCCGGTCCCTGTCGTCGAAGCAAGAAGGGCCAGGGTCCCACGACATCTCTCACATTGCATGGCGTCGCAAGCGCCGACCCGTGCTGCGCTCTGGCCCGACTCGGCTTTTGCTCGTCAAACAGGGGACCAGCTTGGTCTGACGGCATCCTTGGCTAATGCGAGGGAAAAGGAGAGCTGGGGGGGAGATCATTGGTGGACCGGCGGGGAGCGCGCAACGGTTGCTCTGCAGCCTTCAGTGAACTCGTGAGGTGAGGTGCATCTGCTCCTCCGGCCGGTTGACAGCCCGGGAATAAGCTCACAGTAGGCCATGGGGAAGGCTGTGCTTACAACGTTTGAGAAGGTTTGATGAAGCAGACGCCGGAACTAGTTACGCGACAGCCCGGTCGTGCTATCGCGTACATAGAAGCTCGCCTCATTTCCCGATGCCTTCGTGTCGGGCACGGGCGGATCTATCTCGAGAGACCGATCATACTATCTAACTTTGCTCTCCCTCGTCGCCGTTCTTGTTGACGAGTACCCAGATACCCATGAACCTTGCCTGATGGACGAGGCCGCCCCGGGGCCCTGGCCCTTCGTGCTGTCGACGTCTGAAGCGCAGCAATCACATCGTGAAGGACACCCATCCCTGCGTCTCCACCACCACCCGAGCGGCCTGGCGAGAACCCGGACCGATATCCCTCGGGGCCCAACGTGCCAAGGTCTCATTCTCTATGCTGGCAGCCAGAAAGAGAGCTGTGGGGAACCAAAGTGAGGCATGTTGGGACAAGCTCTCGTCGTGCAGGGGAAATAGGGCGGCACGTTTTGGGCATGGTCGTGTCCGCTAGGGCGGGTTGGGGACTCTCCTGACAAGGCCCCAAGGGTGCAAGGCTAGCCTTACACGGGAAGGAGTGTCGCCGCGTCCAATTTACCTGGCTCGATGAGGTTTACCGGTCTGCCGGGACGGGTTGGGAAGTGAGGCGACCACATGGCGGGCAGGTTAGCTGGGCGGGCCCCAACGCGGTGGAGGTCGCGCATATCACAATTTCTCGCGGCCGGACGTGGCTTGCAGGCACTGCTACTACCGTCAGCGATGCAGCGTGCTGGGGCAGCGGCGCTCGCACCCCGGGGCCCCGGTGTGACGAGCGCGGCCCAGACCACACCGTGATGCTGCCGAAAAGGATGGGGTGTGTGTGCCAGGACTAGCGGCAGATAGACCCATGCCGTGAACATGCACGGAGGCCAAAGAAGCTTCTTGGGCGGTCACACCGCCAGCAGGCGGACGCAAGTAAGCAATGCAGGAGGTCAGGCACATAGTTCGTAGGGCCAGCGGTAGACTATCGGGAGGGCATGCATTGCGTGTGGGTGGGAGACGTGTGAGAGAGCGTGTGTGTCGGACTCTCCCACCTCCAACGCGTCTGGAGAACGTCAGATGGTGGAGGCACACTCGATGGCGACGGTCCGGTTCGCCGGGTGGCCCCGGGCTTGGTGCGATATTACCCTCCAGCAGAGAGGCAGGGCTGTCCCCGCCGGGGACTGGCCGCGCTGTCCTTGCTGCGTTCCGGATATTGTAATTGTCTGCTGACAGAAAGCAAAAAAGTCCCGGCATGGGTGGGCCGTTACTCATCAACGCTCTTGGACGATGTTTCACATATGAGACGACCAAACCCCCACGAGGGCCTACTCCACGTCTGGATCCTGCTGGACATGGGTCCGCCCGTCGATTGCATGCGCCGCGCTGAGTTCTGTAGTCGACATGTCGTCCTGTCAGAGGTCCTGCAGCCGTGTGGGCTCTCGAGCATAGCGCGAGGCACAGTCGACACCACCACATGATGCTCTAGGTCCCGACACCCGACATCGTACATGCACGAGGGGGGAAGGGGGCATGGTGCTTGCCAGAGGCCAGGTCGAGCCTCATCCCGCTTGTGTCCAGATCTGCACTCCTGCATTGCGCTGCTAACCTCGTCCTGGATGGTGTGAAGGCAGCGCAGCAGCTAGTGCGAGGCAATGATCGTCGAAACATTGCTGGGGCATGCAACCCAACTGACGAAAGAGAACCGGGGCACCGGGGGGGGGAGTTCCTCGAAGTTCTAAGGGTGGAGCTCGGTTCAGCGGAATTGTCATCGTGAGGGTTTCAGACCGGGGAGTTTACTGAAGTCAGGGCTGAAAGATCCCGGAAACATAGCTGGCTCATCTGCTCACACCAGAACTCAATAGAACATGGACGTGCTTGGGCCGGTGTGGAAGAGCGCGTACGGCCGTGGAAGCACAGGACGGCGATGGTTCCGCGCCCTTGTTCTTGCCATGGCGAGGAGCCGGCCAAGGCGCCGCTGAGAGTCGATCGTGATGCCCTGGCCATCTCGATCCGGCGAGCTGCGCAGGCAGCTGCTGGACTGCCCCTGTGCTTCCATCTCGGCCGATCCGACGTCTTTGATGACCCCGTCCCCACGCGAGAGACACGCAGGCCACGAGCGTGATGTGCGAAGGATTGCCTCCCCTGTGCATGGTTTGCATTATTGCGAACAGGAACGTGGGTGTCGGCCGGCGAGGCTGTCGGCCGCCCGCCGATCCGAGCTGGCCACTCGCTGGCAGGTATGGGCCGATACTACTGAGTATACTGCTGAGAATAGCACCTTGCGTCGGGTCGCCGCGCCCGCGGACAGGACGGTGTGGCGTAAGTATGCCCTCCCTCGACGGCGCCGCTGTGCCGAACCCGGGCAGGCGACACAGTCTTGAAACCGGCTCTGTATTCTTCAGTGCGGTAGCTGCACGTCGCGCGGGCGGCACACTGGCGACGCCTCCGGCCATCGCAAATTGGCATCCGTCGTGACAAGGCTCTACCCTAGGGCCCTTCATCGTGACTACACAGGACCCCACCCCTGGTCCCTGCATCGTGCTCGGAACACCTAGCCCGACTCAGCTAGGTCACGCGGCACGGCTTGCGGGGGACATCGAGCGATCCAATTATTCGGTGGGTGGCACGGGTTGGGTGGATGGGTGGTCAGGTCCTTGAGAGCGTGGGCTCCACCCCAGGGGCGGGTCTCCGTCGAGGAGGAAGCGTCGAGCACAGGCGCTCCACCCCGGGGGCCGGGGCGCGGGTGGATGCGACAGGAGATCGAGACTCAATTTTGGTGGTTGTGGTGGCTGGCCAACCGACAGGGCCTGTTCTCGAGGGCCACTGCAACCATCCGCCGGCCTGACAGTCTGTCTCAGATCTCTCCCAGCGGGGCGGGTGTCACTTGAGATGGCAGGCCGGGGTTCACTCGAGGTTTGTCTCTGGCGCATCGTTCCCGGCGCCACGGCAAGCATACCCTCCGCCGCCGCTACGAGCGGACAGCGTGCCTCCATGCTGCTTAGGATCGGGCTTCAAACGAGGAGATGCCATCATCCTTGGTGATCCCGTCACGATCGTCGTCACCCCCCGGGGGCGGGCGTCTCTCCCACTATCGAAATGAGGCTGTGCGAGATTGCGCTCGCCAGCGGACTTCTTCCGCCCGTCCCAACATCCCAGATGTTGACGGCGCAGAGTCCCATGCACTGGTCAGGCCTGTCAGCGCAAGACTATCCTGTGCCGTCCTCAACAAGACGCACAGGATCTGCAGGGAGACGGCTCGTGGGCAAGGGCTAACACGAGGGTGGCCTGCAGACACGGGATCGAGTGCCCTGGCGCAGACAGAATTCGGTACCGCTGCCAGAGGTTGTGTTACACATCTCGAGAGAGGGCGGCACGCAGACGTTCCGTACCACGGTAGCAACGCCCTAGCGACTGCTGCCGGCATGGGCAGCCACCGTCGCGGCCCAAGAGGTGTTCGTCCCTGCTTGCACGCCCGCCCGAAGGCATTGACGACTATTCGACAGTGACGCGGCTCGTTCTGCAATATCGTCAGCCCACCCCCCTTTCCCGTGACAGATTGCGCATGGCGTGGACTGTGGCCGCGGTATCAAGTGCACTATTGGCACAAGTTTCCTGCAGCGAAAGGGAAAATTCTTGGTCAAAAATTGACCCCGTGCTACCCGTCGGGGAACGCAGCAGCCAGTCAGGTCGTGGCGGATCTGCGCCCGAGGAGGCAGAGGCATCACCACGACGTCGATCGCTGTGTCGTCGGGAACCGTCGTGGGTGGACACACACTGTCGGTGCGATGTTCTGCCCCATCTCGTCGACAAGCGCGCCGGCGCCGGCGTCGGGCGCAGCAGCCGCGACGAAAAGCCCAGTGGGTGCGGTGAGGTCAAGCTCGGTGCCAGGGAGCGGCTGCATCGTCCGTTTGTCGACTTTCCCCTTCGGGACACATCTGCGGTGCATCTGTGGAGCCGCAGGCCAAGCCCACTGTCACCCAAGCGATGGCATACCTGAATCTTGAGCCAGCTCTGGTCGCAGGCGGGCTGCAAGACGGCTCACGAGGTGTGCCGCTGTCGCGACCTCAAGAGCTTTAGGGAGGTTTACCAGCCGCCGAAGCCGACAGAACGCCTGTTCACCCCCCACACACAAGAATAGGCTCCTGCTATGTTGGCGACCGGCAGTCGGTCGAAACGTCAGTGAGAAACACGGCTCACGAGCGGCCGAAGGAGCACCGGCTCAGTGGCGGGAGGATTCGAAAGGCAGCGATAAGCCGACCCAAGTAAGCAGTCCCGAGGCTACGGATCGCCCCCAACGTCTGCGAGGCGTCTTCTGGAAGGTGGTACTGCTTGGCCACGGCGCCAAGTCCACCGTCCGGACGAGCTGAGCCGGCTGAGGGGTCAATTACTATGTAGTATGATGTACGCAGTAATTACGCCTTGCCCTTGGACTTCGCCAATCACCGGCATCAGTTCTGGTGACTGGCTGTGCCATAGTAGCAACGATGGAGAAGAGTAACCGCGAGCCCCACGCGGTGTTTATGAGTGCCTCGCTTTAGGCTCCATCTCGCATCCATGTGTGGAGGACGTCTGGTGCGACGTCGATGCAACGCGGGGAGAAGTGAAGTCATCGAGTCCGAATGGCGACGGTGATTCGCTAGAGTACGCGAAATGAAATTTGGAGGAAGGGCAGAGGAGAGGACGCCGCCTCGCCATCGCTTCCTAATCAGTTGGCGACTTGCTCGAATCAGCACCTTGGCTGTCCAATGGGAAAACTGTATGCAAGGCACCAAGATCACACCGTCTACCTCACCGATCACGTCGACGGACTGCGCACCGCGAAGAGACACGATTCGGTCCCCGAGTGGGGCCGATCCCGCGTTCTTCCTTAGACAGTGGCACCGGCCCAAGGTGCAGCGGGCTGCCGGTGAGAGGGGTGTCTCGAATGCCATGTACTGTACGTCCTGCACGTCCTGTACGTCCTGGTACTATGTCCCACGGCCGAGGGCTGACACTGGATGCAACCCAGCACGCCCACGCCCAGGAAGCGGCACGTCTCTGACAGGCTCTGCAGAGGCAAGACTACGTCGGCCCTGTGAGATGTACTGTCTCGGACCCAGACATCATCGCCATCGCGGCCGAAAGGTGGAGTGAGGCAAGAGCATGCGAGGAGACGTCCATCAAGCATCCCGTCCTCTCACCACCACCTGCGATGGTACGCTGCCCCCTGTGGATCGTTCGAGTGGCGCCCACCTGCATGCACGGAGTACGGGGAGCCACAGCGCAACCCAAGCGGCCCCTGTCGCTGACTGAGTCCAGGTGTGCTCCGCGTTCCCAGCCGTGTCCAGACCTCGTGTGCTCGACTCAGATGTCGTGCATACACCTCCTCAGCGTCGTCCACCTCCCGCACGCTGCAAGAGGTTGACACAGGTCGTGCAATCCAAAACCGGAATCGTGTAAGCGCCGGCTGTGTGACAGACCCGCGGAGGGGTCCCCGGCATCACAGCTCTTCCCCTGTGCCGAGATTTGCCATAGGCCAGAGGGCGGGAGAGATCTGAGGCGGCCTAGACGGAGAGAGCTAGCTCGCTACCACGCTACGGCTGGGCGATGCGGACTCGTCAGCCACCTCCCCTGGGCATTGACCACCGGGAACAGCAGCAAGGTTTGACGGATCTGAGTAAGGAACTACTAAGGCCAAAGCGAAAAGCAGCACAGGCATCAACAATTTCTGGTTGCCGGGTCCGGGACGCCATTATGCGCACGCGACACTTCACGCGGCTCTCAGCCCCAGCCCTATTGATAGTGTGCCGAGATGAAGGGGGGTGGCCAGGGTTGACATGCACTCTGGTCCTAGTATGCAGATAGTGTAGAGAGAGAGAGAGAGCGGCCAGATCGCGCCGGAAAGGCCCGCGAGAGGAAGCTGGAAGGTTTACGGCTAGAACTGGGTCCGGCGCGGGTGAGATGACAACATGAGCGGCGGAAAAGGGGGGGAGGCGAGGGTGGCCAGTGAAAAAGCAAAGATGACGTTCTTGGACGTGAGAGGTCGACAGGCTGGTGAGATCCGAACGGGTGGTGCTGCAAGGCGGAAGCGATCCCACGAGCTGTCTAATTTCTGATCAGGAGTACCTGACCGGGTACAAAGTCGAGGCGCGATTCGCTAACTGGACCATGCGGTTGGGCCGGGCAGGGCAAGGCTATGAGGCTGAACCTGGCCGGCTCCCCTGATACGTGAGCTCGGCATATTGATGACGCGCAAGTCAGAGGAGAGATGCGCTGCCTGAGCCCGGATCTGACCATGGCGGCCCCGAGTCCAGCGGGCCTGCGGTGGCCCATTGGTGGCTGGCGTTGTGCAGGCAGAGCGACGGGTCGGCGCACGGCAGCGTCTGTGTCCTTAACTGACGTATTATACTTATGCAGCTGTGGCCGCAGTGCTATGTACGGTGTCGTGCTCGAGTCAGTGCGGTGGGCGCTCTCCCACGTGGCGACTCGGATGCTCGCATGGGCCACGACCAGAATGACGAATTTGGACCCCGAGTATCCGTATTGAGATGCAATTCTCAGCCTGGATGGGTCGGTCTACTCTTATGGCCAGGCAGAGGGAGAGAGCCTATTGCATCGCGCGCGGACTGGGCGCCTGGAGGTCTTGGAGGCCTTGGCCGTGTGTGTACCAGTAGAAGCGCTGGGGGCCGATGGCCGTCGAGAAGCCGTCCTCGGGGACGCCCGTAGTGTGATTAGATGCCAGCGTTGTTCTGGGGCCGCAGGGCCCGGCGCTGCGACTTGTCCACATCGGGCGACAGCTCCTGGCAGAGGTGTTCGCGAAAGACAACCTCGATGGGGAAGCCGTTGGGCGATTAAGGTTTGCGGCGACGGGGCGACGTATAATCTGCGGAACCGAGGTGCCGGGGGGGGACTTCGACTCTGGTGATGCGCCGAACACGCCAGGCAGCTAAGCCTGGGCGATTCTTATTACCCGGCGTGCCGGTGCTCAACTTTGTGTCGTATGTTGGGATCTTCATTGAGCGACAGGATCGCCTTGCCCTTCGAGCTACCTGCCGAGCAGACGGCCGCAACCGCCAAGAGTCTCTCCATGTGATAGCCTGCTTAGCCTGCCTGGCGTGCCTGGGCAACGACGTGCAGCATGGGTCATGACATTGTCGCGTAGGGTAAACTCTGGGGGACGCCGCGTCTTGGTGCTCTTCGTTACAGACTCCAGGGCGGCGCAGATATTGGGCCCACCGGTGCTTAAGTACAGGACAGGACATCTGATGGCGTTCGGCCCTTTCCAGTTGGAACGACCGAAGAGGAAGCAATCGCGAGAGCGGCCCCCAGAGCATCGGATCAGACCCTACAGCAGCGGCAGTTCGTGGAAGGATTTACGCATCTCGGTCAATTGCACCGGCAGCCAGGTACTTTCGGACGGCCGGGAGATACTTGTGACCCGCGCGGCTGATGCTGAGGGTGACGATACCTCCTAGCCGTACGACGAGTAACGAGCCCTCGCCCCCCTCCGTTGCATGACCTCGGTCGGAGGTTGTCCTCACCTGAGAGGCACAGCGACTGGCGGCGACTGGGACCAGGGCCGCTCTCGCCGTGCGCCCTCGTGAGTCGACCTGTCCTGGTGGGCTAAGCAGCGCGAGGCGTGCGTGCTGATCCTGACCCGTCCTGGCAGGATTCGCATTGATGTACCCCACAGAAGCTTTTGTTATACCAAAGTAGTACCGCAGCAAGCAATCCTCTGCCCGTCTGCAGGCCGATCCTGCTGGGCCTCCCCTCTGCCCTCTGGCGACACCGAAGCCGCCGTTGTGTGTGCTCACCTCTGCCCACCTCTGCCCTCGGTCCATCCCGCGCCGCAGCGACGCCCAGGTAGGTGGTCAGAACAGGCTGCTGCTAATCTCTTTCGCGACGGCCTCGACTCGGGCCCCAGCAGCGCAGCGCAGCATTGTCGCCCGTGCCCGCCTCCCCAACATCTCCGAGGGCCGCACTGGACCCACGGAGAAAAAAAGGTAATCTCTACCCGCAAGGGCTCCGGGCAACGGTCATTCGTCGTCCTGGCCGTCCCCACCGGTGGCCGAGCGGATCAGTGCTAAAAACACGAACCAAGAGGCAATCCCATCAATGGGTAAGGCCAGAGTGCGGAGCCCGTCCTGTTGGGGGGGCCCTGACGCCTGGCCCTCGGCTCATATGCAAAAACCTGCCCTCCTCACCGGGTTGGACAGGCCCCGGTGACAGGGGCTGGGGGATGAGGGGCCTCCTAGAAGTGGGTGTGTACTGATGGTGGTGGTGCAGTGGTTGCAGAGAGAGGGACGAGACCCCAGCCCCTGTCAACCCACCCGGGTGCCCCCCCCCCAGGGCCGCCCACCCAGGGCCTCCCAGGGCCTCCCACCCGGCTGCACCCACCTGCACTGGCAGCCCACAGGACTCCCACGGGGGTCCACTCTGGGAAACGCAGCAGCGGCCTGTGGGCGCGCACAGGCAGCCCCATGTCCCATGTCCGACCCCTGGCTGCACTCCCGTGGGTAGGTACCACAGTACTGTACCTGACCTGCTGGAGCCTGCAGCGCCTGCGAGCTGCGCTGCGGGCTGCTCTGGGGCAAAGGTTCGCCATCCTGGTCTGTAATCGGGCCTTGCCCATGCCCATCCATGCCCACGCCCACGCCCCATGCTCCCATGCCCATGACCATCTCACCTCACGCTCGCGCAGTACTTACATACATGCTGCTGCCCTACCCACCCCTTTCCTCCGCCTCCTCGCTCCTACGGTCGAGTTCATGATTCTTTTTTCCCGATCCGTACATTCTGGCTCATGGCCCTTCTCGGCGTGCTCCTTGTTTGATATCTGCTTCAAAACTCCAGAGAGTTAGTTCTACGGTACTATACGTGCACAGCCCTCACGCAGCCATGCCCTCCTTATAATCGCTGACCGAACCCTTGCACTGGTCTTTCTTACGGTTGCCGACTCCCGAATTGTCGAGAATTAGTACATCCGTGGCTCCTCTTCCATCGGTCTCTTTTGTCTCCGTCGTCGACGCGGCTCGCCTCTGCTCTCGAGGGCTCAAAAAGACTGGGGCCGTCCGTCCACTATGTGAAGACGCCATCCCCGGTGACTAGGCTCTTGTTACCACTTCTTCTAGGCCACTACAGACGCGAACCATCGCAACACGGGTCCGAGGCACGGACTACTACTTATTATTATTACCACGGCGGCGGCGGCCTCTTCAGCAGGTTTCCTCTCATACCCACTCATCCTATCGTCTAAAGTTTACGGCTCCGGTTTTGGGCGTCTTGTGGGGATCAAGCCAAACACAGCCTCTGCCGCACCAGCGCACTGGCCGCCTGTGGGAGGACTCCGGACGACTTTTTTTATTTTATATGAGCCTCCAGCACCCGGCGCCCTTTACCGACCTCCTAACCTCAGTCCGGCTGTGAACCCGACCAGACGCGGTCACAATGACGTCCTGCCCAGCTCCGTTTCTCGACGCCTCGCAGTTTAGCGATGGCGGATGTAAGCGAACCTAGATGTACCGGCCATGAGCTTTCATAGAGCTGACTCCCTCTACAGATACCGCCGGCCGCTTGTGCCAGGCCCTCGGCGAAACCACTTGCTGCTTGCCATGTCCCATGACCGATTGGACGTACTCGGACGCCTTCATCCGCGTGGGCATTGCGGCACAATGGGTCTCGGTGTGCAGCATGGCCTGCTGCGTATTTCTCTTGTTGTCCTGGGCGGCCCTCCCTATCGATAAGACACACAGGCACTACCTGAGCATCTGCCTGGTGCTCGCCGTCTGCTTTATGAACTTGGGCTTCGTCATCCCCCTGGCAGGACAGCCGGACCAGTGCTTCGACCAGATCACGCCGAACGACATGCAGACGAATTCTGTGTGCGCCGCATCCGGGACGTTCCTCATCATCGGAGGCTGGGCTGGCGTGTTATGGGTGTTCCTGCGGTCGCTCTCCCTGCACCTGCAGATCTGCTGGCAGGTGGTCGTGGGCAGGAATTTCATGTGGTTCTCTCAGGCGACCGGGTGGGGCATCCCGGCCATCGGCATCGTGTTGGCTCTGACGCTGAGCGGTGTCTCGTTCCGGTTCGGCACGACCTGCCACATCAACCACCACAACAGTCTCGCGGACCTGTGGATCCCCCTCTTGGTCTTTGCGGGCCTCACCATCATCATCCAGTTTGCGACGTTCGGCTACTGCATCAAGGTGTACCTGGCGTCCCTGGCCGACAACAATGCCACGACCGAGAACTCGGGCCTGCCCTCTTACACCAACAGCATCCGCACCATGACCCCCCGGCAGGCCTACCGCCGTGTGCGCCGCGTAATCCAGCTCCAGTGGCGCGGCATCGCCATCGTGCTGATCATCATCGCCGACGTCATCTTCTTCGCCATCGTCTTTGTGTTCCAGGACAACACCGAGGAGACCATCAAGAACGACCCGACGGTAGCAGATCCCTGGATCGAATGTCTCGTGTTGAACTCGGGCGACAAGAATGCCTGCCTGACAGAAGCCGACGCGTTCGTGGTCAACATAGCGACCATTGGGGCCGTTCTGATCCTCCTGGCGGTATGTACTCCCCCCTGACCACCCAACTCCCCTGACCCCGATACCGGGCTGCGGGATCCTGACTAGTAGACACAGATGAACGGCTTCTGGCTCGTCCTCCTTCTCGGGCGCTGGTCCATGGTGACGGGGTGGATCGAACTGATAATCCGACGGCCGGTGGGCGGCAAGCGTGAGTTCGTATCGGTCGACGCGCTCGGCGGGCCATACGACCTCAAGATGAACACAGATCCACGTTCGTACGAGATGCTCTCACGGGACAAGGACGCCATGTTGACACCGGAGTTGACAGTGCGCGAGGCCCCCATCTACCCACCACTCCGGAGCTACCTGGCCTCGACGGATGCGGCGTCCCCCGGCGGCGCCGACGACCTGACACCAACATCAGCACCGGCAGGCGGCCGCCGCACCCCCGACTACTTTGGCCAGGCCGCGAGGTACCAGGCGCCCACGAGGTCCTTCTCCAGCCCGAGGCCGCCGACACGAGAGGGCCAGGCGTCGCAGGCCAGCTGGGACCAGGGACACGCAGCACATCCGAACCCGGCGAGGCCGTACTCGCCCCCGACGAGCTACCACTACAGCCAGAACAGCTACGGCCAGGGCGACAACATAAACCCGCTCCAGATGAACAGGATATGAGACCAGGCGAAACGATCGGGCGACGAAAAAGAAGCTGGAGGACGACAGCGGCCCGCGTGCCGCATGGCGCGCTGTGCGAGGTCGTCCACAGGGCCCCACCACGAGTGGGCTCTTGTTCCGAGATGCAAGGACGTCTGACACACGCCCGAGGCCGAATGGCTCCAGTCCATACCTATACTTATCCCCTCCACCTAGCGCGGCGTTAATTGAGTGGTTTGTGCACCTGATTTTTATATCTCCGGAGGCCGGTCAACGGCCTACACGCCGAATCCAAGCGGGTTGGAAGGGGTTCTCAGTCGTTACTGCACTCGACGGATTGGCACACGAGGAGTCGCAGGGACGAGCGACTCGGGCCCACGACGGCGCCCTAATGCTCGGCGAGGAGAAGCGTGCGAGGCGCGATGGGGACCGGTCAGCAGACGCAGGTTCGGCGCCGGGGGGGGGCGAAAAAGCGGAGAGCCAACGTGCTTATCTGCATATGCAGTGGAATGACCGGGTGGGGACCCGCAGAGACTCGTGGAATCTTCTGACGGGCGGACGTCGTCGCGAAAGGCAGACGAGGGAACGATGATCCCCGAGGTTCCGGGCGTTGATGCGAAGTGTCTGTCGGTCGGTCGGGCGCCCCGGATCGCACCTCGGACGGGACCACGAGGCACGCGACCTCGTCCCGCGCGAGGGGTGGCGCGCTAGGGACTGGCTTGACTTTTGACCGAAGACACCCTTTGAATGTGATCAGGATACCCAGTAATGAATGGCGTCTGTATATATCTTCCTCACCAGGTTGAGTACATACATTTTCTCATGTGTGAAAAAAAAATATTTTGTTTTTACTGGGGCCCTGAGTATGGCCGAGAGCGAATGCGAAGTTTACCAACCAGAAACAGAGAGGTCCCTCCGATGAGATGACGCGCAGTGAAGAACCAACGTTCTGGTGGGCTGACCTGTGTGTGGCGGCATGGTGCTGAAGCTGTAGCCTACCTGCATGAATTGACTCACCGTGTGGGCGCCCAGGATCGTAGTCATCCTTATTCTTTTATTTTTCTGCCTGTTTTTCATTATTATTTTTATTTTCTCTGTCCCTCTTCCGACGACTTTACGTCACCCGCCAGCGGTTGCGTGCACTATCTGGGGGGGGCACCCCTGCTCGGCATTCGCCAGACGGTGCAAGACCATTGGCCAGCGCGCAGGGGCCTAGCGGCCTACCAGCCTACTTACAGGGCTCACAGGGCTCACAGGGGGGGCCAGCTTGAGCCTCCGCAGTGGGCAGACGTCTAGTTGGCCTGGGTTGGGCTGAAGTCTAAACTCCGCGTCGTCCAGCCTCAGGTCCGTCTCATCGCATCACGAGCTGGCGCCCCTCCCGGGCCTCCGTCCTTGTCGTCCCCTCGTCCCCCTGGTATACAGCTCCGAGGCTTCCGCCCGCGCCCTCGATAAAGAGGCCTGCTCTTCTCCTCCGTCTCCTGCTGCTGCGGCTGGTCCTGCTGGCTCCCCCCATCCTTCCCGTTGTCAGATCTCTCTCCGCGCGCATCTGGCGAGGGGCGGCGAACCGTGTGATTGATCCCTCCATCACTCCCCCCGTGACCTGCGACCAGTCAGTCTCAGCTTTGCTCTGGGATCGCCAAGACACCGTGCTTCCGCCGCATCCGTGCGACTGCGCGCACCGCTGAGTCACCGGCGCCTCCTGATTACCTACGTACTCTTACCTGCCTACTTACCAACTTACAAATGCGAGGGGGGCCGCGAGAGGAGGCACTATAGAAGAAGAAGACAGCCCGTCGGCGCCGCAGAACACCGCACTCGCCGGGGGCCCGGACTATGGCAGCTGGAGGCACAAGCCAGCCCCTGAACAGAGCGCAGCTGCGATAAATCCACCTACCCGCCCTACGTCAGACCCGCCGGCCCGCCGCGCTCTTCGCGCTCTTCGTCGAAAGCTCGCTCCCGATGACGACCCAGAAGGGCCTCGGTCTCGACCCCCACCGCCCCCTCTCCTCCTCCTCCTCCTCCTCCTCCTCCCGCCGCCGGCGGACCATGTTCCTCTACCTCGCGATCCTCGCCGTCTGCGGCCTCGTCAGCTACCTCTGGCGGTCCGAGGCCGCCCTCAGCGAGCCCTGGGTGCCGGACGCCGGCGCCCGCCTCTTCGCGCAGCGCCCGCTGCCCCCGCCGCCCGCCGACTCCTCCATCGACACGTACGCCCTCCCCCTGCGGACGCGCGGCCGCGACGTCGTCGACGCCACCGGCCGCCGCTTCAAGCTCGCCAGCGTCAACTGGTACGGCGCCTCCGACGAGCTCTTCATCCCCGGCGGGCTCGACGTGCAGCACCGCCGCACCATCGCCCAGACCATCCGCCGGCTGGGCTTCAACAGCGTGCGCCTCCCCTACGCCGACGAGCTGGTCATCCGGAACCCCCACATCCTGCCGCACCTGCTGGCCGCCAACCCGGACCTGATGGGCCTGCGCGCCCTCGACGTGCTCGAGGCCTGCGTGCAGGCCCTGGCCGACGAGGGCCTCGCCGTCATCATCAACAACCACATCACCCACGCCACCTGGTGCTGCGGCGCCGACCCGTGCGACGCCGGCTGGGCCAACGACCACCTCGGCCCCCTGTGCCGCGTCACCCAGACCGAGGAGGAGTGGATCCAGCACTGGGAGGCCGTCATGGCCCGCTTCGTCGACAACCCGCGCGTCATCGGCGCCGACCTGCGCAACGAAGTCCGCGGCGTCTGGGGCACCATGACCTGGGACCGCTGGGCCACAGCCGCCGAGGCCGCCGGCAACCGCCTGCTCGCCCTGAACCCGGACTGGCTCATCGTCGTCGGCGGCACCGAGAGCGGCAACGACCTGAGCGGCGCCCGCGACCGGCCCGTCGTCCTCGACGTCCCCGGCCGCCTCGTCTACTCGGCCCACGTGTACGCCTGGTCCGGCTGGGGCTCGCGCGAGGGCCGCTTCGCCAAGCGCGCCTACCCGAGCTTCGTGCGCGCCATGCGCGAGAACTGGGCCTACCTCGTCGAGGGCGACGTCGCGCCCGTCTGGATCGGCGAGTTCGGCGCCCCCCGCCACCCGGGCGCCGGCGACGCCAACTACTGGGGTAACCTGATGCGCTTCCTCAAGGCCGTCGACGCCGACTTTGGCTACTGGGCCATCAACCCGCGGAAGCCCAAGGACAACGCGCGCGAGGGCTACTCGCTCGTGGAGGACGACTGGGTCACGGCCGTGCTGGACTACAGGATGAAGGACATGAGCGAGCTCATGCGGGCCTAGTGCGCCCGGGAGCCGCCCGGGGCGCGGCAAGGCTGGGGGCGAGGCCGCAGGTGGCAGGGCAACATGGTGCCGGCCCCCTGCGGTACGATCATTCTCTGGGAAAAAGGGGGGCATCGAGGCCCTGGGCGAGACGGGGCTGTTGGGAAGCTCTGTGTCTGCTGTGACACCACCTCTGCATCTGCAGTCGCGAGCCAATTGCTGGCTTCGCTGCTAACGACATCGACGTTTGCTGGGACGGGATCGTTCTGGGCTTCGCACTGGCGTTCGGCGCTCTTTCGTCTGCTCCGGGGAGAGCATCTCATCTTTATCACGAGAGTCCCTACGAGGGGAGAGAGAATCTTTTTTTTTTTTTTTTAACTCCTTTTTCATAGAGAAGAGTGGAAATACCCCTGCGGTGTAGGTAGCCGTTCAATCTGGAAATGTGCGAAACATGTCCTCCTCTGGTCTGCGCCGGGGCGTACGTCCTCCAGTACACAGTAGCATGTTTGCGTGTGTCTCTCTCTCTGATCTGTACTACACTACTGAGCATGAGCCTGATGAGAGAAGAGAGGAGAGATGAAAATCTCGTGTCAGAGATGCTGGCATCCGAAGCGTACCTGGTCGGCATACAGCCTGGCCTGAAGTCTGTGTTACGGGCCTCTGTGATGCGAGGATTATATCGAATCCGCGGGCCTGGAGCGGAACAGATGCTCTGGACAGCGGTCCCCTGCTAACGTGGCCCCTATACTTAACCCGCATAGGCCAAGGCCAGGGATCGAGCCACTACATAGTAAGGTCGAGCGGGGCCTGCCCCCCCTCGAAAGGTCGCCGCCGCCTCGCCCCCCCAGCGGCAACAGCCTCGCGTCGCTCACCTCACTTCAAATCACTTCACAACTGCCCTGCGGCCACCCGCCTCCTAAGTAGTCCCCATTATGAGGGCCTGTCCTCAGTACCCAGTGAAGTGCATCTAGTCTCACACGTCTCCTCGATAACGGGAAGTGCAAACGGGAAGGCCCGGCTCACATCATGAGGCGAGTCCGCGGCTCAGGGCTCTGCGCACATCTCATCATCGCTAACCATCCTGTCCATCGCCACAGCGACCGCATGACCTCCAGGCTCACCTGCAAGACGGCTTCATCACCCGCGCAGGCCATCATCCAGAGCAGTTGAGGTCTGCTATGCTGCCGCACCCCTCCCGCCGGAGTGGACCAAAGCTCCTCTCCTTCTGCTTTCCAACAGTACTGCCCTGAGCAAGACGCCCGCCTCTCACCCGCAGCCCCAGTGAGGGAGGGGGCAAGATGGAGGAACAAGACGGGTCGGACATGCCCAAGACCAGGGGTCGGGGCTACAGCTGCTTGTACTCGATACAGTACCTCGGGGCGCAGCGTGACCGTTTCCCTTCACATAAGCGCACGATCCGCGAGCACCTGGTCCAGGGCCCGGACATCGAGGATTACCCAGAGGACTTCACCGGCCAGTGGTAAGTCTCACCCCGGCGAGATTCTTCTTGGAGGCCATCTGAGGTGCTCGTCGCATCGAGGCCCGAGGACGTGGTATTGACATCCCACCAGGGAGGACTTCCCCCGCGTCGCCAGGCTCCGGATGAACATCACGGCCCTGTCCCAGCACTACAACCTCTACTTCGTCGCGTACAGGGGCTACATACATGTCTACAGGCCCAATCGCCACCCTAAGAAGCTCCTGGGCGCGCCCCTGGCCATCCTCGACCCGGAGCTGTCCAAGACCCCCATGGCCGATTTCACGCACCCCAACATCACATGGCGCTCCCGCCACGAGATCAACTCTATGCTCATCGGCGACCTCGGCGACAAGGAGATCCTACTAGTGGCCCGGGACAACGGCGACGTGACGGCGTGGTACACGGACGTTATCGCCGAGGCCGCGCTGTTGGCGGGCGAGGACGAGCAGCCCGACCCCGCCGAGAGGCTGCCGTCGCCGAGGCACTTCTTCACGGACAACGTCGGCGAGTCGGCGTGGGGCCTCGCGATCCACACCCAGTCCCGCCTGATCGCCGTCTCTGCCAACAGCAAGGAGGTCACCGTCTTCGCGTTCGCGCTGGACGGCGCAGAGGCCGACGCGCAATTCGAAACCATGACACCCGTGGCAAACAGCCTGCCCGAGTGCACCATCAGGATCCGGGCCGACGTCCCGCTGGCCTCTGCGCAGCGCGAGGTCTTCATGGACTGGCACGGCAAGGGCCCGCTGGACCCGAACGCCAAGCAGTGCGTTCCCAGCGAGCCCAGCGACTTCTCCCCGCTCGAGGCGCGGTTCTGGACGCGGCGGCGGACCTGGCGGATCGTCATCCCCGTCGGCGTCGAGGCGTCTAACCTTCCGTGCGTGGCGTTCTGCGACGACACCAGGGGCAACGCAAACCGTGTCGCGGCCATCGACATCAACGGGTCTCTGTTCGTTGCGGACATCTGGACCCTCGGGAGCAGGTCTTTCCGGGTCCCTCTGCACAACGTGCAGACGCCGGACGGGATCGCCTTTGGCCAGAACAGGCGGCCGGAGGTCCAGGGCTGGAACGTTCTGCCCATCACCGATTCGCAGCTCCTCCCGACAAAGTCTCTCCGTTCAGCTATCGGGTTGGCGCGGAGGAAGGCCGTCTACCGGGGAAAGACGAACCGCGGCGCATGGCTGGATACGTCCAGATGCATGCCAGAGGTCGTGCATGACGCGGCACGCGAGATCCACAAGTCACGCATCGCGACATACGTTGCCCATGACGTTAGCTCGGAGAAGGACGGTCTGAGGAGGGTTGGCCAGCGGCGGACGGACCCCAAGTTTCTGCACATGTCGGACAAGGTCGCAAACCCGGTCTTCAGCGACAGAGAGGGCGAGCTCCTGGCCATGACAATGGTGCCCGTCTCTGGCGATCACTACACCGAGTTCCCCAACGCGAAGGCCCTCACCGATTTCGCCGGCCTGGGCGGCTCCTGTGGGCGCCTGGGCTACCTCCCGCGCTCGCTGACGTTGGCCGAGTTCCGCGACGAGAGGGGCCACGAGGCCGAGGCCGAGCACTTCCTGCGGGGTGTGAGCTTCCTACGCGCGAACGTGGAGGACGTCGAGATGCTGAGCCTGACCGAGCCCCAGGACGGCTGCGGCATCGTCTGCCACCACGTGCTGACCGACATCAACTTGCACGAGGAGGAGCGCCCGTGGGACATGCAGTTCGCCAGGCGCTGCTGCATGCGCCTGACCATCCCGGAGCTCCACCTCGTCGTCATGGGCTCGATGTGCGGGCGCGTCGCGCTGCTCACGCTCACGAAGCCAGAGCTGTCCGAGCCCCCGCCGGCGAACCCGGAACAGATCCCGCGCCGCGCGTTCCGCGTGGATGCCGTGCTACCGTTCCGGCGCGAAGAGGAGCGCCGCCGCCGGCCTTACGTCTGCCTCCTGGGCGTCGCGGTGTCGCCCATCCCCGAGACCGCCGCCTCTGGGCCGGAGCTTAGAGCGGGACGGCAGAGCGCCCATGGGGGCCGGCGCGCCGCCGCGGCGGTGCCGGAGGTGGCCCCCGACCCGCCGCGGCGGTGGCGCCTGCTCCTGTACTACATGAACCACGACATACTGCAGTACGAGATCACCAGGCGCCAGGACGAGGCGGAGCCGACGGCGGAGTCGGCGACGGGGTGGGAGAAGAGGGCCTGGCGGAGGGAGCTGGGCGTCTCGCGCGGACGTGGCCGTGGCCGCGGCCGCGAGGAGGAGAAGAGGGAGAAGCACGGGTTTCGGTACTCGGACAGCGAGCAGGAGCCGGACTCGGACCTCGAGGTGGAGTTCGGGGAGTACTATGATCTTGAGAGCGAGTGGTCCGAATATTTCGACGTGGATGAGAGCGACGAGGAGGAGAAGGAGGCGGGAGAGAATAGCGCCGGCCCAGCCTGACTAGACGGCGATTTGGTGGGCAACAGACAGGACCTTGGTCATCGCGACCAATATACAAGTTTCCCCAACCCTGCGCGCCGGAGGTGAAGGGGCCCTCTGCCTTTTTCTCCGGCTGTCGGCATGTGAAGCTGTCTCCGTCCGTGCCTGAGCCATCTTAGAGGGCAGCCTGGGAGAGGATCGAGGCCCTCAGGTCTCTTGTTGCCGTGGCCGCCTCTTGCGCCGTACGCAGCTTCCAGCGCACCCGCTGCAGTAGTGGAAGTCGACGCTCATCGGACGAGTGAGAGTGGTGGGCCTCCGGCTGCTTCTCCACTGACGAGCGGCGCTGTAGGATCACACCTGCGTAGGTTATACCTACCCGCCGTAGCTTGGTGGGCGAAGCAGACTGAAGTAGGGCGCAGTGAGATCGGCGTGTGACCGGCTCCTCCAACCCTCAGTCCACAGCACCAGCTGAGGGCGTTTCGAGTCCACTCTATGTCTCCCTCGCTCGATCATAACGTTCCATTTGCTCGGTTTTGATCCGCTCTCTCGACGGCACGGATCCCAAACTTTATCTCGGTATCAATTCGGAGGGAGCACCACCCGGCACACCTCCACGCAGCGCCTGTGGTCACTATGGAGCTGCTGAATCATGAATAGCGCGTACGCCAGGACTGTTATGAACTCGAGAAGGGTAACACTGACTGCGAGCCGTCTGCTGAACATCTACCTACCCCCCAGGCGTAGCCTCGTGGTCAGCACACCACGAAGGACCTCGTCATCCTATCTCCTCGTCTTTCACACGAGGGCACGATCGATCTGCTCACGACAGCACACAGACGCCTGTTTCTTCCAGGACGGGAACAGCCGCGACTCCTTCGTCTATGTCTCATGACTCACAACAGTAGACATTGCGTTTTTAAGTCCCTTGGATGACGGTTGACTGCTACAGACAGACCGTGGAAAACGTAAGAAAGTAGGCGCTCTTTTCCCTCCCCGCTCTGCCATGATGCGCCGAACCTTCTGCCGCTCTCTGGCATATCGGGCACACGTTGGTTGCGCCGTCCGCCATCGATGGCCTGTCGAAGTGTCGAACAGCTCTGGAGTACATGCTGCTGCTTCTGGATAAGTGAGCCTCGGATCTGGCTGGTGACGCAAAGGCCTCAGGCTACGGAAAGATAGACTGTTCCTTGCGTGATCTCGCGGAGAGGGTGATGAGTTCGTCGTTCTATTACCTCATGCTCGACCGCCGTAGGTGTCTCTGACCGGTTCAACCCTCCAGGAAAGGCAATGATATATCGTCTTGTTGGACTAATCTGAGGCAGAGGCATTGAGCTTTCTCTCCCTTCCTTCGTAATCTTCAACAACATCGTCTGTTCCGCACCAGCCAAGGCCAGGTCTGACTCACAAACATCACACTTCCTGATGGCTTGAATGTCCTCCACACACCCGTATCGCCCGTCGGACTCGCTGCATTCTCGTGCGAGGGATAGCGCAGCTAAAGAACTTGCGTTGGTGTCCTTTTCGACATGTGGTCGTGTAGCTCATACTTGAGGAGCAGCTACAGGTAGTTCAGGGCCAGCTACAGGGCGTATGGGCTGGCTATGCCGAGGATAGAATCTTTCTGGCTATCACCTTGAATGCAGGCATGTAATGTGGAGCAAACTGTCTGTCATGCTCAGCCCATGAGTATGGCAAGATCAAGCCGTTACAGTGATAATCATGACCTGTTCTGATTACAGTGTGAGGGTTTCTCCCCTAGACCCAACCGCGAGACCACTTGGTTCAATGCCCGAGCCGGACTCTGTACCAAATGGGCTTCGCTGGCCTCCTTGAGGCCATGCTGCTGTGGACGGAGGTATTGAGGCAGTCATGAGCGAATGTAGGAGCAAGACTCCATCTATTTTGAATGTGCTGGGGGACAGGAGATTACAACAAGCTGAGTGTACTCATTCCACTGAGACAGTCCATGGCCTTCCTGGAAGGCTGCACAAGGAGGCACTGCCACCGTGAATAGCTTGTCCATCTAGTATGTGGTCAATATCGGGCATAAACTTATGAGCCCTGAAGGATATCGGAGATTCCTCAGAGATGTGATTTAAATGCCAGCAGGAGCTTTATGTAGAGGTAGTGGGTACCACTATGAGGACCTGGGGAGTCATGACAATGCTTCAGCAATTATACCAGCAATCAGCTGCACATTCCTGTCATGGAAAAAGACTACCTCAGAAAAAATATCTTATCCAAAGCGGCGTAAGCTACATAAACAGGAGACCTCTACGATTCAGGATGCTAGTAGTTGGTGTGGTTGAATCCGTAGCTTGCGCTGATTCTCACGGGCCTGACTCGTTGTCTGCATGGTAACACCCCGAAATAACCATCTGGCATTTGAATTGGAGGGGACTCTGGTATAATCTGATACTCATTTCTAGATGTGGTGTTGTGATATCTGCTACTTTCAACGGCCCAGCTGGCCCCCAGGGAAAGGTACAGCTTGGAGGCCTTCTTGCTTGACCTTATGATGCTTATAGCATGGCAAATTTTATTGGCCAGTCATAAATCTGACCTCTCTTGCCCAACAATACCGTTGGCTACCCTAATTACCCATTGAAGCATGGGGAATCTGGAGCAGTCACCTTTCGACTGCTGCCTGCCAAACATTATGGTAGCTCTGACTTCCATTGCACGCGAGTAGTCAGCCACCCTCGTGTCCAATTATCTCACTCAACTCTCTTAGTAAGACCGAGAGCCATGGCCGAGAACTAAGGCAGCTATCAGTCTAGCATGCAGCACCCATTGAGAAAGGGAAGCTCATCTCGTCATGATGATGGAGTTCATCCCTCTCCTCTCAGCTGTCGGTACGACTGCTGCTTCAAGCCCAGCGGGGCTAGTCCCTTCTCAGCCTTGTCACTGCCCAGATGTTGTTTCGTGGTGCTAGTGCCGTCGCAGCCTTGCTTAGTCGTTAGCTCCAACTTCGAACGTCACCTTTGGGGCAAGGCTGGCCCTTAAAGGAAGGATCAAGGGCTCGGCATTAGAATCTGGGCAATCCAGGCCAGAGGCTACTGCCATACTGAATAGTCTGCACCAGAGGGGCTCCATCGAGAGGGAGCCACCAATGTCAGTATGGATTTTAGACACATTCCGGGATTTCGCCGAGCTGCTCAAGCTCGCATCGCAAGGCTCGGGGTCGAAATGTGCCGCAAGAACGGATCGAGATGCCAAATGAATGGGCCAATCATCACGATGTGCAGATCCGATTTCCTTTTGACCGGTATGATTGCCATACCCGAGATGCTGGGCGACTAACGCCTTAAGGTGATAGAGGCGAGGGCTGTCAGTCCAATATAGTGGTGTTACATGCCATCGGAATTGTGCCCTGGCTACCAACCGAGCTCAAAATCTGCGGCAGCCCCTGGGCGCGTACAAGTTCGCACTGTAATGCTGCTTTTGGCTTGCCGACCATCCTCAATGCCCAACCCCGTCCAGCCAAGCAGCATGTGGCTGGTTGGCGTAGGTCCGAGGACGGAGATTATTATTTGAGCACAACACGGTGGCAAGGATCTGTGTGATTCCGAGTAGGTCGTCGCGTCATCGGCTCCTGCAGTCGAGAGCCTGCTTCCTGTACCCTTCTTAGCCGTCAGTCGCGGGCGCCCGGCCGTTGATCGACGCTGAGCTCGCACGACCTCGTATTCCGCATGCTGTTCAGAAATCAATCCGCGATCGTCCGTGGCGTCAGTCTGTGTGCGCTCGGGAGTGGCCAAGACCTGCGCGAAGCCGTTGGCCTGCAGATCAGCGGAGGGCCGCAAGACCCTCCCTGCACGTAACACAGTATACGTCGTGATCCTCTAGACCTTTCCCGGTTTGGTCTCGCGACCGCAGCAAAGTGGAAGGTGCCGGAAAACCGTGTGGTTCGAGATGAGCCACGTCCTCGACGCAACAGATTGGTCTCGATGAGACGCAGCACGTGCGCGTCGGATGAGGGAGCAGCTTCTGAGGTCAGGCTGTGGTTGAGTAGAACAGAGATCCGGCAGCGGCCAGTGCTAGATATAGCTGGGAGCACGAGAGCTTTATTCGAATACGATCCTTCGCTGGATGGAGACACAGGAGCAGCCCTCGGCAGTCCCCTGCTCTTAGGCCATGGACGGAAGCTCTGGCCGTGGCGTACCGTAGCCTATACCATGCAGTGGCAGGTGGGTGCTGACGCGGCGGCCGGAGAGTCATCCCTCTGACAGCCTCTAGCGTGTGCTCCGTGAGCCTGACGACGACCGTTTCTATGAGGTCTTGTCACGCGGTCGAGACCCTACCTGCGAGATATCGCAGGCAAAGGTGGAGATCCACGTACCACAAGATTTGTACCAGACTTTGGGCAGGCCCAGAACTAGGAGCATGAAACAAGAGCGGTCCCTAGCTCCCGCGTGACAGGCTGGGAACGTGCTTGGCGCCAGCTCTGGATTGCAGCAACGGTCGTCCCTGTTCACCGCCACCGCGGAATGGCGCCAGAGCCTAAGCCGGCCCCGCTGCGGAACGAACCTTCTTTCGACTTCATGTCTTCTTGTCCGGTCGGCGGAGCACGGAGAGCCGCCCCCCGGGGCTGACGATACCTCGCCGCCGAGTAGAATATCTGTACACAGTGCCGGCCATCCTCACCGACACCTCATCCTCCGGTGTGTTGTGACTTTGCTGCCTGTGGGTCCGAGGAGTTGCTTCCGTCGCAATCTTGACCGGTGGCCGCGAGTGGTCCGCTTAAGTTGGCTTGTGGCCTATCGTCATGGCGCCCGATCATTATGGCGCTTCGGCAGGCGGCATGAGGCCGGCGCAGATCCTTGACCGGTCTTTGAATGTTCTTTTCTTCCAGCAGCCCTATCTCGCTTCTGTGCGGGCAAGTGCAGCAGCAATAGCTCGAGATCGACCCGACCGCAAGAAAGCCGCATTGCCAGACAGGTCAAGGTTGCACTCTCTCTAGAGGCACCCCGCTATTGAGCCGGTTGGCCGACATATAGTACAACTGAAGATCTGTAAATCATGCCTATGTGGATGTGAGTATATCCGGACAACGCGACATGTTTGGTAGCGTTGCAGGAGTATCGACTGCCACAGGGAGAGAGGAAAGGTTGCGCAACCACGGTTCTTCCGACAATGAAGCCCAAGATGCTCTTTCATTGGGGTCTTACAGAATTCCCGGTGGCGGGTTCTTTTGACCGGTCTCCTCAGGATTGGTGTGTGGGCAGCTATCTATGCAGCCAGAATTTCTTTTGACAGCCGCACCCATGAGCGTGGGCAGCGGTAGACGGACCATTTGAGGCGTGCATAGGCAATATTGTACACCGCCGGTGATAGGTGCCGTGACTCCCGCCTCCGCAATGTTCGATGGTTTGGGCCGGCTCTCGACGTGGTACTGTGACCATCAGCGTGCGCTCGATTGGGGATCATCGCCGTCGTCACGTTTCGAGGTATCGGTATCTGGTTGCTCGACCGGCGTCGTATTCGCCTGGTCACTCGTCAGCTGCAGCCCTTACCCGTCCTGCAGGTCTAATGCAGACGTACCTTCCGATGTCTCTGGGTGCTCCTCGCGTGATGATCCATTCTTTTCACAGACGAAATGGCTTCACGTCGGCGGTAGGAAGCTGCCGATGTGTTTTCCGAACAACGTGGCGTTGACGGCTCAAGTTAAGCCACGCTCGTTCCCCACTATAGTGGACAGTCGCTTGGCGAGCCCAGTATGTGCCACGAGAAGAGCCAAAACTCGAGATTCGTCTGTCGAATGAGACACAGTCTCGGGCTCCGGGTGCTGTGAGCGTAGATTGCTGTCGGTGGCCCAAAGAAGCTTGAGCTGCAGCATCATTGCGCTTTGTGTGGAAGCTCGCCAGCTGTCCGGTTATCGGTCGACGAGGAGGGCGTCTCGAAGCAGCTGGAGCTTGCAGATATGCGTTGTGCTATCCTCATTTGTTGACCAACCGGCCTGGCGCAGTATGTTGGGGGAGATGTCTCGTTATACGTCCTTCTCATTTCGTTATCGGCGTCGCCGTCTTCTGCACCATTCCGACATCATCAGCATGATTCTCTTCTTGGCAAATACTTCGAGCTTCAAGAGTACTACCTAGAAATTGATTTGTTGTCTTCCTGCTGCGGCTTGAGCGGTCTGTAGGCTGTCGAGCCTTTGGACCAAACAGTGCTCTGAAGTTGATCCGAGTCCTCTTGACGTAAGGCTAGGATCAAAAGACGAACTTCCCCGCCTCGTCTCAGGGCCGAGGTTCACTCAACGTGATATTTTGGAATTGTATCGTGATTGATGACCCCGACAATGAGTGCGAAGAGGAATCGGTTCGTTGGCTCGATTGGATTGGTATTCGTAGTCAAGGTCGACTAAAGCGATAAGGCATCGTCTGACATTCTCTCTGTCGGCTTCTTGTTCGTGAAGACGAGATTGAAGGGTTCATCCATCAGGTCCCTCTTATGCGGGTCAGAGACTGGGAATAAATCACTGAGAAGTTCTAATCTATGTGGCCAGAGCCTGGCGAAGGAAGGAGAAAGTCTATGTTCAGGTAGCACGGGCCACTGAGTAGCGATGGGTCAGCCCCTGGAAATGTCTGCGCAGCGCTACCAAACACAACTGTATCCTCTAGGCCGCCAAGGCAATGCCTTACTCAAGAGATCTCTATTTCAGAAGGCTCCAAAGGCTTAGTTTAAGACTACAGAGGTCTTCTCAAACAAACACACAAAGAACAATACTTCACGAGCAGAGAATCAGAAGTTACGAGGACAAGTAACGAGTTATCTAAAAGCATTCGAGCCAAGATTTTAAGTCGTGGTGAGAACGTACCAATACATAAGAAATATTAGGTTATGGTGTGTATCTGCACAGTCCGTGAGACGCCAATAACCATCTGGAAACCTTTTTTTTATTTTTCCTTCACAATTTCTTTTGCCCACCACGCCAACACAATGCAGTGTACATGACGCCTATCACAAGGCCAGGAGAAACATCAAGGGACTGCTGGGACAAGGTCAAGAATATAATTAAAGCTTCAAGCTGCTGGCCTAGAAGCACAGACAGATAGAGCAGACCAATAATTAACAAGTCTATCCTTAATTGGGATACTTGCGAAGAGGGAAGAACTGCGAAGGCATCGGATCAAAGTGAAAGACACGGTCGCCAACATCCCCGAAAGCATCCAGCCACTCCCGCTGCAGGGCAGGAATTTTAGAGCCAAAAGTAGAGCTGCTGAGGCGAAGGCGGACAAGGTGTCGGCGCTGGCCCACGCCGTCCGTAAAGCCATCCCGGCGGTGCAGGATGGTCTGGTTGGCAATGAAGTGAATATCACCTGGCTGGGTAGCAAACGAGAATTCGGTTGCGCGAGCGATGGCCTCAATCGCATCAAGGGCCTCTACCTGCTGCGCGCTCAAGGTAGGCAGGTGAGACTTGCGCGGGTGGATGGAGGATCCGAGGAGAGGAGCGCGGCCAAAGTTGAACAGGACCTTGCCATCCTGGTTGAATATGACAGGACGGCACTGGTAGCGAGGGAAGGCGAAAGGCCAGTTGCCAGCAGCGAGGGTGCGGACCAGGTCCGGTCGAGTAGCTGCAAGAACGTTGTAGATTGTGGCCGTCGAGGAGATCACGCACTTGCCACCGTCGGTAGCAATGTTGCGGGTCAGCCAAGCGATAGAGTCCCCGGTCTCCTCTGTGTGAAACGTCTGCAATAAAGTATTAGCGAGTTATTGAGCACGGCTGCTATACGTGTGGGGTCGGATTGGGCTGGAGACGCCTTACGATCGGATCAGTAGAGTGCCGATGGTGCGCTCCATTGGCCTTGTCGGCGATGATGTGGACTGGATAGACTTTGTGAGCGTGGTTCAATGCAATGCTACAACGATGAGGTCTCACCGAGGCAATTGCCTGTTCGGTCTTGACGCCCAATCTTGTCCCCAATATAGGCACCGATGCCCATGAAGATCATTGTCAGATCGCCAGCAGAGAAGTCCACAGTGTCAAGGCCTCGCAGGACAGCAAATCCGCGGCCATTGTGGACCTCCCTGCTCAGCTCGCGAAGAGCAATGCCCACGGTCGGAAGTGGGAAGTTCTTGTCCGTGATCTTGGTAGCATTGAGCCCCGACTCTGAGAAGATGGGCTAATTAGCATTGCTGCAACCAGACTTTCGAGAATGGCTGGTAGACAGAGGCGGCAAGCCAAGCTGAGACGGCGTGAAAGCCAGAGTGGTGCCAATAGTGGAGAAGAGGTCGGATCGAGGCCATGTCACGAGCGCATATAGACGAGTCACACATACCCTTGAAGCTGTTCAGGCCCTGCTTGATCTCGGAGACCTCAGCAGCACTGAGGTGGTAGATATACTCATTATTGTTGGAGAACTTATTGGCGGTCCAGGCTGAATCACCACGGATCATGGCCGGAAAGCCCTCGGGCAGAGCGCTGGCACTGATATCAATGCCCTTGGCCTTGGCACAAGGGGCCGGGACAACAGTCTGGGCTTCAACTGAAGACATGATGATGAAGGCCGGGCTGGGGAGGGTGGTGCGCAGGTCTGGTGCTGTGAAAAGCTGGCGGTGTGTTTCGGCCTAGAAGCACGAGGTATGCAGGAGGTAGTGCCAATATAGAGTCAGGAGGGGTTGGGACAGGATGGACGCCTTGGGCGTGAAGACGTCAAAAAAGTGTTGGTGCTTGCGTGGTGGCGGCGGGGGTGGTGGAGTGCGAGCTGAAGTGTGACGAAGGTGGGAGGAGGAGGAGAAGCTCGGGGGGAGAAGTCGGGGAGGAGGCTATTAAAAGGGCAACGAAATCAAAACAACATCAGTCTGTGGCAAGGCAAAGCACGGTGATGAGGCGACCTCGAGATTGGATTATGGGCAGGTCACCTGCTATTCGCTCAACATGGCGGCAAAGCAAGAAGCCTCTGGCAGACAAGGCGTGTGTTCTCCTCCTGGGAGCACGCTGCTTCTGGTCCGAGCCTGTGCTCGGGACAGCTACCCGCTCGTGACATGCAGCAGAGCGCGAGAGGTAACCTGGGCGAGGTCCCTCCTTGTCTATACCACCGGCTGGACCTGGCAGGTGGGAGGCAAAGTGGCCTGGATAAGAATCCTCGGTCTCGTCTAGACCAGAGTGATACTCTACCATTACACTGTGCTGCGGTCGCGGCCCTCCAAGGCCCTCTGCAGGCACGCGTGAACAATACGTACACCCGACCCGAGGTGGAGGTGGGAATGAGAACCATGAGCGAGGTACTGCAATGCTGCTGCGGCCAGATTCTGGACCAGACAGGACGCCACTAGCCAGCTGCAGCCGGGCATCGCACTGGGTCTGATCAGACAGGGTCGATTTCGTTCTGCAAAGCCCGGTCACACCTGACATATAATAGGAGATGATGTCTTGGCTGGGGTTGGAGGAAAGAGATGGGTCTTTGCTGATACTCTGCAGCAAGCCTTGGTGCCATCCAGGCGCCCACGACGCACAAGCAAGTCCCTTCTCCAGCACGGCAGGACCTGTTCCGGACGAATCAAAGGCCGCGCCACCTCGAGGGCTTCATCAGAGGGGGGAGGGAGAGTGGGGGGAGAGGGAGAGAGTGACAGAGACAGAGAGAGAGAGAGAGAGAGAGAGAGAGAGGCTGCTCTGGAGAGAGGAAAGCCGAAGCCTGCGCTTTGAGGCCGTGTACTATGGCAAGGGGGTGAGCACGGGGACTGACGTCGGGTCCTAGACCCAAGCCATCCAGCCCTGTTGGGGACAAAAATATCTGAAGCTTCGGGGCTACCTGGAGAGAACCCAGAGGCGCGAAATGGCGCTAAGCTGCCCCTGGGCCTTGGGCCTGGAGCCGCAGAGAGGAGGGCAGAGCGTGCTGTCCTGGTCTCCGGGCCCGGAAGGCCAGCCAGCAGCCCCAGGGCCGGAGAAGAAACAATATGGCTGTTCCACGAGGGGGGCACCACAGTCTCAGACGCCTGGCTCACCGTCTGCGCATGAGGAAACGATCAACAGAGGGTGTCGGGGAGCATAGTACTTCCCGGGCCCAAGGTGTGTACACCACGAGACTTCGCGCGGCGAGCTCCGTGCAGCACACCGGCAGTACAACCAGCGGGCGTGAATGGACAGAGGGAGAGGACCGTCTTGCTTCTGCCTGTGGCGTGCGTCGCACGCAATACAGACGTTGCCAAGCCGGGCCGCAGACGTGTTGTCGCTGCACCCGTGGATAAGAGACGAAAAGAGCACAGCCGTCGTCCCGGCATGGCCTCCCAGAGCGCTTCTGCAATCATGGCCCTGGGCTTGCTGGTTCCGGAAGCTTAATGAAAATTGAAATGCTGTGGAACCTGACTTGTAATCCCGAGATCTGGTCACAAAATGATACCGATCTAGCCGTTCTTCACGGGCGCAAAAGCTAATTTCAGGACTACACGAAAAGCAAACTGAGGGGATCGACAGAGCGCGGCAGTCTCCCTTCTGCGGCTTTTCTCCGTCACAGTCTCCCGACCCAGTGTGAGAGACGGCCGCCGCTGTGCCGCGCTGGCAGCAGCTCGTCACCGGAACGGTATGTGTGTTGTCGGCGCTCGAGCCATCGATCGAGGGACGCTCCGACGGGCCCAGCCCTGAGACACGGTCGCACGGGGACGGGGGAGGGGAGGGGTGTTAAATCTCCCTGCCACCTGTCACTGTCAGAGGCCGCTGGAAACTTACGGTGTGCGCCTCCAGCAGCCGCCTGCTTTTGGCCCTTGGCCCTGGGCCAGATCGTTCTGCTGTCCCTGGGATTAATATCCCTCACCTCGACCCGGCTAGCCAGAACAACATATCCTCGCTCAAAACCGAGGCCGCCGAGTGTGCCATGTGTCAATCGACGGTCGTGTGCAGATATGATTGATCCACCAGCGCCTACCTCAAATTTCGCGATCAGATAGACGCTCGACTCTTTGGGCCTCAACGAGCCCCAGTCGGGCCCTTCAGCCCCAGTCGGGCCCTTCGGCCCCAGTCAGGCGCCTCTGGGCCGCGGGTTCATACGATTCAGGCCGGCGAGGACGTAGGGAAATCTCTTAATCGAACGCTTCCAGCAGCGCTCCGTCGACGCCGCCCTGGCCTTGGGTAATTTCGGCGAAATCAGTACCCGTTTAGGGGCGTTGGCCGTCCTTGGTGGACCTGAGACTCTGCCAGGACAGCCAAGAGGACTGCCCAACGGCTTGCCCAACCTTCGTACAACATCCGTATCTTTCATGTCCTCCTCCTCCTCCTCCTCGTCGTCGTCGCCACAACCCCCCTGCCCCTTGTTCATCTTGCCGGAAATAATATCAAGATCGGCCCCGGCTTCCGCAAAAATTGCCTATTGCATCGTTCCAAGACGCTGATCAAATGTTCCCTTCCACCTAGTGAGCGGGAGCCTCACCAGCCCACATCCACAGGCGCACCGTTCCGACGGACCAATACTGACTATGGAACGAAGTGGAGATAACAAACTATATTTTACCCGTCAATGTCGGTTTGAATACTAAAATCCACATTTTTCTATCGCATGGTTCTGGCTGGATATCTGGTTCGACGGCGGCACTAGCAGTGCTTACCTAGGCACCTAGGCACCTAGGCACCTAAGCACCTAGGCACGCTAGGTAGTAACGGAAGTTTTCCCTAATCACAGCATGGAAAGCCGCACTGGCCCTGCAGCCAATCGATGAACAAGAATCCTAAACAAGGGAGGATAGTAAGCAACGAATGCACACCTCCCAGAGGATGTACATAAGCCCTTTTCGCCCCCCGCCTCCAAATGAAGATTACGTATATATTTTTTTTGTAGGAGATTTAACTCCTAGTGAAAATTGTTGGAATAAATTTGATGAGTCGTCCGCATGGCCAACAGGCCACAATGAGGCGAACTCGAATGTTCATTGCGTCCTAGTTTCACTCCGAGCGACGGGAAAAGAAAGAAAGGCAAAGACAAGTAAGCTAACAAACCCCACAGTTTCAAGTCATCTCTTCTGTGACTCCTCGAGTTCCTGCATGGTTCTGTCTCTCGACGCTGTTCCGATCAACGGAGCGAGTCGCCAGCCCTGCTCTCGAAAAAGAGGAGCAGCAGCAGCAAGAGGAGGAAGAGGAGAAGAAGAGAAAGAAGGAGGAAGGAGGACAAGAGCGGCGGCGAAGAGAAAACGACACCGCCTGCTCACTGTCGCTGAAAACTCTGCAATGAGGTACAGGACTCAACCATCAAGTCCACGTATGTCTCGAGCGTGGCCGTGTCTGGTCCACTCCCCATGACGATACCTTTCCAACCTGCCCTGCCGATAACAATCTGCGATCTTTCACATCACTGATTCGTCCCGAAGAAAGGGATAGCCAGCAGCAGCCGACAGGCACGTCGGCGAACATCGTCATCAAGCATACCGCCCAGGTCCAATCCTCCAGACCGACGGCCTCGACTGCGTCACTCCCGTCTCTCGAGATTCGCCGAGCCCTCACCGCCAGATACCGCCCTCCCACCCGAGACCAAGATCAACTTCCACAGGCCCGATGCGGGCAGACACTGGCAGCGACGGCTCCGATCGCCACCGCTCACGAGACCATCGGTAGCCCACAGGCGCGCGGTCTCCCCCGGGGGAGGCGCCCCGGGGTGATTCATCATATCGGCATCAGAAACAACTCTGCAGAGTCCAGACCACGAGGCCCGCATCTTATCAGCGCCGTCCTCGACGCGCTTTTATTTTACCTGAGAATAACACGTAAAAAACCTGGCTCTCGTTTGTCTTGAACGGTGTCCGTTGGCAAAGACGGGATCCTATGGCCGAGGACCTGTGCCTGTCAGACCCACGTGTCAGCGTGTCACGGCAATCAAGAGATCGGTGGTGGGTCTTCCCGTTGACGGGACCCTCTCTTCTGACATCTCATGCTGTTATTTTTGGTAGGTTCCGCATTGGAGTCATCAAGTCTTTTGTAATTATTCTGTCCAAAGCTATCAGGTTACCGTCCGCTGCTGCGTGCTCGCTCGCTCACGGTATCGAAGGAATGAGCAGCAATCCCACCAGGAGCGCGAAGTTCCACCTAAAGAGATCCAACCTCGTAATGCGCGCCGGGAAAGCAATCAATGTGACAATGCCACCGCATACGAGTCATGGTGGCCTTTTCCGACCCAACTGATACCCAGAGATGGAGCAGACGTGCTCGGAGATGCAGGCTTCGAAGCAGATGTTTCAAGAAGGAGACGGTGTACTAAAAAGCACGAGCGGAGCAAAAGAGCCGCGAGTATTACGACTGCAGAGAAAAGAAAACTAACCCCCTCCCGTACATAGTAGTTCACCTCTTCCCAACCCAGAAAGCGGGCCCCACCTAGGAATTGCCAAAAGCCGGGGGAAGCCGGAGAGTGAACGAAACGCCCTCACGAACGACTGGAGATGTGGGCCCATCGAGTCCCGCACCGATCCCCGGCGATGCATGCAACCCGCCAAGATCGCCGGGGAAGCTCTGGCCCATATTCCGGCTGCGTAACGTGGTGGATACTTTGCGACGTCCGTCTGAGGTTGAAAAGCAAGTTTATGAGGGCTCATCTGCCGCCGTCACTCATAGCTGCGGATCGGCGATCTGCTATTGCATGCAACATGACTGCTTATCCTGGAAGAATGAATTGGCGGGCCATCATGACTGCATCATGCTGATGCCTCGGCACATGCTCGCTTCTTCGGTCGGTCATCTTTGCGAGCAGGGCCGATCTTCCTGGAGGCATTCCTGTCGACGATGGTGTTTCGTGGCATCCAGTACTCCTCATATAGCTGGCTGATGAAGAAGTAATCATGGCTGTAGGTCCTCGCTAGCAGCATGTGCTCTTCTGCACTGTCGTTTGCTGGGGTCCGGAAGCCTTCGTCCCTAAGGCATTTCCATTGGTACCCTGTTTCAAGCCGGATCAGTAATCTGCCTGGCCATGCGCGAATATTTTCGTCGCTCTCATAATAGTAGAGTATATCCAAGAGGCCGAATGAGCTAGTCTTGACATCTGAAGTATAGAGTCACTTGGGACTTACTGTAAATGTCGATCTGTTGTTTTGTCCACTCAACGAACTTGATGGTCTTCGAGTCTAGCTCGGCGAGGTTCTGGAGATCGGAGGGTTTGCATTCGTCCGAGAAAGGGAAGACGCCTTTATTGCAGTAATGAAAGTAGGCCAAGAAAATATTTGCACCTGGTCAATTATCAGCTCCATATATCGGCCAGACTCCAAGCTCCATATGCATCCCGTAGTGTTCATCAGATCACAGTGAGAGCAGGTGTCAGACTGTTGATTGGACTGATGCTCACCTAGATGGTATTGCTTGACATTGTCCGCCTTGTGCCATATCGCTAGCGGTTTCTATGGCAGGCAGCACAGTCAGTAATCATGAAATGAAGTTCCCGAAGATCAAGCCCCATGTCAATTCGTAGTTACGCCCCCATCCAGCTGTCTCCTGCCCGCCGTGAGGGAACTAGTATAACGACGCAAACTCACCTTGTCAGCATTCTCACCATGCTTCTCAGCACGGTCTTTGTCATGACGCGTAATAAGCGCAACGTTGTGCAGCAAGATGAAGGACACCAAGTAGGTCGTTAGCCACGTGCTTCTTTTTTTCTGCTGCGTTATTGTCTGGAGAACGTCCAGAGTTTCTCGTCGAAGCTTCGTCAGGACATGGTCGAGGAGCACCTTATCCAGCTGCTGGCCTATATCACTCTCCATGTCAACAACACTTCTCGGAAGAGGGAGAGATGGAAGATATACCAAACACCGGGTGCAACAATATTCTGCCCTTTGAGTCCGGCTTTTGTCCAAGGGCCTCTTTCCCCTCCCCTGCAATCTCGAAAGACCTCGTCGTCAGGCGAACGGCGACCCAAAGCTTCAAAGTCTTGGCCAGCAAATCTCGCTCCTCTGGAGACGTGTTGGGTGCGTCTCTTCTCTGCTGAGCCATGTCATACGTCCTCCAGAGTAGCTTATCCTTATCCCCGAGAAGTGACTTGAAGATGTGTCCCTGACCATCTGTCAGGTATTTTTCGTATTGCAGCTTCGTTTCGGCGACATCGACCAGCGCAAAAGGTTTCATCTCGATTTCGTCCGTCCGTCCGGTGTCGTAATTGAAGCACTTTCTTGTTTTTTGATCTCCTTCCATCACTTTGAACTGGCGAACCTTGACACGTATCGTCTTCGTAAAACCATCATCCAGATAAATCTCTCTGTCGTTGTTGTCTTGCCACTTAGTAATCTCAGGCAGGGCAGTACTGTCTTTCCAGCGATAGGTCCATTCAGCATTGCCAGATTTTGAGAGTTTCACATCGACCAACTTCCATCTGCGGCAGGGCAACCGATGGATTCTAGTATTCCCTAGGATCTTGTAGCATCCATCACATGGCGCATGCTCATCACCCTTCGAGTTCGCGGCGAACTCACACTTCAGCCTGGTTAGTGCTCGGACAAACACTTGAACATTCTTAGATCTACTTACTCGGATGCGCTGCATTCGACAGCGAATGCAGCTACCGATCTTCCTCACTTGAGCAGTCTTTTCTCTTTTTTGTCGATCCTTGAAGGGCCCACGCTTGGTTGCCGGAGGTTTTTGATTCGTCATCACGACCGGTAGGTCTTGATGAGGCGCAAGTTGGTATAAGTCGAAAGGCTCATGGAGCGTAGGTACTGGAGGAACATAAGGTTGGGCAACATAAGGTTGTGGCTGGTTCTGCGGTCTACCCATACTGTGCTGGGTGTACATCCTCGGCTCCGGGTGTGTCGGGCCAGAAGGTGAGTACTCGTCAATAGGATATCCTGACATCACCTGAAAACCACCACTATGAAAGCCTTTCTCCGGGTTCTTCAGCTTCAGTGGACTGGGCTCTGCCTTAAGAACGCCCTGAGGTGTACCGTGGGGTTCATATGGCTTCGCACCCTGTGTGGTGGGTTGCATGCCGGGATGATGCATCGCTGGCTCGAGAGGAGGATATTGAACTTGCAGCTGTCGAGTGGTGACAGGATCTTCGGGCAAGTGATAAAGAAATTGAGGCTGTTCCATACTGGGACCGGGGACCGCTGGGTGCTGCTGAGGTGGTCCAGGAAGGCTCGGGGACCGCATGTCTGCCGAGTATGCTGGCGACGGTGTCTCATACACCGGGGTAGATGGTATTGCTTGGTACCCTAAAGATGTTTGTATCAGTAAATGAGGATCATTCAGCAAAGCACGTAACTCACCTGGCGACGGTTGATACATTGAAAATGGTGGGCAGAATGCGAGGCAGTCTCCAAAGGGCGCGAACGTAGATGGTGAACCTTGACCAGTACCCTCATTTTGGGGGTACTCTGACTTGGGCGATCTTTCCTCTTCAGCATAACTGGCAGGTCTCAAGAAGAAAGGGACCTGCATGTTCGAGTCGAGCCGCGGTCTTTTCCAGAGGCCCTGCTCATAGGCTTGCTGCTCGGGAGCTGGATGCTGAGAATAATGGCCAGCTTGGTTCTGGAAGGCTGGCTGGTGCTGCGGATATTGTCGACTGATACCGGGTGTCTCTTGAGGCTGGATACCTTGGAAAGTAATGAGACCGCCTGGCTGACCCAGAGGGAAGGCGGGTGAAGGTGCCGTAGAATAGCCAAGGGGTTCCTGGAACGGCGAGGTTACAGGAGGATTGCCCAGAGCTGGGTCCGAATAATCATTCGCGAAGCCGTGCGTACGGCGTCTGAGGTTATTGCCGTCCTAGATGGGTGTCAACTAGCCGACCAGACAATATGAAGGCAGCGAGATATTCATGAACAAGTGAGACAGTACGAGTGAGAGTGGAATGAAGCCCGAGACGGCAGCAGCAACAAATCAGAGCAGAATGAGGAGGGTGGTGAAGATGAGGTTGGTAGATCGAATGATATATCAATGCAGTCTACCGATGAAAGGTCTTACCATGATTGCGCTGAAAAGGTGTGGGCAGGACCACACACTGTCAACATAAAAGTGACTTGTTCAGAAGTACCGTTCACATAAGACGTAGATCTCAGAGCCTTTGAGAGTTCAGTAACGATGCTCAGCAGCGCGCGTCACAACAGGCCACCCACACACCGGTCAGCCGTACTTTGTCGGGGCACTCAGCACAGCAACGGTCAGCACGGTGCTGATCGCCTTGTCGGGATGCCGAGAAGCAGGTAGGCGCTATCCCTCACGACAAGCTAGCCCTCAGGGCAGGGAGCGCCCGTGACAGGAACAGTGTGTCAAACGGCAGAGACCGGTGGCGAAAGTAGCAGTGTCTTTCGAGGAGTCCCAGAAAAAAAAAGAAGGACAGGGGTTGAAAAGGCAAAGAAAGGAGGGTTGCAAGCAGGGAGAGGGGTGAGCCCAACGGCCGAAGCAATGGGGAAGAGGAGGGGGCTCCACTGAACAACAGCGAGGTACAGCAAGGTACGTAGGGGCTGGGTGCAGTTCTGCTGCTCGACCCCTCCACACGTAGCGCCACCTCCCAAGGTCCTGATGCTGTTGACCGAGTTGCTGGGGTAAGGCGGCGGCTGAGAGCGTGACCGGTGAGCCTCGAAAGCTACACCAGCAGTCCGCTTGTCGAGGAAGATCAGAGGTTGGCCTCCGGATGCTCCTTGGAGGTGCTGGTCTCGAAACACGACTCGTGCGCCGATCAGCGACAGCTAGCAAGCCCAAGCGGCCGGTACTGTTGCAATTCGTCTGAAGGGTTTCCCCTGCGGCTGTATGCAGGCGCTCGATGGTCTCTTCTGTGCCGTCGCCGCAGTGCTGCTACTGCTGCTGCGAGACTGCTGGTTTCCACCAGGCTTCGCCCTCAGGAATTAAGCTGGACGCGGTAAGACCCTAGCCGTCAAGGCCATGAACCCGTCCGGTGCAGGTGCCCACAAAGTCTCTGTCAAGCACTGATACGACGTGGGGACACGAGAGGAGCTGACTGCGGAACGAGCAACAACTGCAGCTAATCGCCAGAGGACTCTGGGCCGGTGAAGACCAACCTTGACAGCGCCGCTGTCTTGGATGCAACGTCAGCTATCGGATCCCGGTAGTAGGTGACACGATCAAATGAGGCAGCAAGCTCAGAGAGAGCCAGGTGGGCATGGTCGGGCGGCGTGGGCAGCACTCGGTGGGAGCTGCTGGTGGATAAGCGAGCAGCTATGGGCGCGGCGCATGGTGTGTGACGATGCGCCCGCCCGGCACAGTTAACTGGCCGCAGTGCCTGAGCACCGCCCACCGGTCTGGCATCGCACTTGACGATGCGGCATAGGAGCTTAGATAGGAAAGAGGGGTAGATACAGTATATAACAGCTGAGTCCCAACCAACGCCAGCACAGGAACGGGGGCCCCTCGCGAGCCTCAACAGAGCTTGCACAGGTGAGAATGAGCGTCGAGAGGTGGGGACCCGGAGGCCCAAGTCTGGTTGCGATCCACGCCGCGTCGGGTTAAAAGCCCCCAGGTATCGTCCCGTGCAATCTGACCTCGACCGGTGTGTCGTCGACTCAAGCTCAGTTGCCGGCCTGGTCTGGTCTGGTCTGGTCTGGTCTGGTCTGGTCTGGTCCAGCGGCCGTTTGGAGGAACCGGTGCGACCCTGGGTCTCTCGAAGAGTAACTCCAGAGCACGCACTAGGGAACGACGTGTCGAGTAGCGGTCAGGTGGCCGGTGACGCGGCTGCCACAGCTGGGCTTCAGTGTCCTCTCCGTCCTGGTCTCGGTAGGGACCGAGGGCGTCGAGAGGAAGTGAGCGAGCGAGTGAGTGACAGCGCCGAGATATGAGACAATGTCGCGGTTTAATTGACGGTAATTGTTACCTGCGTGGGGTCACGACAGGAGGGAATCAACGCCGCCCTGTCTTGCACAGGCAGGCGTGCGACACTGCTCCGGGCAGCAGCAGCAGCAGCAGCAGCAGCAGCAGTAGCAGGCGAAGCTGGCCCCGCTGCTGGTGGTGAGCGGTGCTGGGCGCGATTCTCGTCCGCTGCAGGCGCCTGCAGTCACAAGAGCAGGCACAGGTCCAGCGCACCCGAGGGACGGAGGAGCCAGAGGATGCACTGATGCGGTCAAGCCTGGAACTTGTAGTCTCGCTCTGGAGTTGTCGGTGGCCCGGACGAGGTTGAGGCTGCACGTACGGATCAGAGGCGAGACTCGGGACAAGACGAATGCTGGTCAGGTTGAAGGTCCAGACTGGCGTAAGTACGAGGGACGCTGGGGGCCGCCGAATCGACAAGTGATATCTTTCCGCAGGGTCCTGGGCCCGGAGGGTGCGGTAGGGGGGGGAGGTTGGTCAGGACGGGTGGGACAGGGCAGGGCCGCTGCCAGGGGCCAGGAATGGGATGGGCTGGAATGAGGAGGTGGATGGTATAAGTTCCCCTATATAGCGGCTGTCATATCGTAGCGAGGCGAGACAATCTGACCAGCCGCGTCCCTCTCTCCAGCCGATCCCTCCCTGCCACGGGATGCGCGCCGCGGCAGACAGGCCGGACGCAGTCCCAACAATGCTTGGGCTCGACGCGACGAGGCCCGACGGCCGTTCCAATCACGGGGCCGGCATCGTCGGGACGACGCCGACGTCGAGGTCGAGGGCGAGGGTGAGCGAGGGTCGAGGGCAGGCGAGGGCACGGGCGAGGGCGGGGGCGGGGCCTTGGGTCGAGGTCTTCGAGTCGGGGGTACTATCAGTATGACTGCAGCAGCCCGTCGAGGATGGCTTGCTCTTGACTCAGGAATCGAGATGAGAGATGCTCGAGACAAGGGCCCTGCTGCTTCTTGATCTATCTGCCCCAGGGGGAAGTGAGGGGGCCTGAGGGCCCAGGGACCCGCCCAGGGACCCCCTACCCCAGGCGCCCAGGTGCTTCAACACATGGCTGTGGGTGGACGGGGTGGACGGCCCCATTCTTCTCACGCCAAAAGTACCGCTACCATGGTATCCGCGCGCTGTGGTGCTAGTGTGCCAGCTCTGGGCAGGCATCCACAGCACCCTGCATCCTGGTCGGCCTGGGCACCTGCTGGGTAGTCCCTGTACCCCCATCGACCACCACCAACGACGAGCGGCCTGGCTTGACGGACATCACCGCCGACACCTCGCCATGGGCACGACCGCGACCACGAGACCAGGCAGGCCCCTCCCGCCTTGTCAGCTTGTGAGGGAGGGCCCGGGCGCGTGTGGGAAACAGGCAGCTCGGGCCCGCGCCGCCAGCACTTTGTTCCCGCCACCAGGAGCGAGGGGATCTGTCTGGCCTGCTCTGCTCTGCCCTGCCCTGCCCTGCCCTGCCCTGCCCTGTGCTTTCAGCGCCGGCAGCAGGGAGAGGGGGAGAGAGAGAGAGAGAGAGGTTCTCGGGCGCTGCGGCGAATTGCCCGTCGGTGCGCCCGTCCCGCACAGAGCTCACCTCATCCCATCATTCCGGATCAGACGACCAGTGACCGCCTCGCTCCCTGGCCCCAGCCGACCAGCGACAGCCGCCTCATCTCCTCGCCAATCGGTAACAGGGGTCCTGAGCAGGGTACGGAGTACGGAGGGCTGGGTACGCCCTCCCTTCCCAATGCCTTCCATCCATCCGCCCACTTGGTCCATCCACCAAGGGGTTCCACCTCGGACGGCCGTCCTCGGAAGCCTCGGGTGCGCTGCTCCATGTGACCACCACAGCACCACCGCTGTCACCTTCACCACCCTCGGCAGCACCTCTGGTAGCGCGCATCACAAGCCTGCGCCTGCTGCCGCATCTTGCTTCTGCTCGGTCTCTCCAGTGGCTGGCAGGCAGGCTCATGCTCTGCCTGGTTGTCCCAGGCGTCGTGTGATAGTCTGAGTTACCGCGACGCTTTTTGTTGGGGCCTGGAGATGGGATGCTTCCTGGTGTGATACTTCACCAGGGGTGCTCGTCTACACCAGGCCGGGTTTCCTGAAGCGGTCCACATCACCGAGCATGCCCTTCAGAAGCAACACTCTACCCGGACAGGGGGTTTGCACCTCACGCCCTCTCCTCCACGAGTCCTCTCATGCATTCTACCGTCTCATCAAGGGCGCGAGCTGCTTTATGCCAGAACCCGGGCTGACACGACGCAAGACATTCTAGGGTCTCTCGGACTGGAGAAGTGCCAGATCGCCCGCGGTCCATGGCCACGTATACCCCCTGACGGTTCGGCCAGACCAGGCGTTCCGAGGACTCCCGAGCCATAGCTGAGCTGAGCGAGAGACCCGGCATCCACTCTCGTCGTCCCGTCTCAAGGTTGATGAGAATCATCTCCAGCCGCCGGCATCTCACGCGCGACCCAACCTCACGTGGCCCGCGCCTCTGCACCCTGCTGGCCTAGAAGCCTTGATCGTCGCCTTTTGCACTCCATCGAGCATGGTCACTAATGGGGACAGGGATGGACGCTAGAATCGAGATAATCAAACGTTCCAAACCTTTGGGTTGCTGTGGCTGCGTACGACAAGGGTTCTTAGGCAGGCATGCATTGCGCTCAAGCAGTCAGCAATGCTCTCATCAACGACCAATTTGCTAGGCTGCGTGTTAACCACGTATCTGCAATTTGCGTCATAGGGTTAACTTCAGCCCGATCAAAAGCAAATCGGCCTCCTAGCCTTAATGTCGCCATGCCTGATAGTTGATTTTGCGGCCCTGCTGCCGACTTGCCAGCAGCGTCGCCGGGGAAGCGAGACCACGACTGACCTTCACAGCTAGATGGACCCAGGAAAGTCCCTCATACATCTCAGCTAACCCTAGGGCCTGACGCCGCATCGACATCCAACACTTGACCCAGGGGACCGGCTCGCTGCAAGGAGATCGTTCTCGGTGTGCTCGTGCATGCTCCGCCCTGCAGCAAGATTGCGGGCCCTTCCTTCAAAAGTCAATTCCCGCCATGGCGCACACATTCCTCCGCACCATCATGTCGGGAGTTCAGAACGTGTTGACGAGTAGAACTTTGTCGTCTACCGAGCCGCTGCGTAAGCACTAACGAGGCGATAGAAACCTGGCCACATGATCAAGATCCACCTATCCCAGCTTGATACCGCTCACCTGCGGCCCGATGTCCACGGTCGCCGAGGTGCACGACACCATACATGTACATGTGCAGCATGAGGTGCATCCCATAGACCAACCAGTTGGGGAACCGGGACGTCGGAGCCTCCCTGCTTACAAAGTATTGACGGCCTTTGAGGCTCCAAGTCCTCATTTACACACCTCTCGAATCTTCTCTGCAAGGGTCTGTCCCGTTTCCGCATATCGATCTCTCAGTCAAGGTATACGATGACGGGAAACCTTGACGCGCGGTGCGTGGACCTCGTATCAGCGCTGATTAATGTGGCTCTGGGCGATCTATCTACTGGGTTGTAGGACTGGTCTCTGCTCACGCTTCATGGGAAGCACGAGGGGCCGCTTCTGGGATGATCCCAATTTGCGTCCAGAGCATGCTCGTGACACAAAGGCCTGGTGGGAGACGGAACGAAACAGCTTCCCTACTTGACCCAACCTGCTCCCATTGGAGGGTTGGGAGGCGAGCTGAACAACGATTCCGCCCTCGTCCCTGGAGACCACCGGCACGTAAGCGATCTGGAAGCAGGCACCCCCAAGTCTATCACTCTACTACCTCTGGGGCTCATGTTATGATGGGATCGTCGCAATCCGATTGCGAATAGTCGAATCGCCAACGTTCATCCATGGTACCATCATCAGCTGGGCTGAGTCGAAACACCGTCTCAGAGTCAGAAAAGTCCCTCGAACACCCAAACTCGAGGACTTCGACGAACAGTGGCTTTGAGCCATGACTGCATGAGCAAACAAGCTGAATCAAATTTAGTCCATCAGCCAAGGGAGGAGGGTCGCATTCCCGTCCGTCTCTTAAAGGCCTTTAAGCAACAAGTCGTGGCGTCTCGCCCGAGTGGTATCCGCTTCATGCCTTAACTTATTTGATGCTAATGAAGTGCTCCCGTGCCGTAGAGCGGCACACGGACTACTCTACGCTGCACTGCAACTTCATGGTCGTCATCACTTAGTCAGTCAGCTGTCGAAGACAAGCTGTACCGCCTGCTTGCATGATCTGCAGAGCGGACAAGTGGTCCATGCTGATCTGATACAGAAAGCTTCGTCAAGACGTAATATCTACGCCAGCTGTTCTCCAGAAGCAACGTGGCGTCGTTCCCAGAAGTACACAACCTTCCTGAGAAAGACCCGGGGATGGGCTCAATCGGACCCGCTATTCTGACCCCCCTCCGCGTGTAGAGAACCTACAGCTCTCTTGAGGCTTCCAGACGTACTTTGTACGGCACATCTGCCTTTCAAGAAATTCGCAGTACAGGCTCGAAATTCCATCTGCAAATATTCAATAGGTTCCTGGCACTATCCGAGATCCGAGACAAACTGCAGGTCCCTAAACCCTGTCAGCGCCTCACACTTGTTCCAAGAAATGGGAAGAAGCAGCACCGCGTCTGAAGAATTAACCCCTTTGGTAGAAGTCTCGTAGGAGCAGCTACTTTTCTCATCCTACCACCTGCAGATCCCTTTCAGCTCATCAGTGCAAGCCCCATCCCGTCTGGTGCGAAGAGATTCGGAGTTTCCGGGATTGTAAGCGCTGCCATCGCGTTGATGCTACCTCACACCCAGCTCTCGCCGTCTTGTTAGGATTCCAAAGCTGTGAGATATACTCACACCCCCCCCCAAGCGGCGGCTGAGCGGGTGCTTCCACTATTGCATGGCCCGTGAGAGGCCTGAAGGGGCCGGACGGCGCTTTGCGAACCTGGAGAGATACCTCCTTGGGCGGCTCAGCAGCCAGCTGTCGTACACGAAAGCGCCTACGGCCAGGGGTTCCCCACACTCCAGCGGAAGTCAATCTGAGGTCGCGCGAGCCAGCAACGACGCCGACCCACGGGTCTGCGTGCAGCGAGATCTGGTGTGCCGGTGTGCAAGGTACCGGGCGCCGAAGTCTCGAATGATTCCTGGGGGGAGTATTGTTGCCGTTCTGAGGCGATTCGCAAGAATTATCATCAAATCCGTAGTCCGTGGATGGTCGGGGTGGAGCAGCGCCCCAGACCGGTGTGAAGACGTACAACTTGACCGCCGGATCTCTCCCATACTCGCGGGCGGCCAGAGACCAGTCGCATCGTCTCGTTACCCACCAGTTCAGACCGTAAGCTCCATACACGAAGCAATGTTGCCAGCGGTATCTGCAGACTGACAAAAGCAGCCGGTCATTTGATAAATCCTGGATTTTCCTGCATGGTGTATGGGTCCTTCGTTGACCGGTCAAGCCCTTCGGGATGCCAGGCCAAGGAAACACACCCTGTCGGCTGCACCAGGAAAATTCCCATGTGCCCAATTTTTTCTTTTTCTTCTTCCATCTTTCCGGACAAGCCGCTGTGCCGTCCGCCGCCCGACCACCTGCTTGGACACACCGTACCGTGCGCAGTACGGAGTATTGTCTTGTCGCTGGGTAGCAGGTACTCCGTCCTCCGGTCCATCAATCCAAGCGGCCCGCACGTCGACTCAGACTCCGTAGCTCGGTACCTCCCCTACACCCTTCGGATCCGAAGTGGATTTAGACCGAGAGACACTCCGTAGCTCTATCAGACTACTCCTCAATACTGTCATCAAGGGAATAGGTGGGGTCCAGACAAAGAGGGGGTGGTTACCATCGTGAGGCTCGTTGCCAGTCCAGCATCACGAGCTCACCCGTCTCCGATGCGTGTCAGTCAGCATCATGGCCTAGATACGAGCACCTCTGCGGTCAGAACGGCACACATGATCGTCAGGGTGCCAGTGCCGTGCTGGCGCAAGCGACGGACACGTCATGAGCAGGCTGGTCCGGCCACCGGCTTGCCATGACCGAATGGGTGTATGTTGTCTCGCCTCATCCCGTCACGATGCCGTTTGTGCCTTGTGTGCTCTTCAACGGAGCTGTAAGAGCATATGTCTCTGAGTTGGCCTCGCCCGCGACCGATATGTCTGGTCGCTGCCTCGTCTGAAGGCAGTGGCGCTCCTCGAACGCGACGTGAAACTGGAGCGCCGCACAAGTAGAGCCACACAACGCCCACGGCGGCAGGTGACGGCGTGGTCATTCTCGGAAAACGTCGAGGTGGTGGTGATCATGTGGGGAGCATGGCCCCCGTCTCGCGCAGAATCTGTTGAAGTGCTTGATCTAATCGCACCAACGTCTGCCTGCTGGGTCGTTGACGGCCTCATCACTATCACACCGTCCCGTCCCATCGTAGACGAGATTCGTCCATCGGCAAGGGATTATCCTGTTTCCGAGGTAGGAGGTCAACCAGAGCAAAGTCAGAGGCGTGAGGCCAGTGAACGTCTGCGTCGTGGACCGCCCGAGCACCTGCGTAGGCGTAGCTCTGGTCTCACCGGCACCGACCAACCCATTGACGATGTTCCTGCGCCGGACAATGGCATCGTCAAAGGTAAACTCTTCCTAGCCCTAGCGTGCACTCAGCGTCGCTGTCCTCGCTTTCGACGACTTGCTCGTTGACTACTTCTCTTGAGTCACAGATGGTATGCTGTCGCGCATGGGAGGAACGAGAGAGGGTGGGGACCATCTGCCTCGGGCTCTCCAGGTCACCCAACAAGCGTCAGGCTAAGCCTCCATCAGTCTGCTCCCTCTTGGGCTGCCTGTCGATGCTTCATCCTCCTTCAAGCCCTGGCGTTCGTTCTTCAAGCCCGTCGTTGTCTCCTGAGAAACTCATCAGCCTGTGCAGTCCAAACTGAGAAACTGCGTGCCCACAACACCTCGCAAGGTACGCATGCATCCCTCTGCCTCGCAACGTCCATCTCCTGCTCCTGTTTTTTTAATGGCTTCCTACCTATATTTTTGTTGGCGTACATAGCACGCGCCTGATCCTAATTGGCCCATGTCGGTGTTGAACCAATTCTGGAAAGTGGACTGACTGATGCCAGGCGCCGCAGAGCATTTCCTCAAACTCGATTTAAACTTTCTCTCGCTCGAATGTCCGTGGGCCCTGCAGTTGACTGCCGGTCACCTGCATGGTTCCTCGATCAAGCCAAGAACTGCTGGCCGCCACACTGCGGCTTGTTGTTGTGTGAGGCAGTCTTTGAGGCTCACATACCAATCGCCCCCAACTGTGACGCAATAGGCCCAGCAACGACAATCCACAATTCATCGTCCAGAGTGTCCGCGTCGCGCACTGCCATATATCGCTCCACCTTCCTTGTCCGGCCGTCTTGCATCGCAGTCGCCGTAGATCTAGGCCCTGGGTGCCGGGCAATCGAGCAAGGAGGGGATACAGGCCGGTATCCACACGGCCACGCGCTCTTCTGCTGAGATGGGTACCTGGCTTGCTAGTCCTCCCGGGGAAGAATTCCTATAGGTGTCTCTTAGGCCCACACGGCGCGGCCCGGCCTAGACCAAGGGTGTAACAGCGCCGGTTTGGTCCCCGGAGGCTGGTGCAGGGCTGTCTGTGACTGGCGAGTACTTGGGAGGTACTTCGCACAATGGCACGGGGCTGACAGCAAGTCTGACCTGAAGACGCTGTCGAGACCCACCAGGCACACGAATACCGCCCACAAGCGCGCTTAACTCAGCCTCGACAAGCCTTACCGGGAGCTCCCAGGCAATTGACGGCCTCCCGGCGAAGTCCTGCTGCTTCTTGGGCAAGAACGAGGCCTCGAGGCTCCAAGATGGACCTGTGCGAACGGACGATACACGATGTTATACACCCAACAGCAATCCTTCGCCGAGTCGACCATGACGACTATCCGGGTCATGTCCAGGCCCAGGATGCGAGCCGGCGTCCTGGGCCTTCGTGGGAGGATTCACAGTTGAATCCCAAAAATCGAATCGACAGTCTGGAACCGCCCAGGTCGGCCCTCTGGATGATAGACGGGTGCACAGCCTTGGGTATGCAGTTCTACGCGATACCTTTGTTCCTCGAGGCTATCCCCCCTATGCGCTGCGATGTCTGTATAGACGAAGTTGCTACCGAGTCACCCTTGATTCGAGAGTTGCTCGATCTGGACACCGTCTTCCATACTCGCGACCGCGCCCGAGTTCAACAGCAGGGGATCTGTTCCTATGTTATCAGGGCATTGCAGGCCTGGACGCTGAGATATGGTCTCGATAATGTCCGTGACATCTACTACAACTCGCCCTTCGGCGCTCACATTGTATTCCACGACCTTCCTTTGAACATCCGAGACGTCGACATTACCGTCATAGACAACCACGCCTTCGAGCTCCGCCACTGCACGGTCTCGGAACTGGCAGAGATGTGGAATATGAACGTCGACCAGCTGCCTCCGACCCTCGACATCCTCGATCTGGCATTTGTCCGGCAACTGCACGACAGTGTCTGCGTAGTTCGATATAAGAAGGGCCAAAATTGCAATGGCTTCGATGGCGAAGTTCAAGAGGGGCTATGGGTGTTCAAGGCTCTTATGACCACCGTGAAGTACATGTACCACGAGCTACGCAATCTCCTGAACATCCCATCGCATCCCAACATCGTGGCTAGGCCGGCGAGGCTGGTGGTCAAGAAGCACAAGCTGAATACGAAAAGGCAGATTGTCGTTGGATTTCTGTTACCATTCTACTCGGGTGGTGGACTCCGAGATGAACTTCCGCTGCTCCGTATGAGCCGCCAGCTGCAGCTTAAAGACCAGGTGCGCTGGGCCCGAGATATCTGCTCGGGGTTACTTCACATCCGCTTTGAGGCCAACACCTACTACCCCGACCTCCGTCTCGACCAGATCGTCTTCCCGGCAGACGAAAAGCGCCCGATCATCCTAGATTTCGAACAGAGAGGCGTCTGGGTCGAGTTCGGACCGCCAGAGGTCAACGCGATCGAGTACATACGGATCCTCGCACTTGACGAAGAAGAGCAATCTGATGACGACATCGGGCTCGACGGGTCCTGCCCCCCCAGCAAGCGTTTTGGCGCCATCCTCGACCGCCTGCTGCCCGAATGGAGGGGGCTCACCATCAGCGTCGCTAACTACGACAATCCGCCGAACGGCTACAACATCCCGTGGATCTGCCTCACGCCGCGCGAGCAGGAGCACGCGGAGGTCTACATGCTGGGCCGGTTGCTGTGGTGCATCTTCGAGGGCATGTCCGCCCCGCAGCGGGCGGCCGTCTGGCAGTCCTACCAGAACGAGCCCGAGTTCGAGTTCCCCGAGTTCAGGCGCACGCCGCCCGAGCTGCGCGGCCTCATCGCGCAGTGCACGCGGGGTCAGAGGGCCCAGCTGAGCAGCCACATTATCCGCAAGAGGAGCAAGATCGTGCTCAGGGACGGCCTCGAGAGGGGTGACGGCACCGAGGCCGAGATACGCGCTGTCGCCCGGGACTTCTGGACAAAAGAGGTCCGGTGGGCGGAGGAGTTCGTGCTGGAGAGGGAGAGGAAGATGAACGAGGGGACGTGGGATGGGAACATTTTCGATCGGCCGACGCTCCGGGAGGTCGCCTCTGCGCTAGAGGCATACCAGAGGAGGATTCTTGAGGGCGAGCCTGGACTATGAGGGCTGAATGACTAGGTTTTGGAGTCTGTCCTATTTTATCATGAATGTGTACGGCCGAGAGAGCCTGTAATTTTGGACGCCGGAGTGAATGGCTCCTGGAGAGGAGGAAAATGGCGTACGGCAGAGCGATTTGGGATCGGAGGATGCGATATAGGACTACTAAGTGTGCATTGCTACTAATCGACGCTGATCGCAGCTCCTCGCATGGTGGTCCTAGCTAGCCGGACGGCCAGCCGGCTAAAGGGCTAAAGGGCACCGCATCTGCAAGGCATGCAGCGTTGCGTCCTCGTACCCGTCTCCCTCCCTGTCACGCTATCGATCTGCTCCAGTCCCGCGTGAAAAGGCGGAATAGAGCGCAAGCTCGGAGCAGGGACGTGATAGGCACCGCGGGGGCCAGGCCGGCAGAACGAGTTATATTGCGCATGTGGACTATATAGCCGCGGTCTAAAAAGCTCGGGACTAAAGGACTAGTTAACTCGAAAGCTAGGGACTAGAGAGCCCGGGACTGAACGGATAGGGACTCAATAATCGCGCGGACTAGGAACGCGCGGATTGTCAGACACCTCAGTGGGGGCGAAATCGCCGAGACAGATGCAGCACACTGGGCAGCGACACTGAGCATGCATGCCATCTTTTATTTATCCGATGTATAAGAAGGATACTGAGAAGTTCTTCAATTGTACAATCCCTGAGCTACCTGGATGAAGAGGGGTGCGGAACAATGACAAAGCAGAGAAAAGAAGGTGTATCATGAATGAGGCCAACAACCCTGCCTGCTTGTCTTCGATGTAGCAGGGGGCGGTATCTAGGTAATTAGTCTAAATCAATCAACCCCAGGCGGTATTATAGTCCGAGTGAGGTGTCTAAAGAGAATGAATCCGACTGTCGTGCGTCGAGAGATGGTCTCGCCTCTCCTCCCTCCCCTTTCCCGCTCATCTGCAATAGGGGCAGGGGCACTGGGTCCCCTCCCGGAATGCTGGTCCAGCGCCTTCGCTGCCCTCTCCTGTCATCGTGTCTATATATCTGACCGCCTCGTAGTTCCTCGTCTCTGCTCGTCTCCACCATCTGCTTCCGTCTTTCCGGTGGCTTGGGAATAGAGTCGAGATCACCGCGCCCTCTTCGCTCCGCCCTGCCGTCCGCTGCCATCCCCGCTGCTCCGCTTGCTGCCCGCCGAACTTCCTCCGCGGCCCGCATCTGCCCGCAAGCCCCCCTGCTTCACAGGGTCGAGGCCCGTGGGGGTGGCAGCCGGGCGGCTGCTTCTCATCAAGGCGATGAGGTCGCGCAGCCGTCTCATGTACCCGGCCGGCGGCCCGCGCGTCGAGAGGTGTGCCTCGATCTCTTCGAGCGTCTCGATCCACTGGTTCTGCTCGGGAAGCTGGGAGAGCGTGTCAAGGACGAAGGAAGTCGAGGAGTCGGACTGCGAGCCGATCAGATGCCGGTACAGGTTGTTTTCTGCTGGCGCTGCTGCTCGTGGGGAGGTGGGAGACCTGCTGGCGCTGCGGCTCCCGGCGGAGGCGGAGGTAGACGCAGTGGTTACAGGATTACTGTGGACCGGAGTGGAAGGAGCAACGTCTCGGTTCCAGTCGAATACGACAGTGTGTAGTATCCGGACCAGCGTCCGCGCCGCCGAGGCTCGCTCAGCCGGGGAGGGCGCATCGTCCCTATACTGTAGCAGACTTTGGATCCTAGAAACTGCGCGTGTGATGTGTGCTGCTGCCCAGGGGACATCTCGAGGAGTCTCAGCGGAGTCTGCATTTGTTTCTTTGGAGGGTGGCCTCTGTGTATAAGCGTCCAACCCATTCAGCACGCGATCGACGTGCTGCTGGATCTTGCGGTACGGGTCGCGGGCTTTGGATGATGGCGGGAGGAGTTTGAGGAAGTAGGCAAAGAAGTCGTTGTTGGTGACAAGCATCTTGGTGACTGTCTTCGTGAGGTCGTCGTACGTGATGACATCGTGATCTCGGAGTATCGAGCCGCTTTTCTCAAAGATATCGTTGCGGTAATGCTTGATGGCCAGTTCGTCTGCGTCTGACTTTGCTATCGTCGCTAGTATCTCGCGTGTCTCTTCCAAACGTACCGGGTTAGCCTCAGCTTTGGAGTCCGGAGAGCCAACGTCGCAGTGTAGGCTGCTGGAAAGCAAATCAAGGTGGAACTGCGAGATCTTCTCAAAGGGTGACCCCATCCCTGCCGAGGCTCCCGAGGGTTCGAGTTTCTGCACCGGTGCGTCTAGGAGCTGGTCGAAGCTGATCGAGTTGATCTGGTCTAGGAGATAGATCAGGTGCCTACATGGCTTGTCGCTGTCCTGCATGCAGTTACACCTGGGCCTGCTGTATTTGCTACCGGGCGATCCGATCCGAATGGACCGAGGCACCACCTCATGGAGCTGAAAGGCGTAGAACTGGTTCTTCTTATCCCTCTGCTCCTGGCTTAGCTGGCACCATTGTAGCACGAGAGAAGGAGGCTCGGAGGCTGGCGTTTCGCGGAAGAGCTGTCTCACTTCGGACTGCGTATCAGGATCGAGACCGGAGATGTCGTAGCTGATCTTGGTCGCCGGTGAGCGGACAACAGTACTGCTGTCCTCGTCCTCACCCTCGTCCTCGTCGTCCCCCATCGAGGCATCGCTGTCTTCATCGTCACTGGACGAGTCTGGATCGGAAACCAGGTTCCTGGGGACCTCGCCGCGGCGAGGCACCCCGCTTTGGCTGGCGGAACGTGTGATGGGGCCCATGCTTTCTAGAGAAAGCCGACTGAAGTGAGAAGTAGGAATGATAGAAGACATTGATTCAACGGCCGGGTGAGATAACCAACACCGTCGTAACAGGACCGGCAGCGGAAACCCATGAAGACGGCTGCCTATGTACCACATGACGTGAGCCCAGGTAGCAGTCTTTATAACGGCTACCGACCTCTCCAAGGCACCCCATGTCGGCCGCGGTGGTGAGTCGGGTACAAGGGAACATGCTGGAGGGTGGGCAGGAAACATGTGGGTAGTGAGGTCAAGGCCAGGGGGCCGAGGTGGGTCTGAGGCTGATATCGCATCCTGAGGGTCTTCTTCGATCCCTCCGCTGGCTTATTGCTCCTCGAGCTCGCTCGAGTTGCCTCCGTAGACGGCACACCACCAAGCAAGGGGGCGCATTCTTTGACCGTTGCGGCTCTGTCACTAACCAGGGTTAACCTCCTGCGACTTGCAGGCGGGGGCCGGATCCGCGCCCGTCATTGGGGAGTCCACTTCTGGCTCGAAATGACAGGTCCTATCGGAGAGATGAGATGCGCACGGGAGGGAGGCCGGAAAAGCAGAATGTTCACTGAACACTGGGCCAGCAGTCTGGAGCCAACACGGCAGCGAGGATGAGCAACCTGCTGTCCAGAGACCAACAAGACAGACAGACCCTGGCGTCGCCGGTAGTGCCCAGCGAAGCAGCGACCAATGCTAACGTCAGTAAGCTGGGAGGGCACAAGTACCGGTCTCACCATGCAAGAAAGACGGTAGTCTGGCAAGACACTGAACATGGCCTCCGGAGAGGCGGTTCCCACGTTGAGCAGGGGAGGCAGCTAGCAGCGAGCGGCGCAGCGCCGTCCTGAATGGCCCCATGGGGAAAGGCCCCTGTCAGCCCTACCTGGGCGCCAGTTGGTGAACAGCCTTGTAGGCTTCGCCGAAAAGGCGTGTGCTCCGTGGTGAGGCGTTGCTATTCTTGAAACACCAGATGGCGAGCCTTGTTGGCGGCCATGAGCTCACAGGACGAAGGAAGCGGCAGTGAACAGCGGTGCTGTATTTCGGGACAGACCAGACCGCTGTGGAGTTGAGTCTGGGACAGCAGCCCCTTGGGACGGCATGGGATGATGTTGGCCGCCCGTGCCGAGGGGGCTCACTGACTAGCTGAAAGCCCTCCCATACTATACTGAACACTGCCGGTCTAGAAAAGCAATGGGATCGAGCTGATGTCGGGGATCCGGGCAGGGGCAGGTCAGCGGATGATACTGTGAGACTGGGCCAAGGAGGCTCGCCGGCAGCCAGATCCGGACCCGGCCTGTCAGGAATAGCACGACGTAGGGCGAAGAGTCTAGAAGAAAGGGTTCGGCAGCCTGGTCAGATCCGGATGATGACGACGTAGAGAGCGTGCGGGCGCGCCAGAAGGGGAGGGAGGAAGAATGGAAAGGCAGAAAGAAGGAAAAGAAAGAGGATGGGGATCCTGGGACGTCTGCAGTACCAACCTTGGGCGTGTAAGCCACCAGGCACAGGGGTGTTCATTGGCCAGCTTCCCCCCTGCGCCACGGCCTACCCAGACAATGGCCTTCTTTTCCTTCTTCTTCTTCGTCGCCCGCGAGGCTCTCTTACGACCTCGTCGTCACCGCCATCCTATTTTCAGTCCTGCTACCGCCCCCTCGCAGATCTGCATTCCACGCGGATGAGGTGAGAATTCAATCTGTGCAACCATACCAGACAGCGTCTCAGCTCGATCTCCAGGACCAACACCACTGCCGGGCGGGCCCATCAGCCAGGGAGACGTCAAGCTGTACGTCCGTACATGCAGTACTATGGCAGGGAGGGCTGCATCTTCAACTAGCTTTCCTCCGCCGTAAGCTGCCCATTAGGATCCTTCACCTTTCGCTCAGGTAGACCCTGCGGCCACATATCGGGACCTGGCATGTACCCACGACGATGCGATTCCTTCCGTGGTGCCCGCTTATCGTTGGAGCATCAACAACCCCCCCACCAGACGCCGGTTCCTCCATCCTCCCGGTAGGAGCCTTTCCCATACTCCTGGGCTGATCCGGGCGCTGTGCCGCACAGCCCAGGACCAGGTCGCCTGCTCGGGCTGCCAGCCTCGCCGCTGGGCTCGAGCCGTCGTCCAGACGACCGTCTCGCTCGCCCCTCGACCGCCCCGTCAACGCACATGTCGAGGCTGCGCTGCGCCTATTTTTAGACCGCTGGGCCGTCGTGATACACGACCGCCGCCCACGAGCACGGCGCCCGTCTCACCGCGGCACGGCTCAAAGCGGCTCTCCTGCCTCTCCAGGATACCGATCACCACCCCCACGAGATCAGCCGTTAACCCCCATCTAATTAATCCATGATTACGGGCCAGCGCTCCATATCGGAGTGGCCCTCCTGTCGCCACCCCCTCGCGGTGGTGGTGGGTATGCTCCGGACTTGGCCGCCCGAGCGGATATGCGACCACCAGGCCGGCGAGCTGGGCAGGCCACGACCTGCGCTCTTCCTCCCGACCTAGGCTCGGTAGGCGGACTTTGATGCATGCTCCAAGGGGCTTGGGGGCCGCAAACTGGCCAATAGCCGCGGCGGGGGTGGCGCTCGACTCTGCGTAGGCTATCCTCTTGGGCGGTCGAGCTCTAGGATCGGGGTTTTGCTGTGCCTCAGGCCGGCAGATCCCGAGTCGACTCCCCCCGCCGGGGCTTCATTAAACCTCGGGGCGCTCACCAGGCCACCGGATGAGCGGCCTATCGCATCAACGGCCTCAGTCTCGGTGTCTGCATCCGTGCAGGTAGGCCGTCGTCTTCTCACCACTCGGAGCGCGTCCCTCCCGTGCATTGTGGCACCTCCGCCGATGGTCTCAACATTAATAATCCCAGGTGGAATTGCAGATAATGAAGGGCCTCCTTGGCAGGCCATCGTTGCAGCCGCATTGGGCGTAGGCTTCTGGCAGAGGAGGGAAAAAAAGGTTCTCAGCCCTACGAACTTGGGATGTAGGTCATCTCTCCTTAGGCAGTGTCCTTGCGTATCAGCCCAACCTTGGGGTCATCATCATCATAGTCATCGGGACATGTGGTGTGTGAGGTCATCAACACCATCAATTTCATCACTGCATTCAGCTCAGTGTAAGCCCCTATGGCCTGCATGAGATTTCTCACTTTTATCATGCCATCGAACCTAGGGCTCACTTAACCCTGGCCAGATGATGAACCCGGTGTCAGGATAGGAGAGGCTCCGGGCCGGAAGCCTCTATTTCCCGCCTTCATTGTTCGTTGCAGTCGTTAGGTCGAGCCCCCTACTTCCTGGTACGGGTCTGAATAGGGCAGCCATCTCTTTGAAGCACAGGACGGCGCTATGCTGCACCGGTACAGAAGGACGAGTGTCCTGGGCCGGCGACGTCTCGCCGCGCCGAGAGAGCCTGGTCCGCCTGCTCTTCCCTTCTACCCGTCGATACCGATCCTCGACGCCCACGCCTGATTTACCATGCCCTGGCTCGCTCACGATAGCAACAAGAGGAGGGGTTTCCTCCGCATCCCCGGCAGTCCCCTCGCCGGTGAGGACGAGCCCTTCATCGAGTCGTCGCAGGCGATCGAGGTGCGCCGCTTCGAGCGGAAGCTGAACGCCCTGGTCTGGACGACCGGCCTGCTCGGCCTGGCCGTGGCCGCCCACCTCGTGGTCATCATTGTACACGGCTTCCGGCCCCATGGCTACGCTGGTGCTTCAGGTGCCTGGTAAGTGCCATCATCCCGTGCTGGATAGAGTCGCAGTGTTGGGGGGGGGGGAGGTGGTCGGTGTACGCATGGCAAGGGCTGACGCCTCTTTAATGCCTCAGGCCTGCATAGGAGATGCGCGGAGGTACTGCAGACAGAAGACGAGGAGAATGGGACAGTGATGAAGCCTGTGTGTGGGGGCGAGTAGGCACGCTGCGGCTTGTCTCGCCTGCTCGAGATGGAATCCTTATACACAAACACCGGCAGCATAGTCGGGATCTCGTGCCTCACAGGCGGTTCGGCAGCAGGCAGGCGGGCGACTTGATGGAGCACAGGGCATGGACATGATTGCGGGCCTGGCATAGGCTATGTATGGTATATCATACGGATGGTTTCTCACCGTCATCGTTTTACGATCGTGGCGGGGAGTCGTACGGCTACAGCCTGAGAACCCCATATCAAACCTCATACCGTGTCCAGTGAAGGAGGGATGTAGTTACCATCAAATTGCTACCCCGGCCTTTCCGCCTCCATGTTTATACATAGCAGCGTCCCAACGCTCAGGAGATGTATGACTTCCGAGGGCTGGACGTCGTGCAGGCACCGGAGCCGCCGCCGTCCAGTCACCCTACACCATGTATTGGGCTGACAGGACCTTTGCCTGTTTTGTCTTCAACTCTGTCTGACTCCCTTGCCCCAGGCTCAACACTCTGGTAACCCGCCATCAGTGCCGAATGCACCTGGTGATGGTGGCCTAGACAGCACACGACACACAGGCCTGAGTGGCTCCGGCGCGCAGTTCGGTGGTGCAGACCTGGGCCAATCACTTTCAGGCAACATCTAGGCCGGGCAGAGGACAAGACGAGCCGGGCGCAAGACCGAATGAGAATCAACTCTCAACGTCGGTGGCTGGGCGCCCTCGCCATGTAGATAGAATGCGCGCACAAGACCCGAGAGGGCCAGGAAATCAGAGGAGAGGAAACACGATATCGTGTTAGCTTCTTCATTCACTGGAGGATATGTATGTGGGAGGCTGGTTCCGTTTTCTCCGGGCGATCATGAGATTCTGTTTGTTCATCACGGCTTGCTTGCATTATCGTACTGCGAGTGTCGTCAAAAAAGAGAGACAGGGAAAAGAAAGAGGTTGGGGGGAGGGGCTTGGCCACCCGTGAGTGGATGGTTGCCCGGTGGTTGAGCCCCAGGTGGTGGTGCGTGGCAACCATGCCGTCTTCCTCCCTCTGATGCCGGATTGGTTAGCCCACAGGGCCGCCCCGCGGTTGCTTGGGCTTGGGCGTGACAGCTTCTCAGACACGAAGCATCTGACTGTAAAATGGAGCGCGAACTGGTGGGTCGTCGGCATGCACACCGAGTGCGGGTCCGGTTGCATGAAGTCGAGACAGATCACCAGGGCAACGAGCACGAAACGCGGTCCGGCTTCATGGTATGTATGGTGATGCAAACATGCAAATGTATTCCTGACAATAAATGCGGAGACAAGCCAACCATCCAACCGGCTACCCTATGACCCGGGGGCGGGCCCGTGTGTAAAGAATTAGACGATAATCAATGCTTGCTTCCTCCCGCGCCCCCGCGCCTCTCACTACAGCTTGTTGCTATCCTTTCCTGAGGCTGCTGCTGCTACTGTCTGTCTCCTCTCCGTCTGTCTCCTGCCTCTCATCCAGTGTCTCTGAGATGCTCATGACGCAGAATGGAGGCCATTCAAAGGGGTATCTATTCGAACCCCCATTCAAAAGTCAAAAGCAATCAAGCAACGCTCCTATATCACCGACATAACCAAACACAGTCGCGACTCAGCACGGCTTGCTTCCCAACTCCCGCTCCCTTTAGATAGTTCCACCAATTGGATATCCCTTGTTAACGCCGTCGCGGGTATGCAAGAAGAACAGCTTGTGAAGGGGTTCGTAACGATCATGAATCATCCAGATGCAGCTCGTTCATCGCATGAGTCCGGGCCGCCGGCCACGAACATGGGGTACGATTCATCATCGAGCGCGGCTCGTTCATATCGCACCAGAGAGCTTCCGTGCTGTATTTGCCGCTGCCGCCGTGGGGCTGGTCATGCTGCCGACACGCCCGCTGGTCTTGCGGACACCAGACGGCCCCTTGCCTTCGCTGCCGCGGCTGTTGCCCCGGACCTTGGTGAGGACGCCACCCGCCGAGGTAGAGCGTAGAGGTGTCTTTGCGCCCTTGGCCTTGAGGGAGCTGCCGATATTCTCGGCGTCATTGGACGCGTCGTCGTCAATCAAGGAGGTGTAGATGCTGGTCGTGGTCGTCGTAGTGTGGCTAACAGAACGCGACTTGCCGGAATTGGGCGAGATAGAGGCCTTCCGTGCTGTACGCATCCGCAAGTGCATCTCCTCGTCGGACTCGCCGTTGTTGGGTGAGTTCCGCTTCTTCACGGACATGATCTCCATATCCTCTTGGACTCCACAGTTCTCCTCCATGGCAGCCCGGGGGATACCACGGCTGCTGGGAGGATAGTGACGGGTCTTCCGCGGCTGGCCTGGTGTCGGTGCTGGAAGATAATTCTCCTGGTCTGCGGTAATGTTTGTCCGGTCGTTCTCCACCTCGCCCAGGGGTGTCCTGTTCGAAGCGCTGCGGGATGGTGTTGAGGTCTTGCTTGGGGTCCGGCCAATGTTGGCCTTGTGACGGACAGGTGTGCTCGGGTTGGGGTTGGTCGCCGCCGCCGCAGCAGCAGCGGCCGCCATCTCCTTGCGGAGCCTCCTCTCAATCCGCTCCTCGACCCACCACTCCCGGAAGACACCCTGGTTGAGATGGAGCCAGTGCTGCTGCGGTCCAACGACCATTCCCGGTCGCATGAACCTCATGTAGCCGATGACCTCGTCGGCGGTGAAGCCGTATCTGTAGATGAGGTAGGCTCCGATCAAGCACCCGGTGCGGCCGAGCCCTGCCTTGCAGTGCACAGCGATGCCCTTCTTCTTCACGGTGATCATCTCATGTGCTAACCGGATGAACTTACGCACGGTCGGCATCGCCGGGCACGTGCCGTCCTCGAAGATCATATCCATATGCGTGATACCCAGGCCCTCGAAGTACGAGGGTGAGTATAACTCTGAGTTGAGACGCACGACGAGGCCGATGTTGCGCTCAGAGAAGTGGTTCAGGACATTCTTGAAGGGCTGCGGCAGCGTCGGGTGCGCATCCACAGCGGCCTGGGTCTTGGGCACGGTGGCCCAGAGCTCGGAGTTCTCCGGTATCCTGGCGACGGGCTCGTGCTGGGGGGAGGCAAAGGCCAGGAAGTTGGGGGTGATCCAGTTGAAGTCACCGTGCTCGACACGCTCGAAGCGCTCGTACTCGTCCAGGTCGAAGTTCTCCAGGGCGCAGACGCCCTCCTCCTTGGCCTTCCAGACGCCGTAGACGACATCCTGGACGGTGATGCCGTAGTCGGCCTGACTGTATCCAGCGTCACGGAAGGGCATCAGCGGTGGGTCGACCTGGGCGATGGGCGCCAGGGCCAGGTGTGGTGGCCAGGACTGAATCAGGACCATATAGCATGCCAGCAGGGTGGAGGCGTTGGCGCGGCCTGTGCAGCGGGTCAGTCAGTTTTCATGCACCGCACTCGTACGATACGATCAGTCAGGCGACACTCACTCCTAGGGTCGGCTCTGCTCCAGAAGACGACTGGCCTGTCCTTGTTCTTGTCGGCACCGAGAATCTCGTGGAACTGCAGGGCAAACCTGTACAGGTGGCCGATGTGGAATGGGCCAAAGTCATGGTGGAAGTTGTTGTAGAGGAGGGTGTCATCGACGGTGAAGTAGTAGGGCTGCTTGTAGGCTGGCTTCTGCACCGCCTGGGGGCCGTGGCCGGCTCTTTGTGAGCGCTTGCCAGGCGATCTTACGGGGCCATCAGGATAGGGGAAGAGGGTGTCTTCGTTAGGTGGATGTATGTATGAGGCGAGGTACAGGCGATCTTGGGAGTATGTTAGCAGGGATACTGGCAGAGGCTGTTGGAGGCAGCGAAACGGGAGCGCGGGACCTGAAGCCTCCATGATGGCAGCGAGACCGCTGGCGCCTGAAGAAATGCCTCGTCGGCGGGTCACGAGTGAGGCAAAAAAAAAATCACAGCGAGGCCAGAAATGCAATCAGGGCGACCTGCGAGCCCGATGCTGGGGTCTGGGCGCCGCAGCACGGCCGCGGCGTGAAGTTGCGTGAAGCTGGTGAAGCTGCAGTGAACGTACCTGGAATATACTCGATAATCTGCCCCAGGTTGGAGCTCTTGGTAGGACCCATGGCTGCCACTGGCGTCTGCGGCCTGGCGACTGGTGTTGGTATCTGGCTGAATTGGGACCCCAGAGACGACAGTAATTTTTTTTCTTCTTTTCTTTTTCCTTTTCTTTCTTCTTCTCTTGTCTTCCTCTGGTGTTGAGGAAGGGAGCCGGCTGTCCAAAAAGAGGAGGAGGGAAGCGCCGCGGCGGTTTTGAAGTGAGCACTATGTGTATGTGTATTATGTGTGTGTGTGGATGTGTGTGTGTATGGCGCGGGCGACTCGGGCCCCCGGGAAGCAGGGCGGAATGTCGGTGGCTGGGGACGGGGGGCCGGCGTTGAAGGGCTGTCAGGATTGATTGATCGGTCCAGGAACCCCAAACACCCGACGGGCTATAGGACCATGCGCGTACGACCCAGGCCGCAAAATATTATGGTCGAGGTCTAAACACGATGTTTCGAATTAGGGGACAGGCCTGGGGATCGGCGGTGTTGCCCTCGCGAACGTGCAGCCGATGCAGCTCGCTATGCACCTCAGAAGTAGGAGAGTGGGAGCCGAGGAGGTGATCGGGGGTGGAGTCGCAGGCCAACAACCTTGACGATGCTCGGTAGCAGTAGTGGTAGTAGTAGTAGTAGCAGCAGCAGCAGTAGCAGCAGCAGTAGCAGCAGCAGTAGCAGCAGCAGTAGAGAATAACCCGCCAGGAGGGCGATTGGGACGGCGGGGAGGGCTTCTCTTTTTAATGATGTGAGTTGAGGGGAGAAGTTTTCCTTGGTTGCGGTGTAGCAACGGAGCAGGAGCCCGTGGACGAGATGCAGCGCCAGCGTGCTGCCGTACTAAGTACTAATAATAATAAGCAAGCGGGAGAGAGACACACACACACGCAACACACACGGCACATACAGACAGACAGGCAGGAAGAGCTCTGTGCTGGCCCTGCAATGTTATTGCCCGACCCATCGCCCACCCCATGGCGCTGCTGTGCCGTTGCTCCAGCTCGCGGGCCCCCCTGTCCGCCCCCCTGTCCGCCCAATGGCAGCCCCTGTGACGCCGTCGCCCGGGCAACCGCTGGGGCCAGCTGCTGGGGCCCGCGCGAGCTGCCCAGTAAGCGTGCCGGGCTGCGGGCCCCTCAGGCGGTTCAGCTGCTGGGGCCTGCTGGGGCGCGCTGGGGCCCACGGCGGGGCGCTCCCCGGCCGCTATCTGCTCTGACTGGGTGCCTGGGCGGGCCAGTCGCCCGCGCGGGCTGCAACCAACCCTACAGAGAGCGGGCAGCGAGAGAGAGAGCAGGTGTCATGCCGCAGGCTCCCAAGTCAAAGTGGACATCTCCCACTCCCAGAGGCGAGCCTGTCCATGCAGCCAGCCTGTGCCAACCTGCAACCTGCGACCTGCAACCTGCAACCTGCCCTGCACGAGCTGCCCTCCCCGGGCCCCCAGGCGCCAGACACGTCGTCCAAGTGACGGGGCCCGACCCACGCCCGCGGCAGCCCTGGCGGCCAGACAACCTGATAAAAACCTTGGAAAGGCGCCGCAGACCGAAAAATTTCATTCCTATGACGCGGGCGGGCGCGCGCATTCCGACCACAGAACCGGACCCCTTCTCTCCTGCAAGCACTTCCAAGATGTCGCGTGACGTCGACGGGGACGCCTTCCCCTGCTCGCTGTAAGTCCTACCTGTCTGATAATCTGACCTGACCTGACCTTGGCCCCGTCGCTCGCTATTCTTGGCCCTCGGAAGGATCGGGGGGCTCCTCCCAGGCCCACCCGCAGAGGGACGGCGATCGATGAGGGATCACAAAAAGAGAGGAGAGAGAGGGAGCGAGGGCGGGAGCAGACGAGGAATCACACAGCCGAAAACATAAAAAAAAGTCACGTCTCCAGCCCGGGAGGAGCACACGCAGGCTGCAAGCGAGCTGATCCTGATCCGCTGACACCCGGACCCGCGTTCCTCTCGCGTTTTTAGAACACTCAATGTCCCCTTCCCCACTCCCAGGCTGGCGTCCATCGCCATGAGCGCCCTGGCCGTCGACAAGGAGCTGTCACCACTGGTGCGGCGGCGCTTCTCCACCGCCGCCGCAGCAGGCCCAGGCGCGGGCGCAGGGGAAGGGCACGGCCGCGGGCACGGGCACGGGCATGGGCGCGACAGTCTGGGCCAGGCCCTGGGCCCCGACGAGTGTGTCCTGTGGGTCCACTACAGGGCTACCACGAACCGCATGCTACGTGTCGCCGTCAACTCTTTCATGGATAGCCTGGCCCTCATACTCGAGGTCATGGAAAAACTCGACGCGGACGTCCTGGAGGCGCAACATGCAGAGTGAAGCCCGCCTGCCCGCCTCCCTTGCCTGCCTTCCTGCCTTGCTGATGGCAGCCCGACCGCTCTTCTTGACGGCAAACCGGGAGGAGCCTGACCAGAAGCGAGCGGTGACTCACTATGCACTATGCGGAATGAGCTGGCGGTGGCCGATGCCATCATCACGGCACCGCTCGAGGCGCAATGCCGGGCTGCGTTTGGGCGCCCTGCAGGGGTTTGGTTCCGAGTCCTGGATTTCGGGATGAGGCTACGGGCTACGGTAGAGTTAGAGTTACAGTTACAACAAACAACGATCTTGCCTCCTGAGTCACGCCAGCTTCTGTCCGTCCTGCTGTCCCCTCCGAGCGACCGGCCTCGACCTCCTGCTGCGATGTCATGACTTCGTCACCTTCGCCTCGGTCTCGTCTGCCACGCTGTCCGCCGCGGAGATTCTCGAGCAGCTCGAGGTGGTGGGGTTCGGGCGCAGAGCCTCAACTCGCAGAACGTTACATGGTCGCGGTTCGCGGCCGTTCTCAGCCTTTTCCTCCGGCTGGGCGTAACACCACGCGGCGTTCTGCAGCTCCTCACCTGTTCACCTGTTCAGACAGCGCATCGGTCCAGAGAGGCTCATCTTACACGGCCACAATGCCGATCCGCGTGACGCTCGCCACCCGCCCCGATCGTGTAATACCTCAGCGCCCCCCCCCCTTTCCACGGGCAGTGCGTCGACAGGTCCGTCCCGTCCAGGACCTCAGTCCTGACGGGCGACGGCTGGAGGTAGACGTCGCCCTCAACAACCTCCCAGGAGTCCGCCTCGGCGAGGACCGTATCCCCGACCATCCGTAGCTCTGGCGTGACCCTTGGGCATGTTGTAGCTCGGCTGTGGTCTAGGACTGCAGTGACACGTATCCGGCCCCCCGGATGTTCGAGAAGTCGTTGGACCAAGTGGATGGAAGAGCTGCCCTCCCACATGCAGGCCCGATCCTCCCGATGCGTCCCCGGCTTATTCAGCCTCATAATAGGTAGCATGGTCCGGACGGGCCGCATGCCACGCGGTGGCCATTCTGCGGGGTAGACGGCCCTCTGGAGAGGCCCATCCGATATCCGTGCCCGTTCGCCGGGGACGCAACGGCCTGGTCGCCCGGTCGAGGTACAGAGTCCGCTGTGGGCCTTGTCCGTGCGGCTCGCTGTAGAACATGAGACGTCAAACACATTGCTCTATCTGCACGTCGGGACAGGCACTGCTATACCCGAAGGACGTACCAGGGGAAGAGAGACAGGGAGGTCTTCAGGATCTCGCCCGAGACCCGATCGTGGACCACCCATTTTGATATCGTGACCGGAACTGCCGTTGTTGTTGGAGGTTCTCCGGCTCGGGACAATCTCTTGGTTAGATACTGGAAGGTCTCAACCGGACTTGAAAGACGGCAGCAATAACTGTATATATCTCCGCATGTATGATCTCGTTCTAATGCTCTCGTGACATAACGCCCATCTGTGCACTGACCTCAAAACGCCTCGCAGATCAAAAACCAAGAGCTAAACATGCTAAATCTATATACTCACCCTCATGCAATCGTCTTCAGCGCGGCGAGGTCCCCAAAGCACGCCTCGTCGAACCTTGCTAGCTCGGGCATCTTCTCCTGCACCTTTAGGAACGTCTCCAGCTCGCACCACCCGTCGACCCGGCTCGCGTCGCACTCGGGGAAGCTCCAGCCCAGCGGGAGCGTCCGCTGGTTCAGCACGAAGTGGATGTACTTCGTCTCCCCGGCCCCCTCGCCTTCCACGTAGCCCGTGCCGCCGCGGTCCGCGCGCACGGGCTTCGGCGCGCGGATGACCTCCATGTCGAGCCGCGCGGCGAACGGCGTCAGGTGGGACACGGTGAAGTTGTGCTTGCCGGGGTGGCGCTTCGCGGAGAGGGGCGGGTCGTCGCGCGTCGAGGTGAGCCCGAACGCGGCCAGGATCGAGATGATGTTGGTGTCGTGCGAGAAGTCGAGATAGAGAGACTGGTTGAGTGGGAACGTCTCGATGCTGCTGTCGAGCGTCGTGTTGATCTGACTTCCAGAATAGCCGAGCGTGTGGTTCTTGAGGCGGGCTATGACCTCTTGTTGGTAACCTATGCCGACTGCACGGCCAGTCTTGGATTGCCAGCCGGAGGCGGCTGAGAAGAAGAGGTCTGTCGCACTTGGTCAGCACAAGCCGTCGGATAGTGACAAGGTACCAAATCTGTAGGCTCGACCGGCGCATGCCTCCAGGGAGTTGGGAACATGGAGTGGATACATACCCACTGAGTAGCCGAAGCCAATCCACTCCTCGTAGGTGAAGAGGTCGCAAAAGCGGCTGAAGCCATAAGCAATCTTTGATGAAACGCCTTTGTTAGTCTCACAGGGAACCGCTGCCTGAACTGAAAGGGCAGATGAAAACAGCTCACCGTCTCATAAGGACACATGCTCTGCGCCGCATACGTATCCTCAACCGTCCAGTCGTATCCCTGAACCATGCTGCCCAAGCGAGTAGTCGCTATCAACATCACCAAGTCAGCAACACGCACACCTGCGAATATTCTGATCCCGTCACCTACCTTCCTGCAGGTATACCTGCGCCCACTCAGCCGTGACATTCATCCCGCCCTCCAGCTTAGAATTAGGACAAGCCTTATAGCCGGCCAACGAGTTGTTGAACCCGTTCTCCTCGATGATTACCTCAATGGTGGCATTGTTCGTCCACTCCAGCCCGAAGAAGCCGGCCATGAAGTACTCGGCCGACTTCAGCATCCGATCCTGGGTCGTGGTGCGCACGATGATCTTGCTGTTCGGGTTGTACAGACTCGAGTACATGTACGAGTGCAGGATGCCCGAGTCGAACAGCTCCTGGCGGCCCTTGGGCACGAGGATCTCGTGGCCCAGGCGGTACTCCCACTCGTTCAGGAAGGCGAGCGGCCCCGAGGCCTTGAAGCCCGCCCCCTGGTTCTTGGCCGCGGCGATCCGCTGCCCCAGCAGCATCACGTTGGAGCCCGTGCCGGACGTGGGGTACCGCGACCCGTGCCTCGACAGCATCTGCAGCTGCACGATGTCCGCGCCCGCGGGGAGGGGGTACTCGTCGACGCCGAAGCCGGGTGAGGGCGTGTACGGGGACAGGTACCCCATCATCTGGAAGATGCTCTCGTTCGCGGCCCCCATGCCCTCGATGGGGATCGCCGTCTGCAGCGGCTGGTTGGGCACGAACGTGGCGGTGGGGTCGAACGTCCTCGTCTGCGCGAGGAACGCCGGCGCGCCCGTGGCCGTCGGGCCGGCCCATAGCTCCGGGCTCGTCTGGAAGTGCTGCGGGACGGTGGTCGTGGGCCGGGAGCAGTCGCAGCCCGAGGATGAGCCTGAGTGCCCGTGCTTGGGCAGGCTGGGGGCGAAGATGAGGTTGATGGCCACGAGGATGAGGAGGCCGGAGATGAGCGCTATGAGTATCGACTTGAGATTGACGTTGTGGAAGGCCCGGGGCCGGCGGTAGGGCTCCTGCTGGACCGGTGTCGATGGGGAGTCCGAGTTATCTTCCCTATCGTCGCCCTGCACGAGGTGGTAGCCTCGTGCCTCTTTTGGCGTCAGCTTCAACGGGGGAGGCGCCATCTTGGAGGAAAAGTGAACGATGAGTGAGTGACTCGATCGTTGAGGAGCTGAAGAGAAGACTCAGTCTCGGTGGCGCACGCCTAGTCTCTCATCCGCAAGGGCTCACCGCGATTGGAGCTGCCGCATCGTGTATCAGAGCTGTAGCCGTGCGCGCACGGACCAGCTCATGATAGAAACACCCCGGGCGTCTCAGAGATGATTTTGCTTACGAAGCCAGGTGAGACCTTTGGTTGCTCATCTGCAACATTTTTAGGGTCCCATCGAACATCAATGCAGGTACAGGTTGGATCTCTGCTCCAATGAGCACATTAAGATTTATAAAGTTCAGTGTGCAATCATAACCTGCAGCAAGACCGTGCAGAAGGCAGGAGTGTTTCGTTCTGCTCAAGAGAGCATTGAGTTCTAGTATACAGTTAAGTGACTCTCAAGTTCAGATGCGCCAAGGGGGAAACACGTATGCGGTCATCTGATGGTATAGTGCTGGTGGGCGCACCCATGGTTGTATTCCGAGACACAGCGGCATGAAAACAGCAACGAGACAGCCCACTCCCGCCCGCGCCGGTACCGTACTTCGATGATGACAGCATATGCACTCTGCTCTTGAGCGGCCATCAAGACCTAACGTAATCGAGAAGGCGACGGTCCGGGGACAAGAGTCTGCAGATTCACCAAGTTTTGCGGTGGCCTGAATGGCTACCTAGGTAGGCCATGTTCCAAGCTGGAAGACGTCCAAGGACGAGCCTTCCGACTCTAGCGTCCGGCAGAAAGAAAGCCTTATAGCCGATACTATGGGACAATTTATCGCTTATGGTCCATAGCTAGGACGTCTTCTGTAGGTGATCACTACAGCACTCCAGTCTCAGATCCTCAGTCTCAGATCCCCAGTCTCTCCAGCACAGCAGCAGCGACTGCAAGAGTGAGGTGACGTCGAGTATCACGTGAAAGACCCCTGAAGGCTTGACAGAATCCATTCAGAAATCTCATGCGAGCTCATTGGACCCATACGGGATGCCTTATCTCTTGGCGGAGACCCGCCCAGGATTTTAGGCCGACAGCCTGTTTCGAGAAGACGAGGAACCATGACAGCCCACCACGGGTGTGCAAGGGGAGTTATATTGACAAATTCCCATTTTCGTCTGCTTTCGGTATCGGCCAAACAGCTGGCCGTGAAGTCGATGCGCAGTGCCTGGTCCCGCCGCGCAGACGCAAGTGGCGATCCCCCGGCCGGTACTACCAGTTATAGTCTTGCTGGGTGTTCTGTTCCCATCGAGCCAATTGAATCCGGCTGACACCCTGAACTGTCCTGGGCCTAGCGGCCAGGGCGCTTGGCCGACGTTGTGAAATTTACTATGGTACTACGTATAGTTCAGTCCCCGGCTAGACTCTCACCGGCCTGGAGTCAAGCCCAGACCGGACCAGACGTATGCCAGGCCGTGCATGCCAGGCGCAGCAGACCGGGCTTCGGAAGTTCTAGGAGCAGGGGAAAGTGTCTGACCGTGCAGAATTACATTTGTCCCTGAAGATAATGCTCGGATCGTATGTCGAGAGATACGAACAGGAGATCGCCGCGGTCTAGCTGAGGTGAATGCGGTCTTGCTAACACAAAGGACAAACAATTTGCTAATGTATTCCTGGACTCAGCCCTGTCCCCAGTCTGACATTTTCCGTCCCCACAGTATTGGGAGTGGACCCCTGCCATGCACGGCGCTGGAACCTGGAGCCGAGCGCGAGTATGGGCTGTGTACCTTTTTTTTTTTTTTTTTTTTGTCCTTGTCTTTTGAGAATCGCATCCGTCTCACCAAGGTTGTCAGCGTGGGGACTCCTCCCTGAGGGAGATTTTGGGCTGCAATGCAGAGATGAGATGCTCGGGAGGGCTGCTTGAGAAGCGATGTCGGAGGTACTATGTCGGCGTGAGCGATGTCGTCAGTTTACTACAGCAGGTAGGTTCCAAGGCAACAGGCACCAAGTACCGAGCCGCATCTCGCCAGGCGAGGGGTACAGGGAGGCCACAGGGGATCGAAGGTCCTCTGCCCTCCCTGCCAGGCCGCTGGCACGCACCCTGGAAATATCTTCTGCACCACCAGACCTCATGCATATTTCAGCTTCAAGCACATTGGTGCGGCCTGGAGTGCCTGGGTGCCTGAGTGCCTGAGTACCTGGGCAGCCTCGATGATGAACAGAGATCGGCCTCGCCTCAAGGTCGACAGGGGCCTCGGTTCACGCCCACAATTCTGCCGTCATGATGGTGGTGGTCGACCCCTGCCCTCTGTGTCCATCCGCACCGCACCGCACCGTAGCAACACCTGGATTTGCAATCATTCCTTCACCAGCTGGTGAACAGCCTCACACAAGGGGCTTCCGTCTAGACCACCGAGTACGCAATGGGCGTTGGGGACCGTTGCTGCTGTCAGGAGTCATTACGGGGCAGCTGGGCTTAGGGAACCCCGGCCGCTACGGAAGATGCTGTTGTGCAGGATCTGGAATAGCCAGCCCACATGGTGGCCTGGGTACCACAATACGCCCCCTGGCAGCAGGGGATGTATCTCTTGCTCGCCAGCGCAGGGCGCAGTTTTGGCACGCGACAGAGAAGGGCTGATCGCCATGACCTTATGGCTTCAGCAAATTCACTCCGTGGGATCAACACGCGTGGGGGACTTTTGATGCCTCCCACCACCACTATTGGCAGGCTCTGCAGCGCGGTACCCTCCTTCGCCTCTCCTGTACCGGCTGCTGTGCATACTCGCTAGAACAATAGCAGAAGGGCGCCCGGCAGCGCGACTGGAGGGTTCCGTGAGGCTGGGTGGGATTTTCCACCCGCTGCTTACCCCAGATGGCCTTTTTGCGTTAAAGTTTTCCGCTCTGGCCAGCCACAGCCGGCGTCGTCTACCGAAGCATTTGCAGCAAGGCCTGGGCACCGGCTGAAGAGGTAGGGCATCCTCGACCGACACCCGGCGCTGGAGATCGATCCGCTAGCCCGCCCGCCAACTCAACTCCCCCAGCGCCGTTTTGGACTCCAGAGGATTACTTTTCTCTCGAAAACCTTAGCCCCCTTAGGAACATGATCGGTCCGGTACTGGTCGGGTAGGTACTATGTAGCGAGGCGGCTCCCCAGGCTAACCTCAGCCGTTACCAGCGCAGAGAGAACCAACCCGGGGATTTCTCGACTAGAAACTCCACGCATGCCTGGGGCACCACGACCTGCATCCGATCCATGGCCAGCTACCCCTGTATAAGTCGCCCACGCATCCACAGCGGGACCATCGTCTTGGCCCTCCGCGCTCCACCGAGATCCCTCCCCCCCCCGAAAAGAATACACCCATGGTCCCTACTCGTAGCTTTATATATCCAAACTCGTGTCCCTCCCAGCCTCTTGGGCATCTCCTTTTCGATCTTCAATTTCTGGCCCTTGAGACCAAGTGACCACCTGCCGTGCCCCGTCATACCTCGGCACTCCAAGCCGCTTCCGGTAGCCGTACATCCTCACTCCAGGGACGACACCGCATCCGTCCCTCCTTCCTTATTTCCATTGTTTTATTTTTCATTATTTTTTTTTCTTACCGCCCTCCTCCTGTCACCTGGAGGCTGCGCACTTGCCACAGGGGCCGCCCTCTCGAGCTTCTTCGTGAAGCTCTCCTCCAGCAGATACGATGTCGTACTCCTGGGTTGGAGCCCCGGCTGTCTTCAATGGCACCAACGATGAGACTGGTGGGGATTCCGGTATGTGGCAGAAAAGGCGACGACGCAGCATGAGATCGTGAGCGGCCGGCTGACACTCTCGTAGCCACCACGAACCTGAACCAATGGTACCAATCGGGCGACCAGGCCTTCATCATCGTGTCCTCGTGTATGGTACTGATTATGGTGCCCGGCATCTCCTTCCTCTACTCCGGACTTGCTCGACGAAAATCCGCCCTGTCGCTAATATGGGTCACAATGATGTCCTTTTCCGTGATCGTCTTCCAGTGGTATTTCTGGGGCTACTCCTTGGCCTTTAGCTCGACCGGCACCAGCGGCTTCATCGGCAACCTGCACCACTTCGGCCTCATGAACACGCTCGCCGTGCCCTCGCCGGGGTCGCCCCTGATCCCCGAGCTGCTGTTCTCGTTCTACGAGATGCAGTTCTGCGCCGTGACGGCGGCCCTCGTCGTGGGCGCTACGGCCGAGCGCGGCCGTGTCCTCCCGGCCATGGTCTTCACCTTCTTCTGGGCCACGCTCGTCTACTGCCCGATCGCCTGCTGGGCATGGAACATCAACGGCTGGGGTTACAAGTACGGTGTTCTGGACTACGCCGGCGGAGGCCCCGTCGAGATCGGCTCCGGTATGTCCGCGCTGGCCTACTCGTGGGTGCTTGGCCGCAGGAACGAGAAGATGATGCTCAACTTCCGCCCTCACAACATCTCCCTAATCCTACTCGGCACCATCCTGCTCTGGTTTGGCTGGCTCGGCTTCAACGGCGGCTCTGCATTCGGCGCCAACCTCCGCGCCACGATGGCTTGCTGGAACTCCTGCCTGACGGCCATGTTCGCCGCCATGACCTGGTGCCTTCTCGATTTCCGCCTGGCCCGGAAGTGGTCTCTCGTCGGCTGGTGCTCAGGCACCATCTCCGGCCTCGTGTCCGCCACCCCAGCGTCCGGTTTCATCACTCCCTGGGCGTCCATCATTCTCGGTGTGGTGACCGGCGTCTGCTGCAATTTTGCCACCAAGATCAAGTTCCTCATCGGAATCGACGACTCCCTCGATGTCTTCGCTGAACACGCCGTCGGCGGCATGGTCGGTCTCATCTTCAACGCCTTGTTCGCCGCCGACTACATCATCGGCCTGGATGGTGTCAACACGGGTATCATCAACGGAGGCTGGCTCAATCACAACTACAAGCAACTGTACATCCAGATCGCATATTTGGTGGCCTGTACCGGGTACTCATTTGTCATGTCTGCGATAATCGCGAAGATTATCGATATTATTCCGGGGTTGCACCTCCGAGCCAGTGAAGAAGCTGAGTTGTTGGGTATGGACGACGACCAGCACGGCGAGTTCGGTATGTTTCCCCCTACACAATCCTACGATCCCGTCATGGTCTTTAGGACTAACAGCCATGCTTTCTGCAGCTTACGACTACGTCGAAGTGCGCCGAGACTTCCTCGCTTGGACCCCCGCCCAACAATATCAGAACACGGACAGCAACAAGCTGATACCGACGCACGGCATCGAGGAGCACCAGAACATGATGCCGACGTCGGGCAACATGAACGCATCACGGGAAAGCGAGGAGCCGGAGCCGGAGAAGCGCCCACCTCCTGGGTCATCGGACGCCTCGCAGTCGCAATAGATAGGTACACGGCCGTGGAGCCCTCCGACCAGCCGCGTAGAAAAGGGGCGGGTCACTTCCTGCAGGTCTTGGTTTTGATCTGAGCATACGAGCAATGTTTTGGGTACTGGCATAGGCGCGCGGGTTGCATTTCTTGGGTTTGGCTACAAAAAAAAAAGGTCGCTTGGCTACAGTGCATTGCGGCTCGGGTCCTCGATCGTCTGGGCCACACTTCTAGACGAACTATTCATTGGAAACTACTGCAATCCGGCTGTACCGTGACGCTTCACCTTCTGGACGTAATACCCTCACACTGGTTCAGCTGCATCAGCTCGAGCGCCCTCTACGCCACCGTCTCACGGGCTCTCATGGCCCAGCCATTGACCACCCCCCGAGCGATCCACAACCGACGTCACGATCTGAGCCCGCCCATCGACCAACCCCAGACCCGCGCCTCTGGGGATAAGCAACCCGCCCCCTCACTGGACGGACGGGACATGCCAAGGAATTTCCCTTATCTCGTGAGCACCAGCCCTGTGTCACATAGGGTGGGATGGCGAAGATCACGATGTGACGGGGGACGGCCGGGTCGAGGTCTGTCTAGCGCGGCGGTTCGCTGTATGCACCGCGGGCGGCGCCTGGGCGCGGGCATAGGACGCTTGGCATCGCTCTGCTCGCCCGGCCCGCCCGTGGGTCGTTTCAGCCTGCGTCTTGCATGCCAAGGATAGGATTTGGACCAGAAGTATATCGTTTCGTCGTTCTCCTCTGGGGAGGGAGAGGGGGGGGCGAGGTCTATACAGACGTATATCCTGCTGTCCCTGGCGTTCTCGACCAGCCCAGGCGAGCCCAGCGCAGGTGGGCGCGGCGAGCAACGAGGGCGGACGGATGGGTGGGCAGCAGCCAGGCTATCGTCTCGACATGCCGCCAAGGACTGGTCCATATGCAAGACGCACGAGGAGCGTCTGCCGTCCTCAGCTTCTCCCGAGACCCGGTTTCCTCCGGTGTGAGTCTCGGGCCCGAAGAAGATCGGTTGATGCGCACACGCCCTCGCCGAGATGGATTCACCCCACACGGGCCCGGGGATCTGGAGGGGGGGCGCCGCACTCCCGGATTCGCGGGGTCAGAAGTCAGGATGATTCAGGATAGGCTAGTCCCTAGCCTCTTGTTTAAGCTGCGATAAATTAGAGATCACAAGGGTTTGCTGCCTTATCATAAAATTCATATCCTGTTGTTAGGTTGCCTCAGTCTAGTCTTCATCTCTCATAGCAACGTAGCGATCAAGGAGGATGTGGCCTCTGTCTGTTAGATGCAGAAACCGAGATGAGCGCCTCCGAGGATAGAAACTGACGAGGAATATAGGACAGATGTAGCGCTTCTGCGTTTGGGCTTATCTGGGGCAACATCTCGTCGTGACATATACATCTGCCGGGATACCTCAAATTCCGGTGTTCTGTGTACTGGGTATGGCGCGCTGTATGTTCAAATGAGCGCCACCTACAGAGGTGCTGTTCCTCGCGAATCTATACTTCCGACACGGCTCTGCCCAGTGCTCACACTGCCTCCCCACCTTCCAACGGTAAGACCTGTCCTGTGATGAGTCTCATCTTGCGGGTGGCATTTTGTGCGCAACAGCATTCATCCCATGCGCTGCAAGTACATCTGATCTTCTCGACCGGCCCTTGATAGTTCATTTTATATCCTGTTCAGCCTGGCTCATAGAAAGCCGCATTTGGATCCGCGAGATTCACCTACCGGCGTGCCCTCAGAGCGGTTGCTCTAGCAGACGGGTTGTGAAGTGATACTGCCATAAGAGTTGGCTTCAAAGAGCTACTCTGAATTGTTCCTCGAATTAAGGTTGCCCGCAATCAAGGCACCTATTGGAAGTATCTGCTTCTCGCTCCTTAGCCTCAGTGCCCCCTGTCCTGACCCTTCCATCACTTCAGCCCCTCGTTGCCCAACCCCTGTGCGTGGCAATTCAGGGCTGAGGCGTCTCTCTGATCACGTTGGTCTCGCCCTCAAATTGCACACATCTGCGCTGTCTTAGGCACACATCGGGGTTGTCAAAACAACGGATTCGGTGCACCACACTATCAGCGTCGTGGCTCCGGCCAGGTTTCCTCCCGTTCCGTCCGCCACGACTTGAGAGCAGGGATTCGATCGCCCTAAGATCATCCGAATCGCGGAGTTGAGCTTGGCGACCGACAGCCCTGGTATGGGAGTGATACCGTTCACAGTCTGGCGAGCCTCTCGCGCTGTAGTTCTGTCATGCTCATACGCCTCGTCCGACTCGGTGCCGACACTCCCATTCTGTTGAAGTGCTACTCCAGTATGATTCGAGTTCTGCGGCTTCCACCTCATACCACCTTCTCAAAAGTCTTCTGGATCGGTTTCGCAGCCTATTGTGCGCGACGTCAGTACAATTCCTGCGACCATAGGCCCTAGAGAGCATCTCACATCGATGAACTTCTCCAGATCATTGTCCAGATTGGCCAGGTCCTCCCTCCGCTTCTTGTTCTCGGCGATGAGCTTCTGCTTCCTCTTCAGCAGCTCCTGGCGTTGCTGCTCGAGGGCCTCCCGCTCGGCGCGCTCGTCCTCAATGCGCGCGACCATCAGGTCGTTCTCGTCGTCGTCGGCGTGCTCGGAGTGCTTGGCGAGGAACTCCTCGACGGGGATGAGCGGGAGCTTCTGGTACTCGTGACTGCCGGGCCTCGTGTTAGCATACAGAACCAACCCTCCCCTCTCAAACATGCGGGCTCCCCGACGTACTCGTAGCTCTCGCAGGCCGCGATCTCCCCCTGGAGGTGCGCCTGCTCGTAGTACAGGTTCTGCAGCTGCAGGTGCAGCACGTCGACCTCCTGCCTGGCCTCAGCGGTCTGCGCCTTGGTGTCGCGGGCGCCCATGTACGCGGTGCGGTGCAGGCCGCGCAGGTACGACAGGTTCGTGTTGAGGAGCTTCTGCTCCTTGGACAGCTCGACCTGGCGCGCGGCGGTCAGGGGCGGCGCGGCCGGCGCGCACGAGGCGGCGAGCCTGTCGGCGAGGCCGAGGGCCTGCTCGCGGGCATTCTGGGAGGTCTGCAGGAAGGAGCGCAGGGTCGGGTCGGTGACGATGGTCTCGATGGTCATCTTGCGAGGCGGGGGCTGGGGCGGGGCAGTTGCGGTGTGTGGTGCGGTGTCTGGTCTGGGGATGTCCTGTGCGTCTGCGTCCTGTGCCGGCGGAAGGTTTGGTGGTGAGGCTCGCAGAGGTAAAGTTGCGGCCGGCAGCGCGACCTGCAAGTCATGCAGGCGGCACAGGGGGCTGGGATCCCCTGTCCCCCCTCCCGAGTGCCAACCGGAACGGGCGGGCCAGCTTGGTCTTTTTCTTTGCTGCGGTGCTCGTCGTCCTCACCACCTTAGTACTGGGTGCTAATAATTACGCCCCCCACCATAGCACAAAGGCTGTTCTCCGAAAAGCGTTAGATTCCGTGACGACATGCTGGGCTGGACTTGGGCGACCCGTACAACAACAGCGGTAGCTCGCCGGAAACGAATACGGTAGCGCAGGCGAGCCGAGCTGCCGGTCATCCAATATAGCACAGCATCGCAGATCTGGGTAGCATCTACGAACGGCGCAGCCGGTCTCCTTGTCGAGATCCAGCACTATCGAGCCCAGCGCGCCTAGCATGCTTACCTAGGACCCAGGCGCCCCGTCCTGCCTGAGGAATCTCGGTTTGAGCTCCCCGATCAGGTCGGCCAAGGATGGACCTGACCAGAGCGAGTGCTTACGATGCGAACGCCACGCGCCTGGCTGCCAGCGTCAGGGACCATCGCCGCTGTGCAAGTGATGCTGGCGTCGAGCGATGACGGCGGGGCATACGGGCATGGGAGGACACTGGCTGACTCCTCCCGCTTCTCTCTCGAGGGCGAGGCCCGAGAAACCTTACTGACGCTCCGCGCGGCGCGGCGCAGCGCAGCACGGCCTGCATATGTAGGCCCTTCAGCTCCACTCCCAGATGGGGATTCATTTGGATTTTCGTCGCCGACCTCGTTGCCATGCATAATAAGTATGGTATACAGTACAGGGGGACCGTCTTCTTCCTCCCTCGCCTGCTCGAACCCTCAGCTTTCTCGTCGCTGTCGTCTGGAACGCCCTGCCTGAAAGTCGCACAGGCGCACCGTCACGTCCTGCAGCCTCTCTCGCCGCGCTGGCTGAGACCCTGACCCATTTCCCCGGAAACCTTTTTCAGCCTCTTCCCCTCCCGCGCTTCGACCTCGCTCGATCCCTGTGGCCCCTCGGTAGCGACTGCAACCTTGGCGCAGTGGACCTGCAGGCGCTGGAGCCGATAGTTTATCCCGCCTCAACGGAATTGCCTCGTTGAGACCCGATCCTCGGGGAGGACCAGGCAAAGGGAAAAAAAGGGCTCTGCACACGCACGGCGCCGCTGACTCCGGCGCCCTCATTTCCTGCTCATCCGGCCCCCACGAGGAGGACCCCCTTTCTGCATGGTACATATGGGTTTCTCGTGCTAGATTTACCCTCGACTGGAGCATCCCCAGGCCTCTGTGGCAATCGTTATCGCTGGGCCCATACTGTCACTCTGCGAACCAGCCAATTGATCGCACCAGAGCCGTCCCGTGGCGAAACCACATGTGAAGACGACTTCCCTCCACGAGACAACACGCCCAGTGACGCCCGCAGCCTATCTCTGCTCCTCGCCTGCAGTGCTGTGTGCGCCTCGGGCCTCACGAGGGACCGGATTGGCACGGCTCTTTCTATTTCTTATTTCTGGGGCCGACACCCAACATGGCTTCGTGCTCCGCGCCGTTCAGCCTGCGGGCTGGCGACGAGACCGAGGAGGCACAGAGCTCCAGCGCTGAGCCCAGGCCGGAGATCCGAAGGAGACGCCACTCGCACTTTATCCCGCAGAGGAGGAAATCGTTCGTGGCATCCATCATGGAGGGGGAAGAGGCAGTCATGCTGAAGGTCAGTCCGTCTGCACGCGCGGATGCTCCGCGTTCCCAGTCCTCCCACCTGGACCCGAGGAAGCCCACTGACGTCCGCCCAGGTCGACCTCTTCCTCTCCGAGCTCGAGCGCCGCCTCGACCTCCTCGAGAGCTACTCCGACCTCCACTTCGACACCACCCTCTCCCGCGCGTACAACACCCTCCAGACCGTCCGGTCGCGGTGCTCCCAGGTCTCTGAGGAGGTCTTCGGCGAGGGCCGGCGGCGCTTGCACGTCATGGTCGAGACCCTCGAGCTCCGCTACCACGACGCCCTGGCCGCCGCTGACTCGACCGTCGACAAGGCGCGCGTGTCCATCGAGCTGCTGGACGGCATGCTCTCCGACTTCGAGGCCCGCGCCGCCAAGTTCCGCAAGCGCTCCCTCGCCGGCATGGCCGACGCCGCCGAGATCGTGCGCGCCGAGGGCCGGCAGGTCATCTCCTCGGCGCGGGGCGTCGTGGAGGAGGGCATACGCGGCGCCAAGCACGCCGCCGAGGGCCTGGAGGAGACCATCCAGCGGGCCATCCAGCGGGCCCGCGAGCACGGCCTCATCCGGTACGAGGACCTGCCCGTCCCCTGGCGCATCAACCCGCACATCATCCGGGGCTACCGCTTCCGCGAGTCGTACTCGGGGTGCATCCGGTCCGCCTTCGCGGTGTCCAACGAGCTGGTCAACATCTGGTCGCACGCGCTGGGCCTCGTGCTCATCCTGGCCGTGGCCTTCTACTTCTACCCCACCTCCATCAACTTCCACCTCTCGACCAAAGCCGACGTCTTCATCGCGGCCACGTTCTTCTTCGCGGCGTGCCAGTGCCTCGTCTGCAGCACGATCTGGCACACGATGAACGCCATCACCGACGTCCACCTCATCTCCACCTTCGCCTGCGTCGACTACACCGGCATCTCGCTCCTCATCGCCGCCTCCATCATGACGACCGAGTACACCGCCTTCTACTGCGAGCCCGCGAGCCGTTGGACCTACATGGCCGCGACCGCCGTGCTGGGCGTCGCCGGCGTCATCCTGCCCTGGAACCCGACCTTCAACCGCGCCGACATGGCCTGGGTGCGCGTGGCCTTCTTCATCGGGCTCGGCGCGACCGGGTTCCTCCCCATCCTGCAGCTGAGCTTCAGCCGCGGCTCCGAGTTCGTCTGGGAGTTCTACTCGCCCATCGCCAAGTCGCTGTTCGTCTACGTGGCCGGCGCCTTCGTCTACGCCTCCAAGGTGCCCGAGCGGTGGTGCCCGGGCATGTTCGACTACTTCGGCGGCAGCCACAACTTGTGGCACATCGCGGTGCTGGGCGGGATCCTGTTCCACTACACGGCGATGCAGGAGTTCTTCTCCCTGGCCTTCCTGCGGGCCGAAGGGGGATGCCCTGCATACTGAAGGGGGGCGCAGGAGAAGAAAAACAAAAAAAGTTCAAAAATTGTTGCAAGAGATAATATCATTTAACTTTGTCTTACAGGACCAGAGCGGCTGTTGCTCGGGTCGGGGTATCATGCATCGTCCAATCATCCGTCCATCCGTTACATTCCCGTGGGGTATCCTGTCTAGCCACAACCAACGCCCAAAACACCGTGCCATGGAACCAAAAGAGTCAAAAGAGAGAGCGAAGCAATTCTCATCCGTCACCCGAGGTCGTTCCTTCCACCTCCTGCTCAGCACAGGGACATGAAGATCGCGACCGCGGCGATCGCGGAGCCCATCCAGATCAGCCTCCAGTTTCCCCTGCTCGCCTCCGACGCCCTGACGACGGCTGGTGGCTCTGCGGGTAGTCGTGCCGACCGCGGCGCCGCCGTTGCTATTGCCGCCCCGCTACGTCCTGTCGTCGTCGCGGGGTTTACGTCCGCCTGGTCCCTGGCTGTGGCGATCTGAAAGCGGATCGTCAAGGGCGCGCTCGTCTCCGTATGTGGTGCGCTGTCTGTCGCATATAATATTGGAAGCGTCTCATTTTGCTGTAGCGAGGTTAGCCAAAAAAAAATCCACATTCCTCGTTTGCGGCAGCGGGCGTGTTGGGAGCGCACCTTGGACACCTGCTTAGCAGGCTGGCTGGGCCGATAGGTGATGGTGTCGTTGATCCTCAGCGCCGGGTACCGGAGCAGTGCCGGGTCGTCGCACGAGGCGAGCGACGTGAGCTCCTTCGAGAAGGTCTGCCAGTAGCCGGGTGCATCCTGGGCACGCTTCGCGGCTATCGGGACGAGGACGACGCCGAAGATGATGAGGATGACGGTCTCGCGCAGGGCGGATGTTGGGACCATATTGGATGTGATGGGGGCTCGAGGCCTTCCGCGCCCGTCGGAACTGCAGCAAGGACAGGCTCGATTCGACTGTGGTCGGAACCTTTTCTCTCTGAAAAAAAAAAGCAAAACAGGAAGGCCTAGAAGCTTAAAGGTGTGTGGTGGCGACGATGCGTTTCTGCCCTGTCGTCGTGGTGGGTCGTGCGAAGGATGATTGATGTATATCACCAAGCATACGTTGTAGAGTAGAGATATTAGAAGTAGACGATACAGCCCGTTCTGGCCGCGTCCTTGTCTGCAGAGGACAAATCTTGTTTTTTTCTTCTTTTTCGCCCTTCCCAAAAATAAAGCAAGCAATCGGTCGAAACGAGGCCACGACGCCCGACGTTCCGCGTTTGTATGTGTATCGGTAGGCACACAGAAAGTTTCAAGTGCTGGCAGGCCCGTCTCCCCCCGCGACGACGCGGGTGAGAAGAAAAGAGGCTTTGCTTATTCCGGGGGGGGGGGTTATGTCGCTGAGGTAGCGAGCGAGACTTCTGGGTCCGGGGCCGGGCTTGGTCTGGTCTGGTCTGTCTGAATCAAACCCGGAAATGTCCAAGAACCGAAGGCGAACGAAAGGTTGAGATGGGGCGTGGGTGTGCCTGGTTGGTGATACAGAGGTCAATATATCGGGCCAGGCGGCCTTTTTCTCTCTCTTTTTTTTCTTTTCTGCTTTCTAGGCCACCCTCCCTCCCCTCACCCCACCCGTCCCCTGCACCGGCCGCCGCTCTCGTCGCGGTTTAGGCCCTGTTTCCCACCCAGCCAAGGCCAAGCCAAGGCACGGCCCTGTGGGGGGGGAGGGTGGTTGTTTTGGGGCCTCCCTCTCGAGCGCCGTCCCAGATCGGTGGATCCTGCCGGATCTGAGTCGCAGCAGGTTGTGGGACGGCCTGTCAGACGATTTGCGTCTTCCTTCGAGGCAGCACCTGCTGCAGTCACAGCTCCAGCTCCGGCTTACTCTCTGCTGGGTACTCTCTGCTCACTTGCTCCTATTTCACGAGCGAAGGGATCCGCTGCAGGAGATGCCCCGAATAACCAACCCCCTTGTATTGCAGGACAGACGGAAAGGGAAATGATGAAAACAAAAAAAAAAAAAAATACACAAAAAAAGGCCAAGAAGTTGGCATGCTGCATGTGAGATGGCCGGATGCGACCCCGCGACGTCATACTGATTGGGGGGGCTCCTCCATCGCTGGCTGTCGCGAACCTCCCTCCCTCCCCCCCTCTGTCTCTCCCTCTTCTCTCTGCGCCCGCCGATGACGACGACGATGCGGCGAGATAATGCGCCTCTCGTCGCAGCTCTACGCTTCCGGCGTGGCTGGCGGACGAGCCAGAACGCCCGCCGTCGATAGGCTGAGCTCTCCACAGCGAGCGTGCCCCCTGGTGCCTGGGGCCAGGGGGGCACACTACAGTCACTTAGGCTCGAGGCTACCCGGTAGCATGCGACACTGGCACCAATCTAAATTTGGCTACCCGTTGGGCGGGCAGACGCTTTTTCTTACTTAGCTTCGGAGTGGGACAACCCACCACCAGCAGGGCTGAAGGGGATAGATACAGAGGGGGGGGGGCGAGCACCGCCTGTCTGCCAAGCTTGCCCGACAAGCTTTGCTCCTGGAGGATGGACGTTGCCCCAGAGGGAGGATCGAGGACAACCTGCTGCCAGCTCTGTCTGCCGGGCGGTGCCCGCTGATCCGCGGGGCTCGAGGCCCACAAACCAGCTGCCGCGCAGCGCATCCTGCTGTGTCTACTGGCTGTGAGTACTGGCTGCTGCTTGCTGTGCTCAGCTGTCTCAACGGGGCGGAGGAGGAGGGGCGCCAGGCCGGGACGCCGCGGACCGCAACTCAACTTCAGACGCACGAGGCCATCCGACAGCCTTTCCATCTGTCCTGGTCCTGCGGTCGCTGTCGTCGTCCTGTCAACCCGCGGCGGCCTCCTCGCACTCGCAGGCCCCGGGGTGAGGTGATTCTCGACCGGCAGCTTCTGTAACAGTCCGGGGGGGGGCAGGGCTAGGAGCCAACTCGTCAGCGAAACTTTGGACGGCCCGCTGGCCAGAAGTGGCCGCCTGGGGTGGGAGCAGTAGGGAGGGGGGGTTGGCTTGTGAGGTGAGAGGCGACCCGTGTTTCATCAGGTGGAGGCTTGCTGCAGTGCGCTGCACTGCAGTGCATGCAGCAAGCAGCACCTGCGGGTGAGCCTCATCATCATCTGCAATTTTTAGCAGCACCCAACCCCCAGGGATCCAACGTCCGCCCATCTCTCCCCCCTCTGCTTCTGCCTCCATGCACACAGCCCGGTGGACTCGTCAGACACAACCATCCGAAGTCTATGTGGCGTGTTTCTTCCCCCCTCCCCCAGGTGTGAACCACTTATTGCCTTAACCCCGGAACAATGTATATTATCTCATCTGAACACACCATGTTATGTTATCTATCATACAAAAACAAACCATGACTCTCCAGCGCATTAGGTACCCCGGTACCACCCTGTAGCTTGCAGGAACACGATGCCCGTGCTTCTCCAATCGTCATACAACGCCTGTCGTTCCGACAATGCAGCATCCTGGAAGCACTTTTTAGCTAGAAACAACTCCTCGTGATAATGCATAGCGTCTCCCTATCCGGCTTCCCCCTCCCCCTCCTTTTAGGTCGTTCATGATTCGTCAATTAGTCGTAGTTATCGTAATCGTACACGTCTTCTTGTTTCGTGCCGGCATCAGCTCCGTTTCTAGCGCCGCCGCCCATTGGTGACCCTCGAGAGCCAGCACGCCGCCCGCTGCGTTCGAGAACGTTTCAATGTCGTCGAGGCTGACGTGAGATGTCAACGTCCAACATGCGCCGTGGCCTCTGCCGTAGACTTTCTGACCACATGATGTGCGTGTGTGCGTGTGCGCGCGCGCCAGAGCCTTAGCCCAACCTCTGCGAATACCACATTGGCGTGGTCGTCTCGACGCTCCGAGACGGCCCTCGACTGGTCGCCGCCACCACCAACATTGATCATATGCCCGGTCCTGCTGCCGTGCCACGTTGACTGCCACCGTTCTGTTACATCGCATGGGACACAATCTCGGCGTACACGTCGTCCGGCAGTTTCGCCAAGAGCGCGAGCGTCATAGCCTGGACCTTCTCCGCATTCAGTGCCGGGAAGGTCCGCAGGAAGTGGCTGGGGCTGGGAGAGCTGTTAGCCGAGGCCCGCCCTTACAGAGAGCACACGACGCGGTCGCTGGCGGAACTTACTTGGGAGAGGCCATGATCTCGTCGCGGTGCGTGACCAGCTGCGCGGCGATGCACACGATGTTCAGGTGCGGCCCGTACGCGAACAGGAAATCCCAGAGCCTCAGCACCTCGGGCAGCGGCGGGGTGCACGCGGACAGCGTCAGGACGGAAGGGAACGCGTACAGCTCGGCCGACAGGCCCTTGGAGGTGAGGTACATGCTCAGCTTCGGGTCGACGATGCCCAGGACCTTGTCGACCAGCGCCAGGCCCTGGTGGACCCCGTCCATGGCCCCGCGGATGTAGCCCGGGCACTCCCTGGTCAGCAGCTGGAAGAAGCCCGCGAACGCCTCGGCCTCGCTGCGCGCCGCGTACAGGAAGGGGGCGGCGAGCACGTTCATGCCCTGCACGTAGATGCCGGCCTCGGGGGCCAGGCTGCCCTCGGAACCTTCGGTGGTCAGTGTCAGCGCACGTGCGCGATGCTTCGCGGCGGGACTGGACCCGTGGGACTGGACGCCATGGGGGGCCCTGGCGGGAGTCTCTACTTGACTGGCGGGGAGGGACTGACGGCTGGTTGGTGGGGGTGGAGGTCTGGCATCGTGGAGCTTCCAGGCGATCGCGTTCAGCAGGCGGATGAGCGAGGCCTCGCTGACCCGGCGGCGGAACAGAGGGTCGGTGGTCAGCGTGCGGAAGGTGTCGTTGCGGATCTTGGAGTAGGCGGGCGAGGCGCCGCGGTGGACCAGCGCGAGGTAGTCGTCGGTGCTGAGGACGGGCGCGCCGAGCATGATCAGCCAGACGTAGATGCGCAGGTTAGACTGTGCACGCGGGGGGAGAGCACGCCGCCCCCCCGCGAAGTGTTAGCCAGGCCCGAACCACACACCGCGCCGAGGCCCAGCCGCACGTGGCCGGCGGCTCGACGTGCAGGTGACGACGACCGAGGGGGGGAGGGGAAGCCGCTCACCATGCCATCGCTGTCGCTCTTGATCTCCTGCTGCAGGATCTTCATGCGGGCGCAGGCGAGCGCGTTCTCCCAGTCGCCGTCGGGCGGGCCGTCGCGGACGAGCTTCTCGAGGGGGATGTGGTCGTAGGCGGTGCGACCGCCAAGGGCCCCACTGTTCCGCAGGGCGATGGAGGACATGGCTGCGGCAGCTGCATTCAGTTGAAGGACGATGGGGGCGTCGGCGGTGGCGGCGCGTTCCTTGCCACGGGTTGGTGATCTGTTGAGCAGGGCGCCGGTGGTGCTCACATTTCTCCGGCGGGGGGAGAAGTTGCGGCGCGCCTGTGGCTGGCTGTGGTGGTTGTGGTTGTGGTGATGCTGTTGGTGGAGGCGTTGCTGGGCAATGAGGGAGGGTGGGTTCGCTATCGAGACCCTGAGGCTGGCCGCCGATCCGTAGCCCAGGTTGTGAGCAGAGGCCAATTTTCGCAGGGTCCGCTGAGGGCTTCCCCTGCCAGCGCCAGTGCTGTTGCCAATGCCAGAGGGCGATGGGCACGCGGGGTGGAGCAGCGATGGGGCCTGGGTGGTTGGTGCAAATGGAGCCGACGAGGTTGTCGGCGGAGGAAGCCTGGGGATTGGCTCCCCGAGGGGAGTCGGCATCTTTGAGGGCGTGTGCGGCGTGCGGCGTGCGTGCGGCGTGCGGCGCGGTGCAGTGGCGACCCTGTGCGTGTGCGCGCGTGCGTGTGCAAGCGAGCGGGCGTGCGTTGCGCGCGTGCACGTCGTCTGTTTTGAGTTCGCCGTACCGAGCAGGCCCTGCAGCAGGTCGGCGTCGCGCTGTGGTCAGTTGTGACAGTAAGGTTGACGCAGGTGGGCTGGGCTGCACTGGGCTGCACAGGGCTGCAAAGGGGAACCGGCGGGGTCCAAGCTCCCAGCACCGCTCGCTACGAGAGCCACGGCCCGATCCCAAGCACAAGAAGCCTTCTCTCGTGGCGACTGGAGCGGGTCAGCTCGTTACGTGCAGTCCTGACGACAACAGCAGTTGTCAAGAGCACGTGAGAATCGCGGGAGGAGCTTGAGGGGAGAGGGAGAGGCCTGAGGTCACAGGCCTGGAGAGGGGCTGGGAGCCGGTGGTTAGCGGTGAAAGGTGGTTGGCTGGACTGGCTGGCCACATCCCTGGCGGTTCAGCCCAGCCCAGCCGAGGACGCGTTGTTGTAGCCACAACCACAACCACGGCCATAACCACAACGCGTTGGAGGTGTCAGCCCCAGGAGGCGGCTGTTTCTCTGGCAGGCAGCCAGCCAGCCAGCTCGTCAACAGCACAAGGCACAAGGCACAAGGCATCACGCACCTGGCACCTTGGGAGCCACCAGTACTGGCTCGACCCATCCACTACCTCCATCACCCCGCAGCCAGACCAGCGGTGACCTCTACAGGCACGTCTACATAGCATGTCCGCACATCCTACGCACATCCTGCCCGCTGCACTCCGCACCAGCCTTGAACCTGCCCAGGCGCTTGCCCCTGAGACGTGCACGATTGGGGAGTGCACGCTGGCTGGAGCCCCGGAGGAGGTGCCAGCCATAGCAGCCAGGCCTGCCAGGGCCCAAACCACCCCCTCACAGGAACGCATTCTGGGCTGCTGATAGGCCGCGAGGATCCTCATCCCCTCAGCCTCGCCGTCGCCTTGCCTCGGCCAGAAGCGGATGACCGTCCAGCCTTTCCCTCGGAGCCGTGGGAGCCTCCTCGAGTCGGAGCGCCGTCTTTATGTCAGCAGGCAAGGATGAGGACTGCTCGCCGTGCTGGTATGGCTACTAAGTAGTATGGTACTATGCTACTCCTTAGCAATCCCCAGTGCAGTACCCGCCGGTGGGGTTCCCAAGGTTCTGGATCCCTTTGAGGCCAAGGCGACACCGTCGGTGACCTCACCCGGACCCACCCTCCTTATTTCGATCTCCGAGCCGCAACGGAGTCGGTTCCCACGGCGATCCGGTCGCCTGCAGCAGCCGACGCGGCCGTGACGTTGGCCTATTTCGCCTGCTAGGTGGGTGGTGCTGCCAGGACGGTCGTGGAGCGGTCCAGGCTGGAACTTGCGCAAGCTTTGCCACCCACCAGCCCGCCCGTGCAGAGTGCAGAGTCATGCAATTTACTTACTAGCAGAGCGCCGGCAGCAGGAGGAAGCATGGACGTGCCGAGCTGAGACACCCTCTGCGCAACGCGCGCTCCGGCACGGCGCCCTGCACGGCGCCCTGCACGCGTGACGGACACTTCAGCTCTGGCATCATCGTGACCTCGACGGACCCTCCTAGTCGCGGAGAGGAGGATGGTCACACTGGACTGCGCCGAGAACTCGCTTAAAAGCCCGCCTGCCCGCGTGGAGAGACGATGGCATCAACTGCAGCCCGATCACACCATCAGCGGTGCGACGCCTGTGATTGGCCATCCTGACCTCACCCCTGATTCCACCCCCCACCGAGCCCGGGGCTGCGGGTCTCGCAGGTCCTCGTCGCCGGCGACGATGGCACGAGAATCACACTCAGCAGCAGCAGCAACAACAGCAAAAAGCATCCCGCCAAACTAGCAACGGCGTTACCACCGAGTCGGGCCCGGGTCGAGCCTAAGCCGAGGCCTGTCTAGGGCCCTCGCGAGGCCTCGACGTGGTTGAGGCGCTCTCTAGCTCCTTGGCCTTGTCGTGGACGCACACGAGGCTGACTGCATCTGATAACCCACCCCCGGATGCCAGCCTTGACGGCAGGGTGGTGACCATCTCGCCCCCCCCCTCCCGCCTCTGCGTCTCTCGGGGCGGGAGAACGCCTCGCCCTATCAGTGCTCCCTCCCACCTTGGGAGACCTTCCTTTTCCGGCCTTCAGCCTCTGCGACCAGACCGAGGGTCCGCGGGTCAGGGCTCGTCGGAAGCAGCGTCCTCGAGACGGGCGCGCGCCTGGGTGATACGCGGATCACGAGCGCTCGAAAACTCAAAACTCAAAAATTAAATAAAAAAAAAAAAAAAAAAAAGTCATACTGCCACCGGGGCTGTCTCTGATACATCACGCTACCGGCGAGCAGCCCGAGCATGTGCTGCGTATGCGTCTTTTTATTTTAATCAACTGCGGGAACCTGGCCTTGGATATGGATACCCACTCCGTCGCGTCCCGCCCCACCGCATCGGTGGTGCTACGGCAGATCAGCGGCGAGGTCGAGACGATCTGCCATAGTGCTGTACGTACGCAGCACCGTCGTGGTGGATCGTTTTCGTCGTCTGTTTCGGTATCCAATCGTCACCGTCTTTCGACCTCCCTGTCCTCCTTCCCCCCCGGACGTCCCTGTCACGCATGTCAAGCCTTTCCACAAGCCTTTTCTCTGCGAAGCTTCTTCGGGCCAAGTCCCAATCACGCAATCCCAGCCCATCGAGGGCCCCCGGGATGCGTAGCCCACTCGTTCCCTGCAGGATGCCCCCGTACCCCGTCCCTCCTTTTCAATAAACTGGCCCGGTGCTGTGATTGTCGCCATCATCTCCGGGCTGGGGTTTAAGACGCCCTGTCTACCTGCTGCCCTTCCGCCATCCCTATACTCTCTTTCACCATCCGCCCGAATCCTCAGCCCGCCCGTCCGTCTCGCGCCAGGCCCGGACCAAGGATACAAGACGGCATCAGACGCTGGGAAGCCGCGGCTGACCTGGACCACTTCGACGTCCCACGTCCCGTCCCTGCCCCTCCCGGCGCCCAGAACGCCACGATACCTACCGGCTGAGCCTCACTCTTTTAGCTCGGCAGCCCGGCCGCATCTCCTCGACTGAGGCCCCTCCACCCGCCGCCGTCTCCTGCATCCTGGTCGCAGCTGCTTCTTCCTGGCCTCGAAGGAGCTGAACCTGGTCTGTCTGGACGCTGGGGGCCTTATCTAGACGCAATTGCGCCATCGCCCAACATTCCTCGCCATCTGCTGGCACACCCAAAGTCGAGAGCTGGATCAGTCTATTCGTGACGCCGCGCCCAATCAGCCGCTCGTCGCCCCCAGGCTTGCGATTACCTCTTGGTCCCGACCACCGATCTCACCTCTCCGGATCCAGCCCAGCGTCTGGACCCAAGGCGGTGGTCCTGGAGATTAGCACGTGGCATAACTCTACTCTCTAGCCTCTGTGAGACAAGGCCCGCCAGAGTCAACACTCTCTTTCGCAGCTACGGACCCGGACGCGGCGTATAGGGCTTGACTTGCGCCGTGCCTGGCCCTCCGCGGCCCTACCTCCGCGGAACCCCCCCGATTGGGATAAAAGTCGCCTGAAATAAGCTCTGCCTAAGCGATATATATCGCGGCTGCCAGCTGTCAGGCTACGTCCATCCGTCCCACCTGTCTCCTCTCACCCCAAGGGCAGGATCGTCAAGTCAACAGGCCGGACTTAGTCGTTGGTCTCCCACCACCACCACCACCACCTTACCCTCCAGTGCCTCGCTCGGTGCGCCGCCGGTCAACAACATGGCAAGCACGCGCACCAAGATCGGCCATGGGCTGGCCAAGTTCTTCAACATCCGTCTCCAGGAGAACGAGCCCTACATAGACGAGGTGTCGAGGGGCGAGTCCGTCCTGTCGGGCAACTCCGAGTATGGCACGGAAACGTTCGTCGAACAGCCTGTGACGGTCAGCGAATACTTCAACGAGATGAAGCCGACAGGCAGGGGCGCGGTCAACTACGTGAAGTCCTTGTTTCCCTTCACGTCCTGGATCGGGAGATACAACCTGATCTGGTTTGCTGGTGATCTCGTTGCCGGTGAGTCCCACTAGCGGTGGTGGTTCGAATTGTGCTATAGGTTGCTTACGATAGGCCAGGTATCACGATCGGAGCTGTTGTTGTCCCCCAGGGTATGGGCTATGCCAAACTTGCCGAACTCCCCGTCGAATTCGGACTGTACTCGTCCTTCATGGGCGTCTTGATCTACTGGTTCTTCGCGACTTCCAAAGACATCACCATCGGAGTAAGCTAGCCCTGTGCCATCTCTGTTGGCGCGCGATACTGACCAGCCCAGCCTGTTGCCGTCATGTCCCAGCTCACCGGCAACATCGTCCTCGCGCTCGAGGGGGAGTTTCCCGATCTTCAGGCCTACCAGATCGCATCTGCGCTGTCCATCCTTGCTGGCGCGATCGTCTTCTTCATCGGTTTTATTCGTATCGGCTGGATCGTCGACATGATTCCCCTGGTCTCGCTCTCGGCCTACATGACAGGCTCCGCTCTGAACATCTTGGTGGGTCAGGTGCCTGGGCTGCTGGGCGAGACGTTCCCAAAGCCATGGACCACCCGCGACCCTACTTACCGTGTGATGATCAACACGCTCAAGTATCTTCCAACCGCCACGGTCGACTCCGCAATGGGCCTCACGGCCCTTGTCATGCTCTATGCCATCCGACATGGGTGCCAGTGGCTGGCTAAGAAGCACCCGAACCGTCAGAAGTCGCTGTTCTTCGTCTCAACCATGCGGACGGTTTTCGTCATACTGCTATACACTATGATTAGCTGGCTCGTCAACATGCACCACCGATCGGATCCCAAATTCAAGATTCTTGGAACCGTCCCAAGAGGTGAGTTCGATTCCACGATCCGGGTTCAACGATGAGGGCTGTCGCTGATCAACTTTTTGGTACAGGCTTCCAGGACGCCGGTGCTCCAGTTATGCCCAAGTCGCTGTGCAGCGCACTGGTTCAATACCTCCCATCCACAGTCATTGTCCTCCTCATTGAGCACATTGCGATCTCCAAGTCTTTCGGCCGACTCAACAACTACACGATCAACCCATCGCAAGAAATGGTTGCCATTGGGGTTGCAAACCTTCTGGGGCCCTTCCTGGGCGCATACCCTGCTACCGGCTCTTTCAGTCGCACAGCCATCAAGGCAAGAGCTGGCGTGCGAACACCTTTCGCAGGCGTCATCTCGGCCATCGTGGTCCTCCTGGCGATCTATGCGCTTCCCGCCGTCTTCTTCTACATCCCGAGCGCATCCCTCTCCGCCGTCATTATTCACGCTGTCGGCGACTTGGTGACGCCGCCAGACACTGTGTACCAGTTCTGGCGCGTCTCGCCCTTCGAAGTCTTTATCTTCTTCGCCGGTGTGCTGGTTACTGTCTTCAGCAGCATCGAGGACGGTATCTACACCACCATCTGCATCTCGGCTGCCATGCTCCTGTACCGCATCCTCCGAAGCCGCGGTCGCTTCCTCGGGCGCGTCAAGGTCAGCTCCATCCAGGGCAGCTCAGTCCTCGGCAAGGACGTGAGCCAGCGGCTTGGCGAGTACGGCACGTTCGGCAGGTCGAACTCTGGCAGCCACCTCGACCACCCTATGTCTCGCAACGTCTACCTGCCCATTGATCACGGTGATGGCTCCAACCCGGCGATAGCACTCACGCAACCCTACCCTGGAGTCTTCATCTACCGCTTCTCCGAGGGCTTCAACTACCCCAATGCCAACCACACACTAGAATACATGGTGGAATGCATCTTCAAGCAGACCCGCCGGACTAACCTTACCTCGTACCCGCGTCCCGGTGATCGGCCATGGAACGACCCGGGTCCAACGAAGCGCATGCTCAAGAAAGCAGCCCGGGGCGAGCTCGACCTCAGCGAAGGCCACGAGGGCCTGCCGACCGTGAAGGCCGTCATTCTCGACTTCTCCGCCGTCAACTTCGTCGACGTCACCTCAGTGCAAGCGCTCATCGACGTCCGCAACCAGCTCGACCGGTACGCCGCGCCCGAGTTTGTCGACTGGCACATCGCCTGCATCAACAACCGCTGGGCCAAGCGGGCTCTGGTGGCCGCCGGCTTCGGCTATCCCAACGAGCGGCCGGACGGCCTGCACCACAGGTGGCAGAGCATCTTCAGCGTCGCCGAGATGGGCGGCGACGACAGCCCCGCGGCGCAGGCGGAGGCCGAGCTCAACGAGAAGTCCCTGCGCGAGCGGGAGCGCCACAGCAAGGTCGAGGAAGGCCTGCACAACCCGGACCACATCAACGTGGCCGAGACGGGCAGCGCGAGCGGCAGCTCACAGGACGACGAGATCAAGAAGACGACCACAGCGGACGAGGGCACGAGGCTCAGGCAGCGCAAGGCGGTAGCCGTGCACAGCGCTAACAGGCCGCTGTTCCACGTCGACCTCACGAGCGCGCTGCAGAGCGCCATCGCGAACATCGAGGTGAGGGCGTCGGGGGAGGGGAGGCCGACGGGTGAGGAGGAGATTGGAAAGAAGATCTGATGGGTCGTAGAGGGCCAAGAAGAAGAGTCATGACATACTTACTGAGTTAGGAGCGTGTACGTCGCATCGCATTGTGGACATGTTTAAAGCACATGGACGGCATGAGCACTGGGGACACGGCTTGGTAGTGGACTGCATGGGATTCTGGATACAGAGAGCGGGATTTGGTTGGCATGGCAGAACAGCCTATGGGATGAGCGATGGACGAGATGACATGTTCATCGTCTCTGGCGGGTCTTTGGATACTGCCCTTCAATTGGGATGCTCGAGGGTCCTCTCCCGGGGTGGTGGGAGGACAGAGGGATTTTGGCACATCTTCATGATATCCCCTTGCCGCAATTTTGGCTATATGAATTTTGAATACCAACTATTCTTTTTCGGACTTGAAGACCTCTTCTTCACTTGAACCCCCAACTGTTTTCTCGAAACCTGGCCTAAAGCGGTGGCTGTCCCGCAGGCTCTACGGGGTACTCTCCGTCCTCGGGAGGAGACCAGCAGAAAGGAGGCTGAATCCAGTACCCACCACCACCAGCAGATACTCCACCCATGTAACATGCATCATCTCGCATGCATCTGATCTCGACCTCGATCTCATTCCTGATCGTACGAATAGGACCGGAGCCGAACGGACGCTGCTGCCTCACAAAAGCCCCCGAGGCCAGGATCGGGGTGTGCCTGCTGTCTGGCTGGTCTGGGTTTTGTGCATTTGATGTGCAGGCTCTCATAATTCATACCTTCTTCCATGGACCTGCCCATGGACCTGAGTATAAGCGCTCTGCTCCATCAGACAGACCATCGAATCGTTCTAAGCACACACACCTATGCCACCCAGGGCACATCTTCCTGGGATGCTGGCAGCGAGTGTACCCAACAGACGCCCTGTCCCTCGAGGGGGCCAGCATCAGATGAAAAAGGGGGAAACACCGCCAGAGCCAGAGCAGCCCTGGCCTCGCAAGATCCTGGTTCGGCGCCCGGCAGGCCATGCCCATGCCCACGTGGGAAGCGGCATCGTCGTCGTGTCGCGCCGTTGTGTGTTCTCGAACGCAGGAGAGATTCGAGGAGAGATTCGAGGCCTGGCCTGATGACATAATCGCCTCCACCTCCACGGCAGACCTCGTGTCCGGCAGTCCAGCCTCCGGCCTAACGATCCGAGAAGGGCACAGCGGCCGGGGTTACAACGTGCAGGGCGGTCCCGCAGAGCCTCTTTGGGAAAGTACGTGCGCCGATCCCCGTTTCGAAGTCTGAAGAAGCGACGCCAGCACCGCACAGCACCGCACCGCACGCTTCTGCTTCTGGTCATGTGGGGAAAACCTTGACGGCTCGACGGGGTCGCAATCCGAACTGCTGGGATGGCTCCTCTCCCCTCCTAACCTGTGTGTGGCACGATCTCGTCGCCGTCCTGGGCCGCCCGCCCCCCGCGGCCGTGTCTCATCGATATGGGCGCGGACGCCTCCTGGAAAGGGGGGCAGAGGGGGACGAGACAGCGCACAGCCTGGAACGCCTCGATGCTTCCTGCGCAGCCCTGTCCCGACCCAGGAACCCGCTGTCTACATCTGACGACGAGCGAGCCGTTCTGGACCCGCCCCTTTTCAAACCTTCAGACGAAGGGCCGGGATGAACGATGCAGCATGCTTGGGGGGCCCACGAATCTATCCTGGGCGTTTCCTGATCTTCGTGATCGCCAAAACAACAAACCACGCGGGAAAATAAAAGAAAGGAAAAGCCGTGGCTTCCCCCTGCACGGCGGATCACTCGGAGATGTCTGCCAGAATCGAAGAGCCGCAATCTTCTTCCCGTCGTGTTGGCCGCCGGCGCCAGGCCACGCAGGATCCTCCGCGCGCCTCGTGTCTCCAGGAGACCGGCCGCTGGGCTCCTCTCGTTAGGCGCCTCACGGACGTCTCTTGAGTCGGACTTTCTTCGCCTGCGTTGCCCCCGGACGGGGCGTTCGGCTCCGTTCAGGACGGGATTGGTGGATCATCTTTTATTGCCATGGACTAGCTCCTTGAAACACCATGCCAGCATGGGGGGTGGAGGGAGCATTCTAGAGTTCGGGGTCAGCTGCGCGAACGTCCTCCATTCAGGGGCCCGGCCTAGATGTGTGGGGAATCTTGGCGGCTGTGGAAGGTATATAACTTCATGAACAGTTCGCGAGGGATTCACCTGGACGACTCTTGCTGGACCATCCGGTATCAACCAGCTCTCCCTGTCTTACTAGCACTACCTTTCGTTCTCGCAGCCTTTGGTGCCGCTAACGTTCTCTCTCCCAGTAGCCAGCTTTCCGTTCGTTTCCAGGACCTGTATACCAATATCAAGACCTCACTCACACCTGCCACCCGTCAAGATGAAGTTCACCGCCCAGATCGCCTCCCTTGTGCTGGCCGCGACCGCCGCCCTCGCTGCCCCGGCCACCTCCGCGGCCTCGCCCCTCGCGCGCCGCTCCGAGAGCTGCGACTCGTTCTACGAGTGGTCCGAGTCCCCCTACACCATCTACCAGAACAATTGGGGCTCGTCCGCGGCCACCTCCGGCTCCCAGTGCACCACCGTCACCTCCGTCTCCAACGACGTCGCCGTCTGGTCGACCTCGTGGACCTGGGCCGGCGGCTCCTCCTCCGTCAAGTCGTACTCCAACGTCGGCCTGATGAGCGTCAACAAGCAGCTGAGCGCCGTCAGCTCCATCCCTTCGACCTGGAAGTGGACGTGAGTACCGGAACAGACCCCGGGGGGCATCCCTCCCCCCTTCCTCTTCCTCCTCCTCCAGCAGAGAGCTAACCCCCTCGCCCAGCTACACCGGCTCCAACATCGTCGCTGATGTCTCCTACGACCTGTGGCTGGCCCCCACCTCGGGCGGCACCAACAGCTACGAGATTATGGTCTGGCTGGCGGCGCTCGGCGGCGCCGGCCCCATCTCCTCGACCGGCTCCGCGGTCGCCACCCCCCAGATCGGCGGCTACACCTGGTCGCTGTACTCGGGCCCCAACGGCGACACCACCGTGTACTCGTTCGTCGCGAGCAGCGAGATCGAGAGCTGGTCCGGCGACATGATGGACTTCTTCGACTACCTTGTCTCCAACGAGGGCGTCTCCGACTCGCTGTACATCACCCAGCTGCAGGCCGGCACCGAGCCCTTCACCGGCACCAACGCCGTCTTCTCGACCTCCTCCTACTCCATCTCCGTCGAGTAAGGAGGGCCCCGGAGGAGCTGGGGGCGCTGCGCCCCGTGAGCCCGTTTGATTTCGGTCGTATATATATGATAGATATAACGAGAGTGGAAAATGTACATGTTATAATCAGACCACTGGATGCCGTTTCGAGACTTGCTATGTGTGAAATCAGTATGCTGAACGTTGCGAAAGAGCCTCTCCCTGAGGCCTGCATCCACGAGCCTACCTGCCAGGATATCTAATTACCTAGTAGGAAGGAAACTCTCATCATGTAGCATTTTGACCCAGGAAACAACACGAGGTGAGAGAAGAGTGCGAAGTTGTGTCTCGAAAATGCGTACTAGTGCAGGTCATGCTCCTGTGTCTAAAAGTTCGTGTGAGCGTTTCGAGCTTGCTTATATCATTATGTGTTTTGGTAGTACACTAAATCCAACCATACACAAAAAGTACTACACAATGCGCAGTTAATCTAGGCAGTGACGAAGTACGAGCCGTTACCGGGGCGCATGCCCCCATTCGATATTACTAAAATAAAGAACCAATTAATAGGCTCATAAACCCCGCTCATAATAGATTGACAAGTCCCTTCGAGGCCAATTATATCTTCTCGCCCTAGGCTTACCGTCTCCCCTTCTACTGTCTGCTAGTGCTGAAGCCACATGCAAATACCCCGAACTAGGTATAGAAAATAACAATTGAATCTCTCAGAATTGGATGGGATGATCAGTGGTGCTGCTATACCCTTTTCTCATTAGTATAAGGAGGATATAATCATTTGCTTTTAGTCTCGGTGGTAAAGATACTCTGCCTTGCCTTTTATTTTAAAGTTTTTTTTTGGGGGGGGGGTGGTCTCGTACCAGAGTTGCCCAAATAGATGTACTCGCAAATGCAATCTCTGTTAGACTGTGGGCACAGATAAATAAGCTTGATTGACCGGAGAGTATCAGTGAAGAGAGCTCGTGCACGAGTGTGCACGGGACACCGCCCAAGCTTAAGTTCACATGGATGAGAACGGAATGATTACTAGCCAGTCAACCATCTCCATTTGACAACGCCTATACAATACGCATGACCGCAATAGGCAAGGAGACAAGAAATAGCTCGTGAGACAGTCGATCTTCACTAGCGAGATTCTGCCACCTATGAGCTTGACAGAACCTAGGTTTGACGGACGGGCATTCTTCATAAAGTTGTCTCAGTGCAAGTCCTATCCGGGACAAGAAAGGGACTGAGGATTCTCTCGTTTTCCTCACTTGCTGCATACAATACCTAAGCAGTGATGATGATACTCATTCGAAGACTCCAGCCATGTTCAGCCAGATACCATGGAAACCAGATACATAATGCCGCTGAAAGCATACATCGTGGCGTGCAGCATCGTTAACCGGCTCAAGCACTACAATTGTCTGTGACCGACTCACTAAGTTAGTCTGCACTTCTACCTCTGCTAAGATCCTCCACCGTTGAGCACTCGGTATTGTCTAGACAAGTGACCACCGAGATCACCAACAGTACCACTCTTTTGAACACGTATTAGTGCTATATGCACTGGCTTCCTTCCATGAATCATCCATATACCGCCATTTTCATTCAATCTCACTAACATGCGCATGTTCAACACCCTCTCTTGCATCGTTTGTATTCTGATGTCCACGATGAGCACACTGGGTCTTTTGAGTGCTTGCGCCCTGCCTTCAGGCACCTTGCCCATATAAACAGATTCCTGCTTCTTTTCGCACTCAAATGAGATGGATAAAGCTGACAGTCTTCCTTGGGGACGATGAACTCATCTATCATACAGCTAGTAGTAGCTAAAACATACACATTGGGTCCACCGCTGAGTTTGGTCTTTCCTCATTGAAATACAACTACTTGGACAGCATACTAGTTGAAAAGGCTAGTCTACAAGGATAGTCTGATTAATCCCGCAAACTTATTCAATGTTCTAGGATATCGACCCTGTATGGCTATGTAATTGACAATTGTGATGCCGTGGTGAGCGGTGCTCTCCTCCCAATACACCCCACCCCCCCAATATGGATGTTCGAGGTAGCTTAAGAACTGGTAATTCGAGTCAAAAAATTCTCGTACGCAGCGTCGAGTGCCTTCAAACGAAAGCGGACGACTTAGTCTTCCCCTGTAGGGTCGACCTTGAGATGCCCAAGATGCTCCGACCCAGTGACCTACGCTGCAATGGAAGCAACATCAGCGTCACTGTCAATTAGGTACCCTCGTTAATTACTCCTAACAGAGATTGGCGGGTTGCGTTGCTGGGCCATGGACGACGATTAGGCGGGAGAAGGCCAGTGCGGTGGGAAGAGACGCCTCTTATGTTGTGTCCCGGCTTGGGCGCATATGAATGACCTCCGCTCGTACATTGGTGCTGAGTTTACTATTTACACGCACCACAAAGATGTGTTACTCCTCTACGAAAGTATTGGATTGGGTATACGAGAGATGCCGTCTTGTGCTCATGGTATCGATAGACAGCCGGAACGTCTTTGTCCGAGACAAGGAGCGTAGTCGGAGAGGCTTTGTCTTCACAGGATCCTCCCTGAAGCGTAAACTTTCCCCGGAAACTCTCCTACCCATCAACTTTGCCCGGGGCAAAGTATCAATGCCCCCATTCTCATCAACACAGCTGGAGCAAACCGTCTCCCCGCCATCTAATAGGCCCCCTACGAGGATGTTGTCGTCCCGGAGGCTATGGACCTCGGGGTTCTTGAGTAGTCGGCGGAGAAAGTTCCCGCGGGAAGATAGATCCCAGACATGGCTACCCCGAGGCTGGTAAGTTGGTACTGTTCTGGGACCCTGTTGACGCACGAGTGTAGAGTCAGTCTTTGTGCTTGGGGCAAAGGTCGGCGTAGGTGCGCCTTCGCGAGAACCATGCAGGTGTGAGGTCGCTGAGAACCTGCCTAAGTCGATTAATACCGCACCTCGCTTCCAGGAGACGGCTGGGCTATGCCATGCCGGCACCCTGAGATCAGCACAGCTCGCATGCACAGCCACAGCAAGCGCATCTCAACATGTGCTCCAAGCCGGCTTCTCACCTCAGCGCGCGGGGGAGCTCACGAGCCGGGACTTCACTGATGGATCGCCGCCCCAAGAAAGCAGGCGCAAGCAGGAAGGCGCTGCCGCGTCACCTCGGACTTGGTCCACAAGCCCCGCGGGCGACGTCTCGTCATCCGTCAACTGGCCCCCGGTACACACCAAGTCCATCTTGGCGTTGAGCCGCAGCTCATGCATATCCCGCCACCCGTGCCGACTCGGTATGCCACCCTCGACCCCGCGCCGTGCTTTTGGACGGCCGTGTTCCTGTCGTGCAGTATGGGCTCTGGCGGCTGCTCGGCGGCGAGAGGTGGATCCTAAAGTTTATGGTTAATAGGGCAGTGTTTGCTAGGTAGCGTCTTGCGAGCACGGATACGAGACGGTGGCGGCAACCACATGAGGCATAGGAGGAGGGGTAGTCCAGTGTCGTGGCGCAAAGCATAGTTTATATGCCCCGAGACTTTGCTGGGCTGGCGTGGGTGTGCATGCTCGTCCCAATGCTGGCAGAGGTGGTGCCCCAGCCAATGACACCCGGCAGCATAACCCGGTCGTGGCTCAGCCTCGCACGTCCAGCCTCGCCGGAATCGACACGAGGCTGGCGCACGTCACCGCATCGGTACGTGTGACGTGTCGGACAGATAGAGGAGTACAGGCGCAGGGAGAGGCAGGATCTGTTACACCGCTTCGAGTCGGTCTGGGCGCTCCCTCGAGATGGTCGCATGTTTCCTCGGTCCCGTCAGCCCATCCATCCGCCGACCTCAGGTTAAGCCAATTAATCAGTTGTTGCTCAGCTTCGATGGACCGTGTGCTGCGCACAGGCGGAGCAGAAGAAGAAGACCGCCGGCCTTTCCCCCCCTGGGGCCTGTCGGCGGGCTGCTCGTAGCACCCGGCAGCCTGGGGCCGCACGGATCCCAAACCTTCAGCGTCTCCATGAGATTAGCTCGCGCGCGAGCTTGTGCGGACAGGAGGGCTAATACTATGGTAAGCAGCGCCGAGCCACCAAGCGGGTCGCTCCCGAGCCCGCGGGCCAGTTCCGAGCTTCTGCTCGGCACTGCGAGGGTCGACGAGGCCAAAAAAGCAATTTCCATCCTCACGATACTTTGCGGGAAATAAGGCGACACGCGCGCAGGCAGCCAGCCCGGCGGGAGATTTCTATGACACGACTTAATTAACAGACCCCGGCGGAGCTTATCAATCAGACACCAGGAGAAGACACAGCAGGAGGATGGTACCGGGGAAGAGACGAACGCCACGAGTAAGACAGCCAAGGGAAGATGGGCACGCGTGTGACGAGGCAATGTCGCCCAACGCGTCGCACGCGAGATCAGCCAATCACTCGGCGGGTGCTGGGGGTGGTAGTGGTTGCAGTGATTAACTCGGCTCACTTGACATCTCACATCACCTTCTCCCGCTCACCACAGATGAACTGAACGATGGGAGGCAAATTTGCGATCCCAGCCGGTGCTACTGCAGGTTCAGCTAGATTACACTTCGCTAGCGAGGTGACCAGTTGGTGAGCAGGGGACTAGGCCAGCAATGCGCGAAGACGTGCGACGATGGGGACGTGGTTGGCCTGACGGTCGGTCGAGGGCGCGGCGCGCATCATGCGAAACAATAGTACCGCCTGCTGAATTGCACCACCGGCCCAGGCCTTTCTCGAAGAGAGGAGATAGGTGCCCGCCACCGCTCCTGGGACCTTGAGTGGTGAAGCCTAGCTCGCACGCAAGCGGAGCTTGTACGGATCGCATCGGTGCTGGCGCGGGCGTCCGGATGGATGCTCTTCCTGTCGCCCTCGGCTGCGTTTGCGCCACTATTCGCAGGATGGGGCCAGCCACAACGTCGCCCAAGGATCTCCCGCTGCCGGGCTGCGCTCGAGTCCGAGGGCCTGTACTGCGGGCTGCCGCCTCTTATCAAAGGGACACGGCGCACCGTGCAGTCCAGCGCAGGGTCGGCGTTCGGGCAGCAGGGCCAATTTGCCCGACGCGACTGGCGAGAGGCAGAGGCTAACAGCGAGCGCCGATGCCACTGTCGCCGTCGACGACAGGACGTGCCGCCAGGCTTGCACAGCCGAAATTACGGATCGGTGTCGGCCTGGCAGACCCCGGCCTCCCGAGATGGGCTGATTGGCAAATCAGAGGATCAACTGCACGGCTCGCAGTCTCGGGAGGCGTCGCATGGGCTCGGGAGGTTCGAGTGCTAGGGATAGATGCATGTTCCTATGATGTAGTGGCCTGGCAGGTGAGCCAGCGCCGGGGCTGGATGGGGGCGGGCCTGGGCGTGCCTTGGCTCCTCTCCTCCTGCAGGCTGGGTCGGCGACATCCTGAGGTCCCCACCCTCTCTCACTCTCTCATTTCAGACTCCCCGGCTCCGCTCTGTCACAGTGCAGCATCTTCATTTCCAGAGGGTGACCTGGGAGGATGGTGGGGCCGCAATCCAGCAACCCGTGCCCGATCGCCGCGTCCCCCCCTGGATAGTAGCGCAAATAAAATGGTCGACTCGAGCTCAGGGTCCAGCCAGCCGTTGCCGGCTCCATGCTGCGAGGGCGGTGGAGCCTGGCAGCGCATGTCGTCGTTGGAACAGAGATCGCCACGATAGGCCCCGTTCCTTTGGGGCTGGTGCTGATGCCGGGTGCTGATGCGCTGCGGGAAAATCCACCCGGCGGGCTGCTTATGATGGTTCCCCCTCGTGCCCTCCCCTCCTGGCCCGACGTCCAGCGCTGGGCGACGGTGGAGCAATCATGTCGGCTTGGGGCCCTGACACGGCAGATCATGATTTGCATCCAGATTCGGCGTGGTGGGCGTCCCTTTTTTTTCCGTTTCCCTCTACTATGGTAGCCTCCTGTGCACCACGGCTCTGTGGGGGAAAGGATCGCCGGGGCGCTACAGGACGGGTTTGGCAGTGCAGATAGAGATGGGATGAGGATGTTTGACGTCGATTGCAGCGATGGCGCATCCTCTTCCACGTCTGGGTCCCATCTTGTGAGACAGGCACCGCCCAGGCAAGGCACTGTGGGACGGACTGGCGGACGGACTGTGGGCGGACCGCGATGTGTGTCGACGTGCTGCGGTGTCCCCAGTAGCGAGTGAACTAAGCCAGCCGCATAGCCGGCGTGAGGCGGTGGTCCTCAAATCGCCTCAGGAAGCTGAACGGCCGGAGGGACTACGGGGTGGATCACGGCCCGTCGTCGTCGTCGTCGTCATCGTCGTCGTTGTCGTTGTCGTTTCTTGTTTCCAGAGCACCGTTGTCAATGCAGGTCCCGAGGCTGATGCACTTGCTGTAAGACGTTGGGGGAGCAGTGGCGTGGTGATTGTCCTCTCCAGCAGCAGGCCAATTGCGGCAGGGCCCCGAGGTGTGTAGCCATGGGGTGAAACAGGAAGAGCACCGGCAGCGGCTGCGGGTGTGGCCCAAGCTTCCTGAAGCACGACGCAGATATCGACGAGGACCGACCAAGAAGTGTTCAGGATGACGCCAGCGTCTGCCGGCGCTCGCGAGCTCAGCTCCTGAGGCCGCGACAACGGGCCAGAGGGGCCGGGAGAAAGTCTATCCTGGGTCTTGTGAGCCCATCTACTGAGTACATAGTATACAGAGGCTCCTCTTTTTGAGAAAAGTCACATCGAAAACGGCCGGGTTTGCCGATTTCACGCGCTGCTGGCCTAGAAGAAAGTTCCTCACTGCCAGGTTGCGAGAGGGCCCTGCGGTTCCATCTTCCATCCAACGGTACGCTGGTGTGGTTGCAGCGGCAATCGGAATATAAAGTGCAACGCTAATCTCTTATCTCGGCTGTTTATCTCTGTCTGCTGTGCTGCGGCGCTGTCTCTGACCCGTGGCGATCATGTGCCCTGATGCCCTGGACGTATGCACAGAAGAAGAAGACAGGACAGCCTGGCCGAGGCCCAGAGGAGGAGGAAGGGTCCGCGTGGGATCGCCACAGGATCGGATGAAGCCTTAGTGGCGGTGGCCGTGACTGATGGAAAGGAAAGGGGGCACATTTTTGAAACGTGTTTGCTGCGGCCGTCGCAATACTAGGTTCAGGAGCTCAGCACTACGGATGCCGCTGTGGGAAGCAGGACAGACAGGATCTGATGCGGCCGATCTGGTTTGGACATCTGACATGCAGCGCGGGATACTGATTTAGAACAGGCTTGGCCTCGACCCGTCCTCATTTCACTGCTGACTGCGTCGACAATACATCATACACTGCAACCTCGGCACAATGTCCGATCTGGGCACTCGACGGCGCGCACCTGTGACGCGAGGGTCGACAGGTGCTGCCTCTGGAGACGAGGCCCTCAGATGTGCAGACGTGCAGACATGCAGACATGCAGACATGCAGACATGCTAACTCCCCGACCGGGGCAGTTCTCTCTGCTGGGTATCTGCCAGCCTCCACGTGGACCTGAGGCGCCACTACGGGCGGGTGAGGAGGACACCCCCAGCACGAACGAAGGTGTACCTGAATCAGTGGCGGTCGCGACATCTCCCATCCCATACCCACCGGCTGGCTGGCTGCTGAGCAGCAGGATGGCCTGCCCCTTTCGCAACCCTCCTTCCTGTGCCATGATGCAAACGTACAGCAGGTTCGCGCAAGGATGGGCCGTCGTGACCCCCCATCAGAAGGGTCCTGTGGGCCACAGCCACAGCAAGCTGCGACTGCGTCTGCGACTGCCGGTGCCAGTTGCCAGTGCCATTGTCAGGACCTCGGGCTGCAGCAGCCGGCCGTGGAGAGGCGGTCACCACCCAGGGCACGCACCCCAGGGCAACGCCAGGGCGGCGGGAAGGCTTGACGGGTAATCGCATAAGGAACTATCTGCATAAGCACAATTTACTCCCAGCAGCCTCTCTCATGTCAGACCATCCCCTTGTCGCCTCCCCGCAACGCCTGCCAACTTATTCCAGGTTGGAAAGGCTGCTGTCCCCCAAATAGATAGCGTGGCAGGATTTTAAAATGAGATGAGCTGCCCTTCCCGCGGTTGGCTCCTGCCGGCGGTCATGGCCGCCTGCAGGCCCCAGCTCCTCCTCCTCTGGCGTCTCGTGCCTCCAGCGCCGGCGGGCGTCCTTCGTCATCATCCCACAGGGCAGCCCGTGAGCCCGCTTTCCCCCCCCGTCTGCCCTCCTCTGCGGCCTCGCGGCGCGCGGGAGTTACCCTTCGCTGGGATCTGCAAGTGCTATGGCGGTAGCCCCTGATCTCTGACGGGCAGAGCTCGGGGGGTGCCCAATCACGCTCCCGCCCTGGTGCACCTCGTTTCAAGCTCGCTGCCACTGGCTGAAGCACGTTCCGCAGCCCATGTGCCGCGCTAGGCCCCAAAGCGCATAAGCTCTCGGCCTCCGCCTCCCCTGTGGGCCGTGGCAGCCCCTGTCCCCCGTCACTGTACTGCGCTACAGGAGTCAGAGCGTGCCGCTAAGGTACTGAGGTACACCCTGTGTGCCGCCCTCCCCAACTCTGCTTGTAAGTACCGCAGCGCGCCGTGCACTGCCCAGGCCCGTGGCCCCCCCAGGCGCAGTAATACGTGGTTAGCAGCAGTAATACGTGGTTAGTAGCAGCCTGTCAGTGCTCTCTCGCCCAGCGCCCAGAGTGTCTAGCGGCGCCCCCCTCCGCTTGTCCCAGAACGAGTTAGGGACAACCACCGTGTCCAAGTCTTCCTGAGCATCTATCTTTGTCTCCTACGAGGAAAAAAAAAAGAAAAGGAAAAAAAAAAAAGGAAAAACCCTTCCCGACTTCCCACCTTTTCTCCTGCCAGTCTCTCCTTCGACACATTTCCCACAGGAACACGGGCCTAGGAACGAGCGAGCCGCCTTTTCAGAGCGACCAGGGACCAGGGACAGGACGCGGTCTTTTCTTTCTTACTACAAAGTACAGACGTGGAGGTGCATCCACAGGCTCAACGTCGTCATCGCCAGCTGCTGTCGCCGAGTCCGCGCGGTTTCTTGCCCACGAGTTCAGCCAGCCAGCCAGCCCACCTCAGCCCTGTCGCTCCTCTGCTCGAGGCCCACGAGCCTGTGTGTGTGCAGACCATCCGAATCCACTGCGCTACCACGCTACAGAGGCTACGTGATCCACAGCCGCAGTGGCCTGCGCTGCGCTGCACCGCAGCCGAACCGTGACACCGCCCAGCACCAAAGAGTCCCGACCCTTGGAATCCAACGGGACCAGTCGCTAGACTGTGTGGCACTCTGCATCCTTGGAAACCTGGACCTCGCTTCTTGTCCTCATTTCTTCCCAAATTTCTCCATACAATTTCCACACCTAGACCCCCCCCCAAAGGGTCGAGCGAGCGTCCTTTTTTCTCACCTCCCTCGCATATTTTCTTTCAGCTTTGGAAACACGCATCCATAATAAGACCGTTCAGCAGTTCACTTCTTGTCCTCGACGACTACTGACCCTCGGCCTCCCCCGACTCCCGACGCCCGACTCCCTCGACCCCCTAAAGGGAACCCTCAACGAGACGCGCGCCCCCCTATCTCCCGTCTCGTCTTTTCCCTTTTCTTCCTCTTCGTCTCCTCGGCAGTCAAGCTTGATCTCCCTCTCACTGGCAAAGGCACCACGTCGTCCAACATGTCCCTCTTCGCATGGTGCACCCGCCGCTCGGGCGGGCTGGCCATGATTGCCACCGTGGTCCTCTCCTACTGGGTGATCTCTAAGGAGGCCGCCGTGTCGTATCACGACCTCTTCAAGTACCACCAGCAGAGAGACAGCTTTGCCTCGGTGCAGATGGACCCGACCACCCCCTCGCAGGGTGCCGGCATCTGGACGGTCATCTTCGCCTACTACACCCTCCTCATCCACATTCTCGTCGCCATTTTCCCCCTGCGGTCGTGCTATGCCATCTGGGAGATGACGAGGACCATGAGGAACGCCGCGCACAGCAAGGCCCTCCAGAACCTCAAGTTCGCCCACCGTCGCCGCGGCTCCTCGACCTCGCTCTCGAGCTCCGAGACCCTGACCTCCTCCCACGGCGGCTCCTCCACCAGCAGCGAGGCTGGCGACTTCGAGGCCGAGCTGTACACCGACGGTGATAGCGAGCCCGACAGCATCGTTCACGCTATCGTCATCCCGAACTACAAGGAGGAATTGGACACGCTGAGGGAGACGCTCGAGGTCTTGGGCAGCCACCCCCAGGCTCGCAACAGCTACGATGTGAGTACCACCTCCCCGCCCGTGATCGCAAGAAGCAAGCAAGCACAGGCGTCGCCTGCGGGCCTACTCGCCTGGGGTGCTTCCCTCGTGCTTCTTCTGCCCAGTACCAGCTCTCCGGTCCGGATCCCTCGCACACAGATCTGAAGCTGACGCCAATCGATGCAGGTCTACCTGGCAATGGAAGTGCGCGAGAACAATGTCGAGCTGAAGGCCATGGGTCTCGTCCAGGAGTTCATCAAGAAGTTCCGATCTATGGATTTCACGATCCACCCGGCCAACATTCCCGGCGAGAGCGCTGGCAAGGGTAGCAACATGGCTTGGGCCGTTCGCAAGCTGAGCGAGAAGTACTCTCTGGAGGCCCGCAAAGATGTGATTGTCACGGGCATTGATGGTACGCTCTCCCGAAAGCTCGATGTTCTGCCGCGCTCTGTGTTTCCGATTGCTGCATGCCTCTACTGTACATGACACACTAACGTTTGGTGCCTGCAGCTGACAGCCATCTTTCCTCCAACTACTTTGCCCACCTCACGTCCATGCATTTGTCCTACCCTGACACCGCCAACACGACCCTGTACGCTGCGCCAATCATCTTCGACCGCAATGCGCACAGCGTCCCAGCCCTCGTCCGCGTTGCTGATATTCTCTGGGCTAACGCCGGCCTGTCTGGTCTCTACCGCGGGTCCACGATCGCCCCCCCGACCTCAGTCTACTCCGTCCCTCTCGAGCTGGTTGACCGTGTCGGCGGGTGGGACTGCGACCCCGAGGCCATCGGCGAGGACTTGCATATGTACCTGAAGTGTTTCTTTGCGCTCAACGGGAACCTGACCGTGCGGACCATCGTCAGCCCCGTCAGCCAGAGCAACGTCACTGGTGGCGCCGGCGACGGCTACAAGGGCATGATTGCCGATGTGAAGGCTCGTTACAAGCAGGCGATCCGGCACATGTGGGGTGCCCTCGACTCGGGCTACGCCATGCGCAAGGTGGTCGAGCTCTGGCAGGACAGGAAGCACACCTCCAGGTCGTTCCGCCCGATCCACAGCGCCCTTAACGATACCACCGACATCTACGTTCCGGACAGCCAGACCGACCCCGAAGCGCCGCCTGTCGAGAACGGCGTCTTCTCCGATGTCACTCATGATACCCTTAAGGAGCCCAACTGGGAGCGCATCTTCTACCTGTTCCACCGGCTCTTCGAGGCGCACTTCCTGCCCCTGCAGACCACGATTCTCATCATCGCCTCGACTCTCTACGTGTGGGTCACTGAGGGCAACGCTGATGTCCACGGCGTCAACTGGATCTTCGACATCTGCAACATCCTCCGGACCGCTGGTTTCATGGAAGTGGCCTTCCTCCTCTTCCTGTACGAGGCCTTCCACAGGATCTGCGTGCAGAGCCGCGAGAAGGAGATGAATGACGCGGGTCTGGCCAAGGGCATGAACTTCTCGCACCGCAACATCACTAAGAACTGGAAGGACTACTGCATGGTTCCCATGGTGGCCCCCCTGTTCGGCGCCATCCCATGCGCCCAGGCCCAGATCTGCCACTTCTGGACCCTAGATCTGGTCTACACGGTCAGCAAGAAGGTTACCCGACAGAGATCACGATCCGTGACGACCGCAGCCGCGCTGGCATGATGACCTTTTTATGAAACCCCATCCTTTCGCTTCTAACTTACGATATTTCAACGACCCTTTTTAAAACTTGCCCTTCGACTGGACTGGAAGCCTCGCCCGCGTTTCAATGACGAGACCCGCGCCCCAATCCGCCTCCTATACGTTCGATTCTGTGCACACCTTTGGAGACCATGGAGATTCTTTTGGAGCGAGCCTTTTCTGAAGAACGTGTGTAAATAGAGGGCATGATGTTGATTTGCATGGCATGGCATCGGCATTGGCATCTAGAAATCGGGATCAACTACAGCTTTTTGGGGGCTTTTCCGGAGTTTCAGGAGCAATTGCGGCAACGGTATGGAAAAGAGGTATCCTGCTTCGCCGCATTACGTTCGCTACATGGCAAGAGAAGACGGGGTAACAAACGATCGGGTCTACTAACACGGCGGAGGGCTCAACAGACGACCGCCCTCGCCGCACGACATGCGAATGGACCACGATAACGACTGCCCGGGCCTGAGGGGAGGGCTAGCTCGGCCGGGGTGGCCAGAGACCTGGCAGCCGCCTCACGAGGGAGGTGGTAGGAAAGACGCCAGGGGTAATGCGAATCTAGCCCGATAATATCTAATTTATCATGTAACACTCTGATGGGCAGCTTCGTGGGACGCTCTCGGGCGCGCGCAGGCAGAGAAGCGTGCGGCCCCCACGGAGGACCGACTGCGGGAGCTTTCAGCACAGACCCTGGGCAAGGAGAGGCTCCCGCTACCATCAGGACAGAGATATGCGTATTGTATGGAATACTTTGTGTACCGATCATGATCAGGCAGAGAGAGAAGCCGGGAGAGACAGAGCCAGAGAGAGTCAAAAAGAAGCTTCAGCATTTGGTGGCCGCTATTGAAACCCGAGGTGCTTGGAGACCAATGGCAAGAGATCTAATGGATGAATGAATGAGATGAAGAGAACCAACCCACCCCGGTGGAAAGGCCATTGGATGCATATGCCGTCGTTTGTCGTTTGTGATGTTCACACTATCCAGCCCCCCCTCTCACCCCCATATCACCATCCAGACACCCTGGAGGAAGGGGGGGTTGGAACCATTTCGTAGAAGGCTTCACCTGATAGATGCATTACGCCGCCTCTTTGTTTGGCATGGAGGATCGGTATGACGAAGCGCAAGCCCACAGCCCGAGTCTCCATGTATCGAAAACCTGGCAAAAGAGCACCGCGCCTCAAAGATCTCCCCGCGGGCTATCGCGGCGACGCGCGTCAGCGTGGCAGGCCGCTCGGGGGGAAGGGGCGCTGTTTGAGCCCGGCAGTGCCCGGCTCCACATCCTGGCTGACGGAACAGGAGAAGGTTTCGAACTTATTATACGCGGTAGGGCCTAGTGTGTGTGTAAGTGTGTGTCTACGGAGGCCGGCAACGGGATAGTAAGCAGTAAGCAGCAAGTAGTAGTAGTAGCTACTATATAGCCCGCTGTCTGGCCTGCAGGGCGCCGATCCCTCGCGGAATGACAGCGTGACGGCTTATGTCCATGCAGCGGCACGGCGGGAAACTCGACGGGAAAGCGGTGATCTCATCGTGGGTTAGGTGTGTTCGCCCGCCTGTACGTACCCTTCTGGATAGTTCATTCGGCGGGAGAGGGCTCACGGCTCGCCGCGGCTCGTGCTTCTTGTCTGTCTGTTGACCTCGGCTCCGGGCCGAGACAAGAAATAAAATATAATAAAATATAATAAAATAAATAAAATAAAACAGAGAAGAGGAGATGACCGTTTCCTTCTCGATGTCTCACTAGTTAGACGGATGACGGGAGAACTCCGGGCGTCAGCCGTGCCCTTGTTTGAGTGAGCTAGTCAGTGTCTCTCTGTCTATGTCGGAAGAGCTGGTGTAAGCTCCGACGAGGCCCGGAGGTTTCGCGCGGCGCCCTCCAGTCACGGCGCGGCATTGCCTCCGCGAGGCTGCGGAGGGATCCATACTGTCAGAAGGGACTCTCGTTTTCGTCGAGGTGTTCTCGACGTGATTCATATATGTCGGATGTTCCTTCGCATCCAACACTATCCGAGGCCGAGGAGGAGAGAAGGACACGTCTATGTGTAATATATATATATTGGATCTCGAGCCCGTCCGCCTTGGAGAGGGTGTTTAGTGATCCTGGCATACCGTCGCGACCTGATCAAAGAAGATCATCATCATCATCATCATTACTATATTGCGCATCACGCTGCCTCGCCGTCTTGACACCCGCACAAAACCGACCGAACCTCACGCAGGCAATATGGCACCCTCCAAGTCCCTCCACATAGGCGTTTTCTTCCCCTCCCCGCTGGACAAGGGGATGGGAGCTCAACTCCTGTTCGTCACACTCATAATCAACCCCCTCTAACGCCTTCCCCGCCCAATTACCTCCTTTTCCTTCTCCTCCTCCTTCTCCTTCTCCCGCTGCTACTCCCTCAGAGTGACCCCAGCCTTGACATTGCACACAAACCGCAACCCCATCCTTTCCCCAGCACCTGGCCAGGCCCACAGGTAATCACCACACTAACACGCCGAGGCCAGCGACACCGCCTGCGTCGACATCTTCGGGTCCATGTCCCGCAGCTACATCCAGGGCCTGGGGACCCTCCTCCCGGCGCAGGACCTCGTGCCTCTCGCGCCCGACATCCGCATCTCCTACGTCGGCACTTCTCCGGCCGGCTCCCTGGTGCCCCTCACCGCCGGGCTGCGGGCCCAGCTCACGCACCACTTCTCGGACGCGGCCGTCGCGCCGGGGGAGCTGGACATCGTCCTCGTGCCGGGGCCCGATCCCCGGGAGCAGTGTACGCCTTCCCTTCCTTCCTGCACACCCTCCCACCCCCAGTCTCCCTGACCCTCTTGTCCTGGCTTTGAAGGAGCAGGAGGGGGACGAAGCCGTTGGGGGTAGCGGGGTGTTGATTTTTTTTTTTCCTCTCCTTCTTTTCTTCTTTTGTGGGGTGGCTGACTGGTGCCGCGCGAGCATCCAGGGGGCAAGGACGCGCTGGCGTGGCTCAAGGCGCAGAGCGACCAGCCCGGCGTCGATATCCTCAGCATCTGCACGGGCATCTACGTCTGCGGCGAGGCGGGCCTGCTGGCCGGCAGGGAGGCGTGTGGACCGGCGGCCCTGCAGGAAGACTTGAAGGACCGGTTCGCGGCGCAGGAGGCCCGCTGGGTCGGGGAGAAGCTGCGGTGGACGAGGGACGGGAACTTCTGGAGCAGTGGTGAGTCGCCGCCCACCTACTTACTACTATCTGCCCCCCTCCCCCCTTTCCCCCTTCCCCCCCACAACCCGGGTCTCATGCGCCCGAGTGGAGGTGCCTCGTGTGACGCGAGCTGCTGTCGAGAGGGGAACGAGAGCCTGGTTGCTGACCGCTGTGGGGGAGCCAGGCGGCGTGACGAACGGCAATGACCTGGTCGCTGCCTATTGCAGGGAGAGCGGCCGCTTTGCGCTGCCGGTGGTCGAGATCGGGCTGAAGATGATGGACGTGGGCGACCGCCCTCAGAGGTATGAGTAGCCCCTCGAGGGCCGGAAACAGGCTGGACGATGAGGTGGGGAAGGGAGACGGGGGAAGTGACTTTGTTCTTGAAGGCGGACAACCAGGGCTTGGTGTCTCGGGCTTGGTTGATGTTCTTCTTGTGGTGGTCTCAAGATGCTGTGTGCCTGGCTTTGGCAGAGGAAGACAGCCAAGATCTTGTGCTTCGTGTTCAGCGTTCCGGATCTCTTGACCATCCTCTCCAGACAAGGTAATTGCACTTGGTTGACGGCGTCACATCCTGTAGCACAGTAGAAGGCAAAAGAATTCACCTGACCGTTGGCTGTCGAAAGCCATCCTCTATTGCCCAGAAGTGAAGCCAGTGTATCAGGCTGGCCCCTTGACCTTTCCCTGCGCTGCGGTGAGATGACTCGAGGATGTGTGGCTGATTGTCACCGGCAGGATGATGTAGGAGTATCCTGGTGATGATGACAGTACTCTGCTGCAACGCGTTTTCAATTCGCGAGCTCAGTCTGCTCGTCATATCTCTTAACACGTATGCTCGCACGCTCAAGGTCAAACGTCACAATCATCACCCGATGAACTCGGTAGTCAGCAGCGCCTCCCACGGCTGTCCCGTCTCCCAGACGTGCTCCACCAGGGCCCTCGCCCTCTCGACCTGCAGGAACCCGCTCCGCCGCATGCTGTCCATCCTGTCCCTCACAAGCTGCCGCCGCTCCTCCCCCGCCGTCTCGCACGCCGCGGTGAACAGCGGGAACAGCATGCTCGCCTCCGCGTTCCCGCCGAGGGGAATGACGTTGAGGCACGCGTGGATCTTCAGCACAGCGGCCTGGACGTCGGCGTGGTTCGACGGGCGCTCGAGGACGCGCCGGTGCAGGTGCACGAGCCCCGCCCAGTGGAACGCCTCGTTCAGCGCGGTGATCTCGTTGCGCTCCCAGCGCGCGACGTTGCCCGACGCGTGAAGGTGCTTGCAAGGCTGTGGAGTCCTGGACATGGAGTCCGTCGCGTTCGCCTCGAGGGTCCATGCCCGGTGCAGGATGTCGTTGGGCGGCTGCCAGGCGTCGCCGCCGGGGGTCCCGCTCGCTCGGGTGTTATTTGCGCGCAGGGCGTCGCATTCCTTGGCCAGCTCGGCGACCTGGGCGAGGAAGTACACCCCGCGTGTCGTCATGCCCATGATACAGTCGATCTCGTCCCACTCCTCCTCGTACTCGTCCTTCTGGTACTCCAGGATCCACGCAGTCGAGCTTTCTCCGCGACCACCGCTGAGCGTGCCCAAGACGTCGAGGTAAGCGAGCCAGCTCCACAGAAAAGCCCGCACCTGGTCTTCTTCCTTCCACTCCCGCGTCCACCGGATGCCGTCATTTCGCGAGTTGATGAGCTCTCGAGCGAGACCCAGGTGGCGCTGCCAGGGGATCGCCACGCCGAACGCCGTAGGGCTGACGATTTCCAGCGAGGCAAGCATGATTCCTGTTGCAATGTTCTCGTTGGAGATGGACTGGGAGGGATCGCTGAGTGCGTTCCTGAGGGCGGGGAAGATGTCTTGCACCCAGTGAGCGATACGCGTAGCTGGCTCTGGGTGGCCAAGGAGATGAGCACGGTGTGAGGCTGGAGGGGGATTAGTCGAGAGACCTATTGAGGTATGTGGTGTTGGAGACTTACCTGCATACGCAAGCATGAGACTGAGTAGTTTGTCGTTTTTGACTGCCATCTGCGGAAGGACGTGCCTGTAGGGGTTGGATTGCTCGTCGTCGTGGGGGACGAGAGCTTTTGCTGTGTGGTTCATGAAGTGATGGAAGTAGAGCAGATTCATTGGATTCTCGAGCAGCTTTGCCGGTAATGGCTCTAGGTCGCGAGGTATGCGCACCTGGAGAGGCTGTTCGTAGAATCCCTTCAGGCCACTCGAGTCTCGTTGGGTGTCGCCAGCACTCGTGCCATCCTGGGAAGCAGGGTCGTTGAGCTCGATCTTGAACCGAGTCTTTTCAGGCTGATAGTCCACGATCCCATGGGCATCGTCATTCGGACCCAGATCCAAGTCTCGGAAACCGGGGTCGAGCCCGTAGTACGTGGTGACGTCCGACAGACACAAGTTTTCCCTTGCGTTCACCGTCCTCTGTGAAGGCGGTGCGTAATGCACTGGACCCGCTGGGCCCGGGGGGCCGGACAAGAGAGAGCTGACAGACATCCGGTGCATATCTGGCGATGACAGCGCCGCCTGTCTTGAGCCAGGCGGACGTAGACTCCCATCGTCGCTATAAGGAGATGATGCAGCTGGCGTCAAGGGCGAATCAACAGAGTTGGCCGGGACGAATGCAGCATTGGATGAGATGAAGCGAGGCGTCGCGGCCGCCGAGGCGGGATCATTGGTTGAGACTGGAGGTGAAATTTGCGGAAGCGGATGGGGCCCATCGAGGTCGACGCTGTATCTCAGGCGTTTATGAGGCGGCGGGCGTGCTACTGCTGCCTGGCTGGCCTCTGGCAGAGCGACATAACCTCCGGGTAGGACGTTGGGGTGGGGTCGAGGCAGCGAGAAGATCGGACTGGCAAGATCAGGCGAGCACAGGGGCGGAGGCTCCCCATCCCCGTGGGCTGGGGCGGAGGGCTGCCCGGTGAAAATGACCGGCCTGAAGCTGGACTGCACCGGGGTCGCAGTGTGAGGCTCTGAGCGCGGGATGATGAGGTTCTCTCCAGCATTGGGGCTGGTTGCGGAAGGCGACCGGTGATCTTCTGTCGTCCGCGATGTCGTGGCCGTAGACGAGCTGCTTTTGGCATCGGACGGCCGGCGCGGATGTGGATACGAGCTCGATGAAGATTCTGACGGGGTCTGGAACAGGATCGTCTCGAAGCCTGGGTTCTTCTTCTTCCGCCCTTCCCAGTTCAGGCGGATGCTGTAGTCGCATGCCTCACCGGTCCTCTGGCAGCTGCAGTGTGGTCAGGGAAGTTGTCTCAATGTCGCATCGGTACCCACGGCGGAGCGGAAGTGAGCCGATATGGAGTACCGAATGTTCCGAGATGGGTGCTCCAGGCCTGCAACCTTCACTTGAAAGGCTGTGAGGCACGCTGTGAGGCACAGAAAGCTTTTCAGGGGGAGAAGTCGGCTTACTTCACGCAAGTTGGGTGCGCCTCATCGCACTTGACCTTTCTCGCTTTACAATTCCTATTCGGGACTTAGTAGAAGGCCTGGGGGCAACGGGGCTCTCGTGGCTGCTTACCAGCACCCGTTTCTGCTCCTCTTCTTCGGTTCCGGCGCACCAGGTCTCTTGGGTCGAGGCATCCCCTCGAGCCTGATCTGTTCCTGTGGGCTTTGGCCTGCTGTCGTTGCTCAAGAGTTGACGGGCCAATGAGAGCGGGGTTGATGATGGACATCCCCATAATCCACTCGGCGTCAGCACAACGTTGCGACAAGATCGGTGGGGACGGGTCGCTATGTCCTAGTGTCGTGTGCTGCGCTTGTGAGAAGCAGCTCCGGTTCAAGGGTCGACCGGCAGAGCAGGCAGGGCCATCACCAAGGCGTCTCTTGTTGGAGGAATGCGCCCAGGCCTCAAAACATGCCAGAAACAGAATCGTCAGACGGTGGTGGTTGATGGGGCTCAGGAGCGAGCCCTGGTTTGTAGAAAGCCCAGGCCCATGGGGACTGCTGATAAGGCTAGCATGGAAGTGTCGTCCCCCCACATTTCTCCTGTCACCGGCGCTATCCCGGATATGACTGGGCGCCACACTACCGGCACCGCGTTGCAGTGCAGCAGCGCCGCAGTGCCGACGAGGGCCGCGATGTAGCTTCGAAGGCCTGCTCTCACTGCGACGTTGGCCGTGCCTCTGCCATGCAGCTGCACGCCAGCTCATTTTCACTTGGATGACGGGTTCCGTCTTGCGATGCATTCGAGACCAAACTTCTGCCCATTTAGACACGCTACTAGAAAGCCCCAGAGAATAACAGTTCGGGCGTCTGGCTTGATTGATCCCGGACCGGCCGCAGCGAGCAGGCTCGACGTTGAAGCTACGTAATGTCGATGTTGAGTATCTTGATGTCCTCTTCCGGCCGCTCCTTGTGAGTCCGGACATTCTCGATCTTATGTATCACATCAAATCCCTGAAAAGCACGGCCAAATATGGTGTGTTTGTTATCCAACCAAGGCTGCGGCTCCCGTTAGCGGACGTTCACACGGGCAGCACTAAGGCGCAGCAGGCACTTACTGTCTTCTCTGTGGTGATGAAGAATTGGCTCCCGTTCGTGTTTGGCCCGGCATTCGCCATGCTGACCGTATACGGCTTGTCGTGCCTCAAAGTGCTAAACTCATCCTCAAACTCCCTGCCCCAGATGCTCTCGCCGCCCGTTCCGTCACCCAGCGGATCACCGCATTGTATCATAAACTTGCGGATAACACGATGGAATATCGTGTTGTTGTAGTATCCTCTTTTGGAATGTGTCACAAAGTTCTCGACTGCTTTGGGTGCAGCGTCTGGGAATAAGCGGATGTGAATATCGCCATACGTGGTGTGTATCACGGCCGCAGTGCCGGTCTCGGCCTTCTTCTCTGGTGCCGCTTTGGGCTTTTTGCCGTCCTGCGTCGGTCTCTCGTTTTGGACGTCCCGTGAAGATTTCGATATTTCCTCCTCGTTGGTGAACATGTAAAAGCGGACCTTTCCCACGCCCGTAGCGAAGAGTACCGGATCTCTCGCTTCAGACTCCTCCAAGAGAGGATTGCTCGACGCAGCCATGGCGACAGTGGTGACGCCCTTCTTCTGTGGTGCACCCTGATAGATTGCCAGGTTGAGAGCTCGGAACTGCTCATCTTTCCCGAACACCTTGACAACCTGGTTTGTGTAAGTGTTTAACACCTTGATGCCTGCGATGGAGCCGTAGATGATGAAGTGACCAGACTCGTCGAAGATTACGTTGGCCTTATCCCGAAGTGTTGGTGACTCAACTTCCCGCTCGATAGCAAGCCGTCGTCCGAACTCAACCGGGTCCAGCTTCTGCAACGCCGTCCCAGCCTGCTGCATTTCCTCAATGACCTGCATGGACTCATCATACGTCCTATGCAGCTTCCCCGTTGCGAATTCAAAAACCCTAATCTTGCGATCCGGTATCGACATCGTGACGAATTGGTGTCCCGAGGGCGATATTGCGAGAGATGTCGGCACCGACTTTGCCTTCTTGAACTCAAACAGATTCGTCGAGCTCTTAAATTGGAAGACGTTGTCCGGCTTCTCGTAATTCGCACCAGGACTCCAGTACTCGACCATGCCCCCCTCGTCCGTCGAAACGACGCAGTCGTAGGCATCATTGAACGCCATCAGACTGACAGGGCTCCGGTGCAGTCCCTTGACAGTATGTACCGGCTCCTGCTTCTCCCCCCTGCCATCATATATATGCACCACAGGCTTATTCTCGTCCGAGACGGCAAGCAGCGGCAAACTCGCCCCCTTCCTGTGCACCCAGCAGACACTCCGCGGTGTGTAATCCAGAGGCAGCATAGCCAGCAGGTCAAAGGTGATCACGTCAAAGATCTTGACGCTCTTGTCCGCTCCAGCCGTCGCGAAGCTCCGCCCATCTGCGCTGACCGAGACGGCGCGGACCTCGCCCTGGTGCGCGCGGAACTCCTTGACGAACTCAATGCCCTCGGCAACCTTCTTCCAAAACTTGGCGACGCCATCGACAGATGTCGTTATCAGAAAATCGGTTCCGCCGGGCGTCATGGTCACGAAGGAGAGCTGCTCCTTGTGCATGAGCGACTTGGAGTAGCGGGTCGACTTAGGCAGCGCCGACACGTAGAGCTTCTCGTATGGAAGGACACGGCGCTTCTTCTTGGGGGCAGCCGCGGAGGGGAGCTGCGGGCCCATCTCGTCGTCCGAGGAGGAGCCATCTGTTGGAGGTAACGGTCAGCCTTTGAAGAGACGACAACGAGGGAAGATGGGAAAGAGAACTGCTGAGTGACTTGCCGTCGTCCTCGAACTCTGAGCGGTCTCGCTTTTGCGATTTGACATCTTCGTCTTGTTGAATCTCGGCCATGCTCGCAAGTAGAATCGGGCCTCGCTTGTCTCCAGGTATGGCTCAATCCTCTGTGCTGGCTGATGCTGAGCTTGATTGAAGGCCGCAGAGCTCCGTACAGCTGCAATGATCGCGAGGCAGTTCACTATCGATAAGGCCTGTGTGGGCCTGCAACAGCCACAGGCCTTAGCAGGGTGCTCCCCTGTTTTAAGCTTGTTTGTAAATTTGCTAGGCACTAGGGTAGATAGCCGGTTGATGCTGGTGATTGTGATGCAATTGAACCAATAAAAATTGAAAGTACCTGTGCGTGTGAAGGTACCGAGTACCGTCTGTACGGCATTACAGCATTCTTGCACCTAATGCATCACCCCCCCCCCCACTGAGAAGACATGAGTCCCAGAGGGTCTTGTTGTTTCCTGTATTTAGTTTCTAGGTCTGTAGCAGGGTTAGCGTCATAGAGTCATGAAGAAAAAAAAAATCAAGAATGATCTTGACGTTAGTATGCACTCAAGCAAAGGCGTCGAAGTCTTTAGTCCGCCCCTCTAGCTGTAAGTATGCCAATAGCGCCATGGGCGGGCGCCCGCCCACAGATAGGGCTCAGGCACGTATTAGAAATAACAATTTCTTAACGTATGAGCTCAAGGGTATTATGGCTCTAAGCATTGATCACAAGTATCCAGTGCATTGGCCGAGATGATGAAAGTTGAGGATCATTACCCGGTAGGTTGGGCCTCGGCAAGATCCGTGCTCGGCGGAAGTTCCAAGGACAACGTCACGCTGAGGTAAGACAGGTGGGTGGCTCATACTGGGTAGGCTTCCTCTCCGGATTATCTCCAGATTTCGCAAACTGTATCCTCTGATGTTAACTTTGGAAGATCCTTTCATTTTCTTGGTTTGTTCTTTAGACACAGCGTGCTATAGACTTCTTAGAGAAGAGCATCACGACAATACACGTGCAAAACCCCCTTCAATTCTCGACCTTACGCCCTGTGTTGCTGTACATCTCAACCCTGACTCCCACAGCTCCTTTGCAACCTCACCTCATGGCCAATACACGACATCTCCTTCAACGACTAGCCTCGCCCTCACGGTCGCTGTCTGCTATAGTCCACCTGCTTGGCATAGCCTCTTTTACAGCGTCATTCCGATGGCTCTTCATGTACCCTAATCCTCAGCAGCAGGAATTTGGCGGTAATCCTCCCCTAGCCCCGAGACCCCAGCCTTAAGAAACGAGAGCGTAGTGCTCTTGAGTTATTTTTCAAGACCTTGGATACTACTCCTTTTCTCCCACCCTTCGGATAACAGCTGATTTCCCCGATGTCACAGGCAGCTTCCAGTTCCTCACAATCATCGGCCTGGCTTTTGCTCTCACAAGCATGATTTTCGGATTCCTGGCAGACCTGACGTTGAACCAGGCTCTATTTAATGTCAAGAATATCATCTCGGTCTGCTCGACACCGTTAGAGGTGCTAATAAGCATCCTATACTGGGGAATCAGTCTCATAGACAAGAGGCTGCTATTCCCCGAGGAGCTCCAGCTGCCCTTCCGTAAGTAGTCCTTTCTTCCTCATATGGTGTGATATCTCACCCCTTTCACAATTTCTTGAGCAAAGCAATTTGGGCTCCGTATGAGGGTTTTAACACTTTGAGCAGTCCCGGATTTCGGTTTCCACGCCATGCCGGCTATCATGTTGGCCCTTGACCTGCTGCTCTTCAGCCCGCCCTGGACAATCCAGTTCCAGGGCGCCGTGACGCTAAGTACGGTGCTCGCATTTACGTACTGGGGGTGGATCGAGTACTGCTTTTCTCACAACCAGACGTAGGTAAAATCTTGGGAGAGCGAATTGTGGTTCCAAGATTAGCTGACCTCTAAACAGGTACCCATATCCCATCTTCACAGTCCTCACCACGCCTCAGAGGATCGTGCTATTCGTCGTGTCGGGTGTTACCTGCGCCGTGAGTACCATGGGCTTGAAGTGGCTGTACGGCAAGATCAACGGCATTGAGGAGATGAAGAAGGAGGCCACTAATCCGGTCAAGGTGGATTAGATGGTTCGGATCTTCCAAAAAAAAAAAATGAATATTTAGGCCTGACCACCTGGACTGTCAACCATTTATGGCTAGGATCTCGGTTGCTCAAATATCCCGAAGCAGTGTTTCTGGAAGGCCATGCCGCACCACATGAAAGTATAGAATGGTGTAGATAGACAAACCACCTACACCGGAGGTGGAAACACAAATCCATGTCGCTGTGCAGAGTCACGGCCGACATCAGCCGACATTTTATGATGCGTTGATTGACTTCCACGTGTTGATCCTTTCAGAGGAATGCGATATCTGATTAATACATGGTATGTGGACGTCGATTTTCTCTCCATCCAGGGCTCGGAAGCGGGGCACGTTGCAAGGGTAGGTAGGACAAGACGTAAGATGGCGGTAGCTTGTGACTCAAGCCACTGCAGAAGCAAAAGGCCGCCAGAACTGACTGCACCGGCGCACTTCTCAAATGAGCATACGTCAATTGGCAAGCTCCTCCCCAAATCTTCTGAACGCTACAGAAGCTTATAAGAGTGCCACACGTCCCTTCAAGGCCTTTGTTTATGCCCATATCGCCGTCACTTCTATTTTTCCCATTGCCGTGGCCGCCTCAGAGATTGCCTGAACTTGAGCACACGAATCAATTAACCTTGTCGGCAGTTCTCACCTGTCGCAATGGCTGTAGGTGACGGATGCCCCACCAGAGCTTTGCGGTGCAATGCTGCCCCTCATCATTTTCCTGCTGACTCAACGATGTCCTTTCGCAGTCCTTCTACATTGAGAACAAGAATGTCGGCAACAAGGCTGATAGCGAAGACTGGAGAAGTACGGCGACTTCCCACATCATCCAGCACCGAAGCAACCCAGGCTAACACTGCTATACTTTTCAGTTCGCGGCTACAACCCACTCACACCACCGGACCTGCTCCAACACGAAATCCCCCAAACCAGAGAGTCGAAGCGCACTGTCGTCGAGAGCCGCGATGAAGTCGCTGCTGTGGTCCAAGGTACAGATGAGAAGCAGCGGCTGCTGGTGATTATAGGGCCATGCTCGATACACGACCCCAAGGCCGCGCTTGAGTACTGCGACCTGCTGCTGAAGGAGAAGGAGAAGCACAAGGACGAGCTGCTGATTGTGATGCGCTCCTACCTCGAGAAGCCCCGCACGACAGTCGGCTGGAAGGGCCTCATCAACGACCCGGACATCGACAACAGCTTCAACATCAACAAGGGCCTGCGCCTGTCGCGACAGCTCTTCGTCGACCTTACGACAAAGGGCATGCCCATCGCCAGCGAGATGCTGGATACCATCTCCCCCCAATTCCTGGCTGATGTGCTGTCCTGTGGTGCTGTTGGAGCCCGGACGACGGAGAGCCAACTGCACCGGGAGTTGGCGAGTGGTCTGTCTTTCCCAGTCGGCTTCAAGAACGGCACAGACGGATCCTTGGGTGTTGCCATTGATGCGATAGGAGCCGTCAAGCACCCCCACCACTTCCTGTCTGTCACCAAGCCTGGCGTTGTGGCCATCGTGGGCACCGTTGGCAATGAGGATTGCTTCGTCATCTTGAGAGGCGGCACCAAGGGCACAAACTACGACGCGAAGAGCATTGCCGAGGCGAAGGCGGCGTTGCAGAAGGCGGGCGTCCGGGACAGGTTGATGGTAGACTGTAGTCACGGCAACTCGCAGAAGAACCACAAGAACCAACCCAAGGTGGCTGCTACGCTGGCAGAGCAGATCGAGAAGGGCGAGACTAGCATCATGGGTGTTATGATAGAGAGCAACATCAATGAGGGTAAGTCGGCTGAAACAATTGCTGTTGGTCGCCGATCGTGTGCTAATTGTGCGTCCAGGCAACCAGAAGGTGCCCAAGGAGGGTAAGGAGGGCCTGCAGTACGGTGTGAGCATCACTGATGCCTGCATTGGTTGGCAAGACACCGAATCTGTTCTCGACGTCCTCGCCCAGGCCGTGAAGAAGAGAAGGGCAGTGCTGACCCAGAATGGAGCGAAGGAGGATGGTGCGTAGAAAGCACGCCTCCCGCTTCGTCCTCGGCCGAGTTGATCCGAACCCCAGGCGGCACGGCTAACAGGACCACGGGAGAGGGCATCTGTTTCTACATATTTACATTGCTTCATGGAGTTGATGGGATATAAAACTTAAAAAAAGGGTCCGCTAAAGAGCATCGCTTGAGAGACGCTCAAGATACCGAAAACACCATTATCCTTTCTTGATTCTTGACACTCTGGCTCGTCAATCGCAATTGAGCTGAGGACTGCTGTGATATTCGCGCCACAGCTCAGGGCATATGGTTCCTTGGGCTCCCGTAAAGCTTCCTTGTTTGATACTTTTGTATATCGAGACGGCGGACTCGTGGCCGTCATGAAATATAACTCATCTCATTTCAGACCTTACTTCTCTGAGATAGCCTGCTAAACCTTGGTGGGAACAACAGACCCTGGTCTGAAGAGGTAGAGATACGCGCCTTTCGCCCGTCTTAGTCATTCAGCCAAATTAGAGATAGCAGGGCTCTGATTGGCTCAACCAGCAACTCGGAACCGGCCGGGATTCAAACAACTTTGAAGGAAGCTTGCTGCTGGAACCTCAGCAACGTTACCGTCTCCAGCAACTTTGACGTCCAACGGCCAGTCATTGGGAGCCGTATCCACCTCAATCGCAGCCTCGCGACATCTACCGAAGCTGAGAAGCAGCTTGCCCAAGATGTTTGCCCGGTCTAGCCTGCGCTCGATGCGCGCCGCCGCCGGGGCAAGAAATGGCGCCATCAACTTCACCAAGGTACGAGACGATGCGTCCCAATCCAGCCACCGCCGGCGACGAAGAGAAGAAACACAAGGAGACCCATACCGCTGGGTCGCTGCCGATACGATCGACATGCTTTCAAGGCATGTCGCGTTTGGATGGGGGCTAACGGAGGTCTCTTGTATGTAGCGCGCCGCGTCCACATCGACCAACGCAAATGCCGCCGCGGGCCGCAGGCTCAACGTCGCCGCCGCTGCCTCGACCGCTGTGGCCATCAGCTCCATCGCTTGGTACTATCACCTCTACGGATCCGAGGCCCACGCGGCCACACCTGCAGAGGAAGGGTGAGTCGAGCATTGGTCCCTGGTCTCAGGACAAACGACGATGGAATGCGGCTCCCCGAGCCAGCTGAGCCATATACAAGCTGGAATCATGGCCCTTTCATGAAGTAGAGACAGGCAGAAAGCTGACCAGACACACACAGCCTCCACGCCACCAAGTACCCCTGGGTTCACGAGCAGTGGTTCAAGACCTTCGACCACCAGGCGTACGTTCATTCCGATCTCCGCTGTGCGGGTCTCGCGCACTAACACACCTGAACAGGCTCCGCCGAGGTTTCCAAGTCTATCAGGAAGTCTGCTCGTCTTGCCACTCCCTCAGCAGAGTTCCGTACCGAGCGATGGTCGGCACCATCTTGACCGTCGACGAGGCTAAGGCGATGGCTGAGGAGAACGAGTACGACAGCGAGCCCAACGACGAGGGCGAGATCGAGAAGCGACCCGGCAAGCTCTCCGACTACCTCCCCGCTCCCTACAAGAACGACGAGGCCGCTCGATTCGCCAACAACGGTGCCCTGCCCCCAGATCTGTCTCTGATCGTCAAGGCCCGTCACGGCGGCTGCAACTACATCTTCTCCCTGCTGACCGGCTACCCCGAGGAGCCTCCAGCGGGTGCCGTGGTCGGCGCTGGTCTGAACTTCAACCCCTACTTCCCCGGAACCGGCATTGCCATGGCTCGTGTCCTCTACGACGGTCTGGTGGAGTACGAGGATGGCACCCCCGCCACGACGTCGCAGATGGCCAAGGACGTGGTTGAGTTCCTTAACTGGGCTGCTGAGCCGGAGATGGACCAGCGGAAGAAGTACGGTATGCAGGTGCTGATCGTGACATCTGTTCTGACGGCCTTGAGCATCTGGGTCAAGAAGTACAAATGGGCCTGGCTCAAGACCCGGAAGATCGTCTATGACCCACCGAGCAACACTCACACGCGGCACTAAGCGTCAAGGACTGGCGGGCGGGGGGCCCGGTCGGGATTTCGACGGGACACTGAACTCGAGAAGGCTGAGTGTATGATGATGACGGAAGTTAGACCTCCCTCCCCCCCCGGGCCCGCACGGACTCCTACATCACTCGCATCGACGACATAGATAAAAATGGAATGGAGATGGGTCATGGAGTAATCTCAGGGGTCGGTCGGTAGAGTGTATATCAAACTTTCAGGTCTCAAATGCAACCTTTTTCCTTTGCATCTCCAATGAGAGGCCACGATGGCCTCATTTCATACAATAGTCACACTGCGTGGCGTGAGCCCATTAAATTGGGTGGTTGTGGTGCCGTGGTGATGCATCTTGGACAGGGTTGCGCATGCAGCAAAAAAAGTTCAAAAATTGTGCATGCAAAACCAGCTGTCCACGTACCATCGAGAGGGATCGGTGGTCGATCCTGCTGCAGTCGTGCTCGTCACACGTGGACGGGCTCTGCTGCTAGAGTCAATCTGTTATCCATTCCAGTAGATAGTGCAGCTCATTTTGTTGAGCTTCAGTGTTCCAGACTGACGCTGTCCGCTAGCCGAAGTGACCGAGGGCTTTTTGGCTGGCAGGCGGCGGCCGCAACACGCGCCTACTTTTCGACCGCCGCTACGTACCCAAGAGCCGGGGGGGCCCGTGCGACAGCGACTACATGCCTAAAATGCCACACACGCCCACGTCCACGCCCAGTTCAACACCTCAACATCGCACCGTCACTCTGGCCGCCATTTGCAAAACTTGAAATCTGTCCAAATCTCTATCCATGATATTACTGCATTCCGTCCCCTCTGATCCTACCTTGAGCTATGGGCCATTGATGCGGCAGGTTGAGGCGACATCGGGGCCGTGGATATGGAAAACGCAGACACGTACGACGCGCCTCAGTCAACAGGCGATGATAACTCATCACCATGGGGGGGCCTCCCCCCTGACCCGGACCAGCAGGCACTAGGACAACTTGACCGCCTCGTACCTGACGATCAGGCAGCAAAGGAGAGCCTTGCATCGCTCATGAAAGCTGGCACTGCCACCAAGGAAGAGGTCAAGTGGCTTTATGACCTTTGTCTCACCAAGTTCTTGAACGATCAAAAGGAGCACCACAACAAGGACGCAGTCATGGCTGCACTCGCACAAGCAATCAACCAGGCAATGCCAGCTGCGCCCCTCTCCCCAGAGAGGCAAAATGGCGAACCTCAGGACCTATTTGATCCCGCTGGTGGAAATGCGCTCGTGAATAAGGTCCTCGCCGCACTGGGCGCAGCTGGGTTTGAATGCGACGAGCTGAAATCCTCCTACGATATCGGCAGCTCGGTTGGAACTGAGCCTCTCGAATCGCTGCCGGCAAATGCCGCGGAGTATAGGGGCAGGCAATCGTATCAGAGTCTGGGGGGGATGAACATCAGCGGAGCGATGGACACTGCTGCGTGGCCGAATCCGCATCACGTCGATGGTCCTCAACGAGGCCAGCAGCCCCGGGATCTTCAGCCAAACTTATCAGCTAGTCAACCTATGGCTCACTTCCGAACGCCCTCACTGCCCCAAAACTATCAACATAACCCATCTTTCGCACCTGTTGGAGGTTCCGATCAGGATCACACTCACCTGCGGTACGCAATGCCCCCGCAGTTTGGGCAGCGCGCAGACAACCATTATGTCGTCCCAGCCGCTCTAGCTCAACCTGCACTCGCGGCGAATGGCAATTTCGGTGCTATGGCACCAGGTCAGGACAGGGCAAACTTCGAGCAGCACAATAGCCTCCCTTCGCCCATCACACAGGCATCATCCAACCACTCTGAGGCACCATCTCCGCCGAACATGAACAACGTCAGTGGAGTTCTCGAAGTAATCTGCCCTCTGCACGATCCCGATGGAAGGCCCTGCGGCAAGCGATGCACTGGCGCGAAGCCGTACCGTTCGATACAGGAGCACATCCGGCGTGCGCACCCTGATCGATACATCTCAGGGTTGCCGGCGAACGAGGAGAGCTTCCAGGCGATGGTCAACACCGAGGGTGTCATTTGTCCTATTCCGCGCCCTGATGGTTCTGCATGTGGAACGCGCTGTACAGGTTCAAAGCCTTATCGAACGGTTCAAGACCACATCCGCGACACTCACCCTGAGCACTTTGTCCCTGCCCTTCCCGCAAATGAGGCAAGTTTCCGAATCAGTAAGTGTTCCCTAGCGCCATGATTTGTCTCGTTACTCCCGGGACGCCATATTTTGAGACATCGGTCACGGTGGTTTCATTTCATCGGGTCATGGACAAGGAAGATTCTATGGATTCGGACACGTTTGACGACTCCTCTTGCAATGGAGTGACTGTCTTGCTGACACATCTCAAGTGGTCGAGAAGCCAGAAACTATCACCTGTCCCCTGCCAATGCCAGATGGGTCTGTTTGTACCAAGCGCTGCTTCGGGGATAAGCGGTACCGCTCGATACAGGAGCATATTCGACGAGCTCACCCTGAGCGTTATATTTCTGGCCTTTCCGCTAACGCGGAGAGCTTCCTGCGTATGACTAGTGGCTCCGCGCCGGCGCCATCAATGAGCCAGCAGAGCTCGGCCTCTGGTGTCAACCCGGTTGGAACCGACCTCGCCCGACAAGATTCGAGCCACAGTTCTCACCCTCAGAGCCAAAACGACATGAGCCCTCCGCAGTCAGCCAGGGCAAATGCGATAGCAGAGATACATGAGCATTCAGCAGTGGTAGCAGATCAGCCCGACATGAGCCCGTCCTTCGATCAGCAGGTCTGGCCTTCGCCAACACAGCAGACTGCAGGAACCGTGGCCCCGGAGATGCTGACGGTAGATGAATTCCAGCACACAGCCCAAGATTATTTTCCGTGGCAATTCACTGCACAACCGCTACAACAGGTGCCGGCTTTCCAACAAGCACATTTCCCAAACCCGCACTACAGTGCGATGCCGTTGGCAACGACATCTGTCCAGGATTCTGATCCAACATTGAGCCGTGATCTCTTTGATTCGCAACCCATTATTGGGGCAATGCATACTGGTTACGGTAATGCCTATCTCGCCGGTCTTCAGCAGCAGCAAGCCGGGTTTCAGTCGTTTCAGCATGCCCCCGCACAAGTCGGACAGCAACTAACAACTCACCAGGCAGCGAACCAGGAGCTAAGCGGCTGGCCACTGACCAACCAACAGGCGCCGACTCAAGAGCTAAGCGGCGAGCTATTTTCGATTCCTGAGCAGTCTACTCAGAAGCGCAAGAGGGAAGACTCACACTGCAGTCTTCCGGGAGATCGTCAGCAGAAGTGTTCCAAGTTCTGTCAACCAAGCATGGCTACTTCGACTCCCAGCCACGCTAACCTAGGTCCTCAGCCCGATGGCCCCGATACTTCGCCTCTAAAACCCATTGCTCCTCTCCAGACTCCTACAAAGCCGAAAGCCACTCCAAGCAAGCATATTTCTCCTTACTTTCGTGGGCTCTCTTCATTCAAGCAAAACAACAACACCAAGAATACCGCAGCACCACTGACTCCAAGCCCAAAGACGAAGTGGCCACCACGGAATACAGTCTCGGCACTCCTCATCCCGCCACTGACAGCTGAGAACTTCGGTCTCGTCCAAGAGAGACTCGCTCACGACCCATTTCGTCTTCTGATTGCGATTAGCTTCCTGATCCGCACGCCCGGCAAGACTTCCATCCCTGTGTTTGAGGATGTGATGAAACGCTGGCCAACACCCCAGGATCTGGCTGCCGCGAACCCGGAGGAGATCAAGGGAATGATCCGCAAACTCGGCCTGTGTAACCAACGTTGCGATACGATCCAGAAGTACGCAAGGCTGTGGTGCGAGCAGCCGCCAAGCAAGGATGTCCGCTACGGCGTCAGGGACTATCCACGCAAGGGCGACGGGAAAGACATCAAATCAGGCGAGATTTTTGGAGAGGAACAAGAAATCACCCAACGTACACCGATCATTGATGGGTCAGATCAGAGTGGCAACGAGCCCATCGTCACGACTAAGGCTAGAGGCCACGGCACGGCCTGGGAGATCGGTCACCTTACATTCGGGCGATACGCAATCGACAGCTGGCGCATTTTTTGCCGAGATGTGCTCCTCGGTCGTGCCGACGATTGGAAAGGCAAGGGCCGCGAACCAACCTTTCAGCCAGAGTGGATGAGGGTCCTTCCCGAGGACAAGGAGCTGCGCGCATGTCTACGCTGGATGTGGATGAAAGAAGGCTGGTGGTGGGATCCCAATACCGGCGACAGGACGTTGTTGAGCGACACTATGGAGCGGGCTGTCAACGAGGGGCGTGTTGCGTGGGATTGTGAAGGACAGCTGCAGATCATCGAACCGCCCGTTCAGGATGATGCTGCCAATAGCCATGTCGGAGAATCTGTCGATTAGGGGGGTGTTGGCTACGATTGCCAGGAACAGCCGCAGATTGATGATACCCCGGTGCAGAGTGGTGCTCTCAATGGACAAGCGAGAAACGGTGCTGGAGTCAATACTGAAGGTGCTTGGATGTCAGATACCTTTTGACGTATGGATGGCGACGAAATTGGCGATGTGTGCGCGGACGGCGGCTTTTGATTACGAGCGATGGACTTCCTCTCCCTTTTCCGTTCAGTCTTGAGTTATTTGCGTATTTCACAAGCTTCAGGCAGTTAGGAGTCGAGAGCAGACAAAAACAAAGGCAAGGAAAGAAAAAAGCTGGTTGGGCGGGAGCCATCGGTTGTGGTTTTGGAGGTACTTGGCAATGCTACGAATACAATTCGCACTTCATGATTTGGCTCTGCTGACCTCTTCCGTTTACTTTTCGCGTCCGTGTCTTCTGCTGCAGTGATGAGATTCTGATGATGCTGTAGACTGAGCTGCTATCTGCGCTCACAATGGTAGTGTTATAGACCCGTCCTCGAGACCCTTCCATCTTGTTTCGAGGCGTTTGGAATGGCACAGTAGACAAGTTTAAACATGCAATGGCTTCTATATTCGGTGGGCTTATCCTCGTCCTCAGTGTCCACTACCGAGCTCATGCGTATGATGCCATCACGAGGAAGTCAGTCTAGCCAGCATGCAGCTAGCATCAAGGCCCAATGCGGCTCTCAGGCAGCCCCAGGAACCACGCCATGAGGCGGAAGACTAGCCCAGAAGGGCGGAATGTCGACACTAGACGGGCCATGGCTCCGGTAAATAAGGCGGTGCATCGACGATCGCATAATGAAGTCCCCAGTTACTATTTCTGTCCCCGGCATGTGATCACATGCCGCGGGGGTCGGGATGAACCCTCATTCTCGATGTGCATGGCCGCTCGGAAGACCTGCCGGAGATCATCCACTCTTGAGCAAGAACAGTAACCACCACACAACCTGGCGCCGAAACTTACCATCATGAACGCACATTGGCTTCAAATAAGAAAGCGCCCTCCCAGGGAGTTGACGGTCTTCATAGCAACGTCATGGTGAACTGAGAAGAAATGTGGGCCCGTCAGAACTTCAGGATGACGTCGAGATGCGCCCGTTCGAGGTCGCGCATGGCGTCATGGATGAGCCAACCAGGACTACGAGGAGCTTTCGCTCCGGTGCTCTGTATATGGTAAATATGATCCGTGGGCCGCAGATGGAATTGGGATTTGAACCACGACAACTCTCTGGGATCTAACGCTGCAACAGCCCCTCGAGCCCATCAATCTTGATCACTATCCTATCGAGGTCCAGAGCCAACCAACCAAAATGACGGATCAATTCAAGTCAGGTAAGTCAGCTAGCAGCGCAGGACAGGCCCTCCCTGACTGATCATTACAGGCCACAGCATTCCTGTGACCAAGCAGGACTTCCCAGGCAAAGAGCACGAAATGCCGAACCCCGACCCCAAGAGGACCTACCTCCCCGGGAAAGAGGAGGGAGAGCAGGTTCCCTACCTAGCAGCTGGCAAGCTCAAGGGCAAGAAGGCCGTGATAACGGGCGGTGACTCAGGCATTGGGAGAGCTACCGCAATCCTATTCGCGGAGGAGGGTGCCGACTCTTTGATTGCGTACCTACCGGACGAGGAGAAAGATGCACAGGAGACCAAGAAGCAGGTCGAGAACCGCGGCCGCAAGTGCCACCTCTTCTCGACGGATCTGTCTAAGCAGGAGAACTGCAAGAAGCTGGCTGAGGAAGCTTCTGGCATCTTCGGCGGGCATGTCGACATCCTGTTTAATAATGCGGCCTACCAGATGATGGTGGAGGATATAAAGGATCTGCCAGAGTAAGTCCTTCCCGCTGTCCCGTTCACGATTGGTATGGGACTGATGCGTATCCGCGCCTCCAGGGAGCAATGGGTTCATACCTTCAACATCAACATCCACAGCTTCTTCTACCTGTCGAAGTATCTCCTCCCTCAAATGTCCTACGGCAGCACGATCATCAACAACGCGTCCATCAATGCCTACATCGGCCGACCAGATCTGCTGGACTATACATCCACCAAGGGCGCCATCATCTCCTTCACTCGGGGATTATCGAACCAGTATATCGGGCGGGGCATCCGGGTCAACGCCATTGCGCCTGGACCTGTCTGGACGCCGCTCATCCCGGCGACCATGAGTGACAAGGCGCAGAAGGAGTTCACGAGCCCAATGGGGAGGCCAGCGCAGCCGAGCGAGGTCGCGACATGCGTGGTGTTCCTGGCGAGTGCGGACAGCAGCTGCGTGAGTGGGCAGACCATCCACTGCAATGGTGGTGTCGTCGTAAACGGCTGATGGATGGTCTGGAATCCTCGTGGTGGGCTGGGCGACATCCGCACAACGCAATGCACGTTGGACCCTTATATCAGCAACATATTTTAATTGAGCCTCTTATGAACACGTACCATACATAGTATCTGTGCATCCTTGTTTGGCGTGTGGGATGGGTCGGCATTAGGCGATGCGAATAGAGTTGCTAAGGTTTGGAGCCAATATCCACAGGGCTGACACCTGGGCCTGTGACTGGGGCTGCGGCAGGGGCTGCGGCAGGGGCTGCAGCACGGCTGCGTTGCAGTCGGGCTCCCCTACAGCACCGCACGGGCCAGGTTGTTACAGTTGAAACGGACCCACTCTCAACGTTCCGACTGGGACGCGGCTGAATCTCACCCAATCCAACCCACGCCAACCGGGGCTTCCGCCCTCTCACCGACGTCTCACGGAACAACCGATTCTTTCGTGCACTTGTGCTTGTGCACATGACCAGCATTTCGGGGCGACGACCTTGTGCTTTTCAGGGCGAGACACGTGCAGTCTTGGTCAGACCTTGGGGCGTGCCCAAAAACCTCATCCCTTAACTGCCCGATTTTGTGCCCGTCTGTTCTTCCCTACGCGCCTTGTGCTTCTCTTGCTCGCTCCACGCTCTTCGCCACCCACACGCACGCGTAGTAGGCACCGCCCAGAGCATCTCACAGCCCAGCGCAAGCACCGGCGACGAGCAAGGCCTTTGGGTGCCAAATGACTGTTCATGATGATTTGGAGGCGGCAGTCGTCGGACTGGAAGTCGTCCTCGTCGCGGTCCTCACCGTCCCGGCTGTCGCGCACCTCATCACCAGGGCGAAGCTCCTGAAGGCTCGGGGCTATGGAACAATCACGGGATTCTACGAAGACAAAGACGGGGAGGCCACGGAGAAGTCCACCCAGGAGTATTCGGACCTCCCGTCCCGGGCCGCCGCATGGTTGAGCTCCGCCCTGGGCCTGGCAGCTGCAATTACGGCCGCCATTTTATCGCGAAGGGCAGGCTCGTCAGAGGGAGTGACATCAAGTCTGCATGGTTTCTTGGGGACATGGGCAGATGTCATTGCTTGGGTGGGTATGACAGCATGAAGTCGATCCTCGTACGGCCAGCTAACAGGGGCACAGGGGCTCATCTTCTTCCAATGTGTCTTCTTGCCTCCCAGAGGTGACTACCAGGCCAAGTACCGACTCGCAAATTTCGCGCTTGTGTGCTCCGTGCTGGCACTGGCGTCCCTCATCTACCGGAGCAAACTGGAAGACGTTCTGAGCTCCTCCCAGGATTCTCTTCAGTTGGCCGAGGGGGTGTGCTGGCTCCTCCAGGCCATCGCCGCTCTCGTAGCTTTCTTCGCGCTTGGCTCTGTCCCGCGGAGGCCGGATGTCTACTTCAAAGGGATCCTGGTAGACCAGCAGTACACGGTCTCGCTGCTCTCCAAGATTTCCTTCTCATGGAACTCCCTCGTCTTCGATATCTCCAAGGAGCGGCGGCTAGAGATGGAGGATCTGCCTCAGCTCGACTACCTGAACCGATCTTCAAATCTCCACCGCATGTTTAACGAGAAGAAGACTGAGGGGCGCTTGTGGTGGAAGCTGTTCAAATTCCACTGGGTCGAGCTGGCGCAACAGTGGGGCCTGGTGCTCATCGAAGCGGTCCTGGCCTTGTTCCCGCAGTACGTGATGTACAATCTCCTCCAGCGGCTCGAACAGCCGAGGACGCCGGAGACGGGGATGTCGGCTAATTTGGCGTGGGTACTCGCACTCTGTCTGAGTCTGGCTCTGGACAGCATTGTCGGTAGCGTGATGAGCTGGTGGACCAATAGTCACCTGGTCATACCTATGAACTCCGTCCTGCAGACGCTAGTGTTCAACAAGGCGTTGAAGGAGCACGAAACGGCCATGCCTCCTCCTCAGTCTCAGGACGAGAAGAACGACGACAGCGACGACCCCAAGAAGGATGGCGACGCCAAGAGCAAGAACAAGAAAGATTCGGATGGGAAGTCAAACGGAACAGACAAGAAAGATGAAGTCCGGCAATCTGTCATCAACCATATGAAGCTCGATTCAGGGCGCGTGACAATGTTCTGTTCCTTCAATGTTGGTAGCCCTCTATTCCTCATGCCGTGCCCCTTGTCGCCTCTTTCAGAAATTTCTATAATCAAGCACTTCGGGCTTCGTGATACGGTTCTAACACTAAGCAGTACTACCTTCCCTTAGCCTTAGTCAAGCTCGTCTTGGCTGGTGGTTTCCTGATGACCCTTTTAGGATGGAGAGCTGTCATCGCGGGCCTTGCCTCGGCGGCATTGATCATCCCCCTGAACACCTGGATTTCCAAGAAATACGCGAAGATCCAATTGTAAGTGTCTTGAGGTTTGACTGAGATCACTCGCTCCTAAAGCACGCTGTACCTTACGAGGACCACTTTACTAATGCCGTGCGCAACAGTGGCCTTATGAAGTATCGTGACGGCAAAGTTCACCTGCTCACTGAAGCTCTTCAGGGCATGCGACAGATCAAGTACTCGGCGCTCGAACAGCATTGGGAGAATAAGATTATGCAGAGCCGGAACGATGAGCTGGGACAGTATTGGAAAGCGTCCTTGTTCATGTGTGCTGTCATCCTCGTGATGAACATGGGGCCTCTCCTCCTTGCCTGCGTTGCACAGTCAGTGTATGCCTGGGAACAGGGTGGAAACATCAAAGCCTCGGTCATCTTCGCCTCACTCGGCCTCTTCGATCAGCTCGACGAAGCGACTGCTCTCCTACCCTTACTGCAGGTGTACATGATGGAAGCTTGGACAAGCTGTGTGCGACTGGAGAAGTACCTGAGACAGCCTGACAAGGCGCCTGTCACGACCCCAGGAGACGCTATCATTCTGGAGAAAATGACCGTTGCTTGGCCCAAGAAAGAGGACACAGATGAAGATAGTACTGCTGAGCCGACCGAGGCACGTTCTATGTTGCAAGACGTCTCGCTTCGCTTCCCAGAGGGAAAGCTGTCTGTAATATCTGGAAAGACCGGCTCTGGCAAATCGTTGCTCCTGGCAGCCATTCTTGGGGAAGTGAAGCTCATCTCGGGAACTGTCCAGGTTCCGACGCCACCACCGGAAGAAGAGCTTGACGATGTGAAACCCATCCCTGAAGCAGAATGGCTCGTTCCTTCGCTCACGGCCTTCGTGTCTCAAACACCGTGGATCGAAACAGGAACGGTACAAGACAACATTACATTCGGTCTGCCCTTCGTCGAATCACGTTATCAAAAGGTCCTGAAGGCCTGTTCCCTGGAAAAGGACATCGAGCTCCTTGTCGACGGAGATAAGACTGAGGTCGGACCGAAGGGTGTAACTCTCAGTGGCGGTCAACGTTGGCGAGTCGCGCTCGCGAGAGCATTGTACTCTCGCGCCGGCATCCTCATCTTGGACGACGTTCTTTCCGCTGTCGACGCTCATGTTGGCCGCATCATGGTTGATCAGGCCTTGACGGGAGAGTTGGCAGATGGGCGAACCAGAATTTTGGCCACACACCATGCGGAATTGTGTCTACCAAAGGCGAGCTACCTCGTCCGTCTCCATGAAGGAAGGCTGGAGAGCGCCGAGACCATCACTCCTTCCGATATGGTTATCAGCTCAGCCAGCGTATCAAAGCACTCTTCGATCCATGAAGCAAGTGAGACCCCGACCGTGGTAGACTCACAGGAGGATCAGATTCCCTCCGAGCGCACCACGATCGCCCCGACCGAGACTGCCATCGATCAGAAGAAGTCTAAAGACAAAGAGGACGAGGAGAAGCGCGAGACGGGTCGCGTCAAGTGGAAGGTGTATAAGACCTATCTCAAGGCTAGCAAAGCCCCGGTGCTCTGGTCGCTCGTCTTTTTCCTCATCATCGCTGGTGGACTTGCAAGTATCGGTAGAGTCTGGAGTTTCAAGGCGCTTACTGACAATGTGTCGACTGAGGAGGTTCACAACTTCTCCACGTTCTCACACTACGGGAATCAGGACATATTCATTCAGGCCCCCCACAGAGGAATGCTCTATTCTGAGCTGATGCCCCACAAGACGCCGTTTCACGCAGTAGTCGTTCAGGGCCACTCAGTTGCATTCTGGATCGGCATGTCGGTCCTCTTCTATGTCTTGATGGTTCTCGCCATGGTAGGTCGCACCCCCTGAACCTATCCCATTACTACTCCCTAGGTCTGCCCCATAATCCCAACGGAGCACTTTGGAATGACCACTGTCGGTTATTGCTGCCATCTACTGTCAAGTCGCTCTGCTCCACATCACCTTCACAACTCGTGGCAAATGGCTGATGTTTGTATCAGGTTGCGCGGTCTCTTACCATGACCGCGATTGGTCTGCGGACATCACGCATCCTCTTCGAAAGAATGGCCCACGCCATCTTGAGGGCACCGCTTAGCTGGGTCGACACCAATCCCTCGGGTCGAATCTTGAATCGCTTCACGTCCGACATGTTCATGGTCGATAGACGTCTCCCCGGCGAACTTGGCAACTTCATACAGAGCATCTTCTCGCTCATTTTTACTATCGCGGCAACATTGTCTGTGTCTGTCTATGTCATCCTCGCCGGAATCGTCCTCATGGTCATGTATGCTCGGATAGCCAGCGTTTACATCCATGTTGCACGAGAGGTGAAGAGGATTAACTCGATCTCAAACTCCCCGATTTATGATCAGTTCAGCTCCGTGCTGTCGGGTCTCTCGACCGTCCGAGCCTTTCAGCGCACCAATTTCTACATGACCCGGATGTAAGTGTCTAACTTGTCTAAAAGGGTACTCATTCGCGATACTGATCGGCTCGACATAGGTTCAACCTCATCGACAACTCCAACAAGGCAAGCTGGGCCCAGAACTTGTCTAGCAGGTGGATGAGTTTCAGACTCTCAATGATAGGCACCATCTTTGTGACTGTTGTCGCGCTCGTTGCCGTGAGCGGACATGTTGATGCTGCTGTTGCAGGTTTCAGTCTTACGTTCGCACTGAGATATTCATGGAGGTTGTCGGGCCTCTTGCAAAGCATGACCTCCATCGAGCTGAGCTTCAACGCAACGGAACGTGTCGTTGAGTACTCTGAGATCGAGACTGAGCCAGAGGACGGAAAGGATGCCCCAGCAGCATGGCCAGCGGAGGGCAATATCGAGGTTGAGGACCTGTCTGTCGCCTACAAGGATACGCTGCCGCCCGTGTTGAAGAACCTCAACTTCACCGTGAAGCCTGGTGAGCGCATTGGTATCATTGGCCGCACAGGCGCTGGAAAGAGTACACTGGCTTCGGTATTCTTCCGTCTGCTCAAGCCGCGGCAAGGCTCTGTTCGGATCGACAACATCGATATAGCCGAGCTAAAGCTAACGCATCTCCGGAGCCGACTTGCCATCATCCCTCAAGATCCCTTCCTATTCTCAGGAACACTCCGGTCGAATCTGGATATGGAGGGCAACAGAGATGACTACGAGATACAGACGACACTCCAGCGTGTCCACCTCGCCAAGCCGAATCCAGCAAATGCCGAGAGGGTTACCCACGCTGCGGTAGCCTCGCATGAAGAAACCCTCGTTTCCACCACAGAAGACATCCCCGTTCCAACCGTTTCCGGAATCGCAGCCCCGGCTCCAGATGTCGAGAACATCGACATCGCACCCTCCACGGCCATCACGACAGCCACCGTAGCCGATGGTCAGCCCGCGACATCCGGTGACAGCACCGACATCTTCAACAACCTCTCCATGGAAATCTCCACCGGCGGCGGCAACCTCTCTCAGGGCCAGCGACAGCTTGTGTGTCTCGCTCGCGCGCTGCTCACTAGGCCGAAGATCGTGATCATGGACGAAGCCACCTCCGCCGTCGACAGGGCCACCGATGCCGCGATCCAATCCAGCCTGAGGGACTCGTTCGCCGCGGCGGGCTGTACGGTGCTGGTGATCGCGCACCGCTTGAGCACTGTCGCGGACTTTGACAAGATCCTCGTGCTGGAAAAGGGCCGCGTGGCTGAGATGGGCACGCCGAAGGAACTACTCGAGAGAGGCATGGCGAGGGATGAGAAGCGGGCTTTGGGGGGGGAGAACGAGGATGGGAAGAAGGCCGCTGATGCTGGAGAGGATGCAGAGGATGGGGAGGAGGTGTTTGATGGGACAGGTGCTTTCTGGGATCTGGTCCAGAGCAGTGCCGAGAAGGACAAGTTGGTTGAGATGGTGCTAGGAGATGCAAAGGCTAAGTAGGGAGACAGTAGGTACACGACAAGTGGCTCCAGGATCAAAGACGAGGAACGGTAAAAAGTGATTGGCTATAAAAGAGAGTGCGAGTTCACCAGAGGGCAACCTCGCCTGCCTGAGACGGTCTTCTAGGTGTGCTATGGCACTATCTCCGGTTTGTTGAAAGCAAAATTTTGGTTCCGCATCCAAACGTCCCCCCCATGCTTCCTTCCTGGCTATGATCACTGACTGAACGCGGAAGGGGAGCGGTGGCTTGTGAAGTGATGATATCGCCTTGCCAGAGACATCGACTGTGTGAGGGATCTGGCTAATCATCTACATACACGACGGTGACATCGAGAACTGAAGGGGGCATGTGCGTGTTTTCATCAGTGATGCGTGCCAGGCATCACACGCCATCGTCTAGCAGATTACGCCCCAGGCCCTCCGCGTCCTCCGCGTCCCCCGCGTCCCCGACGTCCCCCACGGCCGCCGCGCCCACCACCACGATTGCCCCCGCCGTTGCGGGGCTCCCGGAGCCGGTTGAATCCCAGCGCCTCGATCTCCTCGCCGGGCAGGTCGCGCGCGGCCTGCCGGAGCGCCTCGAGGGCGCCGGCGTGGACGACCGCGGCGTAGAAGCGCGCCATCACGCCCTGCTGCTCGTCCTCGTACGTCCGCCGCAGCCGGTCCCAGGCGAGCACGAACCGCTCGTTGAGCGGCGCGTTGGCCATATCCGGCAGGTCGCGCCAGCCGTAGTGGATGACGACCCAAACGACCGTCTCGCGCCACACGAGCCGGATGTCGCGGGCCCGCTGGGTGAGCTCGCCGTCGTCGCCGCGCTCGTCGGCGAGCTCCGAGTACGCGGCCGGGTTGTTCAGTATGTCGCCGTAAGGGGGAGGTTCCTCGTCGCTGGCGTTGTTCTCCTCCCCACCCTCGTTGCCGGCCGCTCCGTCATCGACAGCATCGGAAGACGAGCTACTCGGGTCACCGCCCGGGTCAGAGCCACCAGGGGCTCCGCCAGGAGCAGCAACCGAGTTAGAGCCACCAGGGGGTCCACCAGGAGCAGCGCCCGGGTTAGAGCCACCAGAGGCTCCGCCAGGAGCAGCGCCAGAAGCAGCGCCAGGAGCAGCGCCAGGGGCAGCGCCAGGGGCAGCGCCACGAGCAGCAGCAGTACGGCCTTTCAATCCTGGAAGACGTCGCTTCTCGTGGGGGGTGCCTTGGCCCTCGGAGTCGCGCTCGCGCTTGAGTCCACGGCTTGGGCCCGGAGCACCGCTGTCGGTATCGGCAGGCTGGTCAGAGGCACGAGGAGGCTGTGAGATGTTCTTGTTAGCATGTGTTGAATAACAGACAAACACACACATATATATGTACGTGTGAGGGGAGGGAGGGGGGGAAGCAAATACATGAGCGTGTGCCGCAGAGGCAGCGACAGGAGCGCGAAGAACCAAGGTCGGAGCCGACGTTGAAGCATTCTGAGAACGCTGACCGACACGAGTTGATATATGGCCGTGGTGGCCCGCGTCGTGGGTTCGAGGAGGCTCCTCCCGACCGCGCATAGCAGCCAGCGCAGCGGCTGCCTGGTTGACCTGGACTTGTTCACCCTGCCACGCCTGGCCGACGCCGAACGCGTAGCCAGGGTACTGGGCGATAGGACTGGCTGGTGGCGGGAGGTAAGGATTGTGTCCAGGCCGGCCAAGCAGCGCGCTCTGCTGCTGCATAGCCAGGCCCCAGTTCGCAAGGCCCAAGGCGGCTGCGGCTGTTGCGTATTGGGGAGGGACGGTTGGCATCAACTGCTGTGCAGAAGTACAAGGTTAGTTATGGCCATGCGTCGTGAAGATGGGGATGAGAAGGAGGGCCTCAGGTAACACTGACACTGACGCCAGCCGCCGGGCCGCCACCCAGAAATCCAGGCGGGAAACCTCCCTGCGGCTGGGAGGGCGCCCCAGCGAGAGGCTCCAGGGCGCGAGCGCCTTGCATGACGCTTCCCTGCTGGGCCTCTGCACCCGTGTGTGGTCGCGGGTTGCCGCGCGCGCGTCCAGTCCGAGCCGCCCTGTTCCGCCAGTCATAATACCCAGCGGTGTCTCGCGACACCATGTGCTGGGGATCATGCTCCAGCATACCTCCGGCCATGCAGGGCCTGCAGATGTTGATATGGCATCTCATGCACGCCTGCATGGGAAGGTTCTTTGCGTTGCAGAAGTCGCACTTGGCCGTGGCCTGGGTGTTCGGCGCCCAGCTTCTGTGGGCTTGCTGCGACATGCTGGATTCTACATGGCGGAAGCATTAGACGGGGTCGCTGATTGGAGTGACCATTGGGGCCACCGATCGGGATGGCCGATTGAGGCCACCGATGGTGGGATATGGTGAGATAGGAGGGAGGATAATAGAGGAGAGAGGTGAGAAGTTGGAGGTAGAGCCTTCCAGGGCTATATGGGGAATACCCCAAGTTGGGAGGATGGATGGGTTAGGAGGAAAGTTGAGGACCAACCTAAGCAGTCTGGAGGAGGCTATATGTAGTTTTTGGGGACCTGGTCACGTAGCAGTAACCCTCCAGGCGGAAGATGCCGGTTTTTGCTGGCAGAAGGAAACAAATGTCCTCACACTCGCTGATCACGGCGGAAAAGTGTGGTTGGTCAAGCTGAAGGAGTGAGGCCGCGAAGAGGTTGATGATGGTCGTGATGTGTGGTCGACAGGTCTAAAGACCAAGCTGCAGAAGATCGTGGGCAAGTTGTAGCTACAGCTATATATATTTGAGCACTGGTTCCAAGCTGTCACTGCTCACATGCGTCACCGCCTGCTCTACTGAGGCTTCAGCCATTCAGGGTGATGATAGTGTAAATCCGGACCTACAATGAGATGGGATGGTTATTCGCATGCGTCACATGGCTCTTTCACAATGGAAGCAAGGGGTGAATCGGGCGAATGCCTTCTGTGTGGCTGCTTTCACTGCTGCGCGAATGCTCAGGAGGACAGTGTGAATTACCTTGTAGCGGTGACGCATTCTATAGCAAAGGAATCTGCATGAAATTTCTAGCACGATGGAGGAGCAGAATTCAGGAACAATAATTAAGTTCTAGACATCTCTGGGTGCACACTTGAGACAAGGCTAGAATAAGACCTATAGTCTATCATAGAATCCGAGGCATCTGAATAAACAGGCAGAGTAGGGACAACGTTCAAAGAAAGGGATAGACATCAGGCAAGGCAAGATATTGCAAACCACATAGGCAGAAGTGAGACAATCAGGTAGTCAGGCTCATCTAATGCTCTCATCTACGCCCGTCACTCGATGTGCTGTGGTGAGGACTACAAGGCAAATCACTTTGACAGAGCGGCTATAGTCGAGGGATTCCCAATCTGGAAGGCAGATATATCCCAAGAAAGGCTATTATGGCCACCAATCAAGAAGTAGGAGGGAGGCGAGGGGGACTATGGTCAATCTAAAGCCCGATTTCTTGAGCACCATAGGAGAGCACGCTACTGGTACACAGAGGCTCTTTTGTGATTTGTCTCAAGAACACATGCAAAGCGAAACAGTCGGGAAAGGAATCAGGTCCATATGATACCACAGTATGTATCAGTCACTTTGGGGCTTATATTCAGGCAAGTGGGAAGGCAGATGGTTTCTGGTCCTCAATTTCAAAGACAAGAGGCCTGACACAAAGCAGGCTCCCTCAGAGAATTCCTCAGAGAATTCCTCAGAGAATTGCTCAGAGACATGTTACTTGCTGGTGCACATGACAACGCCCTCAGCACTCAGCCATCGACTAAGTATCTCTTCTGCCTGACATACTAAATGCGATGGTCTCCTACTATCTGGGTAGATGCCTAGACATCGTAATCTAAGAATGAGCTCATTCTCATGAACAGATGAGTCAGACTGGTTCCTATGGCGGTATCATGTGTCAGAAGTAGAAGCCTAGACAAGAGCCTAGACGGTTTGGGACTGGGCAGAGACATATAGAATCGTGGTTGAACCTTTGTCTGCCAGGAGGCGGAACCCCCAGCTCTTGTTGGGCCGGAGGTCTGCTATCGGCATGAGGCTAGGCAGAATAACAGATCTAGGTAGCCTGGTGATGGGGCGATTCCATCCTCGCGATTACGAAGCCGGGAACGATTCCTGAGGCCATCGGCGTTACGTATCGATCCACCGTGTTGTGATCCCGGCCAGACGGGCCCGCCGGGGCGGATCCAAGCTCCCGCGGACGGCATTGTCATCGTGTGAGCCTCCGCCCACGGCCCGGGGGTGGAAATACTCCCTCGCCCCGGTGGCTCCCTTCTTCTGACCGTGCCGGCCCTGTCACTGGCACGTTATAACCCAGAGCGGAAATGGGTCGCTGCTCAGCAGGTGAGAGGCGATCACGGCGATGTGGCGATGAGGTCGGATGTTGACTAATACGGTGCGGACCGAGCCGGACCAGGGTTCCCTATAGCAGGTGCATAGGAGGAGTTCGCGAGCGCATGGCTCTGCTCTCCTACCGGGAGAGGCTGAAGCGCAAACAGCAACAACAACGAAAGGATGGGCGACAATGCGCCTGCGTGGATAAGGACAGCTTCATCTTCGGAACAGGACCGGGCCGCCTGGGTGTCGTGGAACCCCGGCGGCGGAAGGAAGCATGAAAGCATGGCGAAGCTGCCATGGCGAACGTTGAGGCTACGTGAGGAGTAAATGGCATCCTTTCCATCGGGGCTATAGAGGAAGATGCGAGTAGAGGCGGATTATATCCCGACTATAATTGACTATCTTCGAGAGGATCTGTACTTCTTGCTATGGTCGACATGCGATGGTGCGAGGTAACTACGGCTTGCGTGGGAAGGGCAGCTGGCAAACGACATGCCCCACGTTCAAATGCTGCAAGCGAACACAGTAACGCCCATCGCAACCGATAGAGAAACACACAAAGAGCACTACAACCTATCTTGGTGTCGATCTGAAGCCGAATATAGCTGGCACGGGCGAGCTGGTCTATGGCAGACACGAACAGACGCCCTGCCAGCCGCGCGGGATGGACTCCCGCGCTATTATTACTCAAGCAGACGGGTCAGCCGTAGTTAAAGTTAATTCCAGACCTGTCGGCGGGCGCCCCTGCAGGGTGATCGGCGCGCTCATCAAAGCCGCCGTGCTCGACGTTCTGGCCCCAAGGCAGGAGACGCGGCTGCACGACCCCCACCGCACAGTGACTCCAGCGCCACTGCGGTCCGGGGCCGGGACGCTCAGAGCCTGCCTCACACGAGGCACCAACGAGGGCAGTCGCAGCAGTCGCAGCATGTAGGCCGACAGCCCCCGTGCAAGAGCCCGGTGCGATCCGAGGTCGCAGGCCAAGAGCGACTAAGTGAGCCCCCGGGATACCCTGATCTTCAAGATGGACGGCTGAGGTTGGACCCCTTCCCGCGCCAGGACCCTGAACAAGCCCATCTCCTTCTACCGCCCTGGGGGGTCCCCTTGCCCGTACTAGGCTGGGGGAGGGGGGGGGAGCGCGAAATGAGGCCTGGCGCTGGACCGGCAGGGCAATCACCCGTTTGCGCGCAGCGTGGGCGGCGGGCGTTTGAGATTGCCGCCGAGATGAGGAGGGCCCGGTGCTTCCCTGCCCTCGTCTCTCTCTCTCGGGCCTTTCGCGCGCGAGGACCCTGAACTTTAGGGCGGTTGGGCTGAGCCCGGTAGGCAGCACGGGGGCCCAGAGGCTGCGCTCCCGAGATTGCACAGCAATGCCCCGGGTCCCCCAGCGGTGCAGGAGGGGAGGGGAAAAAAAAAAAGTCGTCGATGCAAATGACTGGTGACGGCGTGGCTTCAGCCAGACGGTCGCTCGTTGGGGAGGCCGGCTTGAATCCCGACGGACAACATGCCACCCGAAGGAGGGGGAAGCAAGCCCCATGGCGGGCAGGTCAGACTGCATCGCTTACAGACGCCGGACAGCCAACCCTGGGCGGCAGGATAGTCAATTGCTTTTTCTGTTCTTGAACGCTCTTGTTCCTCGGGAGACGGCGCGTGGATGCTGCACAACAGGGGACCGGCGCTAATGAACCCGAGGCACGGCTGGCACGGGAACCTTGAAGAACGGAACAGCAATAGACGACTTGCCAACGGGCGCGAGTCAGGCCAGGATGCCCGTGAGCCCTGCGGATGATTCAGGAACAAAACCCAACCTTAGATGAATGAACAGAGCCACAGGGACGTGGGAGACGAGGGCAGGCTTTCGGACGATGCTTCCGTTCTCTGCTTAGCCGGCGCATCGATGCCTCCCCGGGGAAGGGAGGGGAGGAGGGAGGTTAACCAGACTGTGTGCCCGCTCTGCGAGATGCCAGATCGAGCCGAACGTTGGGACGGACCGGGGCGCAGGAAAGGGAAAGTTTGATGGGCGGCGGTACCATGGTAAGGTGTATAGGTTGCAGGCGTTGCCGACCAGGAACGGGAGGGGGAGAACGCAGGAGGGAACGTGGGCAGGGGTGGCCGAGAAGGGTGTGGTGGGATGACCTGGAATACAAGGTGACGCGGCGGATGATTCCCAGATGCGACGAGGACGGGGGGGGAGGGCGAGGTGGAGGAGGCTGGTGCTCTCCGACGAAAAGACCCGAGAAAAAGCAAGAAAGGACCAGGACCACGGAGACGCACGCGCGCGATGGAGGGCTGCGCTCGCGAGATAGCCGACGGACGGGCGAGGCTACCTCCTTCGCTGCCCTCCTCCTCCTCCTCCTCCTCCTCCTCCTCCTCTCCCCCCGGCCGGCCTGTGGGGATGTGGCGCCCAGGATAGAAGCGAGCAGGCAGGCGAACCGACCTGCGCAGGCAATCCATCATGGGAATGTGTCTCAGGGCTGACATGGAAGAAGTCAACGCGCAGGAACAGCTTTCCCATGACCCGAGGGCGGCCCCCCATCGCATCGCATCGCTGGGTCCTTAACCCCCCGTGCGACGTGGCAAGCGGAGCAGAGATTTCACTGTGCTCAAGCCATGGCCAACGGCTCCGGGCGCGAGGACCCTGGATGACGCCGGGCAGCAGGCGACGAGACACCACAGCAAGACCCGGGATCCTGGTCGCTACATACTGCCTAGCCATGTATGTATGTATGGATGGATGTAGCCGTAGGGGTCCAGTCGGGGGAGGAGGGGGGCCATGGGCGTTTGGCCACGCAGGCGGCTTGGGCAGGCCGGCCGCCCGGGGGGATGGGATGGGCTTGGGGCGCTTGTCGAGCTGGGAGCAGGCCCGTCGGGCTAGCCTCACCGCCGCTGCGACGCTGGCCGTCCGTCGTGGGTGCGTGGGTGCGTGGGTGCGTGCGTGGTCGTGAGTTGTTGTGAGCGCTGTGCCTGCGTGTCTGCTGCGAACCCGCACGTGCGCGCTCGCACCGCACCGTGCGCGCGGAGAGCCTCGTTTCGGCATGCAAAGGGAGGCGGGTGCATCCTCGATGCAGCCATCAGGAGGGGGGGACCGCTTGCGGTGCCAGGTGCCAGGGCGGCGGACGGGGCGATGCGAAGATGCGTTGTTGTCGTCGTGCGTGCGGTGCTCGTCCCCCTCCCCGTCCCATCCGCCGTCCCATCCATCCGCCCATCCCCCATCCATCCTCCATCCACATCCACACGCTCATCGTCCACCGCAGCGCCGCGCACCCGGGAACACGAGATGAGGTCGGGACTCGGGTCCGAGCCACCTCTTCCCAGGGCCAGAGCCAGGACCAGGGCCCAAGCAGACAGACCCAAGCAGACAGACCAGACCCAAGGCGGCCTGGGCAGCACCAGCCCCGGGATGAGCGCGTTTAGCCCGCCCCGCCTGGATGCAACCCCACGAGGCGGGCGTGTTATGCCATTGGCCGGCCAGGGCGTGGCCCCCAATCTCCCGCGTCGACGCGGCTCCACGCGGTGGAGACGCGTCGCCGTCGCGTCGAGACGCGTCACGCCCGACCGCACGTCTCAGCATGGCCCCCCGCCGGGCCTGTCGTCTGGCGTCCCAGGCTGCTCGCTCTTCTTCTTCGGGCCTGCTGTGCTGTTACACACGCGCGCACACGTATACACACATCATAACACATAACACATAACACACACACACACACACACAACACAGACACATGCGCCATGGGGTTCGGGAGATTAGACCCGTGAGCTCCCTCAGGCGCACATGGCGGTGAGATCTGTACTGGCTGGGTAGAGAGGCGGGCTGCCGGCGTGCGTGATACGGTGCAGCCAGCGCCTGATCGGTTGGGTTGTCTCGAAGTTAAGCAGGTCTCAGCACACACGAGGATGCGCCCGCGGCCGGGGGGGCCCCAATCACGCCTGCGGCCGTGGCCATGAGGGCCCAGCAGGTTGGTTCTCCAGGTGAACCGGTGGCTGGTGTGCACAGCGGAGGATGCACACATGATCGAAGCCTGCCTCCCTCCCCCTTGCCGTGGTGCACAGGTGGCTGGCCACATGAGGCGCTCCAAAGGCCCAGGTGATGCCCTCCCTCGGCAGCAGGAGTGGGCCGCCAGATGGGGAAGGGGGGAGGAAGCCTGGGGATCGAGGACGTGCGAGGGCGTGGGACGAGGGCACGAGCCAGGCTGTGGTTGGCCCGGGGGGAGGGGGGCAAGCTGCTGCACGGTGAGGAAGAGAGTCACGCCAGGATGGGAGACGGGGGACAGCTGTACATACTTAGAACCATTATGTAGTACCAGCACCAGCAGCAGCAGTGGTGGTGCTGGTGGTGGTGCTGGAGGTGCCCACAGACAGGGCGGCCCGGAAGTGCATGCAGGAGGGCTTAGGGCAGATATCGATAAGTGCACCCGACACGTTGGGCGGAGGAAGCGGTAAATGTGGAAAACGATGATTCAGTGCAGCACTCGGCTCCACGGTGGATGGAGTCAGCCCGGCACATCCGCCGGGATGCGTGGTGATCCATCCGGTACGGTACGGTACGTACGGTACGGTGCGGTCGTGACGAGACCACGAGGCCTCCCAGCTTGTCGAGACAGGGTGATATGACACTTGATGACACGCGCGACGGGGTATGCACGACGGGGTCGCAGGCTCAGGATGACGCGGCGGCGGACGAGGGCTGAGAGAGAGAGGTAGAGTGTGTGTGAGTGAGTATGTGAGAGAGCGCGCATCGAGATGGCGAGATGGAGGACGATCGAGATTGTGGGTTTGGGTCTGGGTCTGGGCCTAGGCCTTGGGCCTGCGATCGAGGAAAGTATCCAGACGCCCTGGCCGGGAATAGCCATGACCATGGCCATGACCATGACCATGACCATGACCACTGCCGTCACCGTGACCGTGATCACCGTCAGGATGCACCGGCTGCCGAGGATCCAGATGGGATGGCAGGCTGGATGCTCCCGGCCTCCTCTCGCATGGCATGCCATGGCAGCAACCCAGCAGGGCGCCATTATGACGAGAGACTAGATAGTGCCGAGCGAGGCTTGAATCGGGAAAACGGCGAGCCCATCGGGATGGGACGCACCGACGGGCTGACCGGGCTGGCGGTAGGAGGAGGAGGAGGAGGAGGAGGAGGAGGGCCAGAGTGGTGGTGGTGGTGTTAGTGGTGTTGTTTGGTGTTGTCGCTGTCGCTGTCGCTGTCGCTGTTGCTATCGCTGTTGTAGGAAATGACGCATCAACTGCTGCCACCTCTCTCTCTCTCTCTCTTTTCTCACTTTCTCTCTCCCCGTCCCCCGCAGCCTGTGTGGACTTGTGTGGGCTTGTGGGCATGTGTGGACTTGTGGACTTGTGTGGACTGAGGCTCGTCCAGCTGCAGCGGTGTTGCCGTATACGAGTTGTACCCCATACCTGCCACAGCACCATAGCGCCATAGAACCACACTAGCACAGTACCTGGCGGTCTCTACGGGGTACTACAGCGCAGCGCAGCGCAGCGCAGCGGTGCAGCTTCGCCGTCGACGCTCGACAGCCAACAGAGGGCGCGCGGCACGGGAGCACATCAGACAAGCTCTGACAACTATCAGCGCACTTGCGAGGCAGGGCAGCGCTCGCCAAGGTGCCCCAGGCACAGCTGACCTCGCAGGGCCACACGTGGGAAAACAACATGTCATGTCATGTCGTCCAGCGCAGGCCACGGAAAGGCACCACGGCGGCGGCGGATGGCATGGCATGGCATGGCATGGCATGGCGAGATCCCCACCCGCGATGATCTGGACCTTGCCGAGCGGTGGGTGGATGCGTGGGTAGGTGGGTGGCCGTTTTCTCCTCCCCTTCTCCTCCTCCTCCTCCTCCTCCCACCTGAAGTGCTTGCATTGCATCGACCCAGAGAGGAGGGGCGCGGGCGGGGGGGGGTGGTCGACGATGCAGATGCAGGTTGCCAGGTACTCTGGTTACTGACTGCACCGTGCTGCAGCCGTATAGTGAGTGCGTCGGTGAGGGCTCGCCAGCAGGTACTATGTATGGTACTGCTATGGGCTGGTCCGTACTACTATGGTATGTAGGTTAGGAGGACGAGGTACCGGGTACCCAGCAGCACCGGCTGCGCCGCCGGGTGCCCAGGTACCGCCCTACATCGTGGTACTACAGTAGTAGTGGTGGTGGTACATACAGCATGCTGTGGTGAGGTCGAGTATACCTACTAAGTAGTAAGTATGGCCAGCACCCAGTCACCCAGCAACCCAGCGACCAGGGCCCGGCGTGCCAGGGCCCAGGGGGCCGCCAGCGCTGTTCGCGAGGGCCCCACCCTTGGGCGCAGGTACTCTGAACCCGAGTGGGGCCCCCCATCTTGGCCCTTCTCCTCTTTCTTCTCCTCCAACGGTGGTGGTAGTAGTGCCTCTGGCCTGTGGCCTGGCCTGGCCGGGCAGCCTGGCCACGCCTTATTATTGCGGTCGACTTAATGCCCACCCCCCCCAAGGCCAAGCCCTCCTCCCGCCCACCCCCAAGTTCTTTTCTTCCGCATTCCCCTACTGAGCGTCCTGCTGCCCGTCCTCCTCCTGCAACCCTCACGCCCGCCTCCTACAACACCAGCCACTCGAAATAACACTGCCCGCCGCCACCACCACCGATCCGCACCGGATCTCCTCGCGCACCTCGTCCATAACTGCTCGCGACTGCGCTCACCACATACTGCACACGCCCTCCGCGCCGCGCACCCTCCTCCCGCCCGGCGCATTGCTGCCTCACCACCACCCGCCCAGCACCGGCACCCAACACCCAACACCAACACCAACATAATCCCCTCAGGAGAGCCCACCTCCGTCGTCGCGCACCCCAATCGCTTGAGATCGCATAGCCCGATAGACCCGCCGAACCGCGCGCCCGACTGCGCCCGCATACGAACAATCCGCCAGCAAGTCATCATGCTGCTGCCGTCCGCCCTCACCTGCGACACGTCGCAGCCGCGGCTGCAGTCCGCGCTCTTCATCTCGCCGCCCACCAGCCCCCAGAGCTTCTCGACCCAGAGCGCCATCGGCAACCTCATCAACTCGTGCCGCAACCTGCACAGCCTGCTCGCCGGGCCCAACAGCAGCGCCCACCTGCCCTCGCCGCCGCTCGCTTCCATGCCCAGTCCCGCCCGCCGGCTGCGGCGGCGCGAGGCCAAGCCCATGGGCGCCGCCCTCGCTCAGCCTGAGCTGCCCCGCTACCGCATCAAGAAGCGCGCCGCCCCGCCGCGCGGTCCTAACAAGAGGAGGCGCCCGGCCGAGGACGACCTGGGGCGGAGCAGCGACGACGAGGAGGACGACGCCTGTGACGACAACGGCGACGATCAGAAGGAGAATATCGACATCTTTGGCGGCGCGCGGCCCGACGGCGGCATGTTCATCTTCAAGGGCGCGCAGCCGCCCGCCGAGAGGCCACCGCGCGCTGCGCCGTCCACCCCCAAGAGGCAGCGCATCGCCCCACCCGACGTCCCCCGCGGGCTCACCCGCGAGGACTTCCACAAGATCGGCGCGTCGCCCCCGCGGAGGGACGCCGTCGCCGCCGTCTCCTCCTCGCCGCGCGACGCCAGCATGGAGACGGGCGAGGCCCCCGGCCGGTGGAGCGTGGAGGACGACTCTAAGCTCGTCGAGATCGTGCTCGAGAAGGTCAAGAACCTCGACCTGTCCAAGGAGGTGTGGGAGGACTGCGTGCGCAACCTTCCCGGCCGGGACTACAACAGTGTGAGCTCGCGGTGGAAGAGCCTCATCAGGAGCGAGAGGATAGGCCTCCAGAACAGGGGGAGGAGTAGGAGGAACAGGCTACACGGGACATGGTGATCACCACTACTATTTTCTTTTTTTATCGATTTAATTCTTCTTCTTGTTCCCTCTCTGAACTATTATAGTCTGTGATGGCACGGCTACACTAGGTACGCGGCGTCGGCGTTTTTTTTTTTTTGAAGAGGCACGATTCTCTCTACTTTGTCGTTTTTGTATAGATACTCTCATGCCATGCCTCGCATGCGCTGTTCGAGCCTCTCGGTAGCTGAATTCAGCACACACCATCAACTTTCCAAACTACAGGACCCAGAAAAGGCCCCCTCGTTCCCGTGACCATGACCTCCCGTCGCTCTCATTCCCGCCCCGCGGCAGCGCTAGCCAGACCTCGCCGTCTCCTGCTGCTAGTCCGATCCGAAACAACAAACCCTAGGATGACGACTGAGGGACACGGCTCGAGGGCGATCCAAGGGCGGCTGGCTGCCTCTGCGTGCCTGCCAGCGCCTGGCCTGCCGCCGAACGGCGCGGCTGGAACACAGGAATGAAAATAAGCTCACACCGCCACAGCGCACCCAAAACCTTCTTTCTCTCTCGCGGGTCCGCAGTATACACACATGAGCCCTCGATCACCGAACACCCCCTGCGCGAGAGAGGAAGGAGAGAGAGAGGGAAAGCCAGCGACGCGCGGCCGCGCCCCCGGGTTGGCGACGCCAGCAGCGGGGCAGGGGAGGGGAGGGGAGGACGGCACGCCGCCGCCCACGGGCCCCTTCGCCCTCTTCATTACACAAAGAGGGTGTCGGATGACTTGCATTATCGCATCAGAGACCTGCGTCGGCACTCGAGGGATGAAGAAATGGAGGGGGGGGCCTGAGCGCTCCCCTCCAGCCCGTGCCCAGGCGGCCGTCTGGCTCTGTCTGCCCTTTTGGGGGGGAGGGGGCCGGCCGGGAGGGCATAAAAGAGGGGAGAGGGCGATCAGCCCTGCAGGTCTCACCGGTCCTCATGCACAGACGGACGGGCGGCGGGCCTGGCGCACGGATCCGCCTCCATCTCAGCTTTGCCCGTCCCGCGAGGGCAGCGCACCCTGTGGAGAGAGAGAGAGGGGCGGCGGGGAGCCTGCGAAGGCGAGCGAGTGCTCGAGCCCTCGGCCCGACCAGGGCTGTTTCATGTTCAGTTCAGAGGTGCATGATCGTGATTTCCAGATTGTTCTGCCCTGCCTGGGCGGGCTGCGGGTCGAGCTGCCGCCCCTCCTGGACATGCTCGTCATCGAGCCTCGCGCCTGGATCCGGCCGTTGCTGCGGTGAGGATCAAGGGGCCGACGGGAAGAGATGGCATGGAGGCTCACCGAGAGAAGGATGGCCTGAAGGGAAATGTCCTGACAAAGACGCCACCAAGAAGAGGGGCATCCTGCGGCAGGCCTAGGAAAGGCCTCTACGAGAGTCATGAGCAAGTACAGGCGAGGCCGCTGAGCGGCACGGCTCTGGTGAGGGTGGTGGTGTGCTGCCCGTCTTCCCTCTCCCCTCGGCATCCCGAGACTGGGCCACCCTTTGCCTAAAATGAGATGTCTCTCAGGGACTCGAGACCCCATGCTGCCGTCTCGACCAGCAGCTCGACCGCCGAAACGGGAACGAGTCACGGCCTCCACCAAGGGCTAGAGCACGCACCCTCTTCTCGAGCGGTCCCGAGAGACGGGAGACGAGACCCGCCTGCATGCGCTTGTCTGACCTCGACGGTTCGGGATCTCACACACGCATACACACATACACCCAGCCCCGACCCCCTGCCTCCGATCTGGAAACGATGCGCTGCCAGTCAGCCGCACCGAGACAAGCTGTGGTGGGCTCGCATGAACCGGGGAGGGGGGAGGGGAAGGACCAAGCGCGGAGGGCGTTAGAGCCCACGACGGTTGAATATCGGTTCTACTCACCCGGCCGTTGGACGATCGATCGATCCCCGAGGGCGAGGCTCACCTATCACGGCTCGAGGCTACAACCGCTGCGTGACAGGGAGAAGGGCTGATGTGGGGATCTCATTGGGCCCGAGGACTGGGCCGCTCGCGGGATCCTGAGATGCCTCCTTGCTTGCTGCTCATCTGGGCTGCGCTGACGTCGACACACAGGCTGTGTTCCTTGGGAGAGGGGGGAGGTCCTGGCCCTATAGATTTGTGGACATAGGGATGAGACCACTCGGCAATTGTCTCTTCTGGATCGTACGAAGGGAAGAGTCGATCAACCCACCACCGCTGTGGAGTGCGAAGCGGCATGAGTCGTCGCTTTTCACGTAGTGACCCGGCTTGGGGAGGGGGGCTCGACGCTCGAGCGGCAGCGCACTCCCAAGGGGGCTCTGGTGGGGTTCCCGGCGTCAGTGTTCGTGGACATGTGAGGGAGGCCGTGCGGAGCCGTTTGCCTTGTCTTGCTGCGACTCATACGGTGGCAAATCGAGGGAGTTGATCGCATTACCATGGTTGGGCGTTAATTCCCTCATTGGATACAGCTCTTCTAAAGCGGTTCCGAGGAGTTCTCGCGAACTGCAGAGAGCATCAGGAGGCAGTGACCCGGCATCAGCTGAGAGATTAGCCACCCACGCTCATCCTCATCTATCTGCAGAATACCAGGGACAGGGTCTGGACGACCGCTGACCCTGTGGGTTGTGCTGTTGGTCTGCGGTGGAGTTGGCTGCATGGTTGTGCCCGCGGCTATTAGTGAGATGGTGAGGATGGGTTTATAGTGAGAGAGGAAGGAAAAGGCGTGAGGATGAAAACTAGATACCCTGAAGCCCGTTGAGAAACGGCTCTGAACGCCAAAGTGCCTACAAGAAAGCTATTTGCGAATCGCCTCCCCAGCAGCGGCTGGGCCATGTCTGCTCATATCGCAGAATGTCTTGGATGGTTGGATGGTCCTGGGCTGGCTACTATGGAAAACAAGACGCCTGAAGATGCCTCGTATTATCTGTACTGCCGGCCGATCCACAGGGCCTGGGATCGCGGATCTCCATGTCGTGGAGATAAATACATAGCACATCGATATGTTGATCAGGAGCAGTCTATGGTCACTTCAGCTTGCTGTGCAATGGCCCTCCGGCTCAGCAAACAGAAGACTCGATTCCGAAGGGACTGGAGCAAGAGCGGGTGATGGAAACCTGGCGAAGTGTCGGGGATATCTTCTCAGGAGCAATAGGCACTGAGAATGTTACGGATGACGGGAGAAGGACACAATCCCTCATCATCTGCTGCCTACAAAGTCAGCCAGGCGGGGAGCCGGGCAGGTCGAACCGACTCATCTCGAATGAACTTATACCATCGTATGTATACAGACTGACTATCGCAAGATAGCTTATTAAGTTATTATCTAGGCATCTCATATATCCGGCCCTATCACCACCCGTCCAGGACCTTCACCTTCACATTCATTCCCTTCAACGGCCGAATCGATATCCCGGTCTTGATCTCGAGCTTCTCCTCGTCGGCATCCTCAGGGTACCTCAGCTCGAACTCCATCTTCCCGACCCACGCTGCGAGCAGGCACGCGAACTCGGCCCTGGCGAAGTTGGAGCCGATACAGCTCCTGGGCCCGTGCAGGAACGTCATGAAGGCGTAGTTGCTCGTCGCGCCACCGCTCGCGGCGCCCTTGTCGCCCTCGTGCTTGGGAAGCCATCGCTCCGGGTTGAAGCGCCGCGCCTCGGGCCCCCACTGCGCCGGGTCCGTGTTGGCTGCGCTGATCCCCAGCGCGATCCTCGTGCCCTTGGGCACTCTCGTCCCCAGGATGGTCGTGTCCACGGCCGCCTCGCGCAGCGTCAACGGCGCTGGCGCGTAGTACCGCAGCACCTCTGAGCACACCGCGTTGAGGTACGGCATGCGGTCGATGTCCAGGCTCGAGATGGTGCCCGCGTCGTCGAGGCTCGGCAGCCGCTCCCGGATCTCCCGCCGCAGCCGGCTCTGCATCTCGGGGTACCGGCACAGCATGTAGATCGCCCAGGTCATGCTGCTCGCTGTCGTCTCGTGGCCCGCGGCCAGGAACGTCATGAGTTGGTCGACCAGGTTGTCGTCGGTGAACCCGCCGCTCTCCAGGGCCACGCTCAGGATGTCCACGTCCGTCAGCTCCTTGCGCGCGAGCTTCTCCTTCTTCTCGCGGATGAGCTCGGCGCACGTGGCGCGGATCGTCTGCGCCGCGCCCCTGATGTCCGAGTTGCGCTTCACGGGGAGCCGAGCGACGAGCCACCCGGGGAGGACGAGCCTCAGCAAGTCGAGCAGCTGCGCCTGCTGGGAGGGCCGGAAGATGGCATTGTACGTCAGGTATAGCGGGTTGGTCGGGTCCGCGATGGCGCCGAAGTCCTGGCCCAGGCCCGCGACGCCGATGATGTCGAGCGTGATGCGGGACGCCCATCCGCCGATCTCCAGGAAGCCCGTCCTGCCATCGGCCTGTGCGGCGGCGGACTTCTCCGGGTCAGATGTGGTGGCTGTGGGCGAGGGCTCCTGGGCGGCCTGGAGCAGGACCTCCTGCGTCATGGCGTGCACGCCCTCGCGCGCCTTCTCCCAGAAGGCCGGGTACAAGTCCTTGATGTGACGGAAGGCGAACGCCGGCATGAGGTTGCGCCGCTGGATCTTATGCTCATCGCCCTCAGCCATGAGGATCCCGAAGCCGAGGAGGCGCGAGAGGCCGAAGCGCATCGCGGCGGGCTTCTGGAAGTCGTAGCTCTTGGTCACGAGGACCTCGGCCATGCCCTTGGGGGAGGCGACGAGGAGTCGCTCCTGGTTTAGGGGGCCGAGGTAGCGGATCAGGCCGTTGTGCGGCACCGTGGCCGTCCTGTCTCGATGTCAACATCTCTGTTCGAAGGCGACCCAGTCCAGACTGGGATGGCGAGGAGTAATCAAATACCATTCCTGCATAGGAACACCGCTGGGCACGTCCCTGATCTTCTGCCACTGCCCGTTGTACCACGATGGATTTTTGGGTTCCGGCAGGCCGCGAAGGGGCGAGAAAACTTTGGGGTACAGGATGATGCTCCAGAAAGCCCAACCGAGGAGGTTGAGCATCCAGCCGCACGCAAAGTAGCCGGCGAAGGCCGCTGTGGACCACTGTGGCCTGAAGACAGTCACTGCGGCGTAGGCGGCGACGGTAGACGTCGCCGTCATTGCCTTCCATGGGAAGGCTACCTCCATGATGCGTACAACGGTGACCTGGTTTGGTCGTTATGGTCTCCCGGCGAGGGACTTGAGGCTTATGTGACGAACGAAGTCTGCGGGATGGTAGCTACTTATGAGCGCGAGAGATGAGGCGGCGTTTCATAGAGCTGATCACCTGAGTGGTCTCTAGTTTATAGACGCAAGCGTTGTACGTGCGCGTCTGGGAGGTGGGCTAAGTCCGTTTCAAGTATGCGGTTTGAGAAGATGCGACAGGTGGACTGGAGGATCGGATACGGAGACGGGCTGGATCTCTGTGACGAATCCCGTCCTATAGACTCGAGAAAGTGCAATCAATGTAAGCAGACAGATCAGCGCTGGGATAATTTGTCCAGAGTGGCGGACTCGAGGGAGCTGCTATCAGTAGGAATTAATATTTTGAGCGTTCGCATGCCCGTCTGGTCAGCCTGCTTCAGGCCAGGGAATCAACCGCACGTTGCCTTGTTCTCTCCGCTCGGCGACTTTTTAAGCTTCGCTGCCACTTCCTCTTGATCCTACGATATGCAGCGGGCAGAGAAACGGGGAAAGACCAACTACATGTTGTCTCGTCCCCTGCCGCAGTTCGCCTCTGCCCAATGCGAGAAGGAGACTGATCATCTCCAAGGTTGTGTCGCTCTGGACCCACCGTCGCGGAACACGATCCGAGGAGACGCACGATCACGATTGGCGGAGCCTTGGCAAGGCCTGATCTATCCGACTTAGGGACGCATGGGGCCGTTCGCATGAGCCTGGGTGCCTGGTGGGCACGGTGGGGCACGCGAGGACGACCGCCGGAGGCGGCTCAACTCTGGAGACATTTCCCGGGTCGGGGCGATTATATAGAGGCAGCCCCCAACGGGTTTCGGCACGCCAGCTGATCGGGCACGCCAGCTGATGAGCACACGTGCGAGCCGGCTCAATAATAGAGCCATCTTACGCAACTATGTAGACGCTTTCAGCCTTGTGCGATGCGGACAGGTTTGTGCGAGATGCCATTGGTCGAAATCCGTGCCCTCCATTCGAACCAACATCGCGCATGTCGGCGCTCTGACTTCATAGCACATGCGCGTGCTCTCTCGCGCGTGCTTACTCGCGCGTGCTTACTCGCGCGTGCTTATAGGACGGGTGAGGCCAGTAGTCTTCGTAAGTATGACGCACAAGGAATGATAGTTATTATGATTTACTTTCTTTCTGTCCCGAACCAGGGGCAAGCCGGAGCGATATGTATGTGTCTGGCTCCCCCTACTATTTCAGGCGCTGTTGGTCTCTTCGAAACGGCAGCCGCATCCGCCCACTGACCCCCCGATGAATGCACTCGCGCGGTCTTTTACAAAGCGAAATGTTATGGCAAACTTCTATCCCGCCACCGCGTATGACTCCGTTTCCAAATGTGTTGCTAGGTGGTGCTGGTCATTCGTTTCGTCGTTAAAGCCGTTCACAGAATGCCCCCAGTAGAAAATAAGCTCAGACGACCTGTCGAAAACACCATGGGATGAAAAAAAAAAAAAAAAAAGGTCCAGAACTCGCCAGATAATGCTGTCAAAATGATAGGCTTTGGCCAGCTGGCCGCGCGAGTGAGTGACCGCTTCAGGGTCTTGAAGCTGGGCAAAACAGTAAGAATGTGTACAGTCGTTGGCGCACTATGCATGCGTAGGGGGCCATATGTATGTGGTTGTGATACAGCGAGCGTGAGATGGGCTTCACTCCGCGACCGAGAACATCCCATCCGCACCCAAACTTCCTCTCCCACTAGATGCGGAATTTGTATTCGGCGTCGTCTGGTTGCTAGCACTCGCCTCACTGGGCGTGCTGGGCTCCACCACACTCCTGCGTATCGTCATGATCCAATCGTGTTGCAGGAGCTCAACCGCAGTCGCCCTCTTCCTGCTATCCTTGAGGAAGCAGCGCCTCAAAAAGTCGATGCCATCGGGAGACAGCTGGTCAGGCGTCGGGAGCTGCGGCTGGTTGCCCTGGGCGATGTTATACATAATAGCCCACTCGTTATCCAGGTTGGCCCACGGCCGGCGGCCAGTAGCCATTTCGAGGATTACGCAGCCCAGTGACCAGATATCTACCGCGCCGAAGTGCCCTGGGTTCTCACCCTTGATGACCTCGGGGGACATATACATCGGCGTGCCGGTCATCGACTTGTTAGGTTTCGTAGACGCCATGTCTTGGACAAGAGTGCGTCCCTGACGCGCGATAACTTTGGCGGCGCCGAAGTCGACGTACTTGATGATACCGTTGTGGTCGAGGAGGATGTCTGCGGCACTGGTTAGTTAACCTTTCATTGGCTAGTGGCACATATGAGACTCACTTTCTGGTTTAATATCGCGATGGGCGATCTTGACTTCATGGAGGTAAGCAAGACCTTCCAAAAGCTGCAGCGCGTAGACCATGATGACTTGCTCATCCTCAATGCGGCCATGCTCAAGCAGGTTGGCCAGAGAGCCTCCCGAACAGAACTCCATGAAGATGTAGACCCTGTCTCTGTGGACCTCGATACCGAAGTAAGACACGACATTCGGGTGGTCAACGGATTCCAGGACACGCATCTCGTCCTTGATCTGCGTGGCGATCGTGGGGATCAGCTTCGGATCCTGCAGCCTGATCTCTTTCACAGCCATCACGTGTCCAGTGTCCAAGTTCATAGCGGCGTAGACATTGCCAAACGTTCCGCCGCCGACAAAGTGACCTTGCTGCCATCGCATCGTAAAGTTGGTGGCAGTAGATGAGAGGTATGCGAGGGATCGATCGACCTCGTTCGAAGCCTCCAGGACGCGGCCCAGGGCAGACCGCCCCAGCATGATCTGCTTTCTCGCCTCGTCAATCTTGGAGAGTTCTTGCATCCTGTGGTCGAGCACGAACTGTGAGGCGGTCTGGTCATCGACGTTCTTGCCCTTGTCCAGCCTCCTGAATTGGCCAACAAGAGCCTCCAACCTCTGCTTCTCGGCCTGGGCTGCGACGGTCGATCGTGCACCCATGATGTCGAAGTGAGAGATCAGCAAAGACATGCACCCAGCGACCTTCTCCCGCAACTTGGCGTATTCATCATCTCCCAGCGCCAGAATATGTCTGCCGCGGGTCATGCCCATGGCGAACTCGAGAGCCACAACAGCCCATCGGAAAGTCTTGCGGTCAGACGAGACACAATCATCGCAGATGAAGCTGACCCAGTCCAGTGCCAGCTTCGTCAACTTGATGTTGTTCATCTGCCGGCGGTTGCTGTCCATGAACAGCAGTGACCGTTGACCAAATTCTGTAGCGAAGATGAAACACGTCTGAATAAGGTCTTGCACCTGCATGCCTTTTGTCTGCGAGCGGATCGTCTCCACGCTGTCCATGAAGGTGTTTGACAGCTTGTAAGCCACCTTCTTGATATCGCCCAGCTTCATATTGACTCTCTTGAGGTTTGACCGTTGCTCCACGACGAGATCGAGGTGCATGTCGATGAGCTCTATGAAATATCTCCTCGCAGCCGTAAGCCGATTTTGAGATCCACCGGCGATCAGCCTCAGGTGACCCATCTTCAGATCCAACGGCTCTTCTCGCACGGTCATCGATACCTGAGGCCCATACCAGTTCGGTGCGTTTTCAGCCCGGATGATCAAGATGTAGGGGTTGGTTGGGTCCTCTGTGACGTGCTCGTATGAAGCAGTCCCAATAATAGACTGTATTTCATCCGGACGACCCTTCAGTGACGGCGAAGCCACTAGAATCACACCCTCATGCTCAATGCTCGCGGTGTAGATCTGGAAGTGACCGGATTCGACAAGTCGCGCAAATAAGTCGTGCATTCGGTCGGGCCCAAATGCTATGCTAAAGTCGCACGCATTCTCGTAATTGCCGCTCAACATCCTGGAGAAGCGCTGAAGCATTCTCTGACGCACTCGGACAGAGTCCAGGATCTGTTTGTACCGCTTGCTCATTTCTGAGGGGCTCTCCTTTGGTTTCCTCTGTAGTTCCCTTTCGAACGTGTCGCTCAGGCGTCTGAAGGCCTTGAATGTGAGGTTGCTGAACTGCTCCGCGACTTCGACGTCACCGTGGTCCAAATGACTGCCAATCTCGTTGATAAACTCCCATTCTTGGAACAGAAGTTCTGCCTCTTTGAAGGTGTTCTTGTTACCACTAAGCCTCCAGTTGAGCATCTTGAAGTAATACTTCAAGGCTTCCAGGACAGATTGATCAAACGCCTCATCGATGCAAGGTGGGAGCTCCCAGCCGGGCTCGGGTTGCGAAATCCCAAGGTACTCAGCCTTGATGCCGATGGCGAGGTTCAACAAGACCTGGAACTGCGAGATCATCTGGTCCTGCAACATTGGATTCTGCTGAGCCGACTCCTTCATCCTTTTCGCATATGCCAGTCGGACCTTGATGATCTCCTCGATCAGCCGGGAAGGGAAGCTGATCAGCGTGAGAAGATCTTCGATGTATGGAGGTAGATGCCGCTTCTTGAATGCTTCCGCGTTGAGGATGAGCGTCTCCTTGGCCTTCAGTATCGTGTTGGTGATGGCTGTCAGCATGCTCTCGCGCTTGCTCTTGTTGCCCCCGACGTCCTCTTCCCAGTGCTCGTGTAATGACTTGAGACCATCCTCCTTCAGTAATTTGTCGAGGAATGATGCCTCGTCACCGATCCCGTTCGAGATGGGAGACCGCTCCCTGGTGCGCAGGAAGTCAAGCTCGTCATTCCCGACCCATCTCCTCAACACGAGCAGCTCGGTGTTGATCAGCTCATTGATATTGTACCAGGATATTATGGCTTCGCAGGCGTCCGTAAAGAGGGCCGACCTGGCCGAGGAGTGTGCCTGCAGCATTGCCTCTCTCGTGGGGTACAGGCTCTCAAGCTTGTCGATCTTGGCGACCATATCGCGGACCTGCTCTGCCGGGGGCTTGCCAGCCTCCGACTCGCCAGCGATCTGGAAGTTGATGATGTCCTCGATGACGCGGTCCATGGTACCCCGTGCATCTTCGACCATCCGGCGCTGTACCGGCAGATGCCTCCCGCATATCCGCGAGCGAATGCCCAGCCACAACTCGGCCTTCTGCGCATTCTTGCCCACCTCTTGCTCGGAGGCGCCGATCAACCGCTTCTTCTCCTGCCGGAAGACATCGCCGGTGAGCACAGCGGCCAACATCCCGTGCCATTCCAACCTCTCCCGGCTGTCGGCGTCCCTCATGTCCTCCTCTGTCGGCTCGACGTCCTCCTCGTCGTCTCCTTCGAAGAGCCGCCTCGCGTCGTCGTGATCGGGCTCGGCGCTGTATGGGGCTTCAGACCCGGGGGTCTCCCCCTCGGAATCGCTATCGGGATCGCCAACCGTATTGAAGCTCATCGGGTCGTACTCGGACGGAAACGGGTAGTCTTGCTTCCGGGCGTTGTTCAGGCGCTGCACGTAGGCCCTCTCCTGCCGTGCGAAGGTCGAGTTCGAGGGCATCGCCCGCGACCGGGACCCCGAGCGCGGGTCGTTGTACACCGTGAGCTGAGGTCTGCGAATCGGGCGGTAGGTGTTCGAGGGCTGCCTGGCTGGGCCGGTGGGGCGCTGCGGCCTCGCGGAGGTGCCGTTGCTGTGGATGGAGCCCGTCTCTGAGGTGCCGCCGCGGTGCCGGCCGGCGATGCCGTTGCCCATGCCGTCGGAGACGAGCGAGGCCATGGAGCCGGCCTGGCTGGCGGGATCCGCATAGCGGTTCAGCGAGCCCAGCTCGTCCTGGCGCTCGAAGCCGTTGAAGCCATTGGCCTCGAGGTTGGTGTCGCCCGAGGAGCCGGAGTCGCCCGAGTCGGCGGCGATGGCGTGCGGCCGGACAGGGCGCGGCAGGTCGTCGTCGCCGTTCGAGAAGCGCACCGCTCGCGGGGAGAGCTCTGCCGACATGGCTGGGGCGTCGGCATCCGTGTGCGTGTGTGCGCGCGCGCGTGCGTGCAGGTTGCCCGGGAGGCGGTGGGCAGGGGGCACTCCTCTCCTGAGTGGTGAGGAATCGACAGCTCAGGGCTCTCCCTCTTCGCCGAGGAGCTCTAGTCCCTTCCACGCCGCGACCCCGGGGCGCACAGAGGAGGAGGGGCAGATGCAGCCCGGTCGGGAATTGGGCAGCTTGGAGGAGGAAGACGAAAAAGTGGGCGTCAGGGCCCAGGAGAGGCCTCTGATCCGTCGCGTCCCTGGAGAGGTCGGCGGCGCAGGCGGGCCAATTTCGTTAAGGTTGGCAGATACCAGCGCTCAGGTGCTCTCGGTAGGATCATGCGGCGTTCCAGTCCGCGGGAGGTACTATGGTAGCATCTGGCTAACGGTTACTGCCGGCCTGGGGGCTTGTCAGGTGTGGCGAAGGGCTCGAACCTTTTTGGGGCCGCGAGAGGCTGGAAAGGAGTGGCAAAAAGGTGGGACTGGAGGAGGAGGCGAGCAGCGAGGCGAGGCAGACCGGATGCGATGCGATGCGATTTGCGATTGCAGCGGCAGCGGCAGCGGCAGCAGCAGTAGCAGCGTTGCCGGGTCTCGACGCGAGCTCAGGTCCTGACGACCAGCCTCTGTGGCTCGTGGAGGAGGACGGTTTTTCACGGAGGAGCAGTCGAGGGCAACGAACCCTCTCAAACAAGAAAGATGCAGTCTGGCGGCGTACGCGCTATAGAACCAGGCGTGCCAGGGTATTACTGCACGGTTGTGGCGGACCAATTCGTCCGGCAGCCGTGAAGGGGGGCTGCGATCTTGAGATCTCGATGGCTATAGTTGGAACCGATGCCCGCGCCTGATTGACTGATTGTGATTGATTGACTGGCCCGTGGTGCCCGTCCAAGGCCCTTAGCCTCCCCGTGCCATGCCATGATTTCCCGCCAACTGCGCTACCTGCGCTGAAGGCACCCCAACGCGGAAATTTGGTCGCACCCTCGTCGGCCTCCTCTGCCCCCTTCTCCCTCTCTCTGTGCCGAGGCACCCTCCAGAGGATGCCAGGTTTTTCTCTCTCTTTTTTCCCCATATGCGGCTGTCTGGTCATGAGGTCAGTCGCACGGCAGGGAACCTTGGGTGCAGATCAGAACACGCCATCCCGCTGAGGTTGGGCGTGGGACGTCGGACGGTGCCTCGCGGGTGGGACAGTGGGCGCCTCAGTACCATGGTACTACTGTGTGCCAGCGTGCTACCGCACTACTACTATGTATGGTACGGCCTAGTAGCGACTGTCGGCAGCACCAGCCACGCCCTGAGCCACCAGCCCTGCAGTGGACCTAGCCCTCGCTCCTGGTTCCCGGGCCAGACCCTGGCACTACCGGGAACCCTGGCGCGCCGGGAGCCCTATGGACTCAGCAAGATGCAACCGCGTCTCTCCTACAGCGTACGCGTTCCTCAAGCCAATTTGGCTGACCACCGCAGCGAGCGCCGCTGCACACGACCGCGATTCTCCCTGCTCGGTGTCGGCAGGGCGTGAGTCCAGTTCATATTTATCAACATCCGTCTTCTACATCTCTTCATGTCTCTCCATGGCGGATAGCCGCCCGGGCCCGTCATGTCCATTCGAGGTTCGGACGCGTCGCGTCCTCGCTCGAGATCATCCAATGAGCCCGCCGTCCAGCTTCGACGCTCCTCCGCCCCGTACAGCTCCAGCGCCCACCCCCGCCCCGTAGACAGCCATGACGCCCTTGCCTCTCAGGCCCGCAAGAGGAAGCATGACGCTGCCGCTGTCTCCATGGAACAGCTCCTCAAGCCGTTCGTCACCATCAAGGTCAGCCCCTCCCCCCGATTGTCAGTCCCCCGGCCGTCTGATATTGACAGCCCGACAGCCCGAACTCTCTCTGGCCGGTCCCTCGGAGAAGCCCCTCGTGCTGAAACCCCTCATGTTGTTGTCCCGCGAATGCCTCCCTCTGTCTAGCTTGGACCTGGCCACCCCAGCTGGAGAGCTCCCAACTGGCCCGGGCCGGTTCTTCGAGTCGCATATCCGCATCTTGGAGCTCGAAGGACGGCTGCGACAGGCCCCGAGCGTGCTCATCGCCCGATCAGATGCCACTGGTTATGTGTACGCCGTTGAACGCGCCCAGGCAGGTCGTTATGTTGTGTGCAAGCTCGGGAGCTGGGTGCGCATCGAGAAGCTCAGCCAGCTGGCGGAGGCCTGTTACGAGCCCAGATGCCATCCTGCACGCACTCCTCAGGCTGTGGATGCCGAGGTCCCTGCTATTACTCCTCACCAGCAGAAGGACAACAAGAAGAGAGAGGCTATCGAGGAGCTGCGGTCCATGATGTCAAAACGGCCCAGGACGACGTCCATCGTACCACCTGAATCTCAGGTAGCACAGAGCCAACCGCTCGATTCTTCCCAGATTGCAGGCCAAGGGGCTCCTGCAGCTACGGATCTGGCGACTTCCGATCCGGATGCTGGCTCCAGTGTTGCCATTCCCCAAGGATCCCAGCCTGGGCCTCTAGATTCAAATGTCGATACGCAAGCATCTCCCGAAGACATCTTGCAGACCATCAGATCACAGTACTCTCAAGCACTCTATCACTCCAAAGGGTCGCTGGCATACTTTGCAAAAGGCCCCCTGTCCAAGGCCCGGTCGGCATTTCAATTTGATTGTGACGCAAACCTGGACATGAACGATCTTGTCGACTTCTTGAAGGGTCTTGTGGTGGGCATCCCGCAAATCGACAAGAAATACAAGGAAACGGTGCCTGCACTGATCGAAGACATGAAGATACTAGTGGACAGCGATGACGAGGAGGAATCCAAACCCAGACGGAGGAAGTCCAAGAAGATGAAGCTAGGGAAGGACGGCCTGTGGACCAACGAGGTCGACCACGTGAAGAAGTGGTGGAGGTTCAACAAGCCTGAGTTACGAGAGCACGACTCGTCGGTCAACCCTCAAGAGATCAAATATCACGTTTCTTCCCTGCGCACTCGAGAGACGCAACTGCAGATGATCATACTCCTCGAAATATTGGCATTGGAAGCGGTACGCCCATCACAGGATGCCCAGGACAGTCTGCTTCCCGGCATGCCAGTTGAGGACGTGCCCAAGGAAAAATCCGTCGGGCCTGCGTTGAAGAAAAAGGATAAGCATGATTATTCCCTGCTGGTCAACTTACACGCTGATCGGATGAGCATCTGGCAGTCTACTACACTAGATGAGATGAAAATGATTGCGGCGGAAGCGCAAGCAAAGAGTGGCCAGGGCTCTCGAGAGGTCAGGGCGGATTCAGATCCGCTGAAGGACTTCTGTATAGATATCATCGTGCCATTGTAAGTGGACCTGGAGAAAGCTGTCTGGTACTATGGGCTAACAATGTCAGCTTCGTTGGACGGCTTCCCGACCTGTGTGCAGACCTCAACAAAAAGCTAGGCGGACCAGTCGCCGCATCTCCGCCCAGGACGAAGAATACTGCAGCCCCCGCGGCCACAAAGATCACGGCGAAACCCGGGTCTGCTGCAAAGCGGCCTGCGCCGGCGATTGTTCCCAAGTCACTCGAGAAAGTCTTCGAAAGCGATCAACAGAGACGAAAAGCATCACGCCGACCAGTCGACGTGCTAGCAAGGATGCGATCTGCCACACCTGCTGCCATTCCGGGCCTGAAGCGTGAGGCAAGCGAGCCGCTGGGCTTGGACCGGATTCCGCATGGAGATGGTTCTCTGAGGGAAAGATCGCGTAACATCCTTTCGAGGAGCGTATCCAGCGCTAGTGCTGAAGAGCTCAAAGCGCAGAAGAAACTCAAGGTGGAAGCAGAATTGAAGGAGGCCATTTCGACATTGAAGAAGCCGAATAGACAGTTGGCAGGCAAATCGATTGTGGAAGAGGTAGAGAAACGTACGGGGATATCAAGCTCCTCTCATCCACGGAGTAAGTCCACGACCTATCCTGTGTTCTCAATGCTTCTCGTACTGACAGGAAGGTGCAGAACAAAAGAAGCCCGTCCGCAATGCTGCGGCTGCCAGTAGGGTTCAAGTCAAAGCAACCCCAGCGAACTTCCGCTTCAGAGACGCCATGGCGGGAGACACTCGAAGTTACGGAACCATCAACCCGCCAATACAGAGGGCAGGGTTTGACGTGATACCATCATCCAGCTCCTTCATCCCCTCCACGGCGCCTAGAAAAGGCTTCCGTGATGACCTACGAGACGATCTAGCAGCTTTTCATATAGCCAGCACTCCAGACAAGGTGTGTGCGACACCAGCGGCAGCCCGAATGGGCATGCCTCAATTTTCAGAATCAGCCGCGAACGATACTTCCATCCCACCATCATCTCCTATCATGTCCAGAAAGAAAGCGACACTTTCTCAAAACCATCCTCCCATTCTTGAAGAGCACGACATTGAGCCCTCATCCCCAGTCCTGCCGCGGATCTTCGAAACCCCTGCCAAACAGCGAGCAACCCTCCTTCCGACATTCGCGGATGAAAACATCACATCGACACCTCCTGATACCCGCCCTACTACGAACGTCCTCTTCGCTACACCGGCTAAGAAGGCTCCAACTTCCGCCCTGGTTGAGGCAGTAGAAACGACACAGACCGACAACACCAGCTTCACCCACCAGGCGGTCCCGACACTGTATGAGCAGATGGGCTGGAATAATGACTATGATGACCTATTTTGATGACCTTGCTTGATGGCGAATCAGATGACTAACATCGAGCGGCGTTGCATTGCTTTGCTTGATCAGGTACTATAGGAGGTTCATCCGGTACGGCAACTCCGTGCGAGTCTATTTGCGTCACTAGCCAAAGTTATCAGTGTCTGTCTTAAGGGATGGACGGACGGGAATATGTCTTCTTGCTTTGTGAAGAAGCCTATGCCACAGAGATGGCTGGCGGCGGTGGCGTCTCGCGTCCATCATCTGACCTTGGGAGTGAAAGGTGTACGGATTTCGGGGACAGGTACGAAATTTGCATCACCACGGCGTTCTTGTTTCCCTGCCCAGGTTTTGTGGAGCATGCAGGAAGGATGACATACATACGTAGAGTACATGGCATACAAGATACCCCTGACACTAAGTTATGCTGATACTTAGTCGGCATGAAATAGAGAAATTCAAAGTAAAATATGTGCATGTACATGGGGATCTCGGAAAGGGGCCGAAGGGCGTAATGGTGACATGAAATTCGCATTTCGTTCTCTACGATTATGGTTTATGGGTTACACATACACAGCCATCCCGAGATGCACCGCAGCCGTCCGTAACATCTACAGCCTCTCTCCATTGTCGCAATGCACCCATTGGAGCCCAGTTAGTCTCCCCTCCTCTCCACAACCACAACCGGTAGCTCCCTGATATCCACATGCTCCTGGCTCCCCAGATCTACCACCCGCACGCACTCGATCCCGACGATGCCCTCCTTCAGCGCCAGGAATCGCATCTCAACGACATGGCATGCGTTCGGTGCCAGCGGGCCCACGCGCACGTCTGCAGACAGACACACCACCTCTGTGCTGTCCACGAGGCTGCTGTGCTGCATGGCGTGCACAATGTTCTCGTCGACGACCGCGTCTGCTACTTCGAGAGATGCGGTGTCCGCGTCGGCATCGGCGCTGTGGCCGTGGCCGTGGCCGTGGCCATGATGGGTGTTGCTGTGCACCACGGCAGCGACGGATTTGCGTCGTGCGCCGGCTGTGGAGGGCGGTCGCACGACGCGCATGTCGTTCCGCCGCCGCTTGGGGACTGCCACGAGGGCGAGCTTACGCGATGGCGGTTGCGCGGTGGCGGTGGGCCCGGCAGGTGCCGCGGCGCCCAAGACGCGGTTGACCACGAAGACCGTCCATACGAATTCGTCGCCCGGGTAAACAGGTCCCGGCTGCGCAGTAAAAGTCATGGTGATTCCGAACTCCGGGATGTTATTGTCAATGGCTAGCGAGCGGTCGGTCGCGGCCTCGAGGCTGGGGATCGAGTCCGGACGGGCGACAGACGGCAGGACGAAGCTCGCGCCGTCGCCGATTGAGAGCTGCGTGGGGCGGTGAGATCTTTGGAAGGGCTTGGTCACGCCTGTGCCGAAGCCGGGGTTCACAGGAAGAGTGAAGTCGAGTACCGTAGACCATGCCATGCGAAGTTTTGGTTTGCAGGTTTCGGGCTTCACGAGTGCTGTGCACTCGATCGAAATGAACAGTTCGCGATTCGGGGTCTTGGAGGGAACGTCGCTTCCCTTGGGTGCAAGACGGTACATCAAGGTGAGGTGGTCATGGGCAACGCACTGGAGAGGAAGATCGAGGCCAGTGCTGTCGTTGAGGTCCTCAACCTGACCATCCGGTATATTCAGGTCGATCTTGTCCACGGTGATGACACAGTCGAAGTAGGGCGTGAAGTCGATCTCCAGCAGCGCTATTATCGCCGGACTAGGCGGTATAGCATTTGGCCGCGAAAAGCGCACCCGCGTGTGGACTGCCGGGTAGATCTTCTTGGACAGATTGTGCAAGCCCCTGAGCATGGGGAACGAGTCCTTGGTGATCTGCGTAGCCGGCGCAACCCGCGACACTCGTACCGCCGACAGTCGAGGCTTGACACCTGCGAGTAGGGGATCTCGGGCGAAAGACTCGAGCAGGTTAAGCCCCGAAGGCACGCCGCTCTCGAGATATCCATCGTGCTGGCCCCCGAAGTGCGCTGCATCGGGCCTCAGGCTCCCTGTCGCCGTAAACACGATTGAAGGTCCGAAGAGCCGCAGCCTTGGTCGTGTCAGGAAGACAGAGGTCTTCCAGATGGTGTATTTTGTGGACCCCGCCTCAGCAACATTGCCTCCGCCGTCGATTGTAGCGATCGGGCTTTCCACATCCTCGAGCTCCCCATTGTATATCACCTCGGACGCAGGCGTCGTATCGGCTCTGTCTGGCGAGGGAGCGTTGATGACTTGCGCCTGAACTGATAGCAGGAGTCTCTTCGAGTAGTATTTCAACTTCTCATCCGTCAGGCCATGGGTTTTGAGTATCAGGAAGATGTCGACGGTTTCATCTGGCATCTATGAATGAGTATTGTGAGACGAGGGAACTTCAGGGGCGGAGCAGCGTGCCAGGAGGGCTTCATACCGAAGAGAAGCCATGGCCTGGACTCTATGTCCGCCAGAGGTTGGCTGTTGACAATGGCGTTTTCTACCTCCTCCTTCACATCGATATCGGTTCCGAAGGGTATTATGTAGGTTAGGTATGACTGCCCCAGGAAGGCAGAATCTCCAGCGTCTACAGCAGTGTCTTCGGTCTGGGAGGGCACTGCCATTTTGCAGTTTCTCCAGATGCGCCAAACCTATACCATTGTCAAGTCGTCCTATCGCAAAATAGCTGAACGATCCAAGGGCGCTGTGGAATCACTAAAGTGTAGATAATCAGCTGTATAGCAGCAGGCTTGGTGTTGTCGCAGGAGCACGAGGGAGGTTATCGCATCGAATCGCCAGGCCAGGGGTCGAAGAGCTCCTAGTGGGGCTGTCCAGGGGGTCCCTAGGTGTGGAGGTACGGAGGTACAACCCTGGGAGAACGCCAAATTGAGCAAGTTGTGGCCCGTGCTGCGCTGTTCCCGCTCTCAATGTTTGCGGCCAACCTCAGTTTTCTTCTTCTCCTTCACCCGACGCCCACAGCCCAACAACCTCCAGCGCACTTCAGGGTCTGCTTTGTGGGCTCCCTGGTGATGGTCTTCGTGCCAATTTCGTAAATCTCTGACCTCGGGTCTCCATCAGCGCAGTCCTTGTATCCCCTTCGAATCTTGGATCATCTCGGAGCAACAGCTGCAGAGGTCATAATGAACGGCATGCATGCGCCGTTCCCCAGCCCCGGGGCTGCCGCCTGGCAGGAACATCGCACTCCCGACAATCGCGTGTATTATTACAACAATATCACCAAGCAGACACAATGGACGAAGCCCGAGGAGATGATGACCCCGGCAGAGGTGAGCCTAGCCCTCCAGAAAGCCCCAGATAGACACTCGCTAACACCTCGCACAGCGCGCCCTCGCGAACCAGCCGTGGAAAGAGTACACCGCCGAAGGCGGCAGGAAATATTGGTACAATACGGAGACCAAGACGAGCTCATGGGAGATGCCAGATGTCTACAAGCGGGCTCTTGGGGCGACAGATACCCCGACAACTCCTGCCACTCCAAGCCCCTTTCCCACACCCGGTGGCTCTGGTGGTCAGGGTTTCGATCGATTTCGCGACCAACGCGAGCCGATCGGCGAATCTCGACAGCTGACCTTCGGAAACGATCTACGAGCTCAACAGTTTGTACCCGCCAGCGAGGAGCCCGAGTACGCTACGGCCGAGGAGGCCGAGGCTGCTTTCGTCAAGCTCCTCCGCCGTAGTGGTGTTCAGCCTGATTGGGATTGGGAGCAGACGCTCCGCGCTATTGTGAGGGACCCTCAGTATAGGGCGATTAAGGATCCCCGGGATAGGAAGGTCGCCTTCGAGAGGTATTGCAGTGATGTGATCGCCCAGGACAAAGAGAAGGCCAAGGAGAGACTGACCAAGCTCCGTGCTGACTTTGCCACGATGCTGAGAAGCCACCCTGAGATCAAGCACTACACGAGATGGAAGACGGCCCGACCCATGATTGAGGGCGAGACCATTTTCCGCTCGACGAATAATGAGGGAGAACGTCGCCAGCTCTTTGAGGACTATATCGTTGATCTCAAGAAGACTCACCGGGAGCAGAAGGCCTCTTTGCGCAAGAGCGCCATGGATGGTCTGATCGATCTCCTACCCAAGCTCAACCTGGCGCCATACACACGCTGGTCTGAAGCCCAGGAGATCATCTCCGGTACACAGCCGTTTCAAAGTGATGAGAAGTACAAGTCCCTGAGCAAATTTGATATCCTGACTGTCTTTCAAAACCACATGAAGGCTGTGGAGCGCACATTCAACGACACGAGGCAGGCTCAGAAGGCGAAGAAGCAAAGAAAGGAGCGTCAAAATCGCGATGGCTTCTTGAACCTCCTCAAAGAACTCAAATCGGATAACAAGATCAAGGCGGGTACGAAGTGGAGTCAAGTCTTGCCACTCATTGAGAACGATGAACGTTATGTTGCCATGATCGGCCAAAATGGCTCGACTCCACAAGAACTGTTCTGGGACCTGGTAGAGGAAGAGGAGCGGGGCCTTCGTGGGACGCGCAACGACGTTACGGACGTGGTTCATGTAAGTCTGCTCAGCCCCTAACTTTAACCGCAAATACTGACATGCACGCAGGACAAACGGTTCGAGATCACTCCCAAGACCGACTTTCAGGATTTCCTTGCAGTGATGAAGGAAGATCGTCGTACTGCTAACATTGATCCGGACGTCTTGAAGTTCATCTTTGAGAAAGTAAGTGCTTGGTGGTCTCCAACAATTCTTGACAATCACTAACAACGTGTTGTAGCTCCAGGAGAGGAAGGCGAAACCTGAGGACGATCGCCAGACTGAGCGTCAGCAGCGTCGGGCTATTGACGATTTGAGATCGTACATGAAACATCTGGAACCCCCAATCACTTTGAAAGACACTTACGAAAAGGTCAGAGCCCGCCTTGAAAAGGCTCCTGAGTTTCAGGCGGTAGTCTCAGAGGACGCGCGTCGTACCGCTTTTGACAAGCACATGCGCCGCCTGAGGGAGAAGGAAGAAGAACTGGAAAAGGAGAGAGATCGACAGCGACGACGCGACCGGTCGCGCGATCGATATCGAGATAAGGATAGAGAGCGTGAGAGAGATCGAGGTGAGCGATCTCATCGCAGGGGACACACCAGGTCCCGCAGCCCGGAGCCGGATCTCTACGAGGCCGATCGCCGCAAGGCTATTGCCGAACGTGAACGGAACTACCGCAAGTCTAGCATGGCCGAAACACTACTGTCAGACCACAGGTCATCAGGCGGACATGATGATCGTGACTACCGGGACAGAGAGAAGGATCGTGATCGTGATCGTGACCGTGATCGTGACCGTGATCGTGATCGAGGGGACCGTTACAGAGACCGGGATCGGGACCGTGACCGTGACCGTGATCGAGACCGAGACCGGGACCGGGATCGCGAGCGAGAACGCGACCGTGATTACGACCGCCCGCCGCGCTCGCGCCGAGATGAGCCGCTGAGTCACTATGAACGGGAGCGGCGTGATCGTGAGGAAGAGCGTGAGCGGTCTTACCGTCGCCGTATTGTTGAACGAGATGTCGACAACCTGAATTATGGCGACGAGAAGCCGAGCCTGCCGAGAAGGCGTCGCGCGGACGATGATGACGAACGTCGTCCGGACTCTAGGGACTCGAAGGTATGTCATCTTCGGATGCTTGTTCGTTCATGGACCCAGCACTAATATCAGACACAGAGATTGAAGACTGATTTTTCACCTCGTGAGCGTACCCCCCGTCGTGATGGCCGTCTGAGAACTAGGTCTCCCCAGCCGCCACCAAAGGAAGAGCCCTCGGGCGTCCACTCCGGCAGCGAAGAGGGCGAAATTGAGGAGGACTAAATGCACTTCCTTGCATCCGGCAGGGACGTAGGTGGAGTCATGAAGAGGCTAGGCACCTCTCTGTACTCCGGTAGCGAGGACAGCGAGATTGTGAGGTACCTCTTTACCTTCACATGCCCATACTAAAGGGTCTCCCCAACAACCCAGAGTGCCTCCGCTTCAGCAACGCAGAAGGTTCCCCACCCATACAAAGCAAAGCACAAATGCTGTGCGGCTGCTGACAACATCGCGAACGAAACTACCAAGGAGTATATAACAGAGGCTCAGACTCACGGGTGGCCGTGGCGTTTCCCGTTCTAGCGGTGTCTCGATCGACCTGCGGTCGAGGCATGGGAAGGGGTGCGAGGAAGCATGCTTTGAGGCATTCGTGTCGCCACTAGTACGTACGGCAACCGTCTCCGACTTACTGTCGTGGTGGGCAAGATGACACACTCCGGACCAAACAGGCAATCCCACAGCCTCGTCTCGCTCATCCACGACGTTCTGAGCGCTGGACATTCTCTTCAACATCTTCTTTCTCACTTGACGGGCGGTTCGTCGACTAGCCACGTCCCTCAATACTCAGAAACGTGTGAATATTCTAGCACCAGCATTCGATGGACGGGCCAACGTTCGATCTCTTCCGAGTAGACGAGGATTCGGCATTTGAGCGACTGATGCCTGGTTGTGTACGTGTACCTATCCATCCTACCGCCTCTCACCCGACTTTAGCATTCAAAAAGAAACCCCGAAAGTCAGAACTTTACTTCGGTCACGAGCGATTTTTCTTCCTTTCTTCTTGGCCCGCTGCACCGTATTGGTAGACACGTATTGGTAGATACTAGGTAGCTTCCGTGCAAGAACAATAATAAAGGGTCATTCTTGAGAAAAAAACGTATCAAATGCCTACCGGCTTATAAAATCTACCTCGTGCGTCATGTACAAAAGTCCTGGATGGTGAAGTTGGTGCAACTGTTATCTTGAGCACATGCTATCTGTCTTGTGATCATCTCTTCACCTTGATATGCTAGCTCTGTCTGCTGCGCATCAATGCATTCGCAAGCCTCATCAGACGGCGGCCACCCTCTTGACCCATTGCCCCTCAATCTACGGAGACGGATGGGAATCCTCAATCCTACTTCCCAAAGAACATTCAAGACTTCCAGCTATCGAGAGCGATAAAAACAGACTCCTCCGTAGGATGGAACCCTAATCCACTATCTCTCATAGGACCAGGCAACAGGGGATAGGCCGCCGTCGCCGTCGCTAGATGTCGGGGTCGTCGTCCTCGCTCGAGCCGCTCTCCTCGAGACCCAGTTCACCGGAAGAGCCGCCCCTACCTCGGCTAGCGCCTTGCTTTTGGACACCTAGAACGCCTTGACCCGATGATGCGTTGTAGCGATTATGATGATTAGGTGGCGGAAAGGTGTCCTTGCCACCCTCATTGTGGTTGTAGAAGAATACTGCTTCAAGCACTGGTCTTGTCGCCGTCCTCGAGGAAGAAATAGTTTCCGCTGAGCTTCTGCTCCTGGTCGAGCTGAGAGCCTCCCTTGTTGATACGTGGGCGATAGTTGACGGGATCGCGGCGGAATGTTACGTCGAGGTTCTTGAGGAAGGTGTTGCAACCGGTGAGCAGCGACTCGGGCTTGTTGGCGTGGGCGTCGATGCCAGGCTTGCCGTCAAACACGATGACGCGGTCGGCCAGGTAGGTGGCCATGATGAAGTCGTGCTCGACGATGAAGGCTGTCTTCTTGGCGTGCATAATAAAGCGCTTGATGACACGCGCGGCGATGATACGCTGCTCGGAGTCGAGGTAGGCGGACGGTTCGTCGATAACGTAAATATCGGCGGGGAGACCAAGGGCCAGAACGATAGCGACACGCTGCAATTCACCACCGGACAAGTGCTTGACCTCCTGGTCAATGAAGTCGTCAAGCTTGAGAGGCTTCACGACATCGGTCTGGAACTGGGGAGATAAGACTATGAAGGTGGTCAGCAAGACTCGTGAGGAAATATGTCTGGTAAGGGTATTACTCACAAGAGGCCCTAATCTTCTTGAAGAACAGTTGGCGGACAGTTCCCTCGAACTTCGGTGTGATAGTCTGCGGCTTCATGCTGATCTTCATTTCTGGCACCTTCGAGGTTCCGTCGGGTTTCAAAGCGCCAGCGAGAAGACGACAGAATGTGGTCTTGCCGGTACCGTTCTCACCCATCATGACAATGATCCTAGAATAACATCGTCAGCGAGCCCTCGACGCTCCTGTGAAGTGCTTATATAGACGTACTCTGAGTCAGTGAAACTGCCGGCATCGATCTGAAGGTGGAAGTCACCCATGGTCTTTTCCATGCGCGGGTAATTGAAGGCACGTGTCTGATCGTTATCGAACTGGTCTGCAGCCTCGGCAATCCGGAAGGTGAGGGACTCATCACGGAATCGCAAGTTCTCTGTCGGAATGTGGCCGTCGAGGAAGATGTTGATACCCTCACGAACGCTGTGCGGGAGAGACACGACGCCATACACTGCAGGCTGACCATAGAGAACGCAGACGTAGTCAGAAAGGTAATCCAAGACGCTAAGATCGTGCTCGACAACTGCAAACCCGATCAGTATTGCGACATACAAGAGCTCTCATGGTCACCACAAGTGTATGAGAAGGCATCACATACCGATAATATAGTTGTCATGCTTGGAAAGCGACCTGATCATCCTGGCGGCCGCCAGACGCTGCTTGACATCGAGATATGAGGAAGGCTCGTCAAACATGTACACATCCTTGTCTTGGACCTATACTCAGATTCAGCCTTAGTATTCAGTTCTCTAACAGAGTCAAGGGTGGGCGACTTACGCAAGTCAGTCCGATGGCAAACCGCTGAAGCTCGCCACCAGACAGCTTAGTGACTTCACGCTCGTAGATGTGTCGCAGCTCAAGGACATCGAGAACCTCCTCCAGGTTGTCAAGCTGCTTCTGCTTGCTGATCAGGGCGTTGACGGTCTTCTCTGCGCCCTTGATAGCCCTGGGTAGCTGGTCGACGTATTGAGGCTTGACAACAGAGGTGAGATCGTCCTCGAGCAATTTCGTGAAGTAATTTTGCAGCTCCGAGCCTCTGAAGTACTTTATGACATCCTCCCAGTCCGGCGGGTTGTCGTATTTTCCCAGGTTGGGCTTCAGCTTGCCGCTCAGGATCTTGAGCGCCGTACTCTTTCCGATACCGTTCGTTCCGACGAGACCCAGCACGTTGCCCGGCCTCGGCATAGGCCTATGCCCACGTCAGTTCTGCTATGGCAGGCCCCTGAATTCTGTCGACTCACAATCTGTGGAGCTTAAAGCTGTTGGCGGAGTATCGGTGGGTGACCTGGGTCTCGAGGTTCGTAGGCAGGTTGATGATGGTGATGGCGCCGAAGGGGCACTTCTTGGGGCAGATGCCGCATCCTATACACAGCGATTCGGACAGGAAGGCAAGTCGGGAGTCGGGCGTCACCTCGATGCCTGGTTTTCAAAGTCAGAAGACTGAGGAGTGAGGGGCAGGACGGGTTCAGCAGGGACTGACAAAGCTTGCCGCTGCGCACGACGGGACATGACTTCTTGCACTCTTGACGACATTTCTGAGGGAATTTAGTGTCAGCCCACCGGACTTGGCTGCCAGTGAGTTGCAGGATCCACGAGTGGGAGAACACACCTTCGGCTTGCACTATGGCACAGGAAATGCATCGTCATCGTCAGTCCAATGTCCTCTTGGTATTGTGTATGGCGGGGTAGCGGGGCCGGGTGCGGTATACCTTGTCGCTATTCACAATAGCGATACTGGAGAACGTCTGTCAGCAGGTTGCTTGGAAAGGTGTTGGCCTGAGGGAAGGTCTGTTGCATACCGAGTGAGTTTGTCGGCCATGATGACAGCGACGCTGTGGGTGGCGTGGACGTTGTTGTAGAGCCGTCAGACAGGTCTGTCTTGGTGGGTTCAGAAAATCCTCCAGGTGGCTTGAGATCAGCCTAGGCAGACTTGGGCCAACCCGTTGTGGTTTGGTAATGAACAACAAGCGATAGGCCAGTTTCCACCAAGGGCTGGAAGGGCTTGAACAAAGGTGGCCAGGTGGTAAGTACTGTGTGGTTAGGGTGAATGGGGTACAGTGGGAAGTATGGGTTCAGGTTGGGACTTTTTTTTGGTCAGTCAGCGTTCTGCTTTCGGGCAGCGATAGAATTTGTGGCCCTTTACTGAGTAACACAGTATGTGGGACAAGCTAGCCTGCCCGTGCAGCGCGGGGCAGGTATTTCCCCCCCTCGTGCCCAGTAATCAGACGGCCACTGATAGGCTGGCGTCAGTGAGTGATGCCCTGAGGAAACGATACTGTAGACAGGGCGTGACAGGGGTATCTACCGTACTATGCGGACCTAGTCGTGGCGCCCAGTCCAAGGCCAGTCCCGGATGCTATGATGCAAGGTTTCTCTCTTGAAGATTGGCCCATCACTCAGCCTTATCATCTACAGCGTCGACCTCGAGAGAGCTACCTTGCGCAACACATATTGAATCTAGTGTAGGCTGTGTAACATAGAGGTGCACCCAGACGCCCCAGACGCACCAGCCACCGTGCAACTGTGGCCTCGCCAGCATCAGCGAGGTGCAATACGATTCTTTCGTAACCAGCGCTAGCACAGATTCTTATGCCATCCTTGTTCCGGATCAGCAAGGCTGCCATGTATGTAGTTCAAGGTTGGCTACCTTAGCATGCTTAGGTAGGCCCTGTTCCTGCGTGGTCAGGTCACCCGTGTCCTCGCATCTGCTACGTTTAATTTTTGAAGACTTCTGCAGCAGACCTTAGCTTGTAATTGTCATTCGATGTGGTGTTATTGATCAGAAGTGCACTGACAGCACCCTGAGGCAATGTGATGTCGGGACATTGTTTGGAAGGCGGATGGTTCCAGCTGCCAGGTCAGGACTCCCCATAAGAATTTAGAAGTCCAGAGGATAGTCAGTCCCACGGTAACATGTTGGCTGATACTTTTATGGTAGCACATACTCTGGGCCAAGGAACCTAGACCCACAATCTCTCGTCTAGTTTACTGAGTAAATATCTCAACACAGTAAATATCTCAACACTGAAGTTGTTCGGGGATCATATCCTCTTGGTGTGCTGTTGCCCATCTCGGAATCTGCATTACCTATGGATTTTGCCTATGGCTCATCGCCACATGACCATCCCCTTCATTACCCTACAAAACGAATACCGATTATCTATCGAACGCCGAGTCCATGTTATACCTCGTTCATGCCTAGAGATGCTCCAAAGTGCCCTAGACGAGTGCAAATCTGCAACAATCATTTGCATACTCAAGACAAGCCGAGATACATTAAATTGCAGGATACAGGGGCGGCGGAAGGGATGCCAGGCAACAAGCACCGGAATCGTCCATGCCAGGGCATCAATGTCCAGGTAACATGCAACACAAGATCCATAGAGCCCACTCTACCTACATCATTGCTATGTTTCCTAACCCGGGTGGGCCTACCTTTGTCAGTCCTTGGTCCTCCTGGCCTTTGCCAGACGGTTGTCGAATGCCGTCCAAGCGGCAGGCAGGCACGTCTTTCGCTGGCTTCACTTCCAGATCATTCGCAGCATGGACAAACAAGCAAACCACTGGAGGTTCCACCAACTGCGCCATATGACGGGACGAACATGCGAGCAAAGGCAAGGTAGCTTGTAGAAATGGATAGGTTCATTGTCTCTCAGGCTGGTGAATGCCCATCTCCCCCTTGACATGATCAGTAGAGCAGACGGCCCACTATTGTCATGAGAGCCTTTGGAGCTGTGCTTCCTAGTCGACCACCTCAAGGGCCATCGAGGAAGACAGCAGCAAGCAACTCTGACAACAACGAGGTGAGAAGGTGGGCAAGCAAACTGGCTGAATGAACAAGGGCAAGCGCTGACTGATTTATTGGCTGGCCTAGGAATATCAGGGACTGTACTTGAGGTCCTAGCCCCAGCGCCGGCAACAGAAGCAGTGGTGGCTTGGGTCACACCCGCACGTCGCCCTGCTAACAGATTCACTGCGCGACTTGACTGCCACATCGTTAGCTCAGCTAGCGCAAAGTACTTCAGCTCAGACCACCTGGACCCCAACTCGCCCACTGTCCCTCCACTGGCTCTGCCCACCGCTGCACTTGTAACTCTTTGAATTTTACCGACCTCTGCCTTCCTTTCCTCAACCACCCGCAAGTGACCTCCAGACACCAATACCGCTCCCAACCCACATCACCACCACCCATCCCCCCCCTCTACCGACCGAAAGAATCTCGTTCAGTTCTCTACTTTCCCGCTGCCTGGAGTTTGTCTGTTTTATGAATGACTTGTGAGTCTCTCCATCCACCGTCCCGTCGCCCGTGCGGGCTGCCGCGTCTGCTTGTCATCGGCCTCGTGTCTTGCCATCAAGTCTCCATCGAATACAGACACATGCCCCCTGATATTCAACCATATATCCCGAGGACCTGCCCTCGGAACACTTGCTATTGACGGAATCGCACGTCGCCGATGATGCCGATGCGTCTACAACCTCGTCAGAGCTGTCCGGATCCAGGTCCGGCCCCAATTGACTCCCATCGCCCCATCAGCCTCGTCACCATCACTGACATCCGGGGAATGCGACAAGCTCGGTATCTAGCTGATATTCAGCTGTTCCCAAGCGGTCTGCTTCTTTCCCGGGTCGCCTGTGGTATCCGCAACGTGTCCTCTAGCCGCGTCTCGATCCATTGAGAGAATCATCACTGACCTCGCCGTCTCACAGCACGCAGCCTCGCCAGCCTCGGTGACCATGTCTTCCTCGCCGGAATCGAGTCCGGTTAATGGACACCCTTCGCCGGTCCCGAACCACGTTTCTGTACAACTCCTCGACCCCGAACCCAGCGACAGCGATTTGTCGGACGCCCCGGCTCCTGATCTCGGATCCCCCGCCTCGGCATCACGAGACGAGCTTGACCCAGTTGCCGCGAATGGCCGCGCCAATGATTTCGATGACCCTTCGAGTTCCAGTGATGAAGACGCCCCTAATGACGGTGACTTCGATGACACAGTGGACGCTGCCTCTCCCGTCAGTAACGGGGAACAGATCGAGGCTGCCTCTTCAGACGACTCGCGGACAGCCTCGAAGCGGAAGGCAGGCCCTGGCTTGGAAGAGGATTTCATGAGAGAGAATCCTGAGCTCTATGGCCTGAGGAGAAGCGTATGTTGCCGCAGCCTCGCATCTGGAGACATATTGCTAACCAACCACGACAGTCTCGCCCACAACAGCGTCGAAAGATTGTAGGTTGCCCTCGCCACCGCCCGTGATGCCCTCGGGGAGGTCCACTGACCATTTGTCATGCAGGTCGAAGAGGATGACGAGTCCGAGTCTGACTCTATCGTTGCCAGCCGACGAGTCACCAAGAAGCGGCGGACGGAGCGATCTTTACCATGTAAGTTTTCAAGCCTCGTTAGCGGTGTGTCCGAACCTATCTAACGTACTGCCTCATCAGCCTCCAAGCGAGATACCCCTCTTCGTCAGACGCCAATTGATGATTCCGATAGCGACACATATGGCGGTGCTCGGGCCAAGAGCTTCCAGAAGAGGGCTCGTCGGCAAGCAGAAGCCCAGCCTGCCGTAGCGATGGCAGAGAAGCGTTGGAACAGCCGCAGGGCTGCTCGTGTCTCGGCTGGGGCATACCAGGAGAGTGACGCGGAACGAGATGACGACTCCGACCTCACCCCCAATTACTGGGCCGCAGCCGAGTATGAGGATACCTCGCCCTACATCGAGAAAATCATTCGACATAGACTGAAGCCCGACCGCGAGATGACGCCAGACACTACTAGGCATGACTTCGAATACTTGGTGAAGTGGCAAGGCCAGTCTCATATGCATAATACGTGGGAGTCTACAGAGTCCGTGGCCGGCTTCAGGGGCATTCGTCGACTCGAAAACTACTACAAGAAGGTCGTCGAGTTCGAGATTAGCCTGCATTATGACAACGAAGAGATCACTCCTGAACAGAGAGAAGAGTATCTTCTGGACCGCGAGCGACAGCAAGACGCGGTCGCGGATTACACCACGGTCGAGCGTGTTGTGGCTGTCCGGGAGGGCGAGGACGGTGACGAATATCTGGTCAAGTGGAAAGGCTTGCAGTACGACGAGTGCACCTGGGAAGCTGCCAGCGCTGTCAGCAAGAATGATCAAGACAAGATCGACCTCTTCCTGGACCGATCGTCACGTTCCTGGCAATCAGATCGGACCGAGGCCAACCCCGACACCCGCAGTCCAATGCGCAAGATCGAACAGCAGCCCTCGTACATCATGAATGGTGAGCTACGAGAGTTCCAGATGAAGGGTCTGAACTTCCTCGCCCTTAACTGGACTCGTTCCAACAACGTCATCCTGGCAGACGAAATGGGTCTGGGTAAGACCGTTCAAAGCGTGTCGTTCCTCAGCTGGCTGCGCAATGATCGTGGGCAAGAGGGCCCATTCCTCGTCGTGGCACCCCTCAGTGTAATCCCAGCTTGGTGTGACACCTTCAACCATTGGGCTCCGGATCTGAACTACGTCGTCTACCTCGGCCCCGAGGCCGCGCGTTCCACCATTCGTGAGCACGAGCTGCTCGCCAACAACAACCCCAAAAAGCCCAAATTCAATGTCCTCGTCACCTCCTACGACTACATCCTCCTCGACGCAGATTTTTTGAGAACCATCAAGTGGCAGGTTTTAGCTGTGGATGAGGCCCATCGACTCAAGAATCGCGAGTCCCAGTTGTACGGGAAGCTCGTCAGCTTCAACATACCCTGTAAAGTTCTCATTACTGGCACCCCGATTCAAAATAACTTAGCGGAGTTGTCAGCTCTACTCGACTTTCTCAACCCCGGCAAGGTCCTCATTGATGAGGAGCTGGAGCACCTTGGACAATCAGAGAAGAACGAGGTTTTGGATGAGGAGAAAGACGAAGAGCAGCGCCGAGCCACACAAGAGAAGCTGGGTCACCTACATGCTGCCATTGCGCCTTTTATCATCCGTCGTACCAAGGAGACTGTCGAGTCCGACCTACCGCCTAAGACTGAGAAGATCATTCGCGTGGAGTTGTCTGATGTACAGCTGGAGTATTACAAGAATATCTTGACTCGCAACTACGCGGCTTTGAAGGATGCCAATGGTCAAAAGCAATCTCTGCTCAACATTATGATGGAGCTGAAGAAGATCAGCAATCACCCATACATGTTCCATGGTGTCGAGGAGAGAGTGTTGAATGGCAGCACGCGCCGTGAGGACGGTATCAAGGGCCTGATCACGAGCAGTGGCAAGATGATGCTTCTCGATCAACTTCTCACCAAGCTCAGGAAGGATGGCCACCGCGTGCTGATTTTCAGTCAGATGGTCAAGATGCTCGACATTCTCGGAGACTACCTTCGTATACGCGGCTATCAGTTCCAAAGACTTGATGGTACTATTCCCGCCGGTCCCCGGCGCATGGCAATCAATCACTTCAACGCCGAGGGCAGCGAGGACTTCTGTTTCTTGCTGTCAACCCGTGCGGGTGGTCTAGGAATCAATCTCATGACTGCTGACACTGTGATCATCTATGATTCGGACTGGAACCCGCAAGCTGACCTTCAGGCAATGGCACGAGCCCATCGTATCGGTCAGAAGAAGCCAGTCAGCGTCTACCGCCTCGTCGCAAAACAGACCATTGAAGAAGAGGTCGTTAAGAGAGCCCGCAACAAGCTATTCCTGGAGTATCTAACGATCCAAGCTGGTGTTACGGACGAGGGCAAGGCACTACGCGAACAGTTCAAAGATCGGGGGCTCAAGGTGGACGAGGCAAAGACGGCCGAGGACATCCAAATGATCCTCAAGATGCGATCTCAAAATTTGTTCGAGCAGTCGGGCAATCAAGAAAAGCTGGAGCAGCTCGACATCGATGCCATTTTGGAGCAAGCTGAGGAAACCAAGACTGCCGTTGACGACAAGCTCAACTTGAGCACCGGCGGAATTGATTGGGACAACTGGATGCAAGTGACCGATGTCAAGGTTGACGAAACAGCTCTTGACTGGGACCAGATCATCCCTGCAGACCAGCTTGCCGTCGTCAAGGCCGAGGAAGAGAAAAAACAGCATGATGCATTCCTCGCCAAAGCCAGAGAGGAGAATGCTCCTCGGAAGGCTACACTGAAGAACGTCAAGAAGACCACAGACAACGACAGGGCTGATCGCCTAGCGAAGAAGCGTGAGAGGGAGAGACAAGAACTCGCGGAGCTCGAAGAGCAGCGAGCCCTTTTGTCTGATCCAAGACGGCCTCTGAACGAGAAGGAAACGCGAAATCTCATTCGCGCCTTCTTCCGTTACGGCTCCATGAATGACCGCGCAGAAGAGGTGATCCATGAGGCTCGTCTATCCGACCGTGACCCTGATTTCCTCCAAGGTATTGTCGACAGACTTGTGGGAGATTGTCAGGCTGCAGTCGATGCCAGTAATGAGAAGGTCCGTGAGGAAGAGGAGCGAACAGGAAAGCAACTCGCCAAGAAGGACAAGAAGGCGGTACTCGTGGACTTTGGGGAGGTCAGAAAGGTTAATGCGGAGACAGTTCTGGAGAGGCCGCCGCAGATGAGACTTCTGCGCGAAATTCTGCAAGGGTACGCAAATCCCCTTACTTTCAGACTACCAGAGGCAGCCAAAGCCGCGCATTACACCTGTGATTGGGGAGCTCGCGAGGATGGCATGCTTCTCATTGGTATAGACAAGTATGGTTTCGGTGCTTGGACTCAAATTAGGGACGACAAGGAGTTGAACATGGCAGACAAGTTCTTCCTGGAAGAGCATCGGGTGGACAAGAAGGAAGAACGCAAGAATGCTTCGGAAAAGAACATTCAGTCTCCCGGTGCCGTCCATCTGGTTCGTCGCTCGGAATACCTCCTGTCTGTGTTGATGGCCAAGTACTCGGACGACGCCGCATACAAGAAGGCTGTGGAGAATCACCACCGCAGTAAGAAGAATCTTGTCAACGGCCACCGTCGCAGCGATGCCAATTCGGCTTCTGCGTCACCTGCACCTGGTTATGCGAAGAAGTCAGGACAAAACAGGGACCGCAACCGAGAACGCATTGGAGCGCATCTCAGCGACACGTATAGGTCTCGAAGCCTAGCAGATGATCGCGGAACGCCGCGCCCCGAGCACAAGAGAAAGCACCTGGAAGATCACCAAGATCGGCACAATAAGCACCGACGTACCGAGCACGGTCACGGTGAGGCACGACACAAGGATGACAAGGCTCGTGCGAAACTCGGTCCCGATGCTCTTGAGCGTCTCAAAAAGGCCCGCGAGGACGCTGTGCAGCGCTTCAACCGCCTGATGGAGCTTGATGATGAGAAGCTCGATATGACAAACAACGAGCACCTCATCTGGTCGCTGCTGAAGCCTGTGCGAGGCAACTTCCAACGTATCATGCATACGACAGCCGAACACATGCCTTCGGCCAAGGAACGTGCGAGAACTATGGGCTCTGAACTGCGACAGATCGGCAATCACCTTATCGGTCTTCGGGACGCCGGACTTCCCCGTGAGCAGCTGGAGGGTCTGATGCCACAATTTTGGTAAGAAACGTGATTCATTCTTACTCAGTCGTTTACTAACCAGAATTTAGGGATTTCCTAGCTACCGTATGGCCGATCGGCGAGGTTGAGGTCACGGGCAAGAGGCTTTCACGAATGTACCGCGATCTCCGAGAGAAAGACAAGAAGGTAGATGATGAAAAGCTACAAGCCAAGAGACGAGAAGACCTCGAAGACGGAGAAATCGATGTCGAAGAGGAGAGACGTCGCCGGGAGCGAAAAGAGGCTCGACGTGAGCCAAGCGAAGACACGCGCCGTGACTACCGTCGCGATGATAGGCATCGCGCCTACGAGAACGGCGACCGTCTGAGCTTCCGCAGAGATCGCGACCGTGGTCAGTCATTGGTTGATCGGCCGAGACCATCGTGGAGCCCCAACACCCAACAGCACCGACACAGCCCCTACTAGGTGACCGCGGCCTGCTCCAGTAGAGTCAACGTACGTTGTGGCTCCGTTTCGCTGTAAGCCAACAACGTGAAAAACTGCCTTACCTATAGGGGCGACAATTACCGCCTCTTGTAATTCCAATGGTAGCGCGCTACCTCAAGCGAGAGTCCAATGAGACTATGTCATCCAGTCTCACATTTCGCCGGGCGACAGACATGGCAAATGTCCCGGATGAATCATGAGCAGCATTATTCCGGCGTCCTGGAAACATGTACTGGCGTTACTTGATTGTGATCAACAAACTTGATTACTGGGAGTGTCGCATGAACCAGGGCTTGGTTCTGGTGTGGCCTTATTGTTTTGACAGATACAGGGCCCCGTCCAAGAACGGGTGGTGTCTCACAAGCGAAAAGGAGAAAGTTTGGCTGTCGTTGTCATTCGGCGAACAATCTTTGGGGGGTTCTGCTTTATTACATACAACACTAGACCGGCTACGAGGCAATAAATGTCTGTCTGCAGACGTGACTTGGCGACGTGACCTCACATGCGACGAGGTCGCATATCGTGTCGATTCTTCTGAGGTCACGAGTTATCTGGACGATCAAAAGGAGCTCCATTGCTGCATCTTCCTTGTAGCCTGGGATGGACATTTGCTATATACTCATGTAGCTTAGCCAAGCTGGTGCCATTGAAGCATGGCCCAGCACAAGAAAGAAAACGTAATATACAAAGTCCAGGGCTCGACGATCATGACATCTCCTTTGTATGCCAAATGGCGACCGTCCCCGGACAAGGTCTCAGTCGATGCCCAACATGTAGCTGATTTATTTTCATAAGTAAATTCATTCGCTCTCTGCTAAAAGCCCCATGATAGCCCTAGTCCCATCACGCCCTGCCCTCTTTCTCTCTCCTACATCCCGCTGGTGGTTGGGGGGAATCGGAAGTGGGAAGTTTGTCCTACATATTCTCACACGTCCCCGAGCCAGCTGCTGGCGGTGCCGCCGGGAGCCTGTTTAAGCTCCAGCATCCACCCACCATCTTCTCTTCTGCCTGCAGCAGTCTGAAAACAGCCCTTCTCCGGGCTATTATTATTCCACGGGTTTCTTAGCCTCATCGTCTTCTGGATAGTAATCGCCGGGGGTATCCACCCGGGGCCAGCCATGGACGGATGGCCTCGCAACGGAGGGAGAGAGAACTGCTTCCCTTCAGTGTATCCCGTCCGAAAGGCTTCAACTTAAAGACGTGCTGCCTGTTGGGCTCGAGGGAGGACAGTGCTTTTCCCTCGATACCTTCGGGTACAGGCTGCCTCTGGGATCTAGAGGGGGTTTGGCAGAATTTTCACTCGTCGGCCCTCGTTCGTCGAAAGGCTGACCATGCTCGGCATCGCATCACTAGTTCGAAGCCGTCACGACAATATAAAAGATGAAGGTGACTTGAAACCGATCTCAATTATGTGTGGACAACACATCCCCAGCCTCTAGTGTCTTTCCTCACCAGATCTTATAAGTATGTTCACAACTCGTGATGTCTGGCGATCAGGGACCGGCCATGTCCCAAACCTAGTCATGATCCGCATCCCCTTCATTTCGTCTTCCCATGTCCTCGTCCTCATGACCGTATCTCTGTGGAACGCCTCGCTAGCCACCAGACCTCTAAGGGTATATCCGTCTATCAAGACAAAGTAGCCACGCATGTAATGAATACCCGGAAGCAAACCAAAGCGAAGAGCGCGGTCCCTTGGTTCGTGCAAAGTGTAGGTGTGGTTTCATACAGGTCGGAATTGTTGTGGTGTGAGATGTAGGATTTCAAACAGAGGTCTTCGGTTTTTTGAGTGGCATTCAAGTGCAGGTATTGTGTCTCTCGCCTTCTGCATCGTTTCATATCAACGAAGTCCGGTCTTTGACAGCTAGGATACTTCAGACCTGAGCACAACTTCCCCCCTCGGCGACACCTTTCTTCCGAGGGCACGATTCCAAGGCCTGGCACGTCCACGTTTGCTAGCGAGGCAAAAGTCGGGAGCATTGTAGGCCAGCAGCCACAAAATCAGGGTCAGGGCGCGCCGGAGGAAGCAGGAACACGTTGAGAGGCTTCTAGTTCACCAAATTATCCGTCCCCCCGGGGCGCGAGTTGGACTCGATGGTTGTTTTGGGCTCGTTCAGTTCACTCGACACGGTATGAAAACTCAAGTCGCTGGACGAAGCGTCTGCCCGCTGGTACATGAACGTGTTCTCGTCCTTGGTGTCGGGTCGCAGCGAGGGCAGAAAGCCGCACGCGCTGTCTGATACGAGGGTGATCGAGTCAAGAGGCTCAAATTCGTCCTTGATCTGCTGTAGCGGCTCCTTCTTCGTCGTCTTGCCTGCCCTGGATGTCCCCTTGGTCGCCTTGAACGCCTTGGTAATCTCATTCTTGGGCTTCGTGTCCTTCTTCGACTGTCTTGACTTCGCCTTCGTCGTCTTCGATACGCTGGCTTCCTTGGCAGCGGGCGCCGCACCGAAGCTGAGCGTGCTCTGCTTGGTCCTGCCCTTCGGCAGCGCTTTGCGAGGCAGAGGCGAGCCCTGGCGAGGGCTTGCGCTGGGGGTAGGCAGTGATTCCTCAACGACCTTGTCCACGAGCTTCGACTTGAGGTCAGAGAGGTCACCGGACTTGGACTTCTCATCGCTGGAGTCAAGGTAGGAGGGCTTCTTGCCGTCGAGCACCACATCGATCTTATCGCGGACCAGACGTTGCTCGCATTGCTCCTCCTTCTCGGGTGAACCGGACACCATGTACACCTCTTTGTTGGGGCCAAGATCCTCGCAGTCCCAGCGAGGGAGATTCAGTAGGCTAGCGATGTCGTCTGACTTGCCGCGGATGACGAGGTCCCACAGATCCTTTACATCGGGATTCTGGGGCTCAGGATCCAGGTTGATCCAAGCGGTGAAACCATCTCGCGTTGCGCGCGTCGCCCGACACAACACTTGGACGATGCGTCTCACACCTGGAATCTTGAGGCTCGTGCCCACGACAATGACGGCGTCAGGGACTTTCTTGAGATCGGCCTCCGAGACGCTTCCAATAGCATCAGCGTCCGGATTAAACTCATTGTAAAGGACCATCCGCGGCCTCAGCCGTCCGACGCCATGGCTGCGCTTCCCGGCGAATCTCGTGCGGACGTCATCCTGCTCCTTGCACAACCCACACAAGGGAGGCTCGGGCCCCTGGAAGAGGTTGCCGTCGAACTTAGCAACGTGGTTGCACTTGGTGCACTGCATCTTCTCCAGCCCGCCGTGCACCTGGATCGTGACCGGCCAGGGCTTCTTCAGGGGCAGCGGTATGCTGGTCGCCAAGGGCTCGAGGGAGGTGTCCAGGCAGTCGACGTTCTGCGTGTACAGGCGCAGCAGGCGGCCCTCGTGGGCGATGGTGGCCAGCATGTGGTGGAAGGCGGTGGGCTTGGCCTCCTTGGTGAGGCGCGACAGGTCGCGGACCATCTTATGGAATTCCGCCGTGGACTTGTCGTCCTTGTAGACCGAGGCGTCGAAGAGGGCCTTGCCGCCGCCCTTGATCTTGTGCTTGTCCTTGAGCGTCTTGAAGAGCCCGTCGCTGGACCGGAAGTCGGGGACTGGGCAATCACGTCAGCCACCATGCGCCCAAGGGCGTGTTCACCGGTGCGCGGGAGGGCGCCCGGCATAGACTTACTTCCCGCCGAGACGGAGATGCCAGCTCCGGCGATGACGACAATCTTCTTCTTGGTGCGCAGGACGTGGAGCAGGCGGTCGAGATGCGCGTCGCCGTCCTCATCACGGTTGTCGAGATCCAGGTGCTCGGTGGTCCGGGGCTTGCGCCCAGCGATCCTGCGCCTCTTGGCAGGGGGCTGGCCGTCGGTGCGGACCTGGATCTCGCCGGCCTCGACGCTGTCCGGCAGCTTGAGGGGGGAGGCGCAGCCAGACTGGATCGCGGAGGAGGAGGAGGAGGGCGACGGGTAGCGACTCGATGCGTCCATGGTGGGCGTGTGGGTGGAGCTGGTCTGCGGCGGCAGGGAAGGCGACCGCGAGAGGGCCGAGAGGGGGGACGAAGGGGATAGCATAGACGGGGTCGAGGCGAGGTCGGAGAGGGGCGACGACGGGGCGGGCGAGGTGGTCCTCCCGGCGGGCGTGTCCATCGTAGTGGCCCCCCTGGGGTAGTCGGGCGTGTCGCGAGCGCGTCGTGGCTTCCGCGGAGCGACCTCGATCGGGTGCGCGGCGGTGTGAGGAAGGAGGTACAGGCGTGCCTCAGCCTCGCGCGAAGGGAGGAAGGAATTTTTGGTCTGAGATGGAGGGAAAGGAGAAGAGGGCTGGGCGCGCGTGTGGGCTGGAATTGGCGCCTGGCTCTGGCTCTCTGTCTCTTAGTCCATTTTGCTGGGTTGGTGGGGAGTCCTGCCTTTCTTTTGTCCCTGCTGTGTCTGTCGCCGTACCGGTCAGGTCTGTTGTTACAGGAGTGCGCTGTGTTGTGTAGCAGGAGGAAAAGGAGGATCGGGGACTGCGACCTTTTCAGAATGGGTGACAAGAGGCGAAAGTAAGCTTGAGCCTGCAGGTCGGGGCGGGCGGGTACCTCTGCAGGGCAGCGCAGGGCAAGGGCTACCTGGGTACCGTTGTACCAGCGGTTGTTATGGACCCACTGTCAAAGTCACTACCACGGCTGGTGGGCTAAGACCACATACGTAGTTAGGTAGTAGTCCATGCCACAGCAGACCTGGGCAAAGCCACACAGCCTGAAGGGGTCCAACAGCGGCACGAAAACGGCAGGGCAGCAGTGCAGTGCTGGCCACTTCAAGCAATCAAAGCGATCAAGCCAGCAAGCAAGCAAGCCAGCAAGCAAGCAAGCAAGCAAGCAAGCAAGCAAGCAAGCAAGCCAGCCAGCCCGCCCTTCAGGCGGCCCCAGGGGCATCCCCTCGACAGCTGCACCCGGCAGGTTGGGCTTCGCTGTTGGGCGACACCTGCGCCAGCTGTCTCTTGATCGGAATAACGCGTGTGATTTCTAGGGATAAGGTCCACAAATGAATCATGGCTCCTCGTCCTTCGCGACCAGGCTTCGCAGCGGGCTCCAAGAGACCCGAGAAGCCACCGCGTCGAGGGCGAGGGCGCAGGTACTGGGTAGGCCTGTCTCATCACATGGCGCGCATATCAAATACCGCTGGAGCATGCAGGTGATCGAGTCTAGAAAGCGACCCCCCGCGCTCGTCGAGACAGGGTCCCAGTTGGCTAGGAGAGGTAATGCGTTACTTCGTGCGCGGCGGCGTAACGTCATTACGTCCATACTTCGAACTTAACCTGAGGGCCTGCCAACCTGCCAGGGAGCGCGCGAGTGAGTTCGTTCGTTCATTCATTCATGAGATTTTTCGACGATTGTGTCATTCGTGCCTCTCCCCTTGCCGAGGGCCCATGCCAGGACTCCGCATGAACATGGGGGGTCACGGTTGCCGGGAAACGCGTGCTGTGGGGCCAGCCAGTCCGCTAGGAGCCACTGGAGCGTGGGAGCCACGGGAGCCTGCAGGGATGCCGGGTTGCGCCAGGCTCGTGCCCGCAGGCCTGGCACGGGCTGGATCTCAGCTGGATGGCCCGAGCTTCATTCAACCCAGGCGCGTGCTAAAGATTGCTCTAAGTACGGACTACGCTCACACGCTGCTCTTCTCATGCCTTCTCCATATTACTTAAAAAAAAAAAAAAAAAGGAAGGAGAAAAAGAAAGAAAGAAAGAAATAAAAGCAAGAACAAATCACAACAGCCGTCGCCATGCTCACGCTGAGCTGCCACCCCTCACCCGAACCCGCACGGGGAACCCACCCTTGATGTGTCCCGTGATGTCGCCTACATCCATCACCGGGTATGCCTTCTCCCCAAACGCCTCGGGCGCGTCGGCCGGGTACGCCGGCTCGAACTCGAGGTCCCGCAGCGTCATGGCCAGGATGGCCCGCAGCTCGAGCTGCGCCAGCTCCTGCCCGATGCAGTTCCGCGGGCCCAGCTCGAACGGCCGCCACGCGTTCTTGCGCGGGTGCAGCGGGTCGCCCTCCTTCGCCAGCCACCGCTCGGGCAGGAACTCGTCCGCCCTCTCCCAGTAGTCCGGGTGCCGCTGCGTCAGCGTGCTGGCGGCCAAGATGAGAAAGCCGTCCGTGGGGTAGGTCCTGCCGGTGTCCGGGTGCGTCAGCATGAATTCGGCGCTGCCCTTGCGCACCGTGGCCGCCGGTGGGTAGAGCCGCAGGGTCTCCTTGACCACGGCCTGCGTGTATGGCATCGAGTTGAGCAGGTTGGGGTTCTCCGTCAGTCGCGCGAAGGCCTGCGAGGGGTCGGGTCCGAGGACCTCGTCGTGCTCGGCGCGGACCTTGGCCAGCACGCCTGGATCGCGGTACAGCCGGCTGTAGGCGAAGGATAGCGTGGACGCTGTGGTGTCGTGTCCGGCAAAGATGAAGATCTTGAGCTGAGATATGGCGATGTCTATAAAATTAGGATCAACCCCCTGCGGCTTTCCTGCGGCGAAGGTCTGCTGTTGGACCTCGGACCTGTAAGCCTTGACTGCCAGGTCATTGATTGTCTTGACACCCGACACCTCGCCTTTATCGAACTTGGTAATGCTATCCTCAATCAGCGGTCCGAGGAAGTTCCTCATCTTGCGATTATTATTCCACAGGATGAAGGGCCTTAGGGGAAAGTTCTCCTTGATCCTATTGGTAAGGCTGTAATCACAAGTAAGCCACCAGACCTGGATGCGACGGCACAAGTCAGCCCTGGTATCCAGTTCGATAATGCCATCATTTCATACCTGGTCCTGCATTGTTTTGACGAATTCGCTTGATCTGGTCTGACTCTGCAGCCGTAGGCCCCTAGTTAGGCGTCAGCGGAGTCGCCCCTTCTTCGTAGAAGGGCACTCACAAGACAGCACGGCAGATTACGTCGACAGTCGCTTTCTGAACCGTTTTCTCCATGTTGATAATCTCATTCGACTGGCTGGCCTGTATGAAGATCTCCTTAAGCACCTGGATCTCTTCAAGGAAGGCAGGCAGCAGTGCGGTCAAGTTCTTCGTCGAGAATCCCTACGGGTCGTCATCAGTCGGTGTACCTAGGGATACCTAGTGTGAAGTACATGCACGGGGCTAGAGTTCAAAGCTGGCACTCACTGGATTGAAAATACTCCGCCAGGTTCTCCACTCCCGGCCCTCCATCGTTACCAGATCGCGCAGGCCAGTCAGCGGGCCTAGCTCTCGTAGTATCATGTCTGCTTTGGGCAGGTGTTTCTCTTGCGTGAACTGTGCCATAATATCTGGGTGGTAAACGAAGGCTATCGCGCCTCCGAACGGCCATGTGTCTGCGTATAAGATGCCGGAGCTACAGGCCTCGGGATACGTCTTGTTCAGGATATAGGCCACCCCAAGCTTGGTGCTTAGGTCCCGGGCGTCAGCGGCTGCTTCGAGAATTCAATCTGAGGACCACCTACTAGTCTCTCGGGTAAGGAGCAAGTGCCAAGCCCACGGGTATCAGATGGCCGAAAAGAAAGGAGTGGGGGAGAGTTGGCTGTTGGCACCATCAGCTCAGGCTCGGTCCCAAGGGGGCAATAGCAGGAGCACTCACAACATCGTACTGCTTCATTATTCTTCGAAAATGCGTCCTCTCTTGATAGAGACGCACGGAGAACATGACTAAGCCAGCGAGTGCGAGGACTCCAAGCGACCAGCCCAGCAAGGCGGCGCTGGGCTCGTTCCCGTCATTCCACAGAAAAGCCATTGCGTTATCGACGAGTTTCCAAGGCTCAGCACGAGAGAGTAAGCGTCCTAGGTATACGGCCAGTTTTTATATGCGGCCCCCCCGCCAAGGGTACCAAGCAGTGAATCCTTCGGATCCACAGGGCATGCCGGAACCAACACGATGGAACCAAACACGATGGCTAGGGTATTTTGCAAGGTAGAAGCGTCTTCGTACAAGGGTCCGCCTAGCTATCTGGCTCTATCCTATCAAGGTTGTTAGGAATTTCTCAAATGAGCTCGAGGAGCTGCTGAAACTTAGTAAGACACCATATACAAGGATCACAATAGGCCTTCGAACCTAATCCGGAGCGCCAATCTGTGTTGAGCCATTCCCGCTCGAAGGCTTGACCGGTCTCAGAACACAGGAAATATATGGGAAGACAAGAGGTGTATCGTCGAAGGTGTTGTGCCATCGGACATGTACCGTATCTGACATCGAGTGGTTCCAAATCCGACCCCCACTAGTGTAGCCACTGATGTACGGCTCTTGATTGATTTTTCGGAATGGACTCACAGGCTCTCTCTCTCTCTTTCTCTATACCTGTCTATCTCTATCTCCCCCGGCACCTATAGGGGCTCTGATGATCTGCGGGTTCGGCCGTACTGGTGAGTCTGGTAGACTTATGCTCTCGAAGTGTGAGTTTATGCCCGCGGGGAAATGGCCTTAACCCTTAAGCCCCACTTCCACTGCTTAGTCAGCGCTACTGCGCTTTCAGGCCCTTGTCCTCGTCGCCATGCGCCAGCCTCTTGAGGAACGTCTAACGGATATCGTACACTCCATTCAGCAAAATATCGTCCTTCAGACAAGTCTTTGGATACATTAGGATTGTCTGTGTGTATGCAACCACCTGTCCCCCCGGATATGGTGATCTCGTAGCCCGAGAAGCTTGAGAGCCTTCAGCGGGGAGCACCAGGCCGACCCGACGACAAGGCGCAGGCGCAGGTGCAGGTGCAGGTGCAGGTGCAAAAGGTACAGCCTGCGATGCTGTGGCCTTAGAGCCTCAGCCTGTGCCCCAACGTCTCACCTTACTATCCAGATACTGGGTCAGCTAGTTTGCAAATGACCTCTTCCAAGATGCCGCTGATGCTGGAGGAACATATGGATCCTCTGGGCGGTGGTATTACGTCTATGGACGACGACCTGTTCGGAGATGAGGTCTTGCCCATAGCCCCCCGACCTCCCAGCAAGCAGCTACAACAGCGTGTTGATGAGATGCGAAGTCGAGGATGCTGCCGGTAAAGCTCAATGTGCCCTCCGTGTCTCCTCCTAAACTGCACAACGAGTGCTAACTTGAACCTCAGGACCATCGCATACTCCAAGCACGGCATCATCGCATCTATCTCGCCCGACGGCGCTCACGTCAACCTTCAATGTCCTCGTGCCAAACCCGAGGATGGTTCATGGGAGCTGAACGAGCCCATGCAATGTTCCATCCTTCCCACTCCCCTCCCGGGAGGGCCCATAGTCCACTTGGCTTGGTCCCCTACTTCGGCACCGGAGCTGGCCGTCATAGATGCCTTCGGTCGCATCTGTCTGCTCGGCTTCCCAGTTCACATCAACAAGGCCGCCTTCATCAGGAAGTGGGATGCAGATGCCCAAGATGACCTCCATTCTGTCGTCGGCTGCTACTGGCTGCCTGTTGTTGCGCCCAGGATGGTAAGTGAGCTCTTCTGTACCTTTCGGACATTCGGAATACCTGATCAGGTACAGCTCAACATCGTATGCGGACCGGCAACCAGAGAGAACGACAAGTATCAATATAGCAATAGCATCAACCAGGCCATCGGCCCCTGGCACCCCAACCCGCAAAAGAGTGCACTGATTTGCGTCACCTCCAGCGGACTCCTCAAGTTGTTCTTTTCTCAGAACAACAATCAGGTTCAGGAGATACACATAGAGATGGAGAGCGTAGCCTCATCTGACGATCTCATCACTCATGCTACCGTCTGCTCTGAACGAGGTATATCTCATGGACAAGGACTTGGGGGTAATTTCAAAACTGACGTGATGCAAGGGAAACTTCTGGTTGTACTCGCCACCGTTGCAAAGCAGCTGAAGGTGATCATCGCCGAGATAAACTGGGGGCCTTCGCAGCCTCCACAGGATAAACAGATTCCTCCTGGAAGCCTCCCTCTCAGGCCCTCGTTGAAGATTGAGCATGTACACACGACAAGCTGGCTCCAGCCCGGCTCGGTCGATTCCCACCTGGATGCATCCATGGACCAGATATCGCACTTGGAAGTGTTGCCCCCACTTTTGGATATCAGGACCAAGTCTATGACACCTCCTATGATACTAGCCGTTAGGCTGCACTTGCCCACGGCGCAGTCACATTATAATGTTGAGCATCAGAGTATTATAGACCGCTGGAACGTTGTATTGGACCAAACTCAGCAGCTGCACCCGGCGTTTGAGCAGCGCGGCTCAAAGGCGGGGGTGACTTCATCCCCAAGCAATGTTGCAACACTTCGCAAGGGCGATTCCATTGTCATCAACAAGATCATTGTCTCTATTGAGACGACTCTGCACGGAAGAGTCATCTGTATCGGTTTTAGCGACGGCACCGTTCAGTACCGAGACCGCGTAACCATGGCTGAAATCTATCAAGACGAACAGCAGAAACAGTTGACGATTATGCAGCAAGGCGGCTTCCATTTTGCTGACGAGAAGCCCAGCTTACAAACGAGCTTCTCGCCGAACAATTGTTCGTACGCTCAAATATGCGAGAACGGCAAGGTCCGATGGAACAGTCTTCAGTATCCAGTGGCGCAGATCGGCGCATCCAAGACCGATCCTCATTACGACACCGTGCTCACCAGCTTCGTGATGGCTTTCGCCAATTCTATGCACCAGAACAACAATTGCGACGACATTCTCGCTATTGCAAGACCATTTGTTGAGAAACAGCCTCGGTTTATAATCGACCTGCTTTCGACAGTGGTTTTCATGTTAGGCGTCAATGTCGATTATTCGGAGGGCAACCCTCAGGACCAACTCCCCAGGAACGGGCAATTACATTTCGTGATGAGCGTGCTCAACCATTTCGGCTTCCGCGGAGAATTTCGTCCGAGATCGTTCAGCGGAAAATTAACCGCGCTAGGTCTGAGCCTTCGAAATATTATCATCCTCATCACGATGGCAAGCAACGCGCCCAATGAGCGAATGAGGGAGAAAATTAACCCGCTCGATGACCCGGGTAAATACTATCAAATTGTTTCTGCCAACCTTTTCTATCGATGGACAAGGAAGCTAACAGATGCCCAGAGGTGGTGGTTGTTCTTTCCAGCAGCGTGAAGTGGGTAACGGACCTAATGTCGTGGATGACAGACGGTCTATTGAGTCTACGAGACGACCCAAAATTCATGGAACTTCTCAAGGATCCTCGCAGCTTCTCTGAAATGGCGAATTATCTCAAGGCTAAGAACAACGTGTCTCTGCACCTCTTGCTATGCTCCTCCACAAGGTGGTTGCTCGCCACGGTCATCCGGCGCTTCCCTTTTCTCCAGAATATATGCCACAAGGCTATGCAGTTTCTGGATAGTCAGCTTCCCACGAGCTCGACAGACGCTCTCAACACAGCAAGCCAGTCTCTGCATCAAGCCTATGCAAAGCTTCAGCACTGTCTAACCACGGATCTCATCAAAGTTGAAGAATTCGAGAAACTTCTATCTAGCGTGTCCGCCGATGTCCGACAGAGGTACCAGGCGTCGCTGACCAACCTACAACAGAAGCACCAGCAGCAGCAGGGTCAGCAAAAGCCCGGACAACCAAGCCACGCGGAGGCAGCTGTGAAAAAAGCGCAGGCACATTGCGAGCTGTCGATTCTGCTGGCCGATCAGCCGCCACAAAACTTTCAACCCTTGGTCAAACAACTTTTCGAGACCGACCTCAAGAACATTATGGGCTCGACGAATCGCTCCGAGCTATTCTTCACGGATTTTCCGCTTTTAGAGGTTGAGGACGACATCAAGAGGCTAGCCAAGCGGAAGACGGAAGGACGATACGTCGACGTCTTCAGGAGGGTAGAACACAAGGCACCATATTTGGTCAACGACGCCGCCAATGGCGGTAGCTTCGCTGTCCCAAAACCACTGCAGCAGCCGGGGCAGGAATTTCAACAGAATGGAGAGACGTCGGGCTCCGAGCACCCAGGTTTCCGCAGGTGCACACGATGCTGCAGCGTCATGGAGGAACTTCAAGCGACCCGGCCTGGTTTCAACTTCCTTGTGAGCCTGCAGAGAAAGTGCATTTGTGGGGGAAGCTGGGCTGCCTTGCCTTGAGAATCGATGCTGATCTGTGGTTGTTGGGTCGAGAAACGATTATATGCAAACATTTCCGGGGGCCGCATACACCTCGGTGTTCTAGGCGTGGCGGCGAAGCTGACTCGAATCGAGAGTTCCTAGATACCATCTCTTCCTCTCTTTCCAAGCTATCCAACCAGATATTAAACGTGTCCACATAGTAGTCAAATCGCGGAGCCAATACAATACCGTCGCATTCATGCTTCACTAGGTCCAGTTTGACCGCGGATATCTCTTCCGCTAACGCCTTCTAGTAACTGATAGAGATATTGTCCTATATGTAGTATTTTTGTGGCAAAGCTATTCAGTATCAAGGCACACCTTCGGATGGCGGTTCTCGGACGGAGAACGATGGGTTGTCCATCCGTTCTCGAAGGAGGAGCTCATCTAACCAGACGCCTCGCATAGTTGTCCCACAGTTGAACATCCCGCCTCACTCTCGCGCCTCCTTCTTCGGGTCCCACACCATAGGCCACAAAAAGATCCTCTCCTGCTCGCCCTCCACCTGCGCGGTGACCATACCCAGCTCCTCGAACCCGAAGCGCGGGTACACGGCCCTCGCCATCGGCGCCGACTGCAGCGTGGCGACGACCCCGTCCCGCGCCGCGCGGTCCATACCCCACCGGACCAACCTCCTCGCCAGCCCGCGGCGGGTGAAGGACGGGTGCGTGCCCAGCGCGTTGAGGTAGATCTGCTCCGTCCCGTACACGGGGTCGAGGTACTTCTCGTGCCCCTCGTCGGCCGCGCGCGAGTGCGCAGCGGCGTGCGCCGGGTTGGCGTCCCGCCGGGTCGCGGCGCCGGCGGCGAGGAGGACGTCGGAGGCTGCAATGGAGCGTGCATCGTCAGGCGCCGCGGGCATGTATAGATTGAGACAGGGGGTTCCTTTTATGTTTTTTCTCCTACTTACTGCTGGGGGACCTATACCCCTCGCCGTGCCTCCTGAAGTTCACGTACGCCACGTTCCACGCCGCGTAGGCGCCGGTCCGCCACGCCTCGACCGCCTCATCGTACACTGCCGCGACGACGACGGCCCAGTCCTCGAACGCGGGCGAGATCCATGTCTGGACGAGGAGGCGGAAGAACTTCCTGTGTTCGTCTGGGTGCTCGAGCCGGTGCAGGTATCGGTAATCCCACCAGTCCCTGTCTTCCGGCATGGCTGCTATTAGAACGTCGGTGACGGCGTCTACATCGTCGGGCTCAGCCTGCCGGATGCGGATGTCTCCTGAGCGGGCCATCACTTCGGGTTTGTGTTCGGGGGTGATGTTTCGTCCAGCGTAGTGAAGCTGTGCCACACTCCCGCACGTATGTTACGATACTACGAGTTCGTGATATCAGGCGGCCGTCTATAACTACACGACAAGGTAGCCATAGACGCTAGGTTGACAGCCGGGCGCCCAGGGCTCACAGGCCCGGGGCCTTTATACAAAATAACGTCGCGGCTGGGAAGGTTGAGTGGGGAGAATCCTGCACGAGGCATCCGGCGTGAGTCAACTCTGCATCTGCGTTTGTGGAGAGCTCTGCAGACCAGCGGCACCTTTCCCAGCCAGGTTCCAGCCCGGCCAGGGTACCGAGTACACAGTACCGTGCCACCCAGGACATTATTGAGGTGCTAAGAATGTTTTGTGAAAGCGTAGAGCAGAATAAACAAACTTTGCTCGCAGGTGCAAATGCTAAGCTCAATCTCACTCATATTTAACCTCGTCCAGTCCAACCTCAACAGCAGAGAGGGCCTATGCTTTTCCCCGGTAGGATTTATAAGGACATTCAAAACCGCACCACTTGATTACACAGAAGGTCAAAATTCAAACAGTCCATCTCTTACTTCTCCCAATCACAGACTTACAAGCCACACGTCCCGGAGAAATCCTGCACAAGATGCCGTCTAACAAGGACGAGTCGACCTCCTCCAGCGGCGGCCAGGGCCGGGCAGCCTCCTCGTCGACGGGTTCCGCCGGCCAGTCCAACTACCAGATGGTCAAGGACGGTTAAGGTGACAGACTCAACTTCCAGTACTCTTACGGGCTGGACATGACGTCTGAGAGTATTCGCGAGGGGGACGAGATTCTGGAGGCTTTTCGCCGAGCTGATGCTCAGAGGCAGGGTGGCAAGAAGCAGTAGGGTGAACGAATGCTGCGGTCTACCGAGCTCTAGTGTGAGAGCAGACTGGACAAGACAGAGTTCCTGGAGCATGATGGGCTGATTGCGGATGAGATGATTGAGAGTCTTTTTTCGATTAGAACTCTATGTATGACCGGGACTGGTCGAGGATCTCCCCTCAGCAAGGAGTCGATAAGTCCCTGCTCCAAAAAAAAAACAGACCGCTGTGCCTTCATTGAGCAACGCAATGACTGAACGACCCCAAGATGCTCCGTTCCCCAGACTTCTACGCTGCTCCCTGCCTCTTGAGCCAGTCCTCGTGCAACTTCTTTTGCCTTTGCCAGTCCTTCTGCAGCTTCTTCTGCCTGCTTTTGGTGATCTCCTCGCTATTGGCGTCCTTGGTCGGTATACCATTTTCATCCCAAGCCGAGAACTCCGCCGTCTTGAACATCTCGAGGTGACTGATCTTGGCTTTTTCATCTGCCTGCCTCTTCTTCTCAGCCTCTTCGGCCTCCCTCTTGGCCTTGGCCGCAGCCTTCTCGGCGGCAGCACGCTCGCGCTCCAGACGGGCCTCTTTGACCGTCTTATCTACGGGTCGGACTAGGGCAGGTTGTCTGTCACGATCCTCCAGGTAGATGTCAAGGTCCCAAAGGCGAGTATCGCGAAGCTGATCGCAGAGGGCAAGAATTTCCTTGGCGGGCGCCTTCTCGCTAGCAAGCCTCTTGACGTCCGTCTGGAACTGCGTGAACACCTGCTTGTACTTCTCCGCAGCCCCATTGGACACTGATGCCGTAGGCTTTACCTTGTCCGCTATCTGGATTAGTAGTGAGTGGTCCAGAGCACCAGAACGGGTCTTCTCGCGGACTTCATCGCGCAGCTGTGAAACAGGGTAAATGAAAGGCTGCGCTTCGGATGGTATGTCAACGCCAGACCAGGCCACCCGGGATGTGTCGCTCACATCCGCCTTCGAGTCCAGTCCCAGTATTGTCAATATTCTTGTTATCCACCGCGCAATCGTCAGGGTTGCGTCATCAGGCACGTCCGCCATGACGTTGTATCTTGTCACAAGATCGGAGATGGCTCTCATCGCCGCAGGCGTATTGAAGGAGTCGCGGAAGGCCGTGTCCACGTCCTCTTCGGCCTGCTTGTGGACTTCCAGTATCTGTTTCCTGGCTGCTTCGGCCTTAGCTTTTGCTTCTTCGATCTTCTCTTCGGTATCAGCACCGACAGCGTTGTAAGTGGCCACGGATCCTCTCTCTCCTGCGATTCTTGCAGCGTCTGAGGCCTTGTAGAAAAAGTTGTTCATCTTGTCCTCGAATGATGTAGTCGCGCGGATGATCTCATCTGTAACCTCAATACCGCTTTCCCATGCGCCGAGCAAGAAAGCAATGCGGAGACTACGGTAAGTCCACTCTTCCCTCTCAAGAGCTTTCCTGATCGTTGTGAAGTTCTTGAGGGATTTGCTCATCTTCGCACCTGCAATGCTGAGGTGTCCCATGTGCAAGAAATAGTTCGTCCACTGATCTTTGCTTCCCCAATACGCCTCGGATTGCGCCAATTCGTTGTCGTGATGAGGAAAACGCAGGTCGACACCTCCGGAATGGATGTCCAGCTTCTCCCCGAGCACTTCAGAGGCCATGACTGAGCACTCGATGTGCCATCCTGGCCGTCCCTCGCCCCACGGACTTGGCCAAGATGGCTCGCCTGCTTTGCTTGCCTTCCACAGCGCAAAATCAGCATCGTTGCGCTTTGTGGTGGTCTTGCTGGCCAGCGAGCCCTCTCCGTCAGCCTGGAGGGCCCTGTCATTCCGACTCCATGGTTCAAGCCGAGCATAAGGACTGCAAGCAGACGTCAGCACAACATATTCACGAGACTACTGAGCCTTGCGTCATGATCTTGGGGTCACGTACTGGCCAGCCTTCTCAAAGGAAGCTATGTCAAAGTAGACTGATCCATCGGGAGTTGAATAAGCAAAGCCGTTTGATATGATCTTCTCGATAAAAGTCACGATCTCAGGTACGTATTCCGTGACTCGTGTGAGAACATCTGGGTCGAGAACATTGAGGGCGTGCATATCCTCAAAGAAGCGGTTCTCAAATTTTTGGGTCAATTTGGTGAAGATGGTGTAATCTTTCGAGTCCACGGACGAGCCGTTCAACGAGTCCAAGTATGGCAAAAGTACATCCTCGGCATCGGCGTAGAACTGATCAGGTCCGATGGAGAGCTGCAAGGCGGTGGCGGCAGACTTTGCAGTATTCATGTGCATCTTGAGCTTGGCCTCCTTGTCGCCGGGTGTTTCGTTGTCACCATCAAGGGCCCTCCCCTCCAGAACCCTCCCGTAAGCCTTGTTCTTCTCCAACTCGTAGGATTCTGGAGTGGTGTCCTCGGGTATTAGGGGGAGGTTCTTCTTCAGATAGGCCTTGAAGGCTGCCCTGGTCGTGGAGAGGACATGTTCATCGACTTCGGAATGGTCTTTGCGAAAGCTTGCCAGGAGATGCTGTTGCCTGGCCCGGAGGATAATCTTGTCGTCAATGTCGGTTATGTTCATAACGAACTTGACGTTGAAGCCGAAGTAATATTGGACGATGCGCCTCACGACGTCTGTTGAGACATAGTTCCGAGCACTGCGCGGCCGATGGTCAGCAAAGACGGGTCCTGGGGCGCATGCCCTGCTGGGTTGCTCTCAAGGCCCGACAGAACCCACGGATGGGTTTCTCACAGGTGGAAATGTACACACGGCCTCAAAATCCACAGGAAGACTTACTGGCCAAGGTGCGCATCGTCGTAAACGGTCGGACCGCAGGTGTACCACAGGACCGTCTTGCCATCGGCACTGATGGGCACGAACTTGTCCTTCCTCCTGGTCAAGGAGTTGTAGATGGCGAGGTCTGGGATGGTGACATTGTCTGCGAGGGGTTTGGGAGCAGCCCAAGCTGGCTGTTGTCGGGTGGTCGAAGCCATTCTGGCCGAATGTCTGAAAATGAATGTGGTGATGGCGGGGTTATGCGATGCGCATTGCCAGCTGGCCTCAGATATTAGTTCGCTGATGGAGGGCTCGTTGCAAGAGCAGAGCTTACCGGAGAAGAGAGTGGGGAAGGGATATGGGTTTAGCACTGGACCATCTGAGGAGGTGATTCATCCGTAGCTTGGACTTTTGAGTCACATCACGCGAGCGCGAGCCAAGGTGTTGTTCCGTGACAGAAGGAGGGAGTTTTGAAGGTGGGGTGCTTTGATGACTTTCTGCAGACCATTACTACCCCACGCCGCGGCTTCAGACGCTACTTGTACCATAATAGCATGGCTAGCCAGCCCCGCCTTGGCAGTGACCCATGCACTTAACAGCGTGTGAAGCTATTGTTCAATGCCAGAAATAGAATTTCATATCTACAGCAGTACGAGACGAGGCCTTGCCAATCTCATATAGGGACACCACAACAACTGGACTCTTTGTCCTTGCTGCTAGTGGTGAAGGAGACCACCTGTCGCATGTTGTCCAGGTCTGCCAGCCGGGTTCTGACTCTTCGCATACCAAAACTCAAGTGACTCAGATGACAGGATGTGTTTCGGAGCACAGATTGATGGTCAGCCACTAAGGGTGCCGACCATGTCATCTACCATAGTACTCAGATCGAGTCTCTATTGTTACACTGCAGAAAGTCCATGGGGACTAAGCCTCCGAGTCCAGGACACTGATGTCGATATACTTAGTGTAGCTCTGCAGCTGCCGAGACCGGCTCCGAGAAGAGCTCAGCAGGGACCCTGAAAGTCTGAAAGCTACAACCCCGCCATGATCCGCGCACGCCGATTGCCTATGAGGACAAACCATCATATACCCTAAGCTTCTTCATATTAATCTAGCTTCATCTGAAAGGCTACTCCTACATCCAGTGCCTGACTCCTCCCAAGTTCACATCAAACATAATATAAATAGAGACGAGGTAATATAACAAAATGTTCACTGGCATCGTCGAAGAGATAGGGGGTAAGATCCATCATCCACCCACACCAGGCTCACTCATGACTGGCGGTGATACTGACAGCCCGCAGTCGTCGCCGAGCTCAACCCCTCCGATGCCACAGGGGGCACATCCCTGACCATCTCCCTGCCCAGCACCTCTACCCTCCTCGCAGACTGCCATGAGGGCGACTCCATCGCCGTCAACGGCGTCTGCCTCACCGTGGTGACCTTCACCACCACCCCGGCCCCGTCCTTCACTGTCGGTGTGGCCCCGGAGACCCTGCGCATCACCAACCTCGGCGCCCTCGCCAAGGACTCGCACGTGAACCTGGAGCGGGCCGTGCGCGCCGATACGCGCATGGGCGGGCACTTTGTCCAGGGCCACGTGGACACCACCGCGACCATCCTCAAGAAGGAGCCTGACGGCAACGCGGTGACGATCCGGTTCGCGCCGGCCAAGAAGGACGTCCTGCGGTATGTCGTGTACAAGGGCTACGTGGCCCTGGACGGGACGAGCTTGACGGTGACCAAGGTGGACGATGAGGAGGGGTGGTGGGAGGTGATGCTTATCGCGTACACCCAGGAGAAGGTGGTGATTGCCGGAAAGAGCGTCGGCGACTCGGTGAATGTCGAGGTGGATATGATGGCGAAGTATGCCGAGAAGAGTATGCTGTGGATAGGCGAGGGCGGATCGTTGCCCTTTGTGAAGGAGCTTGAGAAGACGGTACAGAAGATTGTGGCTCAAGGACTGGGTGGCCACACTTCATAAGGGGACATACGAGGTTACAAAAGATCATAGGTGACAGACGTCAGCCCTTCTATTACAGTTTGTGATTTACTGTGTACATGTATGAGCTGCCGGTCCGGACGGTGCAGGATACCCATCAGTGTGAAACAGAGAGATATTTCCTCAAGCGTCGCCCCATACCTCCGCGATTTTGGCGCTTAGAGCCTTGCCTATCTGCTTGCTCTTGACCTTGTTTCCCAACTGGCTTGACACCAGCTCTCGCCTCCTCTTCTTGCCCTCCTCCCCAGGGCCACATCGCTCAAATGCCTTCACAAAGTCATATGGCGTCTTCCAGATGTTCTGTATTGCCATCGCTTTCTCGCCTGTAACGCCCCTTATACACATGAGCATCTTGAGAAATAAATCTCGTAGAGTTAGCATGTCTGACTTCGACACTAACGATGCAAATGCTGGGTAAGTAATATAATAATCTGATCCGGGCTCCTTTGCTCGAAGGTGATGCAAAAGAGGCAGATAGTTCTGTGCCGTGATGACCCTCGTCGGGATGACTTTCAGAGGTCTGCTCTCGTATTTCTTCTTGAGCGCCTGCGTCATCCTCGCAAGGTATCGTATGGAATGGTCCATATTGTGCGTCTTCTTCACAGTAAAGCCATTAACCACCTGTGTCGACGCGATGGCAGATTGGACAGATTCCTCGTATTTTTGGAAGTGGTGTTGGTCGAGCGAGATCTCTTCGACAAGATAGGTGACGTGCTTCACTCCGGATCTCTTCAGTCGAAACTTTTGTTCGTGGAAGCGGCCATCCTTGATACTGCCAATCAAGTCGTCAAGTCGCTTTCGTTCAAGAATATAGTCCAGAACGATCTCATCGCCCTCCGCGCCTGATCGCCGCAAGAAGTCCTGATCACCGCATTTGGCGATCCATTGGGCATCACCGAGCTCCAGAGCCCGCATGATGGGCCGAACGCCTTTCTTGGTTAGCTCCTCTTGCATGTAGTCTCGATCGGTCTTCGCTCGTACTTCTCGTACATCCAGTACAAGATGGACCGTAAATGAACCGGGGTTAAGTATGATTGGCGTGAACGCTGGTAGAGAAGAATCGCTCGAGATGGCTGGGCCATTCGTGACCACATCGTCATATTTTGGCCTGGTGTCGAGTTCATCATCGGGTTCATCCCTTTCACGGCCAACAAGAGCCGCGTGTAGAGGTTCCGATGTTGCATTGGTAACTCCGACAGCGGCACTGCCGGACTCGTCTCTTCTCGCCTGCCTAGTGCCACCAGCAGCCATTGCCTCTTGAATCTTTCGGGCAACCTCCCAGCCCTCGTCCGTCAGCGCATACCTCTTCGTAGGCCTTCCACGCTCGTACACTATCTCCTTCTGCAATAGCGTTTTCATCGAATTCCAGGCTGTGTAGAACTTGCCAGGATCACTGGGTGCTGTAAACGACGAGTCGGAATATGGTTGTGCCGCCTCGATCAAGTCCTGCTTGGCCATCCCGAGAGGCGCGTCTGGATCTATCTCTGACAAGGCAACTACCAAAGCGTATGCACCTGACCGGTAGGCCGGAACGTATTGTTTGATCTTCCTGGGCTTCTTTGCTGGCGGGGCTGATGGCCCAGCTTCAGCGTCGTCGTTGTCATCGTCATCGTCTATTCCTCCCGTCCCTGCTGCAGTCGATCCGCTGGTCCCCTTTCGTTTTCTTGACGCCATTGGGTGCTCTGGCATGGGCAGTCCATTTTCGTCGCAGTGCTTTTGGAGCAAGACCGTGAGCCTCTCGCACAGCCTGGGGCCGAAACCCTTGAGCTGTTGTAGCCGGGACGGGTGATCGAAAGCGATGGGGCATGCCTTCAGGCTGTTATACGCGTGCTTGTACGTAGTAACGCCCTTCGAGTTCCGTTCTCTCGCTGTATCGTACCAATCCTTCACCCATGAGAGGAGGAGTGGGTTCGCGCACTCTTCATCTTCGAGAGGCATGGCGCTACGTGGGTGATGAGCCAGTAGGCTGTCCTGAGCATGGAAAAGGTGGTTTAGTGGTTGTGTGGGGTAGCAACACGGACAGCCACAAGCAGAGCGATCAATCAACCAAAAAATCAAAAAAACAGCAAGTAAACATCTGGTGATGGTTGCCAGAGTGAACAGCTCTTGGTGCACAGGAGAACGCGTCTGGTCGCGTTGACGTCAGTCAAGTCGACGAGGCGAGAGACAGGGGGCAGGCCCGCTAACACTACTAAATACCGAGCGAACTAGCGATCAGGGTCACTATCGCGTTCTGTATGTGGTCCCAACGAGAATCTGATAGCGACACTACTCAGCATACGCCCACAGGTCTAATTGAATGCATAGAGGCCGTTGCTGTCTGCTCAGGTACTGGTACAGGAATCAATGCAATCGCTGCATGATTCCGATCACTTCTAGATCGGGCCAGCCTCGTAGCGGTCAATACGACGGCGGGCGTATGACAGCGCTAAGCCTCTTCCTCTAGTAGCCACATCGCATACGAACGTCAGGAGTTTGGTGGCAGCGTTGCTGAGGTACTTGCATTGGCCCAAGTGGGCATGTTCGGAGTACTTCCAGAAGCAGCGGGGTAGCTTGGAGGAGATGCCTGGATCCAAGAACGCAACGGAGGGGAGCTCTCAGGGTTGTCAGGGGTTGATGCCATGCATGCTGGCTTGAACAGCTCAGCAACCTCAGCTCCCCGTTAATATAAATACCGCTCTTCATCCCATCTTTCGATCCCTTACTTGCCCCGCCGTTGCTCTTGTCATCTCATCCCCCCACACTTGTTGTCATCGCATTTTGGTTCTCTGACACAAGCTCCATCCATCATGGCCTCCAACGACGACAAGATCCTCGCCGCCTCGGCCAAGCACCCCATCGTCCCCCTTCCCGCTGGCAGTGCCTACAAGTATGGCACCGCCGGTTTCCGCATGTCCTCCGACCTTCTCGAAGGGGTGACCTTTCGGGTCGGCCTGCTGGCAGCACTGCGGAGCCGGAAGCTTGGCGGCGCCACCATCGGCGTCATGGTCACGGCTAGCCACAATCCGGCCAAGGACAATGGCGTGAAGGTTGTCGATCCAATGGGTGAGATGCTCGAGCAGGAGTGGGAGTCCCATGCTACCAAGCTGGTCAACAGCCCTTCCGACAAGGACCTTCTTGACACCTACAAAGCTCTGGCGACCCAGCTCAAGATCGATCTCAAGGCCCCCGCCAAGGTCGTGTACGGCCGCGATACCCGTCCATCGGGCCACACCCTCGTTGCTGCCCTTGCCGATGCCCTCGAGGCCACTGGCACCGAGTACGTCGACTACAAGATTCTGACCACACCCCAGCTCCACTACCTCACTAGAGCCACCAACACCGAGGGCACCCCCGAGTCGTATGGAGAGGTCAGCGAGGCCGGATACTACAAGAAGTTCTCGGATGCCTTCGTGCATGCCTTGAAGGGTCGAAAGATCAAGGGAACTCTGTCTGTCGACTGCGCCAACGGGGTGGGAGGGCCCAAATTGAGCGAGTTCCTGAAGTATATTCCCAAGGACAAGGTGCCCTTCGACGTCAAGGTGGTAAATGACGATGTCCTGCGGCCGGAGGTGTTGAATTTGGAGGTAGGTGTTCTCTGATTCCAACTGTTACTAGACATGCTAAGCCATCTCTTCTGCTCAGTGCGGTGCCGACTTCGTCAAGACCAAACAGCGGGCGCCTCCACACCCAAAGCCCGAGGCCGGCGTAAGATGCTGCTCCCTGGATGGCGACGCCGACCGTCTCATCTACTACTGGACCGATGCCGAGACAGGCTTCTTTATGCTCGACGGTGACCGCATTGCAACCTTGGCCGCATCGTTTATCGCTGATCTCGCCCGCTCCGCCGGCATCGAGGACGACCTGCGCATTGGTGTCGTTCAGACTGCCTATGCCAACGGCGCCAGCACAAGATATATTCAGGAGAACCTGCGACTCCCGGTCGTCTGCACACCTACGGGTGTGAAGCACCTGCACCACGCCGCGTGCAACTTCGACGTGGGTGTGTACTTCGAGGCCAATGGACACGGCACCGTGCTGTTCTCCAACGACGCGATGCGCACATTCCGTGAGAAGGAGCCGCAGTCTCCTGCGCAGAAGGACGCTCTTGAGACGCTCGCGGCTGTGGGCAACCTCATCAACCAGACGGTGGGCGACGCTATTTCTGACATGCTGCTGGTGGAGGTGATTCTCGCACACAAGGACTGGACCCTCAAGGATTGGGCGAACACCTACACTGACCTTCCCAACCGACTGGTACGCGTCGAGGTGGGTGACAAGGACTTGTTCCAGACTACAGATGCGGAGCGCCGACTCTCGCATCCCCCTGGAGCGCAGGCCGAGATTGACGCGCTGGTCAAGAAATACACCAACGCACGCTCCTTCGCACGGGCGTCAGGCACTGAGAACGCATGCCGCGTGTACGCGGAGGCGGCGACGCGCGCCGAGGCAGACGAGCTGGCTAAGAAGGTCGCAGTGGTGGTGGAGAACTACGGAGGCGGGCGCGTGTCCGCGGCGGCGCCGTCGGTGTAGAGCAGTGACGGTTCGAGTGCGATCTCGCCGCTTCCGCCTGGGACTCCACGCAACGGGGCCCCAGGCGTCCTGAAGAACAAAGATTGTCAAAACCCCGAACCTCATCCCGACACGGAGGCGGAGCAGGAGTGGTTTGAAAAGCTTACGCAGGAATTCGAGGAGCAGGATGCCATTGCAGAGGCTGAGGCACGGGAGCGCGCGCAGCTTGGGAGGTCACCGAGGCTGCTACCGGTTGATACTTCCCCTCCAATCGATCTCGGAGATAGGGAGGATGAGGAGGTGGTTGTTGTTGAGGACTCATCGGATGCCGGCGATGCTGAGCCAACGATGTTCAAAATGGACATGTTTTGAAAAAGACAGATGCTTTCTACATCTTTGTATGGAAAGATCGAGTCAATTGCTCTGGAGATGGTAGAGAAAAAGGTGGTTTGAGGGATGGCAGAGGAATGATTCCGGAACCCCCCCCCCCAAAAAAAAAGGGCAAATCAAGCTCTGGTGCGTTCAAACGATTTGGTGGCCTGCGAGGAAGAAAAAAGAGCATTTCATGATCGGATTACCAATAATGAGACGACTATCGTTTTGATACGAACAAATAGATCACGTTCTAACAAGGCCCAAAATAGAGGCAATTGCAGCAAAATTACACATAAACATCCGTCATAATGACAGATACGCAATTCGAGCAAAGATGCATGATTGGTGACATGTCCTCTTATTTACTCTTGTTTCTTTTCGCGTTGGTGGTATCTCATCAGGAAATACACAAGTGAAAACCTGTCCCATCCGTACTGTCAATTCCAATGGGTCCGTCACCCAAGTCTGCCATCTGTGTGCTCCAAAGAGATGCTGATGCTTGACGGGAAAACAATAAACCTTGCTCCCAATTCGTACCTCCCACCAAAGTCTTGGGGTATCGCATCCATCGTGGTCAGATCAGCTCCCACAGTCGCTGGCTGCTTTGTCGCCACCGTCATCGCCCACATTATTGCGCTCCGATAGGCGATGCCCCAGATTCCGGATAATCCGGCCCCATTCATGTGCCGTACCTGTCTCGACATCTAGAGCCTAGTCAATGCTTCTCTGCGCCTAATGCAGTGGTGTGAAACTCGAGACGTCCTTCCCCAGGCTCAACCCTCTCGATCTGAAGACATTATCGACAGAGGCAGTCCCGACCTCCGCAATCTCGCTGCGATCGAGGACCTAGCACATCTTGTATACACAGACACCCTCACCGGACCGGGTGGGGTCCGTAGTCTCGAGCTTGTACTCGACCTTGATGTCCAGATCACGACGATTCTTCTCGTTGGGGCCGCTGGTAAGGCTGCAGTGCAGCTTCTCGCCGGCCTGAACCGTCAGCGCATCCTTGATGTAGAACACGGTCTGCTTCCAGTGTGTGTACTTTGTGTGGGGACCCGTGGAGAAGGCGATGGTCTTGTGGCATGCGGTGAACTCGATGTCGAACCAAGCCACCAGCGCGTGAATGAAGTCGTCACGCCGAGCGGTCAGGTCAAACGGTATGCTGTAAGCTAAGTCGGCGGTCGTGCACTTGTAGAGGTCGAGGGTCAGGACGCTGGCCGGGTCGGTGACCACGGCCTTCATCTCGACGGTGTCGACGAGGGGCTCGGAGAGGGCGGTCTCTTTGAGGGGACTGTAGTCAAACCCATAGACATTGTCCCAGACTGACGAAAATGTTAGCAGGTGGGGTTCAGAGACCAGCGTCCGACAGTATGCAACCTACATCCGATCTTCTCCTCTTTATACTCGCCATCCTCGATGCCAGCTACAAAGATGGTGGCCTTGTCTGGGAAAATCAGGCCGTCCTCGGCCAGGTACTTGTCGCGTGCGTACAGCACGGTGTCAAGCATAGACTCGTAGAGAAGGAAGTAGCCCATCCACTCAGAGATGATAATGTCGATCTTGGGGAAGGGGATCTCAATCTCCTCCATCTTGCCCTGTATCAGGGTGATCTTGTCCGCCATACCGTTGGCTGCAACGATCTCGCGAGCTTTGAAGATGATGGTGGACATGTCGACGCCGACAACATGTTTTGCACCAGCCTTCACGGCAAACCTAGCATAGTGCAGATCGTCAGTAGTCTGCACCAAGCAGGCCAGCCAGTGCGCTGGTGCCTCAGGATTGGCACCCGAGGTAGACCTCAATGGCAGGCTGGGTGGGACGCTGTACAGCAGGAATGGATTTGTCTTACATGGACAAGATACCCGTGCCACATCCAACGTCGAGTACGACCTTGTCCTTGAACAAATGCTTGTTCTGGACAATGGCGTTCATGTAGGAGCGGGTTCGGACCTCATCTTTCTACAAAATGCGAGTGAGGAATGGTCAGCAGGCTATCGTGGCCTGTATGTAGAGAGGTCAGAGCATTGCATACCAGCATTTCTTCATGGATGCCTTTGCGAAAGTCACGTCTGTCAGCACGATTCACTCAATAACCAGTACAATCACATCAGTTTGCCTGGCATACCATGGTGGTTGTAGCTGTGTGGTTGGGATGTCAGATATCAGTCCTTTCTACTTAGACGGGTATGAGCCCGTGCATGTGACAAGAGGTACTCACCTGTTGAAGTAGTGCTGCTCAGAGTGAGCCATCTCCTTGAGCTGCAACTCAGCCTTCTCGACGTCCATTTTCTCGCCTGCCATGATGAACAGACCCTCTGCCTGGGGAAATGTGAAGGGCGGGAGGGGATACAGAGGAGGTGGAAGTTGATGCGACAAAAGCAAGTTGGGCTGCGACGATTGAACAGAAAGCTGCAGTTGGAATTTTGGAGGGGCTCGTCAGGGTCCGAATTTTTCTCTCAGCAGAATGCAGCCAACCCCCGGTCAGTTGTCCATACCGCCTTCCACTAGTGCCTTTCCAGAAGTAATTCTGGGGCCCGGATCCCCGCCGTAAAACAACCCCTGCTTGCTCAAGTACATGCACTAATTCTTGCGGCTTCTCGACCTCGCACCTCCAACCAGGTGCCAGCTGCTGCACTCACCACCCTGGGCCGACAGTATTCAAAAGGAATCATGTTCGCAGACCAGACACTCACCAGGTCACTGCCCTCTCACATCTGCTGTGCGCTTCTGTGTAATCACCCCAGGCAACGGTGACCTCTCGGCGGGTGTCCTTCCTCCTGGAAATCCTACATCCAGGTCGCAACATCCTGTCTCATGCTCTGTGGTAAGGTTATGTGCTGTGCCAACTCAGTCGGCCAAGTCCTAAGCATCTCTCGATGATATGTATATGGCCAAATTCGAATGTTAGCATCGAATTGGTATTTTTGATTTCTTCCAACTCCCATTTGCTTTCTACAGGTGAGGTGGTAGCCTGCAACTCAGTTGGAGAGTGTGCTGTGGGTCATAATGACCCATACCATTCATGATGCGTCACGTCATTGTCCTCTCTCCGGAGGGAAGGAAGTGGCGCTGTGCAGAGACTTGGACAAATTTCCCCTATCTCAAACAGTCCCAGGTTAATTTTGATATACACACCCAGGCTTGGATTGAAGTTGCCCGGCAGCTCTTTCTTTGAGAGCACAGTGATCCCGAGGTGTCTGGCCTTCCTAGTCTGGCCTGGCTGCGCAGGCTGCCTACAAGGCGGGTGGCCAAATAAGCATGTTTTTATTCACGGGCCACTATACAATCAGTGTTCTACTCTTCTATATATTCTATAATTTGTCATGGATGCTCCGGGCGCTGGGAGCCCTGTGGTGTGCTGGACGGCTTGTTTGTCGCAAATAATCGTCTTCTCCTCCCTTTCTGTCACCCTTCCACTTCTAGTACGGGCTTTTGCGTATATGTCGCCCCGGGTCCCAGCTGATATGATATCTACTGCAGACATGGCAGGTGACACCAACTTCAAGCCAGTGGATGGCGTGATGTTGAGGATGAAGGTAAAAACGCCAAATAGATGCCTGTGGGCTGGTCTAGATCGGGAGATGGCTCCTGACCATGCATGGCCTGTGAGGAAGACAACACTCGTCCTTAGAGTAGTGACGTATTAGCATGCCATGTATGTAAGTAGACACTGCATCGGATCCGCTTGCCTGCCTGCTTTTGAAGTCCCGATCGAAAAATCTCATTTTTTTGCGGGCTGGGAAAACCTGAGCCGCCCTTCTGCCGCCCACACGCGGATCTCGCCAAGGTCCTCGGCTCGGTCCCACAGCATTACGAAGTTCTACGCCGTACTCCGTACTTGTCACTACTCGCTTAGTCCTATTTTCCGACGTTGGTGGTCCACAGGTGCAACGGGCCTGGAATGGCACCATCAGGTCGATCGAGCATACCCAGTACTACTGAGTACTATGTATAGTACGGACTGCACCGCTGGCGGCTGGACTGGTACTTAGCGCTCGGCAGTTAGGCGGTGCCCGCCGAGGATTTCCATTACGTTTTGGTTGTCTTTCGACCACCACAGCAGCCCAGCCCGGCCCAGCCCAGCCAAGCCAGCCCTCACTGCCTCCAGAATTTGACCATGCGGAAGGAAGAGCCTTTCCAGGCGATGTCAGGATTACTGGGCTGGGCGTGACCCGTTTCCCCAGACTCGGATGGGGTACCTACCTACTTAAAGTGCGCCAGGCCTGCCACCTGCTTGCACGTGTGACGAGAATCAACGGAAAAAGTTTTCCTATCTGTCCTGACTACAACATTCCCTCTCTATCTTTCTGAGACTTGTCATTGCGAAGTCGACTTGCTTGATATCTCTGGAACGAACATTCCAGGGCTTCCCTCGCCAAGTCCCCGGTGCCAACTGGCCTGAGGATCATCCTTTGTCTCAAAGATAACGACAGACCGCTGCACCTTGCCCGACTCGGTCTGAACCGGGAAGTACTTTAAAAAGCGAGCTGGTTTTCGAGTCCTGGTATTGCTCGTCCCATACTTCTTTGCGGCTCCGCGCGAAAGAAAGCCATCACTCGATACACAAGGGCCCAGGATTCTGCGGAGAGGACTCGGCGGCGAAAGAACGACCAGCACATCCCACAAACAATGGGCGGAGGCGGACAACTCGCGAGCAGCGGGCGCGGAGGCGCGGGCAACTTCGTCGACAGCACCAAGTCGCCCAAGCTGCAGCCACAGGACCTCCAGACGCCTACCCTGAAGACCGGCATGGTCACGACCGGGCGGGGTGGGTCTGGAAACATGGCTCCAAACAAGGACCCGGCCGAGACGAGGGCACGGCAGGACGTTGAGCCGTAAGTCGACCTGATCTCTGTGACCTCCCCTGACTCCTGATCAGCCTGCTAACCTCGGGTCGGTGACAGTGTGACGCGCCGCGAGAGCCAGGGAGCACAGCACAGCGGGCGAGGAGGCGCGGGCAATGTCTTCATGGGCGAGGAGGCGGACCAGGCCAAGAAGGCTGCGAACGATAATGCTGTCGTCGATGACAAGGAGGAGCCAAAGGGACTAGCGGCCATTGGGAAGGCCTTGCTGGGCTTTGGAAAGAAAGACTAGAGCCTGGAGAGGCTGGCTGGAAAAGCTCAGGTCGGCAAACAACTGAGGAGTCAGCAGTAGAAGTGGTTGACGAGAAACGAATACCCCATTATGATTTCTGTTTAGGTCTGGCGTCTTGGTCTAGGCTGTCGAGCACCACCGCTGTGCGTGCGGACCATATGCTCGGTTCGGGAGACTGCGTTGCGTTTGAACGGTCAATGATTCAGAACATGTCACTGAAGAGGATGGATATTCGTAAGAGATATGGATTTTGCAGGGGTGATCTATTACTTATCTAATCCCAGGCCCTCGGGACCGCTCAGCCTGTTAATGGACAGCCTCCTATCGGATGATGTGTTGCAGGACAACCTCGTGCTCGATAAGTCCTGCAGCACATACTTCTCCCATTAGACGAAGTCGGTAAGACGACCAGCAGTGTTTCTACTCCATAATGATCTCCTTATAGCTAGTGCGATTTCATACGCGCTTCTGCGCATCTCCGTTCTCCTACGATCTATGAATATGCGCAAAATGTGTTTGTGCTCAGTAGGTGCGATTGTCGATGAGTCTTCCTGCGAAGACGCTCCGCAATAGGATGTGTCGACCCACCACTAGCCTTGCCGGTTACTATGACTCTTCTGGGGTTACAAAAAAAAAGCCACTTAAATCACCATGTATATAAGTATGCGGAAGAAATTAATACGCTTTCGAGAGTAGTTTGTTAAATTTGCTAAAGCAGGTTCTTCGCGCCCCCACGCAAGACGATACAGCTTCGCAGACATGGCACCAGAGGTGACGGATTCACCAGGGCCCGTCCCGCTGTCCCTACTCGCCCCTCTCGAACAGCATCTCCCATACTCCTTCTCCGTCCTCCGACGGGGGCAGTTTACACACTTCGCGCACGGCACGTCCGAACACGCCCACTTCCTCTTTGCGTCTGACGAGCCCGCAAAGGATGGAGCAGCTGGGGCTCAAGGGCGGGACCAGCAGGCCCCGAAACACTTCGCCGCCGCCTACCTAGACCTCTCCCAGCACCCCAGCACCGAGCTGTTCTTCTACTCGACGCTACAGGACGTCTCGGACTTGTCGGCGCTGCCGGAATCGGAGGTCGACCACGTCCTCGACCTCGCCGTCGCGATCTTCCAGCGCGCAAGGGACATCGCCTCCGCCACGGCTGCCGAGGGCCGCCACGTCCTGGGCCGCCCGGGGGGTATGATGGTCGGGAATCTGCACGAGGGCACGTACCGGCTACTGTTGGAGCGGCGCGGGTTCACGAGCAGCTACTGGAATCCGCACGATGTGTGGCTGTTCCGGCTGGACGAGCTGCCTGTGCTCCCGGAGGAGCTTATGACGCTCCAGAGGGAAGAGTTCGTGAGGGACGGGCTGCAGTGGGGCGCGGTCAGAAGGGAGGATGTCCCACTGATCGCGTCCCGGACCAAGATACCCAAGGTCGCGGATCACTTGATGAGCGAGCCCAACGTGGGCGTAAGGGACGAGGAGGGGGCACTGGTTGCGTGGGGCTTCATGGGTAATGCTGGGACTCTGAGCACTTTGCATGTAGAGGTGAGTAGAGAGGTATGCTGGGTGTATCTGGGATGGCTGAGGCGACTGACGAGCGATAGGAGCCGTATCGTGGGAAAGGCGTTGCAAAGGCCATTGCCACGAAGGTAATGCGGGAGCATAGCTTTGGCAACGACGGCTGGGGTGAGTTACAGAACAGCCTCTGTTGTTGCTGCAGGACACGGGAGTGCTGATATCTCTCTAGGATCCGCTGATGTTCACGTTGACAATGCCCAGAGTCAGGGGCTTTGTAAAAGCATTGGGGGAAAGAAGGGATTGAGGACTTGCTGGTAAGTGCAGTGGTAAACCCCCTTGCCACATCGGTCCTATTCTTCAGCGATTGCTCTTCTCTCGATTTCAGCTTCATCGTCGCGATATTATTGCTGAAATCTCCTTGCTCAAAATGTTTCGGATCTCAGTCGAGCAGCTGACAGACTATTGCATAGGACGGTCATCGACTTCAGTAGTATACCTTAGACTCGAACACATCACATGATCCAAGTAATTTTGATGTGGTCACCCCCCTCCGGGCAGCTGTCTGAGTGCGCGTCAAGCTTCAAAGAGCCGCCCAGCAGAGGAGACTTGAGGAGGAAGGGATCCTCATTGTTCTCGGCCTGTATGGCCATCCTCTATAATGTGATGCAATATACAGGGCAGAAGACGGCATTTACGCAGCCAATGTTTGACGATGGATTTCTTGCAAGAAGAATCTCAAGTCATCCGGTTTGACGAAGGGTGTGATACCATGACCCAGGTTTACAATCCAGCCCTGCTTCTTCTGTGCCCACCCAAAGCCCTCGACCATGTTCTTGACGGTCTTCGTTATTGACTCGTGCGAGCCGTACAAGACACCAGGGTCAGCATTGCCTTGGAGCACTGTGTTCCTGTCGCCACGGATCTTTGACGCTTCGGCCGGATCGTACAGCCAATCCAAGCCGACAATGTTGTAATCTGAGTTGCACATTGAGTCGAGAGCATACCAAGCGCCTTTGGGAAAGACGACCATGGGTACTGGTTCTAGCTGCATCGACTTCAGCTTCTTGGGTAGGTTCTCAGATATGTACCTCAGATAAGGCTCCGAGAACTCCTTGAAGGTAGTCGGTGACAACTCGCCCGCCCACGAGTCGAAGACTTGCACAATCTGTAGGGTGTCAACTCATGCACTGGAATAGAAGAGTCCCGGAACTCACCTGAGCGCCCGCCTCTACCTGCAATGCGAGGTAGTCGACACAGAGCTCCGCAATCTTCTGTAACAGGGCCTTCGCTTGCTCCGGATACTTGTAGATCCACGTCTTGCTGTGCACGAACAGCTTCGTGCCGCCGCCCTCGACCATATAACACAGCAGAGTCCACGGCGCACCGCAGAACCCAAATAGGGGAACCCGTCCCTGCAGCTTCTTCCGTGTGAGCGTGATGGCCTTGTACACGTAGTCCAGCTCCTTGGCGACATCGACATGTCGCTCCATGACCTCCTTGTACTGCTTATCGTCCGGCGTCTTAAGCGGATCCGGGAAGTGCGGTCCCTTCTTGTCGACCATCTCGACCACCATGCCCATCGCCTGCGGTATCACGAGAATATCCGAGAAGATGATGGCGGCGTCGAGAAGCCCTGCGAAACGCTCGATGGGCTGCAGGGTTAGGGTGGAGGCGACCTCTGGATCACGGCAGCACTCGAAGAAGTCCCGATTACCCTTGGCCTCGTGGTATTCGGGGAGGTAGCGACCGGCTGATCCGTGTTGTTCAGCAATCAGCCAACGGTCAAATGTCATCAGGGGCGGCTCAGTGGATCGGGATCGTGCTCAATGTACCTTGGCGCATAACCCAGATGGGTGGTCGCTCAACCTTCTGGCCTATATCTCATGTTAGTCTTTACGGTGTAAGCGTTTCAAGATCATGTATTCTGAGGGGACTTGCCCCATGCTGCTCTGAGGAGCAGATCATTCTGCAACGGCTCGAATTGACCCATCCTTGCTGTTGATTGAGGGCTGAAGTCGTGCGAAGTCTGCCCCACCAACAGAAAGTCTGGAGGAAAGCTCCCAGCTTGAAAAGCGGCAGGTGGAGAGGGGCACCCACATAATAGGTGAGTCCCGCTGGAGACAGCGCCTCCAGGTACCGAAGTACCCAGGCACCCAGGTACCCAGTAGCGCCAGGTACGAAGCACGGGCTCATCGGATTGGCCGGTCTAAGCTCTGAGTTCTCGATGCCCCTCCAAGATGATTTCAACGACAGACATCAAACTGCATCGCCATTCAGTTGACCCGACAACCATCGCCAGCACAACCAATTGACCGACACTGACGAGCCCGAAGCATTCCCCCATGAGCAGTCCGTCGGCGGTAAGGTTCAGCTAAACGGTTGCGATGACTTGGAGGCACACATCATCCGCGTGCCATGCCTCCAAGATCGACTATACAATGCTGCCGGGCACTCCAAGGCCGCAAGGACGCGTCTATTGAGGCTGTCTGGGTAACGGACGACATCCTCAGTCGAGCCTTCCAGCGATATCTCGATATTTCGGAGACGAAGAGGCGGACGGTCAGCTCGGCCCCCGGGCCCATGTACCACCGCAAGCGATTCGGGAGAAGACAGATGACAGAGCTTAACTCATTTCAATCGACCGGATCGCTACCAGTATGGGCGCTGTCAAACGCACCGGAACTTACGAGTTGGCAGTGGCAGCCGCCGAAACCAGAACTCTGGTCGACCCCTTCGAAGGCTGCCCCCCAAGGCTTTGAGGCGCGCGCTCCTCCTGAGATAACTGTTGTCCAAGAGGTGGAAAAGGCCGAGAAGGTGAAAAAGGCGGCACCTCTTCGAATCAACTTCAAACCACAGCCTGTTGTTCCTTTCATAAAGGAGCTAGAAGGGATGCACATGAATAGCTTCAGGACTGCCGAGGAGTATCGCGCCAAGTTCATAGGCCTCGTCCGCCGGGTCACGACAGCTATGTCTAAAGGGAAATTTACCGGCTCAGGCGCTGGCGAGATCTGCTTGGCGACTTTTGAACACCTTGAGATGGCATGTCGGGTGTTCCCAGAGCTGCAACCACTCTTTCCTCAGCTCATGTCCAGTGCCGCCCGAGGCATCGTCGGTGCGAAGTCGCTAGATCGGTCCTTCTGCATCCCAACGCCGCGGTTTTGGGAGAAGTGGTTGGAACAGTTGAGGGACTGTGAAATTAACATAGAGACTTCGAAGTTGCTGGTATTTGTCATGGACAACCTACGAGCGAGACAAGTTCGGAGGTCTAGTAACATTATACTCTCTGTCCTCTACCGCTATTTCAACCTGTGGGGCAGCAACGATCTTCATGGAGAGACGGATCACTGGAACCACGCTGAGATATCAAAAATCTCGTCCAACGCTTCGATCTGGTCTGGGCGCGTCGACAAGCTGCTCAAGATCATCGAGTCAGATTTGGCCAACGGTCAAATTGAACGAGCACGCTCCCATATGCGTCTCGCCGAGAGAAGCCTCGCCAGGATACAACGGCTGGTACTAAATAATGCTAGCTTGATGTCAGATGATTTGCGACTGACCGAGCTGCTCGCGGAAGCCTTGAGGGCTACAGATCCAGGTTCTCACCGGCACTTGTACTTGAGACTCATAGTGCACTCAGGTACACCTACCACTTGGTCTCGAATGCGTCACAACTGGCTTCAGATTCTAGCCCGATTGCCCAAGGTACAGACAGAAGAATTCAAGCAGCTGCTGTGTCTGTTTGCGCCCAACGGCCATGCTGCTCTGTCATACATGGAACTGTGCAATCTCTTCCTGCTTCACTGGTCAAGTCAGGGGATGCTCGCAGACCCAGACTGGACTCGCCGCATCTGGAACAACATCCGAGGCAAGAACGACCAATTTGCCATAGCTGCTTTGGCTCTTGCTGTTAACAAGACAAACACGCCGGCTCAATGCACAGCCATCTTCTGGAATCTCTGGAGTCTCCTCCGATTTCGAGGCGGGCCGAAGAAGCTCCTGCGGCAGATGTCCCTGCTGTCTCAGAGCCGCAAACTCAGCACTCAATTCCTACAGAGGCTGGCTTGGACGTCAAATGACCATCGTATTGCCTTGCTCCTTCACTTTCTTCTTGCGAAGCAAGAAGGTAGAGTTCGCAATTTCTGGTGGCCGGCTTTCTGGGACAAGTTTGCAGCAAAGCAAGCATCAAGCTGGAAGTATCCACAAATCGATCCCATCCTGCTCGCTCGGAAAATGACAATTCGGGTCTCGGGTAGACAGCCGTTGAACACATTGGTTAATCGAAACGTGGAGCACTTATATGATCAGCAGCTCACGGCGGTAGAGAGTGAGAGCATGGAACGGCAACTTGACTCATACTATCCAGTAACCTGTGGCCCCAGAACCAAAGCATGGGCTCGCCAGGTCAAGAGGATAAAATGGAGCCTCAAGCTCCTACTTCAGGCTCGACAACTCACGGACCGGCAAGCCCTACACTACGTGACCGCCTTCACTAGTGTCCTCGCCAACAAACAAGGCCACCTGTCTGCTCGCGACCTAGCGACGTTGACCTCCGTCATTATGCGGACATTGGACCAAGGCAACCCTGGGAGTGTGGAGCGCTTAAGATGGTACCTCGGGATCATTTACAGGCATCTTGGCGAACAGTCCTGCATCAGGGTGGGCGTAATCCTAAAACGACGCCGTGAGGCCAATTGGCATGTGTGGCAAAGAAGTCTCAGAGAAGAGATGGACAACGAGACTCAAAAGCCCCAACTCGTCCAAGCACCCCAAGATCAGAAAGCTCTGCATTTTGCAAAATTGCGGGCGCTATGGAGGTCATATATCCACCGTCATGCAGGAAGACTCGCAAGAAAACGCATTGCTCGGCGCGAAGGTTGCCGTGGCGACATCTGAAGTTGTTGTCGCGCAGACTCAAACAAAGGGTCCATCTACAGACGACAAGGACCGTCTCGTACTTCTGATGGAAAAGGCCCGACAAGACGGATTCGAAGGCAGACCCGCTGGAAAGAGGAGGAAGGTCAAGAGAATAATTGAAAACAGTATCACCCGGACCATATAGCAGAATCGGACGGCAGACAACAAAAGCCCGTTCGACGTCCTGATAGAGCGGGCCGGATAAGACAAATCGACCGCGAGGTCTCATTCTAGATGAAGGATGAGTCAATTCACACAATTTTACTGCGCATGTCAAAGAGCTGCTTGGCACTGGACTTCCTGCGTCTATGTGTCGCTTGGCGGAGCAGGTTGCACCACCTGAAGACGAGTTGTATGGGAACTAACAAGACTAGACATCGGGGCGAAATGGAGAGCATACATCATCATGCCAAAGCGATAAGTTGGAATCTAGTCCCCTCTACCGGAGCAGGCCGGTCTCAATCCCCCTCCCCCCCAATCCCAAGCCTCACTTTCAAATAGAGCCGAGTTCGCAAGCTCTCTCAGCCGGAACTGGTCACACAATCGCAACGTTGTACAACAGCTGTTGGTTCGCCAGATGCCTCCGATCCTACGCTATCCCCACATGGCTTGTGCTCAACTCGCCAGCTGAGGCCAACCACACATCAGGATCTTGCTTTGCCGTAGGCTGCAAGAGGATGGAGCAGGGAAGCAAGCACGATGCGCGACACTCTGATATGCCTCTCCATCTGGCTGGTCGCAGGACCGGATGTTTTGTCCACCTTATCTGAGATGATGCGGACCACGACAGTCATCACCCGCGAAAGTTTTTGTGTTCCCTCAATACCGTTAAGCGAGTTTGAGGCATTGTCCCTTACGTCCAACGTACTGGAAACACATGTCAGTAGTGGGAGGCGCTGTGAGATACCGTGTCCAGCACGCACGAGGCTTCGATGGTCGACATTCTCTGATCGGAGGCCCGTAGTGTTGGGAATCGTTGTGGCGCAAGAACGAAATTACCACATCTCGCAGCTGGACGCCACGCGCCCGTCCTGGGGGAAGCCCTCCGGGCGGCATTGTCACTGGCCAGGCATTGATGTGTTCGGCAGTGGCCGTCTCAATGGTGGCGGCTTCTTTCTTTGATGTTTTCCCGCCCTAGTCTTGTGTTGCCATCCTCCTCACGGAGTCGGTCCGAGATACGGCGGGGAGCCTTTCTCACGGAAATCGGCGGGATCGCAGGGGCTCCAGGGGATGTCAAGCAGGCTACGGGAAAGTATGCCATGGACTTGGGTCGTGATCTTCATAATCGGTTCTTGACTAACCTGGCTATCCCCTACTGCCCATTTGGCCCCGTCCTGCAAAAATTGCTGGCAGGGGCACGAAAGAACTGATAATTCTTTGTTCAGTAAAAGGTGGGCCTGTGTTGCGGTCATCAAATACCTAGGCTGAACATCAAAGGACCCTAGTCTCCCAGCATCGAGCCCCCCTCCAGCAGCCTCACGGGCTGATTCCTCTCAGTTTCACCAGTCGCTTTACCGACATCTCGTTCCACTGCACGTTCTTTGACTTTGCTTCGTTTCCATATCGAGGCTACTGTGCTTCAGTGACTCGAACCGCATCCCGTCCAACTTTTGGAGCTAAGCCCTACCATACCAAAGCTAGAACAAGTTACCGATCGACTCGCCCTTATATAGAAGGCTGAGATCTATACCACTACCGGTCACTCTTTAACTGGCTCATTTAGACGACGCCAGCCTGTCACCAACACTGCCGAGACGCCTTTCTAGAAGAGCGCGGCGCCTCGCGCTACTCCGGCCGTACTCAACCAAATGACACGGCTGCACCGACACTAAGGACAGCACAAGCACGCCGCCGCTGCCCTCGCGGCGAATCTGTTCGGCGGCTGTTGACGTGACACGGAACCTTCGTGCTGGGTCCCGAGATAGACGAGAGAGACATACAGCTGCATCCAGCATTGCATGCTGACCATTCAGTTTCCAGCAGGCCGATTTCGCGCAGGCGATTGATCACTTCTGATCAACGACATAGATTATTGATGATCAACAAGTCAGGCCTTTGGTCTGCAACACACGGTGGAAGAGAAGACCTTCCAGTCGGCGTCCTACCGAACAATTGCCGCGGAATCTCGTACTCCTGCCTTCTACCGAGGCGACGCTGGGTGATCGACGAGCTGGCTCCTTTAGTTGAGTTGAATACACCTGGGGTCTACATTGTGGAAATAGGGATTGTGACCAGATGGAGAGCTCCGACCCTCTCGCCCATCGATACGTTGCGCCTCAGCCGCCGAGGTTGTCACTACGGCATTCTGTGTCAGACCTGCTCTTGCGTTCCAGCAGCACACAGTACCAACACGTTGATGCTGGCGCTTCCGGCGCGCTCGCGGACGCCATGTCGATGACAAGCGGCCGTAACAATAGACCATCACCCGCCGGAGATGCAGGGTCCACTATGGAGGCAGAACTTGGTTTGGAAATGCCTAGAGTCAGCGGTCTCTACCATTCAGACCTTCAATCGCCGCAGCCGCCGTCAGGCTTACAGCAACAACAGCAACAGCAACAGGAACAGCAGCCGCCTCAAACAAGCCTCACAAGAGGTGGCGGCAGTGGACTGCCCAAGCCAATCCGGCGTCGAATGCGCATGATCACCTCCTGTCTGGAGTGCCGGCGACGCAAGCTCAAGTGCAATAAGTCGAACCCGTGTACGAACTGCCTCAAGTTTTCGCGCGACTGTCTGTACTTAGGTCCCAAACTCGATGAGGCCAGCCAGCTGCGCCTTACAGAGATTAAGGAAAAGGTCGGGTCGCTCGAACGGCAGCTAGAGAGAGACGTGGCCAAGTCCGGGGTGCGTGGTGGAGGGCTCTATCAGCAGCGGATCCTAGCAGACGACGTCGAAGGAGAGTTTGATGAGGAGCGGGACCTGGAGATCACGCCTATGGTCGCACTGGATATGACGTACGAGGATGATGCGGATGGTACAGATGATATTATGGACCTGGGTGTTCAGGTGGGCAAAATGAGATTGACGGAGAAGATTGGCGGCTTGAACCGGCCGAGGCTTTCGGAAGAGGTATGCCTTTAATATATCGACCATCTCACCGCCAAGAGACTGACAGCCAGATTAGATCCAGACTGGGCTCTCCGGCAACGCCCCTCAAACACCTGGCTTTCCGCCGGGACTGGTGCCACCCAGCTTTGGCACCGGACCGCCGAGTCAAACGGGACCGTTCTCCGACTCAGCCGGATCCGATCAGTCATTACCAGACTTCCTCCGGCCGAGCGCATCATACATTCCACCTACAAGCGGAGTTTTCTTCGGACAGGTTGTCCAGTCGCCCTCCCTGCTAACCTTTCTTCCGAGCAAATCAATAGGCGATCGTCTCCTCCAATACTACTTTGACGCCGTTCATCCGATAGCGCGCTGTGTCCATCGATCATCGTTGGAGCTACAATATGAGGGCTTCTGGGAGGAGGCCACCGCAGGCTACGAGCCTCGGGCGTCTGTTCAGGCTGTGGTATTCGCGGCTTGGTTTAGTTCTGCTGTAGCTATGGACGAGACCTTCGTGAACCGGGAGTTTGGCTTTACGAAAGCGAACCTCATTGAAAACATGAAGATAGGCACAGAAGCTGCGTTGAGTAAAGCGAACTTTCTAAGAACGACAAGGGTCGAGACAATGCAAGCTTTTGTGATGTACATGGTAAGTATAAGTCTCTTGATATCTTTGTTAGCTTTCGACGGCCATGTTAATGATATCTAGATACCCTTGTGTCGCGACGAGGTCTCTCGAGCCCATTCCGTACTGGTTGGTGCCGCAGTTCGTATGGCAGAGTGCATGGGCCTGAACCGCGATGGCAGCAAGGCGTACAATCTTAACCCCTTAGAGACACATGTCCGCCGCTTGATCTGGCATCAACTCTGCTTCCTAGACATCCGGACCTGCGAAGCACAAGGACCCAAGCCCGCCATACGGAGAGAAGACTACGACACCTGGCTGCCTGACAACTGTGAGGAAGACCAGCTCACCAATGCAGTCTATCAACCGCGACCGTCTGAGGGTTTTACGTCTACCCTCTTCTTACTCATCCGCTTTGAAATCAACGAGATGATGCGCATTATCTGGGCTGACCGGCGCAAACTCGAGTCGCGCAAGATCACGCTGACGCAGGTCCTGACGAAGATCGAAAATTTTCGCAAGCGTATGCTTCAGAACTACGAAGGGCTTCTGGACGAACGCGTCCCAATCCAGCAGTACGCAAAGCTCGTTATGCACCTCCTCATGTACCGGCTGCACGTCATGATCCTCCACCCATTCTACGCCAATACCACAAGCCCGATGCCCCAACGCCTACGATCTGTGTTGATCATGAGCGCCATCACGATCATCGAGCTGGCTATACAGCTGGAAACAACCCCAGCGTTCCACCTATGGAGTTGGTACAGTGGTGCGTACCAGCAGTACCAGGCGGCACTCATATTGTCTACGGAGATGTTCTACCACCCAGACCATAAGGAGGCAGTAAGAATCTGGGCATGTTTGGATTACGTGTTTGGTCTGGACTGCAATATGCCTACCGAGGAGAAGGGCAAGCAGATTTTGACGGAAATTATGGAGAAGATGGGCATTTATATGGGGATGCGCAAGATGAGGGCGCCGACCTTGACTGCCAGCGCCAACCCCGCGAAGCAGGCTGTGAAGGCGGATGAAGCTGATTCAGGGCCAATGGGTGGTGGAACTAGTGGGAACTCAGTGGCCTCGCCCACTCAATATCCCCCAGGGCTGAACTATTCACCAGAGAGGAACATCTACCCCCCTATGAAGATCGAGCCGGGCATGGTCACGCTAGTCGCGCCGGGGCCTCTGTCACAGCCCTCCCTCCAAGCACATGGAGCAGGGACCCCGACGCCTATCTCACCCCGGCAACAGCAGCAGGCGATGTCAGGAGCAGGGTCTCAACCGCCACGGTTCAGCACCGCTAGGCCGACCATGATGCTTCCCAACATCTCAGCCGGAGAGCATCTGTGGAACTTGCCGCTGCCACCGCTCCCCAATCCTGACAGCCCTGAGAACTCAAGTAGTGACGGCGGTTCCGTGGTGGGCGTCGGGTACAGACAACCGGGGATGCTGACGTCGATGCCGTCCGATGGTGGTGGCTTACAGAGCGCGCCGGGTGGTATTTTTGACAGTGACTGGGTGAGTGCATATAAACCGCAATCCCTCTCTTTCCTCCCTTTCTCTCGCGCCAGGCCTTTCTAACCTGTAGACATCTAAACAGTCTAATTACCATGAAGATGTCATCAACGCGCTCTTTCCGTTCGATCCGCAAACTGGGGGCTTTGCTGGCTTTGGTAACCCGATGGCTGGTTTGCACAACACGGGTGGTTGGACGCAGTAGCCTCAGAGCCGATCTATGTGAGCTCAAAGCGCTGCTCGAGGGAGAAAGGAATAGACTTGCAGATATACTTCGTGGACACTGCATGCCTTCTAGCTCAGCTATAGAAATCATGGTACTGATGTTGCATTCGGATCTGATTGGTGAGAATAAGAATCGCTAAGAATAGATGCCATTCACTCATCAAAATTCTACATTATAAATCCGTATCTACTTTTTCCTTGTCAAAGATGGTCCGGTCATACAGGACTGCGTGCGACGAAAAGAAAATAGAAGTAGTAGACATTGAATCCCGAACTCCACCGGTTGGAAATAGGTATCTTGAAAAAATCCTCATACATCATGCATAATTCCCCAAACCACCCTCGTCATTATCGGCCGTAATCGCTTGTGCCGTGCTACTACTTGCTTGTATGCCTCTTTCCCAAAATCATCTATTCATAAATTCGTCATATCCCACCCTCAATGTACTCTGCCTCCTGCATGCTTACATTGCTCCTGTTTGGTGCTGTTGACGGGCTGCCTCCCCGAAGGAGGCTGACACCGCCGGCGTCCGAGGACGGTGCCCTCATGGAACGCCTACTGGGGCTCCTGGGTTTCGCAACGATGACCTGGGCAGGGCAGACAACGATCTCATCGTCGCCCACTCCGTCATCATCTCCCTTCTTCACGACGAGCGGGAACAGCACAGCCCGCACGATGGCGCCCTCGGCCTGCAGATCGTCGTTGTCGACGCCGTTGTTCCCGGAGCGCTCGCTCATCAGCGTCGCGTTGAAGGGATGCGGCTCAGCCAGATCTCCGTTGGCGTCGTACTCGGGCTGCAGCGGCGGAAGCATCATGTACTCGGCGCGTTGGCAGCGCATCTGGATGGAAAGATCGACGGCCTCGCGCATAACTTTCCGCAACTGGCCCTGGATCTGATCCTCGAGGTTTGATGGTGGCGGGAGGATCATGGATAAGGTTTGGAAGACAGCCTGGACGACCGCTTCTGTGTCCTGGTCGCGCTGATCCTCGAAGGCCTCCCTCTTGGAAAGGAGGGTCAAGGTCACGGCGCGCCACTGGCGCACTGCTTGGGGAGGGCCGACTTCAAGGAGCAGCTTCTCCAGCGACTTCAACTTCTGTCTTTGCTCGCGATCCATGCCGAACAGATAGCGGGTGAAGACAAACTCCCATATCATAGTCATGGTTACCGACATGAAGATGTCACGACGTTTGACTCGATCATTGAGATAGTGGTCGACGTTGGATCCGTCGAGGACAGCATTGTCTAGACGGTCGATGATCTTCTCGTCGTTCAACTCACTTGTCAGGCGGCAGGCGCGCATGTCCGAGAACTTGGAAAAGCGCAGCACCCACTGCTGGACGTGAGAGCAGAGCTGCTGACAGCGGTGGTCGAAGTAGTCGACATCCTTGATGTCGAGGAAATCGCTGTCCGCAGGTTTTGTGGCGAGAATCTGCCTCTGCATCTCACGTATCTGCTCTTTCGTTGCCTCGAGCTGTTCGCGCAAGCTCCTGATTTCTGCGTCCTTCTCTTCGAGTGTCCTCGCGTGAGAGCCGTGGTGGCCGCGGATGTCATTGAGCTCCTTCGCGGTGTCGGCATGTTGGGTCTCGAGAAGACGGTATCTGCTCTCGTGCTGGACGGCAGATTGAGCGATGGCACTGTTAAGGCCCTCGTTGACCTCAGTCAGACGCTGGACCTCCTTGCGCATGAACTCGAGGGACTGTTTGAGCGTCTCGATCTCATTGTCGCGTTCGGCGATGACGCTGGTGGCCCGGTTGGCAGAGTGCAGCTCAGCGTGATCCTTTGCTGCGGCCAGTGCGCGGTTCTCTGCGATCAGCTGCTCTACTCTGGACTCGAGCTCGAGAACTTGCATGCTCTGTCGGCGACGCATGCTGTGCGGACGGGTGGGTGAGCGCGGAGAGCCCATGCGGCCCTCGCCGAAGCCATCCTGGAGGAGGGCAGTCCTCGTCAGTTTAACTGAGCGACAGCTAGCTAGCTGGACAGAGTGGAGAGCGGACGGTGGAGAGTGGAGACGACCTACATAGACATCGGCCATGTCCTTGGCACGGACACGGCCTTCATTGGCGACGGGATTGTTGTTGAGTGGTTGGCTAGCACCAGTACCAGCACCAGCAGCACCAGCGGGCGATGTTGCTCTCCTCAGGTCGCTGGAGGAGGATGATGAGGCTGGGGCGGGGATGTTTGCCGCTGCGGCCGGGGTAGGAGATCGAGCTGTGATAGGGGCGTGGGCCACGGCAGGGGAGGGCGATGAGGGGCTAGCTCTGGCGCCAAGGTCGCTGTGGGATCGCTGGCTCGATTGGCTCAGCGACCTCAGGTCTCCACTCCTCGTGCGCCGGGAGCGCAGCGGTGGCGTGCCAGCTGTGCCCGAGTGCCTCAGCAGGCTGGGGCTGTCGGGGGAAAGGTTGAGTGGCTCAGGAGTTCTGACCCGAGTAATGCCAGTGTTGGACACTGCACGTCTCTGGCTTGGCGGAGTTCCCTGAGGAGATGCGGATGCCTGTCGCTTGACGGCATTGTCAGAAACGCTTCGTTGGCCTGCAGCAGGAGTTGTAGGTGCAGGTGATGTCGCCCCGGATCTCGACTCAGCAAGTAGTGCTGCTCCTCCTGCTAGAGCCGCTGCTGCAGTCGCCCCTGGCCCCAGGTCCGGATACTTGCGTGACCGAGACCTGTCGCTTCGTGTCTTTTGCGGCTCTGGGGTGACCGGTGGCTCTTTAGCACCCAGGACGGGAGTGTTCTCCCGAAAGCGACGCCTGCTCTCGCTGTCGGCCAGTGGCGATCGCCTGACCTGCTCCTCAAGTTTCGCTCCCTCATCGTCGATGCTGGAACGGGAGGACCGATGAGGTTCGGGGCTGACGCCTCGGGAGCTGCTGAGCCTTGGTGATGCGTCGGGATAGTCTCGCAGGTGCACACCACTGTCTCGTTGCTGGGCGTCATCGAATCGTCGCGCCCAAGGCGCAGCGGGCGAATCTGTCACGAATCCGCTGTCACGGTTGATGTCTGGCGTCCCGAGACCCGCACTGAGAGTAGCTGCGTGCTTCCCGGTCTCAGCTTCTTCCTCCTGCGGATCCTCTTGGACGGGAGGCAACCCTCTTGACACAGATCGTCTGAAGTCGGCCCCAGGAATGAAGTTGCCCAGCGCTGTGTTGTCTCCTGCATCCGTCGTTGGCAGGGCAGACTCTTCAAGAACTCCAAGACCGGATCCCCTATCGGACACGGGACTCATGGACCGAGGAGTAGGCAAGTCATGGAGCTGGCCTCGAGGCTCGTCAAGATACGTGTCTGTAGTAGTAATCGTCGGTACCTCAGCTATCTGTGTCGTGTCGATACCCATAGAGTGGTCCGCAGGGTGAATCGCCGGTTGCGACCCCGTCGTGGGCATTTCAAATCTGGCCTGCGAGCTAGGGTCCGGGCTGTCTAAGACCATAGGCTCCAGAGGGGCTTCTTCTTTTCGGTCTGCTTGTCCTGAGACTTGGGGCGTAAATCTTCCGGCATCTTGACCTGGCGATGAGTGTGTTGCACTCACATTGTCGTCGCCGAACTGCGTCTCCCTGCCGTGTCCGATTGGTTTCGGCCTCTGCCCTGGATGCATGTCAGGCTCTGATGATTCTTCCTCGATGCTTGTGTTCGGAATAGTCCAGAAATCGCCGGCGTCCCAATCCATGCGGGATCCCTCCACAGCCTTACGCTCGGCTCCTTCCCACATGACAGGGTCATCGAAGATATCATCCTCCTGAGGTGTGCGCTTGTCGACGTGCTTGGAAGGTTTGATCTTCTTACCATTGCCTTTCTTGGTACCCCCAAACCTTTCCGCCAGCAGAGCAACGCTGCCCTTCTTCGCCATTGGTTTGACTTCATCGGAAGCAGACACATCCTGTGCTTCTTCATAGATCGATTTTGGCGAGTCCGACGGCTTCAGTTGCTGTTTGCCGACTTCTGGGACACTGGCCTCTGGAGCTGATGGAGCGTTAGCTTCTTGTGCCGGACCCTCGCCAGAAGTAGACAAATTCCCGTGGTGCCGTTGAATTACTGGAACAGAAGATTGACCGCCAGAGTCGTCGCTGCGTTCTGGTCCAGAAGTTTCCTCGGCTACGGGTGACGCACCTAGCTGTGATAATCCGTCCGAAGGCACTGCTTCTTCCACTGCTATCGATTCCACTGACATGTTATCACCTCCCATGGTGAGAAGCTTCGGGGTATGCCTGTCGTCTTCCTGGAAAATCGAAGAATGTCTATGTATGAGTCCCAGGCCTACAAGAGGCCGGTCGTCCTTGCTGCGGGCGTCCGGAGCGTCGTCGAGCCCTCGTGTGAAGGCCGGGTGGATCTCCACCTTGTCGAAGGGCTCCTGTGGGGATTGAGCACCAGAATTGTCAAATGTCTTTGGCTTGAAGTAGTCCTCGTTGTCCCAGATATCGGGGCTTGGGGCTTGGGACGGCATCTTTTGTAACTCCGTGCCTTGGACGACAGGAGAAAGACGGCCAACGTCAGCACCTCCAGAAGCTTCTGAAGCTTCTGCAAGTGATGATTGGACACCTGTTACAGGAACACGGAGGCTTCCTGTCTCCTCCCAAGGTTCGTCCCCAGCTGCCGAGTCGATTGAGCCCAGGCCTTCTAAGCCACCGCTCTTGGATAATGGAGGCTCTCGATCATCTCTCGCGAATGTGCTTAATTTGTCGGAACGATTCGGTTGGTCGACGTCGTCAGCAGGATCCAAACGATACCCAGTGTCGTCTCCCACAACAAATGAAAAGGCCCGTTTGAGGTCTGGCTCGACGGCCATTCCCTCGTTGGATTTGCCGTCTGGTATCTCAGCGCCTGAAGCTGGTTCGAAAGCGATCTGCTTGCTCTTCTTTTTCTTGTCTCTGATGGTTTTCTTGCGGGAGAGAGGGGCAGTCCACTCGTCTGCAGCCATACCTTCCATGGCAATCGGGGCCTCAAAGCTTCCGACGTCATCTTCATCCGGCTGTGGTCGTGTCGAAGAGAAGGTGTTACCGATCGTCTCTGTCTCCGTAGCGGGCTTGGAAGGATCTGGTGCATCCCGATTCGTGAGATCCTGGACTGGACGATTTTGCGGTTCGCCCATCTCGAAAGCATCTTCCTCCCAGGAAGAAATTGACTTCTTCTTGGCCTTCCTCTTCTCCTTCTTAGACATCTTGCGAGTCAACACTGGCGTGTCTGCCAAAATTGGCTCTTCTTGGGCGTTCGAGTCTTGTCGTTGCAGAGCATTCAGCGGTTCAGCCTCCTCAGCTTGTTCCATATCGAGCGCCTTTTCTTGGAGTTGCGACTCTAGCGGTTCTGCAACCGCAGCGTGGGTGCCGGGTGAGCGTTCCGGGTCCGGCACGATAACCTGTTCAATGGCCTCCATGGGCTTTCCAAGGAGGTTAGACATCGGTTCAGGTCGGCTCGCTTGCTCGATACCAGTGCTAGGAGAGTCGACCGGGGAATCTTGGGTTCCTGGAGCAGAAACTGACAAGCCAACATCGCCAGTGGGTAACTTGCTGGCGTCCTCTGTAGCTGGACTTGTGTTTTCGGGCTCGTCCACTATCATGGAGCTCTTCTTTGCCTTGCGCTTCTCCTTCTTGGACATTTTTCTAGGAATCCAGTCGTCAAAGCCTTCCATTGTAGACTCGGTACTCTTCTCCGCCCCTTGACCAGCAGGCTCCGATGTCTCGAGTGGTTCCTCGTAAATTTGTCGTTCAGGTGCCTCGTCGGACGCTAGGGTCGCGGGAGCCGGACTGGATGGCTGGGTTCCAAGATCGAGGGACTGGTTGGCACTGCCTCGTTTCTTGTTTTTCCTATCCTTCTTGGATTTTCTGCCGGAAAAGACTTCAAAAGACTCTTCTTGGACCTGGCGAGGCTCTGATACCATGGTTAAGTCCGGCACCTTAGGGGGAACTGGAGATTCCTCCATCGGGGTAATGAAAGCTGAATTATTGTCTTCCGAGGGTACTGGAGACCCAGGCATGATGGCTGATTGCTGGACTTCCACGGATTTAGTTTCCCGTTCAGGAGAAATGGGTTCGTCTTCCGCAGCCCATGGCACAGGAGACTGGGGCCGCATGGCAGGCTGTTCAGCGCTCAATAGATCTTGTTCGTCCAAGGTGTCTCGGTTGTCGCGAAGTTCGGAAGGTGCTTCATCAAGAACTTTCCCGCCAGCCACGATGAGCGTATCCTCACCGTCATCGACCTTTGCTTCCATATCTGACTTTGTAAGCGCCTCGTTGCCATGGTCAGTCCCAGGAGCCAATGGCTCAGAGACGTCATCAGTAACTCGTCCACTGGCGACAATGAGCGTATCCTCACCATCCTCAACTTTTGCCTCCAGATCTGACTTTGGAAGCGCCTCATTGTCGTGGGTGGCCTCGTAAGCCCATGGCTCAGAAACCTCATCAGCAATTTGTCCGCTAGTGATGATGAGGGCATCATCTTCTTCCACTCGGCTGGGTAGATCGACCTTCGCGACTGGCTCACCGAGAGGAGCAAAGTCCGTGTGTTGCATGCTCATTTGTGACGACGACTCATCGGTGATTCGCTGGTTGGCTGAAGGTAGGTCCTCATCAGGGTTTTGTTGTCCACCAGCGACGAGGATGGTATCTTCATCTCTGGCTCTGCTCTCCAGGTCCAAGTCCGCGGCTGCTTTACTGGAAGTAGCGTCTTTGAAGGCCGTGAATGGCGGGCTAATTGCTGGTGAAACCTCATCGCCAAGTCGTTCACTATCCCGACGGGTCTCGTCATCAAATTGGTTGGTCGTCAAGTCGGGTTCAGGCGGTACGGGATCTTGTGGAAGTGTTTTCACCGAATCGGTGCCTAGCCCTGCATCTACCGCATCGTGGCCCCTCATCGCCTCGTCAACTAGATCTGAAGACTTGCGCGGTTCGTCAACCAAAGGGGATTGAGTGCTGCTTTCGGCTTCCCAGGAAGAAATACTGGCCCATTTCTTTTTCTTCTTGTCTTTCTTGCTCTTCTTGGAAGGAGCAGTTGACCAATCATCCATTTGCCGAGAATCGGAAGGTTGAGGAGGGTCTCGGTCTTGCGACAAGACCTGCGTGACTGTTGGCGCTTCCTCAGATGCGATTGCCTCCTGGGAAACGGCCGCCGTACTAGACGACTCAACATTTTCGCCGGTGGGAGTCTGAACACCACTATCCGGCTCTGTCCAAGACTTGCTGGCACGCTTCTTTTTCTTATCTTTCTTGCTCTTCTTGGAAGGTGTCCAGGAGAATTCGTCATCTTTGGACTGCTGCGGCTCGCCGGAGGTTGACATATCAGGCTCTTGCTCCACGGGTGTGTCTTGGCTTCTCTCGTTACCTTCCTCAGGCACGTTATGTCGAGGGCCCTTCTCCTGCGCGTCTTCAATCATCGGAACAACCTCGTCTGTAGAAGATGGACTTTGAGGAGTCACTAGTTCGAGGCCACCTGCGGACTTATGTTGATCGACGTCCTGATGTGGGACCACGACTTGCTCATTGAGCCTTGAAAGTGATGTAGCGGTCACGTCTGGCTGTTCAATGTTGGCTGATGACTCAACTGGTAATTTAGGCGTAGTCATTTGATCAGCCTCAGATTGCTGCGACCAATCGGCGGTGGCATCCTCAATACTTTCGAGGGTTGGTGTCTTGTCAATGCCTTCATCAATGTCATGCATGGTGCTTTCCTGTGTCTTGCTAGTGGACTCATCTGGGACAGAAGTGATTCCCTCAGCAGAAACGCCCCTTTGCGAAAGACCAGTCACAGGACTGTCCTGCTCGATCAACGCAGTTTCCGATGCATCAAGTTGCTCGTTGGGGAGGTCCATGAAAGGTAGGACTTCCGAATGTGGAGTTGCAGGCGCGCCCTCAGTCAAATCGGCGTCTTCACCAGCAACATCAGTGCGATGTGTCTCCTGTGGTGTCGCTGTTCCAGACATCTGAGTGCCATCATCCGAAACGGTTCCCTTGCGCTTTTTCTTCTTGTCCTTCTTAGACAACTTGCGAGGCACAAACCAGTCTGTTTCGGGCTCGGCTTCAACTCCGGCAGCCTTCTCAGGTTCAAGTCCAAAGGCCTTTGCTGCGACGTCCTTTTCTTCTTCCTGAGCAAGCTCTGAGATCGACGCCTCGACCGGGGCTTCTTGAGTTTCTCCATTCTGAGTGTTGAGGCCCGATCGACCCAAATCCTCGACCTGTGACTGTGAAGTGTCTACCAAGTCAGCTTCGTCAGGGCGTTTGGTCTGCTCAGGCGGACTGTCGATTCGGTCGTCGGAAACTCCTGAACTCGGCTCGAGACTTGACTGCGGCAGGTGGTATGTTTCATGAGCAAGTCGATTCTCAGGCTCATCTTGGGTTGTGATCGCAGAGTCCTCAACACGGCGATCTCCTAGCAGCTGGTCTGCTTCATCGAACGTGGATTGGGCGGCGGCAGCTGTATCCAGGGCGATAGATTCCTCATTTGCAGGCCCCTCGACCGGTAGCTGAGCGGTCGTGTCAACGTAATCGCGCTTTTCAAGCTGCGGTTGAGTCGAGTCGTCCAGCTGTGACGGTTTGGTACCCTCAAAGTCTCCCGAATCGCCTTCCACCAAAGAGGATTGTTGGGGGTCTTCAATGCCGGGTTCAAGTTCGCTTAGATCGGCCTGCGGAGGATTGACGGCAGTATGCTGCACTTCAGCCTGGCGCTGGGCAGCAGCGTCGGCATCGCGTTCTCGCCGCTCAGCATTCGCCTTTAGGACCTTGATGCGCTCCTTGTCTTTCTTACTCGGCTTCCTCTTGATTTTGAGTCGAGCCAATTCAGCTTCCTCTTCTTGGATTAGTTCAGAATCAGCTTCGCGACGAGCGACTTCTTCAGGGTCCTCAAGCTGTTGCGACCCAGGCTGCTGGCCCTCAAAGACAGACGTAGCGGTATCAGCCTGGTCGTCCACCAACGATGCTTCGCCCGCTTCTGTCCCCAAGAGTCCGTCTCGAGAACCTGACGAACGTGAAGCGTCTCCTTCGGCGACCTGTGGACTCTGCTGCTCGGCTTGCGCTTGGCCGGATGATGCCGTAGCTGCTGACTTCGCCTCTTCGACACGCTGCTGTGCCCTGGCTCTCAAATCCTTGAGACGTTGCTTGTCCTTCTTGCTGGGTTTCCTCTTGAGTTGCAACCTGGCAAGTTCAGCCTCTTCCTCTTGAATTTCTGCAGCCTCTGCCTCCTGGCGAGCGACCTGTTCTTCGTCAAGAGCCTTCTGAGGATCTTCCTGCAGCTCAAATGTGTTTTCAGTAGGTTCGGATACCGAGACATCGGCATGCAAGTCTTTCTGAACGGTGGTAACTGGTGTGTCCGTAGGCAAATCAATGGAGTGTGTTGCATCGTCCGAGGTGACTCCAGAGTCCAGCGGCTTGTTGCTGTCCAGAACATCCGCCTGATGTGTGTTTGAATCCAGGACTTCAAGTTCTTCTTGGGTTGCTTCCAGCGTCGAACTGTCGGGTGCTCGATTTGGCGATCCAGTAGTTTCCAGATTCTGCAGCGGCAAGGAGGACCCTTCCCGAATTTCCTCTTGTAGTGACGACGCTGGCTCTCCAGAAAGAACATTAGGACTGACAGCCTCAGCCGCCAATTCCGGTTTGCTCTGAATGACTTCACCGGCTTCAGTGGCCTGACTAGACTGTGGTGCAATGACAGTCTCTGCACTATCAGAAGCTGACATGGCTGGCTGGCTGGCCTCTTGAACTACCTCTTGAACTACCGAGCTTAGCTCTCGAGGTAGTTCACTGCTTTCTTCGACCAATTCGGGCTCTGCTGGCAGTGCTATTTCCTGTGGCTGAATGACCTCATTGGTGACTGTGCTGTCCTTTGGCTCCTCGTTCTCTTTGGACTTCTTTGACACCCAAGAGAACTCCTCTTCTACAGGAGCGTATGTTGCCTCCTCGAGCGTGCGTGCTTCCTCTTCCAGAGGAACGTGTGCTTTCTCGTCCAGCAGTAGCTGTTGCTGTTTCAGAGCATGAGCGGTCGTCTCTTCGACGGGAGACTCAGCTGTGAGCTGCTCGCGAGCGTTGGCCTGCTCTCCTGAGGGGACCGGCAATTCTTGCGCGGCGATGTCCTTGGCAGGCTCATCTGGTTCTGCAGTGGCAGATGAGATCATGGCAGGTTCCTCAGTTGTACTCGAAGTGAGTTGGCTGGGCTCTTGCAGTTCGTCAGGGAGGCTTTCAGTAGTGGTTGGATGCGGCGATGGTTCTGTGGTCTCCTGCAGCTGCAGGCTATCCACTGGCTTCTCTGAGTCCATCTCATGTGACGGCTCAGCAACGACGGTCTTGGGCACAAGATTTTGTGGTAGACTAGCGCTTTGCTCATCGCCAATCTTGGCGTCTCCCGATGGTTCGAGCACGGGGCTTTCTGCTACGATGTCCTTGGAGAGACTCAGGCTCTGCTTCTTCTTTTTCTTGTTTTTCTTGCCCTTCTTGGAGGAGGTCGTCACCCATTCCCCGTCGGCACGAGGCGTCGACGTGCCACTCGCCTCGTTGATGATTTCGGGCTGGGTTTGACTGAGCTCTTGGACAGCCTCCGACATGACTGAACCAGGCTCTTCGACAACATCAGCGAGCCTTGAGTCGTTGTCGCCGAGAATCTCCCGCTCGAAAGTGGCAGGCTCGTTAACGACGTCTTGGTGGCTGAGAACTGGCTCTTCGACTATAGTAGGCTGGGCATAGAGTGCATTATCAACTGACGATGGCTGGACTCCGGCAGATTCGGCGGCCATCTCTGCGTGGAAGCTTGGTTGCATATCCAAATGTGATGGTTCGTTGTCCATGGCTTCCTGCGCTGGCGAGTCTGGTGGGAGGGCGATAGAGCAAGCTAAGTCTGTGTCGTTAATGTCAATAGAGAAAGGGGGTTCTTCCATTGACTTCGACATTGCCTCATCCGGGTAGGGATCGCTCTGAAGAGCGTCTGAGGGGCCCAACGCACTGGACTCAGAAGTCATCTGAACCTGAGGCTCACCCGACATGCTCTGCTTCTTCTTGGGCTCAGCCTCCACAGCCCAGTCGCCCGTCTCAGTAGACGGTTCTGGAACAGGCGCCGGAACTTCAGCCTCTTCCATTGGACCTGTCTTCTGCAGATCGGCGGCGGCATGAGCAGGGGACTCCGGAAGAGGAAGTGCCTCAGCTGGCTCAGTGATTTCAAAATCGCGCGCATGAAACTCCGATTCATCACGTTCGCCAGGAACACTCGGGGCCGTCACCTCGACTTCATACGAGCCATATTCACGTGCCTGCTCTGATGAGTGCGAAACCGGATCCTGCGCGGGCACCTCAGGTGCGCGATCGTCTACCGCGGCGGGAGGCTCGTCGTTCTTTTCGCGTCCAAGCAGAACTCCGGCCCCAGCCAGAGCTGCAGCTGGGAGCATAGACAGGGCTGAGGAGAAAAGACTGTCCCTCTTCTCGCTTTCTGCTTGTTCTTGAACAGGAACTTCGACTGGCCCATCCCCGCGCCGGGGAGAAGACGCCATGCCAGCCTCTCTGCTCGACAGTTCAACAAATGATGGCTCCCCGAAAGCTTGACTTGGAGATCCTACCGGTGTGGCATAGCTAGACTCCGGCAGTGAGCTTGAGCTTGCTCCCGGGTGTTCAGTTGGCAGCGCGATGGCATCCTTTGCGAGGATTGGCGAACCATGCTCACCCTGTTGCGGGCCTGTAGGCGTCGGCTCCTGCGATTCCAAGACCGCAGACCTGGCTACATCTGTGTCCACGAGCAATGGCATAGCTTGAGCACCAGGTGGCACGGTCTCGACCTGCTCCAGCTCCGGCTCGGGAGCATGTGGCTCCCTCAAAGGCGGCAATGGCGTTGTTTCCGCCACGTCATCGGGCTCTTCATCACCCTTCTTAGCCGTCCGTCCAGCTTGCTCCAGTAAGAAGAGCGGCTTGATCTCTCGGCTGTTGTCCCATGATGTCGGTCTCGACTGCTGCCTCTTAATGGTAGGTGATAGCTCCTGCCCCGGGGTCGGGGGGCTTTGCACTACTGGCGACGGACGACTGCCCGCCGCGGGTGAGGGCCGGTGGTGGCTCATGCGGAACTGGATCGGGATCGCGGTGTGGCTGGGTGAGCGAGGGGGCATCTCGTAGGTGCTTGTGCGGCGGGAATGGGTAGTTTGGCTCGGACGCTTGTGACTGCTCTCACGCTCGCGAAGCAGCGCGCGCCCCTGACCAGGCGGTGTTGCGGGCCGGCTGTCTGGCAGCGCAGGCAGATCATCATACTCGACGAGGTCGACAGCGTCTTTTTCTCCTGGGCTCGGGGGCAGAGGGAGTAGATCGCCAAACTGAGGGTCAATGGCAGGCTTGATAACCCGCGGTGCGATCTCAGGGTCCTCAAAGATGTCGACATCTCGACTAGTGCTGTCTTCACGTCGGCCAGACCGGTCTGCGTCCCGGAAGACGTGCGGCTCCCATTGTTCCCGGGGAGCTTCGGCGGCGTTGGAGCGTGCGAGGGCGGCGATAGCCACAGCGGCTCCTGCTAGGCCGGCACCCGCGCCAAGAGTACCGGCACTACCTTTTTTTGACAGCTCCTTGTCATCACTGTTCGATGATCCCATCAGGCGGCCCCAGATGCCGCCGCTGCTCCGCTTGTCGGACTTGCTGTCTCTCTTGCGTTCGGAGCCGGTTGGAGTTGATGGTCCAGAACGGTCGTCGTCGTGGTTGCGGCCGTTGGAGCGGTCGTCGTAGCGAGAGTCAGAGACTGTTGAGGAAGTACCTCTTTCAAGCGCCTCGTAGGTTTCTCTGCGCCGTTCTTGCTTGTCAGGGGGGTCATCATCAGGTAGGTCGTAGCTCTTCGAGCCCCGCTTAGACTTCTTCGACTTCTTCGGTGTATCCCAATCATCCGCGTCCTTGATATCGTCGAAGGATTCCACGGGTACCGAGACATGGCTGTCATCGGCGGGCGGGTCTACATCGTCCCAAGACACGCTGGCCCGCTTCGACTTCTTCGACTTTTTGGACTTCTTAGAAGTCGGCGCATCAGCCCATTCGTCCTCGGGGGCCTCATCGGGGGGCGGCACAGCTCGCGCCTCCTCCTCTGCAAGCTTGGCGGCCTTTGCAGCCTTGCGCTGTTCTTTTTTGCTGAGCTTGGCAGACGCAGGACCAGACTGGCCGGCCTCCTCGACGGCCGGGTCATCGAAAGGAGCAGCCTCTTCACCGATTGGCGTATCGGCCACCTCACCAATGACATATCCCGGCTCGCTCACCAGTCTCGACCCAGCTTCAATACCATAAATGCCAAGGTCACTCACGGTCTCTGCGAAAGGCTGTGTGTACACCCCGTGAAAGTCCTCATTCGACCCCGGCGGCGAATCGCGCCTGCGGTACCCCGGGTCTTCGATGACAATCTCGGGGTCGAAGCCGGCGCGTTCCAGGCCTGCAGCCAGTGTCGCCGCGAAGTCGATATCCTCCTCAAAGGCCCCCGGCATGTGCGAGCTTCGTGGGCTTGTGGGCTTCGGACCAGGCACGGGAGGCAGTTCCTCGGGCTCTTCAACTAGGACCTGAGAAGATGTTCCCGGGGGCAGGATGGGTCGTTCTCTGGGTGGCGATTGTGAGCCTGGCGAGCGGTGCTCTTCGGCATCCTTTGCGCGCTCTTCGCGCCTGTATGACTCGGATTTGTCATCGCTGGCTATCGCCGCACCGGCTGAGGCGCCCACGATGGCAGCGGCGATTGTGCCCCACCCCCCGCTGCTCTTCTTTCCCGAGCTCTTGGGCTTCTCAGGCGGGCGCTCGTGTGGCCCCTCGTCGGCGCTCTCAGCCTCGAAGTGCTTCGTCTCGCTCGGCCCCCACGAGACGGTCTTCGGCGTGGGCGGCTCCTCTATCACCTCAATTACGTCGACAACCTCGCCCCTCGGCCCGATGGCGACTGACGGAGCCTCCCTCCTCGGCTCCTCTCTGGCGGGCTCAGCATCCTTCTGCTCCTGCTTCTCTGGAGTCGGCGTCGGCACCGGCGTAGGCATAACCAGGTTGAGCACCGGCCTCGGCCTCTGCGCACTCGGGTCCCGGACGGGCACCTCCCTGGGCCAGTACCCGAGCAGCTGTGTAGGGGACATCATGTTGTCAAAGGTGATATCCGCGTTGGGCTCGCTGTACTGGTTCTTCTTGGGCTTGTTGGTCATCTCCGGCGGCGTGACAATCCGCGGCGGCCTGCTGCTCTCGTCGTCTTTTTCGTCCCTGTAGTTGTCCACGACCGAGCGCTCGCGCTCAACCGATCTGCTGCGGCTGCGGGAGCGCTGCTCCCGCTCGGCGACACGCCGCGCGTGGTAGTACTGGTTGGCTGCCTCCTGGATCTGGTCTGCTGTCCGGGAGTTGGAGCGGCCGCGCCCTTCCTCCTCGTGGTGTTGGCGAGAGTGCTCCGTGGCTGCGATGGCAGCAGCCATGGCGACTTCGGCGATGGGGGCGGTGGAGTGCTTCGCCTCATCATAGATATGCTTAGCCTCGCGCTCCTCTACTTCAATGGAGTCCCGCCGACTCCTCTTGCTTTGCTCCGGCGCCGGTGAGGGAGATGGCGTCACATCGATGATGAGTGGCGAGGACGCCCTCAAAGACTCATCATGGGCCCTGAACGAATCATCCAGGACCTGATACTTGAACACGTCAAAGTCGTCCTTTGACCCACGCTTGTCTGGGTCTTTAGCGCCCTCGTCAGCGACGGTTCGCTCGCCGGCCCTGCTGTCACGTTCCGACGCCTCGCTGCGTCTGGCCTGACGTTCACGGCGCCTCCTCTCGCGGTCGCGCTCATAGTCCCTGTGCTCGTCCGCATTCGCCTTAACGTTGCGAACCTCGGACGGCTCGTCAGGTCGACCGCCACTGTCACGCTTCGAGTCACGCCTGCGCTGTTCGCGGGCCTTGTTGGTCCTCCCGAGCGCGTGCTCGAGCCTCTCGATCTCCTTCATCAGCGCGAGCTCCTGGGCCTTCTTCGCGTCGTCCACCTTGGTCTCGTCCTCGCGGTGGTCCTCGTGCCCGTACTTCTCGTCGCGCCCGGGCCCCACCTCCGGCTCTTTGCCCTTGCCCTTGTCGCGGCCGCCGAGCATGGCAGCGCCAAGCGCAATGGCGCCTGCGACGCCTGCTCCCACCAGGGCCGTCTCGGCGAACGTTGCATTGTCTTTGGTGGGCTTGCGGCGGTGCTCCCGGGGTTCAGAGGGCTCGGGATCGGGGATTCGCTCCTCTTCCTCCAGCATGCGGCGTGGGACTGGGACCATGGGCTTGGGCGCTTGTATGACGAAGGGCTCCGGGCGGGAAGACGAGTGGTTCGGCTGTGAGGACACGATGGATCCCGAGCCGCGGGCAGCCTCCATCCTGCCCGGGTCCGAGGTCTGCAGAGGGAAGACTCTCTGCAGAGGCCTCGCTTCGGCTGAGGCGCTCTCAGTCGAGTCTGCAGACCTTGTCTCGCCCGGCCCGTGCGCGGTGTAAGCACGGCTGCCATCGTCGAAGCCGCAGGGCGTGTTGACGAAGTCCCGCAGCGAGTTCGCGGGGCCGAACAGCTTCGGGTCGACAATGGAGGACTTCCTCTCCGGGAGCGGCGGCCTCGCAGACGCCGCGCTCATCCCGGCAGCTGAAGACCCAGCCGGCCGCGGAGTGTAGAGCTCGGCGTGGCCGTACGCGAGCGCAGAATGGGCGTCGCTGTCCTCGTCCTCCGACGCAGACTCCCATTCCTCATCATCAGACGAGTATCCCTGCTGGCGACGGTCCGACCTCGAGGGCGCAAGTCCCCGACTTGAGACTTCTACGCGGCTACTGCTCTGCCGCTGATACCTCTCCCACGCGGTTGCGGCACCCATGAGGTACGTCGGTGGTCTCTTGCCCGACGCGCGCAGGTCCTCGCGGTTCTGCTTCCTCGCGACGTCGGCCAACTTCCGTCCGATCTCCTTGATCTCCTCGTCCGTCTGCCGTCTCTGCAGGGTCGCCGGCCTGCCACCCGAGGCCTCTATCCCGAAGCTAGCAGAGGCGGCAGTCGCTGCAGCAGCGAGGTTCGGGCTGAACCCGCCGCCCCGGCTCTTCGGCTTCTTGAGGAAGCCCATGCCGTACGCCATGTCCGAGTTGACGCTGCTCGACGAGGAGTTGTTCCCGAAGCCGAAGATGGTCGGCTTCGCCTTCTTCGGCTTGCGCCTGCTCCCGCGCCGCCGCAGCCTGTGCTCCGAGGGCGTCTGCCAGAAAGCCTTCAGCACGCCGCCGGAGCGGCCGTAGCTCGGGTACCACCGCGAGATGTCGAGGTACGAGGACGAGGACGAGCCGCTGGACGAGGAGTAGGTGAACTCGGAGCTCGACCCGGAGCCGCGGCGGCTCCGGCGGCGGCGCGGGCGGTTGAGGTCCGCGGGGATCGGCGCGGGCATGGGCATGGGCATCGAGGGCATGCGCGGCGTGTTTTCGCCGCTGCGCATCGTGATCGGGGGGAGTTCGGCGGTCCGCTGGGGCGGGGAGGCGGGCGGGAGCGGCACCTGGCTCGGGTAGGAGGAGTACGGCACGCTGGTGCTGGAGAATGTGGACGTGGTTGTGTGTTCGCGCCGGCCTTCCATCGTCGACCGGGCGGTGTCCTCGGCCATGGACTGCTCCCTCGAGTCCCGCCGGGCCTTGCGCCTGCGCCGGGAGCTCTCGGGGCTCCGCCGGCGAGGATCGCTCATCATCTTGACATCGACAGCTGGGTGCGTCGCCCTATCGCCAGCATTGGTGTGTCACGGTGTGTTGGTCTCTTTTCCCTAGCACGTCGGTCGGTTCTCTCTGCGTACGAATATGGAGCACGATGGGGAGAGGTTTAATGCAGAGTGTTCAAAAAACGATGTTCAGTGCCCAGTATCCCTCACGGTGTCTATTGTTTGTGCAGGGCAGAACTGGGGTAGTAAGTAATGCTTCCCATGCGTGCGTGCCATGGAGCAAAGAAGGCTGGGGTGGACACCCGCCTCGACTATTGCGACTCGCCCCCACAGGGTTGGCAGCTCCTCGGCGCTTCAGCTGCGACGGGGAGAGAGAGCTTGGGCGCTCTGGCGGTCTGAGCAGAGCAAGCAGCGAGGATTGGACGCCCATGCAGATCCAGGATCAGGCAGGTGGCGAGCGGCGCACAACCCCACCGCCCGTCCAGCTGGGCCTGAGGCCGGAAACCCAGCCAGCCGTGCAGGTGCACGCCCACGCCGTGGTGCCGGCCAGGTGCCATACCACCACATGCACGCCAGGGTGCCAGTTGATTAGCGCCAGCACTCATCTCCTTACCAGCCACCAGCGCCCAATTAGGCTTGACCTGGCGCGTCTGGCACGCCTGGACGATCGCCACGGGCCGGCACAGGATTCGTCGTCGTGCCGACCAATACGGATGCTTTATTTTCCTGTGCTGCTTACTACTCGCCTAGCAGCGGGGTGCTTGTGCGGTTCGCTTGATACCCTCGCATGCTTGTACGTCCGTACCTAGTACTGTATGTACACCATACTAGGACAATCCGCAGCGCTGTGGGAGGGTGCCTGTCTCGGCACCTCGAGGACTGGACGCTGCAGCGACCGCCGAATGGCGCGGCCCATCCGAAATACCTAGCACGAGATCCGAGACTGGGGTGGAACGTGGCTCTCGAGTCACGGCCCGTTCCGGCTCTTCTCAACGTCGACTCTAGCCCGCTCCGCCTGCCCCCGTCCTCTGATCTGGGGACATGATCTCGTCTGAGCCTCAGCAAGACCCAACCAGGTCCTTCTGTGACCCTTATTTCTTGCTGAGCACCGCTCCGCCTCGCCCCGGCACGAAGCGAGACGGCATGGCGAGCTGATCTGTCTCAAGATGCCTTGGCGAGTCTACAAATCAAATCATAATGCCATACTTACGTAGGCGCTCTTGCGGGAGACATTACTATTCCGAGAACATCCATTGGGTATCAACACCGAGCCCTATGTGCCATGATACGGTAAGACGTTGATTCGTCCGCCTGTCCTTCCGTCCACGCGATCCAACGACAGTGGCTGCTACTTCTGCTACCTAGAGCCTGTCACAATGGAACCCCCCTCCCGAAGAGAAAAGAAATCGCATCAGATCTGATAGCCCTAGCTGGCTGGCACTGCATGACCGTGTCGAACCCTCGCCACATATGCAGCTTCGACCTGCGCGTACCGGCTCGCCCCAATCCTTCGAGCATTCGTCTCGTCGATCCAGTGATCCATTTCCCATCCTCCGAACCACAAAACCAGATTCCCGCCAGTACGAAAGAAGTTTCGCTATAATGAATCGCGGCATGAAAATAACCTGTCACTCATTCCCGGTGGCCTGTAGAAACGTGATCCCGAGTCAAATCCCATTTTGAAAAGACGCCATAACTCCCTGACTGTTTTTGGGTCATGCACATTCTCCTCCTGGCGCCTCCACCAGATGTACCAATGTTGATTTTGTTTTGCGACCGAACCTCGCCTGTGGGGCGGGTGTTGGGGTCAGAAATTTCCATCTGAAAAGGAAAAGAAAAGCCACGCAATAAAATATGTATAGTACAAATTGGATCGTTGAAGCGGAGTTAAGCGGTCCATCGTTGATGTATTCACAACGTGCGAGCGGCCCTATTCGAATACTTCTGGGCCAAATCGCCTAGTGGTCCAAGAACGAACGTATTGGACGGCGATTCAATCTTACGCCGAGCGGCGATCCGAGATCTTATCGGCCTGGAGGAGTGCGCTGATTCCGTCCAGCCCGGTCTCGCCCTTTCCGCCCGGTCTCGCAGCGGGAGGCGTAATCGAGTTCGAGCTTAAAGGCAGAGGTGGGACCAAAGGCAAGCCTGGTTTGTTCTCATACCCCAGGGGAAATCCAGGGCGCGTAGACGAAACAGGCGGTATGTGGTTAGGGACTGGTGGCAGTCCAGGGTAGTAACCTGCAGGGTGCGGATTAGTGATGGTTCAGGGCAATAAAGTGGCCACTCCAAACTCACCATTCAGGGGTGGGATAGTATGGCTCGCGGGTATCGACTCGCTAGGAGGTCTCTCCGGTGCTGATGCGTATAGCGGCGGTCCCCTTTCGTCAGGAGACATGGACCGATAGATAGGGGCTGTTGGAAACGATGAGTCGAGGGGGCCAAACTGCTTCCCGCTCGTCAAGAGGGCATGGATGGGCAGAGGGCCCTCGATAGGAGTCCTGGGGTAGCTGTTGTATGAGCTGCCGGAAGACATGCTCCCCGCCGACGACTGCTCTTTCACCAGGGGTGGTGGCCGTGAATCGCTGCCAGAGAGACTCGGTGTAGTGGCCGGGCTGCTGGTCTGATATCCCCGTGGCAGCATTGCGATATTGGGCCCTGATGCTTCGGCAGGGTAGGATACACCATTCTGCATCGGACGACCATCGAACATGTCGGAGAGGGAAGGCAGATGCCTATGCGGTGCCGCCGTTTCATTGCGAGCTCCGTCCGTATACGCTGGATCTCTCCGCGATGATATGTTCGATGGCTGGGCGGAGCTGTCCCGGGGGCTCGCGGCGAAGCTGGGCGAGTGTTCTCGGCGGCGGTCAAAATACCCGGCGCTTGGTGAGGCAACGGTGGAATCCTCGCCAGGAGTCCGTTGGGATGTTGTCACCACAGAGGGCGAGTAGTACGATTCCCCATTTGACACGAGCGAGTCTATCCTCTGCCGTCTTGCTGGCGACTCACCAGCGGATTCTCCAATGCTTCCAGTCCTTGCCGCACGTGCGAGGTGATTAGGTATGCCAGTGGGCTCGCCGATGCCCGAGTCGGATAATTTAACCCTCTTGGCATTGTCTTTGTCTGCCAAGTAATATGTAAGCTGTCAGAAACCCAGAAAGAGCAAATTGAGCTATCGGGCGTACTGACCCTGAGGTTGGCTGGCATGCTTTGCCTTAAACTCTTGCAGGTACTGTAGGTACTTCTTGTGTTCAGGCGTCTTTTTGTATTCGGCCAGGTCGTGGTTGTACCTCTCCTTGGCACTTTGAGCTTGTCGCTCATACACTTCCTTCTCAGCCTGCGTCAAGCCTTGCCAATTCTCTCCAACGAGCTTCGCGATCTCAGTGAACGTCAGGTTTTGGCCCTTGAGATCTTCTCTCATTTCTGACAGACGAATACCATGTTAACCTCATCGTTTGACGGTCGAGCAATCATCCTGAGCCTACCCACAGCCCGCTTGAGCGTAGACGGGTGCACGTGATAAGATCGACGATATTAGTAAGAGGTGGCGAACTTACTGTTGGAGAACAGGACGTATGCAGAAGGGGGGCGTTCGGGTGCATTTTCGTCCGGCTTTTACGAGCAACACGAGTTAGCAAGTCCATCATTTCTCCTCGAGCAGAGGTTTATGTCGAGGTCCAGCCTCTCGGTCGGAGACCTGTGACCAAGCCCTGCGGCAGCGTGCTTGCTCAAGAGTCTCACCTTCGGGTGCCTCCGATATTTGCGTTTTTGCACGACTGGAACGCCGCCATCCCGGCCATCAGTGGATGGTGCAAGCGCATCAGACCTGTGCGCGTCATTCCTCGTATCTTCTACACTCGCTCGGATCGGTGAGACGAGAGTGGCAGTCGGTGCTATGCCTCTCTCGTTGGCGATTCGTCTTTGCAGCTTCTATTTCGACGCGTCAGCTCCCTGAATACTCGCGCTACGTCAAGCCAGTTGCAACCGCTTACCCTTCGATGACCGAGTTTGACACCAAGAGCATCCCTACATGCATACAGAGAATCAGGACTGAGATGTCCGCAGTATTGAGTTGCCCACCCTCGATTACTCACAAGTCCGACTCCGTTATATCCAGAATCGTCTCCCACGTGTCGAAGCCCTGGTCGATGAAGGCATGGAGATACTGCGAGATCCCTAGCTCCCCGAAAATATCCGCTAATCTTGGAGACATGCAGACAACTGAACACCGTATCTTGCCAGGGTTTTATGTATGCGATCAAATGGCTTCGAGGCTCCCCCCAATCCCAAGCACAAGTCGTGCAATCCCCTAAGAGGCCAGGACTTGGTGTCGGTGTAGGGATCGGTCGGGGTACGACTCGCAGAGATGGGAGGTGGTCCGAGTCCAGAAGCGATGGGGCAAATGTTGCTCGCCAGCCACCGAGGCGGTCCAAGTCGCAGAGCCTGCCAGGTCTGAGTGTCGTCGTTGTCAGTGCCTGGGCAAGGCTTGGTCGTCGTGCTCGATCGTGGATCTAAGCGGCTCGAGTTACATGTGTGGGCTTGTACGGTAACGTCTGCTTCGCGGTTGAGTGGCCAAAGATTTATGCTCGAGGAGAATGACTTCTATCCAGAAGATCTCGGCTCCTGGTGGCGGGACGTTGGTATGCGAGGGTTCGAAAGGAATCCAGTCTGGGTCTGTGTTGGAGAAGTTCAGTACTTTGTGTCAGGCCATGCAGATCAGTTGGAATGGGGATCTGGGTATGATGGCAATTCCCAACAAGTGTGGATCGGACGGCGAGAATCTAGAGGGCAGGCGGTAACACGGAAACGTGGAGGGTGTGCCATGAGATATGGCGGAGATGCGTGCCTACGAGGAAAAGAAACTTTCCCGCTGCCCAGCTTCTGCCTCGCCGTACCGCGAGATACTCACACAGGGTACCACCTACCGGGGTCTCGGGACTTGCCATAGATGACGAGGATCTGCCTGGGACATGAAGCTCGACGGGGTCTGAAGGGGCGAGACTCTCGAGGGTGGAAGGACACTGGACGTACTGACCAAGGGTGAGGAGGAGGTTGTGGATCAGGGTAAGCGATGAGGTGAGTTAGAGCAGATCCAGAGCAAACAAGGCGATGGAGGGTTTCCAGGAATTATGTCACGTCTCGCAGGGGAACAGAATTCGTCTCCGACCCCCGTAGGATACTGCGCAGGTGGGAAGAGTCAGGTACAGGATGCCAGGTACCTCCTGGATTCTGGAAGACGGACGTCGACAGAGGTGGGCCTGACAGCCGCGCTCGTGGACTAGAGCAGGAAGTCTGGAAGCTAAGGCAGGCCGGGCTGGCGAGGGCAAGGGCAACCATGGGTGTGAGGTGTGCTTGTACTGTACCGCGCAGGGCCGGGACGAGTAGTCGAAGACAGGCGTTTTTTGGCTCAGGAAGACGATGTGTCGTGGTAGCAGTCTGTCAATCCTGGCAGGTCTACCTCTGCACCAGCAGCCGTCCACCCAAAGAAAACGCCGGCACGGACCCCAGCCAAACCTGTCCAAGGCCCCGGGTGTTGCAAGGGAATTTGTGGTGCAGAAGGGCTGGGCCATCGCGATCCCAGACAGAAAAATGGGATCAGATGTACCCCCAGGTAAAAGGTACCTGGCCGTCGCGCTTGACCTAGACGGGAAGTACATGTGAACATCCGCGCTTGAGGCCAGCCAGCCCGCTCCAACAGCCTCTTCCTGGCACGCCTGGGTCGGATGCGCCTCCGTGATAGATCTGAGCAGCGCTCGCTCGAGAGAGCGACATCAGAAACAAAGCTCCTGGTCATCGCAACCCTGAACATGCCCGCTGTGGACCAATGAGCAGCTGTCAGGCGCTGTGGAGTGAGAGCCGATCGTGTCTGGCAGAAATGCGCGAACGTTTCGGCAACGCTTGTGAATCTCGATGAACCCGTCATAACCCTGGCCGTTCGTGCAACGGCCGGCCAGCCAGTCAGTCATAGAGGTAGCTTGCTAGGCGCGTCCAGCAGTGCCCCTCCTGGCGCCGGCCAGAGCATGCTTGGACGTCAAGGCTCCCAGCGAGCTATCCCATCAGCAAGCCAAACGCCATCTGCACATGACTTAGCGATCTCGATGCGAGCGGGCTCCGCCCACGAGATCCCTCATGTTGGCCTTGGAAGCCCCGAGGCAGAATGACGACTGCTCCGCGGGACGAGGGTCGGAATGGGTTGTGTGACGTCGCGGATACCTGCCAGTGACCTAAGCATGGCAAAGTGGAAAAAATAAGCACGCTTTCTGCCAGATCTCGATCCGCCCTGGGAGGCAGGGCGGCCGCAGAAGCAACATACGATGGGATTTCAACAACGCGTGCAAGCTGTCCGTCAGGGAGGGATGGGCTTTGTTCACGGGCTGGCCAGCGGACCATGGCATCTTCCGCGACGATGACGGTCTGGGCCTATCACCAAGTTACCGTCTGTATTGATTTTTGCAGAGGTCTCTCCAGGCATGCGAAATATGCCCCGTCCGGACGGGGCACGTACGGTACGGCGCTGTACTAATTGTCCCGTATTGCACGCACCGCACCGCACGGCACAACGATTGGTTCAAGAGTCCAAACGTCGATGGCTCCCGATTCTTGTTCCGATTTATGCTCAGGTCTGGTGATGGCCGGTGGTGGAGCGGCGCTCGAATCGGGCATTGGCAGGACGATCGACGATATGGCAGCGCGACCCCGTCCACATTTCTCCTGACATGCATGGCGGGCAGAGCCCTCTTGGGGCTAGACTGCATTTTTGAGTTTCTAGCGCAAGCCCCAAAAGCGGGATGACGGAGACGCTGAGGTAATGAGGCTACATGGTACATGTGCTCTGTAAGTACCATCTCCGCTGTGGGGTTACGGCAGTACATGGTACTCAGCGCAAGTACTACGCTTGCGAAGGCATGCGCGCGTCGTAGTCCAGACCTAGATAAGTGAGACCAGGCGGCCGATAAGGAGCAACACCAATCCCTACAAGCTGCCCTTCAGCCTTGCCGTAGGCTAACAAACCCTGATGATACTCATGAACTAGGCCCCCGTTCCCCCCTACCAGCAGGCAGCCAGACGGAACATCGCCGCGAGGCGGCATGGGCCCTTTGAAAAGGCATTCCGGCACCGACCTTCTGTGGGATCCATACCCCACGCCCGTGCCATGCGTCCGGCATGCTGCCTCTTAGACCTCGCCAAGGAGGCCTTCTTGACGAACTCAAGAAGATCGAGTATGTATACACTGGAGGCCAGCTCGGGGTCCACGTCCTGAGCGAGCAACTGCCTGCTTCAAGAAGTTTCCTCCGATGGTGACGACGTTCTGCGAAGTATAAGATCGACGCCGACACGATGCATCGGTGCTCAGGCGACAAGGATGGAGCTCCTCTTGCTGCTGAGAGGTGCCTGGACGAGCAGACCCCCGGTTGCATTAGACGAACGTCTACACTCGCCTCGCCGAGATCACGATGAGGCTAGGTAGGCATCGTACTGTATCGCACGAAGGACACAATATCCACGCTCGATGGTAGTCATTGGTAGCCGCAGGTGCCACCGTCACGCACGTTGGTGGTCACCCTTGGTCTAGACCACTCGCCACCTCGAGCTGCGCACGCAAGTCACTTGGGAATCTGCGAGATTGCCATGGACAGGTCGAAAAGTCCATACTGGGGATTCCACACCAGGTGTCTCGGATTGGCACCAGCACCGACGCCAGCACCAGCGCCGTCTCGCGCATGCTCTAGTCGGTACTTCAGCACATAAAGGGGATGGCAGGTGACTGCTTTGTTCTGGCATCTCGATGTGAGGCGATGTCGATAGCGATCCCCATGATCTGAGATGTGTGCCACCCATCCCCCAACCTTAAACCGTGAGATGGGAAACGGACATCACAAAATCGCATGTTCCAGATCTCGATGTTCCGCGCAAGGTGGGCACGGGGCCAATCAGAAGACGAGCGGTGGCCGGCAGACCTCGAATCTAACCAGACCCAGGGCGTAGCCTTAGTTGCCCCGCTAAGCCCAGGGGAAACCTCCAGCTGGCCACTGAGCAGACCCTCAAGCCCTCTGGACGTCGCATTGTTGTTGCAGGACCGACACTACTTCTTTGGTTTCTGCGTATACTCCCTCTGTGGGTTGACGGCGGCGGTACGTTCCGGGGCATATGCTCGTGCTCATAGGATTCACACCACTTATCAGATGGTCTCAGCGCCCAGCGATCTCCGATTCAGACCTGTCAAACCGCTCTCATCACCTGCATTGACCCTTTTTCGACAACCTCTGCCAGGCCGAGGAGGAGTTCCTGGGGGTCTACCAAACGCTGGGCCCTAAGCTCGAACTATCCCCTTGGATCACCCTATACACGCCTATCACAGAGCGCCATCATCACCGTTCTCGCCCCGTTTCGTGCAGCACCGGCCCGCGTCTCCATCAGGGGTTGACCTGCGCTCTGGCAGCTCGGAACGACATTTGCTGGGCACGCCTTTGCTCGGTTCGCTTGGGCCATCAAGACAAGCAGATCCTTCATGTCTCCATCTGCCCAGCCACACGACCGCGGCGATGGTGGATCGTCAGCCCCATCTCCGCAGCCCCAGCGAGAGGCTGGGGAACCAGAAGTCTCCGGCCCTCAGACGCGGATGACGAATCCCAGAGCGCCGAGGACTGAGCAGGAGCTTGTCCAGGTCAGCAGATTCCCCATCCCCTTTTCCAGGCCGGATCCCCGTGTGGTGTAATGTGGTGTGGTGTCGTATCGCGTCCCGTCCTCTCAGCCACACGACGGGGTTGTTATGGCAGTCTCCTCAGGCACCTGCCTCGGCGCCCCTCCTCCCACCCTGTTTCCGTTCCACGGTTGTTGACTGTCTTGGTGGCATTCCGTCGGCCTCGGAAAATTCTGTCGAGCCCTTGACGAATGATCTTCCCACTGCATCGTCCCTTGTCACCAAACGTGCCATCGAACGCCCTGTCATTCCTACCCCTTGCGTTCGGCTCGCTGATACCAGCAACCGAGATACGTACCAGAGTACTGACACGATGTTCTAGGCCTTCAGAGACCTTGCTCGGTATGTCAGGGAGAGACCCAATTTTCCCATGTTCCGCTGTTGATCTCAATGGTGAAGTCGGTCAGATCCCCATGACACGGCCCCGTTCCCCCGGTCTCGCCTCAAGCGGCGCGCTAGGCCGCAGCTACGGCTTGCCTTCAGCTGCACAGCCAGAACGACGACCATCTAGAGCCCGCATAATGCCCAGAGTCTCGGGTCCCGCACCCGGACCAGCAGGTCTAGAATGCAAGAGGGGAAAAACATGCGTCTAGTCCACTCATCAGGCCAGTGCCTCGTGACCGGTCAGGACCAAGCGGGACGAATGCCACCCTTCATCGCAACCCCCTAGTGAGACACTGAAAGGTGGTCGGGCGGTCTAGACCACCAGCCGCATCCCGGCTGAGCGGCTCACCACGGTTCACCATGATCGTATTTTTGGCGAATCCGATCAGACACACATCGTTTTCACACTTTCCGCTGCACCACCACGAAGGCCAGAATCTTGCATTGCCAGGGTTGCAAATGCCCCCTACCCCCAGTGTCTGCATGATCTGGTCTGGGCTTTCCCTTGGCCGTCTCCTATGTCCGACGCTGCCGCGAAACACCCAGAGCCCAGAGCGCCTGCAGGTACACTCTGAAGCAGAGTACGACTGGCGGCAGAGCCGGACGGCACTTCAACCTCGGTGTCTCGGCAGCTCGACTTTCCTGTCCCGCACTCGGCATTGCTCGTCCCCACCCTTGTAGCTGTCATCACCCTGATATCTTGTTCCTTTTTTTTTTTTTTTTTCCGGTCCCTGTCTCGCCCCAGCCAGCAATTGGACTATCCTCCGAGACCAGCTAACATGGTCTCTTCAGAGGCGAACAAGCCGCCACGGCGCTTGAGGTGAATTTGACCAATCTGGAGAGCAAGCTGGACGAGCTTCTCGCCTCGTTCGAGAGCATAGCAGCCGATACGCCATTAGCCGCAAATGGCAGTGGGCAGGGACGTCCGGACGGCAAGCATCAGGCTAGCAGCTCGGCTGAGGGAGAACAAGACGCGACGCACAAGTAGGGGGAGCGGGGGTTTGCGTTGTCATTTACGGATCCGCTACGCGTTGTCGGGTCACAAGGAGGAATTGGCACTCCATACCTACTTGGAAAGCCTCGCAAGGCGCAAAACTATTATTTTTCCTACTGCTTATCTTGCACGCAAGGGCGCCTGTCTCGAGCAGGCAGGCCGCCCGGCCATCTCGATCTAGCCTAAATGTGTGCATGTTTTCCGCGTGGCCTTTCTCTGCGTACACCGCACAAATTGTATCACTCCGGAGATATCAATCCACGGGGCTGAGACATGACTTGGGACGGGACCTACGTCAGTTTCTGTGGGGACTGGGTCAATGATATTTGGTGTCGCTGAGCTGTCATCTCGATCCGTCGCGTGTCTTCTTTGGAATACTCGGCATCCTGGGACTGTCATCTCGATCCCTCGCGTGTCTTGTGGGAATGAGCAAGGTTAACCAGGGGGGCGGGTGAGGAGCTGGCAGGGCGGCTGATATCGATGTGGAGGCACAAGAAGCACCCACGGCACGGCCTAGGTACGTTGCTACGCCAGGATCGCAGTATGGGCAATATTAGGCGAGTTGAAATGACCTCAGAAGGTTACCATGCTAATACCGCCTTGCCCAGCTGATATCCTATCAAGGTACTCCTCCGTCACAATCGCCCACAGGAGCGGCGCCCTCTGAAACTGTCTACTTTCTGCCTTAAATGAAAAGTAAATAACAGAGGGGGGGGGGAGACTAATATGCAGGCGCGGCCTCTCAAGTGGAAACAGATCGCAGCAGCACACTTATGCAGGATATAAATCTCGTTGCGCCGTCAACGACCATGACGCTGAGCCCGCAATATGCTTCCTTCGCGCCGTTTACAGGGTGGACGGGCATACTAGAGTTGCATTACTCTGCGCTCATCGGGCGACTTTAAGTCGCAGTCATATCTCAACGCAAGGGGACGGGTGAGTTGCTCGCAACTTTGGTTATCTTCGGCAGACGGTGCACGATGAGGCCATGGACATACACCAGTGACTCGCGGCGAAACCCAAATCCACGCCATATGTAATGACCTCGACAGTCCAGCCTGACCGAAGACGTTCCGCAATGTGACTTTTTGTGACCTCCAGCCTGCAAGTTCACCATCAATCGACAAGCAGCTGCGAATGCTCCTCAGGCGTAAAATTCCATTTCAGAATGTCTGGTATTCATTGAACCTGCATGAACTCCGCGATCCATACCCAACCCAGACCTAATAACATAGCGCAGGAACAAAACCTCCGTGCCATGAGACATCAACTGGCAAGCCGCGCTATCGTCTCTCCCTGCAGAGACGATAACCACCTCCCCTGAATGCAGCATGCTATTTCCACGTGTATCATCAGCTCATCAACACCATACCATTCCTGTCATGACGCTCTTGATGGGTCTAGATCATGCGTCCCCTTCAGTAATCTCGGCAGTCCAGTCCTTGCGGATGGTCAGGTCCGTGAGCTGCTCTGTGTTTTCGATGAGGAGACCCTTTTCGTTGGCCAAGTGCAACACACAGATGAAGCAGAAACTGGTCGAGATGTCATCCATGACCGGCTTAGAGTAGACTTTCTGCAGATCGTTCACGACGTTGGTGAATTTGAGCGTAGGGTCATTCTCTAAGGGAGGGGGAGGCTCATTGCTGCCGTCCTCCGGCGCGGACGGTCGCGGAAGCTGTGAAAATGCATTAGACTCTATCCCGTATGCTTGCGAGAGTACCAGACTTACCGAGTCGAGCCTCTCCATGTCCATACGCTCCCATATCGACTCCTTGAGCTTCCTAATGTCTACCTTCTTGGCCACACGTGCATAGTTCACATACTCGGGCCGGACCCGCCTGTTCTGGGTGACTAACATGGTGCCAAACGCCAGGTCTGCAGGGTTGGTAACCGTGAGACCGTTGAAAGCACCCGTAGCACCAATAGTCTCCATGCCTCCTGCGTCGACGCCTGGGGAGAAGTGGTCACGAGCATCAGCGAACTCGTCATCGTCGTCGTCAAGACCACCGGCAAAAGGCAAGCCGTCGTCCTGGAAAAAGTTGGCATCGTAGTCGCCTTGAGGTAGACCGCCTTCATCTCCGTCACCCTCAATGCTCTGCATAGGCGCCTTTTGTGCGGCCCAGAATGCCTCGTTCATTTCTCCATCCGGCACATTCTGGAGAGCATCTGTGTTGCCAAAGGCTCCACGTTTACCAAAACGCCTTCGGCGACTCATGCGGGCCTTAGGCTTGAGAAAGAGGCTCAGTAGCTGCTTCGAGTTGAAGTGCTTGTCATCGGGGAGCAGATTCCGAGTCTTGGATTTCCAGTCCTTCTTTTGCAAAGAGATGGCGCTGTTGGAGGCCGCCTGTGTGTACAGGACCTCGCCGAGGGCAGAAGTCATAGGAGATGCGAAGTCGATCTCGAATGGCTCCTTCTCCTTACGTTGCTTCGTCTGTGCTGGCTTGTTGATGTCCTTGATCTTTTTTATGCGCCAGTGCTCGGCATTGCTCCAATTCTTTTGCAACGCTTGGTCAAAGTATGCCAAAATGTCTTCGTGCATCCTGTCGGGCTTTTGAGCGTGCATCATGGAGACGTTGAAGTCGTCGTTGCCGGAAGTGTCCATCATGTCGTCGCCTTCGCCTTCAGCACCATCCTCAGCCAGGCCGGCATCGAAGACACGCATCTGAGGCTCCAGCGCAGCTTCTTTGGCCCAAGCCTCACCACCTTCGCCGAAAGCAACGTCACCTCCTATAGAGAAATCCCCAAGACCTTCACCGTCGTCAAAGCCAAGCATGTTGTCGTCAATTTCCATGCCCGATTTGTCGCTGAGACCACGCTGAGCTGCCTCCTTCTCCTGCTCCTGCCGCCAATCCTCGGGCGCCCGTAGGAAAGGAATGTCAAGAGATCCAGAGGGATCGCCGAGATCAAAAGTTTTGAGCGAAGGGCAAACGTCCAGCCCGTCCAGTCGAGATAGATCAGGGAAGAACCGGACACCAAGTAAGGTAAGGTCGATTTCTACGTCCTCTTCCTCCTCGGCTTCTCGCACAGGCTGAACAGTCGAGTCCTCGCTTTCAGCATCAGACTCATCGTCTTCATCCACCTCCCCTTCGTCGTCATCGTGGCCCCTCCTGCGCTTCTTCTTGGCCTCGGATGGGTCCACAGAATCATCGCTACTGTCGAAGACAATCCTCCCCTTTGAATCGATCATCAAGTGGTTGAGCAAGAGGCCCTTGGCTCCACCCTCGTCGAAATCTGCTGATGCTTTCTTGAAGAGAGGATCCACCGCAAATTCCAGTTCGAACTTCTTTAGCTGTATTGATGCGAACGACGGTGCGAGAGTGGCCTCGGATGATCGCTGGGCCTGCAGCGGCGGTTAGTCAGTTGTGACCTTATCGGGGTTGGACATGGTGTGGGCTTGCCTTTCGCTTGGGTTTCTTCCGGACATTGCCATCCTCATCCACCTCTTCCTCGCTGTCCTCACCTTCCCCCTCCTCGCCCTCTCCCCTCTTCTTCTTGCTATCCCTGCTATCAGCCAAGCCGCTCAGCAGCTTGCCGGTTTCGGTAGCGACACTGTCGACCCTGCTCGTGTAGATCTTTACACAGCCATCCAGCGTGCAACTGGCCTTCTGGAAGTTGACGCCATCGCCCTCCTTCAGCAATGACATGTCATGGAAGTAGTCAATGAGCGCGAAATTCCACGAGTTCGTCGCGTTGATCTTGTTGTCTGTCGCCATCTTCATCCATTCCTCGAAGTTGGCCAGGATCGGAACACGCTTCATAGGTGTGACCGCAGTTCCCGAGACAACAACGTCCTCATCGTCACCGACAAGATCCCTAGGGCGGGGCCGTGGGGTCTTCTGTCGCTGGGGAGGGGAGGCGGGCGAATCATTCTCGAGGTCGTTCAGGTTGACACTAGCCTTGCGCAGGGGCGTGGAGGCGGCGGCCTTGAGTTTGTTGACATGCGCCTCCTGAAGGGCCTGGCGCGAATGTAGTCTTCTTGCTTTCTCTTCGGCATCGTCGTTGAGGGGAATTCTAGGGGCAGTGGTGAGTATCGGGCTGCTGGCGCGGGGCGCCGTGCTGGGCCCCGATCAGTGTGTACGAGTCGAACTTACTTGACTGGGGATTTGAACGGGGAGTTGGTCATGGAACCAGAGGTAACTCTACTCCCCGAGCGGTTCGGTGCGCTGCTGCTCGCGCGCGGGATCTGGGCGACGCGAGGCATGGTGGCGGAGGTCGTCGCCGTTGTCGTCGTGGGAGAGGAGCTCTAGTTTCGGCGTCGACACCTGCGCGCAGCTTCGGGTAAGCATCAACATCAGGCTAGAGATCTGAGTGGTTGTTGTCCTAGAAACGCGTTCGCTGGCATATGCTTAGTCAGGGCCCGCAGCCGCCGCTGGTTGGTTGTCATTGGCTGCCATACTGGCAGGCACGGCAGGCTTTGTCGTCGCAGTGCACGGATCACCTACCCTTCGCGTACCTGCGGTACCCTTCGGTCGGGTGCGCTTGCCACTACTGCGTAGGTGGGTGGGTGCCAAGGTGTTGGGATGACGAGGCACGCGACAGGCTGCCTCTAACGTCACTATCAGTACTGGGAACGGCACATTGTAACCTGTCAAAATGGCAACATGCAATGGGGAGTGAGACCAGGGAAAGGGTTTAAAAAGTTCACAAAGGTGCATACGACTACAATTCCCGCTCGTCCTTATTTCACCACCGGTGCTCGACCTGCAGGGAACAGCTGTCGCCGGGAATTTGAATCGTGCAGACTGGAATCTGGCCTTGATTTTATCGTTTGTCCTGATACAACCAAGAGTTCCGTCTGCCCAGACGCCGTCTCTTCTTAGTATTCACCATCCCCGTCAGTCCTGTATTTGTCACGTCTTCCTCTGCTCTCTGCTCCATCTTTGAGGCTCATTGATTGTTTTACAGCCTCAGCACGCATACGTTGGTGGCTCGTTCCAATTACCAACCTATCCTACAATGTCCTGACTCCGATCATCCGGCTCACCATCAGGCCGACATACTGGCACTCTCGCGATTCCTCCCTTTATTTTCCCTCAGTCTCAAACTCAGCAATTCTAACTCGCCCAATGGCAGCTGTGCTGCCGTCGCTGCCTCCGACTGTCTCAGCAGCGTCCGACATTGAATTTGTTGCACCTGGATAAGGTACCAGAAGTCGCAACATCGTTCGATCATCAGCATCCTACGTCGACCACATCTTAACTCACGGCGCCCTGCCGGTAGTCCTTGCTTCGATCTCTCCTAGGCCTCTGGCGATAAAACCATCATGTTCCTCGAGCCTCGAAATCCATCAGCATGGCTAGAATCAAACGTGGGCGCCCGCGCCTCAACTCGAGACCTCTCTACGCAACAGTCTTTCTCATGACCCTGCTCGCTACTTATAGTCTGTTTTTACGGAACCATCGACTACCGCCAAGCACGCCGCGCAACATCTTAACCGCGAGAGTTGCCGATGTCGCCTGTGATGATGTCCACCAAGCTGAGGACCAATGTCTCTTTGTGCGGGAGCATTGCGCCGACGACGAGCCAGGACTACTGTCCTATCTTGGTTTCTATTACTGCGTCCTTCCCCAAGTGAAGCCGGTCGCCTTTGCTCTATTGGCGCTCTGGTTGGGTCTGCTATTCTCGACAATCGGGATCGCTGCCAGCGACTTCTTCAGCGTCAACCTGAGCACTATCGCCAGTGTTCTTGGAATGCCTGAGAACTTGGCCGGAGTCACCTTCCTCGCTTTGGGAAATGGGTCTCCGGACGTCTTCAGCACCTTCGCTGCCATGGGCTCGGGCAGCGGGAGTATGGCCATTGGCGAGCTGATTGGTGCAGCTGGCTTTATCACCGCCGTTGTGGCTGGCTCCATGGCCCTTGTCCGCGAATTCAAGGTCAGCAGGAAGACTTTCGTGAGAGACATAGTTTTCTTCATCCTGTCTGTGAGCTTCACTATGCTGTTCCTTCTGGATGGGAAGATGCATTTGTGGGAATGCGGCTTGATGATCGGATTCTACGTCTTCTACGTCTGCTTCGTCGTTGCGTGGCATTGGTTCTCGGCGAGGAGGCGGAGGAGGAACAACAAGCAAGCAGCATCCCGAAGTCACTTCTCCGTGGCTTCTACCCATGTAGGTGATGACATCGAGCCGTACCGTGATAATGAGGAGGAGGAGGATGGGACTGTGGGTCAACACGGGCGATCCGAACGCATGCCTGACATCAGCGCTTTGGAATCTGGTCCCAGGATTCATATCGATGGATCTTCTCAAGACGATGACGATGAGGACAAGAAGTGGCACGTGGCTTCCGAGATGACGAGCAGCATGCGTGTCAACCGTCCTCGTGGGCGGAGAACTCACAGCACCGTGGCACCGATTCGGCCAAGCTTGATTGGAGCCCTCGAATTCAGATCGGTCATATCTTCATTGGCAAGATCGCGGAACATGCGCCTGGCTCCTCTGCAACGGGGTTACTCGGACCACAGCATGGCAGGGTTTCTGGCCCGGTCGAGCACAGATCTAGGTCATATGGTGCCTTATACAGATGATCCTACTGTTGTGACTCATTTAGCACCGGAGTCTGTGCCCAGAGACAGGGCGTTGTCTTTAGGCGACGCCCCCCGCCATCTTCTTCGCGGAAGCCCCCAACAACCTTCACTTCTTTCGCCGGGACAGCCAAGGGGTACTTCTCACCAGCGAGCCGGGAGCTTGACGCAAGGACGCCAGGATAGAAGATTGTCGGAAGTGACCTCTCGCCAAGGCGATCGCTTGTCAGTGGCTCGACGGGCGATTGAGAACCGAGACAGGCCGATCAGCCCCGTTACGTCCTCCACGAAGGGCGGCCACCTCGCTCCGCCAGATAATCACCTGCGACCAATCCTGTCTCCTGAGCTTGTGGCAGAACCAACGCAAAGCTCTACACCTACTCTTTCGCTCCAGATACCAAGCCCCAGGACACAACCGAGCCAAGCCTCCTCGCCCACTCTATCTCCCTTTCCTGGCCTCTATGATTCCCCGAGCGGACGGCTTTCACCCAGGCGGTCACAATCACTGTTACCTCCGCCGAGTGCTCAGGAATATGACCACATTCCAGGACTAGATCCACCCGATGCCCCTAAGCCGATCAGGTGGTGGCCATACTACGCTTTACCGCCGCCGCATGTTCTATGGCGAACTCTGCTGCCAACACTACAGGGCTGGACACAGAAGAACATTTGGGACAAAGTCTTCAGCATCTTCTCACTGCCGAGCGTCTTCCTATTAGTTGTGACTTTACCTGTCGTCGAGACCGACTCTCCTGACGATGATGCAGACGAGAACGAAGATGGTCATCAATCAAACCACGCCGCTAGCCCATTGGGCATTCATGCCCCCGCGATTTCCAGCGAGAGTCAGGCCGCTCTGGTGCCAGAGACCGAGTGGCAAGAATACCGCAGACGCGCGCACTCCTTCAGGTCACGATCATCGAGTGCTTCACGTCAAAGGGGGAGCGCCGTGAACACACCAGAGGCACCACCCTGCGAGAGATTCCCGTTCCCAGATCAAACCAGTCCTGGCCCAAGTCCTTACGTTGGGCAGCCGTTATCAGAGGGCGGGCTTGGCTCTGAGACGACGATTGAGGACGAGCCTAGCTCGTGGAAAAGGTGGCTCGTCGCGGTCCAAATCTTCACTGGTCCTCTTTTCACGGTTTTCATCGTGTGGGCCAAGTACATGGATCAACCAGTGAAGGCCCTGGTCAGGATGGTTTTGTGCTCCCTCATCGGCTCGCTGGTCCTGCTCGGCATCCTTTTGCTCACCACGTCTGACGACAAGAAGCCGAAATATCACTTTCTCTTTTGCTTCCTTGGCTTCATTATCAGCGTTGCCTGGATCTCAACAATCGCAGAAGAAGTCGTCGGAGTCCTGAAAGCCGTTGGTGTTATTCTTGGTATGTCCGAGGCGATTCTTGGTCTGACGGTCTTCGCTGTGGGCAATTCAGTCGGCGACCTGGTGGCTGATATCACGGTCGCGCGACTCGGCTATCCGGTCATGGCCCTGTACGTCTAGTCTCTTCGACCCATATTCATCTGAGCTTTGATGCTAACATTGTGCAGGTCTGCCTGCTTCGGTGGTCCGATGCTAAATATCCTTCTCGGAATCGGCCTAGGCGGAAGCTACATGAGCATAAAGACCGCCAATCGCAAGCACGAGCAGCAGCCCAGCAAGCCCATTCACTACGGATCCTATCATATCGACATCACGGGCACTTTGTTTATCTCTGCCATGACTGTGCTAGTGACGCTTCTGACGCTTCTTATCATTGTGCCCAGCAATAACTGGATGATGACCAGGAAGATAGGCATGGCGTTGATCGCATTATGGACGGCCGGCACTATTGCCAACGTGGTCGTCGAAGTCACGGGCGCATGGGAAGCAGTCGCCTGATGATAGAAAGGAATGAGGCAGTCCGCATATACCATGCTTAACGTCTTTCTTTTCTCTGTACCTTTAAGAGGGGTTGTCGGTATGTGGAGTATGGTCACTGTTGGAAAAGCGAGATTATAAATTGTACTTACATGTTTTGGTGTAGCTATATTTTGCAAGGCGGGCGACAAAAAATCAGTATTCGGGTCATGCCTAGCAGTCACTTCCCCAATACACCCACTGTACCCGGTAGTTGGCAACACAGTTATGCTGAGTGTATGATAAGTGTCTGCCGTCCGGAAGCAATACTACAGATCATGTGTTGTTCATTAGCTCCATATGTTGCATGCTCTAGGTGCCTGATTCTATTGGGAATAGCTCTCCTTATGAAAGACTAGGAGGGTTTGGGAGGGGACGGTAAGGGCACACCTAGCAGTATCTCGACGATGCTCAAGATGGCAACAAGGCATCAGACCCGGCTAGGGGCTTGTTTGCGCCACCCGATGAGTCTACGCTGGCTTCTCACCACAGAGTGTTCATACTAACACTGCTACTTATTCCAAATAGCGGCAGGGCCAGTAATTGTGGTGTTGTGCCCAATGATGAAGTGCGATGTATTTCTTTTTTTTGGGGGGGGGGATTGACGAGGCTAATGACGAGGGCAGTGCAATCCACATTCAGGCAGCGAAAGACGACTTGGAAGATATCGTGTTTAGGATGGGTTGAGGTCCTACGTGAACTGCACTTCCATAGACGCCACTACGCGTTTGTACTTTGAGAGGAGCGGAAGCCGTCGGGGACTACTTTTTGAGCTCCAAGATGAGCGTTGGGCATCCGGCCGTAAGCTCTTGGAGGAGGGTCTTGGTTCTTGTCAGGGTGCGCTGCGCATTCTGAGCGTATGTGTCACGTTGCCTTCAAATGTACGTGCACTTGTCCAGAAAGAAATTATGTAAATACTTTGTGCAGTGAAAAGACGGCCAGATGCACGAGGACATCGTGTTAATAATCTCCGACCTTCCACCCTTACCTATCCAGCCCTCTCGTCTAGGAAAGGGTGGTAAATCTGATAACGCCGACCTTGATATTGGAAAGGGAGACCGAACCATTAGATTGCTCGGCCTCAACAGCCGCCCGGAACGGACCATACTCCAAGATTTCGACCTCGTATTGTGGAATAGAGGCCACAATCTACAGACATACCCTCGAACCCGAGACGGGATAGAAAGCACCGCGACTTTGGTATTAGCTCAAGAGTAGACCCGAGAAATTGCGGCTGATACGACTGTACCATTGAGCTTTCAGAGATCCTCAGCTCCCGAACACGGGTGTCACAAGCAAAAGCTTCGGTAGAAACGGGCTACCCCAGAATGCCGTGTTGTCCTGAGTGTCCCCATGACGAGAAAGAAGAAGAAGGAGGAGGGGGAGGAGGGATAAAAAAACAAAGAAGAAAAAAAAGAAAAAGAAGAGAGGGTGTAAGTCCGGGGCAGGGGGAGGGAGGGTCGAATAGCTGGTACATACCCTCTCCCTCTGCTCGAGCTCCGCAACGGAGGGACCGAGGCCACTGCACAGAACACTGCACAGAACACTTCAGTACAACGTCCCGCAAACTCTAATCTTGCCCACCACTCACTACCCCTGAACCCAGACAACCACCATTTGCAGGACGAGCACTAGAACGCAGTTCGCCAGAAAACCTTACCACCAAAGCAATTCAGCCGTCGCAGGGGGGTTCAGATTCCCATCCCGACCCTAGACCGCGTATCTCGAGCTCCCGGCACCGACCCTCCCCTCCCCAATGTCCCTCCGCAGCCTCTGGGCGGTCCGCCACGCCGCCGGCGAGCCCCTGGCCGTGGTGCGCGTGCGCGACCTGCACACCGCGGTGGTCGGCCCGCAGGACGCATGGGGCCGCAAGAACGCCACGCAGCCCGTCGTCGTCTCCGCCGAGCTGCACTTCTCGCGGCCCTTCGAGGCCTCCGTCGCGGGGGACAGCGTCACGGGCGGCGACACCGTGCACTACGGCACGCTGAGCAAGCTGATCCTCGCCTGCGTGGAGCGGTCCAACGAGCACGTGCAGACGAGGCCCGCGGCGGGCGACGGCGGGGACGTGGACCTGCGGGTGCTGCTCGAGATGATCTGGATCGTGCTGACGGGGCGCAACGTCAACGGGGACGACGCCGCGCCCGAGGCCAAGCCGCTGCTCGACCTGGCCAGGCTGCGGTTCATGTCGCTCACCGTTACGCTGCCCAAGGCGTCCCTGCTGGGCGAGGGCGTGAGCCTGACGGCGGCGAATGTGTTCCCGCCACATCTGGCCTCGCTGTCGATGTACGGGCTGGCTCTGAAGATCCACAAGCTACGGGTACCCACCCTGATCGGTGTCAACAGCAACGAGAGGAGGGCCAAGCAGTTTGTTGTGACCGACGTGGAAATTGACAGATTTGATTACTACCCCGACCTCTTCTGTGAGCTCGAGAGCCTGGTTGTCAAGGTATCCTCCACCCTCGTGCCCTCTAGTCTCTATCTAGCGCCCCTTCTATATGCTGACCGTCTCAGGCAATGGAAAAGTCGTCCTTCGAGACTCTGGAGGCTCTTGGGGCCGACCTCGCTAAGACGATAACCAACCAGTTCAAGCCGAACCCCCGGGAATTAGTATGCGGAGAGGAGGGCTGGCAGATGATCATAAGCATGACAAAGCCCACGGCCGTCCCCTTCGCTGAATGTCCGGTTGTTGAAATGCGGGTCTCTTCGAAGCCTTGATGCTGGCCGCCAAATATGGGATGCTGTCCCACGAGGGGCAGACCGTGGACGAAACCCCGAAAACGAGCTCGCAGCCTCAGTCCCGACTACTTTCCATTTCCACCTTGCGGCTCAAGGGCCTCACATCGTCATTCGAAGCTGTAGTTTTTATGTTGCGTGGCAGCTCTTGGCTCGGCTCACCGCCGAGAACCATTGGTGTCGCGCAGAAGGGGGCCCTGCGGCCTGTCTCCGTTGGTGAGTCGTGCTATGAGCCTTGGCTCAGGGTCAAACAGCATCACGTGTATGTGCTCGACGGAGTGTACGGATTTGAGGCTTGGTGGGTTCTTGAACCAGATGAGCTGCGGTTCATGTCAGTAATGTAGGCTCCGTAGTCTCCAGGGAGGCATAGCTGACCTTGTTCTTTGCCACGACAGGCAGGAACTTCCTGTCAATAAATCTCTCTATCTCGCCCTTCGTCTCCCCGTCATCCTTCAGCTCGAACTTCGTCCACACTACCAGGTGAACAATCCGCCTGTCGAGCCCATAAGGCCAGTCATTCCACAGTATCTTGAAGTCCTCCTCGCACTCAAATGGCCTGCTGCCTTGAGGGACAACAGGCACTGTCCAGTGAAGTCTCTCGTTCAGCATGTGCCCCATGACGCCTCCTTCCGCTTGGCTGAGCCTCCAGACGACCTCGCGATACCTCCGCAGGTCGGAAGGCCACCGCCGGAAGTCGGCGAGTCTCCCCGTGCGGACGATGTCGACGACTTCCTCCCAGGTCTGGACGCGGTAGTCCTCGTCCCTTGTGCCGATGAGACTAATATCCTTGGCACTGAGATTTCGAAGGGGCTCCGGGCATTCCTCCTCGCGCTCTTCGGGCGGTATGTTAACTTGCCAGAAAGGCAGTGGTTGGGGGTCTGGGTTGCTCCCCATTTTTGATGAGACTCAGCGTTAGCCTCGAGGTGGTGGCTTTGTAGCTGTAGCTGAGAAGATGCCCAGGAGCTCCAGGCGCTGAGCTGATCGTGGCCGCCCCCTTTTCGCAGACAGTTCAGTTGGCCTCATACGTAATTCACAATCCAATCCAGGTCCGTTTCACTAGCTCTCATCGGGATGACGGAACCGAATTGTCAAAGTGACGGAGTGGGAAGACAAATCGGATTCATCAGTGCCGTGAAGCCGGTCGAAAGCGAGCAAGAGCGTATCATCCAGCGGCCCGCCCCGCGCACACGGTGAAGATCTAGCGGTCAACCCATCACGGCGGAGCGAAGGTCGGTCTCTCCAGTCTGCTGGCCCCGGAACTTGTGTGAGAATGGATCCGGCGGATCCACACCCGCGGGATCGACCTAGAGTGCACGAGACGGCCGCCGGCAGGAATGTTCGTTCAACTGTATGTGTCTCCGTCACTGGCCAATCAGGAGAATGCACTCGCTGCGCTGCGAGCCTCGGACCTGACCTTGGGAGGTCCGTGCTTCCAGTCCATCTTCGAGAGCAGCTGAGAAGGGAAAGAGGCTGGCAGATCAGATGACGATTGAGTATTCCTGAGATAGCTGGAGAGCTGGGGCTCGAGGGCATCGGAATGGGCTGCCTCTGAGGCTACAAAGACGAGACAGTGCAACCTTCATCACCACTGTTCGAGGCTGTCGTGCTACAGCATATCGAGGTCATATCTGCACGCAGGCAAGATGAATAGAAACATGAGCTTCAAGGGCGGGAGGTCACATGACGAGAGGTGATGATGACTTCCGACGGCTTTTGGTTCTAGCATAGACCGCCGTTCAACTGTCTATCGAGGACTACCTGTTGATCAGATAAGGCTCATATAGCGGCTTTCCTAATGGAGCGGTCTAGCTTTCTAGAAGCCGATCTGGTATCATCCAACAAGGAGCATCTTGGAAGAAGGGAACAATTTCTTGAGTTCTGTTTAGAGACTTCTCCTTTGCTCGGTGAAATCGTCCAAGAAGACAGCTGAGCACATCAACCAATGAGATTCACCGGATAGCCCGCCGTTCTCCGCTCTCCGCCCTTGCGAGTCGAGTCGGAATAAATGCAGCATCACGGCGGGCCGCTGCTGTTGGCCTAGCGCCTCGGATCTCGTTCGCCTGACAGTGGGTTCTGGGGTCTGGGCCTTTACAGGAATGGTAAGGTAGAGAAAAAAATCGTTCTAGAAGCCGCGTGTGTTCGGCGAGGTACTATACGAAGGGTTGGTTACCAGACAGGAAGCAAGCCCGCCAGGGATAGATACCCACACAATACCCTTGACGTCGGCGGTGCACCCTGGTCGCTGGGAGCAATACGGACAACCCGCATAGCTCTTCTGTGAGACCCACGTGGGCCCCGCGGACAACACTACCATGCGAGAACACATGTGTTAATGTGACTTGGTGACGGGTGTTGTCTGGGGGTGTCGAGCAGCAGCCGAGATGATAGGTACGGGAGAGCTGGTTGTCTGTCTCGGGGGGGCGAAGAATTTTTTCCAGATAGCGTCACATATCGCCTCGGCCGTCGTGTAACCACCTCAATTGCATGACGACGCCACCGACGGTGGGAAGCCCAGCCCGAGCGCTCTGTGCCGGGGACAAGACAAGGCAGAGGGTTATTCCCACGGAAGATGTGCGAGGAGCTGGTCATGGCGGCGGTGGGGGATCGTGCCCTTAGGTGCTTCCCTGTGACGGCCTATTGACAGTCTTCATTTCCAGGACGCCACACCTCACGTCCGAGGCCTTTTCACGCAGCAGAGCTAATACGGTCGTTCTTGTATCGACAGCTCCTGATACGAAGCCAGGCCCTGGAGTTCCTGAATCGTCAAATTTCGCGTGTTCCACTATGCGGTGTCGAGGTTGCTGTCGATATGCCCGTCCATTTTTAGCTCCCGTGGTGGATGACAGGGGGAGGTTGGCGTGCCCCTCCACAGCTGTTAGGAGCACAGGTACCTCCTCCTGCCGTCCTGCCACCATAGCCGTGCCCTGAGGATTGTTGAGATGTCCTCAGCCAACGGCAACCTCACGCGCCACCACGCATGACAGGTTCCTATGCTGGAATTCTGCCGCACCCCCTGATGTCATCTTGGGATCTTTGCGTATTCCTGTCCCTCCACCCTGCCAGCCGCCAGGGATCAGTGAGGTCCTGTCCCAGTCAGAGAGACAAAGCCACCTTCCCTCAGGATCTCTCAAAACAGCCACTGCAGACACTCCATGTCGGTTCAGGAGGCCGTGCATCCCGTAAAGTTCTCGTCATTCCGAGGCCGCATATCACGACCGGCGAGACCGTCCAGAGATATGGTTAAGATTGCAACTCGGGCGAGCTGAGGGCCGCATGGCTAGGTAGCTTAGTGCACGCTAGCTCCCTTGCTGGCAAATGAGCCAGCCGTCCGGCAGCCGCTAGGCGGCTCGCCCATTTTTTCGCCTCCTCGACGGCAGCTCTATCACTCTGTCACTGCGAGGGGGGACGGCGGATCGCAGACGCACGGGGCGAGATTTTCACGATCGGGCACGACCATTGCACGGCCGGCAGGATGGCAATCTTCCAGGCGCGGCAGACATACTTATTTCTGGCCAAGATCAGCTTATTGGGGTGGGGGGCCACGGTGGTATGGACAGGCATCCCCCACCAACAGAGTCGGCCAGATATGGCGGGGGTGGCTAAGACGGAGGCTACTTGGGCACTAACACAGAGATACGCCGGTACATGCCTAGTAGTGACCGCCCTCGAGACCTACAGCAGGTGCGACCTGGAACTTATAGGAGAAGCTGTCTCTTGTCTCCTGAACTCCCCACCCCTGGAATGGGGACCCACCAGATTTCATCTTTAAAGTTGTCCTCGTCCGCCGCTGTCCAGCTCATCGCGTTGTCTCTTCCCCCTCCTCTCTGCCTCTAGCCTCGAGTCCTGTGTGGAACAGTATCTGCTTTGCTGAGCACATGTGAGTATCCTGCGAGACACCTCCCTTGCACAGCCCATGTTGCAAGCTCAACAGCATGCTTCCTGGCGCTCCCCCACTGCTCTTTCTCCCTACACCGTCACGGCCAGACGGCCGGCCTCTCTCAACCCCATGTGGAAGGCCAGCAGCAGCTGCGCAACGTCTGAGGCTCTGCAGGCCAGAAGCAGCTCTGCCAGCAGAGCCAACCCTGCCCCCCTGCTCTGGAGCCAGTACGTCCGTTCAGCGCTAATCATTTCTCCTGGTATAGCTCCGAAGTCGATCCGTCCATCTCTAGAGCCTAGCCGCCAGTTGGACTGACTTTCGACACTCCCCCCACAAATTGCCCACTTCCAAGTGACTCGAGTCAACTCGTCGCTTTCCACAATCCCAAATCCTCCCTACCAAGTTTCTTGTGCTAGAAACGTCGACAAGATGGCTGCGCAAGCAATCAAGAGTGCCATCCCCTCCCACCTCAAGCCTGGCAATGGCGATTCTGAGGCCGAGTTCGCGAACAAGCATCATGGCAAGACTAGGTCTCACATGGTCAGTATTATCCAAAAAGAGCTCGCAAGGACATCCCATGTACCCCCATCTACCTTCTTCTCCATGCACAAATCACCCTATTCCCGAGCCTCCTACTTCCCGTTTTCGGGACAACGACAACACGCCCGTCTCGTTCCTCGGGGCAGAACCGCGCCCCCAGTGGGGGCCGGTGTCGCCTAACAGCAGCTCATACAACTCACCCAAGCACCGAAGCCCTCGTTTAGATTCGACTTATCTGAGCAGATACGCTAACACAATGCCAAACAGGCCTTCGAGAACACGAGCACCAACATTGCCGCTGCCCAGATGCGGAATTCCCTCACCACTCTGGCTGAGACGGTGAAGGACCCTGAGCAGAAGAAGGTGAGCCACCCCGACTCGATCCCGACCGATGAGGCGCATACTCATGCCCAGATCTAGCTCTTCGAGACTGAGATGGACAACTTCTTCTCTCTGTTCCGCCGATACCTGAACGACAAGGCCAAGGGCAATGCTGTGTACGTGCTCTATTGCTGCTGCTTCTCCTTTGGGACAGATCGCTGATATGTGGCGGATTGTAGTGACTGGGACCGCATCGCTCCCCCCGCCCAGAACCAGGTGGTCGACTATGACGACCTTGCCAACTCTGAGTCTGTTGCGTTCTTGAACAAGCTGGCCGTTCTGAAGCTGAACGGTGGTCTCGGTACCTCCATGGGTTGCGTTGGCCCCAAGTCCGTCATTGAGGTTCGTGACGGCATGTCTTTCCTGGATCTCTCCGTCCGGCAAGTCGAGTACCTGAACCGCACTTACAACACAAATGTGCCGTTCATCCTGATGAACTCTTTCAACACAAACGACGACACTGCGGCCATCATCAAGAAGTACGAGGGCCACAACGTCGACATCCTCACATTCAACCAATCGCGGTACCCAAGAATCTACAAGGACTCTCTCCTCCCCGTTCCCAAGGATTATGAGTCGCCGATTAACGAGTGGTACCCCCCTGGACACGGTGACGTCTTTGAGTCCCTGTACAACTCTGGGATCCTGGACAAGCTGATTGAACGTGGCATTGAGATCATCTTCCTGTCCAACGTTGACAACCTGGGAGCTGTGGTCGACCTGCGCATCCTCCAGCACATGATGGAGACCAAGGCCGAGTACATCATGGAGCTGACCAACAAGACCAAGGCTGACGTCAAGGGTGGTACCATCATCGACTACGAGGGCTCTGTGCGCCTGTTGGAAATCGCTCAGGTCCCCAAGGAGCACGTCAACGAGTTCAAGTCTATCAAGAAGTTCAAGTACTTCAACACCAACAACATCTGGATGAACGTCAAGGCTATCAAGCGCGTTGTTGAGAACAACGAGCTGGAGATGGAGATCATCCCCAACGGCAAGACCATCCCTGGTGACAAGAAGGGCGAGAGCGACATTAGCATCATCCAGCTCGAGACTGCTGTCGGTGCTGCCATTCGGCACTTTGAGAACGCGCACGGTGTCAACGTGCCCCGTCGGCGTTTCCTGCCTGTTAAGACTTGCTCGGATCTGATGCTTGTTAAGTCTGACCTGTACGGCCTTAAGCACGGCCAGCTGCAGATGAACTCGGCTCGCTTCGGCGACGCCCCTCTCATCAAGCTCGGCAGTGACTTCAAGAAGGTCTCCGACTTCCAGAAGCGCATCCCCTCCATTCCCAAGATCATTGAGCTCGACCACCTCACCATCACCGGCGCCGTCAACCTGGGCCGTGGCGTGACTCTGAAGGGAACCGTCATCATTGTCGCAACAGAGGGTAGCACCATTGACGTTCCGCCAGGATCCATCCTGGAGAACGTGGTGGTCCAGGGTAGCCTGCGCCTCCTCGAGCACTAGAGGGGTTTTTGCATACCTTTGTGCCTTGGTCTGTTGCATGGTCTCATGTTCGCATCTGCTATACTTCTCTCCTGATTCACGCATAGTTTTGAGAATGGGGACGTGTGGGCAAAAAAGGGGTCCGACGGTCCGAGATGGGAGAAATGCGTTTGCCTTCGGAGTTTCGAGAGCCACTTGTAGTCAGTATGCCTTTATATAAAGACCAGACTTCCTAATGCAAGAAAGTAAAACACCTTTTCGACCGTCTTGGTGATGGCCATGAGATTCTCCCACCCACGTCGAAAGCGCAATGTTCGTTGAAAAGGGTTGGTCCCCATGGACGGCATAGTTATCAATCGATAGTCAGCTGGCACTTTCGACCTCGGAGATGGAGTTTTGTATTGAATTGCCGGGGCCATTATTGGCCCCTCTGCCGCTTGAGCAGCTGATAATCTATCTCTGCCTCTCGTAAACAGCGTCATGACGCTGTCAAATCATCCAATTTTCCTGAGCATACGCCCTCTGACCTCACTTTGCCTTCTTCATCCCGGCTGTGCACACAGGGCAGAACCACTTCCCGCCCTGCGGTTCGCTCTTGAGCCCCACGCATGTCCAGTGGAACCACTCATACGGACAGTCCTCGTTGTCGCAGGCAATCATGTCCCCGAAGCTGACCTTCTGGCAGATGCAGTACTTCTTGTCGTCGCTGCCCTCGTCCTCCTCCACGTAGTTGTGATCCTCGTCATTCTCGCGCTTCGTCCGCGGCGCCCCGCCGTGCGGCCCCTCGACCTGCGCCGGCCCGCTCCTCCCCGCCGGGGTCCCACGCCCGCCCGTCCGGGGACCATCCGACTCCTCCCCGCTGACGATGCTATCGGCGTCAGAGAGCTCGCTCTCGGCCGTGGAGGAGGGCGAGTTCTTGGCCGTCTTGCGCACACGCTGCAGACCGCTCTTCGGCCCGCCCGCCGGGGTGCCCTTCTTTATGGTGCGGCTCACGCCGCCTGACGGTGTCCCCTTGCGCCCAAGCGTCGTGCCGCTCTTCACGCCTGTTCGAGGCCCTGCACTGCCTGCCCTCTGCACGCCTGTTGCTGTGTGTCCCTTGGGTGTCCCCGGCCCGAGGGACGAATGCCGTGCCAGTCCGCTGGAGGTATTGGGCGCGGTGCCGAGCCCGGTCGTGGAGCGGGGTCCCCTCTGAAGAGACCCGCTGGTAGGACCGGCTGAGCTTTCGCGGGCGCCACGTTTCATGATCATGCTAGCGGCGGGAGTGGCTGGTGCGGAGGACGGGTGGGTGGTGGTCTGGATGCTTCGCACCTGGGGGTTGGTGCCTTTGGGCCCGAGGGTGTTCGCAGGGTTCGCGAGAGGGCTCAGGGCGGCGGTGACTGGATTCGCGGAGGGGTTGACGGCTCGTGCGGAGGGGGCGGAAGCGTTCGCCGCGCTAGGTCGGAGGAGGGAGGGCAACTCGTCCGGGTCGACGAAGCCCGGCTCGTTGCGGTCGTAGAGCACCTTGATCTGAACGTCAAGGTAGCGGAGGTGCTTGTCGATGATGCTCTGGAGCCGCTGGGTGAGGGCGATCTTCTCGTTCGACAGCTGTTCGGCCTTGGCGAAGTTCTCGCGGATCGTCTGCCTGTATGTGTCCTCCCGCGGGTTGTGCGTGTGACTGCCGTTGGCCTTGATCCATTTCTGGATGCGGCCATCCCGCTCGTCTATGATCTTCAGGCACTCGGCGACCTGGCGGTCCTTCTCGGTGATCTCATCCTGGATGAACTTGATCTCCTCGGGCAGGTTGGAGACGCGGTTCGTCCAGTCGTCGAGGATGAGGGCGGGATCGAGGGACTCGATCGGAGGCATGTTCTTCTTGACGAAGTCGATGGAGAGGTCGTCTCTGGGCATGATGTCAACCGGTGCGCGCGTGGACGCGGTCAGACACGGCGAGCTTGACGTGTATGTCGCGGTGAAACTCGTGGTATAAACAATGCGGCGGCCCGGGGCTCAGGCACGAGACAGACTTCCGGCGCAAAAGAGGCGTGCGAGGCGCAACCCGAGCAAGTGCAGGCACAAAGATGCATTGGGCAAAACAACACGGTTACAAACGAGCGTGGGAGCAGCAGTCGAGGTGGAGGCAGAGGCAGGTGCAGAGGTGAAGGGAGCGAGTGAGCTGTAGACGCTACTGCGGCAACATGATGGAAAAGTAGATGGCTGGCCGGTGACTGGGATGAAGAGTCCAGTGGGCTCACCTCTGGAGTTTGCGTCGTGTTTGGCCTGGCCTGACCTGACTTGACGGTGATGGAGTCAGGAAGGGCGGGTTCGATGGGATTACCCAAAAGAAATAATAAGACCCACGAGGACCCGTCAAGGAGAAGGGATCCCGCTTGAGGCTGAAAATTTTATGGAGAACAGGTTCAGGCCTGCGAGACGGGTTGAGTTCCCGGCACGGCGCGCTGCTGCTGCCACTGCACGTGCACAGTCTGCTGCAACGTCTTAGGCGGAGGGGTCGACTGAGGCGGGCTTCTAGAGAGCAGAGAGGGCGTCGCTGATGGACAGGATGCAGGATGCTGTGGGAGGCGGCAGCAGGATGAATGACAAGATGAGGTAGATGAGCCGGCTTGGTTGTGGACGACACGTCAGGTCAGGCTGGGCGGCAATGAAGAGGCCTGGTGCGCTAGATGAACCCAGGAATTGTCTTTGTCTAGGCTCAGGCTGTCGTCACGCGGCTGAGACTGGCGCACTGGGGACGGCATCTGCAGTGGCAAGGGGGGCTGCTGCTGGTGGCCCTGCCTGGGCTAGACCCGTTCAAGTAGCATCTACTAGTGGCGTCTGTGCGGATTGAAGATTCACCTTCTTGACATCCTGGCCCTCGTCCTTCATGATCCTCTCTCGACATACCACCAACAACCACGAGGCTTCAAACCTAATATCCAGGACCTGACTGCGATCTGCACCTCACACTACAGAGGCCTGCACAGTGCATCAGGCCCACCTTGTATTACAGTAACAGCCCTTAGACCTGCACCGGATCTGTGACTCGTCACAAAGCACACGGCCTCCTCTCCTTCTCCCCCGGTGGCCAGGCTTGAACTCATCGCCCAGGCGGTTATCAGCAACCCAGCTACTTGGGCAAGACCCCTTCTGCATCGACTTGCATGAGGTGTGGACATGGAGAACCCATACGCCTGGCGCCCGCCAAAATCGAACTACCTGCCACATAAGAAGCTCGAGGATCATGATGGGCAGATAGTGGAGGAGTATGTGCCCCTAGGTGGCGCGAGCGAACTGGACAATGCCGCCTTCTTGAACAAGTGCAGGCGGGCTGCCCAGAACTACAACATAACCCGGCCAAAGGGCCACACTGTCTCCTTTCATGTCAATCCCGAGATGGAGAAGTACCACTTCGGTCTCACACATCCGATGAAGCCCTGGCGCTTGACGTTGGCAAAAAGTCTCATCATGTCCTACGGCATGAACTTTGCCATGGACAACTACATCGCCAGGGCAGCCACATACGAGGAGCTCAACTCCTTTCACTCCTCGGACTACCTGGACTTCCTGGCCACCGTCGCCCCGGAGCCAGTGCCCCGGGACATAGAGAACCCTGGCACAGAGTTGAAGTTCAACCTGGGCGGGTCGGACTGTCCCCTATTCGAGGGGCTGTACGATTACTGTTCCATGTCGGCAGGCAGCTCGTTAGACGCTGCGAGGAAGATATGTTCCGGGCAGTCAGACATCGCCATCGCCTGGGGTGGTGGCCTTCACCACGCCAAGAAGACAGAGGCATCGGGATTCTGCTACATCAACGATATCGTCGTCGCGATATTACAGCTCCTGCGGTGCTACCCGAGGGTCCTTTACATTGATATCGACGTCCACCACGGCGATGGCGTCGAGGAGGCCTTCTTGTCAACGGACCGCGTCATGACGGTATCCTTCCACAAGTACGACCCGCAGAACTTCTTCCCTGGAACCGGCGCCCTCACCGACAACGGCCCCCAGAGTGAACAGAACCCCGGCGCACACCATGCGCTTAACGTGCCTCTGCAAGACGGCATCACAGACGAGCAGTACGGCATGCTCTTTAGGAATGTCATCGGCGAGGTGATCCAGAAATTCCGGCCGTCCGCGATCGCCCTCCAGTGTGGTGCCGACTCCCTTGCCGGTGACCGACTGGGCAAGTTTAACCTGCAGGTCCAAGGCCACGGGCAGTGCGTCGAGTTCTGTAAGGCACAGAACATCCCTATGATCCTGTTCGGCGGTGGCGGCTATACACCTCGCAACGTGGCCCGTGCGTGGACGCACGAAACGTCCATCGCCATCGATGCCGCCGACAAGATCGATGCGACGCTGCCGATGCATGCGCCATGGCGCGACCATTTCAGACAGGATACGCTGTTCCCTACCCTGGAGCAGATCCTCGAGGCGCCGAAGCCGAACAAGAACACGCCAAAGCGCATCGAGGAGATCAGGATGCACATCAGCGAGCAGCTGCGATTCGTCAACGCCGCGCCGAGCGTGCAGATGAGTACGATACCGCCGGATCTGGGTGGCATACGGGACGAGGTCGAGGCGAGGATGAAGGAGGAGAGGGATGAGAGGGATGATGCGCTGCGCAAGCTGCAGGAGGAGGCCGTCGGTATGCCAATGGAGTTCTGAGCGAGTATGCGTGAACATGTCGGGCTGTGAGACGAGCGCGAGTTTCCGACTGACTCAGAAGAGGTTGGTGGGATACGGGCTGTCGTCTGCAGCTTAGTACCTGCTGGAATCGTAATCAACGATGTCTTACCAACTGCAGCCTGATCTGGAGCACAGGCATGTGGGCATGACATAGGCGGAGTTTCCTGTGACAGCTGTGAGCTATGCGGCGGTACGTTGAGCCCGTGCAGGGCGAGAGATTTTCCAAGACGGCGCCCAGATGAGACTAAAGGTCTTCGGCTTGATCCGATTCATAGGGTGGCTCGTTTCCCTTTTGTCCTGGTCTTCAGCAATGCTTTCTCGTCATTAGGCTCTGCTACCCGTACTGCTCACTGAGCAAGGCTTCGACCGTGACGAGGATAGCCAGGCGGGGAGATGGACTCAGTCGTGAGGCAATACTCGGAGAGGAGATGCTAGGAGCAGGTACGCCGAGATAGATTAGAGACCTCCCGTCATCTCGTCCTTCCTATAGTTGATTTGCCCCAGGTCAATGGAAGTAGCAACCCGACTAGTTTACTCAACCATTGACACCGTTTCTAATTCAGTTACCCGTCCTATCTATGCGTTTGGACGTTTAGCACAACAACATCCTCCGCACAATCACATTCACTCACTCGCTTCTCTCCTCGCAACATATATTCAAATATATGCATTCTCTATCCTTCATAGTCTTGCATGCCTCACGACTGTTACTAACATGACCTCTCAAAAAGACCGGCGCGTCTGTCCTTCATGCACCGAGGAGCTGCCCGAGTCCAGCTTTCCTAGTAGAGGTGACGAGTCCTGCGACTGCAGGCCCACTCAGTGCTCGTCCTGCTGGGTGTCATGGATCAAAATCATGCTTGAGGTCAAGGGGCCGTCGCAGATTGGATGTGTCGGGCAAGGCTGTTCCCGGCGCCTTGAGTACTCTGACTTCCGTCAGCTCCTCGATGCAGACACCTTCGACCGGTAATCTTTTCCCTCGCCCAGCATTGGCCTACTTCGTGGACTGACCTCCCCTCCAACCTCCTGCAGATATGAACGACTCCTACGAAGCCAAACACTCTCTCGAGATGCGAGATTCCACTGGTGCCTGAACCCCGGCTGCGGTTCTGGACAGTTCTGCGAAGGAGACGATGGCAAAAGCCCAGACGAGTGCGATGCCTTTCGATGTCACCACTGTGCGCAGCTCAATTGTCTCAAGCACGAACGGGTACATGATGAGGCGGCCTGTCGACTTTATGACGATACCGATGACGCGAAGCACGCCAAGATTGCTGAGGAGCAGTCCGAAAGGACGCTTGCGAAGACGACCCAGCCCTGCCCCGGATGTAGCAAACGGTTCGAGCGCGCAGGAGGTTGTACACATATGACTTGTAAGCCACCGGTTAGCCGCGCAGAGTCCGGATGGCCTCAGCCTAATACGTTCGTTGCAGGTGAATGTGGCCAGCACTTTTGCTGCGTGTGCTTGGCCAAGTACATCCCGCTCACTGAAGCCATGATCTTCGACGGTACCAGGGTACTTCGAGGCTTTCGGATGCCTGGGCAGATCATGATGCCTCGCCATGCAGACCAGTGCCCCCATCGTCAAGAAGCATCCGTTGGCATGCCGCACGCCCATCACCTTGCGACCGCACTCGTCACTGCGTTCATGAACGAGCTTGAGGCACGGCAGAGAACGGACAGGCGACGTCTTCGGCCGCATCCGCAGACTATGGAAACTTTTTACTCGAAATTGCTAAATCAAATCACGTCGATGCGTCACCCTGAGTCTGAATTTCCCCGGCTAGGCAGAGACCTCGATCTCGTGATCGAGGGCACATTGCGGGCAATCCGGTCCCAGACAGTAAGGACCCCAGGTCGTCTTGATCCCGCGGCACCAATCTTCGAGCCGGGTCGGCGACAGCGATCGTTACGAACAGTGAGTCAATGCATCGCAGGGATCGAACAAGCGGTGGTAGGCATCACGCGAGCCATAGATGTCATTGAACGAGACATAGCGAGGATAAGCGCTGCACTACTCGGCCCCTATAACGGTTATACACTGAATAGCGCTTAATGAATTCGATCCACTATCTCACTATTACCTCCTGCCGGCTTATCACTCTACCTTCGCCATGAGTCTGCCATATGACCGTCGTTGCCTTGCGCCGTACTACAGCTTGGGCTAAAAGCCGTGGTGTTCGTGGCTTAGACTTTTAGTTAACTTTGTTGCACATATACTGCACAAATTGGTCGCAGTCGGTTTGAAACTCCATATCTCATTGAATAGTCTCTGAATGAGACGAATGTGGCTACTGATCTCGGGGCAGGGGAATAAAAAAGAAGCAGAATTTGCTCCACGAACTGCTAGCCAGAGAATGACATGTCCATAACTCCATCCTAGATTTCTTAGAAATACCACTCTCTCGCTTACTATAGATAAGATTTGTATACCATCATCATCACTAGATCGAGCGTAACATCCAGAAACCACACGCCTCTTAGTGCCCAAACTCCAGGTGCGGCACGATGACCGGGCCGTACTTGGTCGGCGTGGGCATGTGGCCGTCCCCCTGCACGACGAAGTCCACGGCGAGGCTCAGCTTGTTCAGGCCGGCGGACGAGCCGCCGCCGCTGCCGCCGCTGGCGATGCTGTGGGCGTAGTTGCTGCCGCCGTGCTGGGTGCCGTTGCCGATCTGGTCCGGGTCGTAGACGACGCAGGCGGCGTAGTTGCGGCGGCCCATGAGCTTCTTCATCTCGCGGGCGGCGCCGGACGCGTCCGTGTGGAAGATCTCCATCATGTCTTCCTTGGTGTCCGAGACCTCGTGCGTGGACTTGTGCCCGTTGAGAGGCACGTAGAGGAGCCGGTTGTTGTGGAGCATCTTGAGGATGTAGTTGCCCGCGGGCGCCGCCACGATGGGCGAGGTGATGATCTGGTACATGGTCTTGTGGTCGGACGGGTGGGAGGGGTCGTGGACCAACCCGGCGCCGGCGCAGTTCACGTCTGGGATGAGGAAGTCAGTATTTGGCATGATCCCGAGGTTCTGGGGTATCGTTAGGCTCACCTCCGGACAAGAACGTCATCCGTATTCCCTTCTGCTGCGAGATGCCTTGCAGCGTCCTGATCAGATATGTCCTCTCCAGGTCCTTGGACTCGTGCGTCCAGAGGTCCTTGAGCTCCTCGGCGAGGTCGAATTCGCCAAACTGGTTCAGCACGTTGCCCATGAGCCCGGACTTGCCCACCGCCTTCTTCACCTGCGAGAAGCCCTGCTGGACGACCTCCTTTCCACCAATAATTCCGGCAACGGACGAGGTCGCCTTGCCCAGTAAGTTGTACGTCGTGTTGACAGCCTTCTTACCCGTGGCGAATGTGTTCGCCAATGTCTCGACAGTGTCAAGCCGTGGGTAGATGACCGGTACTGAGAGCATCCAGATGCAGTGCTGTACGGACGGTGGCAGCATGGCGACCTTCGGGAAGATGCCCTGGTACGTGGGGCCGGCCATCACACGCTGTTGATTCCTCTCGGATCGCAGATCTGGCCCGACCACAACAACAGATGGCCCGAGGTACTTCACGAAGTGCCATCCCGTTCCTGTGATGGTGAATAGGTCCAGATCTGTGTTGACGTTGCGCAGCATCTCAACGGTGGTGTGGTGCTGGAAGAGCAGGTACATCTCGATTGCTATCCGCCCAACATTCTTGAAGATGGCGGACTGCTGCATGTAGCTCGGATATGAGCCGAAGCCGTCAAAGCTGAGACCATATCAGTAAAACCGCTTGTAGTGGCTTCAGGGGCGAGAATGACACTTACATATCGTGGTCGTCGATCTGCAAGACATGAGGAATCTGCGCAAATGCCTCACGCATGAAAGGCTGATCGAAGTGGCTCGTATAGTAGTGGAAGTACGCATGCGACACATCCTCCTCGTGCCGCGCCGTCCACTGCGCGTTCTTTCGATTTTCCCGGCCCTGCATAGACAGCCACTGCCTCAGGAGAGGCACTTCCCTCCACAATCGATCGCCGTAGATCTGATCACCCAAGCCCAGCTGCACGTGGAAGCCCCCGCATTCGACATTCTTCTGCAGCACATCCTTCCACATGAAACCTGCACCTCCCAGTTTGGAGCGCTCGTTCTGCGACGTGCTTAACGAGAAGTCGTTGCCCGAATGTGCGATGAATCGCCACCCGTTCTCGTACCGGCCCGCGACCACGAATTCGTACCTTGTGCAGCCCAGATGCGAGGTGACCGCGTATGTCCACCTTTCGGTGCTACCCTCGCCCATCTTGAGCTCTAGGTCGTACTTGTAGAATGTCCATCGCTGGTGCGTAAAGATGGCCTGCGGAATGAGCTGCCGTGGGTTGGGAGATAGATCCAGACTTAAATGAATGTGAATGGTAGGAGGCTGCTGTGAGTCGGTGACAATCATGATACTGCCGAGCCACAATCCCTTTTCCACATCCATGTTCACGTATCGCAGATACGGTCCAAAGTACACGCCATTGGTAGGTGTGATTCTGAACATGTCGACACCGGCGCTAGGCGGTGGTCCGGAGAAACCTGCTGCTGATGGAGTGGCAGTAGCCACGCTCATGATGCTCTCAGCGTATCCGGGGGTCGAGGGTGGATATGAGGGCGACGCAAGAGGCTGTTTTCCACCCAAAAAGGGGGACGCCATCGGGTTTCCATATGTCGAGCCGGCAGGGGAGAGAGGAGTCACTTCATGCTGGATGGGATTTGGACCCTTGGGGAACTCCCACTGAGTCGCCTGTGTGGCAAGGTGTATGTAGTAATATTGACCTGAATTTTGGTCCAGGTGCGCAATCCATCCTTCTGGTAGTGGAGGAGGCGACTGGGCCTGGTTGAGCAGTGAAGGTGTGTGCTGCAGCCCGGGATGCCCGTTCAGTCTCGGATCGTTCGCAAACGCCGGGTGGTTAGCATTGTCAAGCCCTGCAGTCGGTGAGGACAGTCCCAACCCAGCTGTGGTGATAGCTGCAACAGCCGGCTTCTTCACAACATTCGGGTCCGCGCTGCTGCTTGAAGACGGGACGGCGGCAGCGGGCTGTTGTGGTGCTGGTGTCGAACTTGAGCTGCTCTGGGCCGGAGCCGGGGCCGCCGCCGCCGCCGGCGGCCTCTGCTTCTCGTTCGGATATCCATTCGCATGCACACTAGTATACGCAGGAGGCGGCGTTGACGCTTGCATACGCTGGAAGTCCTGCTCCAAGACGCTGACCTGGAGAGCAGAGTCTCGATTGGAGACAGTCGGTCGAGACGAGTTCTGTGCATTACCAGGTATCGGGCTGGCTATCGGCGCAGCACCTTGGTAGACAGTCGGAGGAGAATGCGTGCTCCCGTCGTCGGTGGGAGTCCAAGGTCGCGTAGGCTGAGGCTGCTGAGGCGCCTGGCCGCCATAGTGGGCCAAACGCTGCGAGGCGGCAGCACCCTGCGCCTGCAAGCTGGTAAGGGTTGCGGTTCCCGAAATTCCGGCGGCTGCATACCGGGCCTCGATGCCGCCGCCAGGTATGGTTCCCGGCTCCACGACAGGAGTCTCCGGTGGTGGGGGCGAGCCTCTGCTGGCTCGCGTCGTAGAGTTCGACGCCGTAGACGGGAAGCGACTCATGTTGTCGGTTGCTACCCCAAGATTGCCCGGGTCAGGGCGGTTGGCATTTACGGTATGGGAGCTCGAGCCCGAGCTCGTCGAGACCGTGCTCGCCGGCGGAGGGTAGTAGGACTTGTTCTGATATGCCGTGGAGACTTTCTGTTGCTGCTGGTTCTGTAGGGGCTTCGCAAAGAGCTCGTCCCTGTCCACCTTAGGGCTCGTAGGGCTAACGATAGGCTTCGGCGCAGTACCTCTCCTCTCGGCGAGACCAGGACGACTACTCTCGACCGGGCTCATGTTCAGCCGAGGAGACGTATCATTGTATCCCCCCGACGCTGAGTTCACCGGACTGCTCGTACCCTGTATCCTCCCTGAGGTAGCCGAAGACTTGCGGCTGTCGGTTGTGTATGCTGGGCGGGCCGGCTGGGAGGCGACCCGGTAGTCGTCCTCGTCGGGGTAAGGCAGAGGAGCAGCAGAGCTGGATGCGCCGGGCGGCAGGGGGAACGCTAGCTTGGAGGAGGACGAGGAGGCCACAGAAGAGGTCGGCACGGGGTAGGCATACTTGGATCGATCGGACGGCTTGGGGCTCTGAGGCTTGAAGATCCTCAGGGGTTCGATCGTGGGGCTGTCGTCATCGTGCTGGGCCGGGCGGCTCATGAAGAGCTCCTCCTCAGAGATGCCCCGCGACCTGTCGGACATCCTGACCTGGGCGCTGTCTCCACCGTCGGCGCAGCAACGTCGAAACCGGGACGCGCAGGGACAAGACGGTCAGTCGTGAAAGATGCGCCGGGGCTGTCACCTGTGCTTGCGCTGTCGCTTGCGCTGTCGCTTCCGCTGTCGCTTCTGCTGTCGCTTGTGCTGTCCGCCTTGGGAGCTGTCGATGATAGGGCTAGCTGGTGGCGGTGGTGGGGGGGCGGCGATCTCAGGCTAAGGTCGCATATCAGGTCGACCTCCGGGTATCAGGTTGCCAGGCTTGTGAGAAGTCAGTCCCCGGGAGCGAGAAAGGTTTCAAAACACGAGGAGGAAAGTCGAGAAGACGGCAGCACGAAGGGAAAGACGTCAGGGATGAAACGCCGCGGTCAAATACTGGAGGACCTACAAGAGCCAGTCAAGAGCCGGGACGATCTATCACGCAGTCGCTCGCAGGCGCATGCAGCCCATCGAGTCGGGCATGAAGCGCACAGAGCCAGGGACAGGTCGGCGCCAGGGTGGAGCCGTTGACGGGAGGAAGCAAGTGGCCGCAGACTGCAGGACGGAGGGCGGGACCTGGCTGAGGGGGCGGTCGATATCGTGTGTACCAGCACTGGGAGGGACGACGACGACCCCTCTTCGAGACTGGGGCCCCGGCCAAGGCACATCGCGGCCCCCGTCGTTGATTGGTGCTGGCCACCGGGCGCTTACACGACATGTCGTAGCAAATGAGAGCGACGGCCGGCCTCGGCGTGCACCTTCGAAGCGCCGACGTAACCGTTCTGGCTTGGCTCTGCTCCCTGACGAGGATCCATCTTGGGAGAAAACGACGGGCTGTTGCGGCGTGCCTCTGCCAGGCCTGGCAGAGTTCATGGTGATGGCATTGAAGCTTGATCTCCCTAGCCGCCAGGATGTGATGGGCGGTCCTGTCCAGTCTTAAAGGATCCCTGGTAGCTCGGCCCCAGGATGGATACTGCCGAGAGCTCCACCCCTGCCCAACTTATTTTTGGGCATGGGAATCAGTAGCACTGGATACTACCATGGTATGTACTGTCTGCCTCTTCCCTGCCGATATCACGACGATAGCTTCATGCAGACGCGCCTGAGGGCGGCACGGGCTGTGTCTGCCGCTTTCGCGGGGGCTGGAACTGGCCTCAGACCACGTGAACGTCATGCTTCACGGTCTGAGCCTCGATGTTGGGCCACTGCCACCTTCTTCCCACGGCTCACATACTGTAGTCCTTCGTGGTTGTTGGTCCTGCTGCCGCCTGTGCTCAGGGGATGGCACGATAACAGTGTGATCACATGTCTCCAACATCCAAAGAGATGGACCACGCCCGCCTCGACCGATAGAGTATTGCAGACTAATGCAAGGGCGACAAGAACGGTGCCGTCTGGGGTGGCGGACCAGCAGGCAAGCTGCAGGTATCTGAGTGTCTGGTGGAACATGGCACTCTGGCTTCTGAGCTTGGCTCTGTCTCGACGTCTTGCTCGACGTCTTGCCGGCCCTCTTGGAACGATGAGCACCCTGTCACGGCCAGAAGAGATGCAGAGTGTCCGTCAGGATTCACATGAGGCTGGCGCAGCGGTGTCGGGGAGCACCTCAGTTGGCATGTTTGTGGTAGCAGGCCTACAGAGACCAGGAGGGTCAGCTGGTGCTATACATGAAGCCAGTCTTGCCCGGCCTCTTCGGTGCCTAACCCGGTCCTGGGCCCGGGAGAGTGGATCGCCTCCGGGCCCGGGGCCCCGGTCTCTTCGCCGGTGGCTGCCGGGACGACGGCGAACCACCCCGTTGATCTGCCTGGACTGTCAGGCCGTCGACTCGCTATCGTATCGGTCCTTGGACCCTTTCATGGATAAGATCGGGCTGTGGAGACGAAGAAATTGCAGACAGGCGTGCAGGACAAGAAGAGGGAGCGCAGCGGGTGTCGCCGAACAGCCGCGGCCGGCTTCGAGCGACGGTAAAATTCTGTTCGGAGCTAACAGACGGGTCCCATACCACGACGCCTCGATCGATCGATGAATGAATCCTGTTCTGTTCGACAGGGAGAAGAAATTCCTGCGCCAGATCCCGGCTCTGCTCGTCTCATTGGCTTCGGCCTGCGTCTGCCTGCAAATCTCTACTGCCTGTATAGTTGCTCTTCGTGCCAGGGCAGCGGAGCGGGTCTCTGTGGAACATTTCGCAGAACATGGGTGAACTGCCTTTGTGCTCTTTTCATAGAGGCGACGTTGGTGAGGTGGAAGTCCACGTTGTTATTTCTTTTCTTTTCTTTTTTGCGACAGGAAATATGCAGCTGCGATTTACAGGTCGGATGACAGGGTGAGAATGACGATAATTCGCGAGGCGGCGGCGACGGCGACCATCGTCAGGGCCAATTGGCAAATCAGGGTGTTCCCTGAGGTGCCCCACCCCCGCTTGTTTCGTGCCAATACGCCTAGACCGGACAGGACCGATCAGTTGACCAGCCTACGTAAATGCAGCTAAGCTGGTGCATTTTCTGTAGACATACTAGGTATATATACATATACACATGCATGCCGGTGGAATTCCTCCCGATGTCCTCCTCGTGATATCCCACAACATCCTCTTCCCTCCCTCCCCTGCTCTTGTGCGGCCCAGGACCTCCGGGGCCACACAGCTCTGAGACAGGCGCCCATCATGTCCCTTAACCGTGTCTCATCGCTCGAGACATTCTCTCATCTGCCCAGCCGAGGGCCGTCCAGAACCCCGTCGCCCAGCAGCCGCGACAGGCGGCTGAGCTTCAACCCTCTACCGGAATCATGGGACCCCCAGGCCGGCAAGCCCGGCTACATAGAGTCTGTGGGCGCCTTCGAGGTGCCGAGGTGGAAGAGGACCTGTAAGCCCTGCAGCGGCCCTGTTGTGAGGACCAGCCCGCTGACCCCGTCTCCGTTCTGCAGTACAAGTCCTGGTGACGGTCATATACTGCCTCTTCGCCGCGGGCATAGTGTTCGGCTACGCAGCACTGAAGCCGGTGCTCAAGGCGGAGGGCGCCTACCGGGATGTCTGCGGCCTCGAGTCCGGCGCCGCCGCCGCTGAGGTGGACACCTGCGTCGAGATCCACCTGAACCTCATGTTCACCGTCGCCGCCGTCTCGACCAACGTGGCGGCGCTCCCGGTCGGCACCATCCTCGACCACTACGGCCCGCGCGTCTGCGGTCTCCTGGGCGCCGCATTCCTCACCGTGGGGTCCCTGCTCATGGCCTACGAGAGGCGGCTGCCCTTCGACGGCCTGCTCTTCGGCTACCTCTTCCTCGCCCTCGGCGGGCCGTTCACCTACATCTCGTCATTCCAGCTGTCGAACGCCTTCCCGCGCCACTCGGGGCTCATCCTGGCGATCCTGACGGGGGCCTTCGACGCGTCGAGCGCCCTGTTCCTGGTCTACCGGATCATCTTCGAGCGGACGGGCGGCTCCTTCGGGCACGACAGATTCTTCCTCGCCTATCTCGTGGTGCCTGTCGTCGTTGTCCTGCTGCAGGTGTCCCTGCTTCCCAAGCAGTCGTACAAGACCATCGGCGAGATGATAGAGCAGGTGGACCAGCCGCTCCCGCCGCACGAGCGGGACGACCAGGTCGACGAGCACACGGCGCTGCTGGAGCAGGAGCGCAGGGAGCACCGAGACTCCGTCCAGGCGGACTTGGAAGACCTGCTCGGCTCCTCGAAGGCGGACAAGCAGGCGCGGAACGAGGAGCAGAAGAACAAGACGTCGGGCGTGTGGGGGGTCAAGCACAGCAACACCGCCTGGGAGCAGATCCGGTCCCCCTGGTTCATTCTCATTTGTCTCTTCACTGGTGAGTGACCGAGAGGCCGGAGAGAGGGGGGGGAATAGGCAGGGAGGGAAATCACCGCTAACCGACCACAGTGATCCAAATGACAAGGATTAACTACTTCGTCGCGACGATCCGGCCGCAGTACGAGGCCCTTCTCCACTCCCGCGACCGCGCCGTCGAGGTCAACAACTTCTTCGACCTCGCCCTCCCCGTCGGCGGCATCCTCTCCATCCCCTTCATCGGGCTGCTCCTGGACCACACCTCCACGCTCGTCGTGCTCTTCTGGCTCGTCACCGTCACCACCACCATCGGCGTGCTGGGCATCATCCCGGAGATGTGGGCTGCGTACGCGAACGTCTGCCTGTTCGTGCTGTACAGGCCTTTCTACTACACGGCTGTGTCCGACTACACCGCCAAGGTGTTCGGCTTCAAGACCTTCGGCACCGTCTACGGGACCATCATCTGCCTCTCGGGCCTGTTCAACTTCTCGCAGTCGGGGCTGGACTACCTGTTCCACCAGACGTTCAGGGGCGACCCGATACCCGTCAACGTCATTCTCATGTCCTCGGGTCTCGTCGTGGGCCTGGCGATGGTGCTGTACGTGGGTTACCAGGCGAGGGGGCTGAGGAGGAAGATGCTGGAGCTGGAGGCTGAGAGGGCAGTTGGGCTGCACAATTGACAGGAGCCTTCTCCTGAGGTGGCATGACGGGGGTAAAGATATTTGAATGTTGGCACGTTTGGTGGTGAAGGTAGGAAATTTCACTGGTGGTGCGCAACGCCATCGGCGGGAGCCTAGGATGCGTCTGCATTGCTGGCGTGTGGATTTGTGCATATTGTTTTATCTCAATTCTATAAGCCATTAGATACCAGTCCAAAATAATCTCGAAGAGGAGTTGCAGTGCTGCTGCACGCTGATTTCAGGCACCCGGACCCGAAATGGGTCGCGCGTTTCCCGAGCCAAGCAAGCCCTCTCACGAGTCCGTCGTAGTGTCCTCGCCCTCGAGCTGGGCCGGTGACGATTATCTTGGGAAGGTCAGGTCAGCATTAGAAGCCTGGCTGCGGGAGTGGGGGCCCAACTGACCAACCTGTGACGCAGTGTCCAGCACCGTCAGGCGTACTCGCAGTAGTGCTCGAACCAGCCGATCAGGAATCCATCGCGTGCGGGCCTGTCGCAGACAGACCGGCTTCTCAAAGCAACAATTCGCGGGGCTCACACGCCGCCGCAGTCGTCCATCCTCCTCCTCAGGAAGTACTCCAGCGCGAAGTCCTGGCTCTTCTTCCGCAGGGCCTCCGCGAGGTACTCCTGGAGCGCCTCCACGTCCTCGACCACGGGGCCGTCCGGGGCCGCCGGCGGCTCCCGGCCGGACAGCGTCCCCACGCCGGACCGCAGCCGCCGGACGTCCTCCGGCGAGCGGTAGATGGTGCACGCCCGGTTGTAGTCGTAGTAGAGGAAGATCTCGTAGGTCAGCGCGCAGTCCGCGCCGAGGCTGAAGCGCAGGGACCGGACCCAGATGGCCCTCGGCAGCCTGCGCGTGGCGTTATAGGTGTGGTGGCATCGCCGGGAGTGCAGCTGGGGCTTGGTGGCGGCGACGGGGGACTCGGTTCCGTCAAGTTGCATCGTGGGTGTGAGGTGGTACTGGTCGGCCGGCGGAGGAGGGTCGCATTCCGGGAGGATCAGGGAGGGAGAAGCAGCGAGGAGGATGGGGATGGCTCCGACGACGAAGAAGAATTGGGGGCCGATGCATGGAATGGGGCGAGATCTTCAAGATCTGCTTAATAGACCGCCGAGAACACGAAGTAGGTGCACACTAATGCTTTCTTATGTGCACTTCACATATATGAGAATGCGGCTCTGCCACTCGGAGGTCTCATGGTGTTGGCTGGATTATATCATGACTAAGGGTCGCAATCCCCAGGAGGAGAGGAGGGGGGAGCACTGCATTAAAAGACATGCACATTCCAATGAGGTCTGCCAATCTGTCTGTGGCGAGATCACTACCGCGTGTTGAGGCGGGTAGGCGGTGGTCCATGGGGCGTTCAACACGTCAATCCGTGCCAGGCAGAAGACACGGCGCAGTCAACAAGGCAGCGAGCGGCGGCAGCAATAGAGGAGCGCGCTGGGCTATTGGCTGCTCGCCACCTCTGAGCGGCCGCCTCGGCCGACCCGAGATGATGTTATGTTGTACTAGGCAAACCTGAAGCAGCTTATTATGAGGGCAGTGAAGCCGTGTTCTCACCTGAAACTCAAGGGGCCTCCAGGCTTACGGTCTACGGTGTGCGTGAATCGACACGACCAACCAGGCGGGAGATTTCGACGTGGCACGAGACGTATTGAGCCTGAACTTACTACGATGGCACCAAATTTCAGGTAATTCATTGTCTTAGCCATGCTCTTATCGCTCGCCCGGCTTTCCGCGTGGTACGGCCGGACAATCCTCGTATCGTTGCCTTTCACTCGTGCCCCTTCCATTTCCATGCCGCATTCCGGTGCAGCTGGTGCTCCTTGCTCGCCATCGCCGTCCACGATCCCCACAGGCCGCCGATCGGCCAATATCCCTTCAGCCACTCGTATTTCCCGACCCGCCTCTTTACCGCAGCCTCGTCTTCCTTTTTCACGTGCACCTTGTCGTAGACGCTCGGCAGCGCCGAGGCCTTGTACTTAGCACGCAGCGCGTCATACCACCCCCGCCCGCCGTACATGGCCCAGAACTCCTCCTCTGGGTGGTACACGTGCGCGTAGAGCCACTTCATCCCGCCCAGCTCGCGGACCTTGGCCTCCAGCGCGCGGTTCTTCTCGACGAAGGCCGGCGGCGAGAACGTGCCCTCGTGGCCCCAGACGCCTATGTTGAGCATCATCTGGTCCTGTTGCGCCGGCGTGTAGGGGAGCCCGAGGATGTCCCGGGAGACAGAGGGCGTTCGTTCGCTGGGCGGAGTAGTGAATGGATGGAAGGTCGGCGAGCCGCGCCGCTGCATCGGACAGAGCCACAGCGGCCAGATCGGATGCTCCTCGTCCAGGTAGTCGACGAAGGTTTCTGCGGTCTCGAACGGCATGGCGATGTCCTGGATGGTGAACGTATTGTTCTCACCCGTCTCACGAGCGCGGTATAGCATGCGGGTGTGCAGAAAGTCGTCGAGCAGCCAGCGACTCCAGTTGTTGAACGGCATCAGCCAGTACATGACGACGAAACGGCCAACCCAGTACGCACCGCGGTCGTAGCGGAACAAGTACTCGGCTAGGGGTATGTAGTCCTCTGGTATCGGCATAGAGTTCCCTCCCAGCGCAGATGTGCGTTCTTCCACATGCAGATAGAACCAGGGGTCCCAAGCACCGCTGAAGGTCTGCAGTTTCACGTGGTCGGGCTTCTCGTCCGTGAGAGAACCCGAGATGACCACCCCGTGGTCTTTGGAGAAGAGTATGCCGTCCACATAATCATTTTTAGGGTTGGCTATTTCCTCCCGGACTGCCCTCACAGCTTCTGCCACACTGTTGGTCCGACGGTAGCGCGTGTGCACATACTTCTTCGCTTTGATTAGGTTGATCTCCAACATGGTCACAATGCCAAGCGTGCCGACAGCACCAGGCGCTGCGCGAAACAGGTCAGGCCGCTCATCACGGCTGGCTGTGACAACCTCACCGTCAGCCAGCACCATTTCCACACTGCGCACAGTGTCGTTAAAGAAGCCATGGCGGAAGCTGGAGCTCTCGCCTCCCGTACCGGCAAACCCGCCACCGGCGGTGATGCCCGGGAATTCCATGACGACAGGCGGCACCAGACCGTGAGGAAGTGAGGCTTCGACGAGACCGTCCATGGGCACGTTGGGTTCTACCAACATCGTTTCCTTGACCGGGTCGACAGAGAGGACGTGTGAGAGTGCCGAGATGTCGATGGCGCGCATGGCTCCCTTGGGTCTCGTGCTGTTGGTGCTGCCATGAGAGATCCGATATGGTTCCTTGCGGTCGTAGAACTTCCGGACAGAGGCAGCGACCTCTCGGACTGTTGCACGGTGTCTCTCCATATCCTTCGAGGATGCGTTCTCAGTCACCATAGCCCCGTCTTTGGGCCCAATTGAACCCATAGTAGCAGTGTCTCCCATTTGAATCGTCCTTCTTCGAGTCGCAACTGAGGAGGTCAAGGAGGCAGAAATGTGCAATACATGAACCAGACAGAGGAAATGGAGATGGAGATGGAGATGGCGCAGTGGGAAGGTATGAATTGCTACTCTCGTTGAGGCTTACCAACTAGCTTCACATTGTCCTTTTGGTCTTGTAAGTATTGTCCTCAGCACGGCTTTGCTGTCTGGACAGCACCGGCACAGTACTATTGTCTGCGTCCACTCGACACGGAGAGGATGGGTCGCCAACTTTTTAAATGCAAGTCCTTTCGCATCTCGAGCGATGGCCAAGTGGCAAGTGGGCTTCACGTAGACCTTGCCTAGTTCTCAGCAGCTTTTGCTCTTGTGGTCGCCAATGATCAATGACTATTCTCCTGCCGGCTTTGGCGCCATTGAGACTCTGCTGCATCACATCCACTTGCTTTCTCGTCATTTGACGACACAACCAGTCCATAGCAACGCAGATATGGCTGTTCTCCAGACGAGACTGCCAACATCACCACTTGGTGATGCGGTATGCCGCGAGGCTGATAGCCTCAGCCGCCCAAATGACAACCTACCGAGTCAACATCGAACCTCGGAAGATCGGCAGGCCAAAGTGTCATCGAAGAGAAAAGTCTCGAAACACAAGCGAGGCCATAGTCCCTTGAGACATGACAGCGGGTTCTAGGCAGCCGGAGCTCTCGTGGAGGGTCGATGTCAAGTAATACTGAGTAATGACGAAGATGGAGTTGTGCTGAGTGGCTATGCATGTTTGGAAGCTCAGTTGCTAGCCTGGGCTGTTGAAAGTGAGCTGCATGCCTGTTCGGAACCGTTCATGGAGCCTGAAACGGCGCTAAACAGGTGACCTGCATTTCGGTGGAGCCCCAGGATGCATGCTACAGTGCAGACAGCTGCCCCTGCAGGCCCCGGCAGGAGACGCCGGGAACCCAGGACAGCGACAGCAGTTTTGGGCATCCTCAGAGCAACAGGGCCCTACGGATCGGATACCTGGTCGAACACGTCGATATTCGGTTTTCAGATACTACGGCGGGTTTTTGGTAGACCAACCATGCTATGATGACCATGGAAACGGGTGTAGACAGTTACTGTGGCGTGGTGTTCGACGTGTCACATCCTCACTCAAACGTTAATCCAGGTGGTAGGGCAGATGGGGGCAGAGCTTTGACCAGGCCTCTCAAGAAGGCATCAACCAGGGCGTGCTCAAAGCTTCAGTCGCAGAGCCAAGCCAAGGCGCGGGCAGGGCAGGCAGGGCAGGCAAGGCTGAGCTCGACGCTCTGGCAGCCGGGCGGCTGAAGGATGCAGGCTGCTGAGGAAGGGCACGAGAAGACGAGCACCAGGGAAGGGGCATCCTCCACCAAGACGACGACGACGACGCTGCTGTAGAAGGACCCACGGCGCTGAACCACGGTTTGCTCCCTGCATGTGTGCCCTCTGCTGGTCACGCTGGTGTACCTGGCATGTATTATGGTAGGGTGGAGTGTGCCCCTGCAGTTGCGCTGCCTCGCAAGGTTGCGCGCGCATTGCTCCCCAGATCCTCTTCGGTCCCCTTCATTCCTGCAGCATCCCCAGCATCCCTGCCTTGACGATTAGATTCGCCGACAGTCCAACTCTCGCCCCCCCTTCAGGTCGGCAACGGTTACTACGGTGAGGTCTCCTTCCATTGTTTTCAGGCCCAGACCGCGCTCGTCTCCTGCCGCTCACTTTCCACCGGCCGACAACACCACGGCCACGAGCACAAGCACAAGCGCGCTGCCACCCGTTTCTCTCTCCCTCCTTTATCGCGCCACGGAATACCGTCCAACCTGAAATCGCGTCGTCTCTCTGACATCGTCCACGATGGCGCTGCATGCCGTGTACAAGCAGTTCTTGGCTGCGCCAAATTCGTCCGCGTTAGCCCAGAACGCGTCGTTGCACTACATCACTACGACCACCAGCTTCTACGGCCCTACCGACATCATCAAGCACCTCAGCTCCCAGCGCAACCTGATCAAGAAGGACAAGGAGGAGATCATCACCGTCGTCGAGGGCCAAGGCGCCCTCGCCGTCCAGACAGAGCTCTCCCTTGAGTTCCAGGACCAAGGGGGTGCTTACCTGCCGGGCCTGGACGACCAGTTCCTCTACGATCGCGTCGTTCACATTCCCGTTGTAAGTGCCGTGTCCCTCTGGTCATTGCCCTAGCCGCGCTGCGCCGCGCTGCGCTGCGCTCTACTGCGCTCCACCGCCTGTCACACAGACCATGCCGCGCCGCCCACGAAAGCAACTGATCGGTGACTGACCTGTGCTGCTTTCCTTGTCGTGCAGTTCCACATCGTGAAGTTCGACAGCGATGGCAAGATCACGACGATTCAACAGAGCTGGGACCAGGGAGCACTCCTCAAGCAGCTCGACGTGATTGGCAAGACTGGTCGCAACTGGCCCATTCGCGACAGCCAGGAGCAGATCAAGCTGATTACCAAGACTGGTGGGAAGCCTGCAGACCCCACGCCCTCGCAGGTCGTCCAGCGATCCCGGGAGAACTCCACGCATGCTATGCGCGATCCCCACGCGACACTTCACTCCTTCAATCCGCGCGACGAGGAACCCACCCCCGCCGTCTCCCCATTCTCTGGTACGCGACCGCGTCAGCGAACCTTCGAAGAGATCCTGGGAGACGAGCCCAACCCTGACTCGCCCGAGAACCAGTCGCCTAGCAGGGTTGCTGCGCCCAAGATCGGTGCTGGGAAGAACTTCCAACCTTCGCGACTGTTCGAGAAGCCCGAAGATGTCCCGCCTGAGCCCGAAAGCCCGGAGGGTATCAAATCCCCGCCCCGTTACATGAAGCCGCACCCCACCAAGTACAACCACTTTGAATTCGCCGATGGCTCCGATCCTACGGACGCGCCGCAGGCTGGAGTTGCCTTCGATGCCATCAAGTCGAAGCACCGAAGCCAGTGGGACTTTGAGGACTTTGTGACGCCCCAGAAGCACAAGCCCAGCAAGACCATCCGCCACCAGGATGTTCGCCACTGGGGCACTGACGAGAAGGACGTTGACGAATCGCCTGCCAAACCCATCGCCCTTGGTAGGGCCCGTCGCGATGCAACTACACAGATCGAGCTTCAAGACGATGGCGAAGACCTCCCGCCTAGTCAGCGCCCCGGTGCTCGTCCTCGTGGAGCCATGCACAACAGCGGAATGGGCCTGTACAAGAACCACATGGTCACTGACGATGGATCCGAGCCCATCCAGTCACCCGATCCGCGCGCTCTCGGCAACATCACCAACCTGAAGCATAGGTCCAAGATGTTCGATCCTCACTTTGAGATGACCGACGCGTCTCCTACCCAGGAGGCACACAAGCCAAGCGCACCCGTGCCGGAGGACAGGAAGAAGGTGGTCAACATGATGCAGGCCAATTGGTCAGCATATGACGACTCGCCCAGTGCTCAGAAGGAGAACAACAAACCAGTCCCTAGCGAGATTCCCAGGGATCTGCGAGAGAACGGCCCCAACCACCGCATCAAGCTCGGCGGTGACGGTATGGGCAACCCCAAGGGTGGGCGCGGCTGGTCTCTCGGCGACGAGAGCGACGAAGAGAAGCCGCCAGCCCCGGCTCCAGCAAGGAAGGGCGCCGCTCAGAAGGCGGCGAAGAGCTTCTGGGAGTTTTAGAGGGCATGTGTGTCAGTTGGTGGCCCGAAGTGCCGTTTGCGGCGGTACCGGGGCCGGCTGATGTACGACTACGCGCCCGAGGACTCTGGACTGATGAATGCATTCCGAAATAGTCGATTACGATGATGAGAACCCGGCTGTTGACTCCGCATGGCTGGGAGTCGTCCCGGCATAACACTCTTTTTTTTTTTTCCTGTTTTGATTTCACATTATTCGTCCTTTGTTGGTGTACTTTGGACAATGAATGCGCACTTAGGAGAACGCAATCGCAAGATCCTGTCGCATCTGGAATACCGCGGGAGCAAAGAGTGGATAGATACCAAACTGCAAGGCTATTGGAGACGAGTTCACAGCCGGGAGAATGTGTATATGGAAATGTATGGCTTAGCGTTTCAGGACTAGTCTGAGGTCAGGGGGAAGGAAATTGACAAAAGACATTGTCTCTACTCCGGGCTTCTGGCTGCTGCACGGTGATGATGCCTATGCCCGGGTTGTGGCATGAACGTGTCTCCCACGTTGATCACATGCAGACTGCTGCACGCAGCCTCTTGGACACCCCTGGAGCCCACGCCTGCAAGAGTGATTGGATCCTCGGGGACGTTTACATATCCTCGATATGCGCGAACGCCCTGTATTCAGAGCGCTGTCGTGGTATGGGCCCTTCTGCCCGGTGTCTGAAGTCCATTATCTGATTGTATTCTTCCTTCGTGCCCCATCATCTGGTGGGAACGAGCAGCAGAGCAGAGCAGAGCAGACATCGAGCGAGACCTCATCCGGTCATCTATCTTATACCGCGGCGTTTTGGGAGGATGCGCTCGGTACCGCCAGCCCATTCGCACAACCCCTGGTGTCCCCCAACGGCAGAAAACCTTCCAGAACGGGCATACTCCGTCCTCTTATACGTATAGAGTATGCCACCAAACCGGTCCTCAGGCCGGCGTGGTGGGATGCCCCCTGCCAAGCTACCCAGATCCTCGGGGCGCAGGGGGCCCCACAGCCCAGCCAGTGATCGCGCCTAATAAAAAGACCTTGTTGCGATAGCCAGCCTGCCAACGAGCCAGCCAGCCAGCCTGCCTGGCCGAGTCAGCTTCGTAGCTCCCACCGTACTTATGTCGGGCCTGCTCCTGTGCGTTGGCGTTTTGCAATAGCGCACAGCCATGAGATAAGCTGCTTCCCGCACTACGACCCGCGGTGGCTGCTGTCGTGAGCTGTCAGCCCGCCTATCTCAGTGGGCATCTTGTAGTGGCTGCCCTATGTAGCACGCTCCTTCCGATCCTTCTGCTATCTATCTCTCATTGTTTCCCGACACTCGATCCTTTTCGCCCTCTGCCTCGTCCTGCGATCGTCCTGGCCGATCAAGCCTCTCATTTTCCGGACCCAGAGCCGCGAAATTGCATACTCGGCCATGACGAGGACCTGCCCGAAATAGCGTCATATCTAATCTACTGGTCCGCCCCGGGGCTTATCAGGACGGCGAGAGCCTTGGGGCCTCGAGGCTTCTCCTACTCGTCGAGCCTGGTCGCAAGAAGACACGGCCGCAGCAGAGGCCCGATCCTCTGCTCTCTATCGCCGGCAGCCGCTCGGTCCTTTTTTTTCCCCCTCGCTCCGTCTCTCAACCTTCGCCGGAGCGGACCGTCCTCATCTCGCGTGACGACATCCGTGCTCGGGCGCGTCCGCCTCCGCCTCGCCGCGGCCATTGCGATGGGATGACCGAGTCGCGAAACCAGCGCGCGCTCTGTGTCTCGGGGTACATGCAGGGGAGGAGTCTGCTGGAGATTTCCAAAAGCCTGGCCTAAGCCTGGGGTGTGACGCCGGGTTCCCATTCTCGTCGCACCCAGGCCAGACGACCGGACCCGCGGCTCCAGACCACCTCTCCCACAACCCAGGGTTAGCAGGGGAAACCCACCAGGAAGAGCCATGGCCTCGGACCACTCAGACCTCGAGCTCAACCAGATCCTCACTTTCAAGCAGGACTCGCACTCGCTCGCCGCGGGGGAGTGCGAGATGCTAGGCTCCCGCGAGCCCATGTACGACCGCGCGGGCGGCGACGGCGGCCGGACGGCGAGCAGCAAGCTGCGGGCCTGGACGGACTCGTTCCGGCGCGACCCCACGGGCCGGATGACGCCTAACAACGCGTTCGTCGGCAGCAGGGACCGCGATGACCGCCAGTACTACGACCTCCGCGCGGCTAACTACCGCACGGCGAACCCGCTGCTGGCGAAGGAGCTCAAGGGGAGGCATCTACAGATGATTGCTATCGGGGGTTCAATCGGTAAGTGCGGATGGCCCGCTCCCTGTCTGTTGTTGTGTGGCTCCTCATGGGCGACTGCGCCGCCTGGTCGGCTCGGTGGTTCAGGTTGCCGGCGGTGGACCAGTACGCCCTGAGTGGTCGCTCATAGAGGGTTGTTGGAGTTTCGACGTTGACTCCAGCGCTGTGGATGGTCTTAGGCGCGACGACGGCGACTCGCCCTGTCTCTGCGCAGTCCGTCAGTCCGTTTAGACAGAGGCTGTGTATATCTGCGGCAGTCAATGGCGTCGTCTAACGTGCGATAGGTACTGGCCTGTTCATCTCGTCTGGCACCGCCCTCAATACCGGCGGACCGGCGACGCTCCTGCTGGCTTACCTGATGGTTGGCGCTATGCTCTACTGCGTTATGCAAGCACTGGGCGAGCTGGCTGTCGTGTATCCTATAGCAGGGTCCTTTTCTGCGTACTCGACACGATTCCTTGACCCGGCTTGGGGTTTCGCCATGGGATGGAAGTAAGCCGCCTCTGTAGCCTGTACATTATGCTGGTATAAGCTGCTGACGCAATTGACGCAGCTATGCCTTGCAATGGCTCATAGTATTACCGCTGGAGATAATAGCGGCTTCAATCACAATATCATATTGGAACGGCGCGGTCAACAAGGTCGTGTTCGTCACCATCTTCCTAGTTGTCATTATCGCTATCAACTTATGCGGAGTCAGAGGCTATGGCGAGGCCGAGTTCATCTTCGCTATCGTGAAGGTGACAGCCGTCATTGGTTTCATGTAAGTTTATGGATGGCCTATCGCACCCTAGACTCGAGAAGCGAAATGGAGACTGATGTCTTTTCTCCAGACTACTCGGCATCGTGATCAACATCGGTGGCGGCCAAAACTCAGGGTACATAGGCGGCAAGTATTGGCACAATCCTGGGTCCTTCAACAACGGTTTTAAGGGGCTGTGTAGTGCCTTTGTGAGCGCTGCGTTTGCCTTCGCAGGGACCGAGCTGGTGGGCCTCGCCGCGGCAGAGACGGCCAACCCACGCAAGTCCCTGCCCACCGCCATCAAACAGGTGTTCTGGCGCATCAGCCTCTTCTACATCCTCGCGCTGACCCTTGTCGGTCTTCTGGTACCATACGACGACGAGCGCCTTCTCAGCTCCAAGACCAGCGCCAACACAAGCGCAAGTCCTTTTGTCATTGCCATTCAGGACGCTGGGATCCAGGTTCTCCCCAGCGTGATGAACGGCGTGATCCTCATGGCATGCATGTCTGTCGGCAATTCCGCTGTCTTCGGCTCCAGCCGCACGCTCGCCGCCCTCGCCGATCAGGGCCAGGCGCCCAGGATCCTCTCCTACATCGACCGGCGCGGGCGCCCGCTCATGGCGATCCTGCTCGCGGGCTTCTTCGGCCTTATCGCGTATCTCGCGGACCTCGAGCAGGAGGAGTCCGTGCTCAACTGGCTGCTCTCGATCTCGGCGCTGTCGGAGATCTTCACCTGGGGCAGCATCTGCCTCGCGCACATCCGCTTCCGCAAGGCCTGGCGACTCAAGCACCGCTCGGTGCGCGAGCTGGCCTTCCAGGCGCAGGGCGGTCTCCTGGGCTCGTGGCTCGGCCTGCTGCTGAACGGCCTTATCCTGGTCGCGCAGTTCTGGATCGGCGCGTGGCCCGTCGACTACACCCAATACAGCGCCGCGGACAACGCCAAGAACTTCTTCCTGAACTACACGGCGGCCCCCGTGGTGATTATCATGTACGTCGGGTATAAGATGCGGTTTCGGACGAGCATCGTGAGGACCGCGGATATGGATATTGATACCGGGAGGAGAGACTTTAATCTACCGACTTTGCTAGACCAGGAGCGCGAGGAGAGGAGGGGGTGGCCGAGATGGAAGAAGCTATACCGGTTTCTCTGTTGATTTCGGGTCCGACGATGTGTATTTCAACTTTATAGATAGTCCCTGCACCGAATATAGGTACCAAATTCTGGGACGTTGCCAACACCATCCTCGGTGGCGCTACTTTGTGTGTACGAGATGGCCAAACGATGGGAAGTAGATGTTATGTACATTTTTAAGCTCACTATGGCTTCTAAGACACGCTCAAGGTGCCGTCAGTCCAGAACGCCGCCTGATGTTTTCATACAAATGTGAGATGATAAGTCATCTATCCACTCGACGACCCGGTCTCGGATGCGTCCTCGATAATGTTCCCGTCCGCGTCCCTAGGCTTCCTCTTCCAGCCCGTCGAGAAGAGCGGGCCCATATCGAACCTCGGCAGCGGGTGTGCTTCGGTGTTGATGACGATCTTGTCGAGCGGCAAGAAGTCGTCCGGCGAGAACAGCAGGTAGAAGTACTTGAGCGTCTCGGCGAGCCAGAACGACTCCATATTGTCTCTCTGGACCGGGGGGATCACGTTCGCGTTCGACAGGGACGTGAAGCCGCCGCCCTCCGGGACCGCGGTGTACTTCATGAACGACTTGAACATCTCCCAGCCCCACTCGCGGTACTTGATGTCGCCGGTGATGCGCCACATGTAGAAGAGCGACTCGACGGTCTCGGGCCGCTGAAGGTTGTGTGAGTCGCCCCCCTTGACGATGAAGTCCTTGCGCCACTCGGCCTCGGGGTCCGGGTCGAAGTCGGCCGGCGCCTGGTGCTTAGAGCCCTCGGGCAGCTCCGGGTAGGGCAGCTTGAAGAAGGTGATCTCGGCAGCGAGGCCGGTCGCCATGTACTTGTACATGCCCCAGCAGGTCTGCGTGAGCTCGCGCGCCAGCTGCATGTCCTTCTCCTTCTGAGCGGTCCAGGTCGGGAGCTTTTTGGCCTCAGCCTCGCTGATGCCGCCGGTCGCGGCGAGCGCGATAGTGCCTGGCATGAAGCACACGAGGTGGTCCATCTTGGGGCTGAGCTCACCGGCGAGACCATTGACCTTCTCGCCGATGATGGTGAATTGGGAATGCTCAGTGTACGAGACGAGGTGCTTGCGCGTGCCACGGAGAGCCTCTTCCCACATTTCCAGATAGATGGGTTCCTCTTTGTTTGTCTGCAGGTACTGCTTGATGAGGTACTCGTAGTATGAGTCGCCTCGGCTGCCCAGCCGGATGTTCTGACCACGGAACTTGCCATTATCGGCGTTGATATAGATAGGGACCAGTCCGTCTTTCGCGCCGTTATCGTCGAGGACCTGCATCACCTTCTCAACCTTATCCCAGAAGTTCTTCTCGCCTGTCAATTTCGCCAGATACTTGAACTCCAGTTGTAGCGTGGTGGCCTCGGCAGTCGATGAAGCGCCGCCGTCGCTATGCGAGGGGATACCCTGGTACTTGCCGATATTCACGCTCGCATAGGGCACGCCGGACTCGGACTCAAATGCCGCTAGTAAACGATCCGCAAGATCCTTGGCTTTTTCAAGATAAAGATCCTCCCCTGGTGCTCCCGGGTCGTCGTCGGTCTGAGGTGCCAAATCCGGGTAGGTGTTTGAGAGATAATGTGCGGACAGCAAGCCACCCATCATACGAATAGTGGTTTCGAACGTGTTCACGTCCTGGTCTTGATCGTACGAGAGGGAATTTGCTATCCACTCCCGTGCATGCGCGACTCGACTGGTCAGGTTCATGAGTATCATCGTGTCGAGCGCATCGACGATGATCCAGCCGAGGCCATGCTTGGCCATCTGCTGCCCTGCCTTTGTCACTGGGTGGTAAACATCGTGACCTGTAGCAAGAGGTCAGCCATTGCTCTTATCATGCCCGCTGGCCTAATGCTTGTAGAATACGTACCCCAACCATATCGCGCGTACGAATCCCAGCTCAACTCGAAAGCCTCCACAACCCTCTCCCTCCTCTCCAGCCAGTCTACGTTGTCCGTAGACCCCTCGGTCTTGAGCCAGTTGGTGCTCTTCCACGACGGTATCCTCTCGTACCCGTCCTTGCCGAACATCCCGAGCCAGTAGGCCACAGCCAACACCAAAATTAGAAACCACGCCATGTAGCGCTTGCGCCGGTAGAACGGCCGTGATCGCGAACTCAGGGGGTATGCGTACGGCTTGTCCTTGTACATGGGCAGCGTAGCCCGGTTTGGATTCAAGAACTCTCCAAACTTGTCCAGGCCCTCTCCTATTATTCCGCCTCCCGCACCGCCGGCACCTCCCACGCGGGATGATCTCGCAGTGACGCCCGACGATGCCCACAGGCGGTCCTCTATCGCTCGCTGGGGATTCGTAAAAGAAGGAACATTTTTTGGGACTGTGAACGACATGTCCTCCTTGTCTTTGCGTCCCTCGCCCTGGTCGTCGTGGTTGTGGTTGTAGTCGTCGTCCTTCTTCTCCTTGCCTCTCTCCCGCTGTTCGCGGAGGTTCTGGTTCAGGTCCTCGACAGCCTGCTTCCCTCGCTCGATCGCCTCGGCGGCAGTCTCGGCGACCCTCTCCGTCACCTGGGTGGCGACGTGGGATGCTGTCGCGCGCAGTAGATTGAGCTGGGTGAGCGCGCTCGCAGCACCGGGGGCTGGGACGAGCAGGTTTCTCCGGAGGTTGAAAGGGTCTCGGAGGGAGTTGTTCATGAGGCGCGTCCACTACGTGTGTGGGCGCTCTGTGCTCCTGATGAAATTACTCCTGTCCACATGGCAGGACCAGGTGATCACCTGGCTGCGAACTTCGTGGACCTGGACAGCTGGAGTGGGGGTGCCGAGAGTTGGCCCAGGAGTAAGCTCTGGTGGATTTTGCCCAGAGAGAGAGGTGAAACTCGGGGAGGTTTGGTGCAGTGGGTCCTCGCAGAGGGCAGTTTCCTGGTATATAGGGTGGTCTGATTCTCTGCATGAAGCCGTCGTGATCCAAGAAAAAGTGTGGACAAAAAAGGACAGCAACGCAGGAGCCTTCCGGAGTTACAGTTCGACATGCCCTTGGTATGGATGTCGTCGTACGCGCCTCCAGGGAACTGGATGTTCTAAGGGCCGAACGGCCAGGCTGTCCCTGGCAGGGGTCCCACCTGTCTAACCTTCCCAAGATCCCAGTGGCTCATCGGTTGGGGTACATAGTACGGCGTAGATAGCCGACGGCTCATCTTGCATGGGTGGGCATCTGCATGGTTCAACGGGCAACAGAAAGCGTTGGCCGAGCACCAGCCATCATCAAAATTATTGCGGGCTGAGCGTGTTCCGAGAAGTCACCCATGCCACCAGATGCGACGATGGGCTCTTCACAGAGGCGCAGTGCAGAGTTCAGGAATTTTCCATTTCTCGACGCTGAGGAGTTTGCAGAGGTCTGTCATCAACTTGACCGGCGATACTCTCAGGCGACCCTGGGCCCCTTGAGACGGCGGTGGAAAATGAGGGTGTGCAGAGCGCTCAATACCTCGTTTTCGAGCTCTGCAGAGTACGCGACATTTGTTCAGATCAGCCGGCCTCTTGATGGCGAGCTGGACGATCGAGGCCTATCATTATGCCTCGACAACCTCTCATTCGGCGAGGATATCGAAGGCACGACAGGAACGGAGGACCAGGAGATGATGGAGGCGGAGAATGACCCGGTATGAATTACACTACACGCTGCCTCGATGCATGCCCGCGGCTCGGGAATACTCATTCCTGTACAGGCAGTCGTCCAGAAGGTGCAGAAGCCACCAGACTTCGGATATGTCACGTATGAGATCCATCTTCATCCAACATATCAAGCTCCTTGTCTCTGGTTCAGCCTCCATGGGCTGCCAGTGGACGAGCCAGCTTTCAATATCGACACCGTCTTCCGCCGTCTTGTCCCAGATGCATTCAAAAGCCATCTCCGGAAGGTTGGGAATATCGGCGGCATATCAGCGGACGTAGGTGCTCCCCTTTCGCTGCAAATAAGTCAATTATGGCCCCTGATGTCCAAGTTCTGGTTCGTCCAGGTCTAGACTAACACACCGAAAACGCAGCATCACCCTGTCACGGGTCTTCCCAGCTTCTTCGTCCACCCATGCTTCCTTAGCGACGTGATGTCAGGATTCGACTGTGGTAAGGATGATTACCTCATAGCATGGCTAGGCTTGGTCGGTGGGTGTGTAGGGTTGTGGGTGCCGAAGGAAATGGCAATAGGCTGAACCGATGCCAAATCCTCGTGGGAATTTCCGGGATAGCTTTGCTGCCGTACAGCTTTCCGATCGGATAATCACGTGTCCCTCATTCGTCGTCACTGTCCTCCTCCATGGCCACATCACTATCTTCATCCTCGTCCTCTTCCTCGCGGGGACGCTTCTGGCCCCTATTGCCCGTCGCCTCCGCGTTTGCAGTCGCAGTCTGTGGTTTCGAGGGAAGGCTTGACGGCGCCGGGGGTGCTGCTGCAGGTGCGGATCCAGGAACAGGTGCACTGAAGATGCTCTGCTGCAGATCGGTCATTTCTGCCGCCCGTGTTGCTGCAGTGGTAGGCATCTTGAAGGTGCCGTCGAGTTTCGCAACGACGTTAGACTTGGATTTTGCGTACGATACTTTCTGCGGCATTGATGAGCTTGAAAGCCAATTAGAATGGCCAAAACGATGTGTGAACTCACCATCTGTTGGCCCAAGAAGTCAAAGCCGTCCAGTGCCCTCATAGCCTGTGTCGCCGTTTGTATATCGCGGTAGACGATGTGCGCCTGGCCTCTCATTTTAGAGGTTCTCAGAGCCACAACATCCAGCACCGGACCGTAGGTAGAGAACAGCATGTACAGCGCCGTACGCAGATCATCCTTCTTGACATGTGCTGACGGTATGCCTCGCACGTAGAGTGTCTGGTTGGGAGGAATCGACTGAGGCTTCGGCGGGATGGTGCCAGGAGGAGGCACCTTGGGAGGAGCTGCAGGCATCTTTGTGGTATCACTTAGAGCCGTTGTGTTGGAAAGAGAGGGAAATGACAATAAGAGATATGTATGCTGCACTAGGAAACTCTCAACTCAGTAATGGTTGGTATCCAAGAGATATGGGGTCGTTTTCGCGTCGCGTCAAATTCCCAGCCCAGCATCTTTTTTCCAGTGAAGCTGCAGCTCCTTTCCATTACCACAATACAGGGGTTCATGCTTGTATTGAGGCTGACGTAACTGCTACACCCCACCCTACACTGCTCCTTGGAGAGCTTCCCAACCTCAACTCCCCTACTTCCCCTGACATTGCTGTACTTGGAAGACACCACCAATAGCTTCTCCATGCCACTCACATAATCAGCCACGACTTGCCGCGATAGTAGAGAGCTACTCCTATCACGAGGAATCGATATCAACCTTCAAGATGGCTGCGCCAGAAGTCCACCACCTCTTCCACAACCCCATCGCCGACCACTCCTTCTCGGCCGACCGATCGACCCTGGCCATCGCGCGAGACTCCACCGTCGAGCTGTATGGAAAGTCTGGCAATGCATTCAAGCTGCAGGACGAGTTGAAAGGGCATGACAAGACCGTCACCAGCATCGACATTGCGCCGAACTCCGGCCGCATCGTGTCTTGCTCTCAGGGTCAGTGCTATCCGGAGCTTGCTCTACTGAAAGGATGATGAAGGTTTTTAGCTGACTAGAGGACAGACCGAAATGCGCTGGTCTGGGAGCCCTCGCCCCAGGGCTACAAACCCACTCTCGTCCTTCTCCGAATCAACCGCGCTGCCACCTTTGTTCGTTGGTCACCTTCCGAGACCAAGTTTGCCGTCGGATCCGGCGACCGTGTGATCGCAGTCTGCTACTTCGAGGAGGAGAACGACTGGTGGGTCTCTAAGCACCTGAAGAAGCCCATCCGCAGTACCATCACCACTGTTGCCTGGCACCCGAATTCTGTGCTTCTTGCCGCCGGCTCCACCGACGCCCACGCTCGGGTGTTTTCGAGCTTCATCAAGTCGGTGGACGCCAAGCCTGAGCCAAGCGCCTGGGGTGAGAGACTGCCCTTCAACACCGTCTGCGGCGAGTTCCTGAACAACTCCGCTGGTTGGGTCCACTCGGTTGCATTCTCACCCAGTGGCGATGCACTGGCGTTTGCCTCCCACGACAGCAGCATCACTGTGGTCTACCCCAGCGCACCAGAGCAGCCTCCGAAGGCCGTCATCAGTGTCACCACTCAGCTGCTGCCTTTCATGAGTCTTTTTTGGTCCAATGAGTCTGAGATTATTGCTGCCGGATATGACTGCGAGGCTTTCCGCTTTCAAGGTGGTGAGACCGGTTGGCAGCTCGCTGGAACTTTGGAGGCAAAGAGCAGGCCTGGTATGGGTGACGCAAGAGAGGAGTCTGCTTTGAACATGTTCAGGCAGATGGACTTGAAAGGCAAGGTCAAGGACGACACGAAACTTTCCACCGTCCACCAAAATACCATCACAATGATTCGCCCGTATGAATCTTCTGGGGATTCTGTCACCAAGTTCAGCTGTGAGCCTCTCCCCCAAAGCACCTTTTAAAGTGAGGTCTGAGTGCTAACATTCATGTCAAGCAACCGGAGTTGATGGGAGAGTCGTCATCTGGCATACCTAGACTAGATCACAATGGCCCACACAATGGAAAATTGCCGAAACACCCAGTGCTTTTGACCTCACCCTTTGACAAGGGTTTGCATCAGCCTCATCTCGTCTCAGCACTGACTGTTGAGTAGCATGTCCGCAGCTCCGAACTTTTAGAAGCCATGATCATATCTCATATTGCCTAGTTGTGTATTTATATCCTACAGCTGCCCTATGTATCGTTAAGGGATTCTCGACCAATCCTGATGCCATCTACTAGTTCTGATCACCAATCTGCTTTTGGTCATGCGAAAGAACTACCGCAAAGATGGATCATCGAGCAATCTCTCCCAGTGCACGCTTCTACGCCAGTTACAGTATGCCGAACGCTCCCGGAGCAGACCCGCCTTCCCAGCAAGACCGTGAGACGCACACCTCATCTGGTCACCGCTGGGAGTCATTTGGCTCTTTTCGAGGCTTCGAGGCTTCTTCAATTCATTCCCGATCTGAAGCATATGGCTGCCACATTCCCGAAGACATGATCTCACCTCGCATGCCCGTTCCGCGCCATGTCGTTCCTCAACATTCACCTCAACCTCGGATGCAAAAGCTGCTGGAAGACCCTTCTGATGATGTGCCTGAAGTGTACTGCCACATCTCCAAGCATCGCGCCAGTCGAGCTGATACTACCACTCGACCATATGGACCATGCGCGACATTCCCCCCTACGCCTCACGACTACGAGGTCGCGGAGATCGCGGACGAGACTTCACCGCTGCCATTCCACAGTTGCCGGGCGGAGACTGCACCATATGCTGCAGATCAGGCCCACTATCCGGCGTCGGTGCATTCGAAAGCTGCTGGTCCACATTCAGCTGAAGTCATCACGTCGCACGCCTCCGCCTTCCAAGTCTCCCCCTTCAGCAGCGACGTCAGCGGTATCTCGGCCTCCAACCTTCGCACAACCGACGCGTCCATCTTCGTTGCTGCTCACGGCCGCCACGAAGCAACCTCCATCCCCTCGAGATCCGATCTAGACGGCGACGGATCGTCCACAATCTATCCTAGTGAAAGCGTTAGCACCATCGCGCCCTCTCCCGTCTCGCAGATGAATACGAGTAGTTTCTTCTCTTGGAGGCGCCGGGACTTTGTAGACGACGTTGCTGCAGTCCACGATGTCTGTCTTGCGGCCACACAGTGGTATTTGGAGTGTCTGTCTGTGAATTGGGAGTTGAGGAATGGGAAGGATGCCAGCAGGGGCGGAGGCCCGATCAGGAATCATGGCAGCGGGCATGGCGCTGGAAGACAGTGGTCACCTTACCATGAACAGCCCCCTCGACGGCGAGCGCACAGCGAGGCTGATCTGGATCGAACGACCTTCGAGAAGAGCCAGAACTACGACCAATGCCAGCACAACCACCTCCGCCCTCAGCAAAGACAGAACCCCATACCTGCCCCTACCACATCCCTCCTGCACAACATCCACCGCATTGGCACATTGATCTGGCGGCGAGCACAGCGTGACCGCGAGGATGTGCTGGGCGCAGAGGCGCGCGGATGTCGACACATGAGCTATCTATACGAGTGCGGTGATGTCATTGTGTTGTACAACACTGCGGACTTTGCGGCGGATCCGGATGGGTGTTATGAAAGGGTATTTGCGGCGGGGAAGGGCATCTGTCAGGAGCTGGGGGACTGGGACGGCATCAGAGAGTTGGAAGGTATTGAGGCTTGGGATCCTAGACGTGTAGGCGACGAGTGGGAGTGACGATGATGACTTTACGGGTTGAATACTGGAAACAGGAAATGGCGAATGTGGTTTGGAGGGAGCGGAATTCAGGCTGGGTCACGATCGAGCTGATTTGGCAACAATTCAACGAAAGAATTACGACTTCTAATCTCTGAGGTCCTCTTTGTCCAGGTCTTCTTACTGGATGAAGTGGCATTTGTCGTGGGAAGTCTACTCAAAATCAGTTCTGCAACAGACCAACGCACATCTCGCACCTCGTACAGTTCTCTATCTGATCTCCCAAATGATGGGCGTGATCCAGATAGTTGCAACACTTAAGAAGGACTCAAGGGTCTGAAACATCTCTTGTCACCTGGCTCTTCTATGCCAACCTTAGGTTGTATTTCTTTTCAGCCCAATCTATAATCCCTGTTTATACTAATTTAAGGTCACACGTACGTTCACTCAATTTCATTTTGATATATTTGCATGTTTCATGATGTTCATTAATAATATCTATTTTGCAAGAAAGTCACAAGATGCCGCACTGGGCGCATACAGTCAGGAACGATAGGATCGGAGATGATGCAGTGCAGCATTGTTAACCAGGCGGGTCTTCCAGGGCGTATCTTGAAGCGCCCTCTTCGTCTTCTTTGCTTCTGGGGTGGGAGACCACTGGATCCCTTTGCTGACATCGATTCGTGGATCGAGGCCACAACGCTCCCTATAGTTCAGGGGGAGCATAGACAATTCAAGCCAACAGCTCCATATATTCATTACGGCGGTTTCGATCCCCAAAATGTAACTCTCATCTTTTTCTACCGAGCCAACTCTACGACCGCAGTGGTGAGTAGACGAGTTTGCTGGGTAGCCAGACTGCAGTGTCGAGCAGAGTGCATCCTCGACGCAGCGAAGTAGTATTAGGGATAGGCTGCGAAGCAGCCGCAAACGAGAAGGAAAAAAAAAAAGCTCACTAACCATTCTCACGATATCGACCTGAAGATGACCTCAATCGCTCTGCCCTCCCAGTACAGTTGGCTTGAAATCTCCTACGGTCATCTACACGTCTGGCTGGCATCGCTTGAAGTCATTCATGGACGACAATGTGAAATTTCTCCACGCCGTGTCAAAAGTCGCGTTCGAGCGCAGGGTCCAGTCGCAAAACTACGGAATGAGCGTAGGAACCGCCCAATAGCCTCAGCAGTTTGACACGACCAGGCACTCCACTTGTTGACAACGCAGCGCTGACGCAGTCGTACGACTTCAGTGACTTAGTTCATCCGATGGACGGTGCGGCTATGCTCGTGGTGGGCTCGCGAGCTTGGCAGGTCCTTGTGAGGGATTGGTATCATCCAAGTGCATGACCCTCACGACGTCAACCTACCGGCTTCGAAGCCTTCGGAGCCGGACTGACGAGGTCACCTGATCCAGGGTGTTATGCTCGAACCGGAGCAAGTCCCGGGCTTTGTCTAGGCATTCCTATAGGCCGTGCTGCGCGAACCCGGACTGTCAACGGACGCTTTCCATATCTCCGTCCAGAAAAGCCCGAGGACATGAGTTGCCGAACTCCTCCCGGTCGAATGAGATCCACTGCCGTAATTACCTCATGCTCTAACCTTTAGAGATTCACAGCAGATGGCGATGGCGCTGACATGGGTTGGCAAACATCCCGGGCCTCTCCCACGTCCCTTGAGAATCACACGGAACAAATCGCGCTACAGTAGAACAGCGCCAACGCCTTCTTCCAACGCCTCCTCGGTGGCACTAGAGACCGGCCGATTCCAGTCGATCGACCATGATAGACCCCGCAATGCGAAATTCCGAGTCATCGGGATCTGTGTGAGCACTGTATCAGCTCATGGGGTCACTTGTTGAAACAGACAGGGTGATTGGCATGGGATTCTCAAGGAGCCGAGACAACATCGCGACGAGCCCACGCTGTCAAAGAGAAGATTAATGGTATGAAGCGCGTAGTGAGGCTGAGTCGTTGAACACCGAACGACCTTGGAGTATCGTGGGCGTTCCACTGGTGCGTTGTTATAGCTGCTCGGCTTTGAAGAAGAGAATATACATCACTGTACAGGCGTGCCATCAACTGAAGGCCGTGTAGCCGACGCGGAGCGTATCTAGCTCATATCTCCGGTCATGACCGCGGCTTGGCTTGACTTCCCCAGCGTTTTCCTATGACAGGTACGAATGTGCGAATGCCACCGGCTTCTAACCCAATCTGCCCCTCTTTCTCGACACTGAGATCCAGCATAAGGCTCACCTGCGAAATACGCCGAGATCAGCCCTACTCGACACCGCAAGGGTCACGGGCCGTCCGTCCATCCGCCAAGTAGAGTCAAAATAAAACTTTTAACACGAAACTTCTGATATGATGTCATGGTTGACACTGTTCTGGGTGGCACGTTTGTTAGGCCGCGAGGAACTATCCATTAAATAGAGTGTCCGCGCAGACAGGGAACTCTGAAAGTATAAGTTGTCGAGACCGGTCTACGGTCTCTCCTTGACAACGACAAGAGGCCATGGTGAAGGACACAGACCGAAGTCAACGGGATAGATGTCTTCGGATGTAGCCCCAACTTCAGTCGCCACGGAAAAAATATCTCAAAGCGAGCGCTCTCGCATGTCCGTCAATCATGCGCCGACAATTTGGGCCGGTCTGCGGTAAGGACCAAGAGGTCTCGTGTGCGGTGGATTACAGACAGTTGACTCGGCTGGCGAGACGAGGCTGAACCAAGGCGACCCTGATCGGCACCGTCGGCCAAGGCTCGTGAAGATGTGTCCTCGGCAGCCGTCCGGTTCGTGCAGGTGAAAAAAGTGGTCCCGAGGCTTGGGAATCTCCACAAGACGCCTTCGGGGAAGGACAAAGAGGAATACGATGGTACGACGTACGTAGGTCGCGTCTGGGAGAAAGAGGGCAGGGAGGCAGCCCGCCCCTGATCTCCAACCTCATTGCTGGCACCGGGTCAGCGAAAGTGAGATGTCTTGCGTGCCTCCACACGACTTCCCTTCCCCGAAGAGGATCGACCTGACTAAGTTTCTCGCGATGCTGCGATGCTGCGATGTGAAACACGCCAAAAATGAGGATCGGCTGGAGCTCACGGCACGAGGGAGAGAAGCGAGAGACTCGCCCGGGAAAAGAAAAAAAAAAAAAAAAAAGACAAGGGCGGCCCGTGTGGCGCACCACCACACCCATGACCGTTCGGATTTCGGACGCGCTGCAGTCAGCAGCAGCCCGCTGGTCTTGCCTGATCGATGGCTTGCAGCAACGACTACGACGTACGTCGTCTCGCAACAGTACCTTTTTTTGACGTGCGGGATAGCGCTGAGGCGCCATCGGGATCTTCCCTGGAGGGGAGCCGATCTCACTCTTTTTGTCTTCCTCGTGGCTGGGTGATGGCAGTCTCAAAAAGACAAGCACGTCCTTGTTGGACTGATATGAGCGATCGTCATAAGTCCCCTCAGTGATGCTCGCGGCATTATGGAGTAAGATGAGGCTGAGGAGCTTCATCGAGGGATGCCCTCCTCCTGTGCCGAGGGGTGGCCCGGCAGAGCCCTCCCGGGGAAGAGCAGGGAGACGTCCACTGTCCCGCAGTTCTGGTGGTTACTGCGGCCAGAGCCGCTCCAGCCTTTGGCAGGCCCTGAACTCTTGGATGTCGTCATCGCGGAAGGGAGATAGTAGCTCCGCAGGGCCAATGAACGGATATCCGAGCCTCAAACGATCTGTAAAGGGCATGGTCCGCGGTTTTGTAAGCAGTGACGGAGTAGACATGGTGTGGTGAAGGCCAGCGATTTGCTGAGACCTGATGCCTATGCCACGAGGCAACCGCACTCTGGTGGGTCCTGGAAGCCCAAATCCTGCGTCGGATCGCCCTCCTGGGCTGCTTTGGCCGCGGCCGTGTCTCCGCTCCGGGTGCACAGTACCACAGTACGGTCTGAGGAAATTGATGGTCGCAGCCACTCGCTGGCTAGGGCCCTGTGTGGGGGAGCCGCCCAACGAAATTCCGTACTGGTGCGCGGTAGGCCGGCGACGGCGGGCTGCCACCAAGGGCAGCCACGGGGGATAGCCTCCATGTCTCGCGCATACCGACTCCGGCCTGGCCTGTCGTGAGACGAGGGCGGACGGACTCTGGGCATCACTGACGTGCGTGGCTTGACGGCCAGGAGGAGGCAGAGGGCAGTGCAGCGATGGGGGACCACGACGTCCCCCGCCCTGCCCAAAATTTTAACAGGAAATAGGGGCTTGGGCGCTAGAGAGGCGCTTGACGAGATGATCGGCCACCTCTGCAGACGACAAAGGATGAGGCTAGTCCGCCGGCCCTGTCAGCCTGTGAAAGATGTCGGATGGGTGCCATTTGCGTGGCGGTCCTGCCGAGATAGGGCATAGCCTGAGCTTGTCTTCCCTCGAGCTACTGTATCAGCTTTCGGGTGGGCAATAGGGGTCAGGACTTTTGGGGGTCCTTTCTTGGCCCCTTCGGCTGTTGATCTTGGACGCTTTCAGTGACCCATTGGCAGCCTGGCAGTCAAGACGGTGGTGGGGCAGAGCGCCTAACTGGCAGACGGGCTACCCTAGATGCTTTCGCAGGAAAAGTGAGGGTCGCGATGCTGCATGGCTTGGGTAGTGTCAACCAGTAGCCGGTTGTGGTCACCAGGCCGGCTGAACCGACCTGGCCTGCCAGGCGGGATGAGTCGACGTCGTCTTCGCGCCGCTCCTAGTCGAGGGGGGACTTTGAGGCGGTCTCGTACGACGCGGCGATGATCAGCGAGCCGGGCCAATTGGGTTTGCTGACCTCGTTTAAATTCGAGCCGCGCTAGGCTGTGATATGGTTTCGTGCCACCCCCTTCAGAGCGCACGCTCAGGGTCTGTTCCCGTGAGATCTGAGCCCGTCATGACGGCAGCCCAGGCGTCGGCGTCAAGACATCGATGCGAGACTCCATCGTGTAGCCAAGAGATGAGCGAGTGCATCCCGTCTCCCACCAGCTGGCCTCCAGGCTGTGCACTGCATAGGCTTCTGGCGAGTCCTTCTTTCGGTCTGACCGAGGTCTGCAGGCATTTATCAAGAGGTGACATCCGGACGTGTTGTCCGGGCGAGTACAGGCCCTTAGGAGGTATACCCACTCCCAGTCGAACTATTCTCCCTGCACAGCACCCGCCCTCGCAGCAGACGGAAAATTCCTACGCCCCCGAGCTGCCGTCCAGCCTTCCAGCTCCTGGCCCCCCAGGCCTCCAGCCTCTCGCAGACGACGCGGGAAGATGGCCAGAAGTCGGACCGCAGGTGTACTGGTACAGCACCCGACCCCGCTCAGAAGGAGGATGGGCGCCCTTCGAAAATGCTTGATACCCCAGTAGCCTAGGTGGATATGCGGTGCTGCGGCTTGTCACGGGCCTATCCCCCTCACGGATGACGGCACCGAGGCGCTCACCCGCAGGTTTAAGAAGCATGTCGAACATGCAGCCCTTGCGGGTCGCCCCCGGCCAGTGGCCTCTCGTCCACTGCCCGGCGTCCAGATGCGCGTACGATGGTGGGTGGTGTTCTAGATGGTGTTCTAGACTAGCTTTTGAAATCCCATGCCTCCCCTACGGTGGTACAGGAGAGGCACAGAGAGCACAGGCTGGGGCATGCTCCCTCGGCGACGACACGGACGGAGCCCTATAGGACGCTGGCCGTTGTACTAGGTAGAAATTGACAGGTATTCTTGCGCGCCGAGTCAGGAGGGGCTGCAGGCATGGCCGCGCAGTGTGAAAAAGTTGATCGCAGACTTCCTGCCTTCGAGTCCCCCTGGCGCCCACCAGGCTCTGGGGATCTTCGGTGCGCAGGGCAGGCAACTCTGGTGACGGTGACCCGGGAATCGATTCACCTTGCAACACATCGAGTCATGCCGTGTATGCTCTCCCCTCCCCCAGAGTGCGAGGCGGAGAGGGTGAGGCAAGCTAAACGGGACGCAAGCAGGTTGTACTCGATCCCCCTCTGCCCCGTCCCGCCCCCAGCAGAGAAGCAGAGGCATACATACTATGTAGGTGAAAGAGATAAGGTTGGCTGGAGACCAACCAGGCGGGCACTGTACGACTCGCGACGATCCCAGGCAGCACGAGCCCGTGCCTGCCAGGCCTGCCAGCCCGGTACTTGGAGAGATAGCAAAGTAGGTCGGTGACGAACCGAACTCCATCCCGCAGTGCAGGGCAGGGCAGGGCAGGGCAGGGCAGGGCCGGCGTGCTGCGATGTAGTACCCAGCGTGCCAGCAGAGTACAGCAGGAAACGGATGTAGTTCCGTACGGCTGGTGTTCCGCTTGGCCCTAGCCGTTCAGAGCCCACCGGTCTGGTGTCAGGTGTCTGGATGGGACCGTTGGATCAGAGACAACCCCCTCCCCCCGGTCGCTTGGGGGGAAGAGCAGCGCCAACAATACGTCCTGTGGTCCTCAAGGCGACCCATGAGGACTCGTGGACCACCCAACGCCCTGGTCCCACTAGTCCAGCAAGCACACCCCAGTCCTAGGCTCGTAGCGACCCCATCTCCTCTCCCGCCCAGCCGTTGTCGTCTTTGGCACGACTCTTTTTCGACCATCCCGTCGATTCGGATGGACCAAGGCGAGTCCAACCTGTCGGCCGATTGTCCACGAGCAAACGATCCGTCTTTCGAGCAACTGAATTGCAGCGACCGACTGGAAGCACCGTGTATTTGTGTGTTCCAAGACCCTACCCGGCACCATCGTAAGTGTCCTCTCTGGGCCAGAGGCTCGCTCGCTTCTGCATCTTCGCGTCGTCCACGCCATCCATCCCTTCCTCTCCTGTGAATTTTGCGCGGCTGCTCCTGCTCCACCTCCTCGGGCATGCGAGCTCCTCCATCGAGCCATCTCTCCTGTCCTGCCCCTCATCCTCTCTCTGGACCCCGTCCGGTCTGTTGAGTTTTTCGCCGTCGCTCATTGACCAGACTGCGAACCCTAGAAAGTCCTACGGCCCATGAAGTCGTCCAGCCAGCCATAACCTCCTCGCCGTCGTAATCCGGTATCCCTAGTCATTCCTTCAGACACCATCAATTCGACCTCGAGTATCTTCTTAACCTCCCCCCGATGGCCGACCAGTCGGCCTTGGCGGCTACGGCTGCCATTGTCAGAAGCCTCGCAGCGGACGCAAACGCTACGGGACTGACAAACCGCGCCGGCGGTATCGACAAGCCGATCCAGCTCCCCGGGCCCGAGACGTCAGAGAAGATTGCTCTGGAACGAGAACTTGCTGCTCTCGTCCTCAGGATACACCACCTCGAGACGAAAGCACAGGCGTCCGGTACCACCACCTTTCCCGACACGCCGAACGAGACCACTGATTCGGTATTTGGTGATGAAGCTGTGTCGTCGCCCTCAGGGCTTGGTCGCGACGCTGCGAAGCCGAGACCTATCAGCATCAGCCGCAACGGCAGCGGTGTCGACCATCCCGCCTTGAAGCATGGAGTGCCGCTGTCCGACGAAGCCCTCGAGGGCCTGCGCGAACATGTCGATGACCAGAGCAAGTTGCTAGACAGCCAGCGACAGGAGCTCATTGGCGTCAAGGCACAGCTCCTCCAGCAGGAGCAGCTTCAGGAGAAGGCGCTGGCGATCATCGAACAGGAGCGCGTTGCTACCCTCGAGAGGGAGCTTTGGAAACACCAGAAGGCCAACGAGGCATTCCAGAAGGCCCTCCGAGAGATCGGTGATATCCTGACTGCTGTGGCCCGAGGAGACCTGTCCAAGAGAGTGCGCCTGAACAACGTCGAAATGGACCCCGAGATCACGACCTTCAAACGTACCATCAACACAATGATGGACCAGCTGGGCGATTTCTCCTCCGAGGTGTCTCGAGTGGCAAGGGAGGTGGGCACTGAGGGTATTCTGGGCGGTCAGGCACAGATCGAAGGGGTCGATGGAATATGGAAGGAGCTGACTGACAACGGTTGGTGGTGCCGAAACCTCTTCTCTCAGAGTCCCTTGCTGACGATGTCATTGCAGTCAACATCATGGCACAGAACCTCACAGACCAAGGTATGAACCCCCTGACTCAGCTGTGCCCCGGAAGAAAAGGTGTTAACTGGTTTTCAAGTGCGTGAAATCGCCACGGTCACGACCAGTGTCGCACATGGAGACCTCACAAAGAAGATTGAAAGGCCGGCAAGAGGTGAAATCTTCCAGCTTCAACAAACAATCAATACCATGGTGGACCAGCTGCGCACCTTTGCTTCAGAGGTCACCAGGGTAGCCAAGGACGTCGGTACAGAGGGCAAGCTCGGCGGACAGGCTGATGTGAACGGGGTTAAGGGCATGTGGAACGACTTGACTGTCAATGTCAACGCCATGGCCGACAACCTTACTACCCAAGTGCGCGACATCATCAAGGTCACGACTGCCATCGCCAAGGGAGATCTCACACAGAAGATTGAGGCCCAGTGCAAGGGCGAGATTTTCGAGCTCAAAAATACCATCAACTCCATGGTTGAGCAACTTCAGCAGTTCGCCCGGGAAGTCACCAAGATCGCCAAGGAAGTCGGGACTGAGGGACGCCTTGGAGGTCAGGCTACGGTCCATGATGTGGAGGGGACATGGAAAGACCTCACACAAAATGTCAACGGCATGGCCATGAACTTGACTACACAAGTGAGGGAGATCGCCAACGTCACGACGGCTGTCGCCAGGGGTGATCTGAACAAGAGAATCAGCGTCGAGGCACAAGGCGAGATCCTGGACCTCAAGAACACAATCAACACCATGGTGGAACGCTTGTCCACTTTCGCAATCGAGGTGTCCAAGGTCGCAAGAGAAGTCGGGACGGACGGAACTCTAGGTGGACAGGCCAAAGTTGAGAATCTCGAAGGCAAATGGAAGGACCTGACCGAGAACGTCAACGTTATGGCATTGAACTTGACTACTCAGGTGAGAGATTGCTTAGACGCGTCATGTTGCCCTGGCCGTTGTGTCTTGCATCTACTGACACTGCATTAGGTCCGTGGTATCTCCAGTGTGACACAGGCCATTGCAAATGGAGACATGAGCCAAATAATCGAGGTCGAGGCCAGGGGAGAAATTCTTATTCTTAAGGACACCATCAACGACATGGTGGATAGATTGAACAGCTTCTGCGACCAGGTGCAAAGGGTCGCAAGAGATGTCGGAATTGAGGGCATACTCGGTGGCCAGGCAGATATCAAGGGCCTCAAGGGCCGGTGGAAGGAGATCACGACGGATGTGAACACGATGGCGAACAACTTGGTAAGTAGTGCTTTGCCCACAACCCCGTGTAGTACGTTTGGCTGACGCTTAGCAGACTGCTCAAGTACGCGCATTCGGGGACATCACGAATGCTGCCACGGACGGCAACTTCACCAAGATCGTCGAAGTCGAAGCATCCGGCGAGATGGATCAGCTCAAGAGGAAGATCAACCAGATGGTGTTCAACCTCAGGGATAGTATCCAGAGAAACACCCAGGCAAGGGAAGCGGCTGAGCTTGCGAACAAGACGAAATCCGAATTCCTCGCCAACATGTCTCACGAGATCCGAACACCAATGAATGGTATCATCGGAATGACACAGCTCACACTGGATACCGACCTCACGCAATATCAGCGAGAGATGCTGAACATCGTCAATAGTCTGGCTAACAGCCTGCTCATCATCATTGACGACATTCTGGATCTGTCCAAGATTGAGGCCAGGAGGATGGTGATTGAAGAGATCCCGTACACTCTCCGGGGTACCGTCTTCAACGCCCTGAAGACGCTTGCAGTCAAGGCAACCGAAAAGAACCTTGAACTGACATACCAGGTGGACAGCACTGTTCCAGATCACGTCGTTGGCGATTCGTTCAGATTGAGGCAGATTATTCTCAACCTGGTTGGAAACGCCATCAAGTTCACGGAGCACGGAAAGGTCAGCCTGCAAATCAAGAAATCGGACCTGCCTGTGAAGAGAGATGAGTATGCCATCGAATTTGTGGTCAGCGACACAGGTATTGGAATACCGGAGGACAAGCTTGACCTGATCTTCGATACGTTCCAACAAGCAGATGGCTCCATGACCCGCAAATTCGGCGGCACAGGTCTTGGTCTTTCCATCTCGAAGAGACTGGTCAACCTCATGGGCGGTGACATACGGGTGGAGAGCTCCCTCGGCCGTGGAAGTGCATTCTACTTTACGTGTGTTGTCCGATCTGCCGACGATGACATCTCCCAGATCGCCAAGTCGTTGCATCCGTACAAGGGCCACCAGGTTCTGTTCATTGACAAGGGCAACACTGGCACCGGCTCCTCGATCACCCCCATGCTTCGTGGCCTGAGCCTAGTGCCTTTCGTTGTCAGCTCAGAGCGCAACCCGATCCTCACGGAACAACGTGAGAAGGGCAAATGCCCTTACGACGTGATCATCGTCGACGACCTCGACACAGCCCGGAGATTACGGTCCATCGATGATTTCAAGTACCTCCCGATCGTGTTGCTCGCTCCCGTGGTACATGTCAATCTCAAATCTTGTCTTGACTTGGGCATCACCTCGTACATGACGACGCCGTGCAAGCTCATTGACCTCGGAAACGGAATGATCCCGGCTCTTGAAAATAGGGCCGCGCCATCACTCACCGACAACACCAAGTCGTTCGAAATCCTGTTGGCAGAGGACAACGCCGTGAACCAGAAGTTGGCCGTCAAGATCCTAGAGAAATACCACCATGTCGTGACGGTGGTGTCCAATGGCCAGGAGGCCGTGGAGATGGTCAAGAACAGGAAATTTGACGTCATCCTCATGGATGTGCAAATGCCAGTTATGGTGAGCTCCTTTATTCTCGGCAGCCAGTCTCGAATTTTGTGCAAGTAGCTGACCTCATCACAGGGCGGTTTCGAAGCCACCAGCAAAATCCGAGAATATGAACGTAGTCTCGCGACGCAAAGAACGCCAATCATCGCGCTTACGGCACACGCTATGATGGGCGATCGCGAACGCTGTATGCAGGCTCAGATGGACGAGTATCTGTCTAAACCTTTGCAGCAGAATCATCTGATCCAGACGATTCTCAAGTGCGCGACCTTGGGCAGTGCATTGTCAACGACAGCGAACCGGGACCGAGATATCACCCGGCAGGTCGACGCGAAAGCCGTGGGTCAACGCGTAGCGACAGACCTGTCCTCACAGTACCTGCGGCCGACAAGACCTGGACTGCACTTGCATGGCTCGGACATTGTGAAAAGCAGCGTGGAAAGTCCTGCTCTGGCCTCAGCTAATCAGGAGGACCCATTGTCAAGGGCACGTACCACAAATAGCCACTCTGCTCCTCCTACTGGACAAAAGCGGAAGCGTTAGCTAACATTTCTGTTTCGCTGTCAGCAGCTCATCCTTCGAGCCAACAGCCAGTAGCGTAGTACTGTCACCCATTCACACAAAATATACTGTATGCTGGAGACACTCTACACATACTACACTACACTACACACATTGCAACCGGTTTCTGAGAAAGCAGGCGGATTCGCAAAGACTTGTCTTTTTTGTGTGGGGCAGCAGCAACGAGAGAGCACAGCAGGCCCAGGTCGTCCAACAGCTATGATACCACATTGTTTCTCCACGAAATCCTCTATGCACCAACACACACCATGTCGGTTTCAGGGGTCTGTCACGACGTTTTACTGTTTTGGATAAAGGGTATTTTCATTGAGGCGTTTTCGTCTGGTCATATTGGGAGGGGACATTGCATACGTTCCTGCTAGCCTTCGATAGCGAACTCACCGTCGCTGAAAATCGACAGGCTGGCAGGAGCTTTTCGGATTCTTCACTTCATCATCCATTGTTTGGCAAAACAGGGAACCACAAGCAACGCATTTACAGAGAAGCAGGCTGGTTCTTTGGTTAGGAAGAGGCAAGAAGAGAGGCCTGTTGGAATGTTTCATATCCCGTCTTGCATCGTTATCTATAGTGTATTCACTCTCATAGGAGGAGCGCTTTCCTTCTCCTACTTGTCACGATACTACTCTCTCTATTCCTCATGATCATGTCGTCATGTTTTCTGCTGCATGCATCCTCATGCTCTAACTTTCAGGACCTTCTGACGAGCCGCAAGGAGACGCGAGAGAAACAAGCATAGTTTTCTGGACAATTCCCCATGTGCTGCACAATCGACCCTACAGGGAAACTGAGGACATTGGTAAAGAGGCAAGATAACTGCATCAACGGCCAAGCCCGTCCACTCGAAACGGTGACACCTGCCTACTGGGATCCATACCTTCAAAGCTATGGTTTGGGATGTCTCTCCCTGCGAATATCAGAGACAACATTTGAGTTTCTTATGGCACGCATTCGGGATACTGGCTGCTCTGCGATAGGTGCCTATGTGTAGCAATCGGGGTGTGCCATGGCTAACAAGCTTGGGTGGAGGAATGATGATTAGATGAAGCCACGGCCAGCGCTCGTTTCGAGGCTGCCACCTACGATACTCATCTATAGATGAGCAGTTTCCAGAATGCTGCGTCTGACATCCGTAGTCTTTCAATGACAGCAAATAGGCCTGTGGGTTCGGCCTGAAACAGAGATAAAGAGGTGGGTGTTGAGATCTGGCGAGGGTTTGACCGAGATCCGTATTCTTATCCGGAGACACCTCCTAGAAGATAGAAAGAGCCGCCTCTGAGACAGATTAAGGCCTCAGCAGCAAGAGTTATTCAGTGAGACACAACTTACATGTGTATATTAAGACATGCTTGAGCTGGGGGGGGGCGGTGTTCTTGACGGATAGATCCCTGTCTACGCGCGACTTGAAGATCCCTGTCGCCGCTGTGAACCCCTGACCGTGAGTACGAGTACTATTACCTTACTAAGATATAGCGGGGTTCCAACCGCGGGGTTACCCTGCAGCTCTCCCTGAACTTCGAGCTTTCAGGGGCCTCACTGAGCTTCGACAGTCAGTCGGCTTTCTGTGAGTTGTCCTGAAGTCCAACATCACCGCCACCTCCTTCTTCTGCCCATTGGCCAGATATACAAATCAAAATGACTCTTTCATACCCTCCTCTGGAGGACCGCCCCATCAAGAACACTATTTGTCTCTTCGATGTTGATGGAACCCTCACTCCGGCCCGCAGAGTAAGTCTAATCCTTTTCCATCCCCCGGGCTACACCGCACATATTTACCCGCAGGACCGTGGCTAATATATTGGCTCATGAAATTAGACCGTCTCTCCTGAGATGTTGAACATCCTCGCCCGCCTGCGCCAGAAGGTCGCCATCGGTTTTGTGGGTGGCAGTGATCTGGTCAAGCAGCAGGAGCAGCTGGGCACCGCGGATGTGGATGTCAAGACGCTGTTCGACTTCTGCTTCGCTGAGAACGGCCTGACGGCGTACAGTATGTGTCTTCGGTATTTCCGGCGATATCCGAGATGAACGAGTCTTGACATCCAGACACGACTCTCAAGGGTCAATATCCTGCACCCACCTTGCCGTTGCTGACCCTCGGGCGTGAAATAGAGAACGGCCAGGCCCTGCCCTCCAACAGCTTTATCAAGTGGATCGGCGAGGACCAGTACAAGGAGCTCGTCAACTTCTGCCTGCACTACGTAGCGGACCTGGACATCCCAGTCAAGCGGGGCACGTTCGTCGAGTTCCGCAACGGCATGATCAACGTGAGCCCCGTGGGCCGCAACGCCTCGGTCCAGGAGCGCAACGACTACGAGGCCTACGACAAGGAGCACAAGGTGCGCGAGAAGTTCGTCGAGAAGCTGCGCGAGCGCTTCGGCCACCTAGGCCTGACCTTCTCCATCGGTGGCCAGATCTCGTTCGACGTGTTCCCCACGGGGTGGGACAAGACCTACTGCCTACAGCACCTGGAGAACGAGGCCACGAAGACGGGCGGCGTCGCGTACACCACGGTGCACTTTTTTGGTGACAAGACGTTCAAGGGCGGGAACGACTATGAGATCTACAGTGACCCTCGCACCGAGGGTCATATGGTCAACGGCCCGGAGGAGACTATGGAGCAGCTCAGGAAGCTCTTCGATCTGTAGGTGGCAGAGCGAGGACTCGTTACTGCTTCTAAAGGATACCCCAAGATACCAAGTCCACCGTAACACAATGAGAGAGGTCTGTATAAGTGTGGCCGTTACCAAAGTCCTGAAAGATAATGAAGAGTATCAGTTGCAAGTGATAAAATGTAGGTGCCGAATGTCAACGACTACGACAACGCGTTGCTGCATAGAAGCTTCCATCTCAAATTGTTGCTGGCTAGGTCTAAGTCGTTCACTGACTCCCAAAATTTTTTTATTTTTTTTTAATCCTCCAGCCTCCGAACCCGAACCAGGAGTTCACCTATACATACCTACCGCCTTCTATTTCCGGACTTCTTTTGACCCTAAGCTTATTAACATTCTTTTGGCGACCCAAACCCTCATCCCCTTCAGCCCGCGCGAGAGTTGTGGATATCCAGCACCAGAATATCTGTTGCTCCGACCTTGACAAGCTCGTCCATAGCCGGTGCGATCTTCTTCTTCTCCACCATGGAACTGACCGCGACCCAACCTTCTTCGTCGAGTTGCGTCACTGTCGGCGCTCGCTTGCCAGGTGTGATGGCGGTTGCCTCTCTGAGATGGCTTCTTGGCACGTTGTACTGGCAGAGGACAAATCTCTGGGCCGTGATGACTCCACGGATGCGGGAGGCGATGAGTTCGACCATCTCCGGGTGAGTTGGGGCTTTAGACTTGATCAGGATCGAGGAGGACTCCACCACGGTATCTATCGCCTCCAGACCTGCAGCCTTCATGGTTTCGCCAGATTCTGTACAAGTCTAGTCAGTACAACGACATCACTACAAGACCCATAGACTCATGGGGGCTGAAAGAGAGGGTCCACTTACCAACAAGATCAACAATACCATCCGCGACACCCAAGGCGCATGCCGCCTCCACACTACCGCTCAGCTCAATAATCTTGGTCCTCAGCTTCCGGTCTGGAGTCCAGCCCTCTGCGTCCGCCTTGGCACCATCCTGCTCCAACTCCAGCCTGGAAAAGTACTCCTCAGCCAGGTGGACAAAGCTGGTGCCAACGTTCTTCCCTATCAAGTCCTGCCCCTTCGTGTATGTGCCCTTTACCGGGACCTGGACCTGGAGCTTGCAGGCCCCAAAGCCCAGATCCATGACCGTTTCGCATCCCCTCGGCTTTCCGTCCGCAGGAGTGACATCACCGGACATCCGCCGCGCCCGGGCGCTACTCCTGACTCCTGCCTCGTACTCCTGGACCTGGTCGTAGCCGGTGATACCTAGGTCGACCTGCCCCTCACCTACAAAAGTCGGGATGTCGGCAGCGGGAAGGAAGACCAGCGCGATTGGGAGGTTCTTGACGAGCGCAATATCGAGACGGTTCTCACGGCGGAATTGTATGTCGGCGCCCTCGAGGAGGTTGAGTGTGGCTTGTTGCAGGCGGCCCTCTGGGGACGGGTCAGTGGTCCGGACTCAGGTGTAACGGCGCAAAGCTCGGAGCGGAGGCTTACTCTTGGGCACGGCGAAGAGCAGCCGGCCTTCTAGGCTTGACACGGATGTCAGCTGATCCTCCGCGTCCTGGGTCCATCAAAAGCGTAGCTGGTGGGCTGCTGGCTTCGTCGACGGGTTCGTGGTCTGGGGGCGGGGGACAACTCACTGGTTCACCAGATCCATGGCTTGTAGAACGTTGAAGAGGTGGACAATTCAAAGAAGTGAGGGTACCGAGAGAGCTAGGGAGCACTTGCGAAATCTTGATTAGCCGGGAATTACACGCAATGGTCGGCTCTAGAGAGAGTGTTGTGAAGAACCAATGAGTCAATTTGGGAAAGGCCTCGAGCAACACTGGATGGTGGGGCAGCAGCGGTGCGACGTGGGGTAATGGGAAGTATGGGACTCTTTCACGGCATAAGGAGATCCTTGCTCTTACCTGGGCTGATCTATCTTCAAGTAGGTAGGTCCCTTCAATTAATTGAGAGAAGTTTTCAGAGGGTTGGCGTCCTGATTCCTACACTCTTACTCTGTCTTAGAAGCGGGAATATGACTGTTTGAATCTGCTTCATGATTTCTTCTTGAATGACGAAAGCTCCTTTGTCGGAGCTTCCGGCCGGGCACCCTAGCTTGGCGGGACCGCTAGTCAGTATCCGACTTAGTCAGGTACCACTCACATCCACTGCATTAGGTAATCAATTCAACTTCAGTTCGACTTGACTCCTCTCGTACATCTTCTTGCCTGTTGTAGGTTAGGCTCACCAGCATGCAACAGCAATAATGAGAACTTCTGGAGATCCCGGCCGCTGCAAAGCATTCACTATGAGTAATGGAATATTCCGAATTCGTTAGATTGTATTGGATTTGACACAATCTTAGAGTTCTGCAATGGAGATAATCCGGATCCGGGTCTAAGCCGTTTCCTTCCACGGTATCAGCATCGGACTCATCTTCAATCCTCCAGGCTTGCACTCAGTTCTTGTCAGAAAATATGCGCTCTTCCCTAGAAATCATCCTCCCCGGCCTTTCCAAACAAGCCTTTCATCTACACAAGTTTCCTATCGGCGTGAAGCTCTGCCTTCAATAATGTGGCTCGCGTGTTCAGGTCGCCGACCCACCCTGGCCGTATGAGCCTGCTCTCTCTCCAGCAAGGGCGGACGTGTATTGGACTTCCGTCGTTCGAATACGAAGTTAGACTAAGGTCTTAAATTGAGACTCGTTCTTGTGTGTCCATCCTTGCTCGAGAGGGTTTCCTTGTCAGGATCAGATGCAAGCTGTGTCATGTCTTCAGAGATTCTTGTCTCCCTCTCAATTTGTTCTGGCGAAAGATACACGACAGCTGTACTTTTGGTCCAAATAGCCCTCCTCTGTATGGACTTCTTTGGTGAGATCTATACGGATTACCTCACCCTTATCATGAAACAGTTTGCGTTGAAGACCGGCTAGGATGAGAACATCGGGTGCTGTAGTGAATCTGCATGGAGGAAGGTTTGGAAGGAAGCACTTGGAGTAAATCCAAGAGAGGATCTCGCCTATCATTACAGTCTGTACTCATGCGCTTATTTCTAGCTTCAGTTTCCATAACACGGCATCCTTCAATGAGCGCCTCTAGTCTAGCTTATGCAGCCTACTGACAGCTATTCGATCTACCACGTCAAATCCACCCCCTTCCCTTGGCTCCTACTGGTATTTTTCCTTCCCAGCTTGTTCCATCCCTTTCCTGGCATCTTTAGACCGACGCCCTTCTACTACTGAACATAGCACCTACGTAGAACTTTTACAGTCAACCCCAATTTGTACTCACTCCCATCCTTCCTTTACTGTTCCTTAGATCCCCAAGAACTACTCTTCAACTTTGACCATCACTCTCTACTTTACTAGCTCCGATACCAACACCGGGAAATACAAGATAGCCTGAGAAATCCTAAATGGAGAGCACAGCAAAGCATCTCGTACACAGCATATCAGGCACATTACAGATATATTTCTATTGCCCGCCCACGTCTCCAATACCCCTTCCCTCTTTTAGGGTACACGGAACTTTGGGGCCCCACGTTCTTGCTCTTGCCCAGCAACCTTCCTTTGCTCAGCTACCAGTCTGAGCGATTCAAATTCTTAAGATTAGTGTCGCTCAGCTTCTGATGCCGACCTAACGTCTCGCCTAAGCCGAGGTTTGCACCCCGTGTCCTTCCTACATGTGTCATGCGGTGCTACCATCCTGCCGGAGCAGCAGTTTCTTTCCTATGAGACTTGTTCTCAAACCCCTGAGCCCCAACAAACAAAATTCTTGGTCGCATTTTGCTACATGTATTGCCTCTAATATCTTAGTAATCCGGCTGACATTTTCTCCAGAAGTATCCTTCGACGTGTGTGGGGTACATGCTTGATCCTTACCCTTTCCTCTTGTTATTGCATAGCATTCAAGAGCTAAGCAAGGTGATATTTACTCCCACTGGCCCATGGGATTTCTTGAGTATGTTCCAGATACCTGACTGACATCTTGGTATAGTCTCTTCCAGCTTCGACTTATTGTCTATACCCCCTCTTTGCACCTCGTGCCCAAGATATCGGCATTTGATAACCAACAAAATCCGACTGAGTCAGACCTCAGAGCTTCTCATCGTCTCCTCCATTGCACGGATTCGTCCTCCTTGCACACTTGCGCAGCACCTTTACGGTTAATCGGCTCACCATCTAACGTCTTGTCGACATTACAGACTCATTTTGCGGAACTTGAGAGACCGAATTCTTGCTTTAGCCCAGCCAGCAACCTCCGTAAGTTATCTACTTCCTTCCGAATTTGTCAATTCTCTCCAACCCCACAACTTCTCTTTTCGATGTGAGCGGCCAGCTTTGCTTGTTGTCACTATTATCGCCTCCTGCCATGTTATCTAATCTCTTGAGCCCAGTGATCACCGCATGAGAAAGACGCACGGTCATCTACCTCCAACTCAGGACGAAACAAGGTCTTGTTGACATCTTCGGATCACTTCAAGCCGCTCACGTTTCTCGGCAATCGTTCATCTCAGCGGTCCCTCTTCTCAGTACGATATCAACGGAGATCATCCGAGTCTTCCTCGAGCATACAAGCTGTCTTCGACATCGAGTCTTTAGAGATTCACTTTCGCAGCGCTTCGCAACACTTAATTGATAACAATTTCTAGGGTTAAGACCTATCAAGTATCACAGCATGACGCCGCCGGGCCTGGCTGTCAGAGGACCACTAAGGATGCCTTCTAGCAGGGCAATTACCCCAAAACTTGGGAAACAAAAGGAGCACATTGTTCTACATCAGCTCACAGATAAGGAATGGAACAAGAACCTTGAGACCTTCCGTACTACTTTGCAGGACCCAGGAGTGACAGACACTGCTGTTCAAGCGGCATGGAAGGGTCTTCGACAATCGTTCAGCAACAAATTCACAGCGACCATACATCCGCACTCCGAATCTTTCGTACCCTTGGAGGCATTCCAATTTTGGGCAGTTGAGAACATTGATGAGGGGTTCTTGGAACGAATCTTTCGTATCGAATTCGCCAGTCAACTTGCGGCTTTCAACCATCTGTCCTTGCTAAAATACTTTGCTACAAAGTCGGTACGTAGAGACTGCTATCCTTCCGAACTGTGGTAGCCTAGCTTTCTATCAAGAATATGGACTTCACGGGCAAGAGTATGACTAACGTAGATCATGCTAGAACACCTCCATCTGGCATTTGATCCTGTTCTTTGGACCGGCACTGTTCTCTGAGCACCGGCTGAAAGTACTCCGGAAGCGAAGGCAAATTTTTGAAATTGACGCACGTGGAAATTGGGGGCTTACTGAAGGCTACAAGCGCATGCTGAAGTACACAGCATCCAAGAGAGGTGTTTCGATTGACACTACATCCATTCCAAGCGGGGAGGCCACGGCGATCCTCTTCGCAGCCCCTGAGCTGTCTGAGCTGGCACCCGCGAATCCCGAATTTAAGAGGCAATATCAAAAGAAATATTCTTCGAGGTCAAAAAGTCCGGAGACGAAAGCGATTTCTTATGCAGGAGAGAAGGACTGCATACATGCCAGAGGCATGCAAGGACCGAGACAGGGTCAGAACGTTACCACAATTGTTCCACAGGCACATTTTGCCACCGACCCCTGTAAGGGACAAATCAAGAAGGAAGAGATATATTTGCCTGGGTTACGTGGACATCCTCGTCTTCAGGAAGCGCAGCGTCGAGATATCGCTCTTCCCTCGATTGAGAGCACCGGAGATGTTGAGGAGAAGACCACTGAAAGCACCGTTACTCTCAGAAATGGTAGCCGCGTCAGTGTTTCGAATGCAGCATCGAGTGCTAGTTTGGGAATGAAGCGAGATCCGTCCTCGGCAGGTCGCCTGGCATCAGAACATTTCGCAGACTTCACAGAAGGCATCAAGTCCGAATGGTCCTCTGTTATACATGCGAACGTACCCCCAGCAATACCACGATGGTTGGTGAAAGAGGAGACGCGCGATGCCAGCATCTTCTCTCACGCCCGCAATTCCAGCTCTGGGCCGAAGAAACGAGCCATCGAAGAGAGTTCCAGCGAGATTACTTCGTTCAATAACGCTCACTCTAAGCGTATGGACACAACTGAGTCTCGAGGTGATCTCCTCGAGCAAGCTCAAGACTGGGACGACGAGACCATTCTCTCCATATTGAAGCAGATTGAGGCTATACGGCCAGACAGATTTGTCATCGTGGATGGACTGAAATCTTACGAAGACCAGGTGTTGCCGCAGCAAGGTTCTCAGCAGGATGTCTTTGAGCAGGATCAGAAGAAGGGCACGCTCTTGGTTCCCTTGAAATTGGCTGATGGCCATCGTCTTCTAGTCGTTATACAGCTCAAGCCACTCAGCGGCGTGGGCGAGGACGACGAGTACGGATGTATACAGTACTACGACTCGGCTGGATGGAGCAACAATGAGGATGGAAAGGGCAACCAATACAAGCCTACCACTCGAGTGGCCCAGTTGCTGGGACTCATGCTTCCAGATTATGATCCAGATCCTGACGCATGGCATCACCAGCATTGCGACTGTCCCGACCAGCTCGTAGAAAGCAATACTGGTCCATCCATCTGCCTAGCAGCCATGTGTGTGGTGGGCAGTCTTCAATTGCCTCCACCACTACCTGAGAAAGCTGACTGGATGTTCTGGCGGCACATCATACTCAGTTCTTTCTTGCCAAGAGATTCGTCTATCCAACTTCGTTTCAAACATTACACAGCGGAGACGGTAGAAAAGATGGTTCGCCAAGGCCGAGAGTCTGGGTGCACTCCTCCATACGGAAGAAGTCATTCTGAGATCCAGCATCTTGGTCACACCGTTAGGAACACTGAGGACCGGATCAAGCACAGAGCTGCCAACTCGCAAAGTCTCATTGAGAACGTCCACCAAGCATACCGCATCTTTCACAACCTTCTTGAGCACATCGACCAAGGCAATGCCTCATCCAAGGTCCTGCTCGACCACAATGTGCTGGCCAGGGAAACCAAGCGTGAGAATATCATCAGCAAGGTCGGAGCTCTCTCCAAAAGAGCCCATGGCGGGGATCAAGAGTACCAGCTACTCATCTTTGAGGGCACTGAGTTGAGACAGGCCACAGCCTCTATTCAACTTTTGAATAAGCGTCTTGAAATGCTGCATGGTGCTCATGATTGCGTTTGCAAAGCCATGCAAGAGCTCTCCGAGTGGCGTGAACAAATCAATGAGACCGTCATGGAGGGTAATGGAACCTTCAGATATGCTTCCGAGGAGTAAATTACACGTATAATCGATCTGCGATTCTCAGTTCTTCGCTTCCTGCGTAACCTTCGTGTCGTCGTAGGCCATGCGAATCTGCTAGGACTCTTGACAAGCGACAGGACGGTATGAATCGTGCCTCGACTGTTCTTGATGGGTGTCCAGATTCTTCGTCTTCGTTATTTTTGGGGGCACATTGCATAGTAGCGGGCCCTTGGAGCGTCAGGACGTTTCGACATGCTGAGTACTCCAGTCGCACCTCGATGTTGCGGTATAGATCCCAGGTACTTATATCCGGGCGAGTTGGGTATTAGCAGGGATCAGCCCTCTGACCCCACACATCCCAGAGGCATGGGAACGGGCCGCGGTTTGGCATGGATAGGGCTGACAGCTCGCTAAATTTAGGGCGTGGGGCTCATCGCTCGGGTTGCGAAGTACGTAATTCCCTCCCTACGGTCCCTTAAGACTCTCTTCATTCCTTGGCCATTCTGACACGTCCTCCACATTCTTTACTTTCTAGCTTCCGGGTCACACTCGAAATGCTTGTGACACCTGACATTCGTTCACCCGGACTGTCTCCCTTGGAAATGCTGTGATCCCTTGCTTCCATTGCTATAGAAACATGTGAGTGGAAATACGCCGTGGACAGCCTGTCTTGTCTCGATCTTCACATGCTACTCTTCCCTAAGCTCCCTTCTCTGCACCATCGGCCCTGCCTCTCTTGACCCAGAACACTCTTCCAATGCCCAAGTCGGAAAACCCCTCCTTCTGCTGGGCGCCCTTCGCATTATCGGCGATACCAACTGACGGTGATGCCACTATAGACCAGCCCTGCAAGCTCAAGACCTCCCCGCGGCTAGCTAAGACCTCCAACCTCCTCGACGACCCCTCGGCGAAGCAATCGGGCTTTCGAAAACTATCATTTGACCAGAGTGATTTCTACAAGCGGTACAACGAACACTGGGACCGCAGCTACGACAGCGCGAGCACCTGGGAGGAGGGGGCTACTGACAGCGCCACTTGTTACACAGAGGACGAGGGGCCTGACGGAGACGACGGAGAGGAGGAATCTGGTCTTCTTGGAGAGACGCGCGCGATGGTATCATCATGGTCGGGGCAACCCGAAATTAAGGGGCGGACTGAGTGTGAGTAGTCTCTTCTTCCGTACACGGTCCCCCATCTCGCCTCCCTGAGAGGCTAATGGAAGAATGAAGTCTGGATTCGACGCAGGGTGCTAACGACATAGCAGGGGTGCGGATGATGCTCCTATGTGCAGTCCACTTCGGAATAACATTTACCTGGGGCGTTGAGATGACATATTGTACTCCTTACCTCCTGAACCTCGGCTTGACGAAGAGCCAGACTTCGCTGGTGTGGATTGCCGGTCCTCTGTCTGGGCTGATCACGCAGCCCATCGTGGGGGCCCTGGCGGACTCTACGAGGTCGAGATGGGGACGCAGGAGGCCGTATATCGTTATCGGGTCGATCATCGTCGCAGGAGGGCTGTTCACGCTGGGCTGGACGAGGCAGATTGTGTCGTTGCTTATGCCGACTGATACCGAGTTCGCGAAGATGCTCATCATCTTCCTGGCTGTCCTGGCGCTGTACGTGACAGATTTCGCGATCAATGCAGGTAAGCAAGAGCTGTCCCGGCTTTCCCCCCCCCTCAGGCCCTCTGCTGACGATCACAACAGTCATGTCGTGCTCGAGAAGCCTCCTCGTGGACACGCTGCCCATCGCAAAGCAGCAGACCGGCGCCGCGTGGGCGGGCCGGATGGGCTCGCTCGGCCACATCGTCGGCTACGGCATGGGCGCCGTCGACCTGCCGGGCACTTTCGGCACGTGGCTCGGCGGCACGCAGTTCCAGCAGCTCACGCTCATCGCCGCGCTCGGCATCCTCTTCACCTCGTTCGTGACCTGCTGGGCCGTGACGGAGCGCGTCCTCGTCAGCGCGCGGCGCGACCCCCGGGACGGCCCGGAGAGCCGCCTCAAGGTCCTGCGCCAGATCTGGTCGACGCTCCTGGACCTGCCCCCGCGTATCCAGGGGATCTGCTGGGCGGTCTTCTGGGGCTGGATCGGCTGGTTCCCGTTCAACGTCTACGGGAGCACCTGGGTCGGCGAGACCTACTTCCGCTACGACGTGCCGGAGGACGCGAGAACCTCCTCGGACGCCCTGGGCGATATGGGCAGGATCGGCAGCTACACGCTCACGATCTACTCGTTCATGACCTTCACCGGCGCGTGGCTGCTCCCGCTGTTCGTACGCGCCCCCGAGGACGAGGGTTTCACGGCGCGGCCCCCGCAGAGCATAGCGCACCTGGTCGAGGGGTTCAGCAAGCACAAGCCGGACCTGCTCAGCGTCTGGGTGACGGGGCATATCCTGTTCGCGAGCGCTATGTTCTTTGCGCCGTTCGCGACGAGCTTCCGGCTCGCGACCGCGCTGGTCGTCTTCTGCGGCATACGTGAGTATCCATCCTTACCCCTGAACCCGGTCGGATCGTGACTGACAAGGACATTACAGCATGGAGCATCGTATCCTGGGCCCCCGTGGCCACGATGGGGATCGAGGTCAACAAGATCTCCAGCGACCCCGCCTCGTACCGCCGGCTCACCAGTAGCCCCGACGGCATCGAGCTCCGCGGCGGCGGCGGCGGCACCACGCCCACCCGGGCCGACCTGCTCCACGTCGAGCACGGTCCAGACGACGGGCACAGCACCGGCAGCGGCACCACCGGCGAGCTCTCCGGGATCTACTTCGGCATCCTGAACATCTACCAGACGATCCCGCAGTTCATCGGCACGTTCATCTCCACAGTCGTGTTCGCGGTGCTCGAGCCGGGGAAGAGCCCCGAGCTGGCCACCGATGCGGACCCGAGCGAGCTCCACTCGTCCGACGGACCGAATGCCATCGGCGTGTGTCTCTTCATTGGGGCGGGTGCGGCGGCTGTAGCTGCTGTGGTCACGAGAAGGTTGAAATACATCTGAGGTTGGGAGTTGTTTTTTTCTTTTTGTGGGGGGAGGGCGGATTTGGCGCATCTGGAGCTCGGAGCATGGAGAGTGGGAGAGCAATTTCTTTGTTATATATATACTTCGGCCGAAAGATACCCTGAGCGCGCTCAAGGAATGGCACGGGATGCAGATTTGGACAGTTGGGATATGGCATATATAAGAGCCAGGAGCGTGGAAGGTTGGAGGCGTATTAGTACCTATTTTGAATTTTAAATTTTATCAGCTGTTTCAAAGATGAAAATTGACCTGGCTGGCAACAGCACATTTTCGACTAATACTCAAATCGATTCTTACTTAAAGAGTTCAGCATTCTCATGGCGTGGTCCTCGTGGGTGGGTTGTGATATGATATCATTAAAAACTATCTACTGCTCCTACAGCTCCATAACTTTCCAACTATCACTCAGCATTGTCGCAACCAACTTCATATGTCCATCAGGATGACTTATCCAGAAAGGGTATATCGCGTGCCGCACCAAGTGTAGAGCAGTGTGAAATGCGCTTCTGTTTCGTTCTTATGAACATCGAACCGGTATCGAGGTATGAGATGCCGGGCTACTGCTCTGAATCATGGGCAGAGACGGCGTGGAAATATAGAGAGTGCGCACTCCGTGCACACAGAAGAAAATCGCAGCCACTCCCGTGAACGCCATCCAAATCCAAGCCTACAATTAATACATCGGCCTCGAGCCGGGCTCCTCCCACTGTTTGTGAACATTCGTCTTGTCGACAGCAACTTCGTCACTCACACCTGCACCCCATGCAACCCGTCCAGTGTGTCTGCGACGGGCGCTGTTCTCTCCCGCCCCACTGGGTCCGATCCACTCCCACGCGCGACCGACCTCTCCATTATTGCCTTCGCGTTGACCCGTCCGCACGTTGGTGTTCTGCTCGACCACGGCCCTAACGCGTTGCCAGATCCGCTCCCGCTCAGAGAGACTGTGTACCGACCGCAGTACATCATCCCTCATATTCGGTAGGAACAAGAACGGATCATCCTCGCCGCCATCCTCGTATGCCAACTCCTTCTGCGCGGCCAGACGACTCAACACGAGCTCCACGAGGGCTGGGATCTGGGCGGAGATGGCGCGGCTCGAGAGATAGCGGGAACGACCGTAAAGAGCAGTCAACAATGACACGACTACTGAAACAATGCTGAGTTTATGTCGTTCCAGTCCGAGGCGGACGGAGCGGCGGATGCCGCACGTGAGCGGAAGGCGAGCGAGAGAGGTGGACGCCAGGTAGGTGGTTGAAACGCCTCCGGAACCGGAATCGTTTCTGGATCGAAGACAGGTCTGGTTAGTTGGACCAATACGTTAATATTATGATCACCATGAAATTGTTTCTCGGACTTCCGCAAACAAGGGGAGGGTAGAAAAGGGGCCGATTCGCAGATTGCGAAGCGACGAGGATCTGAAGGAATTGAACTTACGGCTTTGCTTCCTGCTCGGCTCTTTCTTCCACCTCAACTTCATCTCTCGTTTCAATCTCTCCTAGCGCAGCAGTCCACAAATCATCAAACTCCTTCTTGCTGAGCTTCTTGCTTCTCTGCTCGCTGACAGCCTCCTTCAATTCCTCCACCGCAATGGCGGGGCTGTCTGGCTGCTGACCGTTGTCATCGACCAGCTCACCGCACTCGAATTTGGCTCTGCGCTCCCGGAGCTCCTCCACAGCCTTGTCGGCGACAGCCTTGACGCGGCGCACCTTTTCACCATCAGGCTCGCAGGTAGGTGGGAGTGGGACAAGACCACCTGCGGAAAGCGGGTGAGGCTTCAGAATGTAGTCGTCCTCGCACCGCACTGAATTGTCGCCGTAGCAATAAGCGTGGGATGGGCAGGGCTCACAATCCGGCTCTGCCAGCTTGATGGCCCACTCGGGAACGTCAAAGTCGTAGTCCTGATAACTGATGTGACGAGGGACGACCTGCTGTGCCGGTCTGCCTACACCGCAGTATCCTACGGTGAGTTTTTCCTGTCGATACCATGCGCCATAGGCACCGAGGAGGGTGACAAGGAGGACCCAGAGTGGTGTCGCCAAGCTGCTTGATCTCTTGTTCGGGCGATGGGGCACCACAGCTGTCTGTGCTCGAGCGGGTTCTTCTTGGGCGAGAGAAAGCTGCTCCTCAGGTGTGAATTCTTCACTAGCTTCCACAACAGGCTGAGGAGTCTGGGGCGACCTCGATCGGGAGAAGTCGCTCAGAGGAACCTCGATAGATTTCGAGTATCCGGTTCGTTCCGTACCGGCGGCTTGGGGTGTGTCTGTCCGTCTTCTGACGGACGAGCTAATGGGCCTCTTAGCCGGCAACTCAAAGCCAGCAGTCCTTCTGCGGTTTGACGGAGTCTCCTCAGGCAGGGGGGAGCTGCCACTTTGGAAGGGATTGTCGGTCGAGAAGACGGTGTCGGGATCGTCGGATTGCTCCATCTTGATCTCGGGCTGCGGTGTCAGCTCGAGCCGGCGGGATGACTTGCGCACCGACCGTCGGTTCTCATAGTGGCTGTCGGTGTCGGTATCGGAGTAGCCAAGCTGGTGACTGGCAGAGCGCGACTGCCGCTTCCTCGGGCTCTGACTGACGGAGTCAGGCTTCTGCTCGGGGTCCTCAGGCAGGGTTTTGAAGCTGCTTGCAGCGCTGCCGGTGTTCTTCTTCGGCCTGCCTCGAGGCCGCGATGCGCTCGGTGGAGGCATGTCCTCGTTGGCAACCGAGTATCCCTCGGAGCTGTCGGCGTTTGTGATGCCCATGCTGGACCTCTTCGCCCTGGCGCGCCGATCTAGGATCTTCTTTGCCTGCGGGGTGACCTGCTCATTGAAGATGTCGACGAGCTGCGCCTTCTTCGCGTTCGCGGGATACGGGATGTTGTGGCTGACGAGGATGGAGCGCAGGCGCGGCATCGTGACCGACGACGGGTCGAAATCGGGCTGAAGGTAATCAACCTCGGTGTCCGACATCTTGACGGTCTCAGCCCGGTTTTCGGGACGGTTTGATCGACACGGCGGACGGCAGAGTCGTAGGAAGTCTGGAGAGCGCGAGGAGAGCGCTGTGAATGGTGCAGACGGATGAGCTCGTCGTTGCTAGCAATAAGGCTCAACAGCGTGGTGACGGCATCAGGCGGAGCAAGAGAGCTGTCGTTTGGTCAATCTGTGAGGCCGGTCGGGATACCTGCTGGCACTTGGCTGGCGCCTCTCGTCTGCGATCGTGGTTCCGGTGGAAGCGACGGAGCTGTGAGGACCGGCAGTCTAGCACCGCTGTATGTGTATGTATGGAGGAGGAGAAAGTCTCTGTCGCAAGACTGTGGAGCTGGTAAATATTGCTCTCTGTTATCGTAGCAGAGAGCCGGTGGAGAAAGGTGGGTGCAGGAGGGAGCCGGGACCCAAACGGTTACCAGTGGCAACGTGGACTTACAGCGGGCCTTGTTCTGTTCTAGACTTCCCGTGACCTCCCCTGCACTCTCTGCCCGCTTGGCCCCTGCCGGGAACCGGGCCGTTCTAGGCTGCGCCACACTTCGTCACAGCACAGCGAATCTCACCAGCCACATCCGACCCCGCAGGACAGCGCATCAACCAACGACCCTCTCAGAGCACTGTTGGCCAGACCAACAACACCTCCTTCTGATCCCTACGATCGTCATAAATCCTTTGTCAAGATTTGAGTGGGCGGCGCAGGAACTGTGCGTGAGATTCAGCATGTCATGCCCTGTCTTTCTCTCTTCCAGATTGCTGGGACAACCCACACGATTTACTCAGTTTCCTAGGCACCTACCACCGGGAGTAGGGTTTCCTCAGCTAGTGGATCATATCTAGGACCTGTGATTAATCTTGGGCGCTTATTCGAAGGGGAAACCAGCTGACAGAAACTTAGCACGTGCACTTTAGTAGGATACATGTTGGACCTGCTTGATATAAGCGCGTAAATATCGATGAGAATGCTGAAGAACTGCCTTGTCTCACCGTCTACATATATACCTGAGTAATCATTCGGGACTTCACTTCACGATGCAGAGCAAATTTTGGAACGGGTGTTTAATAATTTTGCCGGAGCGGCTTGTTTTGTATTTTTTTTTCGGTTTAGTTTGTTTTTTTTTTTTTGGTCTTTTCCTCCTCTCCGTTGAGGGGTTTCGTATGCCTTACGAAAAGATGAAGAACCTGAAATCATTCATCCAGAGCCCAAAACAACGCCCTTTCCCACCAAGAACATATAAATCAGGAAAAAAAAAAATTTACCCAGAAAGCTTGAATCTCTCGCGACCTCGTCGTGATGTGCTTCCGGAACAGAACGTGCCACCGCTAGCCTACTCGATCTCGACCCTCTTCACCTCAGTCCAGTCCCTCTCGACCTTGGGCACCGTGACGATCAGGATGCCGTCCTCCATCCTCGCCACGATACCCTCGCTGTTCACCTCCTCCTTGCTTCCCTGGCCGCTGCCCTCGAGCGGGGGCAGCCTCACGTCCCGCGAGAACAGCCCCACGCTCCTCTCGCCGCTGACCAGCCCCGCCAGGAACTCCTCGTCGCCGGGCCGGTGGATCACACCGCCGATGCTGAGGATCGACCGATCCGCGTCCCAGTTGACGCCGACGTCCTCCTTCTTGGCGCCCGGGACGGCGAGGTGCAGGACCCACCGGTCCGGCTGCTCGAAGAGGTCGAGCGGCGGCGCGAAGGAGGCGTCCATGCCGTCGTCGGTGCTGTCGGGCGTCACGGCACCGTTGTTGTCGTCTGTGTTGTTGGCGTCCCGCTGGGCCCGCTCGAGGTACTCGCGGACGTGGTACGCATAGGGGTGGTGGGCGAACGCGTGCATCATGTCGCGGAAGTCAAAGGCACCCTCGGAGCCGGGGGGCGGGGGCGGGCCGCGGTGGTGGCGCCCATGGCCGCGGGGGCCGCGAGGTCCGCCGAACATCCCACCGAACATTGGTCCGTAGGGCCCGAAGGGGGGAGGGCCGTGGTGGTGCATGCCGCGCGGGCCACCCCGCCTCCCCCCAGGTCCCTCACGCGCACCAAGGGGAGAAGGGCCGCCGTGGTGGTGCATGCCGCGTGGGCCACCACGCCCGCCCTTAAATCCCTCGCGTCCAAAGCCCCCGCGGCCGCGGCGGCCATGTTTCCCACCCCGGTGGCGGGGCCCCTCGCCGTCCGACGGGTTGGGCACCTCCTCCGGCGGGTCCTCAGTCTCGTCGCGCATCGTGGTGTCGGGGCTGGCGTCCTTCTCGCCGCTGCCCTTCTTCTCGCCGGCAGCCGCCGTGGCGGCCGCGACCTCGTCGTCCGAAATGTACTCGGGGGGGAACGCCTCATTGTCCGAGGCCTCGTGGGCGGGTCCGGCGCGCTCGGCCTCGTCCTCGTCGCCGCTGCCGCGTCCGTGGCGGCGCCCGCCCTTGCGGGAGGCGTGGGCGTGGGCATGATGTCCGTGGGGGCCATGGCCCCGGGGGCCTTCAGCAGGTCTCATGAAGTCCTCCCAGCCGCGACGCTGGACCCAGCGATTCCAGTAGTCCGGGTTCGCGAAGTCTGGGAGCTCGGGTGGCGGCGGAGGGGGGGCGTGGTCGACGCCGGCACCGCGGGGTCCGTGGGGGTTGGGGCCGTACATTGCTCCCCAATAGTTGTTGAAATGGTTGTGTGGCCAAGCCATGGTTGTGAATTCGTTGTATGTTGTGTGAGTGTAAGGAATGTATGCTTGCGCGTAGTTGTTAGATGGTCGTAGTTGGTAGTAGAGTAGGGTAGGTAAGTCGTAAGGTTGAAAGAAAGATCAACTCGGTGATGCTGAAACAAAAAGAGGAAAGGAAGAAACGTCATCAGGAGAAGGGATGTATCGCAACTTTATAGACGGATTCCTAGCATAGAGCATTGGAGTCCTCAGACACCAAATCGATGATGCGTAACGGAAATACGCACACGCATCGCCTGCCTTGCCCCATACACCGAAAGCTTAACCACGTATCTTGCAAGGACCTACCTGTCAGGCTCCACTAGGCGGGGAGGCGAAATGGCCGGTTATGTTCCGTAAGCTCCGCATAGGACGCATGGCGACGAGGTTCCGTCGCGGGCGCTACTGTGTGGCAGAGAAGAGGTGTGACACATGCTTCCCAATCATACCATGCCAGTCGATAAAGCATACGTAGACCTGCCACACCCACCAATGCGAATCTCGAGTTCCCCAGAACGCGGTGGAACGCGGCTGTCAAATTCGTCTCTCTTTTGGCATTCTGTCAGGCTTGCATGTGTGATCTTCGCCACCCGGCCCACCTCCAGACGCGCGGCTCGCAGTGACTCACATGTTGTGGTGTCTGAAGTTAAGGAGGCTCCATTGGCAGATGAGGCAACCAACGAGACGACGACTGAAATCGGGTTCGGAACATTGCGGTCGACCCGAACGGGGTTGCGTCTGGGGAGCCGTGGGAGGCGACACAGCCACACCTTTAGAGCTCGGCTCCGAGACCGAGCGACTTCGCCGAAGAGAAGACCTTCGCGCCACACTTGGTGGCTCGGAGAATTCGGACTTCTCGGGATATCAAACTGGGCACTTGCTTCAACGCTGCATCTTATTGTGACTGTCCAGATAGTGATCCGAGCCCTGCGGCTAGGACTGCACGCCCAGGCAGTATGTGATAGAATAGATCGCTCCAACATACAAGCAGCACGTAAGACAGGATATCTGAATCGTCCACCCCGACGGGGGATGCTTGATTAGACGGACAAAAAACAAATAGGCCGCCCATCCCCACCCATTCCCAGAAGCGCCATGTGAAAGTCGGATCGCTCATGTTGCTCATGCTTTTCCCAGATTATGAACCGAAACAGCGTGTAATAACGAATCATCTCCGGAGTGTGAGAACTCCTGCCGTTCAGAAATAGACCCGCAAGGTGGAACCATGTCCCAAAACGCCACCGATCCGGCCACCTTGCTGCTGTGGCCCGGAAGACGGCAAAGAGCGGAGACGGAGGCTTCAGGAAGTAGAGGCAGAAGCCGCCTCTTTCTCCTGTAGCTTTTTCTCTACTTCCTCTGCGCGCCTGTTGGCGTCCGCAACCTCCTGCTTCAGCTGCTTGATGTACTCGATCGCCATCTCAACGGTTCTGGCCTTGCTGTTCGGTGTTCCTCCGTTCTTGGCCTCTTTTTTGTCGCCACTCTCGGCTCCACTGTCCTTGCCCTCCAGGAGAGCATCTCCAGGCAACAGGGTGGCAATTTCTTGCAGCGCTGAGTTGATTCGGTTCCGACGTCCTTGCTCGGCAATCTTGTGCGATGTTCGCTTCGAAGTCAAATTCGTGGACAATTCGCTAGGATAAGACACCCCAGGCACCAAATTGCCTTCCAAGATGTTTTGGTAATTCGATTTGGATGCCAACAGCCGTGATGCTGTATCCTCGGCCGTGGCGCCTCCCGGTAGTAGTGGTTTGATGTTGGGAGAGATCTTTGGCCGCAATGCTGGTGACGCATGCGTAGAGCTGACGCTCGCCCTCTTCTTACTACTTCGTGGAGCAAGCTGGGGCGTCTTTCTGGGGTTGGGGGTCGTTGCCGCTGAGGGCCCAGGAGTCAGCTGAGGGCTTTGACTCGCTGACGCCGCAGCACTAGGTTTTGCGAATACAGGTGACGGCAGTGGCTGAAATGCCGAACACCTCCCTGAGGCTGACTCGGGAGCTGGGGACCGCAGACTGGGTGATTTGGTGTTTAAAGGCGTGAGAGCTGGCTTTTGGGATGTGCTTGAGCTCACTGATTCTGGGAGTTCGAAATTCTCGATGCTCTCAACGGCCAGTGGATCAGACCCCACTGCAGCGTCAGGTCTGTTGGCATTGCTCGGGGACGGTAGCTTCATAAGAGATGCCGGCGTCGCAGGAGAATGTTTTCCAGTTCGAGGCGCCAGGATTGGGCCCACGGTCGGTGTGGCGCTGTTCTGAGGCCGAATCGCTGGGGACGGCTTGGCCGACCGAGGTTTTGGTAGAGGCGGAGGGGGCATCTCTGACAACGCCTCTGGAGAGACCGAGCTGTTCTCTGAATCGGTGATACCAGCCGCAGAAGAATTAGAAGTGTTGCTGCTTGGCTCGAGTGGTCGGGCGGACTTGGACGCTTGAGGCTCTACAGAGTCTGCCAGCTCACTCAGGGCCTGCGCATTCATGAGCGGCGTAGCCCCAGTCTTCTTCCGTTGTGGCTTCGTGATGGGCGACTTTCCGACGCTGGCCTTTGCCCTGGCCTTTGCCACACTGCTCTTCCGCATCTTCTTGGCTAGATCGCCAACGCCTTGTGACTGTGACTGTGCTGAGACGGGATTTGCTTCTAGGTCCATCCCCTCCGGTGAGCTTGTGGCGGTGCCGATAGCTGCTCGGTCGAACATGGCCATCGGATCAGACTGCGCATGCAGAGCTGGTGAGGTGAGGGGGCTGAAGTATGCGTTGGGTACTGCGAACGGCTGATCTACAGGGAACTGGCTCTCTAGAGGGGTGACGGCGGGAGAGACCAGCGGAGTGAAGGACATCTATAGGAGGCGTCATCAGTAAGGCACAGAACGAACTGGATCTATTTGCCAGGGATGTACCGACATCTTGTTGTTCCTTGATCGTCTGGAAGCGATCGTACATATCCTGGTGCTGCTGAGGAGTCTGGTCGGCTTGAGCATAATACTGCCGGCTCCCAGCTTGTATCTCGAGACTCTGGGGTGTGGGAGGGACCATGCGGTTCTGTTGTTGCGTAAAGAAGGCGACCTGTTGCTGCTCCATCTGCCTATGTTGCTGCTCCATCTGCCTGTGTTGCTGGTGCATCTGCCTCTGCTGCTGCTCCATCTGCCGCTGCTGCTGCTGCAGCTTCTGCTGCTGGAGGAACTGGATCTGGGCATCGATCTCGGAGATGGCATCGCCGGGACCCTGCTGCAGCGGCATCAAACTCGAGGGTATGGTTGAGAGCGCAGGTGCAGTCGTCATGGTAGGCATCTGGTTCTGCATGACTGTTGACATGAGGACAGAAGCATCTGTCCCAGACATGGGTGTGTCGAGTGTCTCGCGCTGCATGATGTGGTCTCCCCCATTTTGAGAGTGGAAATCGAAGTCGAACTGCAGCCCATCCCCAAAATTAGTCATTCCGTTCATGTCGAGGAACTGTTGCATGTCATCATCGGTGCCGTGCTGCAGGCTGTGGTCCTGATCGTTCCATGCGGCCGCGTCCATCATGACCAGCCTCGAGACCCGGGAGCGCCCGTCGAGGTCGGCAGTCGTCGTATCCCGTCCGGATGACAGGATGGATCTCGTGTGCTCTGCTCTTCTGCAGGTGGCTGGCACCGTCGCTCAGCAGTGTGCGCGCGCGTCACAAATGAGTAGCACCTTGGCGCGCAGGTTGGCGGCCGTCGTCGAGGTGTTCGATGCTCGTTCACTCCAAGGCGCCGAGGTTGGGGGGGTGGTCGATGCTCCTCCGTGGAGAAGCGCTGATTGGTGGTGCGGTCTGAAAACTTGCGTCCAAGGCTGCCTGTCTCATTGGGCAGCCTGCGCATGCGAGTCTTATCGTCTCGATAAAGCAGGCTGACAGTTAACGTTGACAAGAGGGGCAGCGGACAGCAGGATTTCGGCGCAGGACGTAGCGTATTAGGGTCGCGGAAGGCGTGTTGTCAACAAATTCAAATTTGCTAGCGGGCATGAGTATTGGTTGTGGGCTGTGTGGTGGGAGGAGGAAGGGGAGGAAGAGGAGGAATGTTAGTGTAAAAACGCGAGTCGGAAGAAGACGGCGGGGGATACGAAGACATCCATCTTGAGGGAAGCGGGAAACGGAAGGTGGTGGGTGGGTGCCACAGCAGGCCCAGAGGTGTGGTGCGGAGCGGATACCGGCGCCCAGGCCAGAGCAGGGCACACTGCCCCAGCACCACTGCACTGTAAGTGCGGATGTACAGTACGCCAGGCCGCTGGAGGCCAGGCGGAGAAATCCCAATGCTGGGCCTTAGGGGCTCAGGGCCCCCCAGTGATCCCCCCCAGTGAGACTCGCTTCTGGACAAAGTCATAGTAAGGCTTTCTCGTGGGGCAGTGGGGCACCTCGATGTCGCAGCACCAGCACCTGCACACGCTGCACCAGCACCTGCAGTGCAGCAGGATCGTGCGCCCCGAGGTGGGGTAGCCGACATTCTCAGCTGCATCATGCACGGCTTGCATCCACGCGAGGCCGAGGGCTACCTCTCCCCACCACCGGTGGTGCGCCCGAGGTGTATAGGTTTGCTGACCGTTCAGCCACACTACAACATATGAGCAGCCCCTTATCGAAATCGGGTTAGGTTGTAGGCCTGGAGCGAGTTGGTACATAGAAGATTTTGCATTCTAATGTTATCGGAAAATGAACCAGCCAGCCAGCCAGCCAGCCAGCAGCCAAGTACTTTGAGCCATAACCGACAGCCATAAGTAACATGTCCCTCGGGGGTTGCGACTGAGCAGCCCCTTCTTGAATTCAGGTTAGAGTATAGCTTTGAAGCGAGTTGGTAGATTTTCCGTTCTAATGTTATCGGAAGGTCGACAAGCCCGCCAGACACGGGACTTTCAGCCATAGTCGACATGTCCTGTTGCCCTCTTCATCCGGTCATGTCAGCTGCATAAGCCCCCAAAGGGCCACCGACCTGAAAGCTGAACTGACGCAACTGTCGTACGTCAAGTGCCCCTCCCAACCTGTCTGCTCTATTTGGTATGTCCACGGGACTACCGAGGACCTGAATGGTATGTATACCAGCACCTGCAGGCCATCCGAGTTCCAATGTAGAATTTTGCTATGAGGCGTTCGGCCCCCCTCTATAACGGGACTCCTGGCGATACGAGCCGTTAATGCTACAGACGCAGGGCTTGGGGAACTTCGCGACTGAGTCATGGCATGGAGACGAACAGTCAAATTCCTCTTCAGCGAGCCGGCGTCGCAAGCGCATTCGCTGAATCTGTCGCCGGCCAAACCCCGGCCCAATTCTTTGGCGGCTGCTGATCCTCAAACAGGCCCTGTCGGCTATAAGCAAGTCTCGCAACGTTCAGGGCCAAGCAGCTCATGGAGGCACTCTAGTCCACAGCATCGGGTATGATCCAATGTATCACATCAATTTCCATCACTCAGTACTCGCGAAGGATGGCTCGTCTAGCACATCGTGAAGAGACACGAGATGGTTGCAATAGAGGCTAGGTTTGCAGCCGACGCATCGAAACCCCCACAACAACTGACTAAGTAGTGTGGGGGTTGCGCCGGCGGTGCTACTCAGTAAGACCTGCAATCTGCACAAGAAGCTCGAGGATTTCTCTCGGACCTCGTGCCCAGCTTCTGAATAGCTTCACGTGACGGCCGACGACCGTATGACCGTCAGGGCCCTCTGATGACGTCCTGCTAGGCCGTGGGCTGAGGTCGCAGCGACCCCACTGAGCTACCACCGGCAGCACGGCAGATCTGGCCGGGGCTGGACGGACGGGAGGCGCCAGAAACGTTGGACAACCCAGGCTGTGTTATCATTGATACCGAAGATTACCCTGAAAACCTTTACTCTGCATGCGTCTTCGGATACCTGCGGCTGGTCTGTTTCAGGACCTCCGGAGAACTCGCGCGGGGCGCCCATCCGGTAGTCGACCGTATCCGGCCTCGCTACACAAAGATTTAGCATCTTGTATGCTGCCGATATCTGACTGAACCGCCCGGGACTAGCTGGCTCTACTTTCTCTCTCGTTTTCCCCGGTGCCAAGAGAGCGTAGGTACGTAGCCGCCATCCGCAGCCGTCCACGTACTTCACCACTGCCGCAGGTAGTACGGGCTACACGAAACAGTATGCCAGACAGGGGAGAACCCACAACTCAGGAGGGTCACGACTGCAGTCCGGTGGTAGCCGGGCCGAAGCTATAGCCTCTGGAGCTGGACGAGTCGCATGTAGTGTGCGCTATATATTTACCTCCATCTCTTCTACCGGGCTCTCACGGCTTCTTAATCCAGCCCCACTGACCTCGAGTGATACCGATAGACGCATCTCCGGCCCGGTTCCAGCACCGTGTTACTGGGTACTTGGCCGAGAGCTTGAGGTATCACTTTGCCCGCCCAACGTCGCGGCGAGGGTCGCTGACAGGGCTCTAAGAATTCTCGGGAGGCGATGCTATCAGATGGCTTCTCGCAAGTCCGGAGTTCTTGTCCTTCTTTGGAACGCCGAGGCTCGCGCTTACTTGCACTTGTGGTCTTCGGGACATGGCCGTTCTACGGCAGACGCGGGAGGCGTGTCTTTGGCATAATCGCTTACGAAGATGTCACTTGCGAGCACTAGTCCAACACCAAGCTTCCCATTGCTCTTCTGCGGCAATGCCTTGTGGGATACGCAGCTAAATCGCGGGGATCTTCATGTTTCGTGAGCGTTCGTAGCCTCATTCGTAGTCACTCTCCTCGTCGACGACAGTAGCCCTCCTTCTTTTGTTCGTGGCTGGTCGACTTCGAACATCATCGTCATCATCGTCCCTGTCAGAATCAAACCGAGATACTTTGCTCTTCGATCGACCCGTCTTCGCCCCGCCGAGTTGACTCATGCTCAACAAATCACCATCGCTGTCCTGAGACTGCGGTGGAAGAAACTCGTAGTAAGGCTGTCGCTTCGCGGGGCTGCCCACTGATGATCTTGCCGCAGGTGGGGAGGACGTTGGTGTGGGAGCCGATGACAGATCCTGAACGCTCGAGAGAGGCCCATCGTCAATAAAGTCCAAGAGATCAGCGCCGTCGTCCGAATCGTCACTCTCCATCAACTGGCTTGTCCTGGTGCAATCGTCTCCATAGTCCTCGACAATGTCGTTGTTCCGCTTCAACCTCGCTGCCTTTCTCCTCTTCGGCTTGGGCTTCGTTTTTGATCGTCTCGCTGCTGCGCGAGCATCCACGATAACCTCTTCGCCATCGGCAGCTGAGCTGTCCCCGTCCTCATCGTCTTCGCCTGAGTCAACGAAAGGATTGGTAAACTTGGTTCGCCGCGAAGCGGTCCCCGCTCTCGAGCCAGATTTTCTGCGTTTTGGTGATGACCCGTCGTTGTCGACTTCAATCACAAGAGGGGACCGAGGTCTTTTGCTCGATACAAACCCGAGATCGTCGGCATGCTTCTCGCGTGCATCATCATCCTCAGTATCCTCCGCGAAGTCCGGTAACGGAATTCGTTGGTAGAACAATCGCTCGCAGTCGTCGTATGGGCGTAGGTGCCGATCCAGAGGTGACTGAGAGCTCGCCAATTTCTTGAAAAGTTTCACGCACCGTTTCGTGTGTTTTCCATGCTTAACCTTGACGACTGGGCTCAGCCTCCTCTGGGCTTTCGGTTGTGCTCCTAGATCAGGTCCCGTGATGTCCTCCTGGGATGTGCGTTGAGAGGGAAGATTCCGGTACAGGTGATCTAGCTCGTCCGTCTGCCGTTGATCAAGCAGAACAACATCAAGAGATGGGATATCCGCTAGAGTATCGGCCTCCCTTGTCTGCTTTGATCGTGATTTCACCGCCGTAGTACTGGGACGTCCAAAGTCGGAGGCTTTAACAAATCCAGTAATGACACCATCCGGCATATGGAATTTCTTCTGCATTGCCTTCTTCCGTTTGGCGCCTGTTTTTCTCGGCTCTGGTAGCGACGTGTCCTGGGTGTTCTCGATCGGTATTGTGACCATGCGCTTGTCGACTTCAGGTCTGGCATTCCTTGGGAGAATCCTCGAGGACAGATCGTTGCGGAAATTGAAGCGGGTTCCCTCACAGATGAATCGCTGCATCTTCTCGTAATTATCTTTGGCCTTTCTGTACTGCTCTTCTTCTCTGCCCTTCATTAGCAGTAAGGTGATATTGCCAGCCCGCTTTCTACCAGTGCGCCCCATGCGCTGCAGCATGCGAATCGGCGAGGCTGAAGCGTCGTAACAAATGATCAAGTCGACCTGTCCGATGTCCAATCCTTCCTCTCCGATCGAAGTCGCTACCAGGACGTTGAACTGCCCGGCTCTGAATTTCTCGATCGTCTCAATCTGCTGTTTCTGCTTCATGCCTTCACTCCTCTTCGAGTCTGCTTGTCCAACAAAAATAGAGGCCTGTATCATGGGCCTATGCTTGTTCAAGGTTCGCACAATTTCCTCGGCACTGTCTCTGTACTCGCTGAAAACGATGGCCCTCGTACTCGAGCCTTGCCCAGCATCCATAAAATGGTTCAGCAAATTCTCACACAAGTATGATAGCTTTGGATGGCCGACAAATCCATCCAGTCTCTGCCATTTGTCGATAATATCCATCATCTCCTGGAAATTCTCATCTTCGGCGACCTGCCTTTTATTTTTCGAGCCTTTGCCGCCTTGCTTTTCAACCTCGGATCTGAAGTCGAGCATCTTGTGGTAGAACGGAGCGATTCCATGGTAGTTAAGTAGCTTGATGGCATGTGCCAGGCTTTGCAGGATAGTGAAAACGGCCATGATCATGCCTTTGGTGGCTTGGTTTGCATGTCTTCCAGCCCCCAAAGCCCATTGCCTCTGTGCCTCTCGCAGGCCCATCACCGTTAATGTCATTGGGTCTCGCGCCAACCATTTGTTGACCTGAGCAAGTTTGTTGCAGAGTGGTCGCAATGTCTTGGAAAACAGATCCTGTACTTGCAGCATCTCGTCTGACGGCTCGAGGATTACCTGGTCAACCTCGCGAGAATGGACATACTGACGAATGTCGATGGACTCCTCGGTTCGGATTTCTATGGTTGAAATTCCGAGGCTGTCGATAACGGCCTGAACACCCTCAACTGTGGAGCCAGGGGTAGCAGTGAGGGCGAGTACTCGGAAACTTGGATTGAATCTCCGAATGAACTCAACTACCTTCACGTATGCGTAGTCCCCAGTTGCTCGATGGGCCTCGTCGATAACAAGGAGCACTATCGATTTTGGGTCCGCAAATCCCTTTGACAAATCGTTTTGTAGGGTCTGTGGAGTCATGAAGAATAGCCTTCTCCTCTCCCACTCACCCTCACGAAGGGAAGGTGAAGTTTCGCCAGTCAAAAGGGTCACTTGAGATCGAGGGATGCCTGCCACGTTCAGACATGCCTCGACCTGTTGAGAGGCGAGAGGTTTGGTCGGTGCGACGAAGATAATTTTTGCATCTTTGGTCCAGCGAAAGAAATTGAGTATGACTGTGGCTGCAATAAAGGTCTTTCCTAACCCAGTTGGCAGCGCGACTAAGGTGTTGTTGAACAGTCCGTTCCTCACAATGCTGAATTGATAGTCTCGTATTGGACCGAGGTTCGTTGGGTAGACCCAAGTTTTCAGGGCATCATGATCCAGCTTGTGATGCGTCGGGGCTTCCGCAGGCAAGTCAGCCCGGTACACTCTCCTAGACTGGACCTGCGACGGAGGAGGTTCGTCAAGATCGAGGGCGTGTCCCCAAAGCGTTGTCTGACGCAAAGTCTGTGATGAGGTGCTCCTTTGTGCTGGGCCGGACACCGTAGAAGGGTACGATGGCACATGATTTAGACTGGCCATTGGCTGTGCAGAAAGGCTATCGAAAGCATCTGAAGGTAAATTGTGCAGATGCGCCGAGCGAGACTGGCCACTATGGGCTCTTCCTAATGCTGATATGTCGTGATGGGATGCAATCGAATTTGCAGTGTTATTAGAAACAGCCCTTGATGTTGTCTGGAGCGCAGATGCGTGACCACTGATGTTGCTATTTGAAGCGGTAGTTGTTCGGTTGTGAGAAGTCTGTGTGAGGGCGCTGATGAGATCCTCATCAGCAATATCACCATCCCACTCGTCAGAATCCATGCCTGAATTGTTGTTGTGGTGTCATAAGGGGATGGACGGAGACAGGCGAATCTCCCAATTTGGAGGCATTGGGCCTTGACTGATTGTTAAGGTCCCCATTAAATTCGAATAGAACACATGTTGATGAAGTGAATCTTGAGCAACGTCCAACCACGGCAGCGCGACGCGCATCCTTGTCAAGCCCAGCGCATGACCCAATGCTTGAGGCAAGCACGTCTGCAACGCCCGGTCACACCTTCTCTGGATGACAAAGCAGGCTCTCAGGGATAGTGAACCAATCAGCGACTTTGTACCCTGGCTCGTACCAGCCAGGCACCTGTTGTCATTCTGACTAATCGCCTCAGCTGCAGTGTCAGAAGTGGGGCCTCTGCCGAACGACTCGCCTGCCAGAACGATGAATGATTCTCAACCTTCAACTACAACCCTCTGCGCCTCTTACTCGAATCTTCCTTTGTTCCATCCAGCGAACAATAGGGAAAAGCTCTCTCCTCCCCCGTGGCACCGTTCTGCAGTAATATTTCGGCATTGTTTCCATTGATGTGCTATTCTTACCGGTCAACCAAGCGGATTTGTTCGCAACCCCCGTCTCGACGTCCTCAAAGGACTGAGAGGACTTGACCGTCATAGTCTTCTCTCGACACCCCTTTGACGAAAATCTTCCCCCATCTTCTCCGAAAGTCCTCACGCGACCCGTTTGCGACCACATTTCCCTCCAATTCTCGTACGAAATAAAGAGCGACACCACTGCTATGGCACCACCCACCGGCCCTCGCGGCGGCGCAAATGCGAACACCCCCCGAAATACTCGAAGCTCGACTAGTGCATCTCGCGGAGGCTCTCGCGGCGGTATCGCGAAACGTGGCCGATCCTCTGCTCCTCGAACTGATCGCGATGGAGATCTCGACATGGATGCTGTCGGTGCTGGTAGCAGGTCTGGCGCTGGTGTCAACAAGGCTACCAATCCCTCTACACGACGCGGCAGTGCAAGAGCCAGTGGGACCAGCAAGGCGAATGCGCGACTACAGCAAAATCTTACCCGACACCTCGGCGGAGATACATCGCAGGTGTCTCGCGCTCCCAATGCGGCCAGGCTGTCAGGCAACAACACGACCCTGAAAGTCCTGGGTCTGAAGTCTAGCAGAGCGGCTACCAATGCAGACGGCGGTCTACGGAGCCTGCTCGAGTTCCTGGAGAAGAAGGCGACGAACGTCAAGACGACTGGCAGCGATCGCGGTCGTCGTGTGCGTCCCGTTGCGATCAAGAAGGTATGTCAAGGTATCCGATCAATGGGTACGGGAGGGTACACAGCGTCAACAAAGGTCCAATCTCGTTATCTTGCCATGCATCTCGCAGAACGAGCAGACAATCGCAACCGATATCGCCGCTTCGACCTTTCCCGTGAACCCATTTCACCACTCAAGGTTTTTTTGGCCTTGCTAACTGCCCCATAGTCACTTGTCGAGGGTGACTTTGTGTATGTCTTGGCCAGCGATCAAGACGCCGATGAAATTCTCAAGATTAATGGTTTCACCTTCGCTGGCTCTGCGCTCACCATCACTAAGAACGACGATGGCTGGCCTGCGACGGGAACGGAGCAGAACGGAGTGTCGACCTTGTCGACTCAAGCTCAGAAGGACAAGCTCAAACTGCAATCAGTCCTCGAGCGCCGATACAACATGGAGGCCAAGCTCCTCGATCTGTCTGCACTAGGGCAAGATCCAGTCCTCGTTGAGATGGGTCTGCTCTCCTCTGCTCCTGACACAGCTGAGAAGACCTTCAAGGTGCTTATGAAGATCTGTCAAGAACTTTTCAAGACCGCGCAACAGAAGCGTGAGGCGATGGAGAGTGTCTCTCTTGCGGCCAACGCACTCAACTCGGTGAATCCGGTCTTCGACCTTGCCGAGACTTTTCCCGACTTGAAGCACCTCGATCTCAGCAACAATCAGTTTTCCAGCGTGAAACAGCTGAACAAGTGGCGCGGTCGGTTCCGACGTCTCGAGACGCTACTCTTGGTCAACAACCCCATCATCGAGACGGAGCCTAGCCATGGCGCAGAAATAGTTGAATGGTTTCCGTACCTGCAGAACTTGAGCAACGTGATAGTCAGAACTCCTGAGCAGATTGCCGCGGCCCAACAAAAGGCCAAGCTCAAAGAGATCCCTCAGAATGGCAACGACTTCCGTGACGTCAACAACCTCGGACAAAACTTCATCTGCGAATTCTTTCCCTTGTTCGACACAAACCGCGACCTGCTTCTGCAAACCTACTACGACGAGCACAGCACCTTCACAATTTCCGTTGTGAACGGCGTCCCGAAGGAGAAAGACACCGCCGTACTCCCCTGGGCTCCGTACTTGGGCTTCTCGCGAAACCATCAGCGTATCACCACGGAGGGGGCGCGTTTCCAGCGATACATGAAGGGAATCCGCATACAAGAGTTGTGGCGGCAGCTGCCCGCTACCCAGCACCCGGCCCTGGATACCAACAAATACATTGTTGATTGCCACCCCATGAAGGGCTTGCGCGATCCGGCCAACCGCTCGCCTGAGGGAGAACTCGGCATGATCATCACCATGCACGGTGAATTCACCGAGACGCAAGCTGATGGTAATAGCGGTCCTCGAAGTTTTACCCGAACCTTCGTTCTCGGTCCTAGTCTGACCGGACGTGGTCCCATACGAGTGATGAGCGACATGCTCTCTCTACACGCTTACAACCCGCTTCCCACCGTTGCGGTCTCCGCTCAGAATGCGGCCCCAAGTACGACTCCGAGCGCGCCTCTGTCTCCTGAGGAGCAGCAGCAGATGATGATGGTGGAGCTTACGAAGCGCACCAACATGACGCTCGAATACAGCAAGATGTGTCTCGAGGGAGCAGAGTGGAATTTCGACCGAGCACTAGCCATTTTCGAAGAAAAAAAGGTATAATTAGCTCCTTCCCCCATTCACTATTGGCTAGCAAACACTGATTTCATGAATAGATGGCACTTCCCGCCGAGGCATTTATGCAAGCTTGATCGTCCCAGAGCGAGCAGCCTCATGAAATAACAACCACCCACAGACGTCCGTTCTAGGTGACAGAACACACGAAAAATGGAACGAGACGCCCCTTCGTATCCCCAACCAAAGAAAATCTTCAAAGACGAGGCTGTTACATCAGCAAAACGGTTTCCGGAGGGCATTGGAGGACAATGGGAGAGTAAAGGAGGATCCGACGGGCTTTCCAGGGAGGGAACGGAAATTGATTGATTTAATCCTGGCATTAGCGACAGGCAGGAGGAGTTAATCTGCTTTTGCGCCCAGTGCCATATCCTGCCACTATACGACAAGTGGCAGCGCTGGGCTCCTTGGTCGGCTCAGCAGCATCGTGGAGGAAGCTCAAGGTTTCACGAAAGATGCACCAGAGCCGAAGCCGCACTGCATCATGAAATCACATGCGGTCTTAGATTGAGATGGAAATTCACGAAATAAGATAAGATACCCTCTCACACCACCACCCATACAGTTCCTACATCCGAGCCACCTCCAATGATATGTCCAAGAGATCTGATAGTGCATGTCAACTATGCATACACATGTCTCTGTAATTTACGCAAGCGCGCGCGTCCTTTTCCCTGATTTGAGCAGCGTCGGCCAGGCACGAATTTGAGGCCACGGTGAGAGAAGACGTCTTGCAATCTTACCCGGTATTGACAGGGCACATAAAATGTGCCGGCGCTTAACCGTGCATGACCCGGACGGTGATCTTTTACTGGCCGGCACATCACAATCGCCGGGGCCACTGACAGCCAACGGAAGGCGGGTGTACAGATCTCGGCCCGCGGCCATAAGTCGCGCATGCGCTCATCTCGCAGGCGGACTGGGCGCACAATGAGATGTGTGGACGCTGGCAGACGCCCCAAGAGCCTGGTCATGGTAGCGGCGGCTCCCGGCCCTGCTGTGCGCGGATGACGACCCGGTGAGCTTGTATCTATCCCTAATCGACGATGCACGAGCGGCAGATGGACTTGAAGATCGTCGGCCGGATTCACGTCACCCCACCCCACTGTCGGCGCCTGGGCTCGCCGAAGCCTTTGCGACCTGCTCACCTCTTCCACGGACTCCGTGCGTTGATGTGTAGCACTGCATAATCAGGTTTCACGCTGCTGCAGACAAGCCGGTGGTCTTTGACTATGGCAGCAGCTCGACGCAGCCACCGCCAACCGTCGGAGGAGTCGGGGGGCCATCCTCCTCGTCAGAGGGTCTTTGCCCGCGGCGGACTGACGGTGAAGGTCGGGGCTCTAACTCGCGTCGCCGACCCTGTCTCTGATCCGTCGGCCAACGATTGTGGCATCCGAAGTGCGCATATGGATGCTTACCCCGCAAGGAGATCATCCCGCAGTCGATTGGATGTTTTAAAGTCTGAAGTCTGCAAGTAGTACCTGCACGGCAGGATAGCCCTAGAGGTCGCTCGACTGGTCACGGCCGGGCGGCTACAGAAATTGGGTTCTGACCAGAAACGACTCCCAGAATCTTGGTGGCCGCGGCCCCGAGCCGCAACCACGTTTACAACGCGTTGCAGAAGATCCCGTCACCCTTTCCCGTCCGAGCGCGGGGCAGCTGAGGGTTCGAGCGTGCAAGGAGTAATCATATTGGCCTTCACAGCCTTACACCAACTGCCCTGGATTGGTCGGCACGCAGCTGGACCAGGTTCTGCCACCGGCACGGGCAGCGGCAGGCTTCCGTATGCGTCGTCCGCCGCTCGACCTGAAGCAGCCACCGCGACACAAGATTAGGACTAAGCGTCGGGCTGGAGTTCGGCTTCATAGCGCATTGGGAAGCCCGAGTCATCTCGGAAAGGTGCCATCGAGACGACGTCCTCGGCAGAGACGTCTAGAATCGTGCTGTGAAGCTACGGGCGAGATGAGCGGGCAGTGTGGGACCCTCTGCCTGGTGTTGCAATTTGCTCGCCGCTCCGCTCTCGTCTGGCCGGATCTCGGCTCGACTGTGACCCGCAGGACGGTCATGACGGATCCATCGCCCTCGTGGGTGTCTTCGATTAATCAAGAGCCATGCGAGATGTCATGTCATGTCATGCAAGATGATGAGAGCGCCGAGACCTCGTGGACTTCTGGTCTCCGTCCAACTTGGACAAGATCGCCGGGCCGCCTTCTCCTTCGCGAGAGGCGCTGCCCTCTCTCGTAGCTCTGCATTAGCTCAAGGGGCCGTCCTTGCAGGGTCCCGCCGCGTTTCGTTTCAGGCCATCACCAAGTCGGAATAGCGTGTCGCGCAGAGAAACCACCCCCCCGTCTTAACGAGGCCTGGCGAGCACGAGGGGCGTGGCCGGGGGGCTCGGAGGGACGCCCTCAATTTCGACCCGCCGCCTTGCTGCACGGGCCAGAACGTCGAGATTGACCGGGCCGAGCAGGATGATTTCGTCATCTCGTAAGGGTTGCCCCCCAGAAGCGAGGGGAGGCTTGCAGCAACGCTGACCTGGAATGGGCTGACATGTGTTGCGCCGATGGGTCCATGGCGACGCCCTCTCCTCCTTGCGGCGCACCTAGGAGGGGGGGGGGGGCGCGCGCCGCTGGTGGGTATGCCGGTATGGGTGCCGGTCGAGATCCTGTGGACTCACCCAGATCGTCGCCACTGAGTCTTCGTATCGTGCGCCTGCTGCACGTAATCGGTAGCGTGGCAAGGGAAGTCCGACAGGATCGGATCCGGAGGCTGCACTGGACTGTACCGTGCTCCGTACTGGACTGGAACTGGACGGCTGGGACTCCAGCACAGATGCTACATAGTATGGCAATAGTATACAGTAGTTTACCTGCATGCAGCACATCTGACACGGACGCGCACGCCGACGGCCAGGCTCCGTGCTCTGGCTGTCATGTGGTAGCCCGTCGTGCCATGTGGGGGCTCGTGGACGGCCGCGCGCAGGACATGGGCAGAGCTGAGAGGGCTTGCTTCTTTCTTGTTTCTATAAAATGATGGCCCGCGAGATGGCTGCGTGGCAGCCCCGGCGGCGGTGGGGTGAAGAGCGCAATAGTACCGTAGCACGTACTTACTAAGTAGGCTTCCCCCCCCCTTTTCTCCCCCCCAGCCTGCGCCCGCAGGGATGGGGATCCCAAGGTGATCGACGTCTCTGGCGAGGTTCCTGCATGTCGCCCCCAGGTCGCTGCAAGGAACGGGTACGAAGGCCCCACGCCTGAAGCCCAGCCGAGTGAGAGTCCCGCCTAAAAAAGGTACATTTATGGACCCAGGAGGCCTAGCACCGCCCTCTGGTTGGATGCTGAGGTGTCCGGGTGCCTGGGGCCCCTGCCCGCTGCGCAGCCATCTCCGTGCAGCACCTTCCCTCTTTTGACCCCCCTGGATGGACGCTGCCACCTCTCGTGGCTCTCGAGTCGGCCAGATTCGACAAACGCTGCTGTGCGCTGTCGTCCCTCCGCCTCAGAAGAGCAACCTCGCCCTGGGGCCAGTGATCTGCTGGTCTGCTGGTCTGCTGGTCTGCATGGCGCCAGCTCCAGTCCGGGCCATCCTCCTCCACCATCACGACCTTGGTCGCATCCAGCGTGCGGCTGCCAAGACAATACACGGAGCCCATCACTCCCTCATCTGCGCCCGCCCTCGACGTTCGGACATTTCAGAGCCCCGTCCGAAGGGGGAGGGGGGAGAGAGCAGGACAAGAAGAAAAAAAAAAGGGGAGCATTCGTGGACGCGCACCAGAGGTCAAGGATAGGGTGGAGTCCCCAGCAGGTAGATACGGACGCCCTGGGCGGATCGCGGGGGTGGTGTCCAAGAGAGGCAGAAACGGCCGATCCTGCGGCAGCGCTTTCTCTCCGTCAAGCCATCGACTGTACCTTCCCTTGCCCCCTCCTTCGCCTTCTTCGCTCTCTGCCTCGCCCATTTTCACCTCGGACACCATCAAAACACCAGCCTACGAGCAGATCTTAACCTTCCTGGACTGGGGACAGGTCCTCAATTCCGCACCTATTTTCAACGTAGTCTTGTTCATCACCCCTTATTGACCACCCTTCCCCTCCGGCCGCGTGCGTCTCCAAACGACCACTGGACCTCGTCCGAGGCCGACCCCCTCTCCCTCTCTTCGCCTGGGCTACAATCCTGACCGAGCCTCTGGAAGCTCTTGTTGGTGTCTCGGCGACCGGTACTCATCGCGTCAGGAGTCGGCCTGTGCTGTGTTGTTTCATACATCACAGCCTCCCACCCAGCTCTGGATGTATGTCTTCTTCGTTGCCACCCGCGAAGGGCTCCTTCTCGTCCTCTGCCTCGCCGTCCCTGCACTGCCCTGACCACAAGTCTCAAGCGTGTCGCTGACCTCGCCGAGCAGAGTCATCTTTTGTCCTGCAGCCCATTTCATTTCGTCATGCAATCGAGTTGAAAACCTCGTCCGGTGCTGAGGTTTTCCTTTGGTGGTGATCACACTCACCCGACCTTTTGCAAAGAGGACTCCTCGCTTGCGTCTCCGTTCCTCCTTCGCCATGTCGGGGCAACCCAAGCCGAAGGTCGCGTTGGACAACGAATGCTCCGCTGTCTACAATAACACGCTCTATACTTACCAGGCCGATGCCTTCCAATCCTTAGAGCTGGTCAGTGGGGCGGAATGGAAATTGCTTGACCAGGGAGAGTCACTGTCGGGAGCTGTATGTGTCAATGCAAACTCGTCGGACGCCAGTCAGGCAGCGCTCTGGATCGTCGGGGGAACTGGAGGCTCCACCGACTACAAGGGATTGCAGAAGTATACGTACTCTACGGGCACATGGGAGTCGATAACACCCGTCACCGCCGTCACCGAAAACAGGACAAACCATGCCGCCACCTATCTCCCGGCGTGGGATGCCATCGTCGTCTACGCCGGAAGTCAGGATGGAGCCTCGGGCCTATCGACCCAGACATTCAGCATCAGCCTAACCGAACCATACTCTGTCCTCGCATACGAGTCCGATGGCGCGCCCCCGACGACGAGCCCGATCCTCCTGCGGTGGTCGGACACGCAAGCTGTGATGGTTGGTGGTAGTACCGACAACATTCAAGTCATGTTGTTTGAAGTTGGTTCTGGGTGGACGAACTCTGGAGCGACCCTCGCATCACCTTTGAAGACCGGCACCGATGGCTGGCATGCTACTTTGGTCACCGGCAGCGATGGGTCGAAAAGCTTGTACACCTACGACGTGAGCGTGGCCCCGAACGTTGCCAACAGAACCCTTTTGGTGGATGGCCATGGGGCTCCCGTGTCGGATGCTGTTGCAATCACCAGGCGCTGGAACGAGGGCACCCAGGCAGAGCGCAGGGACACTTTGACAGCGGCTAGTTGGCCGTCGTACAACGACACGTATGCATCGTCTACCGTTCGCACCAATTCTGCGGCCGCCGAATCCAGCGATGGAACTGTTGTGCTTTCCGGCGGCAACATGGAAGATGTCATCTGCCTTTTTGACGAGAACACCAACAGCTGGATCAACGCCACCGAGCTGCTGGTTTCCAATGATCAAAAGACTCTTCACGTATCGACATCATCGTCAGCTTCGTCACCCACGGCTACCTCCACCGTGGCCAGCGGTACCTCGTCTGCCACCGCCGCAGCGGACTCGACAGCGACTGTGGCGGTGTCGTCCTCGTCGTCCTCCGGGGCTTCCAGCTCTTCCACATCGTCTCTGAGTGCCAATCAGGTCTTGGGTGTGGTGCTTGGCTCGATCGGTGGTGCAATTGTCCTGCTGCTTCTAGTGTACTGTCAGATCAAGAGACGCAAGACTAGGCAAGATTTCATACAGGCTGGTCACGCTAGGAGAGCCAGTGGCTCTTCCGGAGAGCCAGAGAAGGACGGCATGGCCATGGCTACCGAAAGCTTCCCACGATCTCCTACGAATCCGTCTTTCATGCGCGGGCACATGCAGAAGGGCTCGACAGCGTCATTCTCGTCAATGGCTATCCTGATGGGCAAAGGGCCGAAGTCTTCCATGGACAACGGTCCTAGGCCCATCTTCGGTAGGCAGAACGCTGGCAACAACGACCAGCTGAAGCGCCAGATCAGTCCCCCGATGCCGGCTATCGCAGGGCCAACACCACCTCTGCGATCTCTAGCCCCAGGTACGAGGGACGAGAAGGGTGTGTCCTTTAGTGCGAATACGGTGGAGCCTCAAGCAACGCTGCGTGTACCTGCTAATCAGCAGGATGGCATTCGACGCAGCTCAGGATGGAACAGATACTGGTCTGGTGAAAGTGGGGCATTGAATATTCTTGGCTACGGAAACAGCGCAAACCGCAACACTGTGGCTTCCGAGGGATCTCATTACTCTACGGCTGGGACTGCCGTTAGCCTACACAATCGCAGGACCCAGGACTCGGCAACGGTGCCTCCGTTGAATGTCGATGGGCCACCGCGCTTTGGCCGAGTCAACTCCGGATCTCCGACCACGAGCAACTATCCCTCAGGCCTCAGTGGAGGCATGTCAGGACAGATCGGCAATCGACCTCCTAGCCAGGAGTCTGACCTCTCAGGCTACTCGAGCGGCATTCCCACCAGCGTCCACGATTCTTGGGATCCCACTGCGCTCACAAGCCGACCCTTCACCGGCCAGCGGGCCACGAGTAGCATGTACAGCTCTGCTTTTCCCATGCCACCATCGTCACCGGCGCAGCGACCGCCCATGCCGCGCAACGTCCAAAGTGGCATTAGCCAGCAGCCTCAACTGGCCACAGCACATACATCTGACATGAGCTGGTTGAATCTCGGGGTCGGTGATGACCGAAACCGCTACTAATTCTCGTATGAGGCCACAGCGGTACCGAGTTCAGCTCTACTCGATTATCCTTTTCTGTACTTCAGCGTTGCGTTTACTCACGATTGATACCTGACGCATTTTTGCTTATACCCAAGGAGTCATCTGCTTTCATCTCATCATTTTCGGGCGAAGACATCACTCATAGAGACGTTTGCCACCATATAGAGAAGACGGGAAAGGGGAGTTGAAGCAACACAACGAACTCTCCCGCTACCCGCGTATTCTCATCCTCTCACTCTGATAACCGCCCAAAGTTTCCATCTCGAAAAATCCCTGAGCAGTGTATCTCGCTCTTCGGTATGCCAGACCCTATCCTGGACCCCGCCGCCCTATATCTCGCCGACACTCAAGTATCCATACGAGGATCACGGCAACGACAGAAAATCATCGACCATACGCAAAGCTCTTTGTCAAACAGCATGATCAGCCAATATACCAGCGACTGTCTCTGTATCATCTTTTTCAATTCAAGTTGCATATACTTCAGCCAAATTTGTTTTTCTTTTCTTTATATTATACCAGTATCATCGTTATCGCGTGGCCCGGGCATGGCTACAAACAGTCATTCGTTGCATGCTCAATGATACCACGCCTCCGTCTCACGAGGCGGTGGCAGAAGCACATGGCGGAGGCGTTGTTCCTATCTTTTCTGGTGAAGCTCATCTGCCGCATAGTCAGGGTCTACTGTCGTTGGCAAAAGTATTCCACAGCCCTTGTGGTCTGTTATCATGGAAGGATGGGAGTGCGGCGGCGAAGGGGGCAAGGAGTGGGCACCAAATGGATGGAGTGCCTGTAGGATATGGAGGTTGAAGCTCTGTCGGCTATATATACTTAGGTGGGGAAAAGTTCGTGTCCTCTGCGTCCATCTATATATGTGAGTCGACGTATATACCTGGGTAGTGATGAGTGGTGGCTCGAGTAATTCGAATGGAACGTGAATAGCTCAAACTTGCCCCTGTTGTGCTGTCATTTGCGAGTGAGAGCGTCCCGTTACTAGACCATCGATCTTCCGCAGCTGGCCAGATAATGAGCATTGTTGCCTGGACCGCGCGTCTGCTCGTCCAGCTTGGGTCAGCTCCACATGCCGTTCCCGCCATCTCCTCTATTGCCCCTTGGTAGCATGTCTCCGGACGAGGCTTCGAGGTTCATCTATATGCCCCCTCCCCCCTCCCCGTCCCCCGAATACGTATCGCCCCAGAAGGGCTCCAGCGGGCCGGACCACGGGGGCCAGAAGATAGGACCGGACGACAAGGCTAGGGAGGCTTACGAGCAGACACACTAGGGTGTCAGGCCTAAATAGAACCTCTCCACTATGTACGCATGAGCCGCCCTTGCCGTGGCTGGCACTTGGCTGGAAGACAATAAAAGCCCCTGATACCATAGTAGCAGGCGAGAGGGAAGGGGGGTTGAAGGAAGAGTTAGTGTCAATTCTTGTTCTCTTCGTTCGTTTTTTGGCTCTCTTTCCCCTTTCCTCTCCCCCAGGCCCTCCTTAGACGAAGGTCAGGGGGGGGCCAGCATCGAAGTGGCTGGCGTGGGATGGGCGAGAACATCCCGGCGGGGACAGAGCCGTCGAGGTAAGACTGGAGCCCACACACAGCTACGTACATGAAAATAGTGAGGAGATACATCAAAAGAACGTAGATTACCTCACTAGAGGTCCTTCGACGGAAAGTTGGTCTGCGTAAGGCGATTCCAGGCCATGCAGGTCGTCGTTTAGGTTATTCAGATATTGCCCCTACATAAACGGTCTTTACTTCGGTGGTCGCCCCGTTCTAATGTCGACATCGATAGGGGGAAGTCTTTATTGCACATATTTATTGACAAGCTATAAAGCATTAAGCTAATTACTCTACGAGGTATGTCGTTTTCCTGGCTGACGTCCCCTCGGCGTTGGTGGTCCTTGGAGCGACCAGGACAACCGGGCATGGGAGACGGGAGGACTAGAAGTACCTAGAATCAACCTACCGGTCTGGCTCCCGGAGCGGCGGTAGTTGCACGTACACAGGGGTCCATGTGACCGACCGCGAACGACCGATGCTCCTGCCACCGTCCGTCGGGAAGCCACATGCACATCCGAGACGGGACTGGCCGTTCGATCCACCAGGTCGGGGGATCGGCTCCTGCCAGCCAGACTCTGAGGGGGACATCAGTCCAACGACCAGCAGGACGTCTACGGTCCGGCGTCCAGACGTCGCGCCTCCGTGCAAACCAGCGAGGGAGGGCCTGGCAACAACAATGACAGGCATTAGCCGCGCCCCGAGGGCCGGCTCCTCAAGGCACCGGGGGTCGAGTATCGTGAGCCTGCGGACGGCGGAAAACCGAGCAATCAGTCAGCGAAAGCGTTCTTTCACCGGGGGTGAAGCCCCTCACACCGCACAACCTCAGACAAGCCTCCTCGTCCTCCTCCGAGGAGCAAAGCAGAATAAAAGGCACGACATCAGAAACCCAGATTTCAAAGCACCACCACCCCCACCCCCTCCGCCCCGACACCCCCCGGCCCCGCCAGCACATGACGGTGCAGGCGTCCCCCCTCTCTGGAGGGGTCGGGCAGGCGGGAAGATGTCCAGCCGGGCGGAGGCGGCTAAAAGGGCCCCCCCGAGGGGGAAGCCCGGAGGTGGTCTCATACGGCTCTTCCTATTACGAGAGTGTAGGGTTTGAAAGGAGAGTCATCATAGTACGTGAGGAAGACGGGACGGCGGGCGGTGTGGGTGTGGGAGCGGGAGCGGGAGAGGGTGGCAGCTTACCTCTAGGCAGAGAACTAGCTAGGAAGACAGAGTCTGCTGCGAAGGGCCGCGGGCGCGGCGTGACGTGACGTGACGGGAGCTCCTCGCCCGGTCTCCTCGTCAGAACTCAACGCAGGTCGACAGGAGAGAACGGCGGGGGGCGACAGGAAGGCGTTGACCTCGACGTCATCTCAATCGCGACGAAGAAGAAGTTGATGGTCATGATGCACGAACACGTCGCTAGCCTCTATGGCTGTGCCTGCAGTGCCGCGCTGGTGGCAGGTGAGCCCGCTGTCGAGCTTGCTCCTTGGGTCGGTTTTGCGTGAACGCGCAGAAAAAGGCGGGAGAAAATCCTTTCGGCGGAGAAATAAGCTCGGCGCGCCAGCCAGCCATCACGTGGGGCTCGAGTTGAGCCTCACCAAAAAGCGGGGCCCCGTTGCTTATCGCTCTGGGACCGACGCGCCCAAGCCTCGCTCTTCCCCACGCTAGCGCTGGCCATGCGTCTTTGGCGCTGTCTATCTGATCCGCTCGGTCACGGGCACTGCCTCGGTCACCTGCATCACCTCTCAATTGGGCCGTGACACTACATCATCGTTTCACGGAGAACTGGGGAGAGGGGACTGGTCAAGCTGCTTGGACGTCCGGACCGTCATGTACATTGTGGGGTTTCTTCTACCTAGCAAAACACGATCTCATCGCCTGCCGTATTACCCAAAATTCCCTTGCAGAATGTGAGGCCAGTGGCCCGTCGTAGCTCGCTCAATGCCCTCCGCTAAAAACCCCTCGATCTGGTTCTTCTCGCTCTTGCTTCAGCTTTGTTCGTCTGTCAAGAAAGATCGAATAGATGACCAAAGGAGACAATGAAATCCCGAACAAGTGGGAACAAGCAATTTGGTTGGAAAATCCTCGTCTCTTGGTAACACAAGTGAGGCAGCATCGTGCCGTGTGTCTCTCCTCCACCTACCTCGGACGCCCCTCTTCGTCAAGTCATAAGTCATCATTACGGACCCTGGTGGTCGCGGGAGTAGACCGATTCACCACCCCTTAATGTTGTTGGCCGTAGTTGAAGCCATTGGGGTTGTTTGACCAGTCAACGCCCCACAGCTCTTGTGAGTTGGGTTGGGAGTAGCCTGCAGCGACCGAGGGCATCTCGCTGCCGAATAGAGGCTGGTGCATGAGGGGTTTGCCCTGGGTCGGCGGGAAGAGGAGGAAGTCTGCACCGCCGCGAGGATCCACCACAACATCATCAAAGCTGTCATCCACATCTGCCAGAGAGTGTGGAGTGAACAGCATCGCATTGCCCTGCCCGATCGGCGAGATGTGGGGGGCGGCGACCTGCGTCTTGCATAGCTCGGCTTCCGAGAAGCGGACAAACTGCTCGGCGAGCTCCCTGGGGAAGTTCGGCCCCTGCAGCTGTGCCTGGTTGGCACTGTAGATATCATCCCACTCGTAGCCGCTCGCCGAGGTGTCCTGAAACGTCACAGAGGATGTGTCCAGGCCGGGATCGGTGACAGGAGTGGGGTTGTCGGCTGGAGGAGAGTACTCGGGCGAGTAGCCCATGGGATCGATGTGTATCTCCTGAGGCAGGGTGTTGAAGTCGAAAGGCTCCGGGATGTAGGTCGGGAAGTCGATGTTGGTAGGCTGGTAGTGAAGCTGCTCCGTGGGAGGAGTTGCCATGCCGATGGTTGGGGGGTTGCTGATAGGCGTCGGCAGGCCCCGCATGGAAGGGGTGTGGTGGGTGATGCTGCCGGCCTTGCTGCCGGCCTTCTTGACGCCGTTTGTCTTGGTGCGGACGTATTCCCAGCCGTGGGCCTTCTCCATGTGCTGCTTGCAGTTCGACTCCCTCTTGGACTTGTAAGGGCAAGGAGGGAACAAGCACTTGTACATGGGCGGGGCAGTGTTGTGCTTGTCATTGCAGTGGCGGTCCATCTCCTTCTCGGTGGGCCAACCGTAGTCGTGGTACTTGCAGGTCTCGATGGGACACTTCCACGGGCGAGAATGTGTCTTCTCGTGCTTCGTCAGGTCACAAGGCCTCTTGAACTCCTTGTTGCAGCCTGGTTCCCTGCACCTCTTGGGTGCCAGCTCCTCGGGGCTGGCGTTCTTCTTCCGCCGCGCCATCGAGCGCATGATCTCATCCTCGTCCGCGAGCTCCTCGCTCGCGGACCTCTTGATCTTGATGTCCCCAGTGGTGGACTCGTCCATGTCGATCTCCAGGCCCGTGGCAAGGGAAATAGCCTTTCCGCTCTTGCTCACGCGGACCAGTTCAGCGGGCCGGCCGTTGATGTGGATGCCACCGTGCAGCTTGATCGCGTCAGACCTAGCGGGGAGGTTAGCATCGTCACCGTTCTGGAGGGGTGGCGTCTGGGGTCTCACGTACCCGTCTAAGTGCATGTCGTCTCCGGCAGTCTTCTTGTCCTTAGCCTCAGCAAGCTGCTTGGCATAGAGCTGGATCTGGTCGACGAGGTCGATGAAGTAGCCGTTGGTGTAAGGGAGGTCGCGAGGTCGGGTTTGTTCCCGGTCGGACAGGTACTCAACAGTCGCTTGAATGCAGCGGACGGTTGTGAGACAAAAGTCAAGGTACAGGCCGCGAGACTTGGTGCTCTCCTTCAAACACAGGGATCGATAAGTATATCCCCGGACACCAGGGTCTCTTTCAGGGTCGTGTTCACTTACCGGAGCGATGAGCAGGAGTGTCTTCTCGAGGTCTCGAAGACAAAGGATCTCTTTCTCCTTGATCCTCCGGGGGCAGTCAATGACCAGAGGATGGAATGTCTTGAGCTGAGGCCGCGCGAGCAGTGGTTTCAGGATGTGCTCGCAGATCTTGTTCGTCGCCCGCGAGCTAAGACCAGGCAGCGTCGCGGTTGAGGCGGCGGCAGACCTGGTGACGGCGGAGGCCTTGACAGACGACGCCTTGGGTTTCTTCGAGGGCGCCTCGACGGTGACTTTATCCTTGGAGGTAACAACAGAGGTTCCGAGACCGCTGTCTGAATCGTGATATCGTGTAGGGCGGCGTACTGTAGAGCGTGGGCGTAGGACACGCCGCTCGCTCCCGGGCTCGTCGAGCATGGCGACGGAATGCTTTTGTAAGGCGTCGGGGAAGGGGAAGCTCTTGTCGACGGGCGCCCTGGGGGAGGCCGCGTCCTGAGACTGAGACTCCGGGGTGGAGGAGAGGGCCTGGTCGATGGTCGCAAGGGTCATGCGGATGCGGCGACGGTGAGCGTCGATAACATCATCCAGGTTGGTCTGAGAGCGCCGGGGTAGAGAAGGTGGTCTGAAGGCGGGACACTCTGCCTCAGAAGATGGGCTGGTGGGAGAGTGGAAGGTGGCACCCTTGCGGAGGGCCATGTTGGTCTTAAGGCCCAGAGCCGGGCCAGAGCCATCCCGGGGTGCAGCCGGCGTCCTACGCGGGTTGGGCATGGTGCAGCCGGGGGGGTTAGAGATGTTCACAGTCCTTGGGTGGACGGCAAGGTAGATCAGGTCTGGTACGCGGGTCAGTCATAGTCTCGCACGCAGGTAAGGCTGAGAATGGAGCACAGTGCACCTTGGCCTCGGCGCGCGGGGGGGAGGAAATGTGAGTCACAGTGGGCGAGGTGGGTGTGCTGCAGCTACGTGGAAAGAGCGCAGAGCAAGGCTCGGCATGGTCCCTGTGACGACACCTGGCTGGTGAGGCCAACAGGGAGGAGGAGACCGGCCGAGTGACTCGGTCTATTCGGTGAGAAGTGGGGACGGGGAGAAGGGAAACAAAAAGCGCACGCGAGAGGGAGAGCAGGGCGACGAGGGGATAGGACAGGAGGAAAGCGGCTTCTTACTCGGGTGGTGCCCTGAGGCCGGTATCACGGGCCTGGAGCCAGGTTCAACGAAACGGGCAGGATGCTGTCGAGGTCGACGTGCGGAAGAGAGAATTTGGGGGGGGGGGAGAGAGAAAGAGAATGAGAGGAAGAGAGGGAGAAAGAGAGGTCGGGTCGGGTCAGGTCAGACACAGGCGAGAGATGCTGGAACGCGGAGCGCTGGGGTGCTGATGACAATGGGTGCGCCGGGAGGCCCTGGCGGTGGGCTCGTTTAGAACCAGAGCGAAAGTCGACGAGAAGAGTAATAGTAAGCACGACGGGTGGCCGAGGATGCTCCCCGGGTGAGACCAGCGCGGCGCGGAATCGGGTCGACTTCGAGTCAAACCGACCAGATCAGATTCAGACCAGACCCAGATCAGCCTTGCAGCAGCAGAGATCTGGACCGGTCGGGCGCAGGAATGCTAGCTTTTTTTTCGGCTTCGAGTCAACCGGATTTCTTTCGTCCTGGGGCGGGTGAGGGTGGTGACGCGACGCTGCTGGATGGAGTTGAAATGGATTGACGGGGAAGAGGGAGGAGGGCGAGGCGAGGTTGAAAGACGACGTGAGGTCGAGCGGACTCGGGTCCAAGGTGATGGGCGTGGCCCGTGCACTCTAGGCAGCAGCCTGGCGGCCCTCGACGTTCTCTCTCCAGCGAGCCGGGGTGAGCCTCCTTGCGCCTCCACAGCGACCCCGGCACGTCCCATCGAAGGATCGCGCTAAGGTGAGGCCCCACGCCCCTGTCCCCTGCCCGCTCCTTGGTCCCTGCCCCCACACCCCTGCTCCTGGCTCTGGCTCTGGCTCCAGCTCCAGCTCCTGCTCCTGTCCGCCATCAGCCGCCAACCGCTAAACCGCCAAACCGTCAGGGTGGTGCCAGTTCTGCCCTGCGCAGCGAGCAGCTGGCTGTAGTACGAGGCGCCCTCGTATCAACCACCAGGTGGCTCGATGGGACGGGACGGGTCGGGTCAGGGCATCGTGCTGCACCACTATGTATCTGCTCGGTGTCCGTACTTGGGGCCCGCCCAGACATTCCGGGGCCACCAGAGGGCGGAAGGGGAACAGAAGGAGACGCAGTGTTACCCTGGTAGCATCGACCACCATGCCGCCGTCGCCAATTTGGACAATCGCACTCTCCTCCTCATATCACGGGCACGTACCACCACAGTCGCGCTTGGCGGGTGACGGGCAATGACCACCCCTTGGGCCTTATGTGCAACCTTGTTCGTGCTCATATCCAGATGCCAGAATGGGCCGGCCGGTGGGGTCAGCTGAACCCGCAGCTCCGGGAACAACGGGGGTTTGTCCACGGCCTGTGTAACTCGAGAATCAATCTCGAGCGCCCCCGTCGACGAGTTGCGGGCTTCCTTCCTTTCCTGCAGGCTGATCAGCCCGCTACTATGACATCCCCACGGCCGGGGGCCAGGCCACACAGCCTCCCAGGCAGAGAAACCTTCGAGACTTTTTTCTCCTGCGGCGTCGACGTCGGCGTCGACATCACATCGGCATGGCTGGCCCGTCAGGTGTGGAGCAGCAGACGGAGCCAGAACCGCCACGAGGCCGTCAGCGGTTTCAACTGACGGTGAGGACAACATGGACCCAGCTGGAGATCGACAGCACCGTCGTGGCAGCTCAGATCACAGCCGGTGGCTCAACCGCGCACAGCAGCGCTGAGCCAGGCCTCCTCTGGCGGCCGTTGATGGAGGCTGAGCATGGCCGCCCGCCCGCCTCGCCGTCCAATGAGGGGAGGCGGCACGCTTACTACGGCATGCTGGTCAAACCTAGTGCAGTAGAGCCGGTGCAGCACGGAGGCACAGGAGGACAACCTATCGCGGAGTGTCGCGCTTGGGGACGGGGGGGAGTCACCAGGGCCTCCTCCTCCTCCTCCGCCTTCACCATATCGGCACTGTGCTTGTCTGGCCTCACGCCGGCCCGCCGGCGCTGTCAGTCTCTGCCAAGCTTCGTTATGACACTGGCGTGACTGACCGACCACCCGCCGCCGTCACCGATCACCAGCGAGTCGTCGGTGCGCCGCTCCTCTGGTCTCTACGTACGCAATTGCGTACGAGTCATTACGATCCTCCTCTTGGCGTTTCTCGTCGCTGTGGTGCCGATATCCGGGATGGCTCGGGTGGACGAGTGCCCATTCTCTGTGCCCACCTACAAGCAGTGTGACGGCCGCTGGTAGGGCTGCCTTATTACACATGCAGAGAAGGGGAGGGGGTGGTGGTCGTGCTTGTTTGAAGAAACTGGGGTAAAAAAACAAGCTCAGATGGGCCGTGGGCGCGGCCGTCGCGATCTGGCCCGTTCTCGTTCTCGTTGATGCCGACACCCCCCTCCCTTGCCCACCCCAAACCTCGACGGCGGCACGCTGTATCGCCGCCGGCCTGGGGGTGGGGGGGAGCGTCTGAAGCTCGTTGGGCTCCCTGCCGCTCGCCACGGATCGGGTTCTGACCGAAAATCAGCCCTACGCAACCTTAAGTCGATCCCGCGATCCGGCGCGCCTGCTGCAGTCCTACAAACCGCCACCCGCCGGCCACCCCCAAACCACCACCCCCCCTCCAGGTTGCCAGATAGGACTCTGCAACCGTGCTGGCCCCCGGGCCACTCGGAGTCGAGAGAATCATGGGGCCTAGAGGACGTACGAGTCCTGCATGCGCACATCCCGCCCCACGTCCTGCGACAAGCACCCAACACGGGTTCCTACTGCAGGATTTCTAGGACTGTATTTCGCCCGTCTGACGAAACGGACGATGAGCTGGACAGGCTGCGACATTTGGCGTCCCGCGAACAAAACAAGACAGGCGGTGCAAAATACCTCACCGGGTCTGCACAGCGCCAGGACTCGGATTCGCGGTCTTGGCACCGATAAGTCGGCTGTCAGCAATGCATGCGTGCGTCGGCGTGGGTTGCGTCAGGTGTCCCAATTTCCAGCTTCACCTGAGCGGCCGACGCACCTGGAACGCCAACGTCTCAGGTGCGCAGACTACGTAGTCTGCGCCGCCCAGGAGTGTCCACATACATTAGCCCCCTGCAGATGCTCTGGCCGGCATCCGTCGAAGGGGATGCGGCTCCTAGGTGCTGGGAACCCGGCCTCGGGCGCAGCGAGCGCTGCGCGCTGGCACGACTGGGGCACCCGCCGCTGTTTCTCGTCTCGGCCGTGTCGATGGGGGCCACGGTCCGTCCAGAGACGCCGCCCTCAGCACGTTTCTCGTAACTCGCCTCGGTCGAGGTCAGCGGTCGATTACCAAACCTTGCCGCTTACTTCTGACGTCGGTTAAACCCACAACGCCGGGTTTTACTAAGCACCAGTCGGCCACAATACGATCACCGGCATTGCATCACACGTTGATCTCTTGCTGCTGTGGAGAGGGAAACCCGTCCCCGGTTCTTGTTTTATCTGCGGTACGGCTCTACTGGCCGCTGCGACCAGGAGCGTCACTTGCTTGCTCATCGTCGGCCCGGCCGCAGTTGTATGAAGCTGTTTCACGGTAGCAAGGTCACAATAACATTACTAAGGAACACGCGAGTGCAGAATCTCGATTCAAGAGACCTCGGTCACGGCAGACCCTCGTGTGCATAAGCCCTCCGGGCGTCAGTTGCTGAACGACTTACCATTGTATTGCTCCCTAGAGAAAAACAAAGAGGGAAAAAAAAAAAACACTATTTCGATAGGGTAGCCGCGGTCGTGCAGATTCGAGTCGCGTCACTTTCTCATTCTTCTGTTTGTTGTCCAACTGCAGCGTCCTGTCCCACCCACATCCATCATCTCCTTAGAAGAAGTTCCCTAGTCCGTCAACCGTACGTCTCGAGGCCTCGTCACGAAGTTCAGCACGGCTCTGCCGCGGGCTCAGATCCGCACTCACTCTGCCGGGGTATGCCCAGCCCGAAGGCACGGCGGAGACAAGGCGGTCCCCGTACGGGTAGGACCCGGACGTATCGACCCACTGGCGATCCGATGCACGAGATCTGGTCTTCGCCGGACGTGGGATGCTGGGATGCTGCTGCTGGGACGCGCGCGGTCTCCGATGGCCAGGTCCGTTCCGCTGGGCAGCCAGACGGCCCTTATTGTCCCGCGGGAAGAGCTTCTCCCAGCGCGCCTCGCGGTCTGCTCTGATGCAGGGCGGGCAAGGCTCCGACGACATCGTGGCCGGGTAGGTATCGCACCTGGGCGGGCCGAAGAGGCAGGAGAAGAGGGCACAACACTGAGCCTTCTTAGCCGCGCAGGGCAGCTTGCGGAAGCTGGAGTGCCCGCACAGGTGGCAGACCTCTCGGTAGCACATCTTTGTCTGTCTTGCTGAGTCCGGCTTCCAGTTCACTGGTGGTTAATTATAATCTACGATACTGTCAAGTCCTGCTTGTGTGCTGAACGACGATGTGTCTTGTGATTCTGTCACAAATCGTACTAATATTCCAGAAGACTGGATGGCCCGAGCCTTTTGACCAACCGAAGTCGAAACGGAGAGACAATGCCTTTGGGAGACTTATCTTTGTGTCTATAGTATCAGTGCAGTTGTAGGTCTTGAGGCATTCTACAAGCTGCATGGCGTATGTGAAATAAGGTCACAGTTGTCCTCTTCTCAACTGTACATTCGGCCTTAGAGTGTCTCTAATGTTCAAGTAGCATTCTAGTAAAATAGAAAGGAGTTTAGATCTCTACCATGTGTCTAAGTCAGCTTGAGCATTGACAGTTCTTTCAGGACCAAACAAGAGCATTGAACTGCCTACCCTCTACATATCACAAAGCGTGAATAGTCTTCCGTCAGGCCTGGACGACAATACCATTGTTTAGGCTGACTGGGCCCCCTACCCTTCCTCGAAAGACCCTGTAATGACAACAGCCCCTTCGCCAAGAGGATGTCTTACATAAAATTGCCACGCTCCTCTTAACTTGACTCTCTCTCCTTGCCCCCCCACCAAGCGTTGCCAAGTGAGAGGAATCAGAGACGGATCTTCGAGCAGTCTCAGAATCTCACAGCACTATCTTTTCGTTGAATCCACCCATCTTATCAGCCCCAAGATCAGGCGAAATGCTTCGCTATTGCCTCGAGCGCCTCGGCCTCCGCCGCTGGCATGCCTCGACCTCTCGCAAGCCCTCCCCCAAGGCGACGGTCAGCGGCAAGCCCGACAGCGGATCGGTCCCCAAGCCTGGAGCCCCAGCCTCTCATAGGAATCTTCGCCTGCGCCGAAGCATCGAGGAGCTGCTGGCCGAGCAGAGGCGCCCCACTGATCAGGGCGAGACGGAGCGGGCCACCAGCCTGCTGACGCCGCCAACGGTTACCTTCCAGCCAGGTGCTTGGGAGATCCACCTTATGAGTATGGGACAGGCGAGACAGCTACCCTGCGCGGAGTGCCTCCGATGGCGGGAGACGTGCATCACCTGCTACCGCAACAGCCATGCATGCTGCTCTGGCAGCGTTTGCGATGGGTGTCACCAGGGACCGTGTCGCGCCACTCCCACCGAGGAGCCCTTGAGAAGCGGCATCTGGTCCGACAGTGAAACGCTCTCCAAGCTGAAGGGCTGTGACGATGTTGCGCGGGAGGAGAGCGATTACCCTGTCGAGACCTTCAGGAACGCCGAGTGGGTTTCTCCCGGGATCTGCGAGGTTGACAACGTCGTTGTCGCTAGTGGTCATGCCGCAATCGTGTATGTTTCGAAGTGAGATCTGGAAGAGGACGAGCCAAGGCTATGCCTCCCCTCTCCCCCCCCCTTTTTTTTTTTAAACTCCCCTGCTAATGTCCTTTTGCGACTCGCTCCTTGGGATCCGATTTCTTTCGTCTCTTTTCGCCTTGTAAGAGTCAGGGCTCCTGCTTCACGCAGGTGAGTCGCTCAGGAATTGTTCGGGAAAGCTCTTGATCACCCGAAGCCGTCCAGTTGTTGAGTTCGACTGGAAAGAATACTGCAGGTAATATGATTTCTTACATATAAAATTTTGTGTTCCGTGGTAAGTGAAGACAGATGAAATCCGAAAATGCGAATACACTGACATGTAATGAGTGCGTGTGAAGCTGGGTTGATGACCTGGCCATCGATGGTGTGCCACTGTTGAAGGACATACCCAGTATCGCTGTCGTCATCTTGTCACCGTCATAACGCCCCATGAGCTCCAAAAATCGGTATATTTTCGCCAGACACCCTCGACATTTGATTTGTGACGACAAGATTGACACTGTGTCCTGCCATGCCTAGGAATATATCGAGCCAACAATGACTCCAGCACTGATAGTAACCCGGCCAGCCCCAGCGATTCGATTTCAAGACCTTTGCAATCCTTCCTTAGCTGGCAAATGAGCCGAGTACGCCGTCTTTTGCTTATCATACATACGCATCCCGTCTTCTCACGAATTCAACCGGCGACGTTGATGCAACGAGAACCAACTAAAGTACCTGCACCTTACTTCGCGAAGTGAAGATCGTAGCCCAGCCACTTGCGTGCCTTGACTTGATCGACGCTCAGGCCGGGGTAGCCGTACGTGAGCGGTAGGAAGAACCACCAGCCGGCGGCGGCCAGCGTCAGAATGACCGCACAAGCAATCCATGCTGGCACCATGCTCTGACCTGCGAACCTTTCCCGGGCCGAAATATGCCTCTTAGGCCCGGCGGCCTGCTTTCTGCCACTCTTACTATAGGAAGTTTCGCTCTCTTGCGTGTCGGCGTTAAAGACAAACTCAAGCAGAGCTCCCGTGACAAGAGTCGAAGCTAGATGAGCGGGAAGATAGTGGTGCAGGAAAAGCTGGCGGCCCATCACATAGAATGGGAAATAGTGTGTAGCCCACGCCAAGAAAAAGAAGCCTGTCGAGTTGTACAGTCGAGATCGGGTTCCTTGAAGCCATTAGCGGTGAGATCATTCCTGTCGAATAAACCGAATACTTACTGTGATCCAAGGCATCGACACCGCGGCGTAACGAGAATTGGTCGGCGGCAACAATACCCGCATAGACCGCGAGCAGACTACTGGCAATCCACCAGCCGACAGGGTTGCCCAAGAAATAAATCTGCTGGCGGGTATCGTTCTGAGTCCAGAAGCTGACACCACGAAGCAGGAATGGCCACTGGAACGGCTGAGAGGCATACGGATGACTACTGGTCAACTGGTTGTTGTGCCAGAACATCGATCGCTGGAGCTCCAAGTACTTGCTCATAAACGGCAGACTCTTCACCTTCCGTTCCGGCTTCTCACGTCGCTTGTGGTCCAAAGGCAGCGATGGAATGTCCTCAACATACCACACGTTCGAGCTCGGTGCGATCTGCTTGTTTCCGTTGATTTCCTGCTGTTTGTGGCCCCAGTCCGGCAGAGGCGTCGTGTGGGTCCACATGGCGACCTTGCTAGGGTTGTGAATGAACTTGAAGTGGCTGGAAATGCTCTTGAACTCTTGGCCCTTCTTGGCGCTCTCGATGCGAACCTCGAACAAGGTGTCCTGATATCTCTCGCCGTATGCCTCCTCCAGCGAAACCGTGGTGAACTCTTGGTTGGTCGGGTAGTATGGCGACGCGACATCGTGAGACAAGAGCATGGTATCCGTCACAATGTGACGAAGTCGGACGAGATCCTGATGTTTAACATGGCGACCCAACTTCTGGTCGTTGTCCGCCGGAATGATCTGCCAGTAGTTATTGGTGTCGTTGTAAGGGTAGCCAGTCACCTGCTGACCTTGACTAGACACACGACCATCGTCGTAACGGAGGGGGTAGCGGTCTTCGTGACTGTGCAGGTACGTCTTGGTTTCCTTGTGCCTGATGCTGATCGAGTCGTAGTAATCGATAGTGACGGCATTGGCCAGCATGATGTTGTCGCTCAAAGTCTCCTGGAACTCTGGGCTCATAAACTCGTCTCCAGGTCCAGATCGGTTCAGGACGGCAAAGTGCACCTGGAACCAGAAGAGATAGAACATGAATGGCATGAAGATCAGACCAAAGGCCCGTGCCGTGAAGTGCTTCCCGAACTCAAACAAGCTCAGGGCTCCGCCAGGCCGCTTAATGTTCAAAAGATCCCAGAGGTCGATGGCCACAGCAGAGCCAATGGTGACGAAGGCAAAAAGACCAACGTACTTGGTTGAGATGTCGCAAGACAGCGCGAAACCGGTCAGAATGAGCCACTTCCACCACTTCCTGGAGAAGGGCTCATGCCTCAGCTTGTAGAACTTGATGTAAGCCAGCAAGCTGCACGCCATGGCAAGGACAAGCGTGGCATCCAGGAGGATCAGACGTGTCTGGCCGATGTGGGCATTGTCGAGCAGCACAAGGCCAGCAGCGACTATGCAAGCGGGCAGGCTGTAGCCAGATTCCCACATGATCAAGTATGTGACAGAGACGGTGAGGGCACCGAGGAGGGCAGGCAGGGACCGGAAGGCGACATAGGGCACCTTGTTCGCGACGTACGAGTCGCCGATGTTCTCGAAGTGGAAGTGTCCATCGTAGCCAACCAGCCAGCCGACAAGGCCGAAGAGCAGCTTGCCGAAGGGAGGGTGAACGTCGAAGAAGTAGGTTCGCTGGAGGTAGTACGATGCAAACTGGCCGGGTCCCAGGTCAGTAAGATGGAAGTTCACCTGTATCTGCGGGGCAGGGATGCGCGTACCTTGCCGAAGTGGACTTCATCGAAGACGACCTCGTCAGGGTGGCTTATGCCCCAGAATCGAGTGACGAAGGCCAGGGCGGTGATGAGGGTCAGCCCGATCTTGTACTCGAGATCGTTGCCAGCAGCAGGAGCGTTGGCCTTTCCGAGCTTGTCAAGCTCATCTTCGAAGGTAGAGGCATTGCCGTTCTTCTTGGAGCCGGCGACATTTCGCTGGCGCAAGCCGTCCTTTTGGGTCGGACTTGAGGCCATGATGGGCCGAAAGAAGATGAACTGCAAACGGATCGATCTATGATTAGCCTCAGAGTGTCTTGGCAACGCGTCGCACTCGAGGATATAATTGCGAGGAGCCTAGCTTGATGAATGCGGAAGGTGGACAGACGCAGTCCCAACGTGAAACGAGCTTGGCGCAACGCGCTCGTCACGCCCTGGAAGCATCCGGTATGCTGAGCAAGGAAGAGAGACTCACTTGGCAGTATGGGCTGGGTTGCAGTTGAAGACTAGAATATGAATCGATGGTGGAAAGGAGCGTGGGCAGGAAGGGAATCGTCGGATTAAGAAGAAAAGGCTGAGACGACCGTCAGCTTCTCCCTGACTTTTTTTAGACGTTCAAGGTTGAGGATCTGCTGCAGGTAAGAAGACGACACCTTGCCAATTGAGCTGGAACTGGCATCCAGACGCTGACGTTGCGGTGGAGCTCCCTTGGATCCTAGCAGTGCCTAGGCATCTCTAGCTGGGGTCCGTCCAGTGGCTCGACCCCCGGGAACGAGCTCCCTTAGGCGATAAGATAAGCCCTTCACTCCAGCGCAGTGGACTTAATATAGCATATGCTGCCTGGACATGGAACCACGGAGGGTATTGGCTCATACGTGATCATGCCAACATCCGGAGACAATCCCATCCAGCCAGCACTTATATCTACCTCATAAGTGGTATGTGTACCAGCTCACCCGCTACCATGTACGGGTGGAGACTGGGAATCCTGTGGAGGGCAGCTCTTTGGTCCTTGCATCAGGCTATTGTGTCTAATTTGCCAAAGTGCGGAAAGCCACATTCGCTCAGTGAAATGAGGTATGAGACTGGCCTACTCAGTACAGGGGACAGCATCTCTCATGTGATATTCTCCTACAGAAAGCCCTTGTAGCTTGCCCTTCCCTGAGGTAGCGAGACCTAGAGCACCTAGTCTATCTAGAGCTGTTCTATGAATGTAGGAAGCAGGAGTCATCATCTGAATATAAGACCCAAAAAGAGGGCCTTCAAAGAAGGTGTGACACTACGATACGTAGGACATACTGTATGTATTCCAAATGTTTCAGGGCCGAATTGGCTCCATACGTAAATTGCTTGTGTGGGCTCCGGTCCAAACCCCTGAGCTCGCCCCGGGCGGCATGGCGGCAAGGATCCTCACGGGGTTGACAGGGGACAGCTCCGATCTGGCTTTCCGATATACGGAGCATGCCAGAGCTAGACCTCACACATACTCAAGACGAAGCACAGCCCACAACCTGTCCTTGCGAGAACCCCCTCCTGTGTTTTCAAATGCTCGCTGTTCGACGAATTGCCGGACCTGCCTCGCCATCATTAGTTGTGAGATCATTGGCATCTGCACTCCGTCCTACGCCTCTGTACCTGATCCGGCCCGTCCGTCAAGCATTAACTTCCAGAGTCATAATGCAGTCCGTCTTCACCAAGGAAGCTGCCCCTCGTATGTGACCACCCTCCACAGGATCGAATGGCAATTACTGATCTGCAAGATAGCTGCGGGTCCTTACGTATGAAACACCCGTCTGGATCTGAGCCGTGATGAGCTTCGTTCTAATGAGGTCGTGCCCGTCACAGTCCCAGGCCATCTCTACCCCAAGCGCAATCTATTGCTCCGGCCAGATCCCCTGCGATGCAGAGGGCAACCTCGTCGACGGCACCATCCAGGAGAAGACCGCTGCTTGCATCAAGAACCTCAAGGCCGTCCTCACGGCTGCTGGTTCGGGCATCGACAAGGTTGTCAAGGTCAACATCTTCATTACGGACATGGCCAACTTCGCCGTGAGTTCACCAATGAAGAAATTAGTCCCATGGTAACGCCCTGGATTGCTGATGACGGCCGTGGCTGTAGTCCATGAACGAGGAGTACTCTAAGTGGTTCACCCACAAGCCTGCACGCAGCTGCGTCGCTGTCAAGACACTCCCCAAGAACGTCGATGTCGAGATCGAGTGTATTGCTCTGCCTTGAGAGAGTTACCGGTGAGGATATGCGCTCTTGGTAGGAGGAGCAGCGATTGGAACCCGAGGTCAATAAGGAAAAGGTAGCAAGCAATGGAAGGGGCCAGAACGGTTCCCAGTTCAAAAGCTTCGATGCTCCCCCACTGCTGCCCACTTTTCGTCCCAACTTCGTCTATATAGACCGTGATAGCCAAACCCCATCACCCTTCAATGGGCGTGCCCCCGCTTCGCGAACCCCAATAGTGTAGTGGTAACTTTCATCGTTGCTTGTCAACTTTGTTAGGAAGTGGCCAACCGTTCAAGTCCCGCAAAGGTTGCAAGAGGCAAGTGTTTGAGCTCACGCGGGACCGCCTTCCTGGCTTGGACTTGAACGGGTCGTACGGGTTGGGCTCGACGATGTGCGATTTTTTTGATCTTTTTGCCCTTTTTAATTTGCGCCTGTGTTATTTTGTCTTTGGTCTTTTCTGAGCTGCCCCCCCCCAAGCTTGTCTCTTTTGTCCAATTGAGGCCTGTGAGGGGTTCATACCAGGTACGCCGACGCCACGAAGCATTTTTGCTTCCAGCAAATCCATGTCAACCGAGGGCTTGTAAAGGATGAACCTCAAAAAGTATTATGCCATCGTTGATCGAGCAAGGGTAAAGAGCGCCGAGGAGCGACTCGCTGGGGCGCCGCTACATGGGTGGACAGACAGATGTCTTCAACAAATGTGGTTCGATAACTTTCGAACGCGGCGTTGATGGACCCGAAGATGATAGACCCAAAGATGATGGACCCAAAGATGATGGACCCTGTGTTAGCACCAAAGCATACAGACGCGGGGGCACGAGTGTCTGTTGCAGTAAGACCTCACTCGTCAAGGTAACGGACGTGCTCTATGTACACAAACGAGCGGTACCCTAACTTGGCTTTGGCTGGGCTGGAATGGAAATTGTTAAATGAGGGTCTAAGCGTTCTTTGCCAGAAGAGGGCTTTCATGCCCTACCAGGTGCTTGGATTACGAATGATCACTACCTGGCCTCACTGATCTCCCTTCAAGATACAGCTTTCTAGGCCTTCTAGTCCGGCCATGGTGGCCATGAGGCAGTCAGAGCAGTAAATGACGATTCTGAGTATTATGCAACCGATGAGAATCCCTCCTAGGTCACCAAGGACGGAATACTCGCAGTCGATGGAGAACTACATAATCTCTAGACGATCCATAGCCGATACAGAGTTGTTGCCACGTGCCCAAGATCTATAGGCTCAGAGTCGTAGTACGCAGGCACAAGGCGTCAATGTTGGACGACCAGCAGTGCCCCTTAGCCATATCTCGTAGTGAATGCGGTCCACATCCAACAGCCCGCGCGCCAAGCTGCACAACTTCCCGCCGCAGCGAGTAGCCCCAGAACCACAAGCACCGAGCTGCGTATCTGAAATGCATCCTCGACCTCCATCTTCATCAGCTTCCGCTGCTTGGTGTGGTAATACCACCTCGACCCTTCTGCCTCGGGTGCCGGCCCCCTCGGATTTTTGGAATCGACCCGCACATACTGATAGGGGGCCTCGCGATAGATGATCTGATGAAGCCAGCCCGGCATCCGGCTTTGTGCGGCAGAGTGAGAGTGGGAGCGCATGAGCGTGTAGCGGAAGTCAACCCACGCCAGCGAGGCCAAGAAAGAGACGAAGATAAGGGGGGTCATAATGACCTGGGATCGGCATCAGCTTTGAAGACGTACGAATAAATTGGGCGCAGTATGTATTCGAACGATTGACTGACTCTGTAGATGGCTGACAGTCTCGTATTCGAAGCATCACCCTGGCTTGGCGCTTTGGGTGAAGATGACGACATCGCAAATTGCCAAACGGTCAGACCGCAGAGTAACTATATAAAGAGAAAGAGGACTTGAAGAGCAGAGAATGCAAGATCCGTCAAGGCATTCATATACTCGAGAACGCGCCTGACAAGGACGTGATCTTGTTGTCGAGGGTAGCTTGAGCTTTTCTTGTGCGCTTGCATGAAAACGAGATGAGGTGCCCCCAGAGACAAAGCCCTTCTTAGGGTTTAAGGTTAAGGTTCATCAAGTGTAGTCCAGATGACGGCGCCAAGTGCGAGCTCGGGAGGTTCGATCGGGGTTACGAAGTGTCTTGAGACGACGTGCACGCATATTGTCCGTCACCTTTCCAGTGACAGCCAGCGGAGCTCTCTCTAATGAACAATAGCCACGATAGAAGAAGATGTCTGTAGCCCTGAGAATCGATAGAGGTTGAAAACGGCTGTAGAGTGCATGGGGGCTATGGACGGTCTCCTTAACAGAGGAGCCGGAAGACTCGGTGTGAATATGATAGTGCTAGCTCTGCGGCGGCTAACGTCGATCGCGCGCGGCTAGCGGCTGTACCCAACGTCTCCCCATCTCGAACTTCAGCTAAAGCTCACACCCCGAGCTCAAAAAATAGGATATGCTCTTTGCCGCGGTCAGCGTAATTCAATTGATTCTTGCAAATTATTCATCCAAAGGAAAAGATGGGGTATAACCCAGGTGCAAGTCTTGTACCTAGCTGCGGAGACGAAATGAAGATAGAGAACATGGACCAAAATCTGAGGACGAATTCGTGCTGGTGAACTTGGACAATCTCTGTCTGCGGAGTTGTCCTTGCATCCCTATGCTTGAGAACTGTTAGAATCAGCTTATATTCAAGGGAGACCGGCATGGAGGGGGTCAGGTGATATTTGATCACTGTCTTGATCTGTAGAGCGGCGAGTGGCGACATTGAAGGAAAAAGCAGCAGCAGCAGCAGGAAGATGTGAGTCCAAGATGGAAACTCCGAGGCCGGCTATGACGATGAGCAGGGCACGATGTTGTATGCACATGCGATTGACTATGCTATTTAGATTCCCCTGGTCAACGCTCCCTGCCCTTCTCGGCATCAAAGATGGATCAGTCATGGCCCTACGTCCTCTGAGGTTTGGTAGCGATGATTGAGGCACACATTATATTCGCGTCGAGGGTTTCGTGCTCTTCCTTCCCTGAGCAATACAAAGCGAATATGAATAACTTAATCTCCCTCCAGCGTTCCCGCCCGGTCATGGGTGAGTTTCTGCCACTCAGATGGCTGGTGTCCTGGCTCGTGGGGCTGATTCGGTCTACAGTCCATTTCAAGTCCACGACGCCTCGGGCGGAGCGTCCCATTGCCACAATTCTTGCGATCCAACCCAGCCTCGGCTAACCAAGCATTTTTTCATTGCCCCGCTACCGTGGTGTATCAAGTTGATGAAGCTAGTCTCGACTTGCGCAGTTGTCAAGTCTTATGCTTGATGAGTAGCTGTCACGATGTATGTGCATGGCGTCGGCGCAGCACATGATCTGGCACGTCGTATCTTGTCCCAGTCACTTCGGTTCAAGTGCATGTGAATAAAGAAATAGACCCTATCAGAGAAGGAGGGTTGTTCGCGGCGATAGACCATCTCGGAGCATGGCCATCATGATTAATGTCGTCTACCGGACTTATCGGGGTGTTCTGTAAGCAGGCGGAAGTGACTTTCCGGAAAGAGCTGCCTTCCAAATAACACTGTCCACGAGACTTCCGGAGGATTAGACACTATCGATTGGCGATTTCGCGCCTGGACGGCATACAAAGTAGGTCTACGCCCGCAGCTTGCGAGGCCGTCACCCTGATTCAACTTCGTGAAATGCAACTCACAGTCAACCCACATTGGGCTACACCGCACCGGAGGTCAGCCCTCGGGAGGAAATCCCACATAAGGCTAATCATACACATGCAATACATAAGCTGGCTAGGACGGCTTGTGTGTTTAGTTCAAGTTTACCAAACGTAAATGCTAGATTACCACCGCGGAGAGGATTGTAAATGAGCATTGGGTCTTGCAGTCTATCAACTACAATGCTCCCGACCCTCACTAATTGTCATCAACAGATCCTTCTCTTGGCCACTCTATCTCGTCGTAGGCTTGATTGACGGCGAGCAGTGACGCGGACCTACCTAGACATGCAGATGCTACCTACTATAGAGAGGCAGAGCTCTCTGCCTCCGGACCTCTCCCACCCCAGTTAGAGGCCTTTCTCAGACTTACTACGAGATTGGATGTGGACGACAAACGTCTTCTCATAAGGAATGGCCTCCCTCGTGATTTGATGATTCTTAGACGCCTCGTCCTTTAGAACGATCGTCAGTTCCACGAAAGACCAGCTTTCCGCTCCGTCGATATGTTTCGAAGGAATACCGGATTCTCAAATACCAGGTCCGTCAGTTAACTTAAGAGCTTCGATGCGCGTAGAGAAGGAGAGGATGATGTTGTAGGATGTTGCGGACCCGGTGAAGATGGTGCTGTGGATGCCGTTGGAGGCCTATCGCTGACTTCGAGAGGTTCGCTAGGCGTCCAGTAGTACTTGTCCGTTGCTATGACACAAAGCGAGGTCGCTACTCATCATAATCCCGTCAGTTTGGTGATTTATTGGATTAGCTTACACATCTTCTACTCGTGGTGGGGTGGGGCTACTAACAATGGATCTCGCTAGAGGTCCTTGCAGACTTGATCGAAGTTCAAATGAGAGCGTCGCGTACAGCCGTTATTGGACGTTCCAGCCAAGACTGGCTTTCTAGAGCGGGAACTCGCTGTTCCTCCGTATTATTCGTACTGTAGCAGCTCCACGGCCCCTTAACTTTTGGAACCGTCGTCAAAGCGAGACACCCTAGTCGTGCTGATGGTCAGTCTCCCTGCAGTCAATTGAAGAATGAAATTTGGTATCTAACTCGTGCTAGGATCATCTCAATGCTCGTGTACCTCCATATGAACAACAGATGAAATTTCGGGCGGACCAATTCATGCTTACATCTTGCTTCTCACCTTCCTGAAAAGAAAAATGAAGCTACAGTCCAAAGCAGAGTTTCATGTTTCTTGCAAAGCCTGAAGTTGCATGAAGACGTGGAAGTTCAATATGAGAAAGGGGTTGTCCACAGGGTGAGTCAATGAGGGTCTGGCCAGAGGGGTGCTTCTATCAAAGTCGTAACCCGTTGCTGGGCTGGGGAAGACCCCTGTCTTGTATGCAGAACGCGCTGCGAAATCAGCTAAAAAAAAAACAACCCACACTACCGTAGTATAGCCCTATGCCCATAAGTACGCAACGCCGTGTTTCTGCAGTGCATTCTCTAGCATGCCATGAATCTTCTTCCAGACCTGCGTCACATAAGTACTAAACTCCACAGCCAAAAGTACGCGTCGACCCTGCTTTCTCCTGGCTCCAGCGTTCTTTTCATCCTTACCACCATTACCAAGTATCGTTTTCGTGACAAGCTCTTGCATTTATTCTCTGCGGAAGCCTGTCTGTCGTGCCATCCTGGAGCTCGAATGATCACCCTTGCATCGTTGCAGACAGATCCGATTTCTGGTACGACGCAACAGGCTCCGAGAGGACCAGGCGCCACTAGTTCCGGGGCACCTGAGCATAAATATTGCTCGCCCGAACAGAGGAGGGTCATCCTAAGGATCGTCCTTCACGCACGGATAGACGGCGAGGAATGCCACGGCTCTTCTCTGCCACGTTGAGGAGGAAGCGCTCATTGCGAAGCATCGCGTTTGCTATCCATCAAGACCCTAGCGGTACGTCAATGTTTCAGAAACGCCTACTTCGTTTTTATGCACGACCACCTGGGCGCGCCCCACTCCCTGCGGCCCTGCCAGCGAAGGCTCCACTGCATGTCATTTGGCAGCAGATCCCCCTGGATCTGTTGACTTTCCATCTTCATGTTCCAGGACCAGGCTGGCAGGGCGAGACAGGACAGCTTCCTGTCAAAGAAAAGTTGCCCATCATGCGGAAACTCATGTTCTCCCCGAAGTCGAATAAGCTGACGCGCAGCAAAGAATCATCTAGCCGCCCTGGAACTGCCGAATCCTACGCTTCCCGCGCCTCCGAAGACTCGGCCAGGTCACCAAGGCCGAGCCTGAGTTCAGCTTCCCCTGGAACCGCTAATGCCAGGAATGCCGGCCTAAACAGCGTTGCTCTGCTAGATGCCAAGTTGCACCAACCCGTCCTGGCCGAGCGTCCTTCCACATCACAACCGAACGGCTCAAATGGCACCGCTCCTAAGCGGATGGCCTCGATAAGACCCGTGAACAGCTTCGACGACGGTCCTATCTTCTCAGCCAATACCTCTCTGGAGGCCTCGCCCTCGCTCACCAACGGCCCCTCGGATTCTGCGCTATCGAGCTCCCCCAATAGCCAGGCGAGCGTCATGTCGCCGCCACTCGAGAAGCGTGCCTCGGAACCGAATGGTGCGGAACGGATACCAGCAGGTCGTCTAAGACCCAAGGTGTCCGCACAGTACCTTCGCAACCTCAACGGTGACGCTCGAGAGCGGTCCATGAGCCCTGGTGCGCCGCCTCGCCCTGCCGCCCACGACAGATCGATCGACATACCAGAAAGACAAAGCAGCATTGGGGGCGCAGAGCGATCAGCAGCCAAGATGGGGGATACACAAGAAGATGGCATCGACTCCTCGATGGGCAAGGCCGGGTTGGGCAAGACGGGCCGTGTGATGAATCGCCTGATCTCCGAGAATGAGGCATTGAAACGGGACCTCCAGATTGAGAAACTGAACTCGGAAGAGTCCAGGCGGGAAGCCAAGCTGCTACAGGACAAGATGGAAAGGATGATCGCAGACTACGAGAGCCGGTTGCTGGAGGCGAATGTGACCAAGACGCTCCTGGCCCGGAAAGAACGCCAGGTCGAGAGCCTACAAGCGGCGGTGGACCTCGAGAAGAAGCGGACGACAGACGCTCAGAACAAGGAGCGGACGTGGAGGGACGAGATGGAGAAGACGCGGGATGAGTCGACACGCAAAGTAGAGGAGGCCACAACACACTCAGCATTGATGGAAGGGCGATATAATGCCATTAGCAGCCACTGGAAGGACCAGGGCGAAGAGGTCAAGCGTGCCATGACGAAGATGGGTAAAGAAATAGCCGACTTGCTCGACGCGAGGAGGAAGGACGACGAAAAGATCACGACGTTGAGGGACCTCTGCGACCAACAGGACGGGAATATCAAGGAATTACTACAGCAAAAGGAGGCACTGTGGCGGCAGTTTGAGGCGTACAAGAAAGAGCAAGAAGATGCTCTCTCACATATCAAGTCAAGCGCAAGCGAGAGGGAGGCTCAGCAACAACAGATGCTAGCCGAGGCCAAGGAGGTGGTAGACAAGCTGAAATGGGCGCTGAACGTCAAAAGCACGATCGACTGGGCCAAATAAGCACAACGAATGTCATCCTCTGCGTTTCTCCAGCAACGACTACGCCACAGCCTATCTTCATCACCATGGCCTTCTGACTGGCGCCGTGTCTCTTGATACTCTTTTCGCCGCTAGCACGATCGCAACGTTGCTTTTTCAGCATCAAGACGGAGATACCCAAGCATTCAGAATACACACAAACCCATAGACGGTCACATCTCCTTTGACGACTCTTTCTGATACCATCTGATTCTCGATACCACTTCGTTCTTTACGATCTCATTAATCAAGCGGAAGCATTCTGGGCTGAGACCCTGGCTTGTGATCTGGATACTTCGATTCATCTACATGGCATTGAGCGTCTTGGGCCAGGCCACATCTAGCGGAGTTTCACGGAGTCACAGGTTGCTCATCTGAGGGAGGGCTGATTTTGAATGGACCAAAACTGCCATGGAAAACTGGGAAATCTTGAAATTTGAGGGCCACGTTGCATCGCCCGTCCGAGGTTCCTACCATACCTACCTAATGATAGTGGTGATACTTTCAATGTACGTCTAGCTTAGATTTGTCTCTCATTGATGACAAGAGGCAGAATAGCAGCCGCTATGTAAACACAGAAAGGCATGGATGGGACTAGAACAGGACTTGCTCAAAAGAATTGATCCCATTGTGGCAGTGCAGCCTGCAATACCATCCATTGCCTTCCATGAAGGATGTTAAAATTCTCTCAGTTGCTCTGCCCAATTCATTGAGATCTCGGTGACATTTCGAGATGTCTGGAGGGGCTTTCGGACTATAAGGTCCTTGACTACATAAGCCATCACATTTTCTCCCAACGCTCTTCTGCCGGCAGGCTAGACTAGCAGCTCGTTGACTTACAGCTCTGTTTACCAGCTAGCAGATGAGATCAACTCTTGCGCACCACTCAGTCCATGATTTCGAGACACTCCAACTGGCAACAAAACTTAGGTGGGACGTTGCTGTGACGCCCCGCCGCCAAAGAAGGTAGGCACCAGAATACCCACCCAAGCACTTGGTCACCCAATGTCCCCTCCCCTTTCCCCATTGATCCTCCTCCATCGACGACTCTGACCAGTTGACAATCTTCAACTCTTTAAGCTCGTGATCTTTTTGGTGAGACTTCAGGAACCTATCTGCACGACGACACAGACCGATCATCCAGATCATTATCTGTCCCCAACAATAATCTCTCTTCCAAAGTGTACGAGGCATGCATTGGAGACCTCACCACCCTTCCCCCCGAACACTGCCTTGACACCTTACCTAGTCGCGGTGTGGATATTAGAGTATCTCACTCGTTCTCCCTTCTCTGGGCGTAGCAGTGGCCTCCATAGCTTTTTGCTCGACTCATCTTTTCCCCTTTGAGGACTTCAGGTGCTGACCCTTCAACCGACGCTGTAGGACGTGAGACGACACAGTCTCTATGCAGACCAGACTCACCTATGATCGACTCAGCATTTCTGAAAGAACTTTGATGTGACCTCGAGGCTATAGCTTTGTGAAGCAACCCAGTCTCTTCTACGAATTCCACCGCCTTGTTCACCACCAGAACATCATTCCAGTTTGGGGGGCCTGTAGAGGCTGCTTTACAGGCAAGTACCTAACTGTAGGCTCTAGATCAATTGCTGGCAACTTTGCCTAGTCCTCACCCTGTTTCTAATGTCGCTAGCTCTTAACCGAACCTATTATTGAGCGTCCGCACTCGGTCCAGGCCATCAAGACATCAGAGTCTCGTACCTACCATGGCCTGGCAGCTACCCATCCGAGTTGGGCCGCCGCTGACCGCTACGACTCGCACCACGGCGTCCAGTAGCATCACTGAGTATGTCGACTTCTACTTGGGCAGCATGTGGACTTGGACGGAAATTGGAGTGACCAAGGTCATCGACGTGCTGGAGGATCTCAACGTGGTAAGTCCGACTGATGTTTTTTTTTTTTTTTTGGCCACATCATCTCAGACCTGCTTGACCCCCCAATTCCTTGGCTTTGGAACATCCCCCCATGCTTTTGTACACTTCCTCAATTAGTCTCCAGCAGCTAACCCACGGAAGACCACTGCTACATACTCTTATGATGAGAGCTCCGGCTATTTTACAGTTCGTTGTCACAAGAATGACCGGGCTCTCGTTCAGAGAAGATTTCGAAGCCTCCAAAACCAGATTGAGGCCGACATCAAAACTGAGCAGACCTCGGGCCTTGATGGAGTACTGTCGCGTTACGACCATCCTTTCGTCATGCCACCGGGTTCCAGCCAGCCACTTGCCGATCCCGGTTGTGCCGTAAGCGCTCGTGAAGATAGCAGATACATGTCATTAGACGTCCCAGATGGACTCGGCAAGTTTTCCTGTGTCGTCGCCTGGCAAGACCTCCAGGCAAGCTCTCAGGTGTTCCAGACTCTCTTCGTCTCAGAGCCGGAACAGAGAGCAATTGAGAAGGCATCTGGCGTTGCGATGGTGTTCGATCACGGCCAGAAAGTCATCTTCATCGGGGCCTCGTTTAATCACACGGCAGACCTAGTCAAGGCCAGATTGACTACGCTGTTGCAAGATTACCTCAACAACGAAGTCAAGTCTGTTTCTCATGTCTTCTTTGCTGAGTCGGACTGTCGCTGGAGAGTGGACATCCGGGACATCATGGCGATTGATCCCCAGATAAGGCGTTCGACGATTCTCGATTTTTGGTCCTTCGGACTTCTCGACAAGTACTTCTCCGGTACTGTATGCTGCCTTCGGGTTTGCCAAGACGATCCATACAGAACGACAAGTCCGAACCAGCTGTGGTCATTGTTTGGGCCTAGAGCAGGGAACGTTTTCAACGGGCGACAACCTCGACGTCAGGCCCGGCTCTTTGAGGGCCTGAAGATCGCCACGCGTCTTCCCACTCGGCATCAAGAGCCCGATAGTGTGAACAACTGGCTCGACGATGTCCCTACACCGAGTGCACAAGCAATAACTCTTGGCACTGTTACATCCAACAGCCCAATTCCTTTGAATTCGGGTGCCGTTGAAGTTCATGGAGCCAAGCGAAATCATCCTTCGATTCATGGCTATCTCGACGAAGATGCTCCTATTCCTCTTATCGACATCGATGATGAGGCTCCGGTCTCACTTGTGGACTTTCAAGACGAAAGGAATGATCCGATTTCTCTTGTCACCTTCGAAGACGAAGATGATGCCCCAATTTCTCTCGACACGCGTATACCAGCTCTGAAGACTACCCTAGAGCCTTCGCTACTCGACCAGCCTGATGATATTCTTCAGGACCCCAACTCGAACCTACAGCGAGCATTGCAGCCATCGAGACGGACCATTTCTGTGTGGAAGCCCGACTTCCTCCCCCAGTTTGCAACATCCGAGCATGTTGGCACAGCGGCTGCGCTGGACGGAGAGACGGGACGATTCATCACTTCTGTCAAACAGATTATGCGGCCTCTGAAGCGGAAGTCCGGTGTGATCAGCCTGAATGCTGAGATTGGCAGATTTTACATGCGAAAGGTGCCGCGCAGCGGCCAGGCGCGGAATACAGAGAACGAGCAAGCTGAAGGATGGAATGTTGATGAACTCCGCAGTCAGCTGGATTGTCAGCCTTACTTCTTCACGAGAGCGCTTTCGTACTGGGGAGGAGATGTCGATTTTCTCTGTTCGATGAAGATATTGGGGACAAGCAAGAACATGTGGAAATCGATATCCAGGAGCACCTTCCTCGATTTTCACTTCATAGGCTCGATTGACCAAGGCGACGAAACGCCTGAGCAGGGGGAAGCGGCTAGGGTCATCGAGGTCAATGCCGAAGACTACACCTGGAACGTACGCGAACGGAACAATACGTGCGGTGAGGTTTTCGTCCACTGTCTCGCTCAAAACTGGGACTTCAAGGCGCGGTTCTCACGAGATCACTTCCTCGAGTCCAACGCGCATTGGACAGCATTCGCTCAAGCACTAGTCTCGAGTCTCAAGGTCGCCTTACCGGAGCTGGAATTTCAACACACGTTCAACGAGGCTCCGGTTGCAGATCAGCGCACGCCTATCGTTATCACCAAAGCCAGGGTTCGGCAGGTCTGCCGCCTTCAACACGAGAACGGAAAGATGTTTCTAGATATCACCCGCGTGTTGAACACAAAGCTCAAAGACAACCAGAGAAAATATTGTAAGGTGAACTACCCTACAGGCGACGACCACGAGCCAGGCTTGATTTCACAGTGGTACGAAGCCTCGATCTCTTCAGTTCGTCTTGAAGAGGTCTTGAAGCAGAACGAGAGTTTGGTTCCAGGTGACGAGGCACGATGGACCGTAGATCAGCTCGAAGAGGAGGGCGTGTTCGCAGACCTCTACCACCAAACCGCCGACATGGTGAAGAGAATCAACGGCGTGGGTGTCGATTGCGACAACGGGATTGAGGAGAGGCTACAGCCAAGACGGCAACAGACGAAGGAGCGATCTCAAGGTGTCGGCATGGATTACTCATTTTAGTGGCGTTCGTGAGGTTCACTAGATTGGCTTGATGTTGGGCGCGACCATTACCGACAAGGTCATTGTCGACGGAGTGTTGCCTCATCCCACTTCCATATCACACAGGCTATCTCCCTTGGCTCTGCAATTTCAAAGATCAGCAGAAGATATGCGAACACCCTGGGTATGGAGCAAGGTATGGAACAGACTTGTACATTATTTGAGCACTATGGGCTAGAGAGACAGAAATAGGGCCGGTTATTAGGCTAGTCCCGAGGATGCGATACTCACTGGCTTCGCTGGTTTTCGTAGACTTCGGAGAATAGCTAATGCAATTTGTTCTGCTCGTTCATGTGTCTTAGCAGAAGTGGTTGAGTAGCTAGAGGACGCAACATCGGGCCGTTGAAGTTTCCAGATGGACAGACACAGGAGAGGGCTCTGCTAAGCAGATGCCTGGACCATTTGAAGATCTGAAGTAGCCGAGTGCCCACAGGTTGTTAAGTCCCCGTTGTCAAAGCATGACCGTGCTTCTGAACTCTTCGTCTATACTTGTGTTCCTGCCAGTGGCCGACCGTGCTGAACACTCAGGTCCTCATCTCCCGGTGAGAGTAAATTTGAGGGTGACACCACAGGCAAGGCTCACGACAGAGACTCACGCCGAGGAATCGAAGGCGGCGGTCACCTTGGCTGGTACAACCGACGGGTCTCGTCGGCTGCTGACATCGTGCTGCACCTACCTCCTGCGCGGCTAGCCCCCCTCCCCCCTGGCTAAGCGCGTCGTGGATTTAGGCCCGCTTCCAAAGCCCGACCTCATGTAGGGCCAAACCTCTCCCGCCGGCTCTGTCGACACGCACGTCAAAGGTCCCTCCGCGGCTGTAGCTAGTCCTCCGAGCTCCCTCTCACAGCCCTCAACACGGCCGTCATGATTCGCCCTGAGGACGTTCTCCCCTGAATTGGCACCGCACTAGCTTGGTAGACTTCGACGGGCACGCCGCTAAGGAATCTGCAGTAGGGAGACGTGTGATATCATAGAAGACTGAAGATCGGAACCGCGCAGGGGAAAGGGAAGAGCGGGGGCGAGGACGAGACGGATAAGCCGATTCTTGATGCTCAGTTGGGGCCAGAGGGCATTGCCTCCGGCGCATGGTGTCAGCGACTGATCATCATGCTGCCGAGTGAGCGTGCGGAGGGAGAGGCATGGTCCCGCTGCCCGTGACAGAGAGGCAGCAGGGCCGCCGCCTTTTTGCATAATTTGTAAGGCACCGGTGACAGAGCCGTCTTGTGTATACTGGTTGAGCAAGGGAGCTGCCTCGTCACACGAGGCGCCCGAGCATATGTCGAGCCTGTGAGCCGATGGGGCGCATAAGCACTTTGAAAGGAATGCCATCTGACAATTTGTTTTGTGTTTGCATAAGACAACACAGCCATATGGGACGACGGAAAGGAGGAAGACTAGAAAAGGGACTCAGCGCAGCGGCCATCCGCACACGGTCCTACTGGTATTCTTTTCGGCTGGTGTTGTCGGCCACACCGCCCCGAGGAAGTGACGGATACGAAGAGGTCATTCCACGGAGGGGCGGGAAACGAGGGACCGATCCAGAGGCGACATGTAGTCGGGAGGCAGGCTCCATCACGATGCAGACGCCGTCGAAGACATTGATTTCACGGAAAAGAAGGTGCTGGTACATGAGGTGAGCCATTTTGTATGTCCGGAGGGAATGGCGTACAGGGGCATCACCCCCCGGGCCCCCTCATTAAGAAGGGAGTACCCAGTTGATAACCGCGTAGTCGGTATACCGGATGTGATATATGCTAAATATTGTTCGCCGCAGCACAACCTCAGCAGTCAACAGATCGGGCAGATGTGAGCGTCCTCGCTGCTTCTACGCTTCCCAATTCACCACAGCATCGGTATCCCTGTAGTAGCGATGGTGGATCGCGCTGACGACGACGAGGACGAGATGCTCGGCAGACTCTGCCGTGGCCCCGGGAGTCGGGATGCAGCCGAATCCGGGTGTGGTTCGTCAGCTTGCCGGGTAACCTTAGGCGTCGTACCTTTTTTTTTTTTTTGCCTCTCTCTCTCTCCCCCTTTAATTTTTCTGTTTTTCTTTCCGATAAGGAAAAAAATAAAGGAAAATCTCGCGCACGCTGTAGGTCTGTGGATGCCCCGGGCACTAATCCGAGGAGAGACAGCTGGCCGTCACCGGAGTGCGGTTAGAGCCGTGTGTGCAGATCCCTGTCGGATACATTCCGGATGTACACAATACTTTGTACCCAGTACCTACCCTGTCGCGTTGTCGATCGAATGTGTCTCCCAACGGCCTCGGCAGGACGGGCGGTTTTTTTCCAGTGGCCGGGGCGAGGAGACTCGACCGCGTGGATGGATGGCTGGGCTGGGCTGGGTGGAGCGGATGCTGCCCAGCCTGCCCAGGTACGTGAGCTGTACCATGCACCACCACACCACACTACTACGTACGCGGTTTGCCGCTAGTGTTAGCTTGCAATCCCGCCTCGTTGGATCGGTGCGTCGACATGCAAGTTCCCCTCGTGTCGGGGGGAGACGACACGCAAGATGCGGGCGGCGACGGCGGTGGGCGCATTTCGTATAACGTGCATGTCGCAGACCAAGAGGCTTGTGAGGAGAGCTGAGCCCCAGGCCAAGCCCAGGCCGGGTCGACCGTCCTGATAAATGCAATCAATGAGAAGCGTCTCGCGCCATGCCTGGTGTCATCTGAGACGCGAGCGATAAGTGAATGGCCCGTGTGGCCCCTGTCGCCGGGTTTGTCCCATGCCCTTTCTGTTTTTTTTTTTTCTTTCCCCCTGCCCTGCTGCTCGTGCGAACCGCTCGCGATGGCTCGGTGATTACGTCTCCATCCAGGCATGCCGCCCATCATCGATGATACTACGTACTGGACGATGATTAGGAATGTCCCGCATAGAGAGGTAGGCAAATTTGGGAGGGTGACAGGGCGACAGGGGGATGGCAATCGCCTGGGTGATGGACAAAACAAGATGGGATTGATATCCGTACATGAAACAGAAGGCATCATTCCACCTCTGCCCGAGATGCTACCACAACCACCCTCTCTCCTCAGCTGCACACCCGTCTGTACAACTACTGCTGTACGGACGTACACATTACTGAGTATTCGTACCCCCTTGGAGCCTCTCCCCTGGGTGCCTGTCCACCCTGTTATTGCTGGTATGCTGATATCCTGCTCCTACTGACCATGGTATGACCGGTGTGGGACGCCCACAGAAGGTGCCAGAGGCGCATGGCTGCTGTCGTCGGCATCATGGGAGATCTCGGATGGAGCATCATGGATCATGATGGAGACCTCCTCCCCACCCTGGGCCTGGCAGGCCAGGCCAGCGGCAGTCTCTGGGCTCCCCTGGCCATGCACCACGCTGCAGAGCCGTGCGTGCCGAACCAGGCCAATCACAGGCATCAATTTCGATCCCCAGGTCTCCCGTCCGTAGCTTCCCACCTGCAGCGAGGCAAGCACCCAGCCCCCTGTACCCAGTACCCCTGCACTCTGCTCAGGGACCCCTGTCTAGCCCGTCCACCCGCTATCGTGAGGTTTCGGTGACCTTTCCCGCCGCTCCTGCCCATTCTCCTCTGTTGTCCGGCCGGCCTTGGTCTGCTTGTCTTGTCTTGGTCCTGTGTGTTGTGTGTTGTGTACTGGGGCAGGCTGGCCCTCGGGGGATAAATTCCTGACTACCGCCCTCCTCCTCAATTTCTGGGCGCCCTGCCGCACCTTCCTTCCAGAAAGAGACCCTCCGCTCGCCTCGTTCTTGGGGACGACAACAAAACTACCGCCCGCCTCTTTTCCCCACGACAAACAAACATCTGCCTTCGTCCATCCATACAACAACGCCAACCACAACTCGACTTATCAAGCAGTCATACGGATCGGCACTCGACCCGTCTCATCTTCGGGCCTACCGTTCAACGCATACCAAACACACAACAACTCTAATAACCCTTCCCACCCCATCCACAGTCACAATGCGTTCCGTCGCCGCCGTCGCCGCGCTCTCTGCGCTCACCATGGTCGTCGCCCAGAACTCGACCGAGTTCACCATCAACGTCACTGAGATCAGCACCACCGACCGAAGTAAGTAGGATGAACCACGTCCCGTCACACAGAAACCAACATGCCTCCTACCCACTTCCTGGCGTATGGTCACTTGCTCACTCTTGACGCACAGACAACTGGTGCATAGCCCAGGAGAACACCTGCGATGAGCTCTGCGACAACGACCCCATCGGCAACTCCTGCGACTACGTAGGTCCACCATCTCCTTGTCCAACCCGCCCGGGCCGCATCATTGGCTGACCCTGCTGCACAGACCACTCTCGACTACTACTGCACCTGCCAGAACGGCAGCGAGCCCGGCCTGCAGTACTACACCGAGACCATCGACACTGTGAGTTGTGGCCCCGTCCACTGTCCCGTTTCCTGTCCCTCGCCGCTGACCCGCCGCGTTCTAGTTCGTCTGCGAGCAAGCCTACAGCGACTGTATCGTTGAGTACGAGAACGACCAGCAGGCCCAGTCCAACTGCACCACCGGCATCAAGGACCACTGCGGTACCCTGAACGCTGCCGACGTCGGTTCCTCGTCTACCACCAGCTCTGCCGCTTCCTCTGGCACTGCTTCCGCCACCGCTGCCTCCAGCTCCTCGACTGCTGCCAGCTCCTCGACCTCCACGGCCGGCGCTGTCCCTACCAGCGTCCAGATGGTCGGTACTGGTGCCGCCGCCGCCGCTTTCGGTCTACTCGCCTACATGCTCTGAGGCAGAGGCTGCACTTGACCTGATCAGACCTTGATCGGTCGATTGGACTTTGAAAGCCATTCTGCTTCTTGTACAGAGATTAGACACGGCATGGCACCTGCTCTCATCCGCTCTTCGGGGGCCTGATTGTTTGCTGCTCATGCATACAACTTTTTCACCGTGGCCAGCCCACCTATACCCTGGGCGGCTTTAATACCTGACGAGGAGACGACGGATACCTATCTGCTTGACGATACATGTGCGAGACGAGTCACTTGGGAGCCGCGCAGGGGTTGTGCGAGGCGAAGCCCTTCCACGTCGTGCGGAGGGGATTGCGTTTTCCGTGGTTGGACGGTAGTAGTCGGAGGGTTTTGTTTGTCTACACGCAGCTAGGAGTACTAGGAATTGATCTGGCCTATTAGGTCCTTGGACAAGGGCCCTTCTCAACACGTTGCTTGCCCTCCGAGTTCTCGTGTGCCTGTTCAGTAGCTGGAGCCTGCCTCCCATATGTTGTATCCTGCGGTCGGAGGTGGATCGCAGACGTAAGAATCCAAGCTTCTTACAAGCTGTGTGGCGCGGAGTGGCACGCGATGCGCCGCGATCTTGGTGTCATAATGAGGTCCAGGCGCGCCGGATGCTGTAGCCCTCGTTCCTCCATGCAGCCCTCAACGGCCGAAGCGTCGTCTTGAAACTCGAGCCTGACGGCGTTTACATATAAAGGGCAACTACGGAAGAGGTATGCCCCAATTGTCATGTTTTCTTTGGGTGGAAGGCTGGGTCGGCTAAGCGATATCGAGTCAGACGGCGGGAGGGATATGCAATCTGCGTGTCACCGCTGGATGTCAAGGCGCGTGTCGGATGACTCCAAGCTAGACGGACCCCTTGGGAGAATGACTGCCACGACTTGTTAGCCTTGAACAAGGCGCAAACCACCTCCTCTGATGCAGAACATCTAGGACACGTTCCGTATAAGGAAATCGTGGCCATCGTATAGGGCACCTTGAGGGCAATGCACGCCCTGCAACAGCGCGCATCGATGCACTAATGACCACCCGGCCCGCCAGCTGCTGCGGACGCGGCGCTATGAAACTTGGCAGCGTCCAGGACGAGTGAGAGCCGTCCTGATGGGGTTCCTTGCAGCAGCTGCCACCCAATGAGCGGTGCAGCCCATAGCGGTGTGGCTATCGCCGCAAGCCGGTACCTCAGATCTGGTTCCGCGCCGGGGCGCCGCGTGAAGCAGCTGATGAGGTACGCCTGCGATTGCCCCGCACTGAGGGACAGAACCCCTGGCCCTGTTTTACCCCTGACGCCCAACCTGCCACCTGCCAGCGCAGCTCGAACCTCGTGCGTAGGAACCAAGCTCCCAGCCGCCCACGCCCCCGTCCGAGCAACGACCTATTCTATTTCGTTTTCCTATCTACAAACTCTCGACACGGAGCTTCGAGAGCCCACGACCCGTCGCGTGTCGCGCAGACAGCTGCTGTTTCCCCCTTCTTCGACCCAAACCCCAACCAGACCGCAAACATGCACGGAGAGGTGAGTTGCGTTCAGTAAACAAGGCCTCCTGAGCTCCCCCTCTTGCGCTTGTCTCGATCTGTCTCGATCCAAACAAACCGGCGCTCGCCCCGCCCCGGATTCAGCAACGACCAGACCCCTATTTCCCACACGCGCGGGATGCTGGCCGCGCAACGGCCACCATCGCGGACAGGTCACGGAACTCGCCTCTGGCCTCGTCACCTCGATCTGCACACGTAGCCCTCTCGACGAGGCCGTTAATCGTGGGCGGTTACGAGATGCGACCTGTCGTCTGGCCTGCCAGCCCCTGTCGCCACGATGCGTTGTGGATATCTCGACACCGGTGCCGCCCAGCGCGCCAACTCGCCCAGCGCACGCCTCACGGAGCAGAACTAGACGAGACGGCTTCTGCGTCGGGATTGAGATGTTGACCATGTCATATTAGGTCCTCCACCTCCACCTGGGCCAGGCTGGTACCCAGCTTGGTAACAGCGCCTGGGAGCTGTACGTTCACCGCCCGTCCGCCCGTCCGCAGTGGCCTCCAGCTGACCTCGCGCTGCAGCTACCTCCTCGAGCACGGTCTCGGCCCCGATGGTCGTGCCGACCCCAACGTCAAGGACGTCGGCGACCCAGGCTCCTACGAGACCTTCTTCACCGAGACCAGCGGCGGCAAATATGTGCCCCGGTCTATCTTCGTCGACCTCGACCCCTCCCCGATCGATGAGATCCGCACCGGTAGCTACCGCCAGCTCTTCCATCCCGAGCTCCTCATCAGCGGCAAGGAGGATGCTGCCAACAACTACGCCCGTGGTCACTACACCATCGGCAAGGAGATGGTCGATAATGTTATCGACCGTATCCGACGCGTTGCTGGTGAGTAGCATAGACCGGGAAATCGAGTGTGGGTGCTTGGAAAGTCGGGGCTGACAGGCGATGGCAGACAACTGCAGCTCCCTGCAGGGCTTCCTGATCTTCCACTCGTTCGGTGGCGGCACTGGCTCTGGTTTCGGTGCCCTCCTCCTGGAGCGCCTGTCCGCTGAGTACGGCAAGAAGTGCAAGCTGGAGTTCGCCATCTACCCCGCCCCTCGTGTCTCGACTGCCGTCGTTGAGCCCTACAACGCCGTCCTGTCTACCCACAGCACGATCGAGAACTCTGACTGCACGTTCCTCGTCGACAACGAGGCCGTCTACGATATCTGCCGCCGCAACTTGGACATTGGCCGCCCGAGCTACGAGCACCTCAACCGCCTGATCGCACAGGTCGTCAGCTCCATCACCTCCTCCCTGCGATTCGATGGTGCGCTCAACGTCGATCTGAACGAGTTCCAGACCAACCTCGTGCCCTACCCCCGTATCCACTACCCTCTGATCAGCTATGCTCCGGTCATCTCAGCTAGCAAGAGCTCTCACGAGAGCTTCAAGGTTCACGACCTGACCTTCCAGTGTAGGTGTACCCTGCGGATTAGCGAAGCTACGATGTGAACTGACGTTTATCCTAGGCTTCGAGCCCAACAACCAGATGGTGGTCTGCGATCCTCGCAACGGCAAGTACATGGCCGTCGCTCTGCTGTACCGCGGCGATGTGGTTCCTCGGGACTGCAACGCCGCCGTGGCGGCTCTCAAGGCCAAGGCCTCCTTCAACCTGGTCGAGTGGTGCCCCACTGGATTCAAGATTGGTATCAACTACCAGAAGCCCGTTGCCGTTCCCGCCGCCTCCCCGGCCGACGGCGGTCTGGCCTCTGTCGACCGATCTGTTTCCATGCTGTCCAACACCACCGCCATCGCCGAGGCGTGGTCCCGGCTCGACAACAAGTTCGACCTCATGTACAGCAAGCGCGCCTTTGTTCACTGGTACGTCGGCGAGGGTATGGAGGAAGGCGAGTTCAGCGAGGCCCGTGAGGACCTGGCTGCCCTCGAGAAGGACTACGAGGAGGTCGCGGCCGACTCCTTCGAGCCCGATCCCGAGGACGCCGAGTACTAAGCTCCGCCAGCCCCTCTTCCCTTCGCTCCGGATTGGATTTTGTGGACGAGCTGCGGAGTTCATGTGTTTTCAGAAGGGGACATACCGGATACCACTTGCGTGTAGTTGACACGAGCGCTCGGCTGTTGAATTTGGGTTCCGCTCTTGAGATTGTAGCAGCTACTGAACGACCGAATCGTGGATAATGCGACAGTACATGACCTCTTCTTTCCCCTTTCCTACCCCTTTCCCAAGAAACCCTCGAGTGCGTGATGTACATGCATGCTTCTGGACCTCACGCGTGAAGCAATGCGCACGACACTTACGAAGTGTTCGACCTGAGACACTGAGAACTGGATATTCTCTTCCTGAATGAAGACTCACTATCGAGAGGGGTGAGCTAGCATGTCTATCATAACATCGTTTGGCGTCATGACCTCCACCGAAATACCAACGAGAACGCTGAGTTGAAGTCAAAACATCATGTACTGCTCATGGCCACTGAAGCAATGTGCCCAAGAATCAAGTTCATCCTTTCACCCAAGCCAGCCGGCCAATCCTAACACCGCGTCTGTCCACCCGCCCGTCCCATGTGTATCCGAGAGACACAGAGAGAAAGAAAAGAGATCAAACAGCACACCACCTTCCCCTTCCCATCCCAGCCCGCGCGGGCCAGGTCGTTGAGAAGGGTGTTGTTGTCACGCCCGCATCTATCTCCCCCCCGAGAGGTACATCAGCACGCTGGGCGACTTGCTCCGCTCCCGCTTGGTCTTGCGGACCAGCACGAGGTTGTCGCGCGACTTGTCGCGGTGGTGGTGGCGGCTGCGGTCCTCGACGGAGAGGGTCGTCGTGACCTTCTCGCGGTCGTCGCGGATCACCCGGGTCAGCGACCACAGCTCCTTCTGCTCGTCGGGCGGGACCCAGCGCTTGATGATGATGTAGTCGGGGTTCTGCGGTGGGGGCGGAAGAAGCATCGGTTAGTCTATGTACGTGCAGGAGAGCATGGGTGGTGCGCAGGGGGGTCTTTCTGGATCAGGATAGCCGCGGTGTAGAATAAGGATGGCTGGGAACGGAGGAGAGAGGGGGGCACTCACCGAGTCGAGCTCAAACTCAATAGCCCGTGCCCTCAAGGCCTCGATGCTCAGGTGTTTCCTCGCCATCCGGGTATACGTCGTCTTGGTCGACGTCACCTCCATCCCGGGATGGCTAGGCGGCGGCGGCGGCATCATAGGTCTCTGCATGGGATACGGCATTGGGTACGGCCCGACCCTCCTGCCGTCGAGCATCGCCTCGATCTGGTTCTCGGGCACGCCCGAAGCGAGGAGTCGGTCGCGCATCTGGTGGCGGATCTCCCTCTCGGCCTCTTCTTTCTGCTTCTTGTCCTTGGCTGCCTTCTCGGCCTGCTCGATCTTCCACCGCTCCACCGCCTCCTCATCGGCCTTCTTGCGCGCGGCCGCCGCGGCCTCGGCGGCTTTCTTCTTCTCCAGCTCGGCGAGCGCGTGCTCTTTGATGATGCGCTCGCGCTCGGCCGCTTCGTCTTTGGCTCGCTTGACTGTTGGTATGTGTATCAGTAAGCGCGTTCTGATAAGATAGGTAGGGTAGGTAGTTGGGATGAGATGGGCAGTGGTCTCGGCAGTCGATCTTGAAGACCGAAGACATGATGACGGCAAGGCAGATGGCCGGACGCAACCTACTCTTATCCAACTCCTCCTTCGCAGCCTTCAGCTCGGCATGCGTCTTAGCTTCCCTGGCCCTCTCTAGAGCCTCCTTCTCCATCCTATCACGCTGCTCAATGGCCTGCAGCTTTCTCCTGGCCTCGCGCAGCTCAAAGTCTTCGCGATCGTGAAGGCGGCGCTCCTCGGCCTCTCTCTCGTGCTGCTCGCGCATGTGTCGCTCCCGCAGCTCACGATACTCCATGTCCTTCCTGATCAGCGCCAGCCTATCCTCCTCCATCTCCTCGTGCCGCAGGCGGTCCAGCTCGGCCTTGTCCTTCCTGAGGTCACGCATCTCCGCATCGGCCGCCCTCCGGGCGTCGCGCTCCCGCTGCTCGGCCTCAAACTCGAGGTCCAGGCGCTCACGACGCAGGCGCTCGCGCTCGCGCTCGAGCTCGAGCTTCTCCCGGTCGTTGTGCGGCGCGGACATCCGCAGCAGCTCGAGCTGCCGCCGCGTGTCGTCCAGTTTGCGTTCCATCTCGTATCTCTCCATAGTCAGGTAGGCATCCGACCCGGCGCGAGAGCGAGAGTGCGAGTGCGAGTGGTAAGACACGCGCGACTCGTGCCGCGAGCGGCCTCGGCGGCTGGTGATGCTGCTATCGTCATCTGACGAGTGGTGGTGGTCGAATCTCTGGTTGATAACCACCGGACCGGCAGTTGGCGGCGGCGGGGCGGGCATCAAGACACCCGGCGGGCTGCGACGCTCACGGGACCTCTCTCTGACCCGGGTGGTAGTGGTGACCATGGTTCGGTCCTGTCGTTCCTGGGGGTTCAACAAGACATCCACGCCTTGTTGATAGTAAGCCCGACTGCGAGGCCGCTCTCGTCTGGCCTCGACATAGTGCACGGGTGCAGGAGATCGGTCTCTCTTGATCCGTACGCGGTCAATCTCCTCCTCCTCCGAGTAGTAACTCATGGTGCCCGTTACGCAGGTGTCAGAGCAAGACGGCACGCAAAAGTGGTATTCGACCTCGTGCTTCCAGCCAGGAGACGATGTCTGATGCCCCGTCTGAGGCAGGCGAAAGCAGATTGTCGATGACCAACCCAAGGTATTGGAAGGCTATGGAGAAATAAAAGCCGCTGACAAATAAGGCTCCCAAGGGCGGCGAAGAATGGAATCACAAAGTGATAGAAGAGAAAGGAACGGAGGGACGGCGCCGTACACAGGCGGGGTATCAGGCTTTATTCCTTCGGTGTACAGGAATGTAGTCATTCGTTAGCAGGCCAACCAGACGGCTAAGAGGTGACCCCCCTCCCCCCGAAGGTAAGCCGCATCAGACAAAAAACACGGTGAAGTCGACGAGGAATGAGACCACGGCGGGGGTGCATGGCATTGTCAGCGGCGGGTGCCACTTGGAGCGCAGGGAGGATATTGGCTGGATCCTAGCATAATGCAGCTACGATGTAGGTAGGTGGTACGCAAAGCGACCCATTGGTGGCAGCCCTGGTCGCAGCTGGTTGGTCAGGTGGGGATAGACTGAAGCGGCTGAACGTCGTCTTTGCGCTAGTTCTTTGCGATAGCTGTAGGATGCTAAAGCGTGAAGGAGTTTTGGTGTAGCTGTATGCCGTGGCAGCATGGGTGTGACCGAGGGGGGCCGAAAACAGCAGCAGAAGGTTAAGCCGTCAGCCCAAGGGAGCGGGTCCACCGGCAATCCTTCTTCTTGGCGTCAATAGAAATAGATCTACCCCGTTGTATCGAGCCTTGCAACGCGTCGATGCGACACGAATTCGTCCTCCAATGCAGTAGTGGGAGCGTCGATTTTGTTGCCGCCTACATCAGGATTACTAGAACAACGCCCCAAGCGGTTGGGGGGGCCGGGGGGGGGCCCGACTCCTTTCTGTAGGACTGATAAAGAACGTGATGATATCCAGCACTGTAATGCGTACGGACCAACTGTTTGCACGAGGGCCTCAGTACTCGGCAAATATCAGCCGGGCGGCTTTGCTGCCTCCAAACGGAGGTGGTCACCGGTCCAACTTCAGGGATATGGCCTCTTCGATGCAGCGTTTGACTCGTCCATCAACCGGGCTCGGGCCCGCATGCTTCGTAGAACCAGGATTGTCCTGCGCGCTTCGCGGCTCCAACAGCGCGATATGGAAAACTAGGCCGTCGAAATTTACTCTTAGTGAGGCCGGTCTTCATGACCGTGTCCAAGGCCCAGTGCTGCAAAGTTCAAAGCTTGCGCTGAGCGAAGTCTCAATTGTGAGAGCTATGTGGCGCTGCATGGCCGCGGCCATCCAGGCGGCGCATCCTAACGTTGAGGACAGCAAGTCACCGAGGCTGCTGAGCGCGGGCCTCCCGTCTCCCTTCCATACTTCAACTCCGTCGTAGTCCGTCTTGGTCATACAAGTTGAGGGACCTTGACAGCCAGCTCAACAGCTCATGACAAGTACTGGCAGCCGTAGCCTCGTGTGTCACGGAGCCTGTGAGGAGACTCGCAATGACCGCTCTGAGTGTAGTAGACATGCTCAAGAGCCACTGGCATCGCCACGCTTGAGGATCGCCTCGATGTGGTCCTGGCTGTTCTTGGCGGTGGTGTCCAGATAGTGGATCTTCTTGTTGAGGCTGTCGACGTCGGCCTCAAGCTGCTTCATCTGCGACTGCAGCTTGGCCTTCATCTCCGGCACCGGGGCTGACACAAACCTGAGGCGCAGAGCTGTCAGCCTGGGACCTGAGCCGCACAGATCCAGTGGTCACTCACATCTTGCCGACGCCCTCGTAGACGGGTGTCTCGGGGGCCAGCGAAGAGATCTCGCTGAAGGTCAGCTGGGTGAGGCGCATCTCGCGCTGCTTGGCCGCCATCTGTGAACGGCCTAGGGCGAGCTCTTGCTGCGTCTTGAGGGCCTGCGTCTGAATCTCCCCGTACAGCTGCCATCGACGTTAGCGTCGGCACAATCCTGCGAAGCCCGCCTATGCAGCCCTCACCTTCTGCAGTGCCTCTTGCGAGAGAGACATGGTGGCTTCGACGCGCGCAAACCCGTCTGACAGACTCGTCAACCTTATGTTCAATCCGTATGATGGATTCGGATGGAGTGCCGCTGGAGGTGGCGTCCTTAATTTCGTCTGATGTCTGTCCACTGGTCGCAACAGTAGGCACAGCAGAGCAGAGCAGAGCAGAGCAAGGACGCTGCAGCGGGCGTCACTGAAACGCTGGCCTCGGCGCTTGCACCCGCTGCGTGGTCCAGGGTTCGGTGTTGCCCGCTCGCGACCACATCAAACTCCTCTGCTTCTATTCTTCCCAGTCGCACGAAACATCCGCGGCGAGAACCGACAAAGAGAGCCCTCATTCCCACAAGTAGAGAATACGGAGGAGACATCTCCTCTTCGGTCTGCCTGCACCTGCTGCAAGATTGCAGTGCCAGTGCACTGGAGCCGCCGCGTCAACAACTGATGTGGCTTCGGGCACAATACCTACTGTGGCATTTACTGTGCTGTATACGGTAATTAATTCAGCCAGCAGCAGAGGTGCGCCCCTTGGGAACATGCCCGATTACGTTCAGCCCCATACTACTCAGTACGTACTCAGCAGGTAGCTGAAGTCCCCAGTGGCCATCATGTCATCTTGTCGTTCTAACTCGAGTCTTCAGGACACTCTATTGGTGGCACCGCAGCGCTGCAGGATGACATTTTTACTACCTGCAGGATGGCGCCCTCTTATTATCCCACACCGTCCGTCTCCTCGTACTTGTGTGTACATACTTGGGCATGGCCAGGCAGATAGACAGGGCGTGGGTGCATGTGCATGTGGGCTCTCCGCTCTACTACGGCTTAGCCCTCCGCTGCGACTCGCCCCTCGGCTCTAACCTGCAAGGCGCGTGGGATGTAGGCCCCAAATTCCAACCGGGCTTCTTTTGTCAGCCTCTGTCGCAGTGCTGCCCATATCACCTCCTCCTGCCTCCTCTCATAACGAACGTACTCTGTCGTCGGCACCCCCCCTGGGTACTACGGCGGCCGCCTTCCGAGCTTCCTGCAGAGCCCTTCACCGAGCTACTGTAGCCCGCGCTCACTCTGGGATCCCCGCCACAGCGAGCAAGGGCACGGCACGGCACGACAAGGGCACCACGGCACATCGGCATCCCTACTGCACTGCACTGCGACACTCCCACTCCCTCGAGTCTAGCACCTAGGGCGCTCCGGACCGCCAGCATAGCTCCCGACCAGCTCCAGACCAGCTCGACCGTCATTCATGCACTCTAGCACGCCGCGACTATCGCCGCCAGCATGTCTCTGGCCTTTCGATGGCCCTACCGGGAATCCCGGGACGGCGTCTGGGGCACGCAGACGAGCACCCTGAACTGGTGTGAGGAGGTATGTGGGATGTGGAAGTCCGCGTATCCCGGACCTGCTTCGTGTCCCAGGACGTGTGCTGAGACCCTATCTGCAGGATTATAACGTCACGCCGTACATTGCAGAGTTCTTCAACACCTCGACCAACCTGGTCTTCCTCTACCTGGGTGTGATGGGCATTCGCGAGTGCCTGCGCCATGACCACGGCTGGGTCTTCGTCCTCTCTTTCATGGGCTACGTCGTCGTCGGCCTGGGGTCCATGGCCTTCCATGCCACCCTGAAATGTGCGTCTGACCGGCCTCCTCCCGGGCCCCATGGCCTCGGCAGGCCCATCTCTGTTCGGCTTTCAGCTTCCGTGCATATTTGACTGACCGTCTTGGGCAGACTCCATGCAGCTTGCAGATGAACTGCCGATGATCTACACGACTTGCGTCGTTGCTTACGCCACTTTTTCCTACTCGAGGCCCAGGAGCACCCAGATGCTCGTAGGTCTCGGGCTTGTAGGCCTAGCCTCGTGGATCACCGTCTACTACATCTCGTCGCAGAACCCGGTCTTTCACCAGGTCGCCTACGCCGCGTTGATGCTCGCCTTGGTCTTCCGGGCCATGTTTGATATGGAAGCAACACTCCGGCCAGCACTCAGAAAGCGATGCGAGACACCGGCAGAGGCCGACGACATCTTGAAGCAGATGTGGAAGATGGCCGCCACAGGTACGAGACCTGTCTTCCTGTGTCTGCTCCGCTGTATTTTGCTGACCCGGCATAACGCCCTCAGGCATCGTGTTGTTCCTGGCGGGCTTCTCTATCTGGCTCCTGGACAATACATTCTGCGGGCACTTGCGTGACGCTCGGAACACGATCTTGCTCCCCTGGGCAGCTGTGCTCGAGGGTCATGCTTGGTGGCACATCTTCACTGGCATCGGGACGTATTATTGTATAACATGGCGACTTTGGCTGGAACGATGCCTGGATGGCGCCGAGCGGGAGTTTGTGCTGAAGTGGCCGTCGCCCTTCACGTCGGTTCCCAAGGCAGTCCCTCGGCCAAGGCGCATTGTCGAGGCAAATGGCAACGGCTATGCGAATGGCCGCGGCAATGGCTACAAGAAGACTATCTGATCTCGGGGGCTGAAGTAGGGTCGACCCTCCGTGCCAGGACTGCGCGGAACAGCCAATATAGTTTTCGACCTCGACGTGCCCAACCCCCCTCTGAGATAGCGGACTACCCTACAGCGGGTGATGGGATGCCGAATTATTCCCACTTTATCTCATACGGTCGTTTTTGTTTTGAAACCATGTATGCAGGTACAGCAGGACCCGCCGATGATAAGCCCCAGGCACATCTTGACGATGAAACGAGCACAAAAGTTTCTCAAGATCTGCAAGAAGACAAGTGCTATTTTAGCAGGTAGGTCAGATTGCAGTAGTATGTCATCAGATTGCAGTCTCTTGAAGGAAGCCACGCAATCAATCCTTCACGAATCCTTACCTCTCCCGAAACATCGGGCCCATGCGGCCAATTATACCCACAGGCGTAATATCAAGGTGGTGGTGGGTGGCATGGCATAGGGCTAAAAGAAGCCTTGCCATTTCCAGGCGCATATCGCGCCATCCGCAACCAGCCAGGCCGTAAATTCACAGGTGCGTGAGCTTGCTTGCGCACCCGGTGCTCTTGTCTCGAGGAACAAGAAGGTGGTTTTCATGTGAGCTGGAGCGCAGACTCTCGTTAATTGGCTCGAGACACACGAGATACACTGCATCACCACAAAGAGGTGCTGCGACCGGGGGCGGCTCTCGAGTTGCTGGTGGCCCAGCCAGTGATTTTGACTGGGATGTCGCTCGGTTCGTGTTACTCCAAAGCCGACTAACGTCACAGCACTGCCATTTCTGACCAGAGCTTACTATGGCCCACGCCAAGCGACACATATTCCAGAAATCTAGCCAGACTGTCCATTCTCTCACCTCAAACGCCCGCGAGAGCCCGTTCTCCAGCCGAAAAAACCCTACACACCGGAGACCTGTTGTTATAGACCCTGAGATTGGGCTTATATTTGGGGCTGAGAGCACAGGTGGTGAGACGGCGTCGCGGACCGCACGCTGGGAACTTCGCGCTCCATCCTCCCTTGACTCGGAATGCCCAATCCAGCATGCCATCCTCCTTGCACCTCTAAGGGTTAATCGATCCCCAAATCTGCTGCCCTTGGATGGCCACGACACTCGCTTAATTCTCTTTTCTTCCCCTCCTCCCCCAAGTTGTTTGAGGAGTCATGGCCGGTCAAGGCGGAGGGCCCAAGTCGAGATGGGGTTCCCTGCTTTCGCAAGCCGTCGCTGGCGTCGAGGCCAGGCTGGACACTATCCTCGCCGAGGAGGACCAGCCCAAGCCGAGCCCCAGCCCTGCGCCTTCGCAGCAGCCTAAGAGCCCAATAGCAGGTGCGTCGCCCCTCGATGCCTTCCACGCCTGCCTTACACATGCCTGCTTGCTGACGTGATTCTCTTGGGCCGAGTAGCACCCCCGAGACCCGACTCTGCGAACCGGAACCGGACGAACGACCGGCTGCAGGAGAGGCTCGCGAGAGCCGTAGCTGCAAAACAGGGTGCGCTGAAGTCGGAGAACCCGTCGGCCAAGGCGACGCCCACCGCGAGCCCGCGCCAGAGCATAGACGCCCCGAGCCGAAACTCGACAGACAGCGCAGCACTGGCGTCACCAACGAGCCCGAAGGTGCTCTCGTCACCGCGCGCGTCACAGGAGGCCGGGCGTAGATCGATCGAGACGAAGGCGGAGCCGGGCCCGGACGCGAGCAAGGACGGGGCGGTCGTGGACGTGTCCGCCCCCACACAGGCCGAGCCGGCGACAGAGCCGGCGGGAGACACGAGCTCTGCGGCGGAGGCTGAGCCCCTGAGCGGCGATGCGCCGGCCGGCGCGGTCGCCGAGTTACAAGAGGACCGTATCAAGCAGCTGGAGAAGGCCCTGGAGGAGATGGCGTTGCAACAGCAGGAGGAAACACACAACTACGTCGAGCAGATCGATGCGCTGCAGGCGAAACTACAGTACCTGGCGCGGGAGGCCACCGACTCGGCCAGGAAGGAGGCCAAGGAGGCACCCGCCGGCAGCGTGGAGAAGAAGCTGGCGGAGAAGGACCAGCAGATAGCCGGGCTCATGGAGGAGGGGAAGAACCTGGCGAGCACGGAACAGAAGCTCCGGGCGATCATAAAAAACCTGCGGTCCAAGATCGGCGAAAACGAGAAGGAGATCAATAACGTCAAGACCTCCAAGGGCAAGGTGGAGCAAGAGCTGGAGGCCACGCGCAGAAAGGCGCGGCGGGCAGACGATCTGGAGAAGTACCAGGAGGAGCTGCACAGGCGGATCGGCCAGTCACAAAAGGAGATCGACGCGCTCAAGTCCGAGGCGTCAAGCAAAGACAGGACAATTGCAGACCTAAAGGTGCAGCTGCAGAAGTCAGCTGAGCAAGCGGAGGCCCTGACGGCAAAGGTGAACGAGGAAGCCCTGGCCAAAGAGCGACAACGCGTCCGGGAGCTGGAAGACGAAGTCTCTGAGCTCAAGGTCGAAAAGGACCTCGCAGCGGACCGTGGCAGGACAAGAGAGAACGAGCTGAAGGAGAAGGCAGAAAGAGCTGCAGAACGGTCTCGTGCCATCGAGGTCGAACTGAAGGCCGAGATACAGGTCATGGAGAGCAAGCTTGAGTCTATGAGGGTCATGGCGGAAGAAGTCTCCTCAGGGGCGATGGGCGATTCACAAGCGAAACTACTACGGCAGGTGGAAACCCTGCAGACGCAATATGCGATCGCGACGGAGAATTGGCAGGGCATCGAGAGCACTCTGCTCGCGAGGATTGCGAATTTGGAGAAGGAGAGAGACGAGGCGCAGCACCGGGAGTCTGAAATGAGGAAGAAGGCTCGTGAAGCTGTAAGTCGTCTGGCGTACCCGTACCCGAGCAGAATGATGCTAATGAGTCCCCAGGCCCTCCGCGCCAAACATCGTGAAGAAGAATTAGAAGATGCGAAGACCCAGATACCCACTATACAACAAGACGTGAAGGCGTATCAGTCTGAGATAGAAGCACTGAAGAAGCGAACAGAAGAAACGGAAGCTGCCCTGGCCGAGGCAAAGGCAGAGCTCGAGAAGCAGAAGGCTGCCGCGGCGGAAGAGAAGGCAGCGGCAGCACCACGAGAGCAGCAAGACCGTCCCGGACCGTGGATAGATACCGCCCCAGCTCAATCATACAGATCCGGCAGCAGGCCCGAATCACCCTCGGCATCTATGCCATCACGCAGTTTCAGCACCGAATTGCTTGGCTACGGTACGCTATCGAGCAAGCTCCGGAAGCACTCGGCGCCATCAAGTAACGGCGATCCTGTGGAACGGTACACCGCACGCAGACCGTCGGTCCAGCCATCAAGCCGACCGTCTATCCACACTGCGAATTCCCACCAACTACCTCCGATACTCAGCCCCACTATCGAGGCGCTACCGTCCGTCCCCTCAATACACCCACTAGAGCGGAGCGACACCTACGACAGCCTCGACACGTCCTCATCACCCCAGCAGATCGCGCAAGATATGGTTTCTGTCTCGACCGTCGGGGCAGGCCCTTCTGTGCAGCTTGTTGAGAAACTGAGCGCAGCGATCCGGCGGCTCGAGACGGAGAAGGTTACCACGAAAGAAGAGCTCGCACGGATCTCGGCCCAGCGCGACGAGGCCCGCGCCGAGATGGTGACGCTCATGCGCGAGGTCGATAAGGGCCGGCAGGCAGGCGAGGAGGTCGCTAGGCTGCAGGCCGAGGTCGCCGCGGTCAACGAGAGGTACGAGACAACGCTAGAGCTGCTGGGCGAGAAGAGCGAGATGGTAGAGGAGCTCAAGGCGGACGTGGAGGATGTCAAGGCTATGTATAGGGAGCTAGTGGAGAGGACGATCAAATGAATTTGCTGAAGCGGGGCAAGGTGGTGGATAGGATGGCAGGTGGCATCCTTTATTTTTTTTTTGAGGTATTGGCAGCCGGAGTCAGGAAATATGATATTGATGGTCTTTACATATCATGGGGGCTACTTGACATCGCATGTGATGACGGAGCGCTCAGAGCCTGTCACAGCTCTATGCCCTCGTTCTCTGCCATCCTCTCGATGTATTTCCTAACCTGCTCCTGGTCAGCCGAGCCGTCAAGTAGAGGTGCAAACATTTTATAACAGCAACATAGCCCAGGCTTACCTCCTTGTCCGGTGCCAAATCCAGCGCCAAATGGCCGTCCACGTCCTTCTTGTCCGCCTCAGCACCAGCCTTCAGTAACGCGACTGCCGTGTCACCTATTCCCCCACGTTAGCCAGCTCGCTCGCCATCAGACCCCCTCCTCCATCCGGTCCCACTCACCGTGGCCTTCGGCCACTGCATGGTGCAGCGCAGTCTGTCCATCCTGATCCGTCGCGTTCAGAGGGCTCTTGTTCTTGAGCAGCAGGTTGACCATCGGCACGGAGCCAACAGCTGCAGCCCGGTGCAGGGCGTACTGCCCGCGCTTGTCGCGGACCCTTGCGGATGCGGGCGGCTGGTTGTCAAAGAGCCTGCGGGCGATGTCGATGGCGTTCTTGGAGGCGACGAAGTGGACGACTGTCTGTGGGCTGATCAGTAAGGAGGACGGAGGCAAGTCACCGGGTGAGATATCCGCGGTAGAGGGCAAGGGGGGGGAACTTCCCTGGCCGGCATTGTCTATGGGCTGATGGTTAGCTAAACTCATAATGTGAAGCTGGGTGGGTGGTAAGACTCACTCTTCTCATTCGGATCCGCCCCCTTGCTCAACAGGAACTCGACAAGCCTCTCGCTGTCCTTTACGCTAGCCGCGATCATGAGTGCTGTCCAGCCCGAATCATCCTTGCTGCGGCTTCAGCACCCTGAACTTCGACAAGGAGGACCCGTCGGTGACGGGGCATACCTGGACGTCAACTTCGAATCCTTTCTGCTCGGCCAACAGCTGAACGATGTCCAACTGATTCGCGGATGCAGCCCAGTGGATGGGAAGTCTGCCGTCGTCGTCTTTCCGTTTGCTGAGCTTCGGGTCGACCTGGTGCCCCACTTTAACCTCGATGCCTCTCACCCAGCAGGGAAAAGGGTCCTAGGACCTGAGTGAGGGCGGGGAACTCACATTCAGCAGGGACTGAACGGTGGAAACTGTGAGGTACCGGTGAGCTGCTGTCCTGGCTATGAACGGGACACCCGGGCGGACGAGACTTACGATTTCCGTTCCTGCATGCAGCGTGGATCGCAAACTTCGACTGGTCGTCCATCTCCTGAGACAGTGCCTTGGATGAGTTCTGCAGTGGAATTTGTCAGGAGACCAATTGAAGACCCAGACTGCGCATATGTTGTGCCTGTCTTGGTGGGTGGATGTACTTGTTTCTTTTGAGTTGAGTTGCGTATGTAAGTGTTGCCTCGGCGTGGCTTTGTAAGTGAGCTACTATTCGCACCAGGGCGTGCAATTAGAGACATCATCAAGACGCCACAGCACTTTCGAAACTGAGCACATACACGAGACTTATTCAAATTTTCGCAACATAGTTTCACGAGCCTTCAATTATCTTAAAATTGTACCGAGGGTCTTGCGCTGGTGGTGCGGATGATTTTGTGTCTTCGACAGAAGACACTCGAGCTCCCCATGCTTCAACGAAAGTCAGGTCCTGCGGCTTCAGATCTGGTACCTACTGTGCTTCTGAAAACGCCGTTGCTTCAGAGCCCTACTTGTGGAATTCATTACTGGGCTAAGAAATGATGCAGTAGTCAAGGAATGTTGAACGCAGGAGCCTGGAGGCCATATCTCGGTGAAGAGAGCTGTACCATGAGACTTTCACTTAATTGGCGACGACACCTCAATGCAAGTTTTATTCATGGCAGTAAAAGAAGAAAAATGGAGAGCATACGATATACGAGTATCATAAAGCGATGAAGGAAAATGAAAGTAAAAACGAAAAGTGGATGAGGGAAAAGGGGAAAAAGCAAAAACATACAACACTGGGTATTCGCTAATGGTCACCCACTTAACTACTAATCCGGCGGTTAGTGGCTTATTTAGGGGAGAGCAGACGGGATCCCAAGTTTTCCACTACCTATGGTCGTATGTACTGTTACTCTCCCATTGCAGTGTTATAACGGCATTTACGTATCCCGGTATCCGCGTTAGCTCTGGAATTTTGGGGGAAAGACGCGACCTCGAAGCAGACCTGGTTGCATCTTCACAGCTCACTTCAATCCATCGTCCACGTGCACACCACCCTTCCAGGGTCAACAACTTCAACACCAACTTTTCTCTCTCGTTCGCCCTCCAACCTGGCAATCTGTAGACTACGGAAATGGCTGCCGACGTCTCAACAACCCTCGAGGCCCTCATTTCCAAGAATGCGAAAGCTACTAAGCTCGTCTACGCCGACACAAACGGACGCAAGCGGATACGCCTCGACCCAGCGCTCAACGTCGAGCCAGAAGCCGACAAGGAGGCCCTCTCCGTCCGCCTCCACGCTGAATACAATGATGTCCTGACGCTGCCCGAGGCCCTAGCCGCCAAGCAGGCGAACGCCGCCAGCGCACGGAAGAAGGCCAAGAAGCCCGCGGCTGCCGGCGAGGGCGCGCCGACGCCCGCAGAGGAGAACACGAGGAAGCTGATCGAGGGCATACCGGCAAAGGCGCCTGGCGGCAAGCCCGGTGCGGGCGGCCCACAGTCCGGCGCGCTGGTGCAGTTCCGCAAGCCGGCGGTGCCGCCGGGCGCGGCGGGTCGCGCCCAGGACGGCGGTACGCAGACGACCAGCCTGATGCGCATGTCGGAGGCGATGAACGCGCAGCCCAAGCCCGAGTGGCACAAGCCGTGGAAGCTGCACAAGGTCATCTCAGGCCACCTCGGCTGGGTGCGGAGCGTGGCGGTTGAGCCGAACAACAAGTGGTTCGTGTCGGGGAGCGGCGACAGGACGATCAAAGTGTGGGACCTGGCGTCTGGGCAGCTGCGGCTGACGCTGACGGGACATATCTCTACGGTGCGCGGGCTGGCGGTGTCGCCGAGGCATCCATATCTGTTCTCATGCGGCGAGGACAAGATGGTGAAGTGTTGGGATCTGGAGACGAATAAGGTGATCAGGCATTACCATGGGCATCTGTCGGGTGTGTACACGCTTGCGCTGCACCCCACGCTGGACGTCCTAGTGACAGGCGGTCGGGATGGTGTGGCAAGGGTATGGGACATGCGGACGAGGAGCAATATGTGAGTGCCGTTCCTACGATCGGTCTTGATGAGCCTCCTCCTGACGATGATTACATCTAGACACGTCCTCAGCGGCCATACTCAGACAGTCAGTAGCCTCGTCTGCCAAGAGGCTGACCCGCAGGTCATCACGGGTTCCTTGGACAGCCATGTCCGACTTTGTATGTCAAGCTCGTCCTCCTGATACTATTGTTACAGCTGCTGACTCTCACTTGCACAGGGGATCTGGCAGCAGGTAAAACCATGGCGACCTTGACTCATCACAAGAAGGGTGTCAGGGCTCTGGCATCTCACCCGTCTGAGTTCACCTTCGCCACTGGTAGCACTTCAAGCATCAAGCAGTTCAAGTGTCCCGAAGGTGCCTTCATGCAGAACTTCGAGGGCCACAACGCCATCATCAACACGCTCTCCGTGAACAACGACAACATTCTGTTCTCAGGTGGCGATAATGGCTCAATAAGCTTCTGGGTAAGTCGGGGCCCATCTATACGCAGCAAATTCTCAGGAGACTAGGCTGACAGTACTCAAATAGGACTGGAAGTCGGGCTACCGCTACCAAGCACAGGACACGATTGCTCAACCGGGTTCGCTGGATGCTGAGAACGGCGTGTTCTGCTCCACTTTCGACCAATCCGGCCTGCGGTTGATCTGCGGCGAAGCGGACAAGACAATCAAGATTTGGCGGCCAGATGACGAAGCAACTCCGGAATCTCACCCTATTGAATGGAAGCCAACTTTGGCGAGGCGAAAATACTGAACGTGTAGAAAACGCATCAGGAGTGGTCTCAAAGACCAACGGTTCATTTCGCATAGTCCCATAGATACCCTAAACGAGGAGGCACATTGTCTTGATATCAGGATCATCTCTGAAGGCCAATCGTACCTCTTCATCCCCCACCGCAAGCCGAATTTTGCTTGGTCTCTCGGCTTTATGTGCCTCCAAATTGATGATGCCGGCCCCAGTGAGGTCTACCGCCGCAGCTCCCAAGCCGGCTAATCGGACTCCCTTTGCATCATGTCGTGTCTTGCTCTCCCAGGCTCCACTTGCGTTGCCCAGATGTGCTTTCTTCTCAAGCAGGTCCAGTTGTCGGTTCCCAGCAGCCAACCTTAAGCATCGCTGCATCTCCTCCAATACATCGCCATAGGTACTCTCTGCTAAACCAGTTCTCTGCGTTCTTGCTAGCAGCGCCGCGAGCAATAGCCTTGAGGCAAATGGTAACGCACGGAGATACTGCTGTATCGGGCTGCTCGTCGCCTCATTGATCGCTCTCCGCACAGTGTCGATGGTGACCCTGCCGAAACTCTTCTTCCTTGTGGGTGTCTCGCCCTTCGCCTCTTTCTCTCTCTGCCTTTTGCTCGGTGTGGTTGGACCTGACATCGGGTCTGCAGCTTTGATTTCTGCTTCCGCCAACTCTACGGCCCGCCTGCAGATGTCGAGTGCTCTTCTAGCATCTCCGCTCACTGCCGCGACTTTGCGGCTGGCGAACTGCACGGCGTCCGGCTCGACAATGTTGTCTGGAACGCCCTCTAAACGTGACTGAACGATTTTCATGAGCTGCTCGTGATTATAGCCCGGAAACGTAATTCGCGTAAGACCTAGGCGACTGCTGATCTTGTTGCTTAAAGTCCTTTCCGGTAGATCCATAGTGTTCGCCACGGCCAGCACAATTAGCCGGCTGTGTCTCAGACCGGGCCAGTTGAAGAAGTTGTACATGACACCCTGGTTCTTCGTCACCAGCTGATCCAGTTCATCCATGAGTACCACACATGGCACTCGCCGCGGGCTGGGGTGGCTGAACTCTCTTTCGAGCAGATCCAGAGCCTGTGCCGGGCTCACTCGTTGCCCCTTAAGCGCCTCCCATAGGAGCGAGTAAGCCTGGTGCGGATCTGTAATCTTCATGCCGTTGATTTCGACAAAGATGAAGTCGTCGAGCTCGTCTGACCCGACAGCCTCATCAAGCCGTGAAACGACCTCCCGAACCGTTGCAGTCTTCCCGGTCCCCGGCGTTCCGGAAATGTAGATACATGTTCCCATGCCGTCCGTGATGGCGGCCTCAAGATGGGAGTAGACAAGACTGAATTCTGCCTCCCGGCAAGGGAGACTGTTGGGAACTGAGGCGACATGAAGATTGGCTCTGGCAATTTGAAAAGGTGAAGATGCGTGGTGGCTTGGTGAGAGGATTCGAGTGGCCAGAGGTGTGAATTCCAGGTGCTTCTTCACAATGACCCTGTCAAGGGCAGTCAGCCACTTTTCCTTTGGTGATGCTTTGTTCAGTCTCTCACTTACTTTCTGTGGGATGATGGAGTCACTGGCTTTGACTTCTTTGGCGTACTCTGATAGCTGTGTGACTTCCTTGGCGTCGCCAGTCTTCTTGGAGTGCCCCACTCCTCGTCACTATCTTGAGCAGCGTCGTCATATAGAATGTCAGGAGACTCTTGTCTTGGCGGTTTTACTGTCCTCGTGGCCTTGGTTCCGCTTTTTACCAATTCGATCAATTTTTGGATATCCTCTGCCCCGCGATACACATCCTCCCACGCGAACTCATCTGTGTACGTTGCGGTCCTCGTGTTGCAGCCGCGACGGCAAATGAAGATCTTTCCATGATCCCTTGAGCTTCGCGGAACCTTGCCCTGAGGATACAGCCTCTGGAAGGCCTCAAGCGACATCACCTTCGCCTTGCCATTGATGGTCTCGAGCGGATTCGAATCCCACGAGGGCGTGATGTACAACTCATTCTGCAAACGGCGTCAATTCGCTGCGTCAGCCACTCACCACGCCATATTAGGAGCTCGTCGAGGAGAGGTGACTTACCCAACTGTAATCCGTCCGCTTCTTCTTCTTGTTGCGGATTTCTCTCTGTGACGAGAACCACATAAAATTGGCGGTCTTCTCGCCATATTCATCCTCCAGAAATTGGCATATTATGCCGACCCAGGCCTCGCCGGAACCCTCTGCCTTCAACAACACGGTGTCGCCCAGACTGCAAGCAAAGGATCCCATTCTTGCGCCGACGATATCCACCGTGCGCTTCCTCTTGCGAGCTGAGCCATCACTTGGGAGCTGAGAAGTATCATGCTCTTCAGCATACACCCACTCCCACGGGTGATCATCAACACCGAGCTCATCGTCCGAGTCGTCCCTCGCAATGCCGGGCCGGACCGTCCGTCTCGTCCTCTTGGTGGTCCGGGGTAACTGGAACGGCGCCATGTCCACGATAGAAGAAGAAAAGAATCAAATCGGCTCGAATGGCTCACTTCAAGTCGGCCCACAATTGGAATTAAGTTGTAGACTTGATGCGCTTTGAATAGGTCGCTCGGGAATACTTCTTTGACTTCCGAGGTTGTTCCATTAAAGTGGTTGGCAAAAAGCAGGACGCGACGCGAATCCCTGTCGCTCCTCGCCTAGTGACCTTCACGGTGGCTATGCAACAAAGGGGGCTATCGTCTTACTCAAACATCAGCCCCGATATACTTTCAGACAAGGCACATACCCTGATCTTGCCACTGCTTTTGGAAGTTGTGGGAGACGATCTGGGTGTTGTATACTAGTCGGGAGATGACAAGAATAATTTAGATCGTGATTTCTGGATGATGCTGGTGCTGTCGTCATCAGTCTTGTCCAGTTGCGGCGAGTACTGAGGTGATGTTTCGCCTAAAGAATTTACACCTTGAAGGAAGGCACAATGGGTCATGCACGACGGAATGGAAAAGCAGAATTCATTGCGACCCAGAAGTCCAGGCAGCAAGAATACACTAGAAGTATTGAGAATTTCAATTATATGATTGTCTGTGCGGCTCCTAATTTTCGTCTTGACCCCGTGACCTGGAAGACTGAAGTCCCTGAGCTTATAAGAGATGCTTCCATCAAAACACAGTATTCAAAACCACTTGTTTACTGCCTGTCATCCCGTCGGCTGTCCATCTCAACTTGCTGGCAGTAGCCGTCTGGTTCTGTCAGACCTCTCGTCCACCTGGCTCCATCTTCAGGTATTCTGTCACTCCAGATCCCTCCACATCATTAAGTAATGCTCATTTGGGGCACGAGATCTTCTCTCTTCTAACCATATTGTTCTCTTTCAGGGCTAAGTTGGCAAATCAGACCTCCCTGAGAACCATTCTCACCTGAGTGCCACCCACATCAGCCAACCGAAGACACGATCAGTACCTACATGTAAAGGCACTGGTCCAACAGACTTGGTGTCCTCTACCGGTGCGTCTCACAATATCTGGGCATTTTAACAAGCTTATTTATATACATTCAATCACTGACAGTCTCGATCCTCAAGCCATTACTCTTCTTTGGAAGCATTGACCACAACCACTTTTGATCGACCTGGCGCTCAACCCACTCAGTGGCTCTTGGATCCTTGATACAGATCCATTGAGATCTCAAGTCTAAGGACAATCATTGAACTCGTCTCTTGTCGTTCTAGACAGTGACCTCTGTCTGAATCTCTACCCTGAGCCATTACCCGACAAGATGACGTCCACGGGATCGACCTCTAACGAGGTGAATGCCCTCGATAGTGCCTCTATTGACTGGCTATTCCCTTCGGAGCGCTTGGCTCTGCTACGATCCGGTAGCGACTTGCGATTGGGACGCCGCCATGCCGTCCAGGTAGTCGAATGTGTGGAGTACAGCGGCCCTGGTCCCGAGGACGCTCTGGTAAGTGAGATGTGTCTTTACTTACTCAGGTGGATAACGTAAACTTAACTGATAAGTTTATAGACATTGGAGTTCGCCCTGCCAGATGTGAACGGCAACGAGGGTGTGATTGACCCGGCTGACCCGGTCACCAAGCAGGAGCTGAACAAGATTCGCAAGGGTTGCCGGGTCTTCATGGTCCTTGATTCCAACCAGGGCTACATGACCATCCGCGCGCACAAACTTGAGAACATTCAAGCCGCTGTTCAGGCGCTTCGAGATCTTCTTCAGTCAATCGCGAAGGACCTCGTGTGCAGAATGATCCCTCTCGTGCACTGCTCCGCTACCGCCTCCAGCGTTCCAGTCCTTCTGAAGAGTACGGAGCAACTAGATGGCCTTAGCTTCAAGGCTGGCTATCGGGGCGTTATGGAGACCCACAGTCTTGCCGAGGATCCAAAAGAGGAGGACGACAGCAACCTTGGGCTCTTGACGGCAGACGAGTTCTCAAATGCCGTTCATCAAGCTGCTCTTCGAATTCGTCCTGTCAGGGGTGAGTTGTTTGTGAGAGCTCACCTGGGTATCTTTTGTGCCCAAATACGGGAGAAGGCAAACGGCCAGATCGTGGAGCAGTATAGCACCAGCCAGGAATTCAAGTTGTTCCTCGACAAGTCAGCATCTCGAGGCACGGCATATATCAGTCATGTGTAAGTCCACGACTATCCCCCGGTCTCAGCCAACATATCAATACTGACCTCAAACGTACTAGTCTTGGCGGTGCAGAACTGACTCTGAGAGTTCGAGACTACATCTGCGCGACAGAGAAGAGACTCGGTAGCTTTGAACAGAGATATCAAGCCACTGATCCCTGCGTCGAGCACCTCTGCGACATCAAGCCAAAGTACTGTTTGGTGTTCTTCTCTGGGGACCGCCGTATCGAGGTTGATGTTCAGTACGACACTCATGAGCCTGACTCTCCTTACACGGCCGCTCCCCCTCGCGTCTTTGCGAATTATCAAAAAGCCGCAGTCGTTGAGATCGCCGTCAGCTGCCCCGAGAAGAAGTATGACTGGCACCTAGCCGTTCAAGCCGATACGGGCGCTGGTGGGGTTCCTGAGGAGTACCGCAACTTGGTCAAGGGCCTCCAGTTCAAGACTGGTGCTCCCAAGAACATCTACGACTTCCCCCTCACTTCCGTGGGTGAAGCCCTGCTCTCGGCAGCCAAAATCGACAACGTCGCATGTAGGGTGTCTTGGACATTTGAATGTTGCAAGAACCCGTACTGTGTGGAGGTCTCAGTGTACCACGAGTGGAAGGACAACTCGCTCTCCAGATACCTGCAACGCAAGCGCGATTGGCGTCAGAAAATACAGGCCGTCCACATAAACACTGCAAGCGGCATGCCTAGACCCACCACGTCGTGCGGCATCACCCTCTACGGCCAGGGATGGGATGATGAGATACGGGAGGTGAATCCCGCCAATGGCAGATTCGTTCCCGACTTCGTCGACGCTATTTTTGATCATCAGGACCCAACTGATCTCTCTAAGGGCTTCTTAGAGGAAATGGAGTACCTTGTCGACAACGCGATCGCCGAAGCTGACGAGCCTGAGCAGTCATGATTGAACGCCGAGGCTCGATGTTCTCGATGACTGACATGAGACAATGCGCGCGACTTTTATCTTTTCAATGATGAATGGTCACGAGGGTAGTGTGCATCTTGTAGCTCCGCGGAGCGAAAATGGAGGTTGGTCGGCCGGATCTAAGCCTGTTGCGTTGAGAGGCTATCTAGCATTTCAAGTGCGACAAAACGGAGTTCACGTACGAAAGGCTATCTATGGGCGGCTATCGTCATCATAGCGAGGAAACTGCCTCTCAGGAGGGATTTGAAACCCGTGTGGCTTCGTACATGGCTTCATAATCCAACAGATAGACTCTCTTTCAACGTTATTTGCAGGTGCGATTCCAATATCGAAAGTCTGAGTGCTCCGTGAATCGCGATTGTGTAGTAAAGGATTCTATGATGAGGCCTGCTTGGGTGCCGCAAGAATCTTCTGTTTCAACACTATCATCGCCAGGTTAGCTTGGCCGAAATAAGGTGTATTTGTGTAAGGGTACGTATCCTACCTTCTTCGACCGCCCGCAGTGTATTTGACTTGTTCTGGATGATGCCCTCGAGGTCTGAGATATTTCCGCTCAGATCTTTGATCTTCCCCTCGTAAAATTCTGCAGCGCTCTTGGCATCCTGTACAACGGTCAGTAAACCGTGTTGAGGACTATTTGAGACTTTCTCCGACCTTCTCGACATAGAATCCCGTGCCGATGTCCACTAGCACGCGATCAGGTCGCGATATGTTGCCCTTGACGTAGAGTGAGTTGGTCAAGGGCACCAGGATCTCCTTCTTGTCTATTTTTAAGAGTCAGCGAATCCGTCCGGTATTCTATTCCAGAGACTCTCCAGCACGTCCATCACAGGGGGGGGGGGCGTCGCTCGATTTGCTGAACCCGTTCGCCTCTACATGCGCTTAGAGTGCTTGCTCACCTGAGGTAGCACCCTGCGTCTTGACGCACCGCAAGCAGTCCCTGAACTTGACCTGGGCGGCCTGCAGCTGTGCGAATGAGGTGGTCAGGTGCTCGACCTCCTCATCCAGCTGCTTCTTGACGGCCGTGAGCTGCTGGGCGCTCAGGCTGTCGAGGCTCACTGTGGCAGTCCATCAGCTCGGATTTTCTCTTGTTTTTCAACAATGACGAAGACATACCACCCTGCTGTTGTGATCCTCCTGACATCTTGACAAAGGGCGCCCGGAATTTTGGTCTCGGTTGGCGGCGTGAGAGGGGTGTCCAGCCTGTTGGTGGAAGCCTCGTCGCTGTGGACCGCCCAAAGCTCAGGGTTGGCCCAGGGTAGGCCCAGGGATGATAAGATAAAGCCTACCCCCACCGTCATATGCCCTAGGCACTGCCCATCCCTCCTTTAGCTCTCTACCTTCACGTACCAGCTAGTCATTTCTGTGAAAGCAGATCGATCTGGAGGACGGCCGGGGGCTCAATATTCCAACATGGACAGATATGAGGATGTCTACTCTAGCGCACCGCCCGCGCCTCCGCCGAAACCGGGCAGCCACGAAGTCTCCAGGATGGGCACACCTACGGCCGTCAACTCCCCAGCGCCCGTACCAGACTACCAACAACCCTCCGACCTCCCCGAGGCAGCGGGTCTGACGGCAGCGCAACAGGCGCAGGTCTCACGGCCTCAGGCGATCGCAGACCCGGGTGACCAGTGGCTGCCTAAGTTCCTAGAGGATAAGTCGTATGTCTCCCTAGACCCCCCGCCCTCTTTCGCCTTGCCGACGAAACCAAGAACTGTATGGCACACGGGAGGCTGACTCCTCTCTCTATTGCGCGACGAGCAGAAAACAAGACCTAGCCGAGATCCTCTCCACCAGTTCCCTCCTGTCCAGCCTGATTCATGCCCCCTCCACCGCACACCCGTCGACTCTCTCCAGCAACCAGGCGCTGTCCATCTCGCTCTCCGAGAACATCGACCTCGCCGACCACCTGATCGAGCTCGAGTCCCGGGTCGCGCACGCGCGCTCTTCCACGCAGGCCATCCTGCTCTCCGCCCACGCGCTGGAGAGGCAGTGGCGCGCGAAGCAGGGCGAGATGGACCACGCGCTGAGCCCCTTCGCGCCCGCGAGCCTGTACCAGCGGCTAAGCGGCGGGCTGGCCGAGCAGGAGGGGGTATGCGACGCGCTAGAGGAGAGCTTCCTGGAGGGCGAGGGCGAGGGCGGCCAGGCTACGGAGCGCGAGACGCTCGAGTGGGTGAGGAGGTACAGGGAGGCGAGGAGGGGGTACTACCTGCGGAAGGAGAGGAAGGAGAGGTGGGATGAGGGGCGGGTCGGCGGATGGAGATGAGAGGCAGGTCAGTGCGCTGGAAGCTCTCGCGTCGGGACGCTCTACGGCCCTACGATGAGGACAAACAAGGGGCCGCAAATTAGGCCATCCGCAGTGAAACGTTGTCGAGATGAAGTCCTGATTGAGATACCCATGGAGCCATTGCGGGCTTGACATATTGCTGGCACTCTGAACATGGTGGGACAACACGAAGCCCCGCAATCTGAAATAAGCTGGACCTCATCGCAGGTCCATGAAGAACGGTGGTGGCATTGAAGCTTCCCACAGCCGGGAGCAGGTATCTAGATGCTAAGCTGTACATAAAGAATGCTAGCCCCGGTAGCTAGTATAGCGTTGTCTAGTATGGCGGGACTGACAAGAAGAAGTTCGAAACCAAAAGGTTGGTAAGTCGATACAGCTGGCCAGACAACCGCGTGAGCCCTATGCCCACATATCAAGTTCCGAGTCACGTAGTCGCGTCCTCAGCAGTGTTAGCCTCCCCTCCCAATAAGCGCCGTTAAAGTGAAACGCTGGCTGCTCTACGATTTCAGCAGGCTAAAGGGACTCCTCAACATCTCCGGGCTCCGAGGAGACATAGGCAGCGCAAAAAGGTCCTCCTCGGTTTCGCCGCCCCTATCTGGCGCACTGGGACCGCCCTGCATGACCGCGCTGAGCGAGGCCATGCCGCCCGCAGAGCCCGTCACCATCGGGCGCGGTTGGAACCCCACGGGTGCTGAGTCCGGGGCGACGACTGTGAACTTTTTCCCGAGGGTCTGGCTTGCTGCTGGTGTGTGAGCCAATGCGTCCTTCCAAGGGCTACAGGCTACGATGATCCTCTCAGACTCACCTTCCTTCGCAGCCGCCAGCTCGGCCGGGCTCGTTGCCAACTTCAGCCCCTTCAGCTTCTCGCCTAGCCGCCCGCCGATCGGCGACCGCGGGCTCACGGGACTGCTGGCCTCGGGGCTCTGCGGCGGCAGCGGGATCGCCTCGGCGCTCGACGTGTCGATCTGCAGGCCAAAGCGGTCCACGATCCACTGCCTCTCCTGCAGCGCCATCTCCAGCCCGACGCTCTCGCCGTTGTTCTTCATCTCGGCCACGATCTCGTCCTCGAGCTTCCCCAGGCGCTTCTTGGCCCAGATCGTATGGAGCACGCCCCGCGTGCCCTTGTCCTCGTTCACCAGGCCCTCTGGGAATATTGCCGGCAGGGGCTTGGTATGGAGATCTGCTACAATGCCGGACTTCTGGGAAATCGTCACCAGCGTGGGCATGGGTGCCTTCGGCGGGAGGAGGAAGTAGACACGGAAAGTTGATTCGGGGGTCTCGGCGTCGCGGATCGGTGGTAATGTTACGGCCTCTCTGCCGTCCCATCTGATGTCCCAGTCCTCGAGGTTAGCCTTCGTCGCTGCCATTTCGCCCCCATCCGCCACGCCCAGTGCGGCTGCTGCATCCCACTCCACCATGAGGATCTTGGTCCCCTCATTGCCCTTTGTACCAGTCTCAAACTCAAACCTCGAGAGCGTGAACGCAGAAGAGGGCGAGGTCGGCGTCTCAACCACGTTGACGGTGCCGAAGTCGCTGTGCGTGGCCACTGTCGGCTGCGCGGGTGCCGCCATCTTCTAGAGCGAGGCCGTGCGCAAGGCTGATGGTCGTCGGTACCCGGGCGCCTCTACGCGCGCGGCTGTAACCTCTGTCTAGGTGGCGGGTATGGAGCGGTATGTGTATCGTGAGGAGTCGAGGGACGGATTATGCCGTACACGAGCCGCGAGGTCTATCGAGGGTGGTCTCGAGAGTCCAACAGCTGCTAATGCGTCGCTGAAGGCGCAGTACCGGCGTGCCGAGACAGACAGGAGGTGTGAGGACTTGTTGAGGGCTCGCCCGAGATCAGCGACCTAGCGCAAGGCCACCACTACCACTGTGCTCGTCCGGATTGGACAAGCTGACAACATATAAGCTGAAGGAAGACCCAATCAATGGATGGACAAGGTGAAGGCAGGGGCGATCAAGAACGTGAAATAGGGGCCCGCTGCAGGGTAACGTCAACTGGATCCGATGGACCGGAGGTTGCAATATTTTAATATAAAGTGGACGGGACCGGCAGGATCAAGACCTCGGTCAGTCAGCGCATGGCAGAGCGCTGCACGGATGATTAGCTGCGGATGAGACGGAAGAGATAATAAATCAATTGATGCACAGCGCTCTGCGCAACAAGACGTCGGGGCTCTTCGTCTCAGCGGAGTGGACCGGTCCTATATTGGCGCAAGTAAGGAAGAGAGCATGAACCGGTGTACACATGTACGCCGGAGTCAGGGCTCGCCACGCAAGGGCATAAGCTTGTCGATAAGCTTGCCCGTCTGGACGAAACGACAAGCAGATGGTGACCGGAGGGACCTGCGAGTCGCCTCAGGCTCCCGGAATGCTGGGAAGGACCGGCTCTATCAATAAGGAAAGGCAGGGAGGGACATCACTCTGCGTCGCTCGCTGTATCGGGCTGACAGTCTTGAGGCGTTGTTATGCCCCTCCTCCTGGATTCTGCAGGCAGAGCATGATGGCATCCCTGCCCAATAACGCCCCTCCTCTCCACAGGCATCACTGTCTGTCCATGTGGGTTTTTGCTGACCAGCGCTCCTGAAACGGTCATGACCGAGTCAAGCAGGCATCTCGTAGCCTTTTCCGAGCCAGCCACCTTCGCTCCTCCTTGGCTTTTGACTTTCCAGAAATTGGACGCGATCGACGAGCCCTTTGATGAATCGAAACATGTGTCGCCCGTCCGTGCACATCCACCACACCCGCCGCTACGGGACTGGGCGCTAGCAGGGATTCTCGCAGGCGCTAGCCCTCGCGACGATGCTATTAATAGACAGGGCCCTCCACGCGGCAAATGGCCAGAAAGTGGAGGTGGGATTCCTTCTAATGAGTTCGAGAAGCGTCGGACCGCTTTGTCTGACCAACACGCGCTTCCGACGGCTGCCCTCCCTGCGCGCTGGAGCCCTTGCCGGAGGTAGCCCGGGAGGCCACGGTTGCACGTACGGGGTCGCATGACCCCCTTGACCTGGGAGCTGCGAAGCGAAGCTGCCACCGATTCCGCAGTCACCCTGGCTGGTGCTCAGGTCGTTGCGGTTCCCAAGAAATCCAGAGCATGCGCTCCCTCCTGCAGGTGAAGCTCACAACGGGAGATCGGGGTGAGCCTTGGATCGGATCTGCAGGATGCCATCCCTGGTAGGTTAGGTGGTAGATCTGTCAGCTTCAGACGAGATGAGAGGAGGGGATCGAAACGAAACGAGCCCCCTCCCCGCCCCTGGTCTTTTGACATGAGGGCTTCGAGGTCGCCCGCAACCGAGAGCAAGCTGATAGGAGCAGCAGACGGCCGAGGTGGCCATGTTCAGCCCCGAGCAGCGCTGCAATGCTGATGAGTGATCACAGGAAGGCGGCAAGAGCCAGACGGTAGAATGCTGGCCTCTGGACCAACCCATAGACCCTGCTCCGAGGGCCAACCCATGATTGACGCAAACCTGCAGCGCAGACAACCTCGAGGTAGCCCAGCTGGGGAGGGGGGCAGGACATGAAGCAGCATCAGGGCTTCGGCCCTCGAACCTCAGGAATGCCGGACCGTGCCTGGGTTGGGCTGCAAGGAGTCCATTGTCCCATTCAAGACCGTGGCGGGGGTGGTGGGGGGAATCCGACAGCACTCTAAAGACCACGCGAGGATGGCAGGGCGGCATGGGCGGCCAGGCCATCGATTCCAGTGGCTGAGCCCGAGACGACACTGGACGAGTCTGTTTCAACCGGTTAGCTGAAGACCGCGAGACACCGGGAATATTCATGTCTCTCCGGAGATGCCATCTCTCTTGCTTAGCGTACTCGGTGCCTGTGTGGCGTCTGAGATCGTGGCGTTGTCTTCCCGCTCTGCAGGATTGGCTGTAGCGTTGTGGGATGTCGAAGGCTTAGGGCCCAGGACGAACATTGTGGGATGCACGACCATCATGCCTCGTGCCCACGCAGTGATTCAATGGTGCAGAGACAAGAGGGCCTACACCCATCAGGACATGTGACGTGACGTGACGTGACGTGACTTGGGCCGCTCAGGTGGTCGACTGAACATAGCGAGAGATCGTACGGAGTTACCTGTCAGGCTGCTGTCAGGCTGCTGTCACGCTGGTGGTAGGCTGCTGGCAGGCTGCTGGCACCAGCCTGGTGCTGTGAGCAGCGGCAGCAACAGGGAGACAAGAGAGAGAGCCTGCATTCCAGGGAACCCCCACGGGGCGACTCAGGCGGGTCCGTTCCCCGGCCGCGCCGACAAGAGACACTGAAAGGACCCTCCCGTGCCTGTGCCCCCTCCCCCCCAGCGCGCCCCAGCATGGCCCCAGCTACCCCAGACGGGAGCAGGCCGTGCTGAGCTCGGGCCACAGTCGTGGATGGTGTGTATACATACTGGGTAGGTAGTACTACGAGTACCCAGCACGCCGAGGTACGGTGGTCCATACCTCGGAGCCAGCGTGGTATTTCATGAATGATGACGACGCGAGCCAGTCTCGCCACGCAGAGATGCGTCTCGACAAGCGCGCCTCTGAGCGTTGCGGTCCACGGCCCACTTGGGGCATCTCACATCTCACCGGGCCAAGAAGCATCGATGCAGTGCAACCGTCGGGAGACAGTGAGACGCCAACCCCAGGCCTGGCTAATTGCACTATTCAGTATGTACCATAGTAGCGCGTTCTGGCCTCGGCGGCGCACTGTCGCCCTTGCCACAGCGACAGCCCAGTATTCCGCCTGCTTCACCAGCTGTCCCGAGTCGTGACCACACAAAGACAACCCGCCCACAATGCTGTGCTGGCAGGATCTTCCTCTGTCTGGCGCGCCTTGCCAGGCTGCCGAACACTTGGGGAGATCCTCCCGGCCCACAGTCAATTTCAGCCTCGTGTCCCCAGTGTCGGGCGCTGGCCGAGGAGGATCTGCCCCTGTGCGGACCGAGCAGAGCAACGTTGGATCCGTCGAGAAGAACGAGGAGGCCGCAGCCAGGGCCTGGGGGCACGGGGCACGGGCAGCCTCGGCGAGACAGGAAAGTTCCTTTTGAGCAATCTGAGCAAGCCCCCAGCCCTCTGGGCCCAGTGATTCGGCCGAGTTCTCGACTCATCCGTGGTGACCCGCCTAAATTAAAGAGCAGCACCAACCGCTATCGAAAAGGGGCCGAATGAGGGGGTCCAATCAGGTCACACTCGACAAGAGCCACCGGAGTAGGGCCGGGACGCAGAGTGTTTCCGGCATGTCTGACATCAGGTACATACATGCACACTCCGTACAGCGCCCCGTTCCGGATCCCCGCTATGGCGCCCCGTTGTCAACCTGCGACGGTGGCAAGCGGCCAAGGTCGAGCCACTAACACCACCAAGTATGTGTGACACCTGCGCTGCGCTGTACTGCATTGGCTGACTGGCAGCTGGTGGTGACCCGGCCCGGGCACAGCTTCGGAATGTTCATCCCCCAGTGTCTCGGCTCCCGTGAGGAGGCGCCCCCCCCAAAGGCAAGCCATCGGTAGCTTCAACAGGCATCGTGTGGCTCTTGCCGCGTTCCTGACGGGGGCCACAATGTGTGGAAGCGCTGAGCGTCGAGGAGGACGGCCCTCCACAGGAACTAGAGAAACGCATCGCGGGCACACATGCCATTTGCTGCCAGCAGTCGTGGTTGAGACTCGTGCGCTGTCGAGGTCCCCACAATCATGACGAGCCGTCCGTCCAACTGCCGAAGGCAGATCTCCGCTGTTACATTGCACCATCACCTCGCTATCCAGCCAGGATGCCCGAGACAACCAGCAGCAGGCCAGACGAAAGGTGTCTCTCTCTCAGCAGCCTGTACCAGACGATGCGCTCTACTCCAAAGAATCCGCACAATCTTCGGGTGCATTCCAGAGCACACGAAGGAGTCTCCTGTGGCTGGACACCTTGCAGAGGATGATCGTGCTGTCATCAGACCTGGAGTGGCCCACTTGTGGAAGACCAGCATCTCTTTTGGGCACAAATGGTGTAGTGTACTATGGTAATAGACACGACGCCTGCGTGATCCGGGTGGTAGTAGTAATGAAACCCGGGGGGGGGCCTGCCGATCAGCATCGACATCACATCAATGCTCTCATCACCTCAGCACGATACCACCCACCACATCATGCGCTACCGTCAAACCTTCAGCGGGCCCGATGAGAAAGACGGTACGCGGACGAATGCGTGTCCGCGAGAAGATACCGACAGTGCTACGAGGGCAGCACGCAGGTGGCTCTGGATAGCGCTTTGGGCCGGTCGTTTTCATCACCCGACCGAGCTGAGAAGGACAAATGTCTCAGTGATGCTGCAGGAGCCGGAGCAGGATCATCTTCATACTACAGCACAGCGGCGGCTCGGAATTTTGTTCGCGCCTTTGCTGCACAGCTTCAGCAAGTCATCCGGCTGGCGGCACGTTTCATTGGCCCCGGCTAAAATGAGGTGCTCTACCCAGCACCCTTGAATACTAGCATGCTCATCTACCGTGCGAGAGAAGCACTCCCTCAGATTGTGGAGTGACGATGGCCTGCTGCTCCTGCTGCTCGTGTCCAGCAGCGGCCTATGCGCCAAGGAGCCGAAGGGCCTCTCTGCCTCATGAAAACGGCGGCAGTCTGGAACAGTTCGGCTCTGTTGCGGCGGCTGGGCCGTGGAGCGCCGGCCCTATCGTGAACTTACAGAGATCCGGCGACGGTATATCCATCGGTGCAGATCTCGGCCGTACTCGATGCTGGGCGGGCCATGATCTCTTCTTATCTCGACGAGCAGGACCGAATTGGGCACCGCGGGCACCGCTGGTCGAGGATGGGCCGCGATAGCCTGCTACCTCCCGTCACATGCACCGCCCCTGCAGAGACAGCCTGGGCCCTATCGAGGCCCCCGTGTACACGCCTAGCGGGCTGCTCTGAAAGACTGAGGTGCTTCCCGGCGGCACTCTGTCTCGCAACCTCAGTGGACCTGGGCCGAGGGCTCCCCACTATTACGCCGGAGAAATCGCCGTGGCCCATCCAGATCCATATCGAACTCAACCCTTTCACGACACCCCAGTCTCCACCTGGGCGACCAGGAGCCCAAGGACGCAGGCCGTATCCCGCCCAGCGATCTTGGCACCTGGGTGCGTGCGTGCTCGCCTGCTACGCTCTCCGCACGCCCGTGTCCAGTCTTTCGTTCCCTTGCGACGAGCACCTCCATCACACCTTGTCACCTCTCGGTTTCAATCACGACTTGTTCTTCTGACTCCTCTCCTGTCCTACGCAGCGTCCCTCGATCCGCAAAACCAAGGTTGACACGTATTATCTCGACCTGCAAGCCTGTCCCCCTACTTGCATCCCTCTCTCTTTCTCTTCCCCCCTTCTCTCGCTATCAACGACCTGCGGTTCAGACGATTTCGATCCGAACTGGGCGCGGCCTGTTATATCCGGCTCAGCGGCGCACCTCTCGCGCCCTCCTTCCTGCTTTCTTCCAGGCTTCCTGAAACAGGATCCGGTCTTCGTCCAGCGCAGTCCTCGGCCCCGAACGATTGGTCTTGGGTGGCGGCATCTTGCATTCCTCGACAGACCACAGAGTGGACGATTGCCGTGCAACTCTTTACGACCGGTTTTTTTTTTTTCCATTTTCCTTTTTTGTTTGTCGCAGGGTAATTGTGGTGTTGTTAGCGACGCAGCGTCCGACAACTCTACTTTCGCGAACGTCCGTGTCCCCCGGCCTGACTCGTCAAACATTTCGACATCGACCTCAGACTTTCCTGTGAGCACGGCTGGGCAGTTAGCTGGCATCGCAGCGTTCGGTCAAAGTCCGTATCAGTCTGTGTGACACCTGCGACTCCGGGCATTCGTGAGAGATACTCGAAGAGGATCCCGGAACCTGTCCGATTGATAACGTCGTTGTCTACACCCAACACCACAAATTGACGAACGGACATCGCCCTGGCTCCTATCTTGCCTCAGTCTCCGCGCCTACGCCTTCCGCGTTGACCGACAGGCATCTGTCTTGGATGACATTGCGCTCAACACTTGACGTCGCGAACGGATCAAGCTACCCGACCAGATGTTCCGCCATGGTTGCGTTGCGACTGCACCGAGTCCTTGATAGCTCCGTTTCGAAGTAGGCAAGCACGGCGGTCCCTCGAGGAGAGGAGATTCTGTCGGGGCGGGGAAAGAGGTTGACGGACGAATCACTGGGGCCTCTCGTTTCGAGAACTGTCTCGACCCAACTCTCATCATGGAGCCACTCCACATCACCGAGTTCGCCTCGAAGCGATACTATGAGAAGCTAGAACAGCTTCCCAAGGAACACCAACAGCAGCAAAATGACAGTCACGTGGAAGGCACTTCGGCGAAGTTCATCCTGCCTATCCGACAAGCCGATCAGCAGGGGCCAGAGTCGTCGTCATCTAGACATGGAGAACATCTACGGTCAGAGAAAGAGAAGGAGAGGCGAGGCCTGTTTGGGCGGTTGCGATCCTCAAAGTCGAGTGTGTCTGTGCCCGAATCTCTGCCACTGAGACGGTCCTCGTTCGCGTCGGTGGCATCAGCAAGCTCGATCGGGGAGATCCCACCCCCGAAACGTAGCAGGTACGTGCTCGCATTATACTGTTACTCCATCCGCCCTCAGAAATCCTTTTTATTGACTTTTGCACGCAGTCTTCCGTTCGACCAGCTATTCTTAAACCTGCCCAATGAACTGAAGATACAGATCATTGCCTCGTTGCCGTTGTCAGACGTACTCAATCTTCGACTAGCATCAAGAGCGTGGCACAGTATGGTGACTCTGAACGAGGTGCCGATAGTGAGGTACCAACTGCAGCATGAAGTGCCCGCATACGCCAAGCGTCTCTACCCGATACCAGATGCCTCCGGGTACACGTTACACTACCTATGCGGCCTGTGGCATCGATTACATGTCGCCGCCAAGCTTGCAAGGCGCATGTGCGACTGGTGCACAAAAGAGATATTTTTGAAGACCACCAGGGAGCAGGTGGCATCGTTCGCCGGGCAGCGGGAGCGGATGTATCGACGACTTATACCATTACTTTTCACTGTATTCCACTTCTTCGAGAACTACCGCAAACTACACTTGCAATACATCCAGGAGCACGGCCACGGCATCGAGCGTACACCATATACGGTCAACCCGATCGAGGCACAGATCATGAAGGTGTACGACGATCGAACTTTATTACAAGTTCACCAGGTCTTCCCGATGGTTGTGGCGTCTTTCGGTCGGCGTTTACGGCCTCCATCATATGTCGGTCGGCTGGAGAAAACAATCAGGGGTTATCTACGGGATGAGCCCGCAGACGAGGTGAAAACAGCTGTACTATGTCTCGGAGGTCTGAGGCAAGTGTTGAGATGCTGGGAGGTGAACGGCTATAACACACGAGTTGGGACTGTTGAGACATGGTATAGTGGTATCAAGGGCACAAAAGAAGCGTCGAGACCAACCGAGATGAACGGCAAGGATGCGAAACCAAGGAGAGGCCTTATGAGTCTGGGGCGGAGAAAGTCGACTTGGCAGATCCGGGACGCCGCGAAGGCTGACGATACGGCGAGACCAGGCCGGGGCTCTCTCGAGCAAGTCACTTCAAGGACGTCAATGACAGGACCGTCCAATTTGGTGTTCAACACGAGTCTTGCAGCAGGGATGCCTATGGACCATCTCGAATACGACCAGTACCAGCATTTGCTATCCGACCTACCACAGCTTCAGAAGTTGTGGCTTGCTACAGCCGAAGCCACCATCCTCGACCGCAAAATCGTCGAGCGGTCCATCGATATCAAGCGCAACGCGCAGGTGCTGATGGACCTGATCAAGGAGGATGGCGTGGTCGAGGAGGACATCTGGTGGTATGGAATGGAGGCCACCGAATCGATACGGCCGCCGCCACTGGAGGCTATCGAGGAGGATCCTATTGAGTAGGGTCCCTTACCCGAAACGGAAGCGATATTTATTTGTGATTACCAACATCAGCATCATCATTGCGTCTCCTTTGTCATGTCCCGCATGAGGAAAGCAAGCATTCACAGGCGTTTGTACAGAAAGCGGACGGGATTCAGGGATCAGATACATGGCCTAGGGCGTGCGATATATCCTAATTCTCTGACACATTATCAAATGTTCATCATGACATAAATTTTCCCTGCTCGTCTCTGGTGCCAAGATGCATCTGTGCATCAAGTGGTGAGGCCAAGTGGTGTGGTGAGTGACGCACGTGCGACACTAGGCCGTAGATTCACGTTTCGCCCCCAAAGCATCCTGCTCTGGTCGTGTAAGCTGCCTTACGGGTTGGGCGCTGCGCCAGATGGTTTGCGGAGTCCTGCAGGAGAAGAAGTAGACCCTATATCTAAGAACGGGCACTTGTGTTTACAGAACGGTGGAGCGATGATAACACATGGTGGCCTGAGATCGCTTCGAGTTGCCTTGGTTGGCGGCCTTCCTGGAGCATCTCCTCGAGCAGTAGTCACAAGCAAGGCGTGCATAAGCTCCGGACTATCAGGCAGAAGTGAAATCACTCCATTGCTTTTGAGACGTCAGACGTACTGCGATGCCGTGCCAGTTTGGCAGATCCAGCAAACATGACATGGACCAAAGTGCCTTAAAAAAATTAGGAAGCTTGCGAAGCCTAGTTGACCGTGTTGACTCCATTCCAGTCCCGACCCTTTGAGACCGATGAACATCGCTTGAGGTATCTACAGAAACAAAAACAGATGCTCCAGAAAGACCAGGCAGTCCCACCAGCTGTACCGTGGGGAAGCAATTCCAGTCTACAGTTGCAGATAATACAATCCGTTAGTAGCCACCTCTCACCTCATCGTTATGAAGCTCGAGCCATCCCTCAACATCCTCATTGAGGTCACCGCTAGAGCTTCAAGTTAGGTCAAGCTCTGTGTTATGCTGCCGAAGGACTGAGGGTCCAGTTGCGTAATTAACATGATTCAAGGCCTCAGACTTCTATCTGCGAAGGGGAAAGTAGGAGTTCCCATCATTCCGAAGGCTGGAGTCGAGGCCGAAATTGCTGGCTCCAGTCGATGACCTGGACACGTTGCCAGCTCCCATATTATAAGTATTCATGCTCAGGTTGCCATGGCCTGTAGTCGAGTTGTCAAGGCTGGACATAAGATTGCTGTCGAAACCAAGATTGCTAAAGTCGGAAAAGCCACTGATATTCTGCGATAGACTCTGAACGCTCTGGACTGGGTTTTGATGTGAGGTCGTCGTAGGCAAAGCCCTCCTTGGGGCAGTTGCGTAAGAGGAAACCTGCTGCGCCTGGTTGCCGTAAGAGCTGGTGGTCGAGGAAGGGTAGACGTTATTGTTCCGACCCGTATTAGATGACTGATTTGAGCCGTAAGCGGGAGAGATAAGGTTCAATGATGTGGCAGAGTTCGCGCGGAAATTTCCATCGTTGGCGCTGTAGTTTGAAGTAGTCGACGTTCCGTATTGAGGAGATTGTGCGGCCAGGGTCTGTGAGGCCGTATCGGCCGAGGTAGCGGCGTATGGCGGCTGCTGCGGCTGGTGGTGCTGGTGCTGGACGCGATGTTGTGAAGAATACTGTTGCTGCGGGGAGGCGTACTGAGGTTGGGCCTGAGACGAATAGGGTTGCTGTTTCTGCTGCGAGTACTGTGGCTGCTGACTTGAATAGTTCTGTTGCTGTTGCGCAGGCTGCTGTGGAGTACTATAATTCTGTTGTTGGTGAGACTGTGGCACAGTGAATTGCTGTTTGGCCGGCTGTGGACTAGAGTACTGCGGATTCTGCGGCTGGCCATACGAGGGCTGAGTGGCCGTTGTTTGTTGCTGGGTATAGTAGGGCTGCGTGTTCCGCGCCTGCTGGCTCTGGACCTGTGAACTTACAGATGTTGGAGTCTGTGAATCAGAGGTTCGTGGCTGATGGAGGTTTGGGGAAGCCGCGTGGGTATGGCTGATGCTTGGCGAGGCGGATTGAACGCTCATGTGCGGCGAGGTTGTCTTCATCTGACTGACATTGGGTGAAGCGGTTCGGACGACAGCTTGTTGCCTTTGACGCGCTATTGCGCGTTGATGGTCACTCTTCTGCTGGGCTTTTTGAACTTGCTTCGAGTTCGTAGCCTGTTGAGGTTGAACCTGCTGCATCAGAGGCCGGGGCGGGTCAAGGTGAGACGGCTGTGCTTGCCTGGTACCCTGGACGGTATTGACCTCAGTATGTGCAAGACTTTGCGCATCGTGCTGCTCTAGTTGTGCCTCGAGTTCTTCGATCGTTGGGCTAGTGTAAATCTGAGCGTCGGTAGGTCGCGTTGTTGGCACGGTTGGGACGGCGGAGCCCTGACTGACCTGAGAGGCCCCCCCTGCCGTAGGCTGCTCCGCAAAAGGTGCACTGTTAGTCGCTGGCTTCGTTTTTGTCTTCGTCATCTTCTTCTGTCGTTTAGGAGCAGGCGCAGCTGATGCGACCGAATTCACGGTTGATGCTACCTGGCTATCGCTGGCAGACGGCTGGGCTCCGAGAGCCCCTGAGACCATCGCAGCTGCGTTTCCAGCTGCAGGCTGATCCACAGTCTCGGTATCCTTGGTCCTCTTGCGTTTCTTCACAGGTTGTGGTTTACCATTGCTCTTGGTAGTGCTCTTGTTTGCACCTGTGGCCTGCGGTTCGTTGGTCACGAAGGTGCTGTTGACTGGCTGAAATGCGCCAGCAGGAGTCTCAAGGTCGTTGGTGTGGGCTTCGTTGAATTCTTTCAGAGCGGCGAGGGCAGAATCAGGATCTGCCTGAGGTGATGGTTCCATCCTTGCCGCTGGCTGCGGTATCGTAGCTTGGGGCTCAGGAGCGGTAATGGGTGTAGCACCATTGGCGGTTGCTGCGACAGTACCGTTGGCCATTTGCGCGTCCTTGGTCCGACCCTTGGTGCTTTTGGGGCGCGGACCAGGGCGCCCTGCAGCCTTCTTGCCAATACTGAAAAGTGACGAGATTGGTGCAGGAGTTGGAGCATGGTCGTCGGTCGTGTTATCCTTCGGCCGATTCTTAGACCCCTTTGGACGACCTCTCTTCTTTGTGCTCCCTGTCACTTCAGCCTCGGTCGCAGTCTGGGGATCTGGCGTTTGACGTGGCTGTGCCCCAGTGATGACAACATCTTGCCCGTCGTCCCCGACTGTATCGTCAACGTCAACCCAGCTGTTTTCCTGGTCCGGACCGCCAGCCTCTGGAGCTGCCGCAAGTAAGCTTTTCTTAGGCCCTTTCTTGATACCCTTGTCGCTCCTGACCTTGGAAGCTTTGCTGCCTTTGGGTCTTCCACGTCCCCGTTTCTCAGGGCTCGGCTCGGCTGGCGGGTTGGGCGCTCTGAATGGTCTGGGTTTACGTCTGCCTTGGGCGTCGACATCAGGGAAGATCTCTGCAAGCCAGCCCACGAAGACCGCGCCAGAACCATTTGCTTCTGCGCTTTCGGGGAACTTGCCATCTTGAGGTGGGGGCGCATCAGGAATACCGCCAAAGTAGGCCAATGCCTTACAGAGCTGATCGACGACTTGGACGGGCTGCAAGCTTCGCAATAACGTGAGTAGTCTGGCCTGGTGCTCCTTGGCTTCCTCTGGCAGCAGTGGACTAGAACTATATGGGGGCGGTTTCTCCTTGGGAGGATTCGAAGCTGCTTTCAGACCATACAGCGCAGGATCATACGGAGTGGTTCCCGTAAATGGAACGGCCGGGTCGGGTGTCTCGTCCGTCATCCGCAACCAGTTTGACTTCCGATGGGGTTGGTACCCATTCTCAAAAGCCTTCTGCGCCGCCAAAGCCGTGTTCTCGCTCGTCCGTTTCGCAGCCAGATCTCTGTCCGCTGCCGCATCCTTGCTCCTGATATCCATGTGCATGACACTGAACCTGCCGGACAAGGCGCTCGTCTTTCCCTTCAGTTTGGAGGGCACCGGATTGCGGATTCTCCCATCTTTATAAGGCTGTCCGGGAAGCTGGTGATTACCGATGGAATCGGGTTGAGGCAGGCCAGCATAGCCAGGAAGCCCATTGCCACTGTCGTCAGGTACCAGTGCCGGCACGAGCTGCGCCGGTCTACGGACGTTGGTGTTCCCATTCGAGGCCGTCGGCTGCATGGAGCTGGATGAAGGTTTGGCAGCATTCTGCGTAGCTGGGGACTTGGCAGAACTGGTGCCAGATACTCTCGAGGTCTTGGGGGCTGATGCAGCATGTACAAAACGATCAGCTTGAGTCCTTCCACAGATTAGGAGACGCTCCATCGCAAAGGAGCTCATCAGATCGAGAGTCCCAGAGCGACGTCCAGGGCAGTTGTCACAAACCTGAGCTTGGGGCCATTCTAGTAAACGGGCCTATCGCCCACACACGCCTCTGACACCCTGCCTCACTCTTGATTTCGAAGTCGCAGATCCGATGTCCCTCTGTTGGTGGGAAGCGTCGAGCTGCCAGCGACAGAGAGCGTCGGGCGGGCGTCAGCGTCGACGACGCAGTGGCATGCCGACATATGTGGATGGCCCGTACGACGAGTCGGACAGGAGAGACGGCGTGTCTTGCTGAGCAGACGCTGGTGAAGTCTTCGGTCGAGTCGATAAGTATCGAGCAAGGAACGGAGAACTGCAGAAAAGCAGTTGGTCCGGACGCCCCAGTACTCTGCCCGTGTCGTCGCAAGCGATGAAAGCCCTCCTGAACAAGCGATAAAGCCGTTATACCGGGCTGGGCGAGGAGAGAGCTCTGGAGGCTTCCGGTAGACGAAACAGGATGGTGATTCAGTGGATCAGAACTATCACCCGTCTGGAGCGACGTTACTCAACAAGCCTGATCCTGCCAGCAAATGCGAGTCCTGTGTCCTGTAGTTGCGGTCGACGAACTCAGGTGCCGGTCGGGGGGGCTCGTGCTGATCTCACGGTACGCCTTGTACACGCACGCTCCCACGAGATGATGACCCCGGGGCAAAGGGCTTCTCTTCCTCACCGCAACTGCCGAAAAAGAAGAGGAGGCTCGCTCGTCCACTTGTGAGCGTCCGTATCGTCGAAGGTCAATTGACCATGGCCGTTGAGGAGGGGAAAGCCGTTTGGCTTGTTTGGCGTTGTCCTATCCCAATTTACCACCCGAGAGGCGTCTGCTGCGGCGGCGGCGGTCATCGCTAGCTGCTGTGCTGGGGTCCAAGGTCATGCTACCCATGAACGGCCCTCGTGGGTACTTGCCTGGCCATACTCGAAGGGCTGCTTATCGAAGTACAGTATACCTGCTTCCCCACTCTCCCTCTCGAGGCCCTGTAGGGGACGCCGGTCGAGCTCCCCCACACTGGTTCCAGGGCTATTGCAGTTCGTAGCGACGTTCTATCTATAGCTCCCCAGGTGTGCTCTTCTTACGCGGAGAACATCACGACGTCAACTTGCTCCTGCCGTACGCACTCCCCAATTCCAAGGTAGGTCTGGGCCCGTGTCTTGCACTTCATTACCTCCTTGGCCGCTACATAGGTCTACAACTCGGCGAACAAGCCACCTGCCCTGCGCGAGAGAGCTCAGAGGCTGTGACGACACAACCCTCGGAGGATCCTGTGTCCAATTTCACTGACACGATCGCGGCAGTCTCACTCGCTCCCCTCCTCCAGGCGCTCCGCGACTGGCTCGAGCACACCTCCTCTTCTCTTCTACTCGCCAGGTCTCTCGCGTCGTGATATGAGGTAGAGTTGAGCAAGATGACCAGCTACATCCTCCTCTCTCTTCCCCTGAGAACCTTCGACACCGGCGACAAGGACGAGGCGATCCAGTCGATCGGTGCGACCATCAACTCCGAAAATGGGACCGTGATGCCCTTCCCCATACCGGCGTTCAAGATCGGTACCCTTGATGCGCTGGTGCAGCAGGCGGACGAGCTGGCCAAGCTGCATACGAACTGCGAGGGCGTTGTCCAGAGGGTGGCGGACTCGCTGAAGACCATTTTGGACGGCGACGAGGATAAGATTGCGCAGAACAAGATGGTCAATGATAGTAAGACTGGAAACTGGAAGAGTCAGGCCGTTGGGAAGGAAACACGCGGCTAATTCCCTCACAGAGCCTACGGACCAGTACTTGCGGACATTTAGTTGGAACAAGGTCAGATACCGATCCGACCGGCCGATGGCAGAGTTGATCGAGACATTGCAAAAGGTAGGGCCCCTCTCGGCGCTCACCCACGCTATCTACTAACGTTGGCACTTAGGAGCTCGTCAACATCGACAATGATGTCAAGGGCAAGTTCAACCAGTATAACTCGGTCAAGACCAACCTTGCTGGCCTGCAACGGAAGCAGACGTGAGCCTTCGCCCGGCACCCCTGTTAAATGGATGCTGACAGACTCCCAGCGGAAACCTCACCACCAAGTCTCTCACACCGATCGTGGACCCCTCACTTCTCGTCACAGACTCCGAGTACCTCGAGACGCACCTGATCGTGGTGCCCGTAAACAGCCGTAAAGACTTCCTTAAGAGCTACGAAACGCTATCACCCATGGTTGTGCCGCGGTCAAGCATCGAGGTTGCCAAGGATGAAGAGTTCGTGCTCTTCGCCGTCACGACATTCAAGAAAACCAGCGCCGAGTTTTTGCAGAAGTGCCGCGAGTCAAAGTGGACGCCTAGACAGTATAAGTATGTGGAGGGTGGCAAGGAGGAGGAGCAGAAGGAGCTGGACCGGGTAGGACGCGAGGAGAAGAAGGTATGGGGTGAGGCGCTGAGACTGGGCCGGACAGGCTGGTCAGAGGCTGTGATGGTGTGGGCTCATGTCATGACGTTGAGAGTGTTCGTTGAGACGGTGCTGCGCTATGGCCTGCCGTTGGAGTATGTGAGCACACTTGTCAAGGTAAGGCTCAGACCCCGGGGAAGGGTGTTGTTTGCTGGCGGGCGTTCGTAGCTGACAATATTGTGCAGACCACACCGAAGCAGGCCAAGAAGGTCAAGACCGCGTTGGACTCGGCATACTCATACCTGGGAGGCAACGCCTTCGGGAGGGACAAGAAGGGCAGGATCACCAAGGACGACGCGGCCCTCACTTCTGAGATGACAGCCGCCGGGCTCGGGGGTGATGGCAACGATTACACGGCCTATGTATTCTATGAGTTTGAGTTCCCCTAGGAACCAGCAACTGCATATCCGGGTGGTAATTTGTATGCACGGGCACGTTGGGGCTTATATACCTGTCGATACCTCGCATCTAGTTGTCAAAATCATCTGTTTTTCTGGACGACCACCCTGTCCAACACTCTATGTATGGCCGCTTCACGGCAGCTAGTCTACCTCGTACCCTTTTCTCTTTGTCTCTCTAAATCGGCGGTAACGTCTACGCCGGGATCTTGATCAGCTCCTTCTCCTGCAGGTACTTCACGATCTGCGCCACACACTCCTCCACGCTGTTCTCGTGCGTCTTGATCACCAGCTCGGGGTTCTCGGGGGCCTCATACGGCGCCGAGACGCCGGTGAAGTCCTTGATCTCGCCGGCGCGCGCCTTCTTGTACAGGCCCTTGGGGTCGCGCTGCTCCGCGACCTCGATGGGGATGTCGACGTAGACCTCGACGAACGCCAGGGGCTGGTCGCTGCCCTGCGCGCTCTTCTCGTGCAGGTCGCGGGCGACCTGGCGGTCCGCCCGGTAGGGGCTGATGAAGGAGGTGATGGCGACGGTGGCGCTGTCGGCGAACAGCTTGGACACCTCGGCGATGCGGCGGATGTTCTCGTTGCGGTCTTTCTCGGAGAACCCCAGGTCCTTGTTGAGGCCGAACCGCACGTTGTCGCCGTCCAGGCGGTAGGCGGCGAGCCCCAGGTGCAGGAGGTGCTGCTCCAGGGCGGTCGCGACGGTGGACTTGCCCGAGGCCGACAGGCCCGTGAACCAGATCGTGAAGCCCTTCTGCTTGCGGTAGGTCTCGCGCTCGGTGCGCGAGAGGGAGGGGTGCCAGGTGATGTTGCTGCGAGACGGGGAGGGAAGGGCCTGTTAGTCTACGCGGTCGCGCTGGGTCTGCTGTTCCGGTCGCCTGCGAGAGGCTTCACGGCTCGGGCAGAACTTGGACCTGGGGGCGATGGCGGGGTAGCGGGGTAGTTGAAGAGGCTTCAGGAAAGGTCCTGCATATTTACTCACGTCGCCATTTTGGATAATTAGGGAGCGGGAAGATGTCGGCGGCTTGGCTCTTTAGCTTAGAGAGGAGAAGAAGTGAGGTCCCGAGGAAGAGGGAACGTCAGTTGGCAGGATGCTAAGTAGGTAAAGAGCGCAGTGGACCGAGGACGGGTCACTGACTGACTCTACAAATTGCCCTCTCTCAGGCCTGGACTTTATCGTGGGACGTGGGAAGAAGTCGACGGGAGACGGGTGAGTTTCGATTCCCGAAGACGTTCTTATTTGGTGCTGAGCTCTTTCAACAACCTGTCCTCGAGCAGATGTATCGGATACCTTGATCGCTTGTTACCACCTGCCGGTCCAGTCATTTATATGACACTTGACGTCCTCTCATTGCGTGGCCTCTCAGGAGGTTTGTACCCATGCCAGCCTTGGAAGTGGGCCAGACAGAACTGGCTTCCGGGTCCCGAAAGGTGGACACCAGCGCCCGTCACACTTCCCCCTGTCCTCGCGGCCAAGATACCTTTCGAAACTGTATAGTATACTTTATACCTCGTTGGAAGGTGGGCCAGAGGTCTTCCTGGTGCCAGGAGGATGCAACTGAGGGTCTCCCGATGCGGTGGGTATCAGGGATATTCGTCGAGTTCACCGGGCTCACCCACGTCGACATTGGCACGGCCGCTGCTATAAGGAACGGCTGTTTTCCTGCCCGCAACCCCGAGGCTTGTCGTCTCTTGCGCTTCCGCCGATTCGAGGCAGTTATTATAGTGCCTAGGTTGTCGAAGTCACTACAGTCTATTCTACACTTGGGAAGCCCACAGAACGACCGCGGTCGCCCTCGCTCAAAGAAATCTATCCCTCCGCCCGAACTCCGATATCATGTCGCGAAATCCACAGGTCTCTATGTAGCAGTGTAATAGTTTGAAAGAGCCTGTATCAGAGTCAGCGATCCTGCCCAGTCCTCACCGTGGAAACACCCCTCCCCCCTATGGCCCGGGTGAACTCACCGCAGCCTGCTTCGGCTCAATATACAACGCCGTAGCATCCGCCAGCACGACGGGCTTCTCGTCACCCTCGGGCAACGTCTCGATGCGGCCCTCGACCCACGCCTTCCTCCCCTCTGCCTTCGTCACCTCCCCCCGCAGCACGATGTACTGGCCCGCCCTGCAGGGCGCCTTGTAGTTGACATTCAGGTTCGCTGTGACACCTATCTTGTGCGGGAGGGCGGCGAACGCGCACCTGGCCAGCCCCTCGTCCAGCACCGTCGCCAGGTACCCGCCGTGCACGATCCCCGGGTGGCCACAGAGCTCCTCGCCCACGAAGGAGATCTGCACGAACTCCTTCTTTTCGCCAGCGGTAGCGATCCAGGCGAGCGGCGGGAAGGGCACGCGCCCGGGGCCCATGAGCGCGCCAGCCGTCAGGTTATGCGCGCGCCACGCGGGCGGGATCTTGAGGTGCGGGCGGGACTCGGCGAAGGCCGGGTCGGCGCGGAGGGACTGCACGAATGGGTGCGCGTTGATGCGGTCCTCGTGGGCCTGCCCGGCGTCGTCGGTGGGCGTCCACATCTGCAGGGTATCCGCGTCGGCGATGGGCGTGAGGTAGCCGGAGACGGTGCCGTAGGCGGGCGAGACGGCCATGGTGAAGCCGATGGTAGTGAAGAGGAGGGCGCGGAGGGTCGAGGTGAGCGCGCGGCGGACGGAGGAGGGTCTAGGAGGCGGTGTCGTATCTGCAGGGCAGGACAGCGTGGTCAGCGGGCGCAGCACCGGCACAAGGAAGCCCGGTGGAGAGGACATACCAGACACGGTCGCGATAGAGCGGAGGATCGGCCGTTGAGGGGCCCTTGCGAACAACAGATGGTGGTGGCTGTGGACGGCAGGCCGTGGTGCTCGGCGGATGAGGACGGTGGGTATTCGCGAGGGCGGCGACATCGGGAGCAGTCCGCCCTTTTATCAGACCTCAGGGGCTATCCGATATCCTGAAATGGGAAGACCTTTCCAAACACCACCCGAAGATCCCGCTCTTCTTGTTGGGCCGTTTGTTGAGTGCCTGAAATCCGTGCCTACAAGGGCTGGATATGGATCCGGCATTAGGCCAGACGGTAAGTTTTGCTGAGATGCCTCGGCTCGTCGGCGCCGGAGCGGAGGCAGGGGTCTCCTCGGCGCATTTATTTTTGATTAGTCTCTCGCGACTATAATACTATACCGTGTGGTACCATTAGCATCCAGGACGCCATCCGGCCGACCTCCTGCTCGTCGACCCGAAAGGCGAAGGCAGACATCATGGACTGGATCTGTGGGACTAGCACACTTCAGGCTGTTGACCGCGCTGGCGTCTCATCGTGATCCTGGTACTCAGAGCTATACCTCGCAACCTCGCAAGGGCTCGCTGGCAGTCACGATGCCAAGTCATGTTCGTATACTAAAGGCTTTTTCCCTGGGCGAGAATCGCCAATAGTCACACCCAGCCAGCTATGAGGAACCGCGTGGCGACACGATCTCACGTTGACCGCCGTCAGATAGTCAGTCTTCAGTGCAAATGACTTGTGAGAGCGCCAACCTGCTTTCCCTTCCCCGGAGGACTTCCCAGAATAAGGTTCTGGCAACCAGCCATTCTCATCATTGTAACCCATGGACCTCTTCTAGAATGACAGGCTAGGGACAGCGTTGCTACTTTGTAGATCTTAGATCTTTTAAGAAATTACAATAGGTCTCGCGAGCCGATATCTCTCCCAGCCCACAGGCTTGCGGCGTTCTTGCAAGCAACCAGGGAAAACCGGAGCCGTGAGCAAGAAAGCGTACCTAGTCATTAACAGTAACTTACCTAAGTACTATGTATGTAGTTGGACAAGACCGCAGACCGCAGCCAGATGGGAGCCAATCTGGGCTAAGGATGATCTCCAGGTGGCTTAAGCTTCCTCGCCAGGCCCTGCTGTGGACCCTGGCACGCTGTCTGAACCCCTGCAGGATTGGACGGCGAGGATCCATGCCTGCGTCACGTTCAAGCAAACCTGCTCCACGTTGAGCACGAAGCTCTTGGCTGGAGGGCTGAACCCTCCCAGTGGTGAGTGCGGGCACTGGGTCATGATTTCTAGACTATACACCGACAATTAATCCCAACCGAAACTCTACTCTTGAGCTTGCTGAAGTGCCGCACGGCTCATGATTCGGACTGAGAAAGCCCATACTGTACAGGAGTGATATTCGAACAAAAGAAGACATGGTGAGTACTAGTCCAAAGGCCGGTCGAGATGTGAGGGGCTCACCAGGACGGGTTGGACAGGCCACTCAAGACACCGTTGACTCCTGGAGCGAGCCTCACCCTCCCAAGTCGGAGTCCATCAAGTCGTTCAAGGAGTTGGAGCACACCATCAAGAAGGAGCTCGTCCATCTCCGCCACGAACATGATAGTATGTGCCAGATCAGACGGGGACAAGCATCCGAGCTGTACTGACCCAAATGCCGCCTGGATAGAGCATGAGAAGGAGTACTTCCAAGCAGTCGTAAGCTTCACGCACCAGATGGTCTAGCCACACTATGAGTTCATGGCTGACACGACCCCTAGGCCCACCTCAGCGATGCAGAGCTAGCCGGCTTTACTGTTGATGACTTCGACCTCGTCCGGGTCGGCCCATCAGCCTACGGCACTCACATCTTCGGGCGCGTCAGGATCCCAGCCATGCCGGAGGACGGACCATGCTACGTCTTCTTCCGGCTATGCGACAAGGGCAAGGAAGAGGAGGCCACGTTCCATAGCTTCCACACAGAGGAGGCGCCCGACACGGAGAACGGCGGGTTCAAGTATCGGGCAATCTTTACCAAGGATGACCCGATCGAGTGGTTCGACGACTAGGCGGGGTTGGAGCAACTCCTGTGCGCGTTGTGCAGCTTGCTTGTCATTGGCCTTCACTATCAATTGTATACTGCTTATGTGAAGAATGCAACGAATAGCCTTGAGCCCCTCCCGCGGTACCCCCAAAAAAAATAACGGATATGAACAGGTGTCTCGTCTACTGAATGGGACGTACTCTGTGCACACATCTTTGCTGTCTTCTACTCGTCATCATCCTCACCGGCCAATAATGTAGCATAGTCGTCGGCCGTCGCGAATGTCGGCAGCTTCTTCAGCTCCCGCTTGGTCATCTTGCCCTTGCCCTTCTTTGCAGCCGGCTCTTCCTCGTCTTCGCTGAAGAGGGCGCCACCATTCGCTGAGTCCTCTGCAACGTCTCCAACATCACCCATTTCCTCATCCACGTCCTCGATTTCTGAGTCCATATCCTCGTCGTCGGACATGTCAAGCAACGAGCCCATGTCGGACTCATCATCTGAGCCCATGTCCAGATCAGCATCGTCGTCATCCCCATCAATCTCGGGCCGCGAGTTGACAAGCGCATCCCAGATCTCATCCTCATCAACATCCTCGTCCTCACCAACAGCAGCATCCTTCTTTGCTTTCTTGCTCTTGGTCTCCTGGCCGGGCTTGCCAATCTGCGAGAAGTAGGCGTGGAAGAAGACGTCCTCGGCAGCGACGTCCTCTTGCTTCTTGTTCCAGAATCCTGCCGAGTTGACGTTGGCCTGGTTTTTGGCCCTGGATTTGCCAGGAACGACAACATGTGCGGCGCTGCCTGCGGCAAGTAATGGCTGCATGATGGACGCGCCGCGCTTGCTGTCGGCTGCCTTGGGGTTCTTGTAGACAAACTTGTCCAGAAAATTGATGAGCGTGTGGTTGGCAAGCTCTGGCTTGGGAAGAGCCTTCTGCCTGGCTAAGAGGTTGGCCGCAAAGACAGAGACTGAGGGATGGAAATGTCGAAAATACGGAATCACCTCCCATAAGCAGCTCTGATCAGCATTGCTCCATCTTGGGTCTCCTTTCCTTCCATCGTAAACTTCCCTCTTACGTCCCGGGTGTTGCGAAAAGGTAGCATTTTCAGAGCCCTGTACCGGCGCGTCTGTATAGAACTCCTCCTCGTCTCCGTCCTCCTCTGGTTCGTTGAGAAGCGTCTTCAGATCAGGAAAGCTGTCCTCGAGTTGTGCCACGAGGAAAAAGATTCCGCAGACGAAAGGCGCGTCGTGCAGATAGCAGATCTGTAGCATGCGCTTGACAAATGCCTTGACTCGACGAACATCGACGTCGTTCTTCAAGGAGCGGAAGAGCAGGTTGAGATAGAGGGCTTGTTTGGAAGAACGAATAAGCCTAGGATCCAGCAATGATTCGTAGAGCGTCCTGTAGAACCGATCAACAGCGATATGTTTGGTGACGGATAGCTGCTGCACCAGCATGAGTGCCTGAATGGCTGTGTTGAAGTTGGACGAGTGTGTGATCTTGAAGAGAGTGTCCAGATGGTTCTCGAGAGTCTCGTCGTCCGTGTTGGAGAAAGGCACGGCACGGTTAACACCAGTGAGGATAGCAGAGACCAATTTCTCTGCAGTCTCAGTATCGGGGACAACTCCTGATTTGTTCGTGGCGGAACTCGTATCCTTCTTCCATGGCTTCTTCTTGCCAGTCTTCTTCTCATTAACTGCGCCAGCAGAATTCAGCGTTCCCATCTTTAGCAGAGCCACAAACAAGTCAAAGTATATCCTAACCAAGGCATCCGCAATCTGCGGCTCCTTACTGCTCAGAATCGTCTGATTGAGCGTGCTGATAGCGTAGTACTTTGTCCGAACAGTCATTGCTGACCGCAACAGGACCTCAGACTCAATGGTGTTGATGACGATGCTCTTCATCCCGGGATGGATGGTAAGGAGCTGTAGAATGAGATAAGAGGCGCGTGAGGCAATCTTCTTCTCGCGGTCCCCGAGCTTATTGACAAGCAGTCTCAACAGATTTGCTTCCTGCTCTGGCTTATCTCTCAGAAGGCCAAAGACGAAGTCTAGAGACCTCGACCTCGAGTACTCGATCTCGTCGCCACACCATAGCTCCAACAACTGGATGATCTTGAAGTAGGTGCTCTTGAGCCACTCTTCGAAAGCCCACATTATCAAGTGAGCCTTCGTCAACTTTCCGGGCAGCGCCTTCTCGGGTTTCCAGGAGGTGACAGAGTATTTCTGCAAAGTGCCCAACAAGCCTGGCTGGGCACGGAACTGCCTTAACCGTCGGTCACCAGGCAGCACGACACCGTTTCCAAGGAGATCAACCAATGCTCCTAACGCAGCAATCGCCTGCTCACGACTCTTCTTCCCAGCCAAACTCATCAGGCTTTCCAGGGTCTTGATGTTGTGAACAGGCGATTCTTGGACTGCTAGAGTCAATGCAGAAACCTTGTCTGACATTGTACCTGAAGACATGATGGTGGACATGAACTTGTGAGTTGACGAGGCCGCTACGGTCTTTTCGTACGCAGATGCGTCAGCCTCAAGCAGCCCTTGAGCGTAGTCTTTGAGGCTATTGATACTGGTAGAGAAGTTCCGGATATCGTCAGGTGACGGTGCGGGTAGATCGTCTTGGCTCACGGCATGCCAGTCAGGCCTTGGCTCGAACATCTAGCGCAAGTTAGCGATCTAAGATGTAGGTTATAAAAGATGTGGAGGCGGCGCAAACTGACCAACTTACCCGCCGCAGAGCGACCTTGCGCCTTCTCAGCCGGCAGTGTCTTTGCCTCCTCTTGTGGCTCGTCCTCCCACTCCTCGTCTTCAGCCGTCTCTTCCTCTGCCTGCCCTTCTACCTCGTCGTCCGTCGCACCATCTTCGTCACGAACCTTCTCGAACCCAAGCCCGGCAGCAAATTTCGCTAGCTCGTTCTTGAGGGCCTTGTCCGGATCTGCGCTGGCCGCCTTACTGGGCTTCGGGCCCGGACCTTCCTCAGCGTCGGAGTCAACGCCGGCAACCAGCTCCAAGTCCGCCTCATCACCACCCAGTGCTCTTATCTCTTCGAGCAAGTCGGCATTCTTGTCTTTAGCCGCACGCTTTGGCTTGCCTGAAGTATGCTTGGCTTCCTGCGCCTGCCTTTTCTTGGGGGTTGCATCTTTATTGTCGCCTTCGCCACGTTTTCTCTTGCCTGGACGCTCGTCTTTCTTTTTCTGATCTTTCGATTTCGGCTTGGACAACTCCGTGTCGATCTTGGCAGTGAGCTGCGACAAAGCGGCCTCGTCGAAAGCCGGTTTGGCGGCTGCTTTGGGGCCCTTTGACTTTCTCTTCCCTGCCATGATTGATTACGGGAGGGGCAGTCGCTTGTCCGCAGAGGGGTCCAGGTGTTGGGTGACTTGGGCGTCGCTCGGAGACAGATTCTGGGCCCCTAACCGAGGTTTGCGACACGAAAAATGAGCCCTCCAGCGACCAAATGACTCTCGGCCGACTGTGTTCGATCATGAGTGTCAAGTTGAAGTTTTCTGGAAGTCGAGATGGGAAATTTTAGCCTGCCGCCCAAAATTTTAGTGGAACCGTTGCACCGTGGACAGGGGCACAGGGGTAGATCTTAGACTTGAAGGCAGGGGTCCCAATGCTCATGCGAGAGAATTCATTGTGCAGCTTCATTCAAATAATCGACGACATTCTACAGGCACAGCATAACCTCATTCCTCACAAGTGGCCCTCATAATCACTAATGGCGCTTGAATGAATCGATTCGACCGTAAGAGTAGCATCTTTCATCCAGCCTAGGGCAAGCGCTGCTTCGACAATGTCATCATGTATGAGGTTGTTAGCAGCGCGCCCAACACATACTCGACCAAGGCTGCAACACAGGAAGGCTTCCTTGAGCTGTATACGATTTCTGTGTGTTGACGGAAGGGCACGTCTATCGAACGAGTGGGCTCCGTCGGGTGGGATAGCTACCGGCGCAGACGAAGGTACGCATTGGCTATAGCTGTTGTAGCTCCAGAAAACAGAGATAATGACTGAGGAACGCAGATGCTCACTCAAAACTGGTTCGCGCTGGCTTCATCAGGCAGGTCAGTTTATTCTAGAGTCTTTATTTTCAGGGCGTAGGCTTATCGATCTGCAGTCTCATTCCGGAATATTCCAACTTCTGCCTCTAGGGCTAAGAGTCCAGGACAAAATCACTCGACTTGTTGATCGCTATATGCGAGGGCTGGGTGTGCTATACTTTCTCCTCCCTACAAGTCTCATTTGACGGTCTGACTGGGCAGTCCAGGGGCATCTAGAGTTCAACTCTCGGCGATATCATCCGAGTCCCTCTGGGAACAGAGTGGCCGCCTGAACAAGATCGGGTCTGAAGTGAGTGTCTGATGCTGAGCCCTCACATGTGTCTTCCATTCTGACATATTCAAAGCTTTTCCGCTTCACAGACCGGAAAGACGGACGCTTCTTACTTGGTCCAACTCACGAAGAAGAGATCACATCGATAGTCGCACGCTCCGTGCAATCATACAAGAATCTGCCTCTGAGGCTCTACCAAATAAGTAGGACGGAAGACCTCAGCCTCTGTAGACCTGATACCCCTCTGACTAAGGAACAGCGCAGAAATACAGAGATGAGCTCCGCCCCCGTCATGGTCTCTTACGCGGTCGGGACTTTTGTATGAAAGATCTCTACACCTTTGATTATTCCGTCGGAGCTGCACTGCAGACGTACAAAACCGTACGCGATGCCTACTCGCAGATCTTTATCAAGGAAATGAAGCTCCCTGTCCTGGTAGCAGAGGCGAGTTCCGGCGACATGGGCGGGGACTTGAGCCACGAATATCATATCCCAACTGAGCTCGGAGAGGATCATGTCATGAGCTGTAACACTTGCGACTATGTCGCCAACGAGGAAGTTGCTCAGAGTCGGCTAGCCGAGACCTCGTATGATGTCAGCCCCGACGAAGTCAACGTCTGGCGAGGCATATCAAAGGATCGAAGAACGTTCGTGAATGTCTGGCATGTTGCCGATGAAGCTTCCCAGCTTTCGATCAACATACATGCCCTGAAGCAAGTCGTTCCCGACCTTGATGCGGGTCTTGAGGACGCAGTGCCTCTTTGGACAGCAGCCTTGGAGTCGTCCACTGTCAACATGAAGTTGGTGAATCTCTTCGACTCCAGGGTACCAAGGAAAACGAGACACGACATCCACAATAGCAAGCGCTTCGTGCCAGCTGAGTTGAAGAAATACATGGGCAGGATTGTCTATGCCAAACACAGTCGCGCCAATGAAAACATCAATCTTATGCGCATCAGGGATGGCGATGGCTGTACTCGCTGCTCGCAAGGTACACTTCAGGTACAGAAAGCCATCGAGCTGGGCCATACTTTTCACCTGGGAACGCGGTACTCGGAGCCGATGAACGCCCTCGTCACCGGTCCAACACGACTACTGCTTGGAGCACCGGATGAGCCACCGTCTCAAGAGACTGGCCCGCAGGCCGACACGGAATCAGCCACAGTGACGACCGCAAAGTCGACGTCGTCCGCGATCCCGACCCATGAGAACACTCAAGTCTTCATGCAGATGGGATGCCACGGAATCGGCATTTCGCGCATCATCGGCGCAGTAGCAAACCATCTTGTGGATGAGAGGGGGCTGAATTGGCCGCGCGTGATCGCGCCGTATGAGGTCGTCGTTGTGTTCAACTCCAGTGACAACGCTACTGCGACAGATGCCAGCACGGTCTACGACGTGCTGAGAGGGCGCTCTTCTGAGCTAAGCCAGGGGCAACAGTCGGAATATCCACTGGATGCCATCCTTGACGACAGGAATGACTTGTCCATGGGCTGGAAGCTCAAAGATGCAGATCTCGTGGGCTATCCTGTCATGGTTGTACTGGGCAGGGAGTGGAAGGCTTCGAGCAGGGCGGAGGTGCAGTGCAGGAGGCTCGGATTCAAGGAGCTTTTACCGGTAGAAGAGCTGAGAGGTTGTGTGGAAGATCTGTTGCAAAAGCTGTAGTATTATCATCAGCCAGACATTACGGTCACCGCTTTTCCCACTCGAAAGGGGATAGTATCGTGACCCGGCAGGTGCTAATCATGATGGCTGACCTCAAGGCGTATTGTACTGCAGCCTTAAAGAGCAGACTTAAGGTGCACGTTGCAATGAGAACTTCTGAATGGAAGGCACTTTGGAAGCTGGAAGCAGTCTGTAGATAAGGAGCACGCTGTAAAGGACCATAATTCTTCACTTTCACCGCTTTCGTAGTTTCCTTTGGTACCAATGACCGAGACTTGCCATCTACTACAGGAGCCAGAGGGCCATTTTATGCCTTTGCTGTTTATAGGTATCATGACTTGCTTTTCTGCCCACGAGGTAGCCATTACCAAACAAATGTACAGATGCTACCAGAACGCCAAAAGGTGCCCTTGAGCCGTCCAACCATCACATTATCGCACCTAGGGGGCGCCTCGTTTATTCGGGCCAATATTCGGATTCTCTGTCGACTCATGCTCATGAAACCCCTTTGACATTCCACAGCTCCTTCGACCAACCCATCTCCCTCATTTTCTTGGCACTCGTTTGGCCTGCCTTGCTTGCTTTCTTCTTCTCCGTCGGCGGTTCCGCAGCCAGGGCTTTACTGACTGAGGCAAAAGCCTCGACCAATTCCTTCATGCGGCCCGTCTTGACAAGTAGTGCCGCGACGTCGGAATTCCGCTCTGCAACTACCGCCGCCAGGTCCATCGCCTCCAGCAGATTGTCCCTAGTAAGGCTGCTTCCAGCGTACTGGAGCGCGGACACGTACGCAAGGAGTGTCTCAGGCAGGTATTCCTCACGCAAGCGGGCAAACTCCAGCTCGTCGTCTCGGTCATTGGTCTCGAGCAACCAGCCCTTGAGCAGAGGTCTCATGCCGGCCTTGGCAGAGCGGATGGCCTGTCCGAGTCGCTCGTAAAATTCCCGGCTCGGAGTATTGTTCGTGCTAGGGAGACCATGCGATTAGCTTCCTGCTTGAAGGGTCTGAGATTGGGGTCGGAATGCCACATACTTTTGGACGAACTGTGTCAGAGTACCGACGGTCTCGATGCCGTCTAGGGCCATGACGAAGCTTTGTAGCTCCCACATATTCTTGACCGCAAGTGCAAGGCGTGTCTGTGAGACCGCTTGATCCTCCTCTCCTCCACCATCGATCTCTCCGAGTAGGACATGCTCGTCGGTAAGAAGCTCATTGACAAACTCCTCAGCAGACTCTCCCACATCTCTGTTTGCGAGAGCCATAATGAGATCCTCGACTTTCACGCGTTCGAAGAAATCGCGGGCAGCTCCCAGATGCTTGCCTTCTGCACCATTTGTAAGTACAAACAAACACTGCGTTTGGGTGATCGACTTACTAAGGAAGTATTGATATATCTTGATACCAAACTCGCAGGCAACGAGGAGGTTGCCCTCCCCTGCAAAAAGCCATTCCATGGATCGAATGAGGTTTTCATGGACCATCTCATTCCGACCATCGCCACCAATGAAATCCGGAATAATCCCTCGACCGAAGGTCACATCTGGCTGGCTTGACTTGAGTATCTGGAAACGCTCATTCACGGGTTGCGCATATGCCACATTTTCCAGCTGATTGAGGAAGTGTTGTGGCTGCTCCTTCAGGAATGTCCTAATGTCCATCCCGACCCGTCGGATTTGGTTGAGCAGCGCCATCTGCTCCTCCCGATCTCTCACATGGATAACATTCAGACTCAGAGTCTCATACCTTCGGGGACCGGACAGTTGAGCGCAGTACAGAGGAATTAGAAGTTCGAGCTGAGCCAAACGTAAGAAACTGACGTAGGCGACGATGGCGTGCTCTCCCACTAGATTCCTGAAATTGTTTGATCGCTTAGGGTCGGTATCAGTGGACTCAAGAGCGCTAATCATGATCACAATGTGAGTGATCACCCGAAGACCATCAGGGTCAGACCCTTTGGTGTATCTTGATACATTGCCTTCGGAAGGGCCAAGGTCAAAGTCGGGAATGAGGAACGATTTGCCATCCTGATTGGCTTCTGTTGAAAGAGCAAGACCTTGCTGATAAATGTACGAGTCCAGTGTGTTGGCGATGATAGCGCCTTGCAAAGCCTTGGCAGCTGTGTTGGCCTCCCTGTGGGCCTGTGCGAAATAAGTACCGTCCGACTCGATTTGCTCAACCAGTTTCCTAGAGATATTTGGTCCCTCGCCGAGGTACTGGACCGCGTCAAAAGATGGTAGGACTTGTGAGGATGCTACCGTAGGCCCGCACTGCTTAATCAGATAAGAGTCAAATTGCGTGCGCAGGAGAGCGTTGTAGTGGGCGAAGATGAAGTCATCCCAGGTCTTGCAAACCGCGAGCACGCTGTCGATGTCGCCAGAAAGTATGCCATACACCCCGCGCTCCCAATCGTCGGTGCCACCTGACTTCACCAAGGCATAACACATGCGTCGCCAGAGGATGAATGAGGAGGGATCGAAATCTGAAATGTCGTCGTCACCGAGGGTTGAGAGTGGTAGAGCAGATATTGTGCCAGCCCTCCATATCTCTGTCCTCTCAGTGCACCACTCGCGGATCTCTTTCATTGTCCTTCCCCTGCGCAGAAGATGATAGCAACCCAGCCAGATGGCCCGCTCAAAATACTCGTCGTGTGGCTCCAGCTTGCGCCCTTGCCTCGTCATAGCGTCAGGATCGAGTTGTGTCACGTAGGAAAAGCCTGCCATGCTTGCGGAACCCGGCTCGAGAACACTTGGGATGGCGTTGACGCTCTTGTGAAACTTTATCGCCTCCCGAGTGTGAAGCCAGCCGTGTGCCACCAAGTCGCCTCGATCGGCCTTCTGCTGATACTCGTGAACGAGGTCGTCAATGGGTGGACCGGCGCTCGCGGTCGACTGCAGCCACTCCAGGACGGCCTTACGTTCCTGGGCTACTGAGTCTGCCAAGATGAAGTCGTCCCAGTAATCTCTCCTTGCCTGTGGCGTGGGGGTTGACTTCGGTGGTTTGGCAGCGGGATCTGGGTGCCGTAGCGGTAGCAACCGAGCCAGCAAGCCCCAGGTTTGTGCCTCCGAGTCCCACTTGGCCGCATCGTCCACCTCGATGTTTTGCGTGACGTCCGCCTCTACATCGTTGGCATCGTCGCTGGACTGCGAAGGGTCCCATCGTCTTCCTCTTGCCAGCCTCTCCAGATCTCGACGCTCCCGCAGGACCGTTGCCTTCTCATCTGTGTATTCATGGTATCGGGTGACGAGTTGAAGGACGCGTTCACGTTTCTTATCGGGTGTGGCATGGGTTAGACTGCACTCGTCGAGCCATCGTCCAAATTCCTCGACCTCGGGGCCGGCCTGGATGCGGCCCTGCTGGTACGTGTCTTCGAGTTGAGCCATGTCATCCTCTGTAAGGCTATTTGTCAGTGAGGCTCTAGGAGCGAAGGGGGCGCCGATCGCGGCTGCGAGACGTGGAGGGAAACAAACCTTCGTCGCTGTCGTCGTAGTCCAGGTCGACGTCTGGCAGTCTGCGCTGCACAGGCAGCGGGAAGTCCCTCTGCAAGAGCACGAGTAAGTCAGAAAGTCAACCGACAGCGCGTTCTGACAACAAGAGACGTTGCACAGCTCTTGAGCTTGACAGAGCTTGGGGAGCTAAGACGTTTGAACTTTGTTTTGTACTTACATCCAGGCCTGGCGACATGCTGCACGAGCTCGGGCGGTCCCATGCAAGACTGGCAGGCGCGTTTTGATTGGCGAAAGGTCGAGACCCGCAGGAGGCGCCCGACTATGCAGTGGAGATAAGAGCGAGGAAGGCCGCTAGAGGCTTGGAGACGGTGCAGGCGCAATTAGGAGATTTCCAGCCGCCGTGAAGTCGGTGACATGTGAGCAAGGGAAGCCGTCCACGATCGTTAATTTCAGCAATGCGACCGTTCCAAACAGCACCCTGGCAAAGCTGGTGAGTGACGCGCTGCTGAGACGGGGTCGCGAAAGGAAAGGCACCCGTTTTAGCGCCGACCCACCACAAAAGTAACCGATACTTTGTCGCTGCTCTTCAATGTTGGGCCTCCTTCAGTGAGACCACAAGATGGATCCCCAGTAGGGCTGAGCAGATCCTGAAATGACCCAAGGATGTTGAGACGAGATCGAACAGCCCTTTTCGCGTCATGTAGGCCAACAAAGCAGAGGTGAATGTAGTGTCTAGTCTCGTGCGAAGGTCCAGGTTACCAGCAGCAGCTCCCAGACCCACATCTGGATGGCCGACCAATCAGGGAGGGGCGCGAAACGGGCAGCTCAAGGCGCTCATAAAAAAATTCCGCAGCTGGCTTCGGTTCCCTCTCTCTCTTTTTCCTTCCTCATCAATGTCACCGGCTTTCATATTAGAGTCTCGGAGCAAGACTGTCAGTACTTGCTCAGGTCCTACGGGTCCTCTTGCGCGCTCAATGGATGCCTAGATTAAATCCGTCACTATCCTTTCCAGTTGACCTGATTTCATCTCCTCTTTCCAGGTGGACGTTCGTCTTGGATCAGTGATACAAGCTTCCTAGGTTCGATTCCGCTCCCTCCCACGCGGCACACCGCTGCCTCCGCGATTATTGCGGCTTGTTCTCCGCCTTGTCGGCCTTCTTTCTCATCCTAAGCTTCAGCTTCAACAGATCTGGCTGAGGACAGCTGGCCGATTTGGCTCCCTCGCCATTCCGGTCGTAGAAGGCTTGACAGCAGTCGTACAAGGCGTAAATCACGTCCTGGCACTTGTAGTTGAAATCAGGAAGTCAGAGTCAGTCAGAGCCAAGGATCATATTTTACTTGATTCGGCTGTACCTTGTCCTCCTTGAATGTGTTTTTCTTCAGACAGTCTGCCAAGTGTTAGGAAATGCGCCGCTCGAGATGCCACTCGAAATCCCCAACGCGTACCTTGAATTGCGCACTGGTCAAGCAACGGGTCAGCATTTCTTCAACTCGATGCAGCTCAAGGATCTTGAATAACGTACAGCTCGTGGATGGCACGGAGGCTTCGACCGCAAATCTTCATCCAGACCCTAGCATCTATCAGCCATGGTAATCAGAGGTCAAGACCTGCAAGAGGATGCTGACCATGTTGCCACAATTTGGTCTCGCTTCACAACGCGTCAAAATTGGGTGTAGATGGCGGGAAGGTATTGGCAGACAAAGGACAGGCAGACAGGGCAGACAGCGACAGCAGCCGGGACTTGCTCGCTTGGATGATGTCAGCTGCCCGGAGATAGCAAACGAATCTACCAGGCTGGCCGCTGGGGCGATAGGCGCTGCCGTCTTCAGCGCCGGAAGTCCCGAATCGCCTCACCTTCTCTCAATCACCTTTACCTGCTCACTCTCGCCCTGGGAAGATGTAGACGACTTCCTGAGCCCTCAGCAGCGATTCATTCATTCTCTCAATCCGCATATTTGGTTGCAATAGAAAGGAGATGGCATCTTCCAAGCCCTTTAAGCCCCCCTTGATCCCCATCTCAGATCAGATTGGTCTGCCACTATCCGCAACAATACACAACTGCCCATCTGCGGAAGGTAGACTACTTCACCAAGGCAAAAGAGGCAAAGAAGCATTTTAAAGATCAATCAAAGGCCACCAGGTCACCAGGCTCTTTTTTGCGCCTAGTCTCACAAGTGCATTCGAATCCTGAAGTGCTCTTTGAAGTGGTATTGTAAGTACTGCGTAGATGGTAATTATGAGTCTACCGAGTGTCTCGCCCTGCACTGGCTATGGGCTGGTCCGTGCACTGAGGCGACCCTTGTATAAGGCAAACCGCCCCTACGACCGGTCTGCAATGAGGCTCTGGCCCGCACACAACATCTTCGAGCACCACGTCTGTCCCCAACTTCTTCACCACCACGCCGACCCATCGTCAGTATAGCCTGACCAGCTGCTACCACCAGCAACCCCGTTCGCTTAGTCGTCAACACCTCCGAAACCCACGATTTAAAAGATCTACAGGTGAGAGATATTTTTCTTGCGCCCAGTTCACTTTCGCAACTTCAGCATCCCACCACAATTGTCTACGCCAAACGTTACCCTCACCACCACGACGTCCCACCGCAGCAGACAACATGGCTGACAACACGAGCAGAGACACCTACACTTGGATCTTCGCCTTCCCTAACCCTCGCGAGATCCTCTTCTATTTCTTCCTTGTCGCGCTCCTCTTCGTGGCGGATTTGTTCCTGCGTGGAGTCGCCCCTCCTACCAACCAGCGCCCTCGTGCCGACGAGCACGGCCCCGACGATCCCAAGACCGACCAAGAGGACGGTGGTGCTCCTCTGGACCACACCGACAACTAAAGATGTCCGACAACCAAGAGAATGGCTCCCCTAATGCTGAGCGCAACGAGGCTCCTCCTCCTGCTGCTGCTGCTGAGCACCTCAACATCAAAGTGACCGACAACAACAACGAAGTCTTCTTCAAGATCAAGCGGTCCACCAAACTCGAGAAGCTCATGAACGCATTCTGTGAGCGGCAAGGCAAGACTATGCAATCCGTTCGGTTCCTCTTCGAGGGCCAGCGAGTCCAGCCCACTGACACACCTGAGACGGTATGTTTTGTATTTACCCTTCCTGTTGGAGCCTGGCTTGACGTGCCTCGCGCAGCCCACGTGTGTTGCGTCGGGTTGTCTAAAACTTCTGCCCTGTCACCTTCGCATCATATCGCATGCTACATGTGCTGACATTCTATCACAGCTCGAGATGGCGGATGGCGATACGTTGGAGGTTCACCAGGAGCAGGTAGGTGGTACTGTCTCCGAATCCAAACCATGACTTCTAACATCCCACCAGGTGGGCGGCTGTGGCAACCTTTTCTAGCCTAGGAACGGATTGGATGGCAGGGATCTTGATTTCTTCTGTCTGAGTCTCGGGTCCCGAGCAAAGGGTCTTGAATCCTCATTGCGTTTGCGTCTGCTTTTCTCTAGGTTGTCTTTCACACATCGACAGACGTTGGTCTTTTATGGCGTTGGTGAGGAACATAGGGGAAAAGGTTTGATTTTGCGGAATTCACAGGGCGGCTCACAACACATTGTGGCTCGTTTTCCTATCCTAACTTGATGTGACGAGATAGTGGGCTCACCTACTTTCGAGACGATCTGAGCTGGAGGACACGACCAATCGATATTCTTGCCCCCCAATACTTGACTGACATTCCGCACACTCTTCTCCCCCTCTCGCGTGATGTGATTGTTCATGAGGCTGTATCTACTTTAATTGTTTTCGGGCGCCTGCTTCCGTCTGCTCTCCTCTTCTGCCCGGTTTCCCTTCTATCGGGTCCTCTTCTGACCGCGCCCTCTTTCGCTGCATCCCCATCTCCTAGCGCATTCTCACACATCTGTTTGCTTCTGCCTGCGTGCCAGCCCAACAGGCCCATCCCTTACCGAAGTGATCAGCTGCAAACTGTCATGGCCCGCGTGTTGATCTTGTCCATGCCTATTTAACCTTTGACATCAGCTGTGGTAGGCCAAGTCTGAGATCGGGCACAGTGAGATTCATCTGACCTCTCAAGGAGCTTCACTATCACGAACGCTTCTGTCAGGGCCTGATCTTGCAGTAGCGCATGTCTTACACGCACTAGGGAGACGATCATGATGTGAGAATAATTGGCCTTGTTCCTTTCCATTATTTGTTTGCTCGCAGCTCCGATTAGGTGGTGAACAGGTGTACAAAGGTGCAGACGGTCAGTCTATGTGGTAGAAGTCATATACTGTTGTACAGTGATTTCAATGAAACAAATCCCTCGTCAGTCAGTCAAGCTACCTCGATTCCGTTCCTGTGCGTGCATGCGTTCCCTGCGATGACCCTCGCCCAACTCCGAACTGTGCGCGAAAGAGTAGTGAAGCAGAACGCGAAATCGCAAATCCATCAACCACATCATGACCTCCGTAAGCATGGGTAGCCGCGCTCGAGAGTGCGGCAGCCCTCACTTACCTCCTAATTACTCCTCCCACCACGCTCTCTCCGCCCTCTCTCCCGGGGAACTTTCTCGTCATGAAGTCCATACCCTCAAATCATGATGCAATTACTGCCGAGCAGCCTCAGGTTCCTAGCCCTTCAGCTCTCTCTCGCGGCACCTCGTGCACAGCACCACCATCCGACCATTGGGTGACTCTCGCGGGAAAATTTGTCCGTCATTAAAGCTTCCTTGACATGTCGCGCACCGGAAACATTCATCGTGCCACTCGCCTCCCAGCGCCCGGATATATTGTCCAATGACCGCCTTCCGACACATCTTACATTTGGGCGCACGCCTCTCGGTCCGCTTGGTCTGACAGTTGACGCACCATGCGTAGCCGTCCTTCTCGATGTGTGTCATCCCTTGCTCAAACGGATCGCCACATTCAGCACAGAAAAAGTGCCCGTAGTGCCAATGCTCGCCTAGCGCAACGATGTGCTCGCCCAAGATGGGTGTCTTACAGTGCTTGCAGCGAGGCGCAAAGAGTTCGTGCCAGTCAAGGTGACAGTAGAAGCGGAGCCTCTCGTCACCATCCTCGGCCATCGTCTCGCCCGGCTTCTCCTCAAGTACCTCGCCCGCAGCGCGCCGGTGTATACGATCCAACCGGGCTGCGCGATGAGGATCGGGCTCAGGACTGATTTCCAGCGCCTCGAGGGAAGTGCCGCATGTGTAGCAACTGAAACACTGCGGGTGGAACCGTTCATGAGTGCCGGCGAGGGCGATGAATCTTCCCTCGATCGCATAGCCGCAGTCGTGACAGCGGGCCGTGGCTCGGTTGCCAGTTTGATTGGCAGCTGCAGGAGACCAGTGACCTCGTGGCGCAGCATGGCGAACTCTTGGGGCGTTCTTCTGTGGGGTCGGAAGTGGTCGGCTTGTGGACTTGCCGGTGGAGTCATCTGGGGTGACAATGACGGGAACACCAGGTTCGTCAGCTCCGGCGTCATCGTCACCAGGGAGCACAATGGAGGGAAGCGAAGGTTTGTCGTCGTTTACCACGATGCTAGGCATCGAAGGGGTATCTTTCCCCCCAGGCGCCTCTACTTGGATAGACGGCGCGGCAGGGCCACGTGGCCTCGAGGACGTCGGCGGCTCACGAGTCTCCGAAACAGCGATAGCAGGGATCGATGGGGTTTCGGGAAGGCGACGGTGGTCTTGTCGGACCTGGAAGGCCCCGAGCGGACCACCCTTTGCGGTGTCTGGCTTCTCATCAGTTGCCTCGTCCGGGGCCTTCCAATTTTTGTCAAAGCTTACGATAGGTCGGCCTGCGCGATCGCTTACCGCAGTAGGAGTGGGAAGCTTGGGGCTCCGGTCCTTCAGCTTCATTGAAGTTGCCTGACGAATGTCGTCACCGCGAATCTCCATCCCGTGCTTCTTAGGTACATCTTCACGAACGGGGCTCGGGCTGCGCGAGTTGGTCGTGTAGTGCGGATTGCGAGATTGTGACGGTGGGTTGCGGTGAATCTCGTACTTGTGCAGCTTAGGGGGCTGTGCAGAGGAATCAGAAGAAGACACAGGCTGGCCCGGCGTGAACGAAACTCGGCTGAAGGGACTCTTCGGGTGCATGCGAAGAGGATTGGCTGAGGTGTTCTTGTCAGGTGAAGAGCTCCGCGCAGGAGAAGCACCTTCGGGCTCCTCCGAGATCTGATCGCCCAAGACGAGCTTGCCACCACTGTTGTTCCGCTTTACGCTAGGACGCCGTCGATGAGACGACGCAGTAGAACGCGAGCCGCCGGTCAAGCCGGCATAGGGCTTGCCCGACTTGTTTGGCGAGACGCATCGACCTTCTCCGGGAGGGCTCGGGGTCTTCCTGGCCCCAGCCGTCAGCGTAACAAAGGACGAATGGCGACGAGATGATCCATGGCCATCGCTAGAGGCGGAGCTTCCCGACACAGAGCGTGGTCCGGAGTCCCGAGCCAGACCCGAAGGTTCAATATCATCACCATAGAGGCCGGCACTAGCGGCTCTAGCATGGGCGTAGCTGTTCCTCCGGAGGTGCTGCCTGTATCTGTACGGGGCACCGGGCTCACGAGGCTTGACGCCATGTTGGTGCTGCCAGACCAGCTCCGACGCCTCGTCCAGGGCAGCCTCGTAGAGACGGTCCTCCTCGGGACTGGACGCGCGGTCCGACGCATCCTTATCCTCCATGGCCTGCCTCAGCGACACGGCCTCCTCCTTCTCCATCCACCTCTGGCCTCTCTCCATGTAGGTAGCGCTGGGCACGACCTCACCAGGGCTCAGGGACTTGGCCGGCTTCTCCGGGTAGTAGTCACGTCCACGACCGCTCATGACTGAGTATCTGGAGGCAACACTAGGCGCAATGCTGGGCCTGGAGAAGTCACGGGTGGATGCGGTCTTCGGGGGCGACTGGGAGTGGATTGAAGCCGCGGAGGACGGTTCGGACAGCGGAGGAGGGGTTCCTATAGAAGAGCGGGTCGTCGAAGCGAAGGATGGACGACCAGCCACACCCAGTGAAGGGCGGCCATCGGTCGACTGGCGAAAGGAGCCCTGGCGGGACTCCGGGGAGGAAGATTGAGGTTGAGGCCTCGCACCACCGGGCCTGTTGACTCGATTGTTGCGAAGATCTCGGAGGTACGCAGCTGCAGGTGCAGGAGGCCGGTGTTAGCATGGACTGCACTGGGGACCGGGAGAGGCTTATCAGGGAGGCCGGGGCCACGAACAGAACTGCTCATTGTTCATGTAGCTACCCTGGGCAGGGGCCATCTTCCTGTCCGGGGACGAGGAAGACGGCGCCGACTCCTTGGGCTTGCCACGGTCGAACATGATTCCTCCGAAGATCCTGCACAATCAGGCCCAGTAGACCAGAAGGCGGCGGCGATGCAAAAGACGACGGCCTCGATGCAGATGCAAAGAGAAGGGAATGGCGGAAAGAGGGAGGGATCGGGGATGGCGGACGAGCAACGGGGGGCCCGTATATAAAATTGCTAGCTGGTCCGAGCTGGTGCTACCAGGCCCCGTGCCCGTCCGTTGTACCTGTGTACAGTGAGCGAGGCTGGCAAGGCTGCTCTGCACTGTGATGTACGAAGCAGGCAGTCGGGGCGACGAGAAAAGTGGAGATGGTCCGATCTGGGGACAGCCCGATCTTTGTGAGGACGAAGCAGGCAGCGGAGATTGTCTCAGGAATGCGTACCAGAGTCCAGCTAGCTTGACGAGCAGCCCAGGTCTCCGACGAAGAGTCCGGTTAGGGTTGTGCACATGAGAGGGGAGAAAAGGAGGAGGGCAGGAGAGCAGGAGGGCAGGAGGGCAGGAGGGCAGGAGGGCAGGAGAGCAGCGGGACAGGTCAGTAGGTTATATCGCAGGCCGTAGGTACAGCAAGCAGGCGGCGGTTGTGATTGTGTGATTGTTTATTTACTACAACCCAGGCCACGACGCTAGCGGAAGAGTCATCAAAGCTACCAGCGCTGCAGCAGGACAAGGTTGCGAGGTTGGCAGGGTTGCCAGGACTGTCTGGGAACTAGTAGGTACTTACTGTGGTGGCCCTGTGGCCCTGTCTGAGACCCCAGCCTCCCAAAACCTTCCATGCAGGTCAACGGTGTTCTTCCAGGTCTCCGCCGTGCAACGGGGTGCTGCCCTGTCTCCGCCGGGCGCTGGTGTTTACTGGCTATGTGCCTGTACGGCTCCCGCCTGGCGCCGCCGGTTGCTACAGCGCCTCCCGGCCGCCTGGTCACGCCAAGGCTTCGCTGCTGTGGCACTGAGACCTGTCTCGCAGGCGCCGTCTGGCGGCAGGCCCGGGTACAGGATACATCAGCCGAGCGAGACCTCGCTATGTACTATGTATGCAAGCTGCGCGTAACCCGTGAGACCTGCATCCATGTGGCCACGCCAGCCAGCCCTCGACCTTCTTCTGGTGGAATCGACGACACGTCTTTCCTTCTCTCGGCTTCCATACGCAGTGGGGCACGGCCTCGTCGAGATGGCTGGTCTGTCCGCAGCCCGCGCAAGACGGTGTGCTGCTGTCGGGCAGAGGAGAGGAGAGGGGGCCGCCTCTCCCCAGGTGGTCCTGACTCTGGGGAGATGAGGAAAACGCCAACGCATCCGGATCAGGTCATCATCCTCCGGAGCTCGACGAGTCCCAGCGCCCTGCACAGCGCTGCACACCGGTACTTGGTGCTTCACGGGCTCCACACCCGAAACCAATGTGCAGTCGACGTCCTTATTGTGGCCGGCGCATGCACGGACACCCTCCCTGCCAGGTCATTTGGAGTACGGACGTCCCTGGCGTGCAATATGAGGATCAGGGGAAACCTATTTCAGGACCACGTCGCTCGACCCGGGGTGGATCTTGCCGGATAGGCAGGTCGCAAAGCCTGCAACGTCAACGTGCTTTCGACATGTACTGGTATACTGTATGGTATGAGCCTCGAAACTAGGCTCGTCCATCTCAGCGCACGAGTGGCCGCCCTCTGCTCCAGGGTACATACCATACCGGGCTCGCTGATCCGGCCCCTGTCTCCGTCTTCGCTGACCCGGAGGACTCGGCTTCGACGGCCGGGCTCAGCGATCAATAGGAATTCACTGACTGGGCTGCTCTAGCGGTCAGACCGCCCGGCCTCCCGAAGCAGCCTCGTCGCACTACAGTCTCTTTCCCTTTTGTAAAGGGGCTAACACGTCATAAAGTCACCTGTGTCAGCAGACAGTCCCCTCCCCCCAAACTCGGTCTACGGAGCGGCTAGGCGGGCACGAGCTCAGCACCATCGGGCCTCAACCCCAGGGACAACTCCAACAAGTCGCATCCTCCGACGCCCAGGCGCCCCCGCAGATCTTGTCACAATGTGCAGGGCGATGGTGGACTCCCTACCCAAAGTCTCTAGATGGCGATGTCTTCCAGAGCGAGGAGTGGAATCCCGGCATCGGCCCCCATAGCGACCAAGTGCCGCTAATAAGATCCGCATCGTCATCGTCTTAACATAGTGCGCCCTTCGACAGGGCGGAGGTGATTATCTGATTATGTAGTGGCATTGGCAATCCCGGCTTATTTCCATCTTGGACTCTCGGATGCGACTTTCGGATTCAAAAATCAGAGGTCCTCGAGTCATAATTATAGGATTTCTTTTGTATATCTCGGCCTCGTGTCGCCTCGATGGACTCGAGATGATTTCGTCTCTGAACACTTTGTGACTCAGAATCGTGTTGAAGCCCTTTTGGGCCGTACTCTGACGTACTCGACGATTCGATCGAACATGGCGTCCGCGCAGGAACCGAGTTCTCCTTCAACTTCTACAGACAGAGCCGAAGACGGGGATAACATTGAGAGGAATGTCACTCATGTCCGCGCTGTGGATATGGACGACAGAACCAACAAGGACGAAGGCCCTCTAGAGTCGGACCTGAGTGATCATGAGCAGCCGAAAGAGTTCAAAGAAGGCGGATATGGCTGGTAAATATTCTTTGCCATGTTGGCTTCAGTGCAGGATGTCTAACAGAGCTACGAAGGGTCGTCGTCCTTGCTGTATTCCTTGTAAATATGCACACGTGGGGTCTCAATTCCGTAGGTTGCCTCGTGGATACGATTCCATGTACATCGGACTTCCCAATGCTAACAGGTCCCAGGCATACGTACGTACATCGAAAACAACCCCATCATGTTCCTTGATGAATGAGATCTGGAATCTTGAGGTGTTAGCCCCAGAAAGAAAGAGAGAGAGAGAGCTGCTGCGACATAAATACCAACGAATGATATACTCACCCTCCTTACCAACCACCACCTGACCGTCTCTCCTCATACAGGCTGTATTTCTCGCATATTATCTCAGCTCCAATATCTTCCCTGGATCAACTGCGATCGACTTCGCCTTCGTGGGTGGTCTTTCAATATCGATAGGTATGTCTTATAATTTCTGGCCTCATTGCGTCCACCGCAGACACAGGCGCGCGGCCACGAGGCTGATCGTCGCCACATAGCCCTACTTTTCGCACCTCTGGCGACCCTAGTCATTGGAAAATTCGGCACGCGAGTATGTCTCCAACTTGGCGTGATGCTTGAGACGTAAGTCTCTGCAAATCTTATTGAGACGGCCGGCTTGCTGAAACCCCTTCCCAGTGCTGCCTTTATCGGTGCCTCGTTTACGTCTCAGATCTGGCACCTCATTCTCAGTCAAGGTATATGTTTCGGCGCAGGCATGGGCTTCCTCTTCACTGGCTCAGTGGGCCTCGTCCCTCAATGGTTCACACGCAAGCGCTCCCTCGCCAACTCCATAGGTACAGCCGGGTCCGGCTTTGGAGGGCTGACGTATTCGCTCGCCGCCAACGCCCTGATCACCAATCTGGGGCTTGCGTGGGCCTTTCGGGTCCTCGCCATCGTCGCATTTGTGGTGAATGGAAGCTGTACCTTCCTCGCGCGGGATAGGAATAAGGAAGTGGGCGCAATACATCGAGCTTTCCACAAGGAGCTGTTCAAGAGGGTTGAGCTGTACCTGTTCCTGGCGTGGGCTTTCTTCTCGATCTTGGGGTACATCATTGTGGTGTTCTCGCTAGCGGACTATGCGAGTGCCGTTGGCTTTACGGCAACCCAGGGGTCGATTTTGGCAGCCATGTTTAACCGTAGGCCTACCCTTTACTCTGCATTGAACATCGACGCTGACACCGGCCACAGTATCACAGGGACTGGGCAGACCAGTGATTGGATTCTATAGTGATAGGATTGGGAGGATCAACGTCGCCGCCCTGGGTACACTGACCGCGAGCCTAGCAGCATTCTTCCTCTGGATCTTTGCCGGCGAGTACTACGCCGGTGCTATCGTCTATAGTCTCTTTGGTGCGTTTGCAGGCTGTATCTGGCCTTGTGTGGCACCTGTCGCTGCCGAGATCATCGGCCTGCAGCTACTGCCATCTGGTAAGCTAGGTCGTCAGAGCCAAATATTGTTCCCTGCTGAGCAGCTCCCGCTGAGCGGGCTGTTCCCCTCTGGACTGTCCCTGGGCTATCCACCATCTGGCTGCGTCTCGTGTTAATCACTAACTCCTGTTGTCTCAAGTAATGTCCATCACCTGGCTAGTTCTCGTCCTACCAGCAACCTTCGCAGAAGTGATCGGTCTCAGTCTGGTCAAACCTGGAAGAAGTGGCTACCTGGACGTTCAGGTTTATACTGGCTGCATGTTTCTTGCAGCATTCGTTTTCCGTACGTATCGGTTCTAGCGACTTTCTGTGATCAAGCAAATGCTAACGCATCGTATCCCAGTCTGGACATTGAGAATCTTGAAGATGCGCGCCAGGGAGGTTGCCGCACAGGCAACCGAGGATAGAAGACAGGACTTCCACAACACGGAGCCTGCAGCTGCTACGGGAGCGCATGGAGGGGCCATGGGACACTCAAGGACATCGCTGGCATTCGCCATGAAAGCTTGCTTCGCTGTGACTAAGGTGTAAACGGCCAGGTCACATACATACCCAACCGGCTGTATTAGTCCTGTAATATCTTGATATTGTTGTACATACATCATGCATGTCGTCTACAGGGCGTGCATATAGACAAGCCAAGAGTAGCGCAGACATGACAGCTTCAAGATTCCGTTTTTACCGGTTCCTTAGGCCTCGCCACCTCCTCTGGTGCTAGATCATCCGTTTCCTGATGTACTATCAGCTCACCCTCCTCTTCCTCACCCGTGGTATCCGCCGCGATTTCATCAGCAGCCGTGTTCGTCTCTTCCCCCTCCGCCTCCAGCGTAGCAGCCATGGCCGCCTCCTTCAACCCTGCGACCTGCTTCTGGCTCTCAACCTCCGGTTTCTTACTTAGCGTCGCCTTTTTCGCAATCTCAATCGCCTTGGCTGCTGCCTCCTCGAAATCATCAAACGCGAACAGCGGCAACCCGCTCTCTGCAATGATTCTCTGTCCCTCCTTCTCGTTCGTGCCCCTGATCCGCACCACCACGGGGACCCTGATATCCGTCTCCTGGAAGGCTAATATAATCCCTCTCGCAATCATGTCGCCCAGGGTCAACCCACCAAAGATATTCACAAAGATGACCTTGACCCGGTCATCGCGCAGGATGATCTCAAAGGACTTCTTGACCGTTTCCGACGTGGCCTTGCCGCCCGTATCGAGGAAGTTCGCCGCGCGGCCGCCCGCGTCGTACAGGCCGTCGACAGTGTTCATCGCGAGGCCTGCGCCGTTGACGAGCGTGCCGATGTTGTAGCGCCGGTCCTGGGGGCTCAGCTTATAGTAGACGATGCCGTGCTTCTCCGCCTCTGCGGTGCCAGGCTCGCGCTCCTCCCGCGCTGCGAACTTCTCGTGGACCTCCTTAAGCCGCCCGCCGCTTTTGTAGGCTGCATCGTCCAGCTCGACGCGCATGTCGTGCAGGTAAAACGGCTTCTGCTTCGACCCTTTCCAGCCCAGCTCGACACTCACCACCTTTGCCTCATTCTTTCTAAAGAGGGTCGCTATGTCGCGTAGTGCAGATGACAGGGCGAGCCGGTTCGCCGGCAGGTCCCGGGAGTTGAACAATTTGAGCTGGATCGCGAGCGCGTCTATGACGCTGTTCCACTCCTTTGTATCAAGGTCTAGGATGTTTGTGACGCCATGGGGCAACAGGGTCTTATTGAAAATCCAAGGGTAGCGATAGACCTGCTCTTTGTTGATCACACCAGCTGTGATGCACTGTGACCTAGACGCGCGGTCGATGCCAAGTGCGAGGTAGCGGACGGGGTACTTGTCCTGCTGGAGCTCGTCGCCGAGTTTCTCGTCCTTGAGGAGCGCAATGCTCTGTTTGCAGTCGAGGTGTAGGCCGCGAAGTTGGCTCTGTCGGTTTCGAGGGCGTGTCAAGACTGACGTTGCCGCAGGTTGTGTGCGCACAATGGAACTCCGAGTGAATGTCGACATTCCGCGCGTCTGTTGCTGCTGGGGAGGCCGCCCCAGCACGGCGCTGGCAACGCTGTCTGTAGAGGAGTGTTGAGGCCCGTCCGCCTGTTTTGGATCCGCCCGTGCCTTCTGGTCCAGCGACTCCTTCAGTGCCGCACCAATCTTTGCCGGGTGGTTGACAACCGTCACGCCCACAGCCTTCAATGCATCGACCTTCTGCTTATAGTCTGGCTCCCCAGGGAGCCAGAATGCGCCCGCGTGCCCCATCACCTGGTACCTCGGCGCTTGCATGCCCGCAACGACGGCCACGATGGGCTTGCGCTCCGCGCTCTTTGTGCGACCGTGATAGTCCTTCACCCACTGCGCAGCTAGCACCTCCCCATCCCCACCGATCTCCCCAATAAGCGCAATAGCCTTGGTGTTGGGATCCATCACCAGCACCTGCAGGGATTCCACCAGATCGGTCCCTGGGAGCACGTCCCCGCCGACACCGATACACAGACTCTGGCCCAGGCCCGCTCTCGTCGTCGCCGCGACGGCCTCGTAGCTCAGTGTGCCGCTCTTGGCCGCGATGCCCACACACCCGGCGCTGAAGCAGGGCAGCGGCTGGAAGCCGATGCGACACCGCTCGCTCTCAGCGGCGGAGATGATGCCGGGGGTGTTAGGCCCCACCAGGCGGCTCTTACTCTGTGTCTTCAGGATGCTGTGGATACGCAGCATGTCGTGGAGCGGGATGTGCTCGGCTACAGCGACAATGAGCGGGACCTCGGCCTCGATAGCCTCTTCTATCGCCGCCGGGGCCAGGGAGGCAGGGACGTAGATCCCCGTCGCGTCAGGCTTGAGCTCGTCCATCGCCCGGCGCACGGTGGGGAGCACGGGTAGGCCCAGGTGCTCGCCTTCGCGGCCGGGGGTGACGCCACCTACGATATTCGTGCCCCATTCCAAGGACTCCTGGGCGTTGGCTGTTGCTTGGCGGCCCGTGAAGCCCTGGAAGATGACGCGGGTCGCGGAGCCGATGCACAGGTTGCGGAGGGTGTCCTTGTAGCTTTGGCGGTAAGATGATGTGGTGAATGTGTGAGATCGTGATTTCCAGCCATGTTGAAGATCTGTGGATTTGCACGCTGTCCGCAGGCGAAGTCTCACGGCGGACTGCATCTTGACAGTGAGGACGAGGTTGCCAGCATGGATGAACTTTGAGCTGGGGTGAGCTGAGAGTTGTGAACGTTAGCAGCGCTGAGATTTGTTTTAGTTAGTACACATCGGATGTCAAATTGGTCGGCTCAGTTTTGTAGCATTTGAGACGAGGGGAACACAAGGCATCTGACGAACGAAGAGAGGGTGTGAAGCTGTTTTTAAGGATCAATGGAGAACCAGTCGCGCGTTGGATTTGCAATATGAATGTCGTAGGTGCTCGCCATGTATTGCAGGAGGGGGCGGACGTCTGTATGCAAGTCTTCGTGGTGGAGCATATAGCCGACTTACTAGAAACAGTGCGAAGTTGACCTACGCTGTGTTTTCGTTGGTCCCGCGTCGTTCTCGTGCAATAGCAAAGAAGCCTGGAAGCGCTGAGCTGGATAGGCAGATTGCAAATGGGTCTTTCGACTTCTTAAAACTCTTGCAAGAGAACGGGTGCGCTTAGGCGTCCAAGCGGATATTGCAGAGGTAATCAGGAGGATAACATGGAGCAGATGGAGGACGGCCGTGAACAAAGATTTTCCAGTTAAAGATACCTAGGCAGTAGACAAAATGCGGAAGTTAGGGGTGGGTGGCATGTGACCAGATATCACCTCTACGGAATTTGATTCCACTTTGCGATTATTCATTCTCGATTCCAATTTGAGCCGGTGTTAAGGAGTAGAGTACGGAATCCGGAGGGAGAGATCCTGATATTGGACCCAGAACCTCTGCTGTGGTAGTAGTAATGATATTGACTCCAGGCAGACCGGAGCTGCTCCCTCGTCATCAGACCCCTCTGTGCGTTCTCACCCGGCATCCCCTGCTTACCCTCCATGCCGTCCATCCTCCCTCATACCTGCTCACGATTCTGAATTGTCCGAGCCTGATAATTCATCTCCCCCCTGCGCCCGTGTCTCATTGGATGCCGCCGTCGAATCGCTCCTGCAGTGGCCGAGTGGGCTCATGCTGCCGGCTGAGCTGTGCCTCAACTTTCTCGTGACCGCGGAAGGGTTTCTTGACTGATACGCCGGCGGCGGCGTGGGAACCGGGGGCAGTGAGATCCAGGATCGTGAAGATTGAACAACTGCAAGCTCGACATCATCAGATGTGCCATAGACGTCGCGATTCGCCATTTGTAACCGAGTCCTCTGCTTGACGGTCCTCCTGGGTGTTCCGCAACACGTCGTGGCGTGATTCACTTTGTCGACGCAGTGATAGATAAGGCAGTATAAGAGGAAGACCGGCCACAGAATCGCGGGCCAGAAGTGAGCGAGTGGTTCAAACAAGACGCAGAGGGCCTCGGTGCGGAAGATGCTGGGCACCCAGGGTGGGCCAGCCTTCTTATCGTACTCCCGCGTCAGGATCTAGATGACGCCAAAGAGGGCACCGCAGACGTAGATGGAGCTGAAGACGGCCATGAGCATGACCACCTGGTGGCCGTGGACGATGGCTCTGTAGTCCGTGGGGTTCCCGGTGGAGCTGTTTGGACCCACATCTGGCAGAGCGGGTGGCGTGAAAGATGGGACAAGGTGCGTTGCGGTCCTCGTGATTGGAAAGGCCATTTTGAAGTAGGATGAGCGTATAATGCAGGAAATAATATAGGTCAATGAAGATGGGGTTGGTATGAGGGTCGTTGACGAAGTCTCGAGACGACAGGCTGGAAGGCACCTTGACATACTCTATGAGCTGTGTCTTGTGGTTTGCAGTCTGGACAATCACCAGGGAAGGACCGCAGCAGGAGCCACCAGACGTGCCTTCGAAGATGATCGTCTCTCTCTCTCGACCGGCCGCTTCCTGCCTTCCATCCTCACGCCTAACAGCGTCTATGCGCTAGGCCACTCAGGCACTCTTCGACTGGGCTGTGGGTTCCCTCGTAGTCATGTCTCCGCCTTGAGTCTGACCAGGACTTTGGAAACCCAGGTTCTTGAAGTCGTCCCTGGCCATCAGGTTCCGGTCCATCCGGCATGAGAGATACGCCTTGGCAAGTTCCCGACAAGAGTCCTCGTTGACTCCCTTGACCTTCTTGATGCATGCCAGGTACGATGCCATGGCTTGTTTGCACTCGCCTGCAAGCATGTCAGACCAGTCGGGGAGGAGTTTTCCGTCCAATTCAACCCAGGAAGGGCGCAAGCATACCATCATGATCGAGAGGGAAGCTGCCTCTCTGCGGTCTTCAGGGAATCCAGATCAGCTCACAGTCCGCGGGATCAGGCAAGGTTGAGTGGATCGGATGGGTACATGTGCATACGGTATTGGCTTTGTATAGACCTGGCCGCCACCAGGACCGTAACCACTCATTATGACAGACACGAGACCGAGCGGATCTGCGCGTGAGGTTCGACCCAGATCCCACTGCCAGTCTGAGGCTTGGAGTCGCCGTTGTGATTGGCCGCGGTTATCTTCTGCAGGAACCAGACAGGCGAGAGTGTAAGAGTCTGATCGTGCATCCGTCAGTCCGTGTGGAAATGCTTCAAGCGCCTTGGGTTGGGAAGTATGACCCGGCAGAACCCGTAGTGCGTGCGCGTGTGTGCATGTGTGTGGCTTACAGCTCTCCCCTGCAGGATGACGTGTGGCTTGGGGGCCCCCAGTGGCCTGCAGTGCATACCTATAGGTGCTATGTACCCCAGTGAAGAGGCAGGACAGGGGTGAAACGGCCAGCTAAACGGTCCCCACTTGGCCTGGCTGGCCGCCAAACGCCAACAGGCTCAAAGCTGGAGCGCATGACGGAGACGCGCCTGTTGCATCCCCTCCTCGCCCTTCTAAAATTTGTCCTCAACCTTGCACAGCACTGCGAAAGAGGCATGAAGGTGTAATCTGGACGGTTGCCTCCTATAACAACCAGGCCCTTGTTGTTATCGAATCCTTCGTCGGCACTGCGCTCGACCTTGGAGGTGCTGATCGGGCTACCTCATAGCGGCAGATTTTGTTTATCTCTTGCCATACCTTTCGTACTACCTACCCCCAGGTGCTCCCCTATCTCTCGGCCCAACGCACTGCGGTGTCGAATCGCGAGTCTCAAAAGGAGAGTCACGACTTTCCAGTCTGTTTTGGCAACCCTCAATACAGTTCGACGATAATTACAGGCGCACAGGAGGAGGGGCACAACTTGGTCCGACCAGATCCAGCGCAATGGCTGCACTCGGCGACGACCTGTTGTCGACCGTCAACAAGTTGCAAGACCTCGTCTTCAACACCATTGGCAACGACTCCCTCGATCTCCCACAGATTGTACGCGCAAGCAGTCTTTGAACTCCAGACTCGACCCAATAAGGCTAATAAACCCTTGTTCAGGTTGTGGTAGGCTCCCAGTCTGCGGGCAAGTCTTCAGTCCTCGAGAACATCGTTGGTCGAGATTTCCTGCCCCGCGGCAGTGGCATTGTCACGCGACGGCCCCTGATCCTTCAGCTGATCAACGTCCCCGACGAGGAGGCTGAGGCTGCTGCGGCCACCCATAGCTCTCAGTGGAACCATAATGTAGCGCGACCCGGAGAGTGGGCAGAGTTCAACCACATTCCCAACAGGCGCTTCACCGACTTTGGCGACGTCAAGCGCGAGATCGAGAACGAGACCGCGCGCGTCGCGGGCAACAACAAAGGCATCACGCGCCAGCCCATTAACCTCAAGATCTACTCCCCACACGTGCTGAACCTTACCTTGGTGGATCTACCGGGTCTGACGAAGGTATGTCCGCTACTAGATCGCTCCCGGGAACATCTCACGGCTGACTCCTTCGGCGCCAGGTGCCTATCGGCGACCAGCCCGCAGATATCGAGAAGCAGACGCGCAACTTGATATCCGAATTTATTGCCAAGCCCAACAGTATCATCCTCGCTGTATCCCCAGCAAATGTCGACATTGTCAACTCAGAAGCGCTGAAGCTGGCCCGCCATGTCGACGCTTTGGGAAGGAGGACTATTGGTGTTCTGACCAAGGTCGACCTTATGGACCATGGCACCAACGCACTAGACATTCTATCCGGAAGAGTCTATCCCTTGAAGCTGGGCTGGATTGGCGTTGTGAACCGGTCGCAACAGGACATTCAGGGCAACAAGCCTATGGATGAGGCGCTCAAGGATGAGGAGAACTTCTTTAAGCTTCATCCGGCCTACCGAAACATCGCAATGAAATGCGGCACACGGTTTCTGGCCAAGACTTTGAACACAACACTAATGGCACACATCAGAGACCGTCTTCCCGATATTAAAGCTCGGCTTAACACGCTGATGGGCCAAACGCAGCAGGAACTGGCCAGCTACGGCAACATGCAGTTCAGTGGCAGAGAACACAGGGGCTCCCTCATTCTCCAGCTGATGACCCGCTTCGCATCCTCTTTCATCGCCTCTATTGACGGTACCTCGACGGAGATCTCCACAAAAGAGCTATGCGGCGGTGCTCGGATATACTACATTTTCAATTCCGTCTTTGGGTCGTCTCTCGAATCGATTGACCCGACATCAAACCTCACTGCTCTCGATATCCGCACGGCTATCAGGAACTCCACTGGCCCGCGACCTAGCTTGTTCGTTCCTGAAATGGCGTTTGATCTCCTGGTTAAGCCCCAAATCAAGATGCTGGAAATACCAAGTCAACGTTGTGTTGAACTGGTGTACGAGGAATTGATTAAGATCTGCCACACCTGTGGGAACACGGAGCTGTCGCGTTTCCCGAGGTTGCAGGCCAAGCTGATTGAGGTTGTGTCAGATCTCTTGCGAGAACGTCTAGGGCCATCGTCGTCTTACGTGGAATCCTTGATCTCAATACAGCGTGCCTATATCAACACCAACCACCCTAACTTTCTTGGCGCGGCGGCAGCCATGAGTAACGTTGTAGGCGCCAAGCAGGAAAGGGAGCGGAAACGCCTCATTCAGGAGGAGCGTGAGCGAAGAGAGCGCAGGCGTCTCAAAGAACTCGGCGCTAACGGTACTGAGGAGGTCGAGGATGAAGAGTCGACGACCATTGTCGAAAAAGCCGAACACGCCTCGATCCGGAAGACACAAGCCAAGAGCGCCGCACGAAGTATGTCTCCAGCAGTCAAGGAAAATGGCACTGGCGGTATTTCGGCAGCACTGAACGGAGTCCGCTCAAGTTCACCGATTAGATACAACCCACAGGGTGCGGGTGGCGCGAAAGACTCTTTCTTGAACTACTTTTTCGGCAAGGACGGCGCCCAGCCGGCAATGCCTGCACATACGCACAGTCCGAACATTGGGCGACATGTCAGCCAGGGCTCCGAACCTTCCTTTAGCCAGAGCATAAGGCAACAGGAGCCTGCCCTGCGCTCACCTATTCAGGCTGTGCCACCACTATCCAGCTCAGATGATTTCATGTTTGGTTCGACGCCTCGCGGCGCCGATTTTGTGAGTATTCCACATCATACTCCATAGAAAGCACGTGTTGCTGACCAGGTTTCTTTCCCCAAGGGCGCGACCGGCGAGCCGGCTATGACGGATCGGGAGCAGATGGAGACGGAGCTGATCAGGGCGCTGATCTCGTCCTACTTCAACATTGTCCGCGAGTCCATCGCCGACCAGGTCCCCAAAGCCATCATGCACCTACTGGTCAACCACTGCCGCGACGAGGTCCAGAACCGCCTCGTCAGCGAATTGTACCGCGAGTCGCTCTTTGAGGAGCTGCTGTACGAGGATGACGGTATCAAGAAGGAGCGTGAGAAGTGCGAAAAGCTGCTACAGACGTACAAGGAGGCTGCCAAGATCATCGGCGAGGTGGTGTAGAGCGGCTGCCCCGGGCATAGTATAGTGAGGGGTGGATCGGACAGCGGAGTCCGGGCGATTCTGGCGCGTACAAAGGCGATTGAGACAGGCCATAATTGCGACAGATGATAGACGATCGGTGCGATGACGGAAGGCATCGGACCGGAGACAATTCCGTTTTGGCCGGGATCTTGGATGGAACAACATAAAAGGGGAATGGATTGGCGAGGCTGGGAATGTGGCAAGGGGTGGAAATCGCTTCTCATCATCGGATTGTACTACCGTGTACTTTACTCCATCCAACCCACAACAGCTCACCCAATGTCCCCAATCTTGGTGGATCAGGGGTGTGATACTTCCGGCATTAAAGAAGCCTGTACACACAATCAACGCTTTTGACACTGCTGATCGTGCCAAGTATTTCTATTCTTTTATCAACAATTACGCGATCAGTATAATCGCTGCTCCAGCTTTGTTTCAGCTGAGCAACTTGATGACTTATCCCATGAAACTCATCCCAAGATCAGCCATCTTCCACAGGCCTACGTGTGAACAGCTTTGATAGGCACCCCCGCCGATTGCCCTCGCCAATGGTGTGTATAGGAACGAGACCTCGACTCTTCAAGGCCGTCCTAGATGAATAAAGTGTTCGCACATGTAGCAAATGGTATCAGTCGGCGGGCAGTGATTTCATTGAGAATCACGGCGGCAAATTGGAGTCGGGGCCGCTTGACTGACCAACACAAAACCAGTTGCCCTACTGGTATCTCGTCGTCCTTGGAGGGGGAACAGTCATGCCGGGAGGGCCAGCTGGGAAACGAGGGTCGTACTCCTCTTCGTAGTAAGCCTGGGCATTTTGTGACAGCGGACGATGAGGTGCAGGCTCATTACGCCTCAGTGTAGCATCTGAAGGATATCGTGGGTCGTACATGGTAGAATCAGTCGCGGATGGTGGGGGAGGCGCACGCGGATAGGCTCTATCATAGGGCGGATGGTAGGGCTCGGTTCCTAAACGAGGAGGCTGATCTCGATGATATGAGCCTGAGGGAAGAAGGATCGGCTCGTCAGTCGCTAGTGCTGGAGGCTGTTGTCGATGATACGGACCTGGGGGAGGCGGGAGTTCAGCACGGTCATACGTAGTAGGCCCCGGCGGTGGCAGTGGTGGAGCATTATGATAATATCGCCCAGTCTCAGTGTTGGGAATGCGGCGAATGGGCCGCTCCTCAATCCAGACTGTGCCATCTGGTCTGCGGTACTCGATGATCTCAATTTCAATCAAATCGCCTTGCGAAGCCGGGTAGTCGCGAGGCACGTAGTCATCTCGAGGCCGAGGCTCTCGCCCGTACCGGGCGTCGTCCAACAGTATAGGGTCCCTGGGCTGGTGAACTGGTTCGACTGGTTGACGAGATGGGGACCTCTGGCGATATTGACCAAGTGATGGTCGACCGTATTCCATGTGAATGGGGGATTGTGGTCCGCGAGTCTCCCGAGGCGGCGGCGCATTGTACCGATCATAGCCATCAGTTGTCTGTAGCCAATCTCGGCGAGATAAATCCTCTCGAGCGCTGTCCGCATAAGCGACACTCGACAGCTGATGCCCACGATGAGCAGCCGCCTTTTGAGCAGGAGGACCCTGACTCAACTCTCGAGAAACCAAAGGACTTGCCCGTTCGTCTCTGCGAGGAGAGTCCCTTGGCGGTCTCGATTGAAATCGACCCCGCGGCTTGGGGGTGTCTGGTTTGGATGATGACTTTGAAGAGAAGCCAGCTTTGCCTGCTTTATCCTGTTCTCCTGATTTGTCACCGTTTGGAAGCACAGTCTTGCCAGCAGCGTTGGCTCTGTCCGCCGCCCACATTGCGCGAATCACATCTGCCTCCCGCTCCGCCTCCTCTTCCGCCATCTTCTCCTCTTCTTCGGTACGTCTCCGCGCTTCCTCGTCGCTTGTATCCCGGTTGTTGCCGCCCTTTTTCTTGTTCTTCTTTGATTGTCGAGAGTGTTGATCACGGCCTCCACGGTAGCCTTGTGACGAGCGAGATCCACCATCGTCGCTGCGACTCAATGGCACGCTGGGCACGACTGCGGCGGGCGCGGGTGGTGCAGGATTCCCAGCTGGGAGGGTCGCATCTGCTCTCCCAGCAGGCGGTTCAGTATAGGTGTGTAAAACGGCTGGTCCATGAAGGTACTGAGTAGCAGCTCTGACTTCATGTTGATATTGTCCTGTATTATGATCTTCTGGAAGACCATTCAGCTCGCTCTGGCTGTGATATGGTTCAGCAGACACACCCTGATGAATGCCGGTTTGTTTGTTCCAGAAAGACTGCCCATTGGCAGCGGCTTGAGGCGCACTAACTGCCCCAAGCAGTTGCGGAACAGCTTGACTGACCAACTGGTACTTGAGTCCATCCATGCTGACGGCTGCACGCAAATTGCTCACTGCCGCAGGCTCTGGAAGCAATACCATGTCGACGGTCCAGTCCGGCGGCTGTCCGTATTGACCCATCTGCACGAAAGGATCCACATGCTTGGATTTGAAGTGTGATGTTAACTGAGGCAAAGACCATGATTTGCGTTCCTCCTCGGCAGCAACATAGTTACCAATTCTTAGATGGCAGACCCGACAGAGCAAGCCATTCACATTCCGCACGGGCCTCATGTCCTTGTGGTTCGACAAACCATCAATGAACATCGAGAGAGGGAGCGGAATGCCAAATTTTGCATGGAATCGCTTGGCCAGATGATCTATAACCACCTGAACCCTCACAATAGAGAGGGTATCTTTCATGTTGGATGTCGCATTCCAGAGTTCCCGAGCCATACGCGCCATTTCCTCGAGCTGGATCACGTGTTGATTTGAGAATGGAGGGACTTGCATGGGCTGATACCCGACTTGGCTATTGCTCTGATATGCCCCGTAATTGTAGTTGTACGGTCCTGTGGTCTGGGCAGGCGCAGGCCCGTTGAAGCTCGGTTGCTGAGGCTGAGGAGCAGGAAAAGGCTGAGAAGGGTCCGAAGGTGGATAAAAACTCGCCTGATATCCCTGGGATAGATCGTAGCCGTGACTTGCCACGGAGTATAGCGCTTGCGACCCCGGGGGATACGGCTCACTCCATGGCGGTGGCCCATAAGCTGGAGCTGGAACCGGAGCTGGAGCGCCAGCTAGGGCCTGATATGGCTGTGGAGGTCCTGCCTGAAAGCCGTTTTGACCAGGAGGTGGCTGACCTTGATAGAAGGCGGCCTTTGCGGACTTCCGTTCCGACGTGAAGGGTGGATGCTCGGGCCATTCTGCTCTCCAGTGGACGACCACGTTGCCAATGCTGAGGGCATGAGTGTGTTTTGCAGCGTAATGCTGAATGACGCCCTCGAAGCCGTAATACCTGACAGTAACGTCGCAGCCATTACAGAGGAAAATCTCCTTCCGGTATCGCTCAGTGTGAGGCTTCACCTTTATGTCAAAGATCCATTTCATGTTTTCAAGGGTCAGTTTCTGCGTGAAGGGGCCCTGAGGTGGATCGGCGACTGGTGACTTTCCAGCTGCACGTGCCGCAGCTGCATCTTTGGCGACCTCTGCGTAGAAACGCTTGCGAATATATGTAAGCACCTCGACAGCAAACTTTGAGCAGGTGTCGCTGCTGACTTTGTCGCCATCATCCCAGCCATCTCGGATAATCTCGTCGGCAAACCCTGCAATGCGAGCTCTAACAGGTGCTTGTATCTCGTCCCAATCAGCGTCCTCCGTCTCACGTGCTTCTTTTGTCGCGGCGTTGGAATTCCGCTTCTCGTTCAACTCCTTCTGAATCCGAGCAGCAGTCTCCTTTTCTCTCTTCTCAGCATCTGCTCTTTGTGCTAAGAGTCGTGGTTTCAATACTTCCCAGCCCTGGTCGTCCAAGGGAGTGATGATCTGCAGCGCAGCTTGAAAGGAGGGGATATGTGCCAGTATGTTCGGAGGTAGTGGTGGGTCAAGCGCAAGCGCCCTTCGCTCTATTTCAGCCTTTCGAGCAGCTTTGAGACTCGCAACCTCTTCTTTGGTTCTCTCATAACGGCTGGGATGGGAAGCGGCCCCACTTGATGAACGACGGAGACGATCTGGAGTCTCGCTATTCCACTGACTTGCCTCGACGGACGGGCTGCCAGCTCGACGGCTATCGTTGGTGGAGCTAAGGCCGGGAATGTGAAGTGCTGACGGCGGCTGTATGGCAATGGACACGGCACCGCCAAGACCAGCGACTGCAGGTAGTCGGTATCCGGGATATAAGGTGTTTCTCATTAGACTCAAGCCCTCACTCGCAGTCGCCCAATTTTCCCATCTGGAGGCGTCGTTACGCCGTTCCAAGCCACGACCGTCCAAGCCCTTGAGCCATTCCTCAGCTGTGGCGGAGCCCAGGATTTTTACCTTGAAGAATTCCTGTTTCAATTCTTCCACGTGATTGGACCAGTAAAGCTTTGTCAACGGACCTATGCCTGGCGGCTGGCCTCTCTCGACTGTCATAGGAGATACGGCTTGGAGTTCTCGGGTCACGAAGATGAAAGGTAGTGCCGCTGTGAGGGTGCTGGGTGTAGAGGACGACAGCAAAATGTCGATTTCCTAGGACCAGATTAGAACAAATACACGCTTCTTTAACACCCTCTATCGAACCAACCTTGATCGATCTGCTCAACAAACAGGTGCTGCAGGTCCGTGTGGCAAACGCCCATATAATGGCAACGCCCTCTCGACCAGGGCCGGACTTCCAAGGATCCGGGTCTTTCCCTTGAGGAGTGCCTGGTTTAAAACCGCAGTGTTGGCATGAAATGGGCGAAGACAGCTGCCACATGTACAGTTCTGTCTTGTCCTGTAAGGGGCTGGGCATGCCGGGCCAGAAGCGTCGTCTTGAAACCTGCCAGATGGCGTTGGGCTTCAGGATTGATAAGGCGCTGCGAGAAAGAGGAACAGGCCTTTCGCATTGTATCGTAGAGGAAGGATCCAGATACACGTTGAAAAGCCGATTGACGAGAAGTAAATTGCCCAGTGTTTTGGGAGGACAAAAACCAAATATGTAATGCCACACTTCAGCGGGCAAGAAAGACGGGTCTTTCAAGCGGTTGCCATCTTCCTGGGGCTCTGCCTCAGAGTCACCCAGTTTCACCTTTTTAAAAGATTCTAATGCACTTCGCCCTCCATCGTTGTCCGGCGCGTCCTCGAGAGACTTGCGTTTCTTTGCTGCGCTCTCCTCTTGTCCAACAGTGTAGTTTTCTATTGCCGTTGCGGAAGGTCGTAGGTCAGATTGGGCAACTCGTGGCTGGGGCATAGAGGTAGCGCCGGCGTCCTCATCGTCACTCTCAGCGGCCATCGACACATCTGAGGCAGAACCATCGTCGTCCTGGCCACCGTCAGGTGCGTCTTGGGTATTGCTGTCGCTTTCGTCCAGGGGCAGAAAGTCAGCGGTAGGCGCATTTGGGCCGGTAGCTGTAACGTCAACAGGTATCGCGGAATTCCCGTCAGCCATTGTGTCGAAGCAATGGCTGTGCAATTACTCCAGATGAGACACAAAAGGGAGAAGGGGAGTTCTCGAGGAACTGCCGGCAGCAGACCATCGGAGAACAAAGACAGAGAACAGGATACAGTTCAGCAACACTTGTGGGCATTGGAAAAGAAAAAAAGACAAATGCAGAGGCGATGGGTGACAACGATCGAAATCGTTGCAGCAGGGAAAATTTGCTCTCCAAGGACGAAAGACTGGTCCGTCCTTCGTAGATCAAAAGTATCCCTGGCGCTGATGATCGGCTCAAGCTGACCAACAAACAAGTGCTTCCAGGCTGCAGACGCGTTGTCGTTGATGCGTGGGCCCAGACTCTGGCTTGTTGGATGATGAGGGGGATATTCTTCAACAAGAGAGCCGTGTACAAAATCGCGGTCGCGCCACGAAGTCTGGTTCGGATCAAGAAATGGAGCCTTGTCAATGATCGTTGATGGGTGTCAGGCTCTCGAGTCGCGATCAAGGCTTTGCGAATGGGCGTCAGCCAAGGGGACGACCGCTATTACCTGTCGTTGCTGAAGCATCAATAAAGAAGCTGTCGCGTTGCGGCGAGAAGTGCCAGCCAGCTCGAATCTGGAGTCACGGTCTGGGAATACCTACTGGGTAAGTACAGTCTGTACTGGCTTACCTAAGGCCTGCAGTGGCGTGTCAGTGCCCATCTCTCGTCGGCGGACGATGATGATCCGGCCGGCCCCACATAACCCCAGTAAGCCTCCGTATCACGCCTACCCAGTACCCCCAAAACAAAAACCTCATACTGAAAACTCTCTGGTTGGTATCTATCTATCCAGTAGTTCCGTATTCAAGTTGCAACCGACGGTAGCCGGATCAGTATATTAGTCGACAACAAGCGGGCTGACCCCGCCGAGCGTGTCTGGGGACTTGACCGGGGAAGCATGTACACTTCAAGGCTACAGCGAGGCCTTCACATCTCCACCGTACATGACCTTCCTAAGCTTACCTCTGCCGAGCTCGCCAATGCTCTTTACACAGGATAGGCCCATGCTCTGGTCAAGATCGGCCAGTAGGCCAGCCAGAACGTGCCTGGCGCCCTCCTTCCCGCGTATACCCAGCCCATACATCACAGGTCTGCCCACGAGCACGGCCTTGGCCCCTAGGCACAGCGCCTTCACGATGTCGGCGCCTGTTCGGATCCCAGAGTCGAACATGACCGTCATCTGGTCGCCAACGGCACCCACGATTTCAGGCAGCATCTCCAGAGATGGCACCGCTCCATCCATCTGCCTCCCTCCATGGTTGGAGACGATGACGCCGTCCATGCCGTATCTCAAGGCAAGTCTGGCATCCTCAGCACTGAGAATGCCCTTGAGCACAATTGGGCCGTCCCAGTACTTCCTGAGCACCTTCAGGTCTTCCCAACTGTGCGCGTTTCCCGAGAAGACATCGGAAATGAACGCCCGCGACGCTGCGAGCGGATTGTCTTCCGGCGCCTCTCCGTCATTCTCCTCAGCGAATTTGCGCCGGAAGACGGGGTCGCTGAAGCCAATTTGCACCCCCTGTCCCTTGACGAATGGCAAGAATCCGGCGTCCAGGTCAAGAGGTCGCCACGACATCGTGAACGTATCCAGGGTTACCACAAGGACAGTATAGCCATTGCGCCTCGCTCTGCCGAGGATCGATGCCGTGATTTCTTCGTCGTTGGGCCAGTAAAGCTGGAACCATCTTGACGAACCATCACCCGAAGCCTCTGCTACCTCCTCGATAGTGGAACTGCTTGCCGTGCTAAGTGTGAACGGCACACCCAGCTCAGCACAGGCGGCAGCAACTCCGACCTCCCGGTCCTCATGGTAGGCCCCCATGACGCCTATCGGAGCCATGATCACAGGGTTCGCTGCAAACGGCGTCCGTCAGACCAAGCTCGTCCGGCGACCCTTCAATTGTATGGGACTGCAGTGACTCACGATAGGTCTGGCCAAAGAGCTTGACGCTCAGGTCTCGCGGCAGAGTTGGCCGCAAAAAACGTGGGATGATTTTCCACTGTCGAAATGCTAACCGATTCGCATCCATTGTGGCGCCCTCCCCGGCTCCCCCATAGATGTAGTTGAAGGGACCGGCCGGCATTGCCTTCCTCGCCTGTTCTTCAAGGCTGGTCGGGTTGGTCGTGACCTCTGGCGGCTGCTCGAGCAGGGCGCCATTCGTGTAGAGCTCTACTTGGTACTGGCCGTACGAGCGGCCCTCGTCATTGTCATCATCAGACCCGGCCATTTTGTAACTCGACGCCGACTCCGAGACTGCAGAACAGACTTATCAAGCAATTTCGTTCAACTCGGGAGTAAACTCGGTCCTCTACAACACATAAGAGGCTCCTGGCATCAGGTCGTTGGCAAAATGCCGCAGAGGCTGTTGCAAGCCTTGTTCAACGTCAGCGTGAGATGTGCGGCTGGAGCCTCGGCGGCACAGTCTCCAGCCACGTATGCAACTAACCGGAACAAAACGATATTTCCCTTGACCACACCTCGCAATCTCGTAAGCGTACTCTTCGTTACATTTGGGAACGATCATCCTTATCTTGCGGGGAAGGGGTCTCGCACAACAGACGGGCGAACACGACTGCTGGCCGGCTTGCACAATACCAATTCCTTGCTGGCGATGGCTTCATTGTTTTCCTTTGGGCCTGATCATGCGTACTCCGGCGCGCCAAGCTTGTTGCACGACGCCGGAAAAATTCCGGAACAAATTCCCGACAACGAGGTGCAGCATCATAACTGACAGGATCTAGTTGCGCCCTATCGCCTGCAGGCCGTGTGCCAGCACCGCCTTCATCTGCATGCATAATGGCATGCGGTCCGCTGCTGTGTACCCATTCGGGGCTAGGTCATGTGCAGAAGGTGTTTTTAACCCCCTGATCGCATCGCTCCATCGATCACGAGTTATTTGCCGCTGGACATATTGTTCAATGCCAAGAAATATTCATATCAACTGACACGGTCAGATTGGTGGACTACGGCGGCCCGTCAACAATGGGCTCCGTGACAGCCTCTGAAGCTATTCCCGCCAACCACGGCCGCGGCGACAACGTCGTCGTCAATGGCTCGCAACCACCACGGCACCTTACCAAAGCGCCGTACCGACGAAAGCGGGAGGTACAGAGCCTTGTATTATCCGTGGAGCTTCTTGCCCTCGTCACGAACCGCGCTGACAACGCTGCAGTCACTTCGAGTTATGCCAACTTGGACCAGAAAGCCAAGCAAGCCCCATGTCTATATAGACGATGGAGCTACAATGAAGTCGCCGAGGCGAAACTTGCAAAGACGTTATGCAAGCGAGGCGTGCGGAAGACTCAAGATGGGCAGAGTCATGAAGTTATAAACCGCAGCGCCCGCCGCTCTTCACATCTGGTCTTCAAGAAGCTCCCGCCTCATCCAAGAGACTTGAACAAAGCTTTCAGCAAAGTTGAGACATCATGAGGTCTCCATCCATCATCCTGGGCACTGCCCTGGCTGCCACTGTCGCCCACGCGGCTCTCACTCCCGAGCAGATCCAGGCGAGACAAGAAGAGCGCGTGAAGCTCGGCAAGAGGGCCACGGAGGCAGTCGTGGGCTCTGCGGAAGGCTTTGCTGCCGGCGTCACCGGTGGTGCCTCGGGATCTACGGTCTATCCGACGACTACCGACGAGCTCGTCAGCTACTTGTCGTCGAATGAGCCCCTGACCATTGTCCTGCAGCAGACCTTTGACTTCACCAATACCGAGGGAGAGGTCACGGCTACTGGATGCGCTCCATGGGGGACTGGGTCAGCCTGCCAGGAAGCTATCAATCAAGACAATTGGTGCACAAACTACGAACCAGACGCAGCCTCGGTGACAGTCGAGTACTATCCTGCTGCCACGCTCGGAATTACCATCACAAGTGATAAAAGTCTCATCGGGTCCGGGAGTTCAGGCGTGATCAAAGGTCGCGGTATCAGGATCGTCAACGGTGCAAGCAATGTCATCGTTCAGAACATCGAGATCACCGATCTAAATCCAAAGTACGTATGGGGAGGTGATGCTATCACCCTGGATGACTGTGACCTCGTTTGGATTGACCACGTCACGGTATGATCTTCCAAATACGGTTCATCAATCTTCTACACATGGGACACAAGACTAACTCATATTGCACTTAAGGTTTCGCAAATCGGCCGTCAGCAGATTGTCCTGGGCACTCAGGCAGACGCACGGGTGAGCATCACGTACAACAACTTTGACGGCACAACCTGTAAGCAGCTTTCATGCCGTCTCAAGGCTCATTCCCCTGCCTCTTCCCGTGAACTGACCCTATTTTTTTGTAGCATATTCGCCCAACTGCAACAGCTATGCATACTGGGGTCTTTTCTTCGACGGGTCTGATGACCTTGTCACACTCAAGGGCAACTACATCCACCACTTCTCGGGACGCTCGCCCAAGGTCGAAGGCAACACGCTTCTGCACGCTGTCAACAATTACTGGTACGACTATGATTCTAATGGTCATGCTTTCGAAATCGGCGCCGGAGGCTATGTCCTCGTCGAAGGGAGTGTTTTCCAGAATGTGCCAACGATCTTGGACACCGGAACCGAGGGTCAGTACTTCACCTCGCCTTCGACGACGGCTAACCAGGCTTGCACTGCGTATCTGGGCCGAGCCTGCCAGATCAACGGATTCGGCAGCTCCGGCACGTTCTCCAGCTCCACCACGAGCTTCTTTTCAGATTTCGAAGGGAAGACAATTGCGTCGGCCGAGACGTACCAGTGGGTGCAAGAGTATGTCATAGCTGAAGCTGGTATCGGTGTTGTTGATTAGGTGTTCCAGCTTGAAAGGTCTGGTGCCCCCGTAAACGGACCTATTCAGCGCGACTGTTTGTAGGGCAATGGACGTGGAGAATGGTGGGTGATGGACGTACCGATGTTTCTGGAATGGATATGATAGCTGTCTCGGTCCTCCAACTCAATCCGTGTGTTGCCTTCTACATCCACTTCTAAAGACATACGTCTCGCTAATATCGAGAGCATGACCATCTTAAAGACACACACACAAGAGAGAGAGAGGGGAAGAGAAAAAGAAAAACAAAAAAGAACAAAAAACTCGATGCCCTCACGGCCCTCCTCCTCCTCCTCCTCCTCCTCCTCCCGCCCTTTCCTTCCCGGCCACCTCTGTCTTCGCCCGATCCCCCCCCTCGCCCTCCTATCCTCCGCCTCCCCTCCCTCCGGTGACACCACACGCTAGCGCACTAGCGTGCACGCCTTCTCTATCCCGTCGCTCGCCGCGTCGCCGATCGCCTGCTCGGCCGCCTCGGCGCGGCGACCGGCCACGACCACAGCCTTGTCCGGGCCCGAGAGCTGGGTCCCAGCCTCGCTGGGCCAAGAAAATGGACATGCCGACGCTGAACAGCGTCGCCAGGACACCCGCCACGCCAAAACCGGCCTCGACCCAGGTGGCCTTGAGGCTCGAAAAAGCCACAGACTCCGCCTCCACCGCCGCCCCCATCGTCACCGTCTCCATCGTCATCGTCATTGTCGTTCGTCGTTCGTCGTTCGTCGTTCGTCGTCCTCGTTCGTCGTCCTCGTTGTTGTTGTTGTCATTCTTGCTCTTGCCTATAAAAAGTCAGCTCAACAATACGTGGCCGGTCTTTCCCTGTCTTCAAAAGAGAGGGGAGGGGAACGGATCGGATCCAGTTCGGAATAATATATCCCTGTCCTATGCTACCCGTTTAAGTTTGCTAGAACAACGGGACTAAATGAATGGTGCTTCTTCCGGTAGTTATGGTCTCGCCAGTGTCAACCTCCGAGGTTGACTCAGTCTATTTCTCTGGAGGATCGGAGCCAGAATACAGGAATCTCGTCGGTTCTCAGTGAAGACTCAGGCAAAGAGGCACTTCGTCATACCTGGAAACATGTGGACCAGGAGAAAAAGAAGAAGACTGGCGCTTGGAGGAGTCGTCAGGACATGTTTTTTTGCAAGACAGCTCGGTGAACAGAGTTGGTAGGTGGCGGGGTGTAACTTATTGTTTCGATTGCTTTCCAGTATCCCCAATGTTTCATGGCCAGAGTACATTGGAAGCACGCCAGAGAAAGCATTGAATGAACGAATGTGTCAGGTTTGGGAGCGTGCCTAGTCTAATATATGAGTTTTCATTTTTCCAGGACAGAGAGTGTTCAGGTCAGGAGAAAGACGATGTTTCGTGAAGCGACAGCAGGACAAAACACAGATATACGACTGAGGTCTGGGCTCTAGGAACTAGAAGCGGGCGGAACATGGATGATGCAATGTATGCAGTTTTGAAGGTGGGAGCAGCGGGGCTGCGATAAAGTTGAAGCTGATGTTTCTAGAAATGGAAATTAGGGATCTCGAGGAAGTGCATATGTCTCCTCCCGATACACTCGTTCCTCCCGTTTGGCAATGACAAGCGACGGCGCGAACCTAGTTGGCAGCTTTGGCCAATATTGATACCAGCGCCGCTTCACGCTATTAGGAACTTGGACTCTCAGGGAATTTTCCAGCCTCGATTTTGCAGTGCGCTTGCGCAGCTATAAGAGGCCACGCTTGCCCATGAGCCAACCTCCTGCCTCCATCGCTGCCCCTCTTTGCTAACATAGGTCTGGTCCGATCCCTCCAGCAGGATGCCGCGGCAGTTCCGACCCTGGCTTAGACGTGCGATACAGCGCATGCGCCGAGGCACTCCGTTACGCAAAAGCAAAGACACCCCGGCGCGCAAAGATGAAGGTGCCCAGACGCATAGAGACGAGGGCACCCTGGGGCGCAAAGATGAAGATATCCTGGGGTGTCAAGTCCAACTCGAAGCTACGGAGTCTACCAGAGATGCGACCTCCCACGACGACGAAACCCAACAAAAGCCGAAGCTCTCTGCCCCTCCACCACCGTACGACACATCGAAGGATGACCCGGAAGTCTTCCGCACTCTTATTGTTGACATTTGCTCCAATACAAATAAGTGCTTGCGTCGCTGCCGCCACTCGCAACCGCGGCCACGAACCCCCGGAGTCCTGGGCTGTGATTATCTCCGCCACCGAGCACGTTGTCAAGTACCCTATCAACGCGTCTCACCCTGCTGCCGCCGCCTCTGGTATGGCCGCCGGCATGTAGCAAGCTGGCACCGCTGCTCGCCGAAGCTGCTCCTGATATCCGGATAGCAAGCAATTACGGTATGTGGGTATAGTGTTGTATGGGGGAGGTTCGGGCCGTGCTAGGCCAGGTACGACGGACGTAACTACACGCGCTACAGCAGGTAAGCGGCGACAGTACCGGCGAGGCGCGCTGCAATGGGGTGTTGTGGGGCTGAGGGTCATGACGGCGCTTAAGTCCGTGGATGTTCGTGAAGGGTCGTGAGGGTGAAAGGCACAATGGGATTAAGAGGTTTGTGAATCAGGCGAATCCTTTTTTTTTTTTCTCTTTCCATTTTCCTTCCTTGTTTCTTCTCTTCCTTCGCACATTTATTTCTCAACGAGCCGGTGCGCGCCTCTGCTCGGGCTGAGAATCTTGGCAATTCGGACATTTCAGAACTCGAATATTACAGACTTTTTACACATGACATTCAGGGGTCGCGGTGCCCGGACCAACCGTGGCAATGCGGTCTTGTCTTCCCATTCCACCATGTACTGTACCATCAGGCCTACTGGACGTGCTGGGGTATTTATGATACTGAGTGCTTAAGGTTCCATCACGAAACAGCCAACAACCTCATGTTAAAAAGGTCTTGCTTCTGGCAGATCAGACATCTGCGAGCTCAGGTCTTGATGATTCGAACAAACATCTGATCATGTGTGCGAGGAGCTTTCCAAGGTTTTCCTGGCGCACATGGTTAAGCGCCGACGTTGTGTACGGACCCATACTGTTGGTATAACACCCCTGCCAATTTTGAGGCGCTGAGATGCACGTTGGGTGTATAAAGAGTGAGGCTTTGCACGCCTGAGGCGGCCAGGTGGATGGAACGTATGGGGTGGGCGACCTAATCTCTCGTCAATCGTGCTGCATCACGATATCTTCTTGCTGCATGGGAGACACCGACGCTGCCATCGGCACCTGGGTCTGACGATGATCGTGTTCAACTCGAACTGTACGATTCCAGATAGCAGCCCGGGCTGGGTTAACTCTGCCAACACGCGCGACACGCTCGATATCCTGACCAATAGCCTGTCCATTCTCATTCTTTGCACCGTAGGTTTATCCATCCCAACGCGCGCAAGAAGTCCTCAAGTTCGATGTCTACTAACGTGGGCACAGTGGTCCGTCCTCCGCCTCAATGTCCCCCTTCACACCGTGCCCAAGACGCGGCTTCAGAAGTTCCGCAAGGGGCTCAAAGGCACCTGTGCCAAGCTGCGATGGATGACGATCACGCTGCTGGTCCCCGAGATCTTGGTTGGCAAGGCCGTCACGGATCTGTGGTCGTGCCTCGTTCACACGCCCCAGCTCCTCGAGCTTGCGCATGAAGACGATGTCCCCTGGACGCGTTACCACACGTGCTTGGCGGACATGGGCGGCTTCATCCTCACCTTTCCACAACCTAGTGATAAGTCATCCGATGCCGAGCCCGAGGAGCAGGCCGTGGACAACCCACCGTCTCTCTCTGAGGTTCCTCTGGCCCCGCTGTCGCCGATCCAGTTGAACACTTCTGAAGATGGACGAAGCCAAGTTTCCTCAAATCATCGGCAGAGCCAAGAGAGCTCATCTCCTGCAGATGTCGAAGCAGGACTGGGCTCTCCACGGAGAACATCGCCGCCCCCGGTTCTATCCCGCTCGTCCTCATCCTCAACAGACTCCACCGCTTCTCGGGAGTCATCCGCGTCCCCAGTCCCAGCGCCACCCGCGCTCAGCTCTGCAGTCCGGAAAGCAGGCTGGGTTGTCCGCCAACTTGAAATCCTGGACTCATATCTCGGCGGCGATCTTTCCCCCGAAGACCACATGCGCACAATAAGCGAGCGCGTGATGGCAGTCGCGACGGCGCGGTACGGGACCGTGATGTGGCGGTCACACACGCAGCTCGCGGCGATGGCCCAGGCGGTCATTCGCGACGTGATTTCCTCGGCGGGGGAATTTTGGCTGCCGTCGGGCCATGATAAGATGACCTTGGTGAGAAACCTGATCACGCTCGAGGGCGACGCCATCCCGCTGAGCGCCGCGCAGATGCTGGAGGCGCGGAGGACCGGGCTGCTCGATAAGCTACCCCTAGTTGCGGAGGAGATAATCCGCGATCGGGACAAGAGCGATACATTGGTTAAGCTGGCTGCCATCTGGCAGGTTCTGAGACTGATGGTCGATCTTATCTCCCGGAAGGTGGCAGATTTGCCATCTAGCCCACTGGAAACTATGGTGCTGGCGTTCTCAGTCCTTGCGTTGTTTATCTACCTGATGAATTGGTTCAAACCGAAGGACATCGAGACGCCGTACTATCTGCCCTCGGCACGACTGCCCACACAGGACGAGGTGCACAATTTGTCCGTTCTCATGCCTTCTCATGGGAGGCGTGGGCGCTTCGCCAATACGAGCTTCCCGTTGGTGCACGGCGTCGACGCCTGGCACCGGGCGATAACGCTATGGACAGCAGGCTCACTTGCCAGCGGCGTGGTCTTCGGCGGTCTTCACTTGCTGCAGTGGAGCTTTCCATTCCCAACCACGGCCGAATTGTGGCTGTGGAGGGCTTCAGCTCTTGTCACCTCAACAGGACCACCGGCTGTAGCTGTCCTTGGCTGGTGCATCGCGGTGTCACGCAAGTACATTAGTTGGAGGACTTCTCAAAAACTCGTCGCAACACTGTATTCGCTTCTGTTTCCCATGCTCTTTTTTTCGCGTACATTCCTCCTTATGGAAGTGTATCGTTCTTTGTACTTTCTGCCGCCAAAATCATTTCTCACGACCTGGACGTCAAACGTGCCATATCTGGGGTAAGGCGTGATGACACAAGAAGCTTTGACGCCAAACGAGCGCGAAGGCATTACAGCGCAGGAAGCTTGAGAGATTCAGGAAGCCTTGAGGTGAACTGGGTCGAGATGCATGTAGAACAAGAACAAAACGTAGGTTTCTGGAAGCGAGTTCTTAGAAGAACGACCCTTGCTCGCAATATTGGAGAATAAGGAAAAGAAAGGGGAAAAGACAACCTCGAGGGTTGCAGAACATGGATTACATCTCAAATGATGACCGTACCTTGATTGCGGTTGCAACGAACATTCTGGTTTTGAGGCAGAGGGCACGCGGAATAAGGATACGAAGCAGTGTGTTATGGCTATGCGGATTTCAATATTAAAGTCACCCTTGGATTAGGTCAGACTGCGTGGTCATTTGTATTGTCCATTACTCCACACAGAGCTCAAGAATCCAGTTGGACATAGTTAGCTGGGAAGAGACCAGAATTCCCACCATGGTGTCCAAACCACCAGTCCTCATCAGGGAACTCTAGGTTCGTGATCTTATCGCCTTCGGCAAAGCCCAATTCTACGGGGCCCGTTAGCTCAAATGCTCACTATTGAAAAAATCGATTCAAAACTTACCATTGTCCTCGGCGGCTTCGTAGTCGAACAACGCAGTTGCGGTCGCCCTTGCACCTGCAGCAGGCTCGGGCTCGGGCTCTGGTACAGCAACCGGGGGTGGAGGGGGCACAGCAGCTTGAGCAGCACCCGCGCCGTCATCCTCCACCAGAGTGACATAGTTGCTGGGGAATAGACCACTCTCACCCTGCGAGTTCGTGCCCATCCACCAGTCTTCGTCGACCATCTCGATGTTCGTGACATACTCACCTTCCTTAAGCTCAATCTCGTTGTCCTCCGCCTTTTCGTAGTCGTACTCAATTATCGCCCGCTTTCCACCAGAGGCAGCTGCTTGGCTTTCCTGAACCTGGCTATGGCTAAAGGACTCTTCTGCTACAGCGGTCGCAGCACCTCGGGCGAGGTCATGTGTTCCTTGCTCTTCCGGCAGCTCCTCCTCCGCAGGAATCTCCTCAGGAACTGGAACAGGGCGCTCAGGAAGTTGCTGGGGAACCGGTTCGATCTCAGGCTCAGGGACACGTGGGACGGGAACCGCAACTCGAATGGGTGAGGACTCGCGCTCAGGCTCAGGCTCAGGCTCCTCGTCCTGTTCTTCCTGGTTGTCGGCAGCGGGGCGGGATGGCAAGCCTGGCAATGCGAAACCACCCGTTGGGCGACTGGAATCAGCGGGGGGAGGAGGAGCATCGTCACTGGCACCTGTACCAGCCCTTGGAATCGCTGGTGCGGCTGCGCCCATGGGAGGGGCGGCTTTGAACCGATCTCTTAGAGCAGAAACGCCGCCAGATGGCGATGACGGTTGCTCTTCGCTGGCTGTCTCCTCGTTGTCACCAGTCCTCTGACCCGTGATGCCTCGACCGTACTCCCCTGTCTGGACAGGAGCCCAGCTCTTGCCTGAGTAGCCACTCTTCCATTCGCTCCCACTCTTCTGAGCAGCCACTGGAGAGGCCACAGGGGGCTGGATGGTCGCGCCTGAACCCGATGCACCCCTCTCCCTCGCCTTCTTCTCCGCCCACAACTGAGCGGGGGTTTTCCCTCCTTGGTCCGCGAATGTACGGCTGGCCGCGCCAACGGGAGCGGCAGATGGAGTGGCGGGCGCACCAAATCCAAGTCCACCGGGAGTTGGGGCTTTGGTGCCAGTGAATGTGCTTGCTCCACCAAACTTGTTTGCAACCTTGGGCTTCGGCAAAGAGGTTAGGCGCTCTGACTGCGCAGGCTGACTGAAAGCTGCGCTTCTCTCAGCAAGCGAGGGACGTGGCGCCTCCTCCTCCGCAGGCTCAGCAGGTTTCTGCGCTCTGGCTCGAATAGCCGCGATATCAACCTTACCAACAGGCTCATATGACCCCTTCACTGGAGTTGGCCTGAGGTCTTCTTTGTCCTTCGCAGCGGCCCGCAGGGCTGCAATGTCCACCTTGCCTACTGGTTGGTAGCCGCCCTTGACAACATCGCTAGGAGTGTCATCCTGTCTGCTTGATCCGTTGAACCTGGACGGCTCCTGGTTCTTGGCCAGTTCTGCAATGTTCACCTTGGTAGGTTTGTAGGCCGACTCGACCTTCTCAATCTGCGTCCGAGTCACTGGCGGCGCATCGGCGCCCCATCCGTCTGCGTCCACATTCTCGTCCTTTCGGTTTCGCGCGGCGACCAGAGGGTTAAAGGAGCTTCCGCCTCTCGATGCGGTGGGAGTGAAGATAGGCTTCTTGGCGACAGGAGGCGCGGGCGCAGGCGCAGGCATCGGTGCCGAGCCGCCAGCAGTGTACTTGGCCCCGGAGGCATCTGAGACCTTTTGTATGATGCTGGCTGGTTCAAGGTCGACGTCTGATCTTGCGGTGATCTGGACGTGGTAGCCATGGAGGACTTTGGCGACGGCTGCTGTGTGACTTGTGAAGTAGCCCTTGGTGCGCTCAGGAACACCGCCTCCGCACCAGGCAATGAGGACGTTCTTGGGGAGAGCGGAATTGGGGTCTCTGACTTTGACAAATGCAAACTGAATGCGACCTTCGTTGAAGTCCTCGATCAAGTCGGCGAGCTCGCCCTCTGACGCGAACAGCCTGTCAGCACGGCGACGATGCCACAGGCCTGGAGAATGGTCAATGCTCACCTCCCTTTGTCTCAACCTTGAGGACGCTTTCTTGTGCCCCTCCGCTCTGGAAAGCGTTCATCAAGGGAGCCTGGACCGTGAAGAGGGCCCATTGTCCGTAGGTCGGCGAGTCGGACTTGCGGAGCTCGCGGTGGACGACTCCCTCGTAGGAGCTCTTAATGGAGGGTCCGTTGGTGGACAAGTTGAGCGATGCCATGATGTCGATCCTAAGGAGCGCAGGACATCAGTTGAGGCGAGGATTGTTGCAGTGCTGGAATAGGAAAAGGGAGGAGACGGCTGCGAAAGGACTGGCGGGTTCGTCGGATGTCGCGGACGATATTTGAAGTGCGCAGCTCGAAAGGGGGCTGAGCAAGTGTCAACCGTGATGAAGGAGGAGCTGCACCTACAGTTGACTGTTCGAAGTGGCCATGGCCCGTCGGCGGCAGGAGCTCGTCAGTGCTTGCTGCCCAGTCACAACGCGGAGGCCCCACCAGGGAAAGGAGATGCAGGGGTCGACCACGGGCGCTGGGCCGCAATGTGAGGTCATGGCTGCTCTGCACATCGCGCTGCAGCAGTGGACTGCGGCACACCTACTTTTCATTAAGTACGTACACGGGACACTCGGACACGGGCATAGCCATTAGTTTTGAGGCCGGCTCGTGACGCATCAAATTGATGTTCGGAGGATCAAGCCCCGAGCACAATTACTATAGAGCGAGTTTCCTTACAAACGCGCCGACCCATTCGCATTGTTCCACACTATCCAGTATACTTGTACGCAACATAGCCGCTGCCCTTTCGTCTCTTAACACGAATTATTTATCAATGGGTAACCGTCTGATCAACTTTCTCTGGGATCCAAACATTTATTGAAGATGCCGTACGATCCATCAACCCGCCGCGAGCCGGCCGTTGCTTCACAGCCATGGCAGGGAGAGACGTTGGCTGGAGTGCGCACTCAACGTCACGAGCGAACATTACCTATAGTGCGTAAACTCATATTATCTCCAGTACCGTTTCGAATAGACCAAAATACCGTACAGTGCTTGAAACTCCTATTCCACAGGCAGGTCAGAACATTGAGTCTCCTCCCACGGGCTTCGTCTTCCCCGTGGACTAATCAAAATATGCTCATCCAAGAGCTCGACGACGGACTTGTAGGACACGAGCTCCGTCGAGGCTCCAGAGTCATCGAGATATCAACAGTATCCACGAAGACCGCAACTTGCGGTGATCGGCTGCCCACGGTCGTCATATTTTCTCTTCGCCTTCAGTAACTCTCGCTCGGCGACATCATGAGATCAACAGCAAATATCCATGCAACAGCACACTTCCTCTAGGACACACAAGGCTAAGCAACAGGCACACATATTCCCGCAGCATCCCTTATCGTCTGATCTCTTAGGCGGAGGTTGTTGTTGGTATTGCATCGGTGGAGGTTGCTGGTAGTATCCGCCTTGTGGACCGCCTTGTGGAGGGCCATAAGCCTGTGAAGCACTTGTTAGTCCTACGCAGTCACAAGAGGAAACACAGATCAAGGGCTGACCTGTTGAGGATACTGAGGACCTTGTGGGTAGCCTCCTTGCTGGTAGCCTCCCTGCTGATAACCTCCTTGCTGGTAGCCTCCCTGTTGGTAGCCGCCGTGAGGTGGGCCCTGTTCGTAGTAATCCCGGGCAGACATAGTATCGCCAAGTACTACTCGGAAGGTCGCTTCGATAGAACAACAAGTATATATGTGTACAGATGATTATATAATGGTGGTTTAGTCAACTTGGCGCTGGACAAGGCTGAATGAAGTAGTATGGAAAGACCAAACTGAAGTCAGGACACTAGAGACGAGGCGAAAATGGGTTTTATGCATGCGCCCTGGCTGCTTGGCCTGCTATGGATCCCGGTGTCCGGGGCCAAGAAGAGTCAAATGACGAGTCCCCATCGCCCAAAAAGAAGCGGGGACCGGGGCCACATGGGCAGTGCTGTTCGAGACGCAACCCAAGGGTGGTGGCTAGGGGGTTTTTCCGGTCTGTCCTCGGGCTTCCGCTTTCTCTAGGTGGTATATCTAGGCCACCATCTCGCCGCCTTGCAGGTTTACTCAGTACTAGCGTTTTGGTGGCTTTGCACCGCCATTCGAGTAGTCGTCACCATCAAGCGAGTTGGAAGATTTCTGATAGCCGCCCGGTCGTAAACAGGCTTGGGAGGCGACTAGCCCGTGTGCTTGTGCTGCCAAGGGGTTGCCTCTGTATGGCCAGCATGTTAGATAGGTATCGATACGTGCGACCGTCTGAAGAGAACCCGTTCAAGAATCTCGAGACTCTCCTCGTCCTTGTCCCGGTCCATATCTGCAGTCGTCCCGGCCAGGCCGTCTCGAAGGTTTCGACCTTAGGACTATGCAAGCCTAGCCCAGGAGTTATTCAGCACCTCGACGCCCACCTGAGGCAAACCCTCTACAGAGTCAAAAGTTAGCTTCGCGCAGGGCCAAAAGGTACCGATGAAGAAGAAGGCTCCGCTCGAGGGGCGTGGGGCAGATTCCAGGTGATCGGTTGCGGCAGTGCTCAATGATCCATGTCTGTGGCGGTCGCATTGCATTTCCGGACCTTGCTAAGCACTCGCTATGCGATCGCGCGCTTCCGAAAGGATTGGTCTGTCAGGCCAGGAACAACTCGCGATCACATTTTTATTGGCGGAGGGCTTGGCATCATGGGGCGAGTAGGCACAGCCCACCACAACGCGAGCTTCGCATCGACTCAAGGGTTCCCATGCCGCAAATCGGCCCCTGGGCTGCGCACAGAGCTGTTCGGAGATTTCGCTGCTGAGGTTGCCTGCCATCCCGGCCGGCTGGAGGCATAGGGCTAGAGTAGAAAGGAATTCGTGATCTAGGCCCAACATCAAGAAGGTGTTGTTCCGATTCTCCATTGCTTCCACCCCGAAGTGCTGGAGAGAGCAGGTGGTCCGTGCATGCATTGTACTAGGAATGAATGATGACGCAAGGGCCACCACCAATCAGCAAATCGACTTAGCAACAGCACAAGGTCTCACCCGCCGCCGCGCAGGGGTTTGATGGCGGGGTGCTTTTCTCCAGCAAGCGCCGCCACTCTGGACCTGAATCGGAGCTCGCCCGAAACTTCACAGGCAGGCTGCGGAGGTTGTTGACTGATCACAAAAAGAGTACTACAAGTCACGGCGACAGCCATACAACAATACAACACACACCTGTCGAGTATTTCACTGACAACCTCGCCAACACCTCCTTGTCGAGCAGCTGCATCCCCTCCTGAACCGTCAGAACCCCCTCAGCCGTCGACATGGCAACCATCAAGGAGATCACCTCCTACGCCGAGTGGGATGCCCTCCAGGCGTCCCTCCCCCCGACAGCTATCCTCATCGTCTCCTTCCACGCACCCTGGGCTGCCCCCTGCGCCCAGATGGCTACCGTCCTTAAGACCCTTGCCGCTGAATACCCGTCCGACGACCGCACCACCTGGGTGTCTCTAAACGCAGAGGAGCTGTCCGATATTAGCGAGAAGTACGACGTCACAGCGGTGCCCTTCCTGGTCATATCGAGAGAGGGCAAGGTCCTCGAGACAGTTAGCGGCAGCAGCGCGGTCAAGGTCAGGAATGCGATCGAGAGCTGGGCTGGCAAGCCCGGCGCGGCGGGCGCGGCACCACCGAATGGCGACACAAAGGGGGACGCTTCAGGCATATCGGCAAGGGAAGGAGACGGCAATGTCCTGGATGAAGAGCTACCGAAAGAGGACTTGAACAAGCGCCTGAGTGAACTGGTCAAGGCGGCTCCTGTCATGTTGTTCATGAAGGGCACGCCCAGCGCACCGCAGTGTGGGTTCTCCAGGCAGATGGTTGCGATGCTCAGGGAGAACTCTGTCAAATACGGCTTCTTCAACATCTTGGCGGATGACGAGGTGCGGCAGGGCCTGAAGGAGTTTGCTGATTGGCCTACCTATCCACAATTGTGGATTGATGGAGAGCTGGTGGGCGGTCTTGATATCGTGAGTTGACACCAGACCCAATTTAGTAGGAACAAGGCTGACACTTCTAACAGGTCAAGGAGGAGATTAAGAACAACCCCGAGTATCTGAAGCCCTACAGTGTGAGCAACTGAGGCTGCGGAGGAACCAGATGCAGGCCAGAACGACCTCTGGCCAGACGGATGGGATCTCGGACTCATGGGAGGGCAAGGCTGCAGGCGTTAGAACCCACACCAAGCCCCTCAACGTTCCAGATCGACGGATCCGGACTAAAGATACCCCAAGCCGGTACTTATTCGCGATCGTCAGATAGTGACCCGGATTGGATGGGAGGCTGCGCTTGGGCACAAGGGCACACGCCGTCCGAGATCACTGTACATATCAGGTATCTACAGTGGGGCCACAAAGCATTGCTTCGGGGAGCAAACCCTTGATAATATCAGTCGTCAAGCCTCGATGTTTTCATATTGGTCGTATCATGTGCTTCATAACACTTTGCGCTGTGAGGATCACCCTAGAATTAGCGGTTCAACTTTCCAGTACCTATCAGGCTGCTCAGAGCTTTCATCCAATTTTATGATCTAGTCTTCCGTATACTTGGAAGTTTGAGATATTGACATTTCGAAGTTCTAGGCTGGTTGAGTGATTACTCGGACTTGGATGCAACGAGCAAAGTCAAGCTCAAAAAGAGCAGTACATAGATTTTTTTGTTGCAGAGTCATCGTCACGTACCTAACTAAGAGAGTTGTCAGCAGATTCTGGAAACAGATGCATAATAACTTGAAAATACGAACCGCAAAATAAATACTTCAGTAGCCTTTCGCTGTCTGGCTTACACTTTGTGAAATGAATTCCCTTTCCCACGAGACTTTCACAGGTTCAGCCGTGGAAACAACCCCCCCCCCCCCAACAAATAAAAATATCTACCTCTTACAGCTCAAAGCTCTGTACCCTCTCTAGGCGAGCTTTCCAGATTCAAAGTCTATTTTATCAAAAGTCAGAGCGAAACATAGGGACTTTCCACCGCCAATAACCCTTACTAATTTTAGACTTGTATTATATAAGCGCCGTCCAACTTCCACGACCGCAGCTTAGCTCCACGATCTCGTTCGAGATGAAATGCCTTCTTCCCTACACACCCTTAGAGTGAGAAGCATCAGAGAGATTACGAGCCTACCACCGAATTCATTAAATCACTATGGGACTAGCCTTGATCTATAATCCATGAGTCGCTGCGGCTAAGTATTCGATTCGCTCCCAGCACGTCACCTCTCACAACTGTCTAGCCCTGGTATGGCCTATAGAGTTTCTGGACATACTATCAGGGCAACTACGCAGCATTGATGTGAGTGAGCAATTGCGATGATCTACGCCTTCCATCCATCCTTAGCTGCCTCTTGTTCCTGAAATCTCTTGACTTCTTGAGGAGAAGCTGCATTTTGGCTTTCTGACTGCTTGACGCTATCAAATTAGTGAGTCACTCCGTACTCGCATCTTGCTGCCTTCTACGGCTCTTTCGAAATTCATAGCGAGGAAACGCGGCCTTTCATAGAGCCCACCACTTTCTCCATTCTAGTGCAAGAGACCAGCACTCAATTCTCTTCATTCGCCACCAGCACGGGTTGTCTCACCATCAGACCAGTGGCTTTGGAACAAAATCCTGCCATACTGATGACTGCAGCTGTGATGGCAGGTCTAGAACAACAAATGTCCTTTCAGTACAGCAACTCAGCAGGATCTGTGGAGTTTTGTGCCTTAAATAAGCCTAGGGGTTGAGTTCGACCACATTGAAAATTGCGGAATCCCGACGACGCGGTAGGTTCCGGAATACAGTCACCATATTGAAGAATAAAACCACAACTCTCAGTTATCGTTGCTCAGGTTTCTAACACTCAAACACAACCTAAGTTGTTCTTTCTCCTCTCTTATCGAGTTTCCATTTGCTCACTCCTCAACAACAACGATTTTCTACCCCACCTCTTAGACTCTCAGCAAGGCATATACCAAAGCGAAACGAGCACCAAGAGGAGACCCCATCGCTATATCGCTGTCACCATGGGCGGCAAAGTCTTCTCCTTGGGCTCTGATGCCCTCTTCACTCCTAGAATGATACCTGAGATCTATGAGAAAGCCCAAGCCGCCTGTTACGTTGCCCTCCAGCCTCTTTTCCCGCTCATCAAGTCCCCCGTCGAGGCCCCTGAGAAGTCCAGCTACGGCGATATCGACATCCTCGTGTGCCTCGAGGGTTCCTCCTTTAGCGACGAGGAGATGGGCGATCCGCTGAAGACGGCTATCTGGGCTAAGGTGGAGTACGCACTGAAGGCTGTTCGAAGCTACCAGGAGGGGAAGTTGGTGATGGCCAAGAACATCGCGATTCCTTGGCCTGAGAACCTGAGTGAGCCTTTGATGGCGCGACAGGTGGCACGAGAGGGGGCCGCTAGTGACACGGCTCCTGTTGACGAGGCTGAGGGTGGAGACGAGGCTACGATTCCTGATGAGGCCAAGCATGAGGAAGACGGTAATAGTGGCTCGGCTGCGGCTGTAGTGAAGATCGATTCGGGGTCCGCTGAGGTGGAGAAGCACAAGTCGAGGCCTCGATACATTCAGGTTGATGTGCGTCTGTGTGTCACGGTCCAGGAGCTGAAGTGGCGTTGTTTGTGAGTAGAATCTTGCCCCCATTCCTATTCATACCACTTCGCTCCTATCTCATGTCTCATTCCACATCTCACCCACTATTCTATCATGTTAGTCTTTATCACATAGCCTGACTCGTTATATGCCATTTCAATTATCTCAACATCTCCTCCTCTATGCTAAGAATCCACCAGCAAGCACAACCACGGTGACCTCTGGAACATCCTGGGCGCCATGATCCGACCCTTTGGCTTCACCGTCGACGAGGAGGCCCTCTACATTCGCATCCCTGAGATCGAGAACGTAGACAAGAAGAAGGCCCGTGTCTTCCTAACCAATGTCCCCGCCGAGGTCCTGGACTTCTTGGGGCTAGAGTATAAGGACGGCGAGTGGGAGTCGCCCTTCCCTTCTGTCGACGCGATGTTCGAGTACGCCGCAGGATGCCGCTGGTTCATCCTGTGGCCGGAGCTCCATAGTGATGGGGCCGATTGTGAGGGTTCGGATGGCGACGGGAGCAAGGAGAAGGGATCCACAGCCCAGAGCAGGCTCAAATCCAACGACCGCGCCCGCATGCGCCAGCGCCCTATCTTCGCCCGTTGGGTTGAGGAGTTCGTCCCGCACTGCCTCGCCACGGGGCGCTTTGTCGCGCGCGACCCCGAGACTTGCACCCAGGCTGTCGCGCGGGAGGACGCCCGCCGCCTCGCCTTCGCGACGTTTCTCGGCTCCGAAGAGCGGTACGTGGCCCAGCTGACCGCATGGAACAGGGAGAGGGCGCGCATCTTCGTCAAGAACAGACTCATCAAGGGGGACATGGCCATTCCCAAAGACATCTCGCACGTCCTGCCTCCGCCTCAGGAGGGCTCCAGCGGTACGGTCGAGGATGTGGAGCGGACATGGCGGGGCGTGTTGAGGAGTGCGCTTGTCAAGATCGTGGTCGACGACGACGCTAGCTTCCAGGAGCACGGTGTCGCAAACACCAAGCTGCGCGATGATCTCGGCGTGCTTGTGGTAGATCTTGTGAAGGATTGGATCAAGGGAAACTGGGAGACGGTCGGCCGTGTGGCTTGGCGCGAAAATTGTGTTCGTGCTGCGGAGGCATATCGGATCAAGAAAGACCGAAAGAGCAAGAGGGCCGAGCAGGGCAAAGAGGAGGCGGCTGCTACTGATGCACTCCTGACTGGCATGGAGAAAGGCGAAGGTGCCGTTGCTGAGGTCGTGGGTAGCTTTTCTGCTGGTGTCTCGGGTGGCGCTGCTGCTGCTTGAGCATTAATTTCGGCGTCTCTACGGTCATCAGCAGGCATTTTCACAAGGCGTTTGGCAATGGTGTCCTTCATTGTCTGAGGTACTTGCGATTGTATTTCAGCGTTGGCACAACGGGACTGTGAACGAGCATCAAAGCAAGGAATTTGGGGGTACCAGCCTTGCGTAGGCGAAGAAGGCGTAGACAGTCCTTAGCATCATAGAGCACGAACACAAATCGGCATGCATTCGTGTTCAAGTATATTCCTTCTCGACGAGTATTGACACCTGCCGCGACACAAAGGGTATGTGCCGAAAGGACCCTCCCTATCTTTCCCTTTCCTGTGTTTTCATCTCGAAGCTCTCCGTGAGGCATGCTGTCATCGTAATCATCCACGATTTGCACTTATTCTCGGTGCATTAAACAAAGCTTCTCCACCCAGGGTCCTCGCTTAAATCATAGCGAGGTAAAATAGAACGTCCCCAAACACCTTACACACTTCTCCAGAAGTGAGATAAAACAAGGCCCGGCCTACCTCACTATTCGCCTTCATCCGTGATGCGATTGAACAGAATCCTTCATTCAACTCCGTGCGCACTTCATCCCAGGCGCGAAAGAACAGAAAAAGTTTGCCTCCAACTCCATGCGTTCTTCGAATCAAATCTTGCCACCCTTTGTAGTAAGCCGGAAACGCCACACGTCAAGGCTAGCCTCATGAGGTTCATCGCGACGCAAGTGCCCAGAGGCGGAACCGAACGATCCTCGACAGCCTTCATTTTGTGGGTAGTAATACAATTTCATGTACAAGCAATTCAGGAAGCCATATTGTTGGTTGACCTCTCACTTTCAGTCGTTATACTCGCCAATCTCAGTCACGGTTTTTATTCGTGACGTGAGCGGCTGAAGGTGATGTGCAGTTTTGATGGGCTTCATTAGCGGATCCCAAGACAGGCTGTGAAAAATGAACATCGTATGCGTGATCGGGCATGAATCATCGTGGCAGTCGGTAATGATAGTGCCAGATATTCCAGTCAGGTGCACCCGAAAATTGAACATTGCGGCTCGACCAATTCGACCGGCAGTACACACGCAGACTGTGGCTCAAGAGATGATCTAGGTCTGGGAACTCTATACCGCTAAGCTGTTCCGCCGTTTGTTGCAATTTTGATCGTGTTAGAGATCGTGATGATTGTCGGCAATGGTAATGGCAAATACATGGAAGCGAAGCACGCACGCAGCTTCAGTCGCAAAATCAAACCTGGGAGCTCAGACGATGGTGGAGTCTGTCGAAAGAAGGTGTGCTGTATCGGGAATATGTCTTATGGAGGCGGTTGTGGCGATGAAAATCAGCAAACCGGGTACACACGAGGTCAAACCCCACGGCTCAACCGATTCGGATGAGAGCACACACGCAGACTGGATTGCTGAATGGCGAACCGAGGCTGGGAGCTCACACCATTGTAATGCGTGAAACACCTCCAGGTGTTACATAGTCGTTTGTTGACATCCATCCGGCTCCATTTGATGTAATCAGTCGTCAATCGAAGCTGCATCACGTCGTTTGCAAGGAATGGTATTACCACCAGGTGCGTGAGGCACCGGCCGTCGAGTCCCCGGAGATAGGTCGATCTTCGTCCATGCTGTCGCTCTCATTTGCAGGCTCATCTCGGTCATCATAACCCAGCGCAGCACGAGCCTCAGCCGCCTCGCTCGCCTGTGTCTCACGCTCCCAGGCCTCGAACTGCGGCCACATCCAAGGTTCCGGGTTCCACTCAGGAAACAGGCCTTTCTTCTCGATGCGTCGCCAGTACTGCTGTTTCTTTGCAAAATCTCTGATGGCCTGGTGGTTGACTTCGCGGATGTCTGTGCCAGTCAACCAGTCCTCAAAATCAGCCCAACTGTCCTGAGCTTCCTCTAGCCATCGAGCCGCGTGCGGTCGAATTGCGCCACCAGTGATCCACTCGTCGACCTTGACAGGGATTACGTATCCGTACTCGGGATCATCCATATCCCAGTGACATGGCGAGCCTCTGTAGCAGACTTTCTGCTTGCCCCATGTATCGTAGAAGGCGTCCTCCACAAACCAGTATATGTGCCAAAGGCCCAAAAGTAGGATGAGGAATCCGAATAGGGTAGGTTTGAATCTGGGCTCAGAACGATAGAGCCGTGGAATTGGCACCCGAATATAGGTGTAATTATCGGTCTGCTGTGAGCGTATACCATGGGTTGCGTCTCGGGCGGGAGCTGTATACGCATTTGCAGCTGATTGAGATTGATTCTCGGGGCGGGAGATCTGATCCTCAAGACGTTCGATACCCTTCCTGGCTGTGCGTATGCCTGCCAAGCCCGTCTTCAACGCCTCGCTCATACCACTCAATCTCCTCAGCTGCTCATCCTCGGACAGATCATCCATAGGATCCTCGGACTTAGGCTTGAGCATCTCCACAAGCTTCTCAGGATCCGACGCGGACTTGACCAAGTCTGCGACATCGTCCAATGTCGAATCATCCATGTCGTTTTTTTTCAGGATCTCGCGGAGATCATCTTCGACTGTAGGCGGCTTGACGGAGTTTCTCAATGGTGAACGACGACGCGAGGCCGACTTAGTTCTCCTAGGGTCTCTAGACGATGATTGACGTACATGTCGCCGACGTCCCTCAGACTGAGTCGCTCGAGGCGAGGTGCTGAGGTCTCGAATCTCGGGGACGCCCTTCTCTGGCGACAAGAATTTGGTAGGCGAGCGACCACCTTTCTCAGCTTTGACAGGGGCGGGTGTGTCGATGAAGGCACCTGTGACCACCGGTGTCGGCATGGTGAGAGGATCGATTTTGTTCGGTCGGGGTGTCTCATCCGTATCCTTATCCTCCATCTCGAGATCAGAGTCGGTTACAAGTGATGGAGCACGGAGTGATCCTCGTTCCGAATCGTTCCCCGGTGCGAAGAGCTTAGCTTCTGCCTGGATACGAGGAGTGGGATCCCAAGATTCAACACTCGATTTAGACGCAACCGAGTTGGTGGAGGATGAACGTGAGATGCCAGTGAAGCCAACTGTGGGCTTTAGAGGCGAGTTCGTTTTGTTTACAAGAGATATAGGTGCAGTAGAGCCCCCATTCACTCCGATATCCTTAATGCCTGAAGTGACTTTGTCTCCCAAAATAGGCACCGCCTCCACCTTCTGCTCTTGCTGAGGATCGACGTCTATTTTTCTCTGCGGGGGACTGGGGCTGGGGCTCTTGCTGGACGCCCTAGCCAATCTTCGGAGTAAGTCTTGGGAGTCTTCCTTGACCGGAGAAGGCTCTTTTCCCGCGGGCTCGTGAGGAGCCTCGTCGTCACCGACAGACTGTCGTTGCGGTTCTCTGTTGCCATTTCGAGAAGCATTAGGGAAGACTGTAACGGGAGTATTTGGGATTCTCTCCCCTTCTAGATTGTCGAAGCTGATCCTCTGTTGCGATCGGCCCTTTGGTCCTGAAGTCGCACGCGGGCTGGAGCGATGCGGCGCCTCAACATCGGAAATGGGTTTAATTTCAGGGGACGGGGAAGGTGGTCGTTCTCCGATCGCATCTAGTCGTGTCATAGTCGCGACTCTTTTGGAAAGATCAGCGATCTCTTGGGCTCGATCCGCCTCGCCGTCCGAGTTTGATGACTGCGGATCGCGAGCTGGAGGCGCGACCGAGGCCTCAACTTTGGTAATAGGTAATTTGCCTTCCGCCTCCGACTCTAAGTGGTGAAGTTCATCAAGGCGGGTGTTTGTGCGCTGCGAGACGAACCGCTTTTTCTCCACAGGGTACAAGCGCTCCAGCTGCCTGATCTCATCGATCTTTGTGTTTGTGCGTGCGTAGCCCACGGGAGGGCTGGTAGAGACTTGGACATCTCCGGCCGTGAAGTCGTCGTCGACCTGCCAAGAGTAGCCGCCGTTAGGAGGTGTTATTGCTCCTGCTCGTGCAGCCGGCATGCTGGAGCCCTGCTCATCAGCCTTTCTCTTCAAACGCTGCTCGCCCTTGACGTATTCGAAACCAAGCTTTTCATTGAAAGCTGTAGCAGAAGCTGGGTTGCTCGCAAATTTCTGCAGGACCTTGGAATATGAGTCGGGTTTGCCCCAATCCTGTCGCGGCCCTTCGCGGCTGCTATTTCCAAAGCTGCCGTTGCCGACACTGCCATCTTCGGTGCTGGCGGCAGTTGCCTTGCGGGCTGAGGTGGGTGTGCCGTTGCGCTTGACCCATGTCTTCTTGTCCTTCATTGCTTTCAACTTTCTCCCATCTTCCTCAAACTGTTGCATCTTTCGCGCAAACTCCTCGTCCGATTCTTCGTCGTTGCGCGACAAGGAGCCAAAGCTCTCCTTCAGATTGGGAGGACCCTCTCGGCGCGTGTGCTTGACGCCAACACGGCCCATGTCGATTGGCTTATCCGTGAAGGGCATAAGGGACATGCGGCGGTACGCTGGTGGCCCAGTCACATGGGCCGAAGTTCGTGGTGCAGGACTCGGTGAGCCCGGGTTATAATTCACGCCGAACTTTTCCTGTGCCATTCTGATGCACTCCTCAAGCTCCAAGGATTTGCGGGGGGGTCGGGCGGCGTTCGTTGTGGAAGCGGGTCGGGGTATGCGGGAGCGATCGGGTGAGAGCGAGACGAAACTTGAGGCTGAGCCTGAGCTCAGCTTCTTGGAATGGTGGGCGTTGCCCGACATGGTGCTTCTGGTGTCGGGTGTGCCTGGGGTACTGTTCTCTTTCGAATCGAGCTCGTCGTTCGCGCGGTCGTGGGTCTTTGCGACGTGCGCGTCGGCGGTCGCGAATGACGGCAGATGGGTTCTACCGTTGGCGCGCGTCCGCAAAACGATCGGTTCCTCTCCCTTCTCGTCCCCGAAGCTCATCTCCGGACGTGAGAAGAGCTGCGACAACAGAAAATCAGTGCGCGACGACGGTCGGCATTCTCTACGGTGGAAGAGGAGTGGTCGTCGTCGCGTTCCTTCATACCAAGCGCGTCGCGGTCTCTGGGGCGTGGGTGAGTGCTTGCTCTGCAGTAGCGCTATATCTGGGGAATTGGAAAGAAGTAGGCGTGTCGGTACGATCGAGACAAGTAAGGTCGGTGGTGCGGTTCAATGACGATAAGCGCTGGCATCAAATGTCGCCTTCGTCTTGGGGCAAGAGTCGCTACAAGTCACAGGCAGTTTTGGGTGCTGGCGAGCCATGGGCGCGCGCGCCTGTGGGTCATTACTGTGTAAGCAGTCGTGGCAGGGTTCACGGGTACTTGCAATGTTATCGGCTTATCGCATCTGCCCCGCCAATGCCCGCTACATAATACTTGCAGTGGTAGACAGCCACGACAGCGCACGGTCCACTAGTTTAATTGGATCAACGTCTCGGAACTCCCCGAGGTCAAACAGCCTGGTAGGTACCAACTCTGACGCGTATTATGAATGAACGACTCGAAGTATCTTATCAATTGTTTTCCTGCACCGGAGGCCGGTTCTCGCTCTACACCTAGCTCTGGTATTGCACGTCCCTGCCGATTACTCTCAGGGCTGAATGCATACAAGCTTGAGGTGCTAGACAAGGCGGGTCTAGATCCTGTTTACCTACTGTGTAGAGGTTGCCAGGCACAAATTAGAGGCCATCACATGCGAAACTGAGCCGCAGGCCTGCTTGAGAGCACGGGTTCTGGCCCTCGTCGTTCCATCAGGATACCAGCGCTGAGCAACAAGATGAAACCGACAGTCGTACGTCAGTGCGGGCTCATGTACGTAGAATTCGCTATTACAGGAGGCGCACGCTGAAAACATCCCATAGGGAGCACTACTCAACCTCGAGGCACAATCTAGGCTTCTACCGTGGTATTGCGAATGTGTGCCAGTATGCAATCACCAGGGAGGAGCTGCAGGGTCAACCGGTGAGAGAGGTCATTGAGGAGGCTGTGGCACGGCTGGTCCTTCGTCTCGGCGGATTGAGAGTCGGCATCACCGGCGAGGATACTGCCCAGGCATGCTTCGTGAGCGTGCCGTCTATCGATCTCCGGGATTTCATTGAATGGAAGATAGCGGCAACGACGGACCCGGCTCAGCATGATGAGCAGGTCCTACAGGTCATCAAGAGCAGGTTGGAGCAGCTCTGGCCCGACACTGCAAACCGCCCACCCTGGAAGCTATTTGTCGTCCCGAATGAATCGCCAGGGGCGGAAGACATCGTTCTCGACCTGGTGTTCGCAAATCACCACGCACTCGCCGACGGGAAGAGCACAACCGTCTTCCACAACGAGCTGCTTAGAGAGCTGAACACCCCTTCCGGTCCGCCGCCGGAGCTGAAGGACCACATGCTAACCTTCGACGGACCGCCTGTCCTCGCACCAAGCCAAGAGGACCTCGTGGACTTTAAAATCTCCTGGTCCTTTCTTCTTAAAACCCTGTGGGATGAATTCGCTCCCTACTGGCTGAAGCCTAGGCCACCACCCGCTCCCTGGACAGGAAAAGCGGTGACTATCGAGCCCAGCGTCCTCCAACTCCGGCTGGTCACCATCAACCCTCAGACCGTACATAGTCTCATCGCCGCATGCAGGGCCCACGGGACCACCTTGAGTGGTATCCTCCATATCCTTGTGCTGGCATCCGTCGCCCGCCGGATCCCCGCACACGACGCCTCATCCTTCGCAGGCGAGACGGCCATCAGTCTCCTACCCTGGGCCAGGCTCCCCCCGGGCGTCGACTTGGACCTGACGAGGGTCTTGACAGACATCAACACCGGGACCAAGACGGTGTGGAACGCCGTCACGGTGGACAAGCTACGGTCAAGGCTCGGCCAGCCCGACGACGGAGCCGAGGAAGCCCTGCTCTGGCCGCTGGCCGCGGCATGGCGCAACGGCATCAAGGCAAAGGTGGTCAGTCTCCCAAACGACGACATTGTCGGACTGTTGCGATACGTTAGCAATTTCAACGACTGGTTTTTGAAGAAGGTCGGAAAGCCCCGGTCTGGCACCTGGGCTTTTTCTAATATAGGAACCATCAAGGGCAACCCTGGAAAGGGCCCCGGGGGGTGGCGCATCAGGAGGGCGCTTTTCTCGCAACCAGTGCACGTCACTGGACCGACGTTTGCCATCAATGTCATAGGGCTGGAGGAAGGCCCTGTCAATGCTGTGTTCAGTTGGCAGGATGGTATTATCGATGTTACAACCATGGACGGAATTGTGGCGGATATTCGCCTGTGGCTCGAGGAATTCGAGAAGAGTGGGAAATTTGGCATATTTACTGGCACGACGTAGACTTAGACTAATTCTTTACATGTCATATCTAGGCTGAGATTAAGAATTATGTGTTTATGCTGGTGGGGTAATGCTTGGACTGTGTTGGGCACGCGAACGGAGATCTCGCGTTGAGACTATATTGTTCGTTAGAGATATGTGCCTTTTATTTTCCGTCCTAACCTTCATTTCTTGACCAGTCATTCTTCTCTGCTTTAGTCGCATGTATTTTCCTCAGAGATTCGGGGCCGTGCAGTGAGAGAGGTGAGACACTAAGCCAGTATATTCACTAGAAACTAGGGCCTCCAGGTCATGGGTACGTGGAAGGAGAGCCCGAAGGGTCAAGGAGGTCCCACACAGACTCTTGGCCGTGGCCTGGAAACGTGAAGAAATTAGCTCTTTGTAGGGTTACGACACGGTATTGAGATGTAGCGAGCTGGACGTTCCTGGGGTCTTGGAGAGACACGATAGGGCCTTGCTTGGGGTATTTTCGGTGACAAAATGAATCTTTCCCCGTATCGAGAAAACAGGGATGGAACCCAGAGTCGGCATAACGGTGTGCAAAGCAGCACTCGGAATGAATGGTGAGTGCGGAGTTGTCGCATATGCGAAGGGTCTGGCTAGAAAGCTAAGGTGGGACCCAATGCCTCGGCACATCAACCGATTGGTTAATGAGCGCTTGGAAAGTCACTACACCTCAAGCTCGCAACGCGAAATCTTTCCGTGCATGTCGTCGATGCGCTCGCCGGAGCACCAGGACGCATACAGACCCCCACATTTCGCAGCGCCATGGCATCTCCTCTGCCTCTGGTGGGCAGACCGCCTACCTGCCTGGCATGCCTCAGGCGGATAACCTCGTCATCACAAACGGGCAGCGCTTCAGTCGCCCTGACGCAGGTGCGAGGGAAGAAGACAGAGGGCCGGCTCAGGGACCAGGGCGTAGTCGTGCGACTGCTCAAGGACATCCCGCAGTTCGGTCCAGAAGGTGAGCTATCAATCAACCCCCCCGAACCCTCCCCTTGATGCTCTAAGCTGGGATGCTGACGAGAAGCTCCCACAGGTTCCATCTTCCGCACCGACCGCGGCCGCATGCGCAACCACTTCTTCCCCAACCGCAAGGCCGAGTACATGACGCGCGCCCGCTTCTCGGAGCTGGGCCTGACCAAGGAGGACATCGGCGAGCGCGACTACCTGTTCGGTCTCAACAGGCGAGAGGGGCCCGAGATCAGTGACGCGGTCGAGGCCGTCGCCGGCTTCGGCTACGGGTCGCCCCATGGGGCTTATGCTGGCCCCCTCGCGGCACAGGCTGCCTCGGAGCTCGAGGCTCCGAAGCCTGCTGTCGAGCTTGAGCATCTTCCTGTGAGCCCCACCCTCCCCCTCTTTTGCTCGGTGGTAGATCCGGGTGACAGCTGGCTGACCTGACAATATAGCCCAATCGCGCTCTCGAGCTGATGCAGGCCCTGGTCGATGAGACCCTGATCTTCGAGCGCCGCCTCGTCCACATACCTGCCGGCGGCAAGAACGCCTTGTCCGAGCCATCATCTGCACTGCAACCAGAACCCGCGAAGGTGGGAGCCAAGCCCGCCCCTGCCCCGGAGCATCTCAGACAGGCCCTCTCACCACTCGAGCAGCGGCGGGCAATGCTACGTGGACAGGCCGACACAGCCAAGACCGACGCCGAGAGCGCCGCTAAGGAGAAGGAGAAGCTGGAGCTAGCCGCGGCGAGAGCAGCTGAGGAGTTGGAGAGGGAGGAGAGGCAGAAGGAGAAGGAGGCCGAAGAGAGGCTCAAGATTCATGGGTCTGTGACGCTGCAGAATATCGCTAGCGCTCTGAAGGAGAAGATGATGCTCGATCCCGAGGCCGTCCGGATCCATGTGCAGCCGGAGGATATCAAGTTCATTGGGCTAGAGGAGGGTGCGGATAAGGTTGAGAAGATTGGATCGTTTGAGGTGGAGATCCGGGCGCATGTGGGCAAGGCAAGGGTTGAGCCGATCAGGAGGAAGATCGAGGTCGTGCCCCATTGAAAGCTAGCTCCTGCGGGTGATGTAAATCTTGTAGAGGATCCAGGTACAGAGCGCACCGAGCAGCATGGCTTAAGAGAGAAATGCATCCTCAAACATGCGGTTTCCCGAGCTCTACATAGTTGGGAAATGGGAATCGTAAATACAACCCCAAAGCTTAAGTATTGATAAACTTCAGTTATTGACGGTCTGGGCAACGTAGCGAATACACCTCTGGCATCTGAAAAATAGTACATAATAGTATTGATGTATCCTGAAGTTCATGAGCTGAGGCTCTCACGCCTTACTCACCCCTGCTGACTCCCATAGCCTCACGCGCGGCAGAGCCAGAGGCTTTGCTCCACCGGAAAAGAGAGTATCTGTCTGACATGTCCAAGATGCAGAAGTCTCTCGCTGAGGTCTCTCCCATTTATAGCACGAATGCAGAATGACGCGAGTCTCAGGCTTTCGAGTAATTTCATCATCTGCTCGTAACCGAATCTTAGACTCAACAGACGCCGTTCCATTATTTCCTGTCTTGCATAAAGCATCATTTCGGTCATCACTTGCCAGCCCTCCGGCCACTTTCATAATTGTAATCCAGATGCCAGAGTGATTTCCAGGCCTCATTAGTCTTAGAGGCGCTCATTGGGCTATCCATAACCGAGGATGCACCCATTCCCTGCTGCTGGGGTGGCTGTGATCTGAACTGCTTTGGCCGCCTTGCCTGTAATAGTGTTTGTGGAAAGAGCCGGAGACGACGGCCTGGCTGTACAACACAAAAATGAGTGTCAAGAGTCAGCGGCAATAGACCATCACTATGGCCCGAGTAGATCCTGGTAGCGCACCTCAGGGCCCTGCGACCCGTCCTCGGCTGGTCGCTGCTCTTGCTGATCCGCCTGCGACGTCTCTACCGCTGCTGCAGCAGCGGCTTGCCTTTGTGCTTGTGCTTCAATACTAGCGCTGCCTGCGTTTGCTTGCTCTGTTGTGGTGTTCAATCCTTGTTGCGCGCTTGATTCGGCGGTCGCGTCAGGCGATTCAGCAGCCGTGGCCCGTAGCGAGTTGGCCTCGCTGGCTAGTGCACTACCCTTTCCGCCGATGCCAAAGGGCATTGCCCTCCTAGAGCTTGTGCTCGAGCGACGGCTCTCGAGGCTCTTGGAAAGGGTCTTACTGACCCCATCAATGGCAGTAGGTGCACGGTTGACTAAACCAAGGCCCTTTCCGGAGGCATTGCGAATATGGGTCTTCTCAGCCACGGCATCAACTTTGTTAGCAGCGACAGTAGTCTTCCCGAGCCCAGGGGTCGAAGGTGCACCAGGTTTGTCCTCCTGTGCATCGATGAGATACCAGCGCAAACCGTCGGAGAGGTCGAATGGATTGTCGTTTTCTTCATCCATGGATTCAGTTTCGGCTGCACCATTGCCCAGGGTTTGATTGCTCAGGCTCTTAGACAAGTCCACCACTCGTTCCTGAACGCGGCTGATGCGAGCCAGCAGCCATTCCCGGTTACGCAGGCGATGTGATTCTTGTTCTCGCAGGAAATAGTGCGGAAAGCCGATATTGAAAGCAGCCCACGCTCCAGTCATCTGGTTCCTAGTTGGAAGAAATAGAGCTAGATCGCCGTCCTTGAAGTTCTTGAAAGCGATCTTGTCATGGGCTTCCTTCTGAAGGGCGTGTGCTTTGTCGCGGTATGAGCGCGCATCGCGCTGTAATTTGCGAGCCATATGTTCGACGTCCTTGACGCGCTTGTAAATTGTCTCGGTGAAAGCATCCATATCGAAAGTGCCGAGCTCAGACATGAAAGCCTGGTACTTCTCGCTCTCCTGGTCTGAGTTGTTCATCCAGTACAGAAGCTCGAGGTCGGCGCTATCAGGTGTCTTACTAAGGGTGCCTGACCGCCGAATAGATGCGCTTGGGTCTATCGTAGAGTCATTGAGGTTGGTGGAGCGTTCCGCGCGAGGAATCTTCTGAATGACCATGGAGCCTTCCTTCCGAGTGACTGAGAAATTGAGGCGCTCTAGCAATCGGCAGAGGCGATCATTTTGTGTGTAGAGCTTCTGGGTGAGATCTTTCGTGTGCGCCGTGCGGGTCACGAAGCGATCGGTGAGTATGCCCAATTTGGCCTGGGATTCTTCAAGCTTATCCTTGAAGAGGCGAAGTTCCTCCTCGAGGCTACCAACATGGGACTGCTTCGATGCAAGGTCCTCTGTCATTGTAGTGATCTTCCTCTCCTCTTCCTCGAGCTTCTTCCGGAGAGTCTCGGAACCGGTCTCGCCGTCTGCCATCTTGGTCCTTAGCTCATTGAGTTGAGTGCGAGTCTCCTCAAGCTCGCCTTCGAGAGCTCCGGCGCGAGCTTTCTCTTCACCGAGGCTCTCTCGCAGCTGTAGGGCAGTGCTCTCCTCTTCTGCTAGCGACTTCTCAATCTTCGCCTTCTCGGCTTTCAGATCCTTCACGACGGCATTGGCATCATCCAGATCTGTTCTGATGATGGACATGTCACCCTCGACATTCTGGACTTTTTCAAGTGTCTCAGCGCACTTGTTCAACACGCTTTCGACAAGGTCGTCTAGGTCCTGCGGGATCTTATCCTGAGGTGCGAGCTGAAGGTGTATGTCGTGGAGCGTCTTGAGTTGGGATTCCATAGCCCGGTCAGCGGTCTCCAGTCGCTTTGACAGAGTCTTGTTCTCATCCTGCGCAGATTGAAGCTGTTTTTCCAGATTGTCAACCTGCTCTCGCTGAAGCTTGGACTCTTTTCTGAGAAATTCGACCTGGCCTTCGTACTTGAGAACCTCGTCTCTCCGTTCCTTGGTTAGCTTTGCGATCTCGTCCTCCAGAGCTTGAACTTTCGCGTCAAAATGGACCTTTTCATTCTCCCTTGACTCATCGAAGTGTTCCATCTCGTCCTCATTGTCCTCGATACGGGCTCTGAGCTGTTTGATCTCATCTTCAAGAGACTTGCGTTCTTCTATGAACTCTCTCTTCTGGGCTTCCATGTTTCGTAGCAGATCAGTCTTCGTAGAATTGACCTCTTCCATCTGACCCACCACAGTCTCATGCTGACTTATCCGGGCACTCAAATCCCTTTCAATGCTGGCTGACTTCTCCTTCTCAGCATTGAGCTCCCTTTCGAGCTGTTGGATGCGCTGTTGGAGGACATCTCCTGGTATGTCGACAGATGAACGTCGGCGGTCCTCTCTCTGAACGGACGTGGTCGAACCGTTGCCTGCGATAAGCTGCTGACTGGAAGGCTGAAAGATGTTCTGGGATAACGGCCTTGAGGCAGAGCTTTGCCTATGCAAGAGATCTTCCAAGCGTCTCACACGGCTTTCCGCTGTTTTCAACTTGTTCTCGACTCGGGATTTCTCTTCCTGAATCGACCGCAGCATGTCTTCGTCGCCTCGAATCAGCAAGCCACTTCTGCCCAGAGACGCTTCATGAATGCTGCCATTCTTGAAAGCTTTCATTCGCTTCGACTGCTGTTTCGTCGGGTTGTTCAGGTCGACGATCAGCTTGCCGATGTCATCAAGTAGCTCCTGCTCGGCTTTCTGGTTCTGCAATGTCTCATAGAAATCCGTCAGATCCCTCTTGGTCACAGTCGGCCACTGATCCTCTTGTCCGTGCAAATTGACCTCCAGTCCGACCACCTGGCCGGATCCATGCTGTGCTTGTGGACCATACAAATTCTCGACTGACTTCATCCATTTCTTCCGCCGCTTGCTCTCTTCATCTTGAAACAGAGCCATCTCGTTGGCCAGGGTGGACGCGTCAACCTTGACCTTGTCGTACCATTCACGACGCCTCATCGCCTCCACAGCAAAAGAGGCGTACATGAATGGCACCTGCTGAATTAATCGGAGGTAGTCAAAGGTTGCGAGTTCGTCTTCCGAGCCGATCGTGTTTATTTGGGATTTGACCGTGGCAGTGAGAGACGTGATATCCGTAATAGTCCGCATGAAGTCAACCGATTCGAGGGCCAGAGAGTTTCGAGCCTGAGTCGCATATTGAAGCATGGCGTCCATCTCAGCGGCTCTTTTCTTGATAAATGGCAAGAGTCTCTCGGTATGATGCGCCGCGAGTTTTGATGCCTGGCGAATATCATTCGTTGAATTCTTGAATTCCGAGGTCGTCTGGTAGTCGGCGTCGATCTTCTTGGCAATGGCCTCGATGTCCTCTAGTAGCTGAGCAGCCTCGCCGTCGCGAGACATGGAAGAGCGCTCTACAACTCGCTCAAAGTCCCGGGCGATGTCCTCACAGTTCTGGACCATACGCGTAGCCATCTTATCGAGCTCACTGACGCGTTGATTGAATTTCCGGAGCGCCTGAGGAGCCTGGCGGCCAGTCCTCTTGACAGTCTCCAGATCCAGGAGGTCCTCCAGCGTCGGCTGCCGGGACGGTCTGTTCTTCGAGTTCACACTTCGACCCGTCATGAACGTCGCCATCTCAGCAGATATCGGGATACTCCTTGCCAAGCCCAGATATGACTCCCATCTCGCGACAAGCAGATTGTACTCGGTCTGCGCTGGGGTGGCCCACTTCTTCAGCTCCTGATATTTCGACTCCATGGCCTTGACAACGGATTCGAGGTTCACAACTGCCACATCAAGGCAGAGCATCATGACGTCAATCTCCCCATATCGGTCTCTTGTGGCCTGAGCCATATGCGTGCAGTCGTCAACCGCCCGCGTGACCCATGCCTGGCGCGTCCTGAACAGCTCCTGCCATGACTGCTGCGATTTGGTGTCGTTGATGCGGTTGGGAGGGTCAGATAGGTTGTATGGCGGCGGAGGAGTGATTTCGACCTTGATGGGGGGAGCGCCAACTGGAGAGGCTGGTTGGGATATTCGGATATCGTAGACACAGATTTCATTCTAGTTGTTTAGAACCCTGTTCAGTACTTATATGTGCCTGGATTATTTGGGGATAGAAAAGATTTGGCCATAAGTCTTCGAGGACATGAACATCATCGGCTTGTAGGACAGGGACACAAAGCAATACATACCTCTGCCGGAAGGCTTTGAAGCTTGACTGGCCTCCCCTGACGGTTCAGGGCGATGATGTACTGTGGCGGAATGGAGCTCTGTTGAGACACAGCAGCTTTGAAATCATCGACGGTCGAGAACTGCGAGGTGTCGATCTCGATGGCCTGCCCACTGTGGGCTATCAGCACCTGGGTTTTCGGGATTGTGGCCATGGTCCATCTTCTTCGCTCGTGCCGTCAAGTGCTGGCATGGGCGGTGTTGCAATCTGGTGTCTCAGTCTGGATACGGATGCTGGAATGAAGCTATCATTTTCCGGAGGAGAGATGAAGAGGAAAGGTGGGGTCCGAAAGCTTCTGTGAGCTGAACTTAGGGTCTAGGTTGAGGTGAAGAGCAACGGCATGTGTTAGTCTTGGAGTCGGATCTGGATGACGATCAATACAGCAGCCAGCCGTGCCAGTGCCAGCCCCTCGTGACCCTGTCAGGTTACCTCACAAGACAAGGGTAGTCAATTCCAGTCAACAACTTGGAAGCCCTTTCTACCATGGATCAAATGAAATAACCTGCCGTAGGGGTATTTGCTCGCTCTGGAATGGCATTCAGTGCTACGTCCGTACCTTCTCTGCGGCACCAGCATCTCTTTGTTGCCGTAACCTGCCAGTGCAAATAAACATAACGTCACCGTAGCACACCAGGGGCGCACCAAAGACCCTTGCAACATGTGAACTGGTCCCATATGGAGTCAGGTGAACTCATTCATCTAAGGCTATCCACCATCATTTCTCAAGAGTCAGATGAGGGATCGGTCGTCTTGTGCGTCAGGAGACTGAGATCAAATTGACCGGACCGCATTGTCACATTTAGTCACCGCTGTGGCTTGTACCGACTCCGGGCCGAGGGTTTCAGCCGTTGCGGTCCCGGCCATCTCGGAACCGTTTCGCGCGTCCATCGACCTCGCGACGCGTCTGCTTGCGGCTCACTCATCTCATGCGTTTACGCTCCCAAGACGTCGACCCCGAGAACTCCAGCGACCATGGGTGATGTGCAAATGCACGATGTTCCTCATGAGAACGACACCGACGAGGAGCCTCCCTTCTCGTCAGAAGAAAAGGAAATATTAGACCTCTATGACCAAGCCCAGAAGTTAGAACTGGAGGTCGCTTTGACCAGAGCTAGAGTCTATCTTGCAGGTGTGTGCTCAACACATCTGTCCACCTCAATATATCGCTCACAATCGACAGATGAAAGTGCCAAAAATAGCGAGAGGAGGGCAGATGTTGAGGATGGGCTGGACTCTCAGGAGGTCAAGGAATCTAGAGTGCAACTTCTCGAGGCGATGGCTCTTTACAATCTCCGCAACACGGTGGTGAACAACGTGCTCATCACCAATCCGATTCTGAAAGGCATCCATAACAGCACCTACGCCTCACCCATCGAAGAGTCCGTTCCACTCCCGACCCCAGATCCCAATCTCACCGGCCACTAACTCCCTCCTAGAGATCTCCTACCCTGGATTCGAACTCGCGACAGCACTGCGCAATCCGTCGCCGTCCAGTCCTCCGTCCTGCGCCAGGTCCTCGACCAACTCAGCGAAGTTGAGAACGAGACCGTGCGCGCGTGTCGGAAGAATCGCGAACTCGCTGGTGAAGTCCTGCGTCTCGCAAAGGAAGCCGACAGAGATCGCGACGGCGCCACCGCGGACGACCCTGCCGCGAAGGAGCAAATTGAGAACCTGGAGGCGCGCCTTAGAGCCAGCAGGCAGAGGTGGAGGGTTATCAAGGGCACCGCGGCGGGGATTGTGGCGGGCAGTGGCGTCGACTGGGTAGCAGATGCTGAGCTGAGAGATTTGGTGCTTGACCCGGAGTGAGGTGACTTGGGATGAACGATTGGCTGATAGACGAGGGTCTTCGCCATGCAGAGAGGTCGCCGTACAGGGAATAATCTTGAGTCCCGTCGACATGATGATCAGGACGGAGTCTAGCACAGCTGGCTTTGGCCCACAAGATCAATCACTTTGGACACGGGGGAAATCCAGACTGGTTCTCTGGGGCTCTCTGTGGTTCCTCAGGGAGACGGCCCCCCCTGCAGCATGGACGGACATATTTGAACGATGCATGGTTCATGGAGGTGAGTCTTCAAGCTCTTTAAGTGTACGGCTTTGATTCTCATAGTTGCCCTAGACCGTCGCAGCCAGGTTAAGTCCATACTGCCCAGACCGTGGAACTTCTGGACTACTGCCTAGCTTCTAGGATCATCATGATGCTTGAAACTGTGGCACTAGCAGACCGCACGGATCAGGTATACACAGCGGAGAATGGTATCCACGAGCTGTCCCGTTTGATGCTGGGGAAGGATGTGGTCTACGATAGTCTAACTCCTACGAGTGGATAAGGAATGCAGTGCTCCGATCCTATAGCCATCCTGAAGTAGTAATGTGCCATCCAAAAGCCAGTGGTTGGTCTGCGAGAATTGCTGGCATTTTTTTGCTGCGCAAATCTAAGACCGTGATATCGATCTCAACTTGTAATGTCTCGCAACAAGTATTCCCTCGAATGCGCAGCCGCTGGGAAGCCATAACAAGCTGAATTGGTGATGCGACCCGAAGCTGCCGGTGGTGCCTGACGGGCAGGGTCCTACCGCGACAACATCTTAGTCACGCACAGTATTGATTACGACATGGGCTGACGAAAGCAATCCAGCTGCAGGGGGACGCACGTGAAGCAAGCGGCACAGTGTGATTGGCACTATAGAAAGAAGTCCGTGCTGGGCCTGCGCGCCGCGTTGCAGTGGGATGATGACTTGCAGCAACTCGCAGTGCTGAGGGAGTTGGTTTTGCGAGCAGGGAGATCCTGCTGATTCAGGTGGAGAAGCGCGATCTCGACGGCGCTGAGGGCGACAGATCGCCACAGCAGGCGTCACGATGATCAATGAGAGCTCCCTCTACGCGCTGGCCCGTCCTACAAGCAGCATATGCCTGACAATGCGGCAGACAGCGATCAGGCCTCCGGAAGGTGCGATATGTAGGCCCCTATTGGCAATGAGATGACCTCCAAGCTACCAAAGAACAGTCTCCCATGGGCTGACCCCTTGGGGGACGTGCTTCTATAAGAGACTTCGCATCGTCCAGCCTCACGAGTACCCGATCCCTACGCCTGTGCTGGTCGCGTCAATTCTGGCGGTATTGTGTCTGCGCTACCTGAGTGAGTGTTGCACCTCGTAAGAGCCATCAACGTACGATGTTGGTTGCTCCAGTTATTCGACTTGCTACGGCCGCGAAGTTTGGATGGCGACGCGTGAAACGGAGGGAAAGGATGTAGGGTGGGGAAGTCCCGGTTTTGTAGCTGCGGCGGGCTCGCCAGATCAGCATTTCGCGCATGTACCGGTACATATGACATTCGCATGAAAAATACATGCCTGAAACGAAGTCGGATCATTTTGGGTGGTGGACGGCAGTCAGCGTCCAGCCACACCCAGGCCAGAAACCGACTAAGTAATCAAACCCGTATACCCGCCGGGAACAGTGCTCACACTGGTGAGCATGAAACTGGACTCTAATCATAGATGGTGTGCTGCATCTGCTGTAGGACTTACCGTACCGAGGCTGAGCTTGTTATAAATACCGTAACAGGTACGCAGCTGTCCACAGATCCGGGCTGACCACTTCAGGCGGCCATCTCGTCCGTGCTTGTTTGTTGTGTGCCTGCCAGACGAGACCGTGAGGGTTGGGTGTGAGCTTGCGTAGGCCTGAGAAGAAGACATCATTGACCAGCGGCTAGTCACCGTCCTCCGGAACAGCGACCTGCGAGCCCTTGCCTCATTGAGACTCCCGCTATTGAGTCAACTCGTAGGCACGGTGTATGCCGTGTCCCTTGGCGCATGTCTGAGCAGCCCTAGCGAGACCACTTAGATAGCGCCTGCGTTGTTTATTACCCGGGGCGTTAACAGGCGATGCCCGGATACCTGGGCTGTGCCCCTGGCAACACAGCAGCACAGCTGGCCCATACCAGTCGACCGCCCACAGAAAATGCCGGGAGTGGACGTGGTGCATGGGAGGAGGACGGTCATACAGACGGATCACGAATGCATATGCTCATGTCGAAGATGCAACTGCCGCCATCGGTGCATCTATACGAGGCGTCGTAGCAGAGGGACATGCTGCCAGGCGAGGGTGGTAAGGGATGGAGCTTGGATGTCATCCATACCACATTCCACTGCGAGTGGTTGCGTACGCCGGTATTTTTTGGGAGCGCTTGAGCACAGCCGGGACGAATGCCCACCACCAAACCCAGACCAGCGCTTCCGGCCCTGGCGCACACCAGCTCCATGCCCACATGCCCTCCCTCCCCTGACCTTCCCTTGGACCCCATATTCCACCTGAACGGGGAGATGGGGGTGACACAAGTCGAGAAGAAGCCCGGTACGTACATGACTCAACAGCACCAACGGTCTGGGGACGGCCGCAAAGCGTAGGCACGAGGAGAGATAGGGCGAAGGTGAGGGTGATGGTGAGAGGGCGAGGAGGAGTGTGGTGTGGCAGGAGCCGGGACGATGCACAGGTTTGTTGTGTTACCTGCCCATGGGCCGCGGTTGTATGAGGGAGCGAGGCAGACGGACCCCGACGCGTGAGCTTGGCCGGCTGCTTGGGGGATTGGCACTTTCCCTCTAACAGTGCCTGGGCCTGCTAGAGCGACAGTGAACTTGGGCCACAGTGCAATGTGAGTGGCCAGCTGCGGCCTTCCTTCCCCACGGAACCCTGCCCTAGCAGTCTGGTAGAGTGACAGTGCCCCCCCGCCTACCCTGCCTACCCTTACCTGCGTGCCTTGCCTGCGTGCGTGCCTGCCTTCTCCCCTCAGATCAGCCCAAGGAACCGCAGACAAGGTAAAAGCCCTTCCCCTCTGTTGCGTGCCCATACAATTTCCTGCACTCCTCTCCTTTCTACCTCTCCCAAACCTCACCGCAGACACATACGCGCAGTCTCAACCACAGTGAGTACATCTTTTGCCTGCGATTTCATCACCAAATCACAAGTCACTCCCTTTCGATTTTCGCTGCACATTTCGCAACATTCGCAGCACACCCGCCAGGTCCGAATTTCTTATTCAGACCACTTTCCCTCATCATCCCGGATCAAGAAGCTGCGTTTTTGGGCTTGCATCGTGACCTCAGCATCGTGGTGCGCCAGCATCAACACCTTCTCCAGCCGGCGCATCAACACCACCAAAACGCTCACCCCAGTCATCCTCACCTACACATCAAGAAAATGCGATTTATACTGACTTGTTTGCGCCCATCGCAGTCACGCACCACAACGCTTTCGGAAATCCTCTTACTAAACCAAAAGGTATGTATGCCATTGCCCTCCAGCTACCTGCGCCCTCAATTTGCATTTTACATTACGTGGGCGGCTTCAATTGCGTTTGCGACCCTGCTCGCCGCGCTGCTTGGCGCCCGCCCCGCTAAGTACGCGGTCGCGTCGACTGGGAGCTCGTCCCCAGCTTCTCGAAGCTGCGTTGAGCTGCGGATGTTTTAGCCTGACCAAGTCGCCGGGTGCAAACGGTTCTCAACCACCACAAAGGGCGGGCACAACAAACACTCAAGTGCCAACGCCCTTTTCACTTTCTCATCAGCAGCTCCACACCACTCATCAATCATAACTCTCGGCATTCTTATCATCACCTTGTTGCATCATCGCAATGGCCCGCACCCAGCAGGCTGACCGCAGCGTTTTGTAGCTAACATCGCCGCGCCAGATCCGTCAACATGCCTAAGGCTGCAGCTAAGAAGGGTGGTAAGGTCGAGAAGGGCCGCAAGGGCAAGAAGGGTACGTCCGCGTTCCGAAATGCGATTCCCCGGAACTGCTCGTCCAGAGTGGTGCTAACAGACGTCACAGACCCCAACGCCCCCAAGCGTGGTCTGTCTGCCTACATGTTCTTCGCCAACGAGCAGCGTGAGAACGTTCGCGAGGAGAACCCCGGCATCAAGTTTGGTATGTCTCCGTTTGACGATACCCTTCGCACTGTGCTCTCTGTGCTGACTGTTCCCCAGGCGAGGTTGGTCGCATCCTGGGTGAGCGCTGGAAGGCTCTCAACGAAAAGCAACGGGCTCCCTATGAGGCCAAGGCTGCTGCCGACAAGAAGAGATACGAGGACGAGAAGGCTGCCTACAACGTATGACTTTTTCCAACCCCTTAAACCCCCATTCGTCACTGTAGATAGAGCTGACCAATTCGCACAGGCTGAGGAGTCTGAGTAAGGTTGGTACTGCGTTGGCGATGGCGACACTTTCTTCATCTTCATTTTCTATCTCTTTGGTAGTCGGTACGGTGTTTGCGGCTGGTAGGGAAGGATCCTGATTTGTTTTGATGAACATGGGGCGAGGCTGGGGCTAAAACGTACCCGGCCAACTGTATAGTAGCAGCAACGAACTATGAGCCTTCTTTGAGAACGAATCGATCTTTCCATGACGATGACATCGTAGCTGGCAAATTAGATGCCGGCCGACGTGAATTGTGGTCTAATGTGACTAAGTGGGCGAGGACTTCAGCCAGAAGGGCGTTCCGTTCCTGCTCAGTAATTTCGCACCAGCCTCAGGCACACATACATAGTAGAGAGGGTATAAGAAGCGGACGCTCACGGTGTCCGGGGCTCGAGCTGATCAGCCTCGATCTATTTAAGCGCGTGCTGCCCCCCTGCTTTGCGATGTCAAACATCCCCCTAAACGGTTGCCTTTCTCGACCGAGGTCGTTGCTCGCCATTACATCCAATTCAGAGTCCTGGATGCTTTTGCACTCACCTCTTCCGCCAGACCTCACTTGTCTGTGGCACGCCTCCCTAGTCCTCTAAAACCAAGAAAGGTGATGTTCAAGCCGTTCGAATTCACTAACGACCATATCCTGAAAGATGCAGGTAGTTTTTTTTTTTTTTTTTTTTTTTTTTTTTTTTTTTTTTTTTTCCTTTTTTTAGCAGCGCCCGACATTGGATGGACGGGCTGGACGTGCTGCTTATTGAAACTACACCGCACTACGGCGCAAGGCTGGCTGCGTCTTCGTTCGACCGCGCCCGCCTCCTGTCACATGGCTTACCTGCCAAGCACAACGAAGCGCAACGCACCTTTTTCATCTGCCCGACGATGAACCAGTGGGCTAGTAGTGCAGCTGGCGAATTTGTCAGCGCACTGAGCAATATATCAGTCTGCCGAGCAGCCTTAGCAACCAACGCGACTGGACTATGTTCCTTTTCGAACCCTCGGCTACTACGCGACGTGTCTTCAGATCGCCGGCCTCTGGTCGTACAGCCTACACTATACCTCTCTCGTTGGAGACGTTGAGTCTCGTCAGCGTTCTCGTGAGCAACGTCATACGAGACACGACTCATCACACACTGCGAGCATGATCTTCGCTTTTGCCGTACTGGTAGACGGCGGTCTGCGGGGTACCGCGTACTTGCGCTGTGGAAATTCATGAACACCGATGACAGTCTTGTCACAAATTCGTGGGAGGAGGGATCTCGGTGCGTACATGGCACACATGTCACGGTCAAGATCCCAATTTCTACCAATCCGCCCTCCCGGTCAGATCACTCCGCACTCTTTCGTGTGGTCCGGTCCATTGCTGCGGGTCGATGCGACCCAGCCACTGACCTGGATCTCAATTCGCTCGGTGCGAAGCGTGCTTGCATTAGGAGAATGCAAGATAGAGGGCGCTTCCATGTCTGATGGGGCCGACAGTCGACACACAAAATTTTCACCTCTATTCGGGGATCTGTTGGCCCGACCTTCGTGGCAGTCCGGGGTAGTGTATGAGAATCTGCAAGTGCGCTCTCTTCCACGCTCTCTCTATGGCTCGTCTCTTCTCTCCCATCTCCTCTGCTTCTATTTCCAGCCATCGGAAACAGCGTGTCTAGCTTTCTTCTGACTATCATCGGTATGGCGAATTTCTCTCGATCAACCCCACAAAGTTGAAGTTGGCAAGATGTCCCCGACTGTCTTGCCCTTCTTTGCAAGTTTGCACCTCCGCTAACATCATCTATCGCTCTCGGTGTTCATTAGCGGAACGCAGAGAGGCTCACGAAGTCCTTTCAGGAAAGCTCCTGATTTGGCAAGATGGTTGACAAATTTGAGGCCATCCCCGAACTTGCTTGGTGGAGATAACTGCCACACTTGGCTTCGCGTCCTACCAATACACGCGGGAGAAAGGAGCCACTTGCAGGAGGCACCTGTCGTCGGCTGATTGACACGTCAGAGCAGGTGCAGAGCCTCAAAGTAGAGTGGTCTCCAGCCAGCCCACGATCGTCAGTGTACATGGTAGATGTCACGCTGCTAGAGGTGACCCCTCGTTTCTTTTTGGTGTTTGTGTCGGACAGCCCATAGCGCTTATTAGTCCGTGCCGTCGTCAACCTGGTCCTTCTGCCGCGTTATGCACGTCGATGCGGAGGGCCGGGCAGCTTTGCATTTCTTCAGGTCGTGACAATTCAGACTCGCCTTCGGTATTTCCAAGCAAGGACTTTTTTTTAATCCTTATTTTGACCCCAGCAAGAACAGTTGCGAAGTCTCACGGTTCTAAATTCCTTCGAATTTTCTTTCTTTTTTTCCCCCAGACATCGCCGGCACACATTGCACAAGAGAGACAGCCCAAGTCTCCTCGCGGTGGAAGATTAGTGACAGGAGGTCCGCACCACACTGGCCACTGGTAATCTGGAGAATAACTCTACACCATGCGAGCCAAACGACGACCAAATTCGCGCCTCTGAATTACGGATCTCGAAACGATTGGAGAAGTCTCATCACCTGCTGTGACTGTACATGACTGCCTAGAGACACATGTGCTGATATTGGCAATTGCTTGTGTACAACTTCAAATGGACTGGGAATTCCTCACGGTGGCAACAATGCCTCCCCAAAGCCACCTCTTGCACGGGTGCTGGCTCGAGGCAGAGAGGGCAGACAGAGTAGCCCTGGGTATGCTGCACCAGCCACTTAATCTCCACTGAAATAGACTCACAATCTCTTAGGTCTTGAAGCCCTCCGTGCCGTCCTCGACAAGTCCTTTCACGGACACATGATCGCCGTGGTCGAGGAGATCCGGGTATCCTCTAAACTCCTCCGAGAGCTGGCCGGCCAAAGTGGACCACACAAGTCCCGCGCACCTATTGTCTCGAATCATCTGAACGTCTTGCTGCCGTGCATGTCCAAGACCTTGCGGGATATTACCACCTACTACGATGATAAGACTGTCTCTCGCGAGCTACGGTGGCGCAAGATGTATCATGAGATGATGAAGGAAGCCGGCGGCATCCCCCTGCCGCAGCGGTTCATCCTTTACAATCACTTCTTGGGATTGCTCCTCTGTCTCCTCACGCGCGATAAGCGCTTCGACCAAGGCCAGCTCGAGTTGTTGCGCCACAAGATCCTCGATCTGCGTCAGCGCCGCGGAATCCCTGCGCCGGTGCAGACACCCACCACCTCGGACCAGCTCGTCGGCGGTCAAGCCCACGACGCCGTCATCGTCCCGCTAGCGCGCGAGAAAACCCACTGGTGCGAGCAGGTGTTTGCCCTCCCTCTCAGCTCGCGCACCGACATACCAGGACCCGAGAGATCGCGCGTGTACCCGCCTCTCTCGCCCGTGTGGGATTCGAACCGGCCCAAGGTGCGGAAGACGCTCATGCGGCGGTCATTCGATTCCGACAAGATATGTGTCAAATTCATCCTCGACACGGAAGACACGCCGTACGTCGAAATTCGGCTGTATAGTGGCGGCACGCAGTATTTTACGTGGAGGGGCCACCACGAGACATGGATCCAGCGAGAAGGGAATACGCTCGTATTGAAGAGGTGGAGTCGGTCAGCATCTACGCGGAAGACTTGGGCGGTGCTGACTTTTGTCACTTGGGAGGGTGAGCGAGTTATTTTATCCATCTATAATCAGAGTGATCCGTCTCCTTGCAACATGGCTAACCTAGGACACAGAGCTCGTCCTCTTCTACTGCACCTTCACCGCCCTGAAGTCGCGCAACGCCCTTGCCCCTCCCATGCACCCGACGGAATTCAAGTTGAAGGACGAGAGTTTGCTATTCCAAGCGTGAGAAACCTCCTCCCTCGTACCATTCGTTGTTGCAGCGAACATGAGCTGACCCGTGACAAATTCCTAGTCAGATCATCGACGACGGTTATAAGCACAGCTTGATCGTATACAAGGAGGAGCGAAGTGGCGGGGTTCGACTGCAAGCCGCCGTATGGAATGGCGAGCTGAGGCAGTGTCCGGTGTGGACTGCTTTCGGTGAGTCGTGTTTCGTCCTTCCGCACCCTTTTGTTACCAGGCTGCTAACGAGATATGTGCGCAGTCACCCACATCTCCGCCTCCCCCAGCTGGCTTGTTCGCGCCACGAAACACATGTTCTATGTGAAGGACATCCAGCTCTATGTCTTCTGCCAGAAGTATCGGGAGTCGAGAATGCGGAAGAACGAGCTGGGCGTCTTCGAAATTTATTTTGTCAGCAGGCAAGGTACGCACGCCTCTGTGCACCCGCCTTTCCCCTCTCTTCATACTCGCAGTGCAGATAGGAAGCAGCTAACACGGGAGCATCCGCGTAGCTGCCGACCGGTTCGGGGAACTCTTCGCCCCGTTCATCGACGTCTCGGATTCATCCGAAGTCGAGGGCGACTATGTTGCCGGCCCTTCATACGCCTAACGTCGAGATCATCGCGTCTTATCCCCTCTCAGCCTTCACCACGCGCCAGTCTAGCCATTATACCGCTGGCCTGCACACCACTTACTCGGATTCTCGTCCACTTTTCCGCTCAGATCTTCACAGCTTTCTTCTACCACTTATCCACTCAACACAGTCTTGCGACCCTTTTTCTTGCCGGAGACTTGACGAAATTTACGACCGACGATGATGAAGACGACACCACGAGAGACACTTGTACCACAACTTTTGAAATTTACGGCGGGCGACATGAGAGTACTGGAGCGAACGGCGGGCAGATTGCACAATGATACCCTTTTGCTTTTGTGTCTGTGGTTTCATTGCTTTGCTGTTTTTCGCGATGGCGTGGGGAGTGCCATGCACCTCGTTATAATGAAGACATCCAAGATTGTCGCACTATGAAGGGCGCCCAGGGCATATTTGTCAATTTGGTAGCACACTTAGCCGACTACAATGTCGAGCGTCAGCGCGGAGTCAAATTCAAATGCAAGACAACAATCATCTCATTCTGGTCACATGCAAAATTGATCTCGTTGAGGCTACGCTTGTATTTGGTTCTTGTGTTTTGTTTTTTTCAGTCGTAATTTCATCGAAAAGGAAGGAGCAGGTACACCAGTTCCAGTGTTCAGCACTCTAGGCGATCATGAGTGTGCTCGCCCGCCCTATCATCTCCACCTTATGTCTTGACATCAGGCTCGTCACGGCCGACAAACTCCTTGAACTTAAGCAAGTCGGTCGCGAACTTGATCTCGGGCTTAAGGAAGTCCTGAGCATCGAGATCGTACTTGGAAGAATCGGATGTGTGCTGCTCGATGTAAAGACGGATGGTGGCACCGGAAGAGCCAGTGCCGGACAGACGCACGACAATGCGGCTGCCAGAGTCGAACTTGGCGTACAGACCCTGGTTTGAAGAGACCGAGCCGTCGAGATCGGTGTAGGAGAAGTTGCCGGCGTCGGTGACGGTGCGGTCGCCAATCTTGCTGCCGATGAAGCTCTTGTCGGCGACAAGGTCCTTCAGCACACCGACGACCTTGTTGGCGCCATCGGAATCGACATTCTCATAGTCGTAGCGCGTGAAGAAGGTGCGGCCGTACTCATTCCAGAAGTCCTTCTGGATCTGCTTGATGCTAGGGGTGGCACCGGGGTTGGCAACACCGAGACCAGCAATAATGTTCAGCCAGGCGACGACAGCCCACAGGCCATCCTTCTCGCGGACGTGGTTGGAACCTGTTCCGAAGGACTCCTCGCCGCAGATCGACAGCTTGTCGGCATCAAAGAGGGCGCAGAAGAATTTCCAGCCAGTAGGCACCTCGTAGCAGTTCTTTCCCTGCTTCTTAGCGACGAGGTCGACAGCACCGGAGGTAGGCATAGAGCGAGCCAGGCCATAGACACCCTGCTTCTTGAAGTAGGGGATGAGATCGGCGTGGTGGGCGATGATGGCCAAGCTGTCACCAGGAGAGACGAAGGCACCAGCGCCGTAGATCATGTTCCGATCACCATCACCATCAGAAGCCGCGCCGAAGGGGATCTTGTTCTTCTCGACCACCTCAACAAGGCTGTGGGCGTAGACGAGGTTAGGGTCAGGGTGACCGCCGTTGAAGTCGGGCGAGGGCACGCAGTTCTGGGTGGAACCAGCCAGGCCCAGCTCCTTCTCGAAGATGGCCTTGCCATAAGGACCAGTGACACCGTGGAGACCATCGAAGAGGACCTTGAAGTCGGGGTGCTCAGCAAAGAACTTCTTGATCAGAGGGAAGTCGAAGATGTCCTTCAGCATCTGGATGTAGTCGGCAGTGCTGTCGATGATCTCGACCTCGAGGGAACCATAAGTCTTGGTGCCAATCGTTGTAATATCGACCTCAGGAAGATCCTCAATCTTATAGGAGGTCAGGGTCTTTGATGTCTCGTAGATCTTGTTGGTGACGGATTCGGGGGCCGGGCCGCCGTTGGCGAGGTTGTACTTGATGCCAAAGTCGTTCGTGGGGCCTGGTATTGCACACAAACTTAGTATTCGGGTAGTTGATTTCTCGCTCGCGACAGAGACATTTAGATAGGCACTTACCACCGGGGTTGTGGCTAGCAGTCAGCAGGATACCACCAGTAGCCTTTCTCTTCCGAATGACGTGGCTAGCAGCAGGTGTTGACAGGATGCCGTTCTGGCCGATGAGGAGCTTCTTGACGCCGTATGCTGCGCCGATCTTGGCGATCAATTGAATGACCTCGGGGTTCCAGAAGCGGCCATCGCCACCGATGACGAGAAACGATCCTGGAAATACGAAGTCAGCACACTTAAGCTCGCCATCTGCTGGCCCAAAGGTAGGACAGACCTTCGACACCCTCAGGGATGGACAAGAGGATGCTGGTGACGAAGGATTCACTGTAGTGAGGCTTCTGGAAGACAGTCACCTTCTTCCGAAGGCCTGACCTGGAGGGGTGTCAGCAAGGAAGCTGTCTGGCTAATCTGGTGTGATTAAGGTCGGGAGGCACCAGCAAAAAGGGGGGGGACTGCGAGGCGAGGCTATCATGACCTACGTTCCGGGCTTCTGGTCCTGGAAGGACTCGAATTGGACTTCCTTGACCATCTTAACAGGTTTGTGGATGATGTGGATGTGAAATGCGAGCGAAATCCAGAGAGTATGCTGTCGTGAGGCCTTTATGCTTTCGTGTTGGAAGTTCTACAATGTCAACAGAAAACAACAGCATGCTTCGTGCCAATTCATCAGGAGCTCTAGCACTTCGATAGGACGCCACCTCCCACTTGAAGGTGGGGTTGGTACGGTTGTAGTGGGGTTGAACAGGGTCGTCATTCGACAGGGGTCGAGGGAGCTTGTTGCTCCTTGTCACCGGCTTTCTCCTGAACATTTCCACCATCTCCACCACGTGCCCGTGCCACTTAAAGGCAGATGGAGGACGAGCCGGGTCGTACTAGTAGAAATACTAGTACAAAATCTACCAAGGGCAGGCCATAGCACACCCAAAAGAAGATAACTAACTACTTAGATACCAAGGTAGTTCTGGAAGCATCTCACGAAGACCCTCGAGTTCAAATTCCCACAACTTGTCTTGAGATTACCGAGTTGCCCTGAGATCTGAGATAGCCCGCAAATAAGGTGTCCCGCCGATCATCCTACAATAGGATAGTGTACCACGCTAGATCACATATCTCTCATGGCCTGGGCACATCTCGGGCTGCTTCTATCGAGGTCAAGTCTCACTATCCAATACACAAAGATCACACTGTGGCTCCATGAGGACAGCCCCACGCCCCACAGAGTCCAACCAGCTCTTGTGTTCACGCCAACACTGGCCCATCGCTGTCGTCCGAAACGGCCCTATATAGGACGACAGCGGTCCTGTACCCGCGAGCTTTCGCATCGGCGCAACGGAGCACATTCGCGTCCTCATAGGACCTATCGTTGTTCACCAACGTGATCTCACGAGGTGTCCTGCCTGTGGGCTTTGCCACTTGATTCACATCCGCAGCCAGCTCCGTCACCTTCCGCAACGCCTCTCATCCTTGGGATAGAGCCCTGCGCCCTATGCAACACATGAAGTAGTCGTGAAGAGGAGACGGTCTCAAAGCCTCGCAGCGTTGCGAGGGACGTGCTTCCTTGTCGAATCACGCCCCAGCCTCGAGTAGCATTAAAATGACCCGCGGCTGTCCCTGAACCAGAGCCCTCCGTAGGTAATTGTGCCCCTTTTGCTGGGCCAGAAATTTCAGGACTTTCTCCACGCCGCACTGCAGCGCGTCGATGACCACATGCTTCCGTTCATTCTTGCAGTCCGGGCGTGTGTAAGACAGTGAAGTACTGCGGGTAAGCAGGGCTATAGCCGAAGAGGCCTGAGATCCATGTATAGTAACATGTAATGGCAGGAGATTTTATTCCTCGTGTTGATATCCAGGTTTGAGTCGCAGTTAAAACGGCGAGTCGATCGGTTCAAACAGCGCGAGGCTGAGAGATTTGTGAGTTTGGAACTATGCATCTGCCCCATAAAGCATCCTCCACCGTATGTATGAAGTCTTACTGTTCGCTCCAAATTGAGCCATTCGGCAAGGTCCGCCGCTAGACGGTGCGTCGCGCAAGAGAAGTCGAGGATCTGGCGTCGAAGCACCTGAAGAACACAGATAAGTTTTTTCGAAAATTTGTCGATCAATTTGTGCTGCGCTCGTGAGACTCCTCCTGTCCGCGCGCACCCGCCTGGAAGATGGCCTCCTTGTAGTATCTCGCCTCCTCGATGCTCTCCAGGACGTCGTCCTTCGCCTTGTGTAGGGTCTTCTTCTGCGGCGCCTTCGCGGCGACCTGCGGGCACCACCTCCTTGCCGCCTCCTTGATGGAGCTCACGTCCAGGATCCGGTAGTGCAGGTGCTCGACGACCCTGCGGTATGGCCCCCTGGCGAGGAATGACCTGTCGGCGTGGACAGAGTTGCCCGCGAGCAACGCCTTGCGCTGGTCCGGGACGTACTTCTTGATGTAGGCCAGAAGTCCGTTGGCGGCCTGCTCGGGCGTCACCTCCGAGGCGAGGACGGCTGCCGTGAGGCCGCTCTCGCCGTGGGTCCGGGTGCACCACTCGTCCATCCGCTCCATCCGGGCCTTGGACTGGTGGACGACGGTCCCCCAGCCGTCGGCGTCGAGCAGGTTGAGGCTGCCGTCGGTGATGAGACAGAAGATCTCGATGATCTCCTCCTCGTCCGGGTCCAGGCCGGTCATCTACACCTGCGGGTCAACAAAGGATCCATGGCGAGGGGCCGGATAGGTAGAGCATCTTCTCTTTACCTCGCAGTCGATCCAGACTAGCGGCGCAGCGTCCGGAGAAGCCATGATCTTCCTAAAGAGGAGAGGATGGCCAGTGGTGGTCGAGTAGGGGAAGATCGCGGGCCGCTGGGACGGCGTCGCCCAGCAGGGAAGAAGCTTGCGCTGGAGAGGTAACGTTGTATATGCTGACTTCCTGAGGTGATATGTGCCCCGCCGAATGGCTCCCACAGATCGTGTCCCTACTGCGGCTGCAACCATCGATAACTGTAAACAGCTGTTTGGATCGCGGCCGTCCACGTCGGCGGGCGATAGCTGGCAGCAGGCGAATGAGCAGGCTTGCATTAGCGAGACACCGCCTGTAGAGCAGCGAGAGGCGGGGGGGCAGACGGCTGCTGATCCGCTAAAATAGGCGTACTATGGTAAGGCTTCCCTTCCCTGCCGGCGGTCGCCTTATCTTCGTTCCGCTGGGGGAACCACCGGGGCCGGCCATCGAACCGGAACCACGCCCTTGGGCCTGCTCCCCAGGACGTTGCCTCCTGGGACTTTCTGTATAACAAGAGATGACCTCCCTCTGCCAGCCCGTCGTCTCCTTGTATGTCTCTAGAGACTGGCCCCTCTCTTGTCTCCCCAACCAACGTTCCCCCCCACCCCCACGCACAACCACCTGAAGATCAGACAACAGCTTCTGTCCCCCTCAGACCCTTTCTTTCTCCAGCTGCGCAGGCTCGCTTGAAGTAACCGCATCTGATCATGGGCAGCCGCGCAGAGGACTCACCCCCGGTCCGGCCCCTCGCCGAGCCGGGCCCGGTGGTCTCGACGGACAAGGACATCCAGCTCAGCATGCCCTCCCGGCCTCCCCCGTCCGCCGACCCGCCGCGCCTGCTGGTGATCGGCGCCGGCTCCCGCGGCCAGGCCTACGCGCACGCCGTGCATTCCGCGACGAACGGGGTCATCGCCGCCGTCGCGGAGCCGCACGCCTTCAAGCGGGCACAGTTCGGCCGGAACTACATCTGGGGCGCCCGGGGCGACGGGGCCGCCCGCGAGGGCGAGGAGTTCGCCTCGTGGGCCGACTTCGTCGCTTACGAGAGGGAGCGCCGCCGGCGCGCCGCCGCCGGCGATGCGGGCGTGCCGAGGGGCGTGGATGGGGTCTTCGTCTGCGTGCTGGATGAGATGCACCGCGAGGTGGTGGTCGCGCTCGCGGCGCTGGGTGGGCTGCACATCATGTGCGAGAAGCCGCTGGCGACGACGCTGCCGGACTGCGTGGAGATGTACCGGGCCCTGAGGAACAACGTCGACGACAAGGGCGAGCCTTTTGTCTTCTCGATCGGGCATGTGCTGCGGTACAGCCCGCACAACGTCGAGCTGCGTAGGCTGTTGCTCGAGGAGAGGGTCATCGGCGACGTGCTCTCCGTGGTGCACACCGAGCCCGTCGGCTGGTGGCACTTCACGCATAGCTACGTGAGGGGCAACTGGAGGAGGGAGGATACCACGGCGCCGAGTCTGTTGACCAAGAGTTGTCACGACGTGGATGTCCTGTTGTGGCTGCTGTGCTCACCCGTGAGATACGAGGATGGTGAACAGAAGGCCGTGCCGCATCTCCCTTCAACGGTGTCAAGTAGCGGGAGGCTACAGTACTTCAAGAAGAGCAGGAAGCCCGTGGGCGCTGGGGCTGCGACAAACTGTCTGAAGTGTCCGGTTGAGGAGACGTGCAAGTACTCAGCAAAGCGTATCTACACCGGCGACAAGCCCTTCAAGGGGTTGGGCGCTGGAGTCGTCGGCTGGCCGGTGAGCATCGTGCTTCCCGAGATCGAGGACCTCGGGGCTGGCCCCAAGGGCCGCGAAGCGCTCATGGCGAAGCTGGCCGAGGACTACGGCCCGGATATGCCGGACTCGGAGGTGGCGAAGCGCAACTGGTTCGGGAGGTGCGTCTACGAAAGTGACAACGACGTGGCGGACGAACAGGTGGTGACCATCACCTGGGATGACGATGTCCTCCCATCGGTAAAGGGCGATAGTGAAGTGAGCCCCATGTCGGACAGGCTGGGCAGCAGAGGCGCGAAGCAGGCGACTTTCCACATGGTCGCCCAGACCACGCGGCAATGCGAGCGGTTCACGCGCATATACGGCGTCAATGGAGAGATCTACGCAGACTCGTACACCATCACAGTTGAAGACTTCAACACCGGTAAGACGACCACGCACACTCCGCGCATGGAGAGCATGGGACACGGAGGCGGTGATCTAGGCCTAGCGAGACAGTTCGTCGAGGCCATCGACATGGTCAAGAACAAGCGTGACGAAGGATGGACGAGCGACAGAGCGCAAAAGGAGATCATACGTTGCACGTTGGATGAAGTTATCAGGAGCCATGCCATGGTGTTCTGTGCCGAGGAGGCCAAGCGGGAGAAGAAGGTCGTGGACTGGGCTGAGTGGTGGGCTCGCGAGGTCGAGGGCAAACTAGATACGAAGTAACATGCACTGCAGGCCCTGCTTCACTAGTCATTACTTGAGAGGTTTTCTCATCCACCTGTCTGATATCAATGGCGTCCGTCTCGTATTACTGACAAGAGAGGTCTGGAAGAAGTCGGCAGCTTGACGCTAGAAGTGGCCAGATCTGACTGATCACCAATGCTAGCCCCTATTCATCGCCAGAACGACGTCCAGTCACCATGTGCCCACCTTGGGACCTTGCTCACTCATAGACCGAGGGTGCGTAACGGAAGTGTAAGACGAGAAAGTGCAAAGGTGCCCTATACTCGAAGAAGAGAAAAATACATCGGAAGTACTCCAGATAACCTCGTGTACAGCTGGCATGCCTTTGTCCGAGGCGGTCAGACTCGACTGCGACGTACCCAACGACGCGAGGGCTTCTGCAGATCTGTACCCACGTGGGAGGATCAGTGGCGCGGGTCGACAATTACCGCAGGATCAAGCATACTGATGATTGGGTGCTCTATTTAGATTCTTATTTGCAATGGTGGAACGGGCCCAGGCGATTTTCGGCGGAGCAGGAGCCCTTTTGACCTTTCTGGATCTGCGACTTTACTGTGAGTATCAACGATAGATCGTTTGCCCGGCTTCACAGCTCTCGCGGGAGATCAAATACTACGAGTGGTGGTCAGCATGATTGCCCGGCTTGGCGATGGCCTTCTATGGATTTGATTCTTAATACCCTTCCTTAGTCTCGGCTTTCGTATTATTTACCCGTTAGTATGGTGCAGGATTCCATGATTCCTGATCGTCCTAACCATTAGATGTCCTCGCCGAGAGGTACTTCGAGAGCTCCGCTGTGCCACAGCGCCAGGCATCCGGATCCAGGATCGTCCAGAGAACAGAGTATGTCAGTAATGGTGGATCTATGAATATGTAATGGCATATTCAGTACTGCCTACCTTTGGACTGCTGGTTCGTCTCCACGCTGCCGGGAGTCCTGGTCCGTGGGTGCCAGCCCGGACATAGCAATGTCGATATCTTCACCTGGACATACGTTCCCGTCGCTGTGCGCACATGATGTACCGCCTTCCGGTACGCTGCGGGAGAGCGCTGGTGGGGCAGAAAGTCGGGATGTAACATTGCACGCGGTGGAATCACCCTCGGCCTCGCGGCTGACGGCCTGACGGCGCAGCCCTCGACGCGTGGCGGCGCCGGCGGTCAAGATCCACCTGGTAGCGCTCAGCTGCGTGTGCACCGCCCAACGGCGGGCGTCCCGAGCCGGCGGGTTCGAGCTGCCGATCTCTGGCTTAGTTTTCGTGTCCCAGACAGGTAACAAGAGTAGAGAGTCTCGTGACGGCCGAACCACAAGGACGTTGTAAGCGCGGGCGGGCGCTGCTGTCAGCGTGCCACTCACAAGGCGAGTGGACGGGCTGATCTCGTATTGAGCTTTAGTATCACGATATTGCCCCTGTTGGTGAATGGATTCACGCTCGGGGATCTGCAGAGGCTGAAGTGTCCGGGACCTGTTATATTGACAAGTGTATAAGTAGGTCGTGCAATTGCCGCTGGCTCGGACGTCCTGTCAGTCACCATCACCACCACCACCACCACCATCACCTAAAGCACAAATGCAGCAAGACATTTAAACCGACCTCTAATCATACCCTAAAAAAGTCAACATGCAATTCACCGCCGCCATTCTCTCCCTCGCCGCCGTCGCCACGGCCGCCAGCATTCGCCGCCAGCTCGACCCTCATATGATCGACTTCCGCACCTACGGCGAAGCTGGCTGCTCCGCGGCCAACCAGGGGGTCTATACCTATGAACAGTCTGACGAGAACACCTGCTTCGAGTTCCCGTCCGAGCTGGACGTCGAGTCCGTCCTGGTTCTGGACATCACCATTGATGGTTGCTCTTGTAAGCCTCTTTCCCAACAGGGAGAATTTCTCCCCCCTGCGCCCTCCTCTTTTTTGGTCTTTTGCTTTCTAACCCTGATTAACCATGTCGACAGTCTACGCCTACTCGGACTCCGAGTGTGCGACGGAGGCCATACCGATCGCTGCCGGCGCCTGTTACAACGCCACCGCTGCGGGTCTCGGCTCATACCAGACGATCTGCTCTTAAGCAGCAACGGAGTCACTTCTTATAAGCTTCGAGTGGACAGCGCACAGTGAAGTCACGTCTGCTGTACGCTATAATTCATTGACTTTCACGACTCTCAAGAATGAAGGGACCAGACACCCACCGGGAAGACTAAAGGGTTCCCCCCTCCTCCAGTTCTCCAGTACGAAGTTTACATATATGATTTACAGAAATGATGATATGAGGCTTCGGGATACGATATATATAGTTAACTCTTCATGGAAGTAGATAAATAAAACCCAGATATCATTATGGTCTTATGGCTGCCAGATACCAAGTTACGTATATTCGCCTCGGCGAGGTGGGTGCTTTGAACGTACCGAATATGGATGACCCTCGACTGGCCTTGCCTTTTCCTGTGATTTCTACACCCAGTAGTAGTACATAGAAATATAGTAACACAAGTGAGAAAATTCACCTGCCAAGTCGATTGCCCTACGAGCCCAACCATGACGGTGTATGCCGTGTCCCACCCAAAACGATGGCCACCCTGTAATGAATCCGTGCTATGCTTTCTTGATATTTTCAGCCGATAAGAATGTGCTTTACACTGGCTCTAGCCGTGAAACGATGTATCTAGAAATGCCCGTGGACGAGATTCGTGTCCTTTGGGACGAGCCAGAAGGACTTAGGTGGTAACAGCCGGGGGCAGAGCAGTGGCGTCGTTGCCACCATTGCCTGCAGTCTGTGAAGCGATGAAGCCTGGACGCCATTTTGTAAGATACTTTGCCGCCATCGGGCGTGCGTCCTCATCTGGAAATAGATTAGTGACAATTTCATACATACGACGAGACGTGGAAGGAGGACTTACACTCAACCCAGATGTCCTGGACGGCGTCCAGCGCCATATCCCTCACCGGTGGTTTCATCATAACGAGGTACAACAAACTTGTAAGTGCCAGTTGAACCATCGCCGGATCCGCACACAGATGCGTTACCTTGGTTAGAATCGCCTTGTTCAGCTCCGGTATCTCACCCAGGAATCGCATGAGCACCTTATCCGAGGGGTTCAGATACGGAAAGAAGCCGTCGACAAGTTTCGTTGCCCACTTCACGTAGTGCAGCGGCGCATCATAGCTTTGTTTCCTCAACAGAATGTCGTTGTACCACTCCTCGCACAACCATGCGACCGCAATATCGATGCGCTTGCGGAAGTCCTCCAACACGTATGCGTACAGCCGATCGCGAATGGCGTTGCCGCTCAGCAAGTTACGGGACACCATAGCACTGCTGTCCTCGTGTTTGACATCGGTGTCCTCAAGACCGGCGCTGGAGCGTGTGCCCAAGCGGACGATGAACGTGAGCATTGACTCTCTATCATAAGAGTTCGCCGCGAGTCGGTTAATACCAGCTCTAGACTTCTTCGCAGGTGGGTCTTCCAGCCCTTTCACAGCGTCCAAGACCCGGGCCACCGTCACCTGGCCGGCTGATGCTGCAGCCTCAGAAGTAAGTGTCGGTGGTGGGGGTAGTTTGAATGGCCCCAAGGCCAGTGATGCAGCATCCGCCTGCTGATGCTGCTCCTCTCGGGACGTGCCGTCCAACTTGTTGAGGATCTGTTCAGTGTCCTCGGCCATCATATAGTCTGGTTCGTAATCATCATCATCATCCTCAACGTCCAGAGGCGCAGTCTCTGGATTCAGTACTGGAGCCTGTGTAGCCGCCTTGACTGCGAGACGCTCGCCTACGGTCTTGACGGCTTTGTCGAGTGCCTGATGATCTATCCTAGAGAGCGTTGACACAATAATCTTGGCCGCTATTGCCGACGGTACTTGCGAAGCATCGATGGCTTGCAGGGACGGGGTGCCGGGAAGTGTGAAGAGGGCTGCAAGACTGTTTGCTGGAGGAGCCATCGGATTGACTCGTGCCTGGGTAGGCTCTGAGGTCTTCTGCCGCTTGGCGTCGCCGTACGCTTGTTGCTCAGCCAGGTGCCGCTTGCTGCCGGCACCGTCGAGGATCTCCGCTCGCGAGCGCATGAGCCGCTCCACGTGAGCATGCATCCTGGGTGCCCAAGGATTTTGCGGATCCCTGGATATTGTCAGTCTCTCATCGCCTGAGCTCTGAGGAAAGCACATACCGCCTGAATAGATGTACCAACAACTGTCTCGTGGTCCTCTCCATAGACTTGACAATTACACGCGTCTTGGGGGTCATGGGAGAGTTTGCAAGCTTGAGTGGGTTGAAGCTCATGACAGCATTGAGAATCCGGGTGGACGTTGATGGTCTGGAACGAATGAGGATAGACAAACAATTCAACGTTCCATCCACTACAAGGGCATCGCTGCAAGATGGGTTGTTTGGTCAGTAGAAGCCCACCGGTGCTCGACGAAATATCTAATCATACCTGCTATTGTCCTGAAACACACTGAGCATCCTGTCGAGAAGCCCGGTGGCCTCTGCTTCAAGTTGTCTTATGTCGAGAAAGGCATGGTCCGCCGGGACCATTCCCAATGACACCTCCAAACCGTTGCGATACTGATATATATGTGTCAGTCTTCGACACCACCGCGGATCTACGGGGATCTCACCTTCTCCATGTTGACGGCTATTGTCTGTGCAAGAACCACGCGCTGGGCAAACTTGATACAACACGCCTTTACGACAGATGCAGTGTCGTCCCAGATCCGTAGTATCCTCTGCTTGATAGCCATCAACTCGTCCCATGGCCCTCGCTCGTAGGAGTTGTGTATTCTAAAGAGCCCGTGTTAGCAAAACAATGAAGAGACCGTAGAAGCACCTTGAAGGAACACAAAGGAAATATGGAAAAGGAGCCTTCCACATCGCCAGGAACCAGCACCGTGAATCGCAGCAGCAGGGGAGGTCGAACGTACATCCATCGCATCGCATGTGGGTAGATGCTCGCCGCCGCCTGTATGGTACTCCTCAGGACATATGGGTCCTCCTTAGGGTTGTCCAGCAGGACGCGCAGGTGACCGACAACCTGGAGGCTCATACCCTCCTTGTCGCGGCCGGGCAGCGTGGGCGTCGCGAAGGCCTCAGCGATGAAGTTTGTGGCCCATCTCCGCAGCTCGACGTTGGTGTTGGGGCTGGCGAGCGGCAGGATTCCCACCATGATCTGCGAGTAGTAGGCCTGGGGGTCGCTGAGGACGGCCTTCTTGGCCTCGTTCAGCTGCTTGAGCTGCTCGCTCACGGACTGCACGTCGGCGGCGGCCATGATGGGCAGCAGTGACAGCAGGACCTGGGCACAGGATTTGCAGAATGGAGCTGGGTCGTGGAAGATAGGAGGTCTGTGGGAGGGAAACTCCCAGCTTCTACTCTACGGGGGATGGGGTGTTGTACGTGGAGGAGGGGGGCTCCAAGTGGTCGAGGATGGGGGGAGGCAGGAGGAGGCAGGATGTAGAGTAACAGGAATCATCAATTTGCAAGATGCATCCAGAGCGAGCGAGCGACCAAGAAGCCAGGTTGAAGGTTATTGTCGTGACGCGTGAGTATCGCTTTGTTGAAAGATGTCGTTGGTAGTCGCATTCTTCGCCAGTGAATACAGTTGATGTAATGCCCCCTTGCGTGCCTGGAGACGCAAATCGACACCAGAGTGCTCCTCGAAGTAATATGGTCGGAATGATGGTTTCGCCGCGACAGTCAATCGCTGTCTGTGCCGCCCGGTGGTCGTGGAGTCGGTTGACTGGTTTCACTGCGAAAGGCTGCGTGGGCTGGTGAGATGACGGGCGACTGAGGTCAAAGGCAAGTGCCGCCTACAAATTCAAGCCTAAGCGTGTCGGCAGCGACTGGCAGCTGCTTGCTTGGCCTTGCTACCCCTGTTTCGAGGGACCCCTGCCACGGGCCGTGGATGAGATCACCGTGCGGCTGACGTAACCCAACTTTTTTGTCGGAGTCAGAGGCATCTGGTTCTACTCGAATCACCCGACCAGTGACTTCGACACTGACAACGCGGAAGACCAGATCCCCTTTGAACATGGCAGGGTGAGAACGAAATCCATACACGCGCGCATATGGGAGTGCTTCATGATCGCTGATTCGCTGGCAAACCAGGTACGACCACTCCAGCTACTATACCCGAGCCAACGCGCAGTCTGCGGCCCTCCTCCGGGCGCGGCGCCCGTACCTAGTCAAGAATGCCGTGACCGGTCTGATCATGGCTGGGGTTGCGACCGGTGTCTGTATGTTTTCGACGTTGATCCTGAGGTAATCTTCAGCCGAAGGTCCTAGGGGCTGATCCTGTTTAGACATGTACACAATAAAGGCCGTCGGCCAGGACGAGTTCGAAGACGTCAAGGTGCCCGATGCACCGGTTCACCAAGTACAGCAACGTACTCCGGAGGCGGTCAAGAAATAGAAGAGCATCTTCGCCTGATTGTTGGGGAATATATTACATTTCTGCGCTGGTTACTGAAATCTGGCTGGTTGCGCAATATGGTCATGGGCCGTGCGAACAGAGCACGTTAGGGAGATGCACTCGACTACGAAGCGTAGGGTGTGCCCACGAGCATGAATGAGCCTCTCTTGGCGTGTATATTCATGTGCTGATCGCAGTCACATGCTTGTACAGCTACAAAACTGTATCTACATAAACAAGAAGGAATCAACCGGGTGCCGGCTGCTAGTACCAGGCTCCATGAGGAGCTTAGAAAACCCCAGAAACGCCTTTCAGGGATTAGCTCACAGCTGCGAAATCAAACGAAACAGAACGTCTGCTCTCAGCGGTATATGTAGGCATGGAATTGTTGTTCCATTACCGTACGACTTTAAAACCCCAAAGTCAATCGACAGCCATAGGAATTTACCTGCAGACGCCACGTGAAGAGACCAGGAGCCGTCTCGGTATAAGCCAAAACACCTTCATTCCCAGGGGTATCGCAACTCCAAAGAATCGAGAACATACGGTGCCTTTAAACAAGAACGGTCTCACGCTTGGGTTTGGCAGTGTCAGCCGTCTTCCGCGCATGCCCTGTCTCGTGATCCGCGGCCGTGGGATGTTTGTGCGCGGAGTCTCCATTCACCTGGCCATTAGCATACCAAGCAGAGCTGGCTTGATGATGTAATGATTTCGGTTGGTTCAAAAACGCTGGTGGGCCGGCGTAAGCGCCATGTGAGTGTCGTCGTGAGCCATGTGACGGGTGTTTTGGGTTGGCCCATGGTGTTTGCTCCAAGAACTGCTCTCCAGCCGGTCCTAGAGTTCGCCCGAAAGGCACCGCTCCATATTCATTAAGCGCAGGCTGCACTTGCTGCGCAGAGCCCATGATACTCTGTCGAGCTCGCTGCCACTTCAATCAGTACAGGCCCTTGGCTCGGCCCGCAGTCGAAGCTTTGGGACTTACATGCATAGCTTCAAAGTCCTCCTCAATCTCGGCCTGCGATGCAGCCTTCATCTCAGGCGCAGCTGGGAACCCATGATGTTGGGCAACACCAGCCAATATTGAAGTCTCCTTGCTGTGCGCAATAGCCTGCTTCTTCTGTAGCGCCTTCGTCTTGGGGAAGCGAAAGCCGTAATCCGGTATCGGATTGGCGTTTTTCCTGCGCTCATGCTGTATCTCGTACCACTGCTTCCCAAGCTCATCGAGTGTCTTCTCTCTTGATTCGCGTACACTCTGGTAGAATTGAGACAAGATCTGGGCTCGACGGGCCACGGCCCACCGATCTAAGGCGTCCATATTGAATTTGTACTCAAGCTCAGTCACTCTCAGCCTGTCGTCACGGCGGCTATCAATGCACTGCATCATCGCGAGATACTCGGGATGGGTGGGATTTTCTCCTTCCAACAACGCCTGCTCCTCGTTCAGTTGGGCGAGTCGTTCCTCGTAGAGTCTGGACAGCAAAATACGTCAGCTCAGGTCCCAGAGGCGCGCCAAGATTGCCAGGCGGTACTCACCGATCCCGCAGGACTGCAAATTGCTTCTCGATTGCTCCTAGTTGGTCGAACGCATGTCGTTTTCTCTCTACTATAGGCAATCGGTCAGTCGTAACGAATTCGCAAGGGCTGATCGGCGCGCTTACGTTCTTCCTCATTCTTGTGCGCAATTTCAGCCTCCTCATCGACCTCAGCCGTCTCTATTGGTTCGTCCTCTACTGGCTGGTCGTGTTCTGTGGCCGGCTCCTCTACCTCGTGAGCCTCCGTGGTGGCTTCCCCCACAGAGCCCTTCCGCCTCCTCGGGGCACTGCGCTTCGACTTTTTGAGCCTGCTGGGGAGCTCGTTTGTGGCTTTCTCGACCGATTCTGTAATGTCCTCGACTTCCTCTTTCATTATTGTGTCGTCATTTTCGGCCCCGGATTGCTCAGCGCTCTTGCCTCCTCTCGAGTTGATCGGGCCTAGGTCTTCGGAGAGCACTTTGGACAACGACTTCGTCTCGTCGCTGGGCTCAACAACAGAGTTGGCTCTCTTTCGGGGATGCTCGTTGTCGCTAGACTGCTCTACTAAAGCCAATCGCTTGCGCTTTCTTGAGTCCGCTGAGGGCTCGTCGCCTGCTGCGATGTGCGGCTGTCGTGACTTCTGGTGCAAGGAACGAGAGGTCTTATGTGCTTTCCCATCATCTTTGTCTGAATCAACCTCGCTATCGCCTGCGGAGCCCTCAGAGAGATCTTCATTGTCGTCGTCGCCAGACCCCGCACCTACATCAGCTCGTATCTGCTCCTGTAGCTTGCTCGGGCTTCGTTTGAAGGAGCGGAGGACCTTGTCGGACTGCGGTTCTCTTGTATAGTCTGCGTCCGACACTGTATCGTTGAGCTGTGCATTGCTCTTGCGCGGGGTATCATAGAGTCGCTCTGTGCTTGCCTCCGAATCAATCTCACTAAGAGAGTCGGAGTCGTCGTTGATCACAGGCGCACCTGCCCGGCCATGCTTTGGTTGATCAGGCTCGTCGTCGTCGGAGGGGTTGCTCTTCATGTCAACATCCATCTGTTCAATGTCCTTGTCCTCGACAACCTCACTGAGTGGGGAAGACACAGTGCTGGTATCCTGGTCGAGAAGTGAGTGCGGAGGGTTGGCCATTGCTATCGGCGGTGCGGTGGCCCCGCTTGCCATGGTCCAGATGGTCGAAGCTCGAGGTGTGGTGTGTGTACCGGTGTCGGGCGCAACTGGAGGAAAATCGGGCCGGCGGCAGCAGCAGCGTAGAGAGGGGTCAGAGGGGTTTGGTGGGATAGAGGTAAAAGCTGAATGCTGTGCAAGCGCAAAACTATGCTATATGGCTCACATCTGGCCAGGTTCCTGAGGTTGAGTTAGGGGACGTGTCATGGTGGTGCTGGTACTGCTGGTGGTGGTGGTGGTGGTGTGGAAAGGAGCGACGGCTGCACCGAGGGGAGGAGAATCGGGGCGCGAATGAGTGGGAAGACGCACGCCTGCACTGCGACTTGCTTCTCCATTTCGCAAAGTGCCTGCCGCGAATCCCTGCACCTCCAGTTGCCGCGGTGCTGTGCTACTAGCGCCAGGTAGCTATCGATAAGCGTCTTGGCAACCATTTTTTTGTGAATGCGCCTCGAAATGCGGCTTTGTCGAAGTGCGGCTTTGTCTTCTGCCTCGAGCATTTGAAGCTGGCCGCCAGTCCAGCCTGATAATTCTTCGTTTCCGGTAGGGCAGCTTCCTTGCTGATGTTTTCTGCTGGGAAGTTGGACTGTGTCTGAAGTTCGCCATCCTATTAATTCCTGTCGAACCTACCAGGTGCAGTAAGCAGTCCAGGAATCGTGGAGAACGTTCGATTAGCCGTCCTTGATCTTTCAGGATGGCGAAGGATAAGTAAGTCTCCAGGGCTACGAAAATGTCTCTGATGGTATCTAACCAGCACCCAGGAGCACCGTGTTGTCTGCTTCCTCCAGGAAGATAGATCCGACCCTCGACGCCCTCTTCTCAACAAGCGTAAGACCGACCGCCAGCTTGGGACAGCCAATAATGAAGCACAAGCTTACAAAAGTATAGTCTGGGCCTGTGAAGACACCTGCGAAATCTCGATATTCGGAATTGATCGCCTCGAAGTCGAAGCAAGATTCAGAGAGCCAGGAGAGCGAGGACGAAGACGATGAAGAGGATGGTAGTGAGGTCGAGGGCGAGTCGGATGTTGATGATGACGCCAAGTCTGAGGGTGCCGATGAGGAAGAGAGCTCTGAGGATGAAGGGGTTGATGATCAGCTGAGCGAACAAGTCGGTTCTGCAGACAGTGAGGCCGACGAGCGAGATGCTGCCGCCCAACTTTTCGCCGAGGCCCAGGAGCACGAGCGCAAGCAGAAGCGCAAGAGGAAGCAAGATGAGTTCCATGACTTGGAGAGCAAATATTTCCAGAAGTTGGCCGACGAGGAACCTCCTGTCAACAAGCGTCGCAAGGTACCAGAGAGCGACGACGGAAAGGAGGCAAAGGCACCGAAGATGGCAGACGGCGAGGAGGACTCAGATGGCGATGTCCCCATGCATGAATCCCTCAAGCAGACCAAGAAGTCTGATGAGGTCGAGAAGGCCTCGCGCACTGTCTTCTTGTCAAATGTCTCCGTCGAAGCTGTCAACTCCAAGAAGGCCAAGAAGAAGCTGCTGGCACACCTCTCCTCGGTGCTTGACAAGGAGGCCTCACCGCCGCAGACCATCGAGTCCCTCCGGTTCCGGTCCGTGGCTTTCTCCACAGCTGCGATGCCGAAGCGCGCCGCCTTTATCACTAAGGCCACGATGGAGGCAACAACGCACTCATCCAACGCATATGCGGTGTACAGCAGCGCTCCCGCAGCTCGTACGGCGTGTGCGAAGCTGAATGGAACGATAGTACTGGACCGGCACCTTCGAGTCGACAGTGTGGCCCATCCGGCCGAGGTTGATCACCGGCGCTGTGTGTTCGTCGGAAATCTGGGCTTCGTGGACGACGAGACAGTGCTCAACGTGAAGCTGGATGAGGAGGGCAAGGAGAGGACCGAGAAGCGCAAGCGCACTAAGGTGCCAATGGACGTCGAGGAAGGTCTGTGGCGGATCTTTGGTCAGCATGCTGGAAAAGTCGAAAGCGTGCGAGTTGTGCGTGACCAGGTGACGAGAGTCGGCAAGGGCATTGCCTACGTGCAATTCTACGTAAGTGGCGGTGGGCGCGGGGTATGATTGTATGTACTAACGTAACACACAGGATGGCAACTCCGTCGAGGCAGCTCTCCTGCTGAACGGGAAGAAGTTCCCGCCCATGCTGCCCCGCGAACTGCGCGTGAGCCGCTGCAAAGCACCCCACAAGACAGCCAGGGCTATGGAGAAGAAAACGACTGAAAAGATTGCTGCGCTGAAGGCAAGCGGCAAGGCTAGGAAGGGCACCAAATACGTGCCCAAACTCACGGCTGAACAGCAGACTATGGCTGGCCGGGCTGGAAAGCTTCTTGGTCACTCTGCCGCCGCTAAGGCCAGGATATCAAAATCTGGCGCAAGGGCAGGCAAATGGAGGGAGAGGGGGGGAAAGCCATCTGAACGACCTGGTAAGAATAAGAAAGAGGACTTCGCTGCGTTGAAGACACCTGAGGCGATCATCTTCGAGGGCCGCCGTGCGAGTTCCAAGGACGGCAAACCCAAGGACTTGAAGATGAAGGGCAGCAAGAAGAAGTTCGGTTCCAAACCGAAGAAATCAGCGAAGTGAGAGGGTCAAGCCTCGTCCCAGAGGACGTGAAACGCGCGCGCACGCACGAGAGAGATAGAGAGAGAGCAGTTGATACTTAAAGTAGTCATGGAGCACTCTCCCAACGTACATACCCTGAACGTTCACGATCGTGCTTTCCATAATCCATCCTGACTGTTCTCATTTTGACATTCCCTGTTCCATCCGTCGCGCCGAGGAGTGCTGCCCAAAACCCCTAATCGCGTTCGTAGTCCATCCAAGCATTGTGTTATCCAGCGTCGGGATCGTCAGCCGATTCAGGCCTTCTTGGCGGCCTCGAGCTCGTAGTCCATCCAAGCTTTCTCGTGTCCAAGGAGCTCGACATCCTCGGCGGCGGTATAGACCTGCATGCACTCCTCGTAAAGACGCTGGGCCATCTCGAGGTAGTGGAGCCGGGCCTCGCGGCGCTGCTCCTTCTCGCGACCCAGCACCTCCTCCATAGCCTCCTCGCTGCTGGTGCACACATCGGAACCGCACGCCTCGGTCTCCCAGCCGCTGTCACCATCCTCATCCGTCTCCTCGACCTCGCACCGGTCCTTCTCCATCTGTCCCCGCAGGATGCCGTCACCCTCAGCGACCGAGACGCTGCGCTCGCGAATGACGGGGGAGTAGGTAGAGGTGGTACTGAGCGGCTGTGCGCGGGTGGGGAAGAGCTTGGAGACGGGGTTGCTGCTATAGGCAATGGTTGCCTTGAGCTTGTAGATGGGCGGGAGGTTGGGCGTGTTGAGGAAGTCGCGTAGGGTGACGCCGTTGTCGCCTTTCTTGTCGCCCTTCATAGCCTAGGTCTACTTGTCAGTGAACTGTGACTGCAACATCCTCAGCAGCATGCCGGTGGTAGGGGAAAGCTACACTCACGTCAAGGTACTTGCAACACCAGGCGTCTCTCTCCTTCATGATCTTTGGCTTGCTCGCCAGGGCCAAGGCCAGGGCCAGATTCCTGCCCAGAGCCGCCGCCTCCACCCTGGCAGCCTTTTGAGACATCTCGACGTCCGTTGGTAGGCAGACAGCGCTCCAGAGAATCTTGTACTCAGGAACGATCGAAGAAGGTGATGCGATGTTCTTGCGACCGGTCGTGGGAGGGAAAACGTTGCTGTTGTTGTCCATCTTGGGTAGCCGGGGTGCCGTAACGTCCTTGATGGAGGGGACAGGTTGGGTGTCGATGGGTGGAGGCAAAGTGTTGCTGTTGACCTTTTCTTGCTGGTGCGAGGTGTCTACCTTGGTACTTGGCGAGGATCGAGGATCGTTGTGTGTAGGCTCGCACTGAAGCACCCCGTCCTCGTCGATGGTTGGCAACCGCCCAGCTTTCTGCTTGGTAGATGCCTTCTGCTTGACAGCCACCTTACCAGCACGGGCTTGAGCTCTCTTCTCCGCGACCGCCTTGACGGCAAGTCCTGCAGCCCTCCTCTCCTCGGCCTTCTCAGCAGCGATAGCTTCAGCTCTCATCTTGGCCACCTCAGCGGCAGCGAGGGCTTCAGCTCTGACCTCCTGGGCGGCCTCGGCAGCAAACCTCTGGATGATTTTCACCGCCATGAGCTGTGTTCGACATTGAGCGACATGCCAGGGCATGAGGACCATCTTGCTGTTGGGCCACGCCGGTGGCATCACTCTGCTAGTAGCCATCTTCACAGCCACGAGTTGTTTCTTGAAGCTGAAAAAAGCCAGGGAACCAGCTTGGCTTTGATGGTCGGCGGGGTAATGGGGCCATCAGTGATCACAACTATCAAGAAAGAAAAAGACAGGTTGGATTCAAGAGAGACGACGAGATGAAAGCAGGCCTGTTGAATGGGCTCGACGCATCTTGGAGGTGAGCCCTCCAATACACAAAACAACCAGACAAATTTCACTTGGAGGCCACACCCGATGCTAGTCTAGACACCTCAGTGGGGACCCATGGTTCTGTAAGATGAGAGCAGACGACCGATTTTGAGGAAATGAGAGTGGTATCTTGCCTATTTTTAAAAACCCCAAACTCCAACATGGATGTGCCCTCAGACCGAGCCAATATGATACAGCCTACTACCCCTCTCTTACAAGACACTCTCCTTTCTCTTTGTCGGATTTAGCGTGACCTCGGCCCTCCTCACCAGCTCCTCGTATACAGTCCATGCGAGTGCAGAGCTCAAAGCCTTTCGGCCCATGCGCAAGGCCAGGCCGTCGAGCAGCGAGCGCACTCCTTCCTGAGTCACCATTATGTGCGCAGCATGGAACATATTTCGATACACGCCGGGCTGCAGCTGAATTCTCGTCTTGACGGCGTCAAAGGGGTTCGATATCGCGGAGCACGCGGCGCCGGCGATAACGCCTGAGGAAAAGTTGATCGTCGCCGCCGTCGAGACACCCATCCTGCCCGTGCCTTTAAGCTCGCCAGAGTAGGAGCCGTTGCCGGCCCCGTGCCACGCGCTCAGCCTTTTCTTGCTCTGCTCGTAGAACAGCACATAGAGCCCTGCATAGGGCGCATCCCGCATAGCTGTCGCACCGAAGCCAGAGAAAAACCCCCGCGCCCCTTCCTTCGCGAAGATGTCCCGCCCTGCCGCTGCTATTGAGCCGTAAGAGTAGAGGTTCGACTCGTACCGCACCTTGATCACCGTCAGCGGCATCAGGATCATGCCGGCAAATGTGCGCGCCACTGAGCCCGCCAGCAGGTTCCCAGTATTCGAGAGCTTGACTAGCGAGGACGAGTGGTGTTGACCCGCGCCACCTTTCCCATGGTCCTTGGTGGTACTTGATGTGCCATCGCTGCTGCTCCCAGTGTCGGCGGCGAGGAAGGGGACTCGCGAGACGTTTGTTCGAATCGCGTTTAGCGAAGTGAAGTATATCGCACTACCAAAGCCGGTACGCAGGGCGGATGGCGTTGCGCCTCGCCATAGCGCCGGTATTATGCGAGGGGAATCGCGGACCTCGCGGATCGCAGCGGTCAGGGAGTGGTGGCCAGACTGCTGCACGCGGGTCTTGAGGAGATCGATGGGTTGCAGGAGGACGGCGGATAGCATGCCAGACCCAAGGCCGGCTACGAAGTGGTAGGCTTCGCGCGATTGTCAGATTTGCGCGGATGATTTACACACGATTCATTATGCTCACTCGATTTGGACTTGGCCTTGGGAGGGCCATCGCTGCTCATCTCGTAATGTATCTCTGGCGAGCCGCAGCACGATCCGGAATGTCGAGGTTCAAGAAATGCTAGGGCTCATAACCCAGCATTTCTGATTACCGTCACGTTGTACTTATCGACGGACTAGTAAGCTGGTTCAAGTCGCGGGCTGAGCCATTGTGCCGTGGTGTGCGCGCAGTGATGAGGATATCGTTGCCTTTGTTGTGAGGATGAGGTACAAGAGCTCGAGCTCAGTGGTGACGGCATGCGTTTTTAAGTTCTGGGGACCGGAGCGGCGGCCGATCCGGCGGAACGCGTCCAAGGGTCCGGGAGCTGCCGTGTACCCACTTTCTATGTGACCCAATGCCGGGAATCATTCCGATCTTACGCTCTAGGTGCTCGTTAGTGAGGAGGCTCTTACTCTTGTGTCTTCAGAAATAATAATCGGATTTGTAATATCTCCCACGGCTTAAGACGCAGAGGCTGTGGTCTGTTTCCGAGGGTATCGACTCACCATCACTCGTGAGTGGTGTACTCCGCTTCTCCCGCCCCTGGGGGGCCGGATATCTATTTCGTTACCTTCTCTTTAGAATCTCCGACGATCGACTCCAAGCGTCCAGCTAGCTGTCGATGTCGTCTCACGACCTCAACCCATTCTTCCTCTGCGTCACTTCCAAGGTCCAAACCCGCTAAGAACAGCCCAAAATCGCCTCCCAGACGGCCCAGACTGCCAGCGCAGTATAGCACCTGTGTTAACAAACTATCCCTTGACGCCTGATCCCTAACTGTCGGTAAATATAGCCGCAGCGTCTCAAGCAGCATGTCGACAAGGTACAGAGGGAAGGTTGACAGAGAAGACGGTAGCGGCTCGAGCGGGTCCTCCTTCCCACTCGCAGGTGCTGGTGCATCGGTGGCTGCTGGAAAGATGCTCCTGTACATGGAAACAATAGCAAAGCTCTGCTCCCGGAATATCTCAATGTACCGCTTCAGATATCTCTCCGTCTGCTGGCCTCCCGACCAAGCGTTCCCGCTGTCAGTCGACTTCTGCCTTGCTTTCTCCTGGTCCGCCAGCTCCTTCAGCGGGTCCAGCGCATCGAGCATGTGCATGAGCGTCGCGAGGCGGCACACCAAGAAGACGGCCCCCAAGACTCTGTCCTGAGAGCCATGGCTCTTGTCCTGTGACCCGGCCGTCTCGAGGTCCGGCAGCACTCTCCGCAGCCAGCTGATCGTCCGTAACGAAGCGGCTAGTTTCAACCCTGGTGCTTTGAGCGAGAGCACCAGATTTGCTGCCATCGTCCTCATTGCCTCGTCTGCCTGCGCTGATATGGATGCGATCAGCGGCGAGGTCGGGTATAGAGAATGCAGCCTCCGTATGTGGCCATTGAGATCTAGTGCCGACGAGTAGTTCGGTGGTGAAGCCGAGATGGCCGAGTTCAGCAGGGTCGGCAGCTCGAGCACATCCACGAGACGCTCGACGTTCCTCGACAACTGCAGAGCCCGTTTCCTCCTCGCCAAGACATCATTCTCGCTGGCCTTGTTGTACGTGCTCGAGAATTTCACGGCCTCGTTGTCCAACCTCGGTATGGCACGCCGCAGCTCTGCGGTGCTGCTAGCCAACGCTGGGAGGGCAGTCTCCAGAGAGGCATGGTGAGATGCAGACTCGATAATGGGTTTGTATGATCTCTTAGACAGAGACTGAAGCGAGATGAGGAGGGTATGAGAAGACTGAGAGATGGACTGGGGCTCAGTCTTGTCTAGGGACGATAAGGGCTGGGCGGACAGGTGCCTGAGGTACTCCAGGGAGCTCTGGTCCGCGGGTGCCTTGGCCAGGTCGGAACCAGGCTGCGATGCCAGCAGCTCGTACAAAAGGTCGGCCATATCCTCAGCCGGCGACCACAAGCCGCTCCCGCGAGGCCCTGCCCTCGGGGCTGGAGATCGAGGTGCAGTGTGTGAGACCGTCAGATGGGTATGCGGTGGGGTCGAGCAGAAGCGCCTGGCTTGGCTAGTCGAATGTCGAATAGTTTCCCCCCTTTTTTTTTCTAGCGACACGGACACCCGATTCACTCAGGAGCGGTGCATTGCCGTGACGCCTGACCCGAGAGCAGCTCTGTGTAAGACCAGCATTCGGCTCGTGATAGTGTCAGTTGCTAAGCTCCTACGAACGGTGAACACCCTGGTCATTCGGAGAGGAGCACGGGCCACGACGGTCAGGGGCAATGCAAATGCAGCCCGACAGGGAAAGCGACCCACGGCAGACTGGAGACCTGCGAGTACCCGCGCGAGGGGCAGCTCAGATTTCCACGCCCTCTCGCTCACACCTCGCTGCCACAACTCGCCTACAGCCTCTGGGCCTCCGATCCGTCCGGCGTCCCACCCACAGCCCGGGCTCCCGCTCCAGACAAGGTGCAGATGAATTCGTCTGACTAGCTTCCAGACCCGACATCCTTTTCTCTTGAGAACAGTTATTCCGAGTCTCCAGCCTCGAACAGCCCAGGGGCGGCCGTCCAGCTGTCCAAGCCCTTCAGCGGCTCCGGACTGGCCGAGTAAGAGATCTGGGGTGAAAATAATGCCCTGCCGGCCAAGACTGCTACTGACGTGGGCTGACTGGTATGCAAAAGTACCCGGATTTCCCAACAATTCAAGGGTCCATGGTCGTCCTGCCTCGATGCGACGATAAGATTTGGAACATTCCAAGCGCTCTCTCTTTACTCTGCCCCGTGTTCGCAAGCGTCACACGACGTCAACGTGCCTGAGGACCGGTAGCCCTGCCTGTAGGAAGCTTTCAACTCTCTCCTGGCACAGCATTGCACCTTCAGCTGAGCATCGCACGCCCGGTGATCGAGGCACGTAGGGGCCTCGCGAGCAGATCGCGTGCAGATCCCAACAAGAATTCTGGATCGCCCTGCCCGCGCACACCCAAGCAGGGCAGCTTGATCTTGTGGCGGCCTGCCTGCCTAGGTTATCAACTGCCCCGGAGGCTCCAGCTTGCGGGGTCCGCCTCGTGTGGCCTTCCTCGGCTCTGATTTAAAGGTCGGTCAAGTCTTGTATTCAATACTTCCGTAGAGGCCTGCCTTGTTCTGCCCTGCCCTGCATCCCGCAAAACCTCCCCTCTCGGCCAGCTCCTGTCTTGATTGATCCTCATTACTGATCTGGATTCGACTCAAAAGGCAGACTGCAGCCATGAAGGACCCTTTCTTCATAACCCCTATACCCGCCCTCGAGGAATGGGTCCGGCCATACGCACAAAAGTTCAACATGACCGTGCTGCCCCTGCACATACACGAAGTCATCGCCGCGGCCCTCCTCTACACTTTTATCCATCTTGTCGTTTCGCCATGGGTCTCCAACAGATACGCCCCCGAGCACTACCCAAAATCGAGGGGGAAACGGGCCAGTTGGGACTCCCACGTCGTGTCCTTGTTCCAGAGCGTCCTGATCTGTGTTGTTGCTCTTTGGGTCATGTGGACGGACAACGAGCGAGCGTCCATGGACTGGCAGGGGCGCATCTGGGGATATACCGGATCTAGTGGCTTGGTCCAGTCGCTCGCAGCTGGATACTTCGTCTGGGACTTCTGCATCACCATCTGCAACTTGGACGTCTTTGGCGTTGGTCTGCTGGCTCATGCTGTTAGCGCACTTTCTGTCTACTCTCTTGGATACGTGAGTCTGGTCTGGGGTCCTCTCCGGAAACTACGCATCCCCGCTAACTATTCTCCTTAGAGGCCCTTTTTGAACTACTACGCCACTGTCTTCATTCTCTACGAGTTGTCGACCCCGTTCCTTAATATCCACTGGTTCTTCGACAAGCTGGGAATGACTGGAACCAAGGCACAGCTATACAACGGCATCATCCTCCTCTTCACCTTCTTCTCAGCCCGCCTCGTCTGGGGGGTCGCCCAGTCGGCCATGGTGTGGTATGACATGTACCGTGCGTTGTTCACCGCCCCGAACACCGAGTACATGTCTACCATGCCCGCAAATGAGCAACTGCCGGGTACCGAAGATGTCATGATGTACGCGAAAGAGGCAGGGCCATTACCAATCTGGATGGCTGCTGTATACCTGGCCAGCAATATTACACTCAACACCTTGAACATCTACTGGTTTGGCAAGATGATCAAGGCCGTACAAAAGAGATTCGAACCGGGTGCGAAGGATTATAAGAAGGAAGAGAAGGTCAATGAGAAGTCGCAGATACCCGCTGCTGCGGCCACGGCGACCGACATCGTGGAGAAGATTGATGGTTTGAGGCGACGACCCACTCTTCCGGACATTGATATCGAGATCAAGGACGATTTGGCAGACATGCAATAAAGCATGGCCAATCTGTATATCGTCAACTTCCATCTGCAGACAATGCAACAGGTTGGGTAGCGTACAGAGACTATAGACACGCGCGCGCACAAGCCATACAAACCCGCGGCGACCATACAATAGGCTTTTATGCCATGCTTCCGAGCAGCACATGAAGAATCCATCATCCTTTCCAGTGTTAGATATTCGGATGGCTCACATTTAAATTACGAGCAGCTTCAAGTCGGAGGGCTCGAGCGGCACTTATCTCCTCTGAGTTGGACAGAGAGCTCATTCGAAACACTACACTGCAAATGTAGTGGCGTCCTGAACCCATAAATATGTACAACAAGAGGTTTTTGGATACATCATACAGGCAGCGATCGACAGCGTGAGCACGCAGGAGTAGGAAGCGCAGCTCCTGTAATTTTGAATATTACCAGTCCCGTCCACCACTGATCCCTACGCCTTGCGTAATCCGCCCCCCAGATTCTCTAGGATGCCCTCAGCTAGAGACAAATTAGCTTGAAAGGAGAAAGCGACAGTCTTCAGCTTGAACGTACCGCCATCCAGGCCTCCTCCGAGCGTCGCTCCAAGACCACTAGATTCACCACCGGTGGTACCAGCACCCCCGAGAAGGTCGGTCTGCAATTTCCACCATGTTAATCATGTGATACACTCAGCACACAATGGCTGGGCCTCTTCTGGTAACCCGGCCTCCGTCTTTGAAACCTCGTTTCCCAGGCTATCCATCCCACGCGTCGTGCCACAAACCACGGTCATAATGTACGTACCAGACCACCGGCGCCTCCGGCGCCTCCGAGGAGAGCCCCGAGTCCCCCGCCGGACTGGGACGCGCCGGCCGCGGATGAGGTCCCTGTGAGGCCGCCCAGCAGGTCACCGAGCTGGCGCGCGTCGTGCTCGGTAGCTGAGGGGGTGGGTGCCGCGGTGACGGCAGCGGCCAGCGCAATGATGAGCGTGAACTGCATCTTTTCTGAGGGTCAGGATAGGCGGGTTGAGGAACTAAGGGGTGAGATCAAAAATGAAATGGCTGGCTAGCAGGCCTTATAGTACACGAATAGAATCTTGGTTGGGTATCAAAAGGTTGACGAGGACAAGAGGCGCAGGCGGAGCGGGCGAGGGGAGTAAGTGCGAGGCTGCCCACGGGCATTATAAATAGGCGGTCCCGTGTGTCCGACCGGCGCCCTCGAGCCATATGCCATATACCCTCCCGTCCGAAAACCTCCTATCGCCACCCTCGTGTGTTTCCTGTCGTGCATGGTGCGTCAACTACCGTTTCCCAGCCTAAGGCGGCCCGGTCGGAGCCCTTGGCCCGGGGGCGGGGAGAGAACAGATGGAACGGTGCCCGCGCGACGGGGAGCGCGGGATGTCTTCAGAAGGCTCCGATCCGGCTGGGGGAGGCGCCGTGTGATTTGTTCGGCACATCTAGTTCCACCGGATGTGTAAATGAATAAAACCCTCAGGAGACTAAGAGTTTCCGGCGCCAGCCTAGGTAAAGCGATATGCAAATCCGGTTGGTGAACCCGTCCGTTCATCGTCAACAATTAAGTATTTCCCTCCTACTACGCAGGACTCTGTCCGGCGTTATTAGTATGGAGGGGACCGTCAGAGCTATGCTGGCAAGTATCAGGGGCGGTGTCAGGAGGGCGCTCGTCTGAAAACATAGGCCAGTATGTGGCAGGTCATCTCGCGCGGCGTTACTCTAGTGAGGTCTATATAGTAGTAAAGCTTGTCTTTAGCCCACCTTTGAAACGGCGAGGGCCTCACGCACAGACCTCGGCGGCTAATTGGTCTGGCGGCTTGCTTACCTATCGACAGCACCTATCCACCAGACGGCCGCGGTACTAACACCTTGGCTCTTGATTTGTTCTTGATCGCACCCAACACCTGCCTAGGGTGGAGCTCGGATCAGAGGTGGGCATGTCTTGAGACAAAGCAGGTGAGGGATGAAGGTGTTTTCACTTGGGAACTTCGCAGGACGATTGCCGCAGCCGAAGAAAAGGTTCAGTTCTCTCGAGCCCGAACTCCTAGAGTAGGCTGCTTGGATAGTCGAATCAACGTCTAGTCAAACCATTGGGCAGACCACCAGCGGTAGAGATCGAGCTCATGTTTCCCAGCAGCCTTTCGAGCAGACTTCGCTGGCCGAGGAATCGAGGTGGATACGTCTCTGTCACAGATCAATCACGAATAGCCACTTCGCAATAGCAGGCGTCAGTACCGGATTCCGGTCTCATTATGCTTGTAGCAAACGACTTCGTGACTAAGTACACCGCTGGGGCTAATGTATTAGATGCTGATTTATGTGAGGCTAGAATCTACGACGGTTGTGCCTGGTCCTTCCAAGTCTGTACCAGGTCAGGTCGCTATCCAATATGATAGATCCTATGATGAAAATTCCACCGGGCGTCCTCATCCTGCCGCTACTGCGCTTGATGGTGTCTGGCATTCGATGACCGCGCTCGTCCCAGTTGACAGTGACATTGAATCGTGGTTGACCGAGACATGACGGTAATTCCAACGGCTTACACAGGTTTCCAGACAGAAGGCGGGTTCGCAAGAGGCCCAGTCTACTGCGATTGATAACTATTGTTTGAACATGCTTAAAGGGCTTAGAATCCGAAAGGATTATCAGGAGCTGTACCGGAGTTAGCACTAGAATTCATCTTGTCGACAAAACCCAGAATCGAGTCTTGAAACACTTACTCGCAGCAGAGAGATTGGCACGGCGACCAGTAGCCTGTGGCGCAAGCTTCTTCGCATCAGCCTGGACACCAAAGCGCACCGGCGGCGGCGGCCCTGTCTGTTGCGGCATCAGGGGAGCCGGAGGCTGTGGTTGTGTTGGAGGCATGCCGTGGTTTCCAAAGCCCTGCGTGAAGCTCATGCCCGTAGGTTGAGGTTGCATCGGCTGCAGCTGAGTAGGCATGCCGGTCCCCTGTGGCTCGAGGGCCGGGGGGAGGTATGAGTTGACACCCCCTGTCGGGTTTGCGCCGAATGAGTTCTGGTTAAACTGTCCCTGGAAGCCAGTAGGCTGCATCTGCATTGGCGGGAATTGCTGCGATGCTCTGGGATCGGCGAAGGGGCTCTGCTGGGGCATCTGCTGGCCATTCATCGTTGGCTGTTGCATGAACTGGTTCTGGCCAAAGCCTGTTGGCTGTGGCTGCATGCCGGTCTGCATTGGGTACATGCCAGGTGACTGTTGAGGGAAGCCAGTCATCTGTGGCTGCATCTGCATGGCGTACTGCTGTTGCAACCGCTGCTGGCTGAGGTCACTCAAACTCTGACCCGGAGGGGCAACCTGTCCGGTTACATGAGGCGCCAATGGAGGAGGACCGAAAGCGCTGGGCTGTGCCGCCTGAGGTGCCGACAATGGTCTCGTAGGAGGCGGAGCTATCATACCTGCTTGACCTTGGACACCTGATGGCGGCGCGGGCCTTTGTCGTGCGAGAGATAGCTGGTGGCTGAGAGGAGTTGTTGGTGACTGGCCATTCGGCAGACCCGTCGGCTGTGCAGGCAGGCCAGCAAAGAAGCCAGGCGATGCTCCTGTAGGCTGAGGTGCCTGGGCAGGAGCAGGGGGAGGCTGCGTGACGACTGGCGGCGCTTGAACAGGTGCCGCAGTCTTTGTCGGCTGCAAGGGCTCCGTCAGCAGCGACAACTCCTGCATCCCAGGCGTGAGAGGTGTGGTGGCCGGCTTGGGAGGTTCAGGCGCAGGTGCTGGGGCTACAGCAGGGGCTGGTGGCTCGGGCGTGGGTTGGGACTTGGCTGGCTTGACATCCCACGCATCGTCGTCGAATCCGCTCGGCTTTCCTGTTGACACAGCTGATGTGGTTGTCGCAGGCGTGAGTGGGGCGGGAGACGAGGCATCACTATCCTTGGTCCCGCCCAGAGCCTTAGGATCAACCAAGTCACTAGCAGACCTGTTTGCCTCTGGCCGTGGTCGACCTGAGTTGTTCTTGAGAGCACCACCAGGCCCGGAGAACAAACCGCCCTCTCCCTGGGCCTCTCCGCCCTTCTTGCGACCATACTTGTTGTCCAGGAATCGCATCACCTTGATGATATCTCCTTCGCGCAGACCCAACGTTCGAAGAACAGATGCGTCAACGTCCGGGAGCACGGTCTCGTCCATGTTGTCTCGATTGAATGACTGCGCGTATCTCTCGCATAGTCCGACCTGTATATCGCACGAGAGGAAGAACTGGAACCAATCATACTCAGGCCTCTTCGGTTGCTCGATAGTAGCGCCAACCGGTGCGGAGGCTCTAGACTTGGATCTTTTGACCTCTGACAACGGCTTGTCCTCGTCGAGCGAGATTCCAGTTATCCGCTCCACGTACTCGAGATCTCCGACGGACATTTTTGCGATTGGTACGGCAATCTTGACGCCATTGACCTTGTGGAGGTTGATCTTCCCGTCTTTAAGTCCGAGGAACTGGGCATCGACACTAAACGACTTGGATCGATCGGTCCACGTACGGACCTTGGATGGGTCGGGCTCTACGAGCATCAGTCAGTTATTGGTCCCCACGTAGGAATCGAAAACATACTGGACTTCGCGTTGCTTCGAGAACCATTGCTGCCGTGACCGTTCTCGTGTTTCCGCTGTGACGATAAATTACCATTCCGTTCCCTTGATGAAAGGCTGCTAGACCTTTCTGGCAAGCGCAATCCTGGGCCTACCTCTTCTCTTTTCGCTGCCTTGACGGCCTGCTTCGTCAAACGCTCCTCCTCAAGTCGGTTTTGGGCGACGGACGATAATCCCGCGTTGATGCCGGTCATGGAGGCCGGCAGAGCGGGAACTGTGCCGGTGATCTCGACATAGCTGCTGGGCACGACACCCTCCTTTCCATTCTTGACCCTCCGCACCTGCCACCAGTCCTCGCTCTTCATATCGTCCAAGATGATAACCTCGTCGCCGTCGGCCACCGTCACCTCGTCGTCGCCCTGGGCCATGAAGTCGTAGAGCATCTTCCCTTTCCTGAGTTCTCTGCCGGTGCCAGCCATAATGACCTCGCGCAGACCCTCAGCCTTGACAGCGCCCGCCAGCTCACCCAGTGCCGCAACGATCTCCTCGGCGGTATCCTTTGCACCGGCGTGAAAGTCCACGCTCTTGCTAGGTCGCACGAATTCAAGAAACACGTGTTTGCCCTCCCTGGAGTAGTGGGTCATCCTATCGGCCGACCACTCCTGCGACGGCCCGTCTTGCGCATGTTCCGGTGCGATCAGGATCTTTCCCGTCTTCAAGTTGATTCCAAGCGTGGTTGGCATCTTCTTTTTCTTGCCCATGATCGATATCATCTCATTAATATTATACAAGTGGAAACCACCAGGCGATAGGTCCTGAGACCGCGGCTCATAATCGCGGTCGGTGGGCTGTCGACGGTCATACTGGGGGAACGGATCGCGGTATGTCGACGACCGGGGCGCCGGCGACAGGTTCTCGTTCCGGTCGTCTTCCACCGTGGATTGGATCGAGCGAGTCCGTGCCGGCAGAGGCGGAGATATCTCATCCTCGGAGGGCGGAGCTTGCCGCGGCGGAGGAGGAATATTTATTGCAGGAGGGGGCGGCGTGTCGCGTGCAACTGCTGGAGCAGCAGCCCGACCACCCATAACGCCAGCCAGCGCTGCGGCCGGGTTCGGGGCCTCAGGGCTGCTTGGCTCTGGCGGCGCAGCATTTCTTGCTGGGAGCGGCGGACTGGGCTCGGCCTCGACGGCTGGAGATGGAGGGGCCGGGGGTCTGGTCGGAAGGCTCGGAGGAGCAGGCTCAGGCTCTTCTTCTGGCTCGTGGGATGGTTCCTCCTGACCACCGCCCTCGCCCATAGCTATGTAGTTGGCAGGAACGAAGCCATAGTCGCCGTTGAGCCCAACCAGGATCCAGTCAGGATCTGAAGTGTCGTAGACGTCGAGCTCGGCTTCCTCGGGAAATGACAGCTCCTCGTCCGTCTGTCTTGTGTACTCGTAGAGTGCGCGGGCTTTCTCGATGGGTTTCGCCTGGAGAAGACTCGTCAGCAAGCACAGGACGACGTCAAGCCATGCCCAGCGCGATGCAGATCGGACTCACCTCCTCGACATAGTTGTTCGGGATCAGACCGACGGGCTCATCCTCCTCTTCGGCAGTGGCCTTCTTCTTTGCCTTCCACCAGTCGTCATCTTCGCTCTTCTCGAGGACGTAGAGCAGATCTCCTTCGCTTATCTCAAGCTCTCCCTCAGACTGCGGGGCATAGTCGTACAGGGCCTTGTAGACGCCAAGGAATGCCATCGCGTCGGCTGAAACAGGCCAGAGAGGAGCAGGTCAGACCGGCCTCCTTGACCGTGGGGTCTGCGGCGGGATCCGGTATATGGCGATGAGGGCGCAGCCTCTCTGGCAGTCTGGGGGACTAGATATGCAAGGCCAGCTCGACGCGCGACTTGAAGGACGGCAGGGCGAGCCGAGAGGCTGCTGGAGCTTCCGGGTGGCCTTGAGACTGAGGTAGTGCTCCAGGCAAAGCGGATGCACCCGAAACAGCGGCAGCGGGAGGAGGAAGAGGAAGGGTGGTGTCGGCCCCAGTTGGCCCCCGGCCTGTACTGAATCGCCTGTGGAGGAGTCGCTGTTCGTCCGGTGGTTCGGCGCGGCGGTGGTTCGAGATGGTGATGCACAAGGACGCTCGAATCGATGGCAGCCGGTGTTGTGTTGTAGGAGCAAGCAGGTGTTATGCAGCGTCATGCGCCGCATGTGCCAAGGTCTCGGAGGTATTTCAAAAGGGGCAGTCAAGTCGCTGGCTGATTAAGATGGAGACGAGACCAAGGCCAGGAGGAACAGGTCGTGTCGGACGGGCCGGGACAGCACGGGACAGGCCCAGAGCACAGGCACGCAGGTGCGCAGCTAGCAGGGCACGCCAGGGGACGGCAGGGCAGCAACAGTGTTCGCAGCGCAGCGCAGCGCACGTCGGGCATGAACGTCCCGACCGACCCCAACTAAGCACCCGAGCTGGTGGGCCCTAGAGCACGTACTTACACAATGTATTATGGCATACAGTAATTTATAACATACGGCGACGGGAAGAAGCGCGCTTGATGCTCGTAGATCGCGAGAGAGGTTGGGAGATTTATCTTGCCTTTTAGCACACTGACTGAAAAGGAGACGAGCCCGATTCGGCAGCTGGAACAGTCTGTATGTAAGCTGCAGGAGACCCTTCAGCGAGCCTTGCTCCAGGCCACTTCCCAAGGTTCTAAGTTCCCCAGTGCGTGTGCGAGGTCATAGGCGACCAATGACATATACACACTAGTAATACTATGTGATACCTCCCAGGGTCACGGCAGATATCTGCCACTCCGCCGTCTCATAATGAAAGACTTGTTGCATGCGGCCTGAGTCGTAATGTCTACTCTAAAACTCAAGAATATTGCCAACGTGTGCGTATGGTTACAGTTTCAACCCCCAATTCCGTCTATCTTTTACGTAGACTACTGCTCACTTCTCCTTTCCCTCCCCCCCGGCTTCGTCCACAGCCTCAGTCGCCGCTGGGCTCACCACCCTCTTCGCGGCCGCCCTCTCGTCACTCTCATGTATCGACGACTGCCGCAGGCTATTCGCCCTCTGCCGGCGGCTGATCATGCCCGGGTATATTCTTGGCTCGCTGCCCGAGAGATGCAAGTCGTTCATGCCCTCTATCGGCCAGGTGCTGGTCGACTGCGGCTGTTGCGCAGTCATCGCTGGTGATGATGTTGGCGGCTGGCCCATGCTGCGCGGCAGCGGCGCCATGTTGTCCACGTTGAGGTTCGTCTTGAGCGGCATCGCTGGCGTGTTGGGCGCTGCCGAGGCGAAGGTGCTGGGTTCTGCGGTGGAAGGATTGGCATTCGAGTCGCTGTAGGAGACATACATTTCCACCCTAGCCTCACGTCAGCTCTCTACTCGCTCGGCGCGTGAAAGATTGCGACTTACATCTGCTGTTCCTCCCTCAGCGTGCGGTACCGGAATTCCTCTCTCCGATCGGGCACATTCGTCTTGACCATCGTGTTGCCCCGGAACCCGGGCTTCAAGAAATCGGGACCGAGCCAGTGCTGCTTGATGGAGAACTCATATCCGCTCTGCCGGACCGAGTTCTTTGCGAGCTCGCACATATCAACAGGGCTGAGCTTATAGATCTGCGCAGCAACCGCATACTCCTCCATCAGCGGCTCCTTGGTGTAAGCAAATTGCAGTGGGTCATCCGTCGATAGCGATACGTTTAGGCCACGCTTGAAGTACTGATGGAAGGGATTGCGTTCCAGTGCCAGGAAGAGCGCGTTGTTGCTGAGGGGCGACATGGCGACGCCGATCTGCTCGAGGTAGAAGATATACTGGAGGAGCGGCACCTTGCGCAGCAGCAGGCCGTGGCTGATGCTATGAGCGCACTGAGCTGCAACTGCGAGATGCTCCACATCTCCGGCTTCACCGCAATGCGGCCGCAAGACGAATGTGTTGAAGCCGCGCTGCTTCCTCCAGAAGTTGAGCGATGTCATGTTGGCGAAAAGGTAGTATATCCAGTAGCTGTAGGGCGGGTTCTGCTTGGTATTCCATTCTCTAGGGACTGGATACTTTCTGAACAGACGGCGCTCGACCTTGCTCTCGTCATCCACGCTGTCGATACCGACAACGCGCTGCAGGAATATGTGGAGTTTAGGATGAGACTGAGGATCCTTCGTCACCTCGAAGAGAGGCTCGAATATGTTCTTGACGATCTGCTCGAATGTCTCCATCGTTCCGCTTGCCTTATACACATCGTAAAGACGAGGAATCTGGATGAGCCACCTAACATTGTGCGAGAACAGCTTGTTGTCAACCACCCATGCAGCAAGCTTATCCCACTCGTCCATGCTCCGGCCGTAGATCGAGATGCGCCACTCAACCATCTGATACTTGCTGGACTCCAGATCTGCTATGACCTCCTTGGAGATCTCTGCCAGGTACCGACCCTTGATAAGATTGTCCGTCTTCAAGAATATCGTTCGCAGGCGAGACTCCCCAACGGGATTGTACTTGAGATTGAACTTGTCAAAGCGGTGAAATGAGTCGGTGTGAGCATGCATATCTAAGGTGTCGATACTGAGGTCATAGGCCGTCAAGTTGATGCTCTGAAACACCTCGGCCAGTGTGAGATACTTGCCATCCCGATGAAGGACTACCTCGTCAGGAGACTTCTTCATCTTGCTCTTGATGAAACGAAGAAGATGCTTCTGATTCATACAAGCCGAGTGGTGCACGTGGGTGTCGACCTTTCTGACGTTGTAGAAATCACGATGTGGCACCTTTTTGGTATCGGCGGTTTCTTGATATTCGTTCAAGAGGGCGTAGAGATTGTACTTCCCCTCCAAATACTGTAGCCGGCGGAAAGCAAAACTCTTGGATGGGCCATCGGATGATATTGACAGTATCGTGTCCAAGTCCATATAATACTCCTTGATAGTTGGAACGTTGACAGCCGGTGTGTCGGCTGCCTTAGCCTCCCCATTCTCGAACACCTGGTATACGCCATTGGGATCGAGGCCAAAGGTCATCTCACTTGGACCGGGCAGAGGCTCGAAGTCGGCCATGTCGAAGTCCTCACCAATGTCCTCTCCAGGTTTCCGCTTCTGCCTCTTGGGATGTTGCTCCGGGGCCTGGTCTGACGGCATAGTCATGCTGTTGTTCATGCTGTTGTTGGCACTGCTGCTCGGGTTCACCACCTTGTCCTGCTCTTCCACCCAAGCCGGCTGAGGAGCAGGCGGATATATCGGCCAGCTCGGATCATCCTTGGGATTGTCCGTCGGCCCCTGCAGAGACAGTCGGATGTACTTGTGCCGTATGTCGAGTATCTTCTGGACGTTTTTCAGGATGCTGCTGAGCTCAGCCGTAACCGAAGGGTCAGCACCGACATAGGAGGCACTACCAATCCCATGTGGCGCGCCCGTACTCATCTCTAACTGGGCCTGGTATACGGCATCATGGGCACTCACTCCGAGACCACTCGGAACCCTTGGCAGATTCGCCTGACTGCCGATCTGGTTGCAGTTGCTAGGGAAGGTGAAGTGGGTGGTGTCTCTCTTAGAGGCACTACCTGGAACACTCTCACCGCCCGCTTGCGGCCATGCAGAGGTTGGTAGGTCATAGGAAGTGCCGAGCGTCTTCTCTGGCAGATGTTCCCCCCCATGAGATATGACAGGGCTGCCGAGCGCACTGCCGCCGTACGCTGATGAGGCCCAAGGCTGGCCGCCAGCCTTCTGGTCGAGCTGGCTGCGCTGGTAGAAGAGTTTCGCGTCGGTATGGGTCATCTGGCGCTCCGCGACGGGGTCGTAGAAGGCAGTCTTCTTAGGCATGTCTCTCAGGAGCACTTCTTCGTCTTCCTCGTCGGGTGTGGTCTTCGAGCTCGTGAGCGGGCGGCCATCCTCTCCTAACCCTGTGCTACGGCTCTGGTGCGCCGCGGTGCCCTCCTCTTCGTCGGAATCGGGTGCAAGAGGCATGGCGATGGAGTCGAGTCGAGGAGAGTCGAACCCTGGCGTGGGAGCGTCAAGAAAGGCGTGGTCTGAGACGGAATCTTATTTAGTCGTCCGAACTCTAATCATGGGCACCAGCAGCCGAAAGCGTTCCAAGGGAGCAGCTCTGCAGAAAGTATGCTTCATGACTTGCCGGCCATATACGCAAATGCGCACTCAAAAGTGCAACGGATCCCCCAACACTTCAAGTTGAGAAGAGGAGGACGACGACCAACGGAGATCCGAGAGGTTACACGTGTCTGTGCTATAGGTCCGTTGAGGAGATACACAAGCTGGCGTGAATGTCGATGTGACCGGTCGGCGTGACCGGCCAGCGCGATCGGCCGCGGAGCTCCCCACCAATTTTTGTTCGCTGTCCCCAGGGATCCCAGCAGTGGAGGGGCTCAGAAGAGATGTGAGGAATGACGTCCAGAGGGGACCAGCTGCAGGCTATTATTAGTCCACTGAACCAACCGAGTTCTAGCCTCTTCAGGGGCCTGGGCAGACATTCCTCACATCCCCACGGCGATCTGCTAGCCTTGCAGGGGCTGGTAACTTTTAGTTCCGGCAGCAGCAGATGAGCAAAATCCCATCATCAAAATCAGGACTTGGATTCACGAGTCTTTTTTTTTTTTTTTTTTTTTTTTTTTCAGAGAACAGTTGAGTAGAAATCCAGAGTCTTTGTATACTGCTTCTCAGCTTGTGAGAATGCTCTCGTCTAGCACTATTGACAATGTTCCCTCCAGATAGAGGATCCCGGTTACCATATTGAAAGAACACTCAACCAACCTTCGTGAGCCTGACAGGCTGCGGTTTGGTCTTCTTGCCAGGGTCGAGAGAGTATAGCCCACCTGCAAAGAACACAATACAAGCACCGAGCAGAGTGCCCGTGGCCAGTTGGTTCCCAAACAACCAAATGCTGAGCAAGAGACTCACGAGCTTGCGAATGTTCAAGACAATCGTTACCGTCAGGGCTGACGACGCTGCCGCTAGCAAGTTGACGCCCCGTATACAGGCGTACTGCGTCAAAACATTCATAAGCAGATAGAAAATCTGGCTCGGAATGTGGATGTTGTCAACGATTCGTTGAAGATCGTCTGAAAGCGTTTCGAGGCCGAACACAGCCGCAATCGGGAGAGGCAGAGGTGGACTGCTCGCCAGCTTGTTCCATTGTCTCCACATGGATGGCATGAACGGGAGGAAGAGCGGCAGAGACAGGAGGTGCGAGTAGAAGAGGTTCTCCTTCCAATGAGGCCCGTATTTTCGATAGGTCTCCTCGGTGTAAAGACCCATGACCGCGGACAGGATCTGAGCGATGAGGAGGATGGCAAGGCCGGTGTTGAAGCTCGCAGCACTTCCAGCTTTTTCTTCCGTTTTGCCCTGTCTTTTGTCAGCCTGGACACCTCAATGATCTTTTCTCCGTTGCCCAGTCTCACCTTAGTCTGCGCGTCAGACCAGGCGGCGGTGATGACACCAATGGTAAGCAAAATTACGGCTGTGAGCTGTATGCGCGAATATCTCTTTCCCCAGATACTCCCGGCAATCATTGTCGTAATACTGCCTCCAGACCTGAGAATGATATGTACCGGTACAGAAATATCGTAGCTGAAGGCATGGTTGTTCAACGTGTTGATGCTGAAGAACAGCACAATGTTGATCAGCCAGCGCTTCAGAGGAACCTTGTTCGGTCGAAGGAAGAGGGGCGGCCGGGTTTCGTCGAACTGAGAGATGTAGCCCGTGACGGCGACGAAGAGGAATTGGACGAAGGTCAGGAGGGTGCCACTGGCGGGCTCGACCCTGTTGAGAAGTTTCAAGTCAGCTTTGCAGATCCGGCATGCCTCGGAACGGCGGGCGAAGCACTGACTGAATGATAGCCTCGAGGGCGAAGACGTTGGAACAGCATCCACCGAAGATCAAGAGCAGCATGGCCCCGACGGTGAGCCATTGCGGGATGGTCTCGATGAAGATGCGCCCCAACATACCCATGATCTTGGAGGACATGGGCCGCTGGTCGTCTATGCCGTGGATCTCAGCCTTCTCCAAGGACGGAGCAGCATTGATGACTCGGGGCGTCATGGGAGCCGAGGCAGCCGCATGTTGCTGGGCTTTCTGTAGGGAAGAGGGCTGTCGTCGTCGAGTCGGGCGGGAGGTCGTCATTTACGCGGAGGTTTGTTCGAGGACGAGCAAAGGGGTGCGGGTGCGGATGCGGGCGAGCGGCGGTGGTGGGGGCTCAACACGCGTCGTGTTTCGTAGACTGGCCAAGGGAGAAACGAAGCACTATGGCTCAGCTCAGAGCGGCCGCGGCAGAGACATGCGCAGGTCAATATCTCGCAAGTCCGCCGCGGGAATGTACCGGGGATCGTTGCAGCTTTGTGGCGTTTCGGGATGGCGCGAAGCTGAGCTAGGAAGCTGGACCTGTATCAGGGATAGTAATCAAATCTGGCCAGCCGTGCAGACAAGACACAACAGGTGCACCGCAAGTGAACAAATAACGAGTGCAAAGAGGAGCGCAAAGAAGATGATTCTAAGATGCAGTTGCGCGATAGTGTCGGGTCGAGGCCAAAGTCTCACACGACGTCGTGGAGTGGATTCTCGTCTCATCCAGATGAAGTGGCCTCAGCGGGTACAGCACAGCCTGGATGGGCCCCCCAGTTGCAGCAGCCACACGGGCTGCAGTCAGTGACTTCCAGGGGTCCTCCCACCACCTGGCACCCCGCACCTCCAGGGAATGTCGGCCCCCATCTGCCGAGCAAGCATTGGCTTTCGGGCCATAGTCGAGACGGTTCTGCATTATTTAGGCTAGGGGGATGCGGGTACCTGCGATGTGGTGCTTGGAGATGGGGTCGGTTACTCTAAGGGATGTCACACCTCGTGGCTATCATCCGGCACCGTCGCCCGCGTCAAATGGTGAGAGATCATGTCCAAGGGATGTTGACAGTGATGACAAATAATATCACAAGGCCACAATTGAAGCCTTCGCTCAAACAATTAAGCTTTGGCAGAAGGACATAAACGAGCAGGTGAAGGTGACGGAACCCATCTCGTCTCAAAATTATACTGATCAGCTCAAGGGCAGCCAAGCGCATAGGGATCAGTCGAAATCCTCGCTAAGTGTTTCGCAAGGCTTAGTGCTCAAAATTTTACGCCGTCCTAGTTCGTATACTCCGTGTCATCGAGTCAAGGCATGATGTCAACTGAATTTTGAACAATGCTCCGTACTGTACCTGCATATACTTAGTCCCTGTATCCACAAGAAGCCGCAATAGCCTCATGCTCCATGGGAGTCTCAGGGCCACATGCTCACATGCTGCATGCACAAAGGCGAGACAAGGCAGAACCGCAAGACACACAGTACGCCACACTGAAGCCATCAAGAGAAAGGTGTCCGTGTCTTCCTACAGACTTGTTCTCACGCGTCTGTTCCGGACGTGCCGGCGTCCGGAATCGGAAAAGGCTTCACAGGGATGGCGGGCCGAACCGACAAGGCAGGGACCCCTGACTCTTCCTCGAGCCCCACATCGACCTCACTCCTGTCGGCATGGCTCTGCGTATCTTCCCACCTAGTTGACCCGTATGCTACGTGCCTTGATGAGGCAGATCCGGGTGTTCAACGAAGCAAATGGAACAATTGTGCATATTTTTGTCTGCTAAGGACAACGCCCTACATAGAGTGTCTGAAGCCCAAGAACAACGCTCAGGGACACCCTCCCCCAAGGGACGCTCAGCTTGGTGCAGAGGCACCCCGTTAATTCAAAGTTTCCACCAGCAGGTCATTTTCATCTCCGGCCGCCCTCGAAATACCGCTGCATCCAATGTATCAAAACACAAGACACTTCCACTTCTATACGGTCGGCCAAGCTCTTGAGATCGCTCAGGTCCTATCTCCGAAATCAGCTTCGTCTAGCACTGGTCAGGGCAGAATTTGCATGACATGTTGAGAGAGTATATAAACTAGGGAATCATATGTCACTTATTTATTGGACGTACCTCCGTATGTAGAAGTGTTATGGGAAGGATACAGAGATGAGGGCAAGTCCGTGTACACACCAATGGTCTTGCTGGGGAAACATTATGTGAAGACACATTCACGAGAGCACGAAACTCCTTAAGGTGGTCGTAGAGATAGGGAGATTCGTGCATTCCCACTCTAGGTCGGCCCTCTCGGCATAGTTGATATTTTTCGTAAGTGTGACTTAAGTGTCTTTCCGATATCAATGCGTTTTCGCATCCTTCTTCGACGAGGTCAAGGGAAGACGGAACACACCGGGCACTGCATAGTGGCTGCGAGACCAGTAAGTAAAGTAGCTGCCGTGATTAACAGAGGCTTGTTTTCCATCTTGAATCAAAGTTAAAGACGGAAGAAAAGTTGTGTTGTTTGGTTCATGTGTCGTGAGTGTCGTGGACGGAGTCAGAGTTACGTATCAACGAATCGTTCGGAGGTAGGAAGAGGAACTCACCAAGTTCTCGAGAGTTCCCAAAGACACCTTCATATATCTGTGACGGATATTCCTCTTGAGCTGTTTGAAACAAGCCGCAGCCAAGTTTTTAGATCGGCGAGATCAACGCGGCTCGTAAGTCCTCCTTTCGACACTATTTCGGCAATTCAAGGCACCTCAGATGCGAGGTCTGTTTTTGAGCCCCTCGCCCCAGGGCCTGTTCATGCCATCCTATTCTGGTTGAGACCATCCACGTACCAGCAGATAAGAGCTATCCCTGAGCCGATGAACAATCCGACGTTTTTCTAAGCGGGCTGGACCTGAAGATTTGGGAGTAAAAATCATCATTCATGATCGCCGCATGCCTCTTCGGAGAATCTTGTTCGAGCTGGGGATATATCATGGGCTAGATCTATGGGAGGATAGGGCAGTCGCCTCATGTGATACTAAGATGGCTCGCCGGTAGGTATTGAATGATGGATCTGCTTCACTGTTGTCGTGAGAAGGCTGGATCTGACACCTCTTCCAAAAAGGTTCAGGTGGCTTTGTCGTTGATATGCCGATCTGAGATGTCAGTGCTCATCATCCAGATTTGAATGGAACCATTGCACCCCAGCTACTTGTGCGGCACAGCTACTTCCAACAATGTCTGAAGCTGCGAAGCCGAAGCTCTTAGTCAAGCCCCAAACCTTTCTACGACGAGCCTTCGTTGAGGAGTTCAGTAAACGGCATGAGGAACATATTTTGGCAGCTAAGATCTACGGTGATTGTTGAATCACTGGCCTTTTCTTGGGATGCTGAACGAAAGCATGAAGGCGCACATGAGGGAACATCGACCGACTGTCTGATCTTCTGAAGAGTCATTGCTCTTGGGATTTTCGTCGGTGACTACCAATAGCCACCATTATACAGCCTTGGAGAGCGCATTATAGCTAGTGGACCGCTTTCTGCTCAGGAGAGACCAGAACATAATAGGTCGAGTATCTGGGCCAGCCTATATAATCACCTGGCAGTGTTCAGGCCCCGCCACAACTCTAAGATCCTCACATCCTCTTTTCTGGCAATGGCACGTCTCATATGCTAAGTTAACAAAACCTATAGACTCGAAAATCAGCAGGTTGTCCCATACCGGCTGAAACGTGTCTCGAATAGGGCATAGGGGCTCCGAATTTTTGAAACACTGCCCTTCTTCTCCAAATTTAAGATATCAACTTGTATGGAAGCTGGTCAGAGCATCCACCCTTGACACAGCTTGCCGCATCAGACTCAATTTCCTAGGCTTTGTCGCAGATGCATTACAGGTCATAGCAGCCCTTAAGGGACTCCGTATGTCGAAGAAACTCTGTGCTATTCACACAGAAACACATGTGATTCTGCGCAGAGATGTCATAGCTTCGAAACGGGTGATCAACTTCCAGCGACTACCAGTGATCTGTGGTTTGTGCAGTCGGCCTTGCATAAAGACCTTTCCCTATATGTGGTGATAACTCGTGTTCTACTTGTCAAAATAACTATTCATCTACAATCTCTGTTACAGTGAGAAACTAGACCATGGCAGATAGTATTTTCTTCCTCTCAGACATGACATTTGTTGAGGCTATCGAGGTCTAATCGGGCAATGATGCTTTACGTAAGGCAGCTCAAACAGTTCTTTCCTGCAGCATGTGACGTTCATTGGAAATGATCAGAATATAAGGGTGCAAACCACCATGCGTAGTGACAAGCATGAAGGAGAACCTAAAAGAACGTAGCATTATAGCATGACAAGTTCATTCCGCCTCTTTGCCTTTTTTTTTTCCCCCTTCCCTAGTCGATGAGACTTAGGTGATACAAAAAATGGTGGAGACTGATTAATAGAAGAAGAATAAGGAAGGAGAGGGACGGAGTTGAAATAGTCAGAAGAGAAAGGGGGGGGGGGGCAAGAGATTGGGCAAATGAGCCACCACAGTGGTCTGGATAGGAAACTCGCACTCCTATATCAATTATCAGAATCGTCTGCAGTCACAAGCAATATGCCGGTGACATATCTATCCGATGGTACTTAATACCTGCCCCGAGCAACTTCCTCCGGGATTACCTTGTAATACGTGGTGCCTGTAATTCTCCTCGTCATCGCGCTAGACCGCATGGAGTCCCTCCATGAGGACTTGCTGCTACTAGAAGTCTCTCATCAACCATCCATAGGGTAGCCTCCATTCACATTCAGATAAAAACACCCCATATCCGCATACAAGCAAAGCCCAGAACACCGCAGAGCAAACCTGGGCCATGCAGTTCATGCTGGCCTGCCCGGAGTGCGCTGGGCAGCTAGTCGATCCTCTTCGGGCACTATTGCGAAGCCTAGATCTTTTGTCCAAAGCTAGACTGCCTGTAGCTCTCAGCACTTAACCTCCAACAACAAGTTCTTTCCACGACCGCACGTATGCTACACGGCAGTAGCTGGCAGCGATTGAAGTCGTGGAAACGAAACGAGCCTCCAACGCTGTGGCACATCGGAGATGCCCTCTCTGGGCCATCACTCGCCACCTTGCACTTCTTCGCGGTTAGGACTATGGGTGTCAGTCATGAGGTACTTGAGGAGAAGCGGTGATCACTCAGGCAGCATCAAAGTTCATCATCTATCATCACTTCTTAGACAATCAGTCTTTCTAATCATGTCTCTTGTCTTCTGGGCGCTGGAGGAGGTTCTATGCCAAACGGACTGGTTTTGCCTCTCCACCAACTCTAATGCATTTGTCTTGTCCAGCCTCCTCTTCGCCACAACAGCACCTCAGCAGCGCTCTGTGAGTTTCCTCCGGGTGCATGCTGTACAACAGGGCTTGCATGTCCTCCCCTTGCCCGGCCTCAGATCGCCGAGTTCTATCACCTTCAATGCAGGCTCCGAGCCTCAGTAGCAGAGTCCAACAATTACTGCCAAATCCATTGCCACGCTGAGTTCCGTCGGGATGGCGAGGTGCGTGAACGGTAAATAGGAATTCAAAAGGGGGAGGTCGTGGGAAAGCAGGACGAGGACACCAGCGGCACACGGCAGGGGCAGATGAAGAGATCTGCTCGGAGCATCAAATGACGATGATTGTATGTTGGTGGTTTACAATGCCGAGAAAACGAACAGCTGAAGCAATAAATTAGTAAGATACTTGGCATGTTTGACAAAGGTATCACCCACATTGTTTGTAGCTGCAATCGCGATACTGTCCTCGAAGGGATGCCAGCTCATGTGCAGAATCTTCTTGTTGAAATCAATCTGGTCTGCATCGGTCTCCTTACGCATTCTCTGTGCACCTGCAGGGCTGCCGGAGCGAGACCCGTTCTTCTTACCACCATTGGCCGTTGGACTTGTTGAAGAGTTGATCGGTGTTGGCACGCCGACTTTCTTGGCCTTGAAGGCTGACTTGTCTGCCTGTAACACAACCTCCACCTCCTTCTCCGGGTCGGACGGATAGATCATGAAGTTGTTGTTGTAGCTACCAGTCATGACGTTCTTCGCATCGCCAGAGAAGACAACCTCAAATTTGTCGAAAATGCTGTCGTTCTCGTATGTGTCGCAGAGTCGGGGCCGGAGATGCTCGTGGATCGGGATCGTCTTGACCGGTTGCCTTTCCATGTTGACATCCCAGATCTTGACGGTCAGATAGTCTCTGGACAGGATGTATCTGCCATCGTACGAAAACCTCACGTCCGAGATTGACGAGATGATCTCTGAGAAGAAGGATCTCGCGGATGGGTCCTCCTCTTGCTCGAACACTGGGAGGCAGATGTCAGCCTTGCGACTACTACCTACGGGCGAATCTTTGCACGGTCAAGGGGGGTGGGGGTTGCTCTCACGCTTGGCATGTTGGTCACAAAGTGCGCTCTCACGCATGTCCGCCAGCTTGATCGTGCCCTTGGAGCTTGCGTACATGAACCAGTTGCAGCTCATGGGGTGGAACTCGGCAGCCGTGATGACCTCTGTGAGTTCTTCCATATTCGCCGGCTTGATATCCACAATGTTGAAACTCTGGTCCTGGATGTTGAGGTTCCACAGATTTATGCGGAGGTCGTCGCTGCTGATAAAAGTCTCCCCGTCACTGTTGACGGATATGCTGTTGATGTGGTAGGCATGGGCATTCGCGTACGTCTTCCGGGGAACAGCTGCGACGACCGTGTCGTGATGTGTCAGACGAGGCAGCTTAAGATCACCCGCACTCTTGATAGCACTGGGCAGCGCCCGCGGTGCGCCGCCACCGCCCGCAATACCGCCCGGCGTGGCCTCGCTTGACAGGTTGTTCTCAGCCACCACCTTCAAGGACTTCTCGAAGACTTTCCATAGCTTGATGGTCTTGTCGTTGGTAGACAGGAGATAGTGGGAGGCATTCTGTCGGCGACACCACTTGATCTTGTTGATCTTTTCTTCGATCTCGAGGGACTTGAGGTAGTCGAATTCGGGTTCGTGAGATTGGAACTCGGTGTGGAACTTGTACTCGCAGGTTTTTTTCTGTTGCTCCGGTCAGACACTGCCGGCAGCGCCTCGCACCGCCGACCAGCCAGGAGGGCCACTCACAGTCTCATTGCGCTCAAAGAGGACGACCCGACCCCCCTTGTCGCCAGTCGCCAGGTAGTTTCCAGTGTGGTCGAATTCAACGGTCGATATGATGTCGGCTGAAGCTCGGAAGTCAGTAAGGTCCGTCCTGGTAGTACACATGGGTCCTTAATGTCGACGTAGGTTCCATACCTTCCGTAATGTCCTCAACATCGCCCTTGTCTCCGAAGCACCTGGATGTGTCAGCTACGGCCGCGAGGTTGTGATGCACAATTCCGGCATCTAGCAGCGACGGACCGGAAGCGCCACCAGTGGCGTCAAGCTACATAGATGGCAGACGGGAGAAATGCGATGAGGACGTACTGGGTGAACTTCCATGTTGGCGAGCCAGGTTCTGAGTCTACCATGGTCGCGATTGTCGTGGTTGTAGGTGAAGGACGGCCTTCACGCTACAGTGGGTTGTTGGACGGAACGATGTATTTTGGCAGCACGCGACTGGTCCAGTCAGGTTCGGTGGGGAGATCTCTTGTCGGCGGGAAAGTCGAGGGAACTTAAGACACCGATATGCTGATCGGAAGATTTAGGAGGGCAAGGATAGGCCGAACAGCGACGTGGTTGCAGTTGTGATGGGAGTGGGATAGGAAGCTAAAGCAACAACAAGTTGTTAGATGCAGGAAGCGCAGCTGAGGCTCGCATCCACGTTGGGAAGCAGGGTTGAGGCGAAGTGAAGTGGGATGGGCCTGATTGCGGAGGAGCAGCGACGGACAAGCTCGTGCTGCTAGGCCTGGCCGCCACGGTAGGATGGGCTCACTGCAAGGGCCACAGGCAAAGAAAGGCAAGGGATCGAGCTGGTCAGGCTGGTCTGGCCGGTCGGGCTGGTCGGGCTGGTCCGGCGGAGTTGAGCAGTGAAGCAAGGAGGCGGCGGCGCGAGGTGAGGGGTGCAAGCGGAAGTGGATGCTGTTTGAGTCCACGCGACACCGCCTTCCTCTGGCTGCGGCAGCTTGAGCATTGATGAGGTGTGAGGTCCGCAAGGTCACGCAGCAGGAGGAGCGGCGACCGATGACAGGGTGGAGTTTTGGAGCGCAGGACTTGAGGAACTCAGTGACTGGACATGATCGCACTCACCACGGCGCAAGGACAGCTCCGGCGGATTGCAGAGCTGGGTGGATGCCTTCAGGAGCAATCGGGAGCGTCGTCTCAACGGGCTGCGGTGATGGAGAGCGGTGCGGGGTATGATGTCGTTGAGAAATAATCGTCGTGAGGTTGCAGGTTGGCAGAGATGAGGTCAGGTCAGGTAGAAAACGGCGAGGCTCCAGCTTTGACTTCAGCAGTGGGGTGGGCTGCACTGGGACTGCAGCACAGCAGAGCAGAGCACAGCTTGGGCAGATCCCGCCGGGGCAGCAGGTCGACCTCGGTGGACGGTGCTGCCCAAGTCCTGCTGGCAAAACGGAGCTAGTGATGTCCGACGTGGAATGTGGGGTCCATCTGGGCCCTTCCAGAAGTCCTTCCGCCCTGAAGGCCTCAAGTATCTTGGGCGTACACCCTCACATTCAGCCAGCCCTTTCCCTTTCATGCCTGTCCCTTTGTCTCCCTCTGGCCATCGCTACAGGTAGCCTACCAGGTGATTCTTCTCGTCCTTTGTAAGTCATACGCTCATCACCGATTTTAACTGCCCCAGCGTCCTGGTTTCATCGCTGTGTATGACATAATTTCTGGGCACATGTACCTTGTGGTTACATTGGACGTCTTTCCATGTAACCCAGTCCTGACAGGCGGTATTACTCCGTGGTTTTGGGGGCGCCTACGAGTTTAACACTAGATGTTCTATCATGATTCACTCCTCAACCTAGCCAGGTACATCCGGCTGCTCATGACCAGCATCAAACTATTCGAACAGTCACTCTAAGCTTTGCATCATCAGTCCGGCAGGCTCTCATCCCTCTAGACTGCATTCGCATATCGCATGTTGAACTCCTCCAGGCCTGCGTCAACAGCATTCTGAAGTGAGGGACGAGTGGGCTAGCGGTAGAGGAGCAATGAAAGCGTCCCCTAACCCACGCTGCGAGTGCTGGTGACCCGACGTCAAGATGGGGTCCGAGCCGGGAGGTTCCGGTTCGCAAGGTGCATCCGCTTCTCAGCAGGATGATGCGAAGGCTAAAGGCAAGGGCGTGGCTAGAGATGAAAATGGTCAGGAGGCTCCGAGGCAGGCAGATGGCGATTCATTCGTGTCACGCCTGGGGAGATCTGCAGCAGGACTGTCAAGGAGCGTCTTGCAAAGCACACCGACACCGGGCGACTTGACAAGTGCTATCTCAGGCAAGTCTGGAGCACCATCGTCAGACAGGGAAGCCGATCCCACGGCGGAGAGCTCATCTTCAACTCGCGCTTCGACCTCCAGCGGCGCCTTTCGACCGGGACACACAGACACCCATGTTGCTGCCGAGGAAGCAGCCTTCTCTGACTTTCTCGACAGTACAAGTGTGCTCATCCCAACGGAGCCTGTGGGATTGAATAACGCATGGCAGGCGGCGGGCGCTGCAGCCTCGCAATACCCCGGCGGTGGATCGTCACGAGGTGCTGCTACCTCTTCAGTGATCGAGCAGCAGGAACGAGATGGTGTCGAAGTCGTCCGTTTGCTATCGCAGGTGGACGAGGTGATTCCAGAGTACGAAGGACAGACGAGGCTCAGCGAGACGGAGCTGAAGAAGCTGCGCCAAACACTCTTTGAAGGTGGGTCATCAGCCCAGATCTCGGCCTCCGACTGGAACAACATGCTCAACTTCATCCCGGAATTCCTCCGCGGTCGAGATGGCACTTATGGCGGGGTCGACGCTGCTGAAAACAGCTTCATGAACCTGGGCGTCACGGATCCGGCCGAGGCGGGCCAGCTGTGGCTCGAAGACTGGAATCGAGTGCTCACAGGCTACACGGACGAAGTTTGGGGGGATCTAGGGGATATGGTTCAAGAAGCCCGGACGGAGGTTCAGCAAATCAGGGACACTCAAGCCGGTCAGAGAACAGATGCGACGGCGCTACGGCGACTCCAATCAACACTCAAACGTGTGCGGGCCAAGTTATAGATCGGGCGGGAGCGCATTGCAACTTAGATGGTCAGGCCTCATCGAGGATAGGATCGGTGCCCGAACGGGAAAAGAAAGAAGAGGTCTGTGACGACCTCGCGGTGCTGAACAGCCCCGCCGTATCTCTAATCTAGATATCATTGGCGTCGAACATGTACAATGCACCGGGTGACTCCCAAGGGCTCGACTTTGGTGTCAGCGGACCTCGGGCCCGGCCTGATGGTGTGCCTCGCTCCGGCGACACCCCGCCAAAACATCCTTGTCGTCTTTCAGATGCCTTTGGACAGAAGTGGATCGCGGGGTTGGCAGCCAGGGTTGCAAGTTACCGTGCCGACTGATGACATCACGCAAATACCGCCGAGAGCTCGCCGGCAAGGGTCCTACAACTGTACTGGCTATCCAGGTGCTACTAAACATACTCAGCGACCTGTGAAGGGCGAGCTCGACCCCGCTTGCATACGAGAGAGGAGGTGGCTTCAGATGCAGGGCCGCGATCACATCAAGCCTGTTTCCACTGGGCTCTGGTGCATCAGGCACATGCACTGTCACCGGATCCTGTGAGGCAGGTTTTCCTTGGCCCGCATGTTTGGGGGCGCTGTCGAGGTTCAACCAGCCACCTTATTCGACAATGACCGAAACCCAGCCAGCCTTCTTCCCTGGGTGATCTCACGACCAGCTGAACTCTACAACAAACCGTCAGACATGTTTCTCTACCATTCAACCTTCATCGACTGCGCTGCTATCATTCTCTCCCGCGAATAATTCTAATTCCCAAACGCCCTAGACGGATTCGCTCGCCAGCTACCTCTGTCTGGCCAAGGATTGATCGAGGCGTCCCCCAACATCTCCAAGCTCAGGGAACAAGCTCCGACCCTCACCTCCTTCGTTCGCCTACCGCCGGACAATCACAGAAAACCATGAGACAAAGGCATCTCCTCTCTGCGACTCTTCTTGGCGTCACCCTCCTCCTCCCCTCCGCCCTCGCCAGCGCACAGCCACAACCATTCCACGCCACAGAAACACCAACACCCGTCCGCCGGTACCACGCTGCAACGCCCGCAGAAGCCCTCTTTGCGAGAGCGACAGACGATTGCATCTCAGGGACCTACTCGTGCGCCTCGGAAGGTTCTGCCTTCAGCGGGATCTGCTGCGCCTCCGGGCAGGCCTGCACGCTCGACGCCTCGAACTCGCCCGCGTGCTGTCCGTCAGGAGACGTCTGCACGGGCACTGCGCCGTCTTCCTACAAAGCGCCCAGCTCAACCCCCGTCAGCTACGTGCAGAACAGCTACTTCTCGTTCCCGTACGTCGCGACGAGCTTCAGCAACGCCGCGGCGTGTTCAAGTGCCGTCTCGGCCTGTAGCAGGAACTATGCCGCATGCACGGCCGACCTGGAAGGCAGCGGCGGTGGGGGCGTGACCGTCGTCGTGGGCGGGAGTACGACGGTCGGAGGGAGTGGGGGGGTGACTTATCCGACTGCGACTGCCACGAGCGTTTGCAGCAGCCTGAGCAGCGCGGCGTGTTTCGGGATCCAAAGCTCGTACTGCACAGCGGGCGCAACGGCAGGTTTCAGTATTGGCACCGCGAATGCCGCCGTGAGGCCTACGGGCATGCCATGCGTTGGTATAGTGGCCGGTGTCGCTGCTGGTGTCGGACTTGGCATGGTGGGCATATGACGGCCGTTGCTGCAGAGCGCGAATCTGAGCAGGGACGAGGAGTGAATGAATCGGCGGGGCTGGCATGACTTACGAAATGACGACCTTTGTAATATACTATACGACGCTTGGCTTGATATAGGCGGGAGTTGCAAAACCGCAACCGAAGGTGGTTTCTGTACATATCATAACATGCAAGCCCAATCTCAGTTCTTTCCGCCAGAGACACTATTGGCACATGAGAAAGGATATACGGATCGGTCATTTCGATCTTAGAAGCCTTTGACGAGCACAGAATATTCCCTATGATCTTAAAACTGCCCGACAGCCACTTTCAGCGAGACTGAATCCGCCAAGACGTATGTTCGTCCCGTTCGAGGCATGCAGCTGGCCGACGTGCTGCTCGAAACCGGTAGACCCAACTGCCCTATCGCATCGTGAGGTCGTCTAGTCTTGCTCTCGGCCGATGGTCTAGACTGCTCTGTTAGGTCGATTCCAAACATCTCCTGTGAGCATAGTTAGGAGTCCTCAATAAGTAGGCAAGGCGGGCCTCTGCCTGTGCGACCGTTGTGCGAAGACAAAGAACGGGCCCTCCCTAAGCAGTGCTCATGTTAAGAATTTAGGATATGCGGATAGAAGATTATGCCGTTGTACTAGTGTCCTTGACCTCTATCTTCTTGAAACCACCTTCGGCCAGCCAGATCCAGCAAGGGCAAAGAAGTTATCTCCATTTATGTGAGGAAACACACGGAGATATACTAATTAGCAGCCCTGAGAAGCTGTCGTCGCCTTTATAGACTAAACTTGTCCATTTTGTCGTATTCAGTCTGGGAGATGACTGATAACACTGAGGATTTGCGACCGCTATGAACATCCTATCATCCTGATAGGATTCCCTAATGATACAGTCCTCTTCCAGCTTCATAGTGACATGCACATGCGACACGTCCTTGCTCCCACCACATCTCCTTAGCCATGGCTTCCTAAAGTCGCCCATTGAGGATTCAGTCTATATCTCGACCAGCGTCTAGTCTTCCACTGACCCTTTCCTACTGCCATTACCGACGCCTCCTCCATCGATCTGGCCCGGGGCAGGCGTAGTGGGCTCTTTGTTTCTGAAGACGCCACTAGCATTCAACACGCCCCTACCCACCCACTTCTGAAACTTGGTAACCTTCTCGTCCAAAATATCACTGACCACCATCAGCATCTTGGAGAAGAAGAATAGACTCAGAAACGACAACGTCGCGATCACAGCAAAGCAGATCCAGTACGTCGCGCCCGTGTAGTTATTTGTCAGGTCTGGTATCTGGACAGAGAAGTAGCTCGTCATGAAGCTGATCGGTAGGAAGAACACCGACAGCTTGGCAAGCAGTGACGCACTCCTGTTCAGCTCGCCAGTAGCCTGCGAGTCCTTCTCCCTCATGAGGTTGAAGTACGTATCGCTTAGCGACGCCTTTTCGGCGAGATACTCGTCGATCGTGTCGAGCATGAGCAGGCGCATGCGGATGCTGAGCCGGTCGAATCGGTCGAAGGCCTTTTGGCTCAGCTTGACGCCCCGTGCCGGTCCACCGCCCGCCATGATGCCTCCCGTCGGGGAGACGAACGGGGAGAAAGCCTTCTCGTCGCCGGTATCGGTCCCGAGTGCCATGATACCCTTGATGAGGTTCTCATAGCTCTCAAAGAGATGTTTGAGTTGGCGCAGATCCTTGCTTCTAGCGTAGAGGATCTTAATGATGTCGGAACTGTCCTTGTCCTTGTTTTTCCTATCCTACTAGGTGTTAATTGAATGCTTGTAAGGAGATGATAAGGGTTGGAAATGCCTACCGTGATGTGAAGTACATCGTGTGTCTGAAACAATGCCGTCAGTTACTTGTGTCCTGGATGGGCTGTGCGTCAGGAGAGCAGACTCACCACTTTAGCCAGAACACGACTAGAATCTGATAGAATGGGCGTAGCTGCTGTGTAGTCCTCAAAGAGATAATAAAACAGATTCGCCGAGGCATCGACGGTCACAGATGACTCTAGGTTTGTCGTTCTGACTGCAGGGAGGGGACCACCGTGGCCCCGGTTTGCATGTAACAGATCAGATCTGACACCTTTCCGTGCTGACACCCTTCTTTCATACTCCAACATGCCTGGTTTTGACAGTTGCAGAAGAAGATCTCTCGTGTTCTTCCGCATGTTCGCCAGCTCCTCCGCCGAAGCATCAGCGCTACCCTTCATTTCATAGTTGGGATCCTCGTGGATCGATATCACAGTGCCTACACCGGATTAGTCTTCACATTGATGCAGAAATAGGCCAAGGAGGATCTGGCTCGCCCTCATTCGTCAGAATGTACCAAGCCCAATGCTTTGGGGGAACAAATGAACCAGTGTTCTTGTAGACATCGTCAGGCTCATCCGACCCTTCACCCAGCCTCGGACGGTGGTGGAGCCAGTTTGCTCCTATGCAGATAACTGAGACGGGGTCAGTTTCTCCTACCACATTAGAAGAGGGGAGGGCCTCAAGGTTAGCCTACAACTAGGGCCATGATCAATGGTGGTGTAATTGTACTGGGTCTGGAGCAGCCTATACATGTCAAGATCCTCCTCATGGAGCGCTTCGTCTTCCTGTATGGCAGCAGCACGCCTCTCTGCCTCTGGATCACGGCTGAGACCCCTTTCCGGATCTGCCGACCTGCGGAATGTTCCCCGTATTCTGGGTCTGTGGATGCTGATGTCTGCCGCCTTCAACGACGAGTGAGCTGGCTTTCTGACCAGGCCCTGGGCAGTCAGACTCTGGGCAACCTGCCTCCTCGCCGAGTCCCAGCCTGTGATAGTCTCCTGCAGGCGCGTGGAGAATCTGTATTTGGCAGCAATCGCATCCACAATCTTCCGATTCTTCCCAGGCGACCAAATATTGCTAATGATTTCTGCGTCAGAGGTGTGGATCTGCAAAGATGATGCGATGTCTGTGAGCTCACATCCACGTAACCTTGTCATCCTTTCTCTCAGCCTGCACCTGGAGGAGGGTCTTCAGGGCCGGCGCCTGGAGGTTTATGGCAATCTCTGCCGTTTCAAGTCCGAAGCGGACGGCGAAGTTGTTAGTGTTGACACCAATAGCGTCCCCTAAGTATTGGTCGTATGTTTTGGGGTCGTCAAAGTCGTGAAACTGAGCAAAGAGTTCAGATCGGGTTTCCTTCGCATTCTTCGGACCATCCGGTGAGGCTGGTCTCAAGGGAGCAGCATGCTCTGGGGTGGCCATGATGAGTTTGTCCAGAGATGGGCGTCGTCAAGCTCTGAAGGTGAGGTTTCAAAGATTCACTCTGGTGCTAAACACACACAACACACACGCGCGCACATACACACTGACAGAGAGAGAGGGCGGAAAAGAAAACAATCGTGAAATGAAGAGGGCACATTTGCTGCAACCGCACAGATATTGCGCCGCACAGCTGCAGTCGCTCCCGAGTTTCCTTCGCATGTGGAGGTGCATGGGAACCGGGCTGCTGTGATAGGGCTGAGAGCCGCGGCCTCCACTAGTTCTCCAGGTCTCATGCCCGGTGAGGTGACACCTCATTGTGACCCTCCCCATACAGGACAAGACAGAGAGGACAGGGGCGAGGGCTGACCACCGCACAAGGGTGGGTGAGAGTGTCACAGCCGCCATCGTACTGCCCACATGCACCTGCCTCTCTACCTTGACGCGGGCACATGCAGGCACTAAAGTAGCGCTGGAGAGCTTGGAGACGCTCCATTCCGTGTGGGACGGGCCCTCATCGAACCACGGTCAGGGCGCTGCGGCTCTTCCCTTGCCGCCGCCTGCCAGGGGACCAACAGTGGAGGTTGAGGACCCTGCTAGGGTCATTCTGGAGGCTGGGGATAAGCACCAGCAACATTGAACCTTGTCACCTGAAAGAGTCAGGCAGAGCCTTGGAAATCGGTGTCAGCTGGACGCCTCATCACACCAACACATCGAGATCCGTTCGGAACCCAAGAACAATCAATTGCTACGACCCATAATAACCGTTCATGTTTCGCCTTACAAAGAAGCCGGTAAGGTAGACCCACCTGCATGTCGAGGTATCCGCTCTCAAGGTTCTGATGATGATGGACTTACACAAGACAAACATCGAGAACTCGATTCTCATATTCGAAATGCGAAAAGTGTATTCAGACTGAAGAGTCGGGATATATGTCTCAGACCTCCCACCTTGCGATGTAATAATCAACGTGTTCGACAGCCAACGTTCCATCACTTTGCCCCTTGAACGCCACGCGCTTCATCTCGACACACGCATCCTCTGCGTCCCTCAGAAGACCGGCCGGACCAGAGACATACACCCACGCCCCTTTGTTCTCCTTTCTGACGCCCTCGCCCTTGCTGATACCCTCATTGGGGGCCGGAGCACGCTACAGCTCCTGCATGCACTGGATACGCCCATACTCAGAGCTGATGTGAAGCTTCAGTGTCCTATTCGATATCCCATCAGTAATGACAACCGGATCTTCCCGCTCCTTCAGATCCACTATTCCTCGGTATCGAACCGTCCATATTATCGTGAAGTGGGATTCGGCATCGTGATCCCGCCATCTCGACCAACAGAGTGCAAGGCTGTACGCGCCCGTCAACCCGGTGCCGCCTACAATACGCAAGACACGGTCTGCCGTCTCATAAGCGGTCTCTGTTGGGATATACGGGCCTTCGACGCGACAGACGACCTCACGACTCGAAGCTTGCCCGTTGTCATCGGACCCTGCGAGCCGGCCCAGCTTCCACGTCCATTCCTTCTTCTCAGACCTTGTCGGCCTATGTCTACTAGCCAGTGAGGCCCTCTGGAGCAGAAATACGGGGCCTGAATTCTGCATCGCGGTCTTGGCAGCAGTGAACACGTGGTTCTGCACCCTGCTGATGCAAGGTGTGTTGAGATAGAACGACTAGAGCGGCTGCGTAGAGTCCTGCTTCTCATCGCCATCAGCAGTGGCATCTTCGACTTTCCCAGCCGGCACCCTGTTGCCGTTCGGCTTGAGCGCGATCCTATACTAGCCATGCCCAACGTCCTCGACCATGGCCAGGACCTTCTTGCCGAGACCTGTATCGCCTCGGAAGATGCGCCATGCCCAGTCGAGGAGCCACAGGACGAGTCCCGGCAGCAGAAAGTAGAAATCGGTACTGGCATGGATGCAGGCTGCGATGAAAATGAGGCAGCTCAGGATGATGTGGAGGTAGTAGAAAGCGTTGTAACTCCTGCGGTGCAGCACTGGTAGGGCGGTGATGACAATCACCAGCATGAAAAGGAAAGAGATCGTGCCCGTGCCGAGCGTGGCGGAGACCCATTGTCTACGCCTTTCAGTCTCTGCCATCGTAAACGCCGGATTGTCGATATTGTATGCAGCCTTTCGAGGGCTGCCATCTGGGGCGGCGGCGTACGCTCCCACGAATGTCTGCGTTGAGAGAAGTCAGCTGGAAACCGGACTTCTTGCACGGCTCGGGCCACGCTCACGTAGTAAGCCGCGCCATGGGAGAAGACAGCAACTATAGTCAGGTAGGCTATGAGCTTGTGCGCGTACAGCAGCGTGTTATAGTGTAGCTCGAACACCCGGCCGAGTATGCTGTTGCGGCCCACGGGGATCTAAAGCAGCCCGAGCAGGCTGTCCGCATGGTGGCCAATGATTCCCGTAACAACGATTCTGATCTTTGCCTCGGACCACGCCAGCGGCGCCGCTTTCAAACCCCAGAAGGAGAGCTCGGATCCCAGCCAGAAGCCCGTAGTCGCGAGATTGATACCCACGATCCAGATGGCGAGCACAAGGCCGCCGACCATGATGCGCCGGTCTAGGACTGGCACCACCCTGAGAGTGAGGTCATACTCGCTCACGCGGCGACAACTGGGGCTGGAGGCGCGCAGGAGGAGGAGGCAGCCGATACTGGCCAGGAGCGCGAAGTATGTTGCTATGTGCAGCCGGGTCTCGTAGGGGAAGAATTCCTTGGTGCAGAAAGAGGCGTAACAAGGCGCGAACGTCAGGCCGACAGCGAGGCCTGTGCATAGTACTAGGGTGACGAGGAGCAGGATAGCCTCGAAGGGACTCTTCATGTTACCTTAACCTCTCGGGCTGCATCTGGTTGTCCATGAGGTCGCAAGAGCGCTGCTTCAGAACTGGAGATGAGACAAGGTTGATATTAGACATCCTGAAACCCCTTACGTCGTTGACTGTTGGTGATGCGGCTGTCTACACAAGACATTATCATGGCAGTACCCAGGAAGTGCTAATGATGCTGTCCGATTGCCAGCGCATTTGTTCAATCAGGATCCGAAATGTATCCGTACCAGCAGCGTGGAAACCACTCAGATGAGGCTAGCACGGCTCTAGCCTGGGTTGATGGCAGCTTCAACGACGAAGCCAACCATACTAGATCGAATCAACAAGCTGAGCGGGTGCTGAGGTCTCGAGCTAGAGCTGCTAAAGACGGGCTGGGCTGACGTCCGAGACTGCGTCACTGTTCTCAAGCGTCGTGTAAATGCGAAGAAGATAGGACAATGTATAGGGATGAAGGAGGAATCCTCCTCCGGCCTCATTCTGACGAGCGTTAAGAAGAGCCTCTACAGTGAGTATAATCAGCGCACAACTTACGGCAAGGCAGTCAAGACGGCACGAGAATCCGTCATCTCCACGACCAAATCGCAAGACTTTAAAATTGCCCCCACCAGTCAGCGGTCGCCAGGCCTCTTCCACGGAACAATGTAGGACTACGAGAGTCTGTTAAGGGAAGGACATTTAAGGGTGTTGTATAGGGAGATGCCGACAGCGCGGTTGTGGTGACGCCCTCGCTTGATGTCCTACTTGGTCTGCCCACGGAGCGTGACCACCCCGTCGGTTGTGATGATCGGAATTAGTCATCAACATGAGACCTCACGATATTGTTTTACCTCCTGTGCACCCTGACAAAAACGGCTTCTCAGGTGGCTATACTAGAGCTCGTGATGCCGGACATATTGCATCCGGGCGGCGGACGGCGGAGACTATAAATCTGCGGCTCGACTTGGAGGTAAGCTGGGTTGTGTCTATATGCAGTACAAGTAGGGTATGAGTCATGTCAGCAAAAAATTCCTCAAAGAGTCATAGTGCCTAGATTCTCATATTGAACGTTAAATAAATACTAGTCCGTGTGACGTCTTGCCCACCCTCTCACCCTGCGTCTCACGAGTAACAGCAGCCGCCAGTGCACGAAATTACAGGGGGCATCCAGACGCGCCTTGGCTAGCAACCTTGAAAGAGCAGCGGTACTGAACAGCACATACCAGCCCTTTTGTGCAACCCCCGACTTTGAAACAAAACCACACTGCCGGCGATGGGATGGACCGTGGAACGCATCTCGAAGGACGAGGCCGGGGTCGCCTTTTACCTGGAACGATACAGACCGTTCAGACTGCTGTCGCTCGAATGCGATCCTTCGGGTGAGTCAATGTCCGCATTCATCATCGGCCACGCAAGCCCCACCATAGCAGGACGATGACTCGTGGCCACGGCGCCTGGAGATCGACGGCTGCGATATCCACCGACACCTCACTGCCGCCAGGCATGAACATACCCCGGCGCGTTTATAGTGGGCAAACCACGGATGAACCCCTGCTCACCTTTCTGTAGCCTTCGGCTCGACACTTAGCCGCGAGCAGGCCTTCGACGACTCACGATGGCGGAGCCGCTTGCTCAGCCCTCAGGCAAGCACCTTCATCGCACGTGAGGAGGATGCGACTCGGCGCATCCTCTCGTCCGTCACTCTGGTCGGACCAGACCCGGTATCCGGGGAGCTGAAAGCGAGGCTCGGTCTCACCGGCGAGATCCTGCGCTGGGAACTGAACGGCGTCTTCACCCTGCCAAACGCACGCCGCCGGGGCATTGCAGCCGCGGTCATGAACACAGCGAAGCAGCATGCCCTGGCGGAGGCTGCATCGCGGCACAGCGCTTGTCTCCTCTCCGTGGTCGTCTACACCGAGAATAGCGGGGCCAGATCTTGGTACGAGAAGATGGGCTTCACCGCGTATGGACAAGGCGACGATCACGGCCGACCGACGAGTGAGCTCGTGTGTTGTGTCTGCCAAGACCTCGGTGGGAAAGCTGGCAGACCCTCGGGCCCTTTTGCGCGGTGGGGTGACGACGAGTCGCCTCACGATAGGTCCAGCGAGGCAGCCTAGGTGGGCATAGGAAGTTTTACCTGCCCGCAGCTGAGGGATTCCTGGGAGCGAGGTCATGCTCGGCTATGCCTAGGTCTTAACCACCTAGCTGTGATGCCTATGAGCTCCGCTACCGAGGGGGATGCTGCGGATATATTGGGCATTGAAGCTCGCTGCTACCCAGCTCGCCTGTCGGCATGGCCCATCTCGGCATGATTGGATGAAACGGGCAATATGATCAACCTGTCACCAAACATTGCCCGCAGCTCGGTGGCCCCTTTTTGGTTCATCCTGTCAATATCAAACAAAACGCCTAGCCGCCAAGGAACCAGGGGTGTATAAGCTTGTTTCTCTGCGCGGCACCCAAATGCCGATCGCCCCAGGATCTGCAGGGGCTTCAGTGGCTTATGCTTGCGTCGACGGGGGCGGATCGCCACTGGCACCGCGAGCCGCATTAACTGGCCTGCGTCCGACCTAGCCGTGCCAGCCAATCGATGTTTGTTGGCCGGCTCCTGCGACCCGGAGATGAGGCAGGACCACCAACCGTTCGGTCGAGCGCCGGCCCACGACCACAAATCGCATGGTGGCGTTGCGGCCCAGCACCTGTCACCACGCAATCCACCAATCCATAGGCCGGGGGGTCCTGCTGCATTGACGACTGCGCTGCTCCTGGCCTCTGCAGGACTGCCGCTGGCCCTTCCCATGTGCCTGGAGTCATGGATGGAGCCTTGTTCCTTGCTCAGGAGGACCTATGCACGACCTCCACCTGGTGGGGGTCCCACTTGATATGGCGACAGGATGCTCTCACTCGACGGCTGCCTCTGGGATCGTCCATCCTGGTGACCTCATCCCCAGTATTATCTACTATGTAGATTGACCTTGCAAATCCCCGATGCCGCTGGTAATTGGTATATACGGATATTCGGACCACCCATTTGTGGGCCCCAAGGGACGTGGAGGTCAGGTTCAGTGTCCACCCAGGTGCTTGGCCCCAGCGGACTGCGAGGGCTAAATCATGACCCCATCTCAGTTATAAGACTACGCAGGAGACCCTCTTTCTCCAGCAGCCTTTCATTGTCTTTTTCGACCTCCAGGCTACAGGCAGATAGTTATCCGTGGCCTTGCTCGAACGTCAGTCCTCTGGGTGTTTTGTTCAACTATCTACCCTGGTGGTATTCTCCTTCTTTCGTTTCCACCACATTACCTTCTTTCATCTTACCTCACCTCACACAACCTCAACTCAGGCTCATCCACATTACTCTTCCAAAATGCAGACCTTTGGTTCTTTCCTGGTGACGCTCCTGGCCGCCAGTGCCGAGCTCGCCTCTGCCCTCCCCCAGAGGATGGATGTAGTCCAGCTGCAACGACGGGCCCCAGGGCATAGGCTCTCCGTCCCCGTCTCTCACAACCCCAAGCGACGCAGCAACTTGGCCCATCCCGCCCTGGCTCGTGCCAAGGCACTGCGGAAGTACGGTGCCACACTTCCAGCCTCCGTCCAGGGCGTCGTGGACAGATTCTCCCTCCCCACGAAGCGCGGGACCGAAGAGGGAACAGTCGCCGCCAGCCCTTCGGACGATGACACCGAGTGGGTTGCCACTATCTCGGTCGGCACACCGGCCCAGACCCTCCCGATGGACTTTGACACAGGTTCCTCGGATCTGTGGGTCATGAGCGCTTCAAGCTCGGGAACCTCCGGTCACAAGACCTACGACGCGAGCAGCAGCACTACTGCCCAGAAGATGGACGGCGCTACCTGGTCCATCACCTACGGAGACGGCAGCTCTTCCAGCGGGTCCGTCTACAAGGATACCGTCACGATCGGAAACCTGACCGTGAGCAGCCAGGCCGTCGAGGTGGCTACGACGGTGAGCTCCGAATTCACGCAGGACACCGCGATCAGCGGCCTCGTGGGCCTTGCCATGAGCTCAATTAACACGGTCGAGCCCACACCCCAGAAGACGTGGTTCGACAACATCAAGGCCGACCTTGAGTCCCCACTCTTTACGGCGGACCTGAAGCACGACACCACAGGCTCCTACAACTTTGGGTACATCGATGCCGCCGCCCACACCGGCACGATCTACTATGCGGACCTTATCACCAGCGGCGAGTTTGGTGGCTTCTGGACTTTCGCGGCCAACGGATATACAGTAGGCACTGGCACTTCCTCAGGTTCTGGCTCGAGCAGCAGCTCCGTCCCCACCGCAACTTCGTCTGGATCCTCTCCCACGGGGCTGTCCGGAAGCACGAGCCCCTATGGCGGCGGGAGCTTTGGCAGCGGAAGCTACGGTGGAGGTTACAGTGGAGGCAACAATGGAGGCAACAGTGAAGGAGGAGGCTTCTCTGGGTTCGACAGCTCGGACAACCCGTTCGACTCCTGGTTCAAGAAGGGGAAGCGTGCTACTAAGACCACCCCGGCGAAGCGGTCCGTCACGCGCGCCGACACAGCGATCACCGGCATCGCCGACACCGGCACGACCCTGCTCATGCTCCCCGACACCGTCGTCTCCGCATACTACGCGCAGGTGAGCGGCGCCACCGACAGCGAGCAGGAGGGCGGTTACATCTTCTCGTGCAGCGCCACGCTTCCCGACTTCACTTTCGGCGTCGGAGACGGCGAGATCACCGTGCCCGGTACCTACATCAACTTCGAGCCCATCACCACGGGCTCCTCTCAGTGCTACGGCGGCATCCAGAGCGATAGCGGCATCGGCATGGCTATCTTCGGAGACATCGCCCTGAAGTCGGCTCTCGTGGTCTTCGACTCCGGTAACAGCCGGGTCGGCTGGGCTGCAAAGGATACCTCGTCGTAGGCGATGGTAGGGAAAGCTGGATCGGCGGACCTTTGTATTTAACTTTGCGAATTGATATCCCAGAGACTGTAGTTACATTCTAGGTGTCTGCTTGGATGGTCTGGAGCCAGGCATTTTGTATAAAAGATTCATTTTTTCATCTGTCCATGTTCATGTTGCTATCTCATTTTACCTGGGAAACAGTGATGTCTCCAGAACTATCTCGCAAGATCACAGGATACTCAGAGTCAGGGCATCCATGTTGCTTTCACAAACATCGATCTCTGTCAAATACTTGGGTAGTCGTCATGTAGAACGTCGGAAGGTGATACCACAGCCATAGGCCTATACATTTGCTTTTTTGCACTTGCTCACAATAGACACTTGATCCTATCTCATCGGACTATTCGGGCTCACTATCAAACGGCCCGCGAGATGGGCACGGGATTGCATGAACAGGAAACCTTCCCAATCCGGAAACCCTTGTCTTCAGAGCCGCGCCGCGATTGGTCACCGATCTGACGGTGACCGCCCCGATCTCCGGGATGAAAACTCGGTACTATACGCATACGTGCCATAGTAGACCCCAGATGGAGATAAAACGCTCAAGCCGGTGGTGCGGATGATTAAGCAGGTCGCTTGTACGACTTGCAGAGGCTTCTGCTGGAGACATCGGCTCGTGCCCTCGTCTTGTGGTCTCGCAAGCAGCATGAGGCTTTGTGGGAGGAACCAGTTTCTAGATAAGATAGGAGGCGTGGAAAGCTTTGGTATATTACAACGATTCATTTAATAACTATCTTCTAGGAATGTAAGTTGCCAAATCACATATCTTCCGCCGTACATCCGCCTCGATTTTCCATCATAAGTGCGGATATAACTTTGTGCGCGTAACGTGAGCCGGTGAAACCCAAGCCACCAGTGGTATCTGAGTCGTAAACCTCGTGGACATCGCGCGTTATCACAGCACCAGCAACGAGCTGATGGCAACCACGACAAGAGACAAGGCCGCAAGGCCGTGTATCTGTGGTCCGGTGGTGGCTGCAGAGGTCGTCGAGAACGGGCTGCCGCCGCCAATGCCGCTGGTAGCCTGGGAGCTGCTGGTCTTGGTACTTGAGGAGGAGCTTGCTGTGGTCGACGTCACGAAGGCGAATAGTGTGCCGGTATACGCCTCAGGCGTCCCGGTCGCCATGACCAGGCTGTCATCATCCGAGCCAGACGTGGTGGCTGATAAGTCCTCGGCCTCAGCCGTGGGGGTGACCGTGGGGGTGACCGTGAGGGTGGTGTGCGTTGCCGTTGAGGTCCTGGAGGTCGTAGTAGCCCCGACCGACGTGCTAGCTAGGCTCACTGAGGTCTGCAATGTCGTCTGCAAGGAGGCCGTCGACAGGGATGATGTCGACTGCACGCTTATAGACGATGTCGTGGCCGCAGTCGACTCCACAGTAGGCGTAGCGGGTGCAGCTTCTAATGTGGACAGCACAGCAGCAGTCGTTTCCGCCTCAGTCGATGATGGAGCTGCTGGTGTTGTTTCAGACTCCTCTGCTGAGGTGGTCGCCGCCTGGGTAGTCGCCGCCTGGGTGGTCGCCACCTGTAAGATGCTTGGTTGAGCGTCAGGCGTCAGGCTTTGGATTTCAGTCGACGACGTCAATGTTTGCGCAGCGGCAGGTGTGGTCGAGGGCGCCGCAGTGGACGTGTACGTAGACGTGGACGTGAACGTGGCGGTAGACATATACGAAACGGCAGTCAACAGCATACTCGAGGCCACAACGCCCGCCGCTTCGACATCCTCATCCGAGACGGGCTTCTCAAGATCCTTGCAGCCAGTCTGCATCGGTGTCAAGAGGTCCGAATCCACGTTTGAAACTCCGTCCGAGCATGATGACAGCATGCAGTCCTCCACAGTCTCGAGCAGGCCGTCTCTTGCAGCCACGCACATGGCCTTCTGGCTGTCCTCGGAGTTTGTATTGTAACCGGCCGTCTCGATACACATATAGGCACAATCTGCGAAGGTGAAGTTCACGGCGCCGTCTCCGAGCACATGACGCGGTCGGAGCACGGTGATGAGGAGTAGGGCACTCCGGAAGTTGGTAGGGAGCATCTTGCTCGACCTCTCGTTCCAAACGAGTGTAGACAAGGGGTAAAAGAGTGACAGAGGAGCGTCAGTTGAAGGAGAGAACGTGCTGGCCAGCAGCCGTAGAGAAACACTGCTGAGGCACTGCGGTCAACAGGCACAAGAGACTGACGATGTCGTGGTGGTCACAACTCGCTTGAGAAGTGAAGGTCGGAAGTCCTTCCAAGCTCTGGGAAAGAAGATATTTCGTCCTCGAGAAGCACCCCTTGCCAGCCACCGTTCGTACTCTGGCCCTCGTATCCCACGTGCAGCCCCCATCGTGTGGAATGAGATCCTGTCCGAGAGGGGGGTCCTCCCGGGTGTCGTATACGGATAAGTCACCTCCTTTAAGCACTCATCGGTACTCTGCGGTGTTGTAAATGACGGCATGGATCGCATACAGCAGGAAAGTGGGATCATGTGTTCCCAATGCGGTTGAGGATGGGAACATTGGGATGCTGGCGTATTGGACTTTGAAACGAAACGGACTGGGGTCTGTGTGGGTTTATGAACGGCCAAGGCAGAACTCGAAATACCTCGCAGTCGGCTGTCAGACTTGCATATAATTCAGGGGCTTGATGGATCACCCCAAACTCGCCGCTAACCAGCCCTGGGCCCTCCTCGCCTACAGACTCTGCGGAGAAATTTCAGCCGCATCACCAACGGCGCTTATCATCCTTCTTCGATCACTGTCCGGCGCCGGCTCGCACTATCTCTGATTTGAGATTGCCTAGCTCTCGGCTTCTACATTGTTCTGGACTGTGGACTCTGTCGGCCTCGTTTCGTCAACGGACTACGTTTCCACATGAAGAAATTGCCCCATCGTATGTCTTCCCAGAAGCGGCAGCAAGTGCTAAGAATGGACGGACACGTCTCTTCCTTATCATGAGAGATAGCGACACCGCTATGGTATATCTACCATGTTGTGGTTGAGCGAGACTGACTGCCTGTTGGTCAATGCTGGCACGTTTTGACATGTATTTCGAACCTCTAACCCTTCCCCTCGTCGCCTCTACCCTCCTGCCCTATGAACTTTCACATGCACATCGCAAAGCCCACGGCAGCACCCGCAGCGAGGGCAAGACCAGTTCCCAACGCAACCGCGTCACGACCCGCCCGGCTCGTTGTCACCGCCCCGCCGGTGGCACCGTTGCTAGCATCCGTTGTCTTCGCGGCCGCAGCGCCCGCGGAGCCGCTCACAGCCGAGGAGCCGGTGGCTTTGGCACCGCCAACGGTCTTTGTCTTTGTCGCCTTGACCGCGCTGGCGCCGGCCCCGGTCGCCCCGCCGGCAGCAGTCTTCGCAGCACTGCCGCCTGTGGCCTTCGAGGCCTTGTCCTTCGCGCGCGGGAGGAAGACTATAGCTTGGCCTTGGCCTTGGCCGTGAGCTCCGACAGCTCGGTCCTCGTGGCCGGCCGTAGGGTTATGGAACTGCAGAGGGCCGGTGATTAGCTTGAGCGTTGCGCTCGGAGTACCCAGACTGCTCTCTGCGGTAGCTTGGTAGGGAAGAGACTCACTTGCGCAGACACAAGAGGCGCGGTAGGAAGGACGAGAAGAGTTGAAGGCTTCATTGTGATGCGCTATTAGTGCTGAGACGCGGAATATAGCGCCGATTTCTTGAAAAGGGTATGCTCTGAAAGGACAGGCCGCCTGTGCCGAATATAAGATTGATGAATACTGAAGAGACTCCTTCCCTGAGTATTAATTATATGAATGAAAGACGACTTAATATAACGATGAGACGTACACACTGCAAGTTGACTTGATCGCAGATCCTCAACGAAAGTATTTATACTCTGTGTCCTCAGGCCCGACTCGTCCTGTTTCGATAGTAGGACATGCCCACTCGCCCTCCTTCCGATGCTATCGTGGCGAGTGGCAGAAGTTAAGAACAAACATTCCTTAGCAGCATTTCACCGCACCTTGCCCGAGCCTTGTTAAAGGCTTCAGTATTTCGGCCTCCGCAATTCACATGGCTATTTATAGTTGCTGTCAATGGCTTGAGATGGCTTGGCAATGCGCAACATCAGCTTCCCTGCCGAATAGTGCAGTAAACCAGACGAAACAGAACAGAACACCTGCAGACTTGACAAAAGTAGTGACGATCGTGGCCGCAGTAAAGCCGTAGAGCCTCTCGAACGCGTAGTCTTGCCAAGGCTCGAGTATCAGACGTTGAGGGGACCATAGATCGTCCCAGGAAGGATAATAATCATCTAAACCGATTTATCGAATGACTATTTACGCGTCGTCGCTCCCAGCTAGTGGATCCAAAAGGACACATTTGATCGCTTTCGACGTCGTCTGAAAATGCATGACACGCGGGCAGACTTGCCGTTCTACCCTCTATCCTTGTTTTCACCGCCTCCTCTAACCCTCGCCACTACCCGGACATCTATGATGTGCGTACAAAAACTTCAATTCGAAGAATGGGTTTGATAAGGCTGCTCCAGCACGTAGGCTGTTTCTGATAACCATGTTTAATGCTAATCTTCGCCCCTATATGCAGTTTAATACCCAGTTACGCGTCTGTTGCCCAGCATGTCGTAAAATAGATCATATATGAGACAAACAATGTGTTTAGATAGGAGTCGAGCAGGGCCTCCAGCTAAATCAAGCAATCTCTGCACAAAGCGGCATCAGCTCGAGCTACAACGACGTTGCGATGGAGAAATTTGTACACGAGAGTATGCGTAAATATGCAGCGTTTACGAAGCAGTGGGCATGCTGGATAGGAACAATCTAAGGTCCACGCGGGACGTTATCATCGGATGCAACTACACGCAACATACATAGGCTAGCCAGGAAATTCGATGTTTTGACGATAAACAGGGAGTTTGACAAGATTAATTGAAATGCTGCACCCGAAAGTGGAGTCACAAGACAGTACTCGTTGCAAGGCGGTCCATGAGATGGGAAGGAAGTAGAGAAGACCGAGATTTAGGATCAAGTTTGATGAGGGCAAAGCACTGAGAGACGAAGCTCACCCTGTTTTGGTCGAGGTGCCGAATAGCCCCCCTCAAAGACAACAAGTTTCGATAGTACGGTCTCGTTGAGCAATGTGAGAACTGTTGCGGAAATTTAAGGAAATATAGTCATATGAGCTTACAACAACATTGCTTTTAAGACAAATGAAGCGAGGCATGAACAATCAACGAATCGACTCAGCCATGGAGCTCGAACCGCTCAGCACTTCCTGCAACTGTGCCCTAGTCGACTTTGAGTCGTCCGGGCCCTGACCTTTTTGTCCTGGAGACGGAGCCGCGAAGTTCATCTCAAGGAAGTCACGGGCGACGAACTCTGCCTCCTCAAGCCTCTCAGTCTCCTGCTCCGATAGCCGAGCACAAGCAGCCCGCAGATCCTCGCCCCGAGCTAGTAAAAGAGCGATTGCATCTGCTCTTTGAACGACGGCCTCATCGACACCATTTATCGCCGCACATCGGCTCCCAAAGCTGGATGCGCACCGGCCAGGCGTTAGACGAAAGAGATATGTGACCTGATCTTCCTTATTCTCGGCTTCAAGATCAATACGAACGTCCATGTGAGCAAGTGAAAGTCTTGGGTTATCATTGAGGAAGTCGTGCTCGAAGATCTCGTGGAAATGGGTGGCGGCTAAAACCTTAGGCGCCTCGTTACCAAGGCTAAGAAAGTGGTCGAGAAGGGCTGTAACTAAGCCGGCGCCGTCCAGTGAGTTGGTACCCTTCCCAAATTCGTCAACAAGGATGAGACTGCGGCGAGTGGCAAAGTTGATGGAGAATGCAGCCTGCTTCAGGTCAATCGCGAAAGCACTCTCATTGCGTGAGACGCTCTCCCTCGTAGCGATTCGAGTGAGAAGGCGATCAGTCAGCCCAATGCAAGCATGATCCGCGGGCACAAAGCTACCGATATGGGCAAGAAACACTATGAGTGCGACTTGCTTCAGGTAGACACTCTTGCCTGAGTGATTAGGCCCCGTCATGACCATGACATTTGGAAGGTATTCCATGTCATCTGTAAAGACAGAATGATCCTCTTCATTCCCACCGCTGCCACCATGAAGAAGAGTATCATTTGCAATAAATGACGGCACAACGAGCTCTTGCAGAGGATGACGGCCTTCTCGTATTCGAATGATGTTTGCGGTAGTCATCCGTGGTGCTGTCAGCTTGTACTTATCCGCCCCGAGAGCAAGTGCAAGGAGACTGTCAAGCTCGCCGCAGAGATCGGACGCAGTGATTAAGGCCTCCTCGTGGTGTAAAATTTTGACGCCCAGCTCGTAGACAATCTCGATTTCTTTATCTACAGTCCATGGTCAGCTATGGGAGTTTGAATCGTAAGGCAGGGAGAGACCCACCAACAATCATGCAGTACAAATCTCCATACTGTCCATCCAGCTCTCTCATGCGTCGATTCTTGTAGTATATATCTCCATCCGTTACGAACATGCTTTCCCAGACATCATCGTCATGTCCTTCACCTTCATATTTGCCATGTCCTGTCTCAGGGTCGAGGCTCACAACAGTAAGGAACCCGATTTGAGGATAGAAGATACAGTTCTTCACATACGGTTGCCCCCACTCCGGGATCTCTGCGATTAAGTGGGCGGCGACCTCGTTCAGGAAGTGTTCTAGACCATCGTAATTACGCTTCAGATCATCCAGCTCCGGATCTATGTTCGGCAAGACGCAAGTCCTGCGAGTTTCTTTGGATTGCGGAAAGTCGATGGTGTTGGCAATGAGCTCACCTACTTGTCTGAGCTCGTTCGATGAGATGCCATCAACTATCTGTGTTCATGTATTAATCCTAAGCCACAGGGAAGGCGTCAATCCAACTCACCATTGAAGTGATGGCAAGTGTTTCTGCCCCTTGGACTTTGCGTACTGCTTCGCGCAGTTCAATCGTGTAAGCTGAAAAGGCTTGCAATGTTGCCCAGGTGCTCCGCGCTGTTGGGCTCTGGCCTCCTGCCAAGTTGGCCCCTTTCTTTAGCTGCATGAGATACGTCTTGATGTTTTTGATCTTTCGAAGAATTTTGCAGATATGACTTATATCGGAATTATTCTCGGCTCGTACGAAGACGGAGATGGTGCGTTGCCGTTCGTGAATCAAGTCTAAGTCGATACTTGGGCGTAGAAACAATTGGCGGAGTTTCTGTTTGCCTTGTGCAGTGTGAGTCAAGACATGGAATAGGCCATAGGCGGAGAGACTCTCCTTTACCCCTGACTTAGACCTGTCAGGCCCTTGATTCATATGGTTTGGGTGGTTCTCGGATCCGAGGATCTGCAGAGACGCTAGAGTGTCGGCATTGATGAACATTGCGTTGGAAAGCGTGAACATCTCGATCGAGCGGACACGGAAGGCGAACCTCGCATCCGGGTCATTTGGCAGGTAGTCTGCAGCTCGTCTGCGTTGGACATCGCTGAGGACTGCTCCAGCGCAACCAACCTACCGCCCTCATCAGTACCAATCGAGACCGCAAGATGGCTAATACTCACAGATATGCGACTGTCCAGATTGATGAAGGTGGCAAGCCGAATGAGTCTTGCATGTCCACGACTGCTTGCTTGCTCGCCCACTGCGCCGTCCGTTTCCTCTTCAGCTACTGTGTTGAAATGCATGGTCCTCGAGCCCAAAGCCTCCAGGTTGAGATTCATGAGGTGGCTCTTGGTGCTTTCATAGTTAAATTCCGAGGAACCCAAAGTGCGCAGTATATAAGCACCACGAAAGTCACCTGCAGGGCACATCAGCTTGGTTCTAATGATCAGCGTCAGGTCTCGTACCCTCACAATGATTGCCTCGATTCCCTTCAAAGTCTTGAGCTCCGGCTTCAAGGAACTCGACCAGTCTGTCGGGACTGCGGAGGGAGATAAGGATAGTAGTTGGCTCTATTCGCAGCAGAAGTGTTTCGACGAACTCGATGCCGGCCATTGGTATATCCTCCTGGAGGAACAGTGCCTCGTCGACAGCGACATAGTAGGCGCAGCCCACAGTTCCGTTGTCTCTCATATCGATGGCCATGATAATCTCGTCTAGACCCTCAGGCTCGTCCTCACCTGGATATTCGCTCGAATCGAGACCCGCTTGGCTGTCTCCATGTTGATTTGCCCGCAGGAGTGATGATGTTGCTGCAGATCTCGGTAGAAGGGACAATCGCCCTGCTGCAGCCTGTGGATACGCAGGCAATGATGGTGTAGAACATAGAGAGGCGGCCGAAGCTGAACGTGGGTGGATTGGCGCGAGACGCCTGTTTAGTTCTTGTCTCGAATGTGGTGCTGGCACCGGGGATGAGAAGATCGGCGGCGAGGGACGCACAGGAGTACGAGTCACGTTGATCGACCTGCTGCTCCCACGTCCTGGACCATTTCGAGCCACCGAGGACGTTGAGCTGAAAGGCGCGACAGACGGTGTTCGCGCGGCCGGGTTCGGTCGCCTGCTGCTCCCTCGAGACGACATGAGAACAGGGACACCTATCCGAAGCGTGCAAACAGGATTTGGAGGGGACCAAGGACAACAACACGGTAACAAAAGGAGTATATAGCATCGAGGAGTCAAGTTGAAGGATTAGGCTGCCACTGGCGCTGATGCGTACTTTACACAATGACTCTTGCCTAGGCGAGAGGATAGGCATCGGGTGAGAAGTAGCTCGTCCCACAGGGCAGGTGCAAACCGGGTTCCCTCCTCAAAAGGGCCGCTCCCGCCAAGTTCACCAGGACGGCTGACACACCTTGCTTGACCGCTGAGATACGACATGTCGTTTTGAGACCTCCAAATCTCGTATATATATGACTTTCCCTGAGGCCAGCAGGGTAAAAAAACGCTTGAGGTACGTGGCCAGTGTCGTAGGATGGGACCCGCCAGGCAGTCTCCTACGTCTGGTGAGAGTGGCAGCACGTGGCCTCGATCAGCCTTTGCCTCAATACCTAACGCAGGTATTCACATGATTTTTCCCGACACTCGTCTGATTTGCGCTTGCTTGTGCCCTGGCCTTTCATGTTCCTCGCAGATCTTTCGGCTGTTTAGTTCAGCTCGGCTCAGGACTTCCCACCAGTCCGCACCCACTCAGCAAACTCCTTCCTCTGGGACCGGATGTCCACGAATCCGGGTCTTGTCTCCAGCACACGGAACGGATTGCCGACAAAGTCCTTCTCGACCTCGCCATTGCTCCTCAGGAACCCCTGCTCGCCCTCGCGCTCGACCTTGCCCGCCCACACCCGCCATTGGACCGGCCGCAGCTTGGGCGTACCCGCCACCAATCCCAGCACCGCGATGAAGAGGCCCACGACCGTCTCGATGGAGATGTCGACCGGCAGCGAGGTGGAGGCCTGTGTGGTGTGGAGGGTTGCGCTGGTCGCTCGAAGAGACTGAAGGGCCGAGTGCTCTTGGGCGGAGTAGCAACTGTGCGAGAATTCGTCAGCTTGGGGAAACAAAGCGTATTGCGTGGTACGATCGTAGAACATACGCATGTGCTACTAGCACAAGACCCAGCGTCGTTATGGCCTTCGACATCCAAGTCATTTTGGGCTTCAGGCACGTCGAGGTTGATCTGACCAGAACCCTTGGTATTTGGTACATGGTAGCTGCTGCTACTTGTGACTGCGGGAAAGGAGAGCTCGGACCACCTCATCCCACGTTAAGGGTATGCAATTATCGGGGCGCCGGCCAACTTCATCTCGAGACTCAGCTGGCTTTCGGTCGGATTAATTCCACCCACATGTGTTTTTCTCAATCTAACGGCCTCCTTGTGCAACCTGAGTGCGTTTTATGGCGCATTCCACCATGTCGAGGCAGCAACTTCCTGCTTGTCACCTGCTCTGAGCATTTATTCGATCCGTCAGGGGCCAGGTCTCCTCCACAATCAACAATGCAAACAACAATAGTATTGTTCAGCCCCGAGTCATCACTTTCGCATCAACATCGTTTCCAGCTTCGGCGGCCCATGACACGAAACGTCCCTGGCATGATATCGTGAATCTCGGCGTCAGGATCACGGTGGTCATCTAATCCGGAGGGTTCGAACAGGAGAGTAAAATTAAAAGTCTATCGTACGCATCATGCAAGCCACCAACTCCTTTCCCGTGCATCAGCTGTCTCATCCGAACACTCATAGGTTCCTGGGGAATCAATCATCACGACCATTGACCGTCTCGCTAACGCCAGAACCAGTGCCTCCCATTCTTGACGCCAAAGTCTAGTCGTTTCCGCCACAATGTCCACACCACAATGAAAACGAAACTCATGAAGACAAGGTTGGGGAAATCACTACAATCGAAACCACGTCCCTCTTTCAGTCCTGTGCAGTGTACGTCTCCGATAGAGGCGGGTCGTTCCCTGCGTAAGGTTGAGACAGCGATGGGTCCACATCCCATTGATCGTACTGTTCACCAGCCTGTCCCTCATCAAGGGGCTGGATGTCCCAACTCTCATCATTGCCTTTTAGCAGCTGCTGTGCTTGCTGATCTTGCAGAAGGTTTCCACTACCGAAATCCTTCGGCAGTCCATCCGCCACAGCTTGCTGCAAGCCTTGATCATCGAGGCCGAAGTGGAGTTCTGTGTTCTCGATGGCGTGCTCAGGGAGCTGCAGCGGATTGCTAGGATCGAATGTGCTGTCGGGCATAGGGTACATCCCAGGCTCGACATGATCACTCTGCGCGAACTGTGCAGGTGGAGGGGTGTGTTCCAAACCATGATGCTGCGGAGTGGATGCAAACGGATCCATCAGGCCCGACTGCAGTGACGGGTGGTATGGATCGCCCGGAGATGCCGTCTTATGGTACGAGACGTCCTCCACTGCGTACCCGCGCTGTTGGTAGTGCGCATTCGCCATGGAATTAGATGACAAGTATTGACCAGATTGGCCGAGGGCCATTGAGCCATATGGTGCTGGCATCTGCTTGTTTGGGTTGTTGTATCCATAGGACGACAACATTGCGCGTGAATGCATCATCTGCTGATGCTGTGGGTACTGCGACGGCGGTAGGTAGTATCCTTGAGGGTGCGCATACAGCTCATGTTCTGGTATGGGGGTTCCTGTCTGCGAGCGCTCCCTCTTGCCCCTCTGACTACCTTCCCAGTCATACATCTCGAGATCCGAAGCCTCATCGTCTGAGTCTCGCTTGCGCTTCTGGTTCTTGGGCTTGGCGGGCGTGAACTTGTAACCAGGATGAGCTTTCTGGTGGTTCGCACGCTCCAGCTTTGCCCAATCGGCGAATTGTTTCCTGATGTGGTCCGGCTCTTGATCCCAGCTAGCACCACAGACCTTGGACACGACCTGGTGGTTGTTGTGTTCGCAGTACGCTTTGGTATGGTTCTGGAACGCCTTTCGGTACAGCATGAAGGAGTTCATGGGTCGCTTGATTTTGCCAGGTTGTTTGCGATCCGTCTCGATCTCCTTCCTGCGCACCTCGATTGTTCGATTGATGTATGCCTCGATCTCCATCATGGATTTCTTCCACTCCTCCCCCATCTCGCTCAGGGGCTTCTCGAGATGCACCCTGTCCGACTTGTCGCGACCCTTCTTTCTCTTGGGCTTCTGGACGCGGCTCTTCGATGCTATAGGTCTGGGAACGTCTGCTGGTCTCGGGATTGCGCCATTGCGCAGGCTGAGCATGTCGGAACGCTGCGATGGTGACGACGCCGGGGTATTGTACGGTGGCTAAATCATGCGACTATGAGCAAAGGAGTCATGCATTCGGCACCGGAAGAACTCACCTCATCTGGTGACGGATAGACACCGTCGTGAGTGTCATATACGGGCTGACCCTGATACGGGTAGTCATCCGCGTACAGTTGTTGCTGCTGTGGTGGGAGGTCATACTGCGTGGAGTGAGGATTCACGGCACTATGGGGTGCAGGAGTTGACATCCTCGAGTCGGGTTGGGAAGTGCTGTGGGCACTGGCTGCTTCGATTGCAACTTGTTCGCGAGGATATGAAGTCGCGTTGTTGTGGTGCACCAGCTCGTCGAAGCCCTGCGGAAGTTGGCCATCGTTGGATGACGCTGTCGGCGAAAGAGGCAGGCTGGTGGTGGGTTCCATCTTGACAGACGGAGACAGAGGAGTGGCCTGTGCCATGGCTTTCGCTAAGCCCAGCTCTGCAGACGACCTGCGGAGGCTGAGATGGATGACCCAATCGGTCGCTCCAGAGTTGCCAGCTGTTGAAAGCCTGAGATGTCGGAAGGAAGGATACAAGCCCGAGATGGGTATTTGATGTGGCTGACTGACGGTCGCCTACCTAAACTCCCTCTGCTCCGAGACTTGCTTGAAAGAGTTAAGACGAGAGGGACTTGGTTGAGCAATCGCTGGCAGGCTGGCTCAAATTGGCTGTGGCCCTTGACAGTGCTCAGACCTCGTCGCCACGCAGAGGTTGAAAGGGCAGGGGATGGGTTCTTAAACAGTCCGAGACGCCAGGTCTTCTGGAAGCTCTCTATTGACTGACTGATCCGATTCTTGGTTTCGTGGCAAGCGCCGTAGCAGGGTGTGTTCGCTGTGCTATCCTAGTGGTGGCTTCTGTATCCCGGGGTATGCGGCTGAGCTGAGATCATGTCAGGAGTGGTTTGTCTCTCGTCGACAGAAGCAGAAGCAGGAGAAGCAGCAGGATGCGGCTTCAAATGGTCGGTACGAACCTGTTGCAGAGAGCCAAGTGGCAGGGGTATCCTGCTTTGCCTAAGGACGAGGCGTGACACTGCTGTACTGGAATAGCAGCCTCAGCCTTGGGTGTTGGCCGCTGGGATGGCTTCATCCACATTTGAGTTGGTTCCTGGAGGGTTGCTTTCATATGGTTTCAAAGAATAGCTGGTTTATTTTTGTTTCTTTGTCCTATCGTCTGTACGTACTTTTGGCCCTGGGGTACGGGACCCGGAGGAGCTTGGGCAGTGTCTTTGTTGTCAGGGCTTTGTCGCGAAGTCCTCTCAAACAGGCAGAAGAATCGGGACTAGTTGAGGACCCTGTATTTGTATCTCCAGGCCATTTTGGACGACTGCGGTAGTGTGGGAGGTTTGGGGGTGGGCTAGGTACTATATGCGGCGAAGCCGATTACCGCATTCGGCCAAAGCCTCAGGCCAGTGCCAGCGAACCCATCCTGCTAACGGTTTTCTGAGGTCACAATCCACATGAAAGGCCTCGGAACTTGCCGTAGCGCACCAGGTCTTTCTGGCCGTCCTCGGGATCTGGGCCCCCGATTAGTCTGGACGCTCCGTCTCATCTACGGCCGAAATGTTCATGTCACGATGGCGGAGAATTTGGCACTAGTGCTTTTGAACAAGAGCCCGGATCCCTGACATCCCACAGCAAAAGTCTCGTCGCCTCACGCAAGTGTCGAAGGCAGCGCTGGCCTGAACTCACCGGTTCGAGCTGCGCTGGAGATGAATGCCGCTAGCAAACATTCACTGTGAGCCAGAAGCTGGCAGGAACTGGGACGGGATAACAAGCTCTCGCTCCACCTGTTCACGCATCTGCCTGTCTATCCTCCAATGGGCAAGCATGATGGACTGTGATCTCACCAGACTGATGGCCATTGGTTTAGTCGGGAGGTCGAAGTGCGTGGTGGAAAGGATGAGGACTCGACCGACCCAGGCAAACCATGATCATGGTACGGGTGCAACGACCCAAAGCCTGTTGCCTTAAGCTCTCAACGTGTCTCGCGGCTGGCGCCCAACAGCGGATTCAGTGGAGCTCACCCGCGGAGCTGATCCGCGGTGCCGTAGCTGAGACAACCACTCTCGCCAGTGTGGAGAGGTGCAGAGAAGAAACGACCGACTGGTTGGCTTGCCGCAAACGTACGCGGCTACTCATTGGTCCGCGCATAACTTGCCCACCCGCATTCCTTTGACGTCAGGAGATCGGTCTAGTCTCTTTTCTAGTCCGGCGCGATGTCTGTTGGTATCTTGCTCTAACACTTAATTCCGCCCCCCTTCAAGGACGGTACTATGGTATGGCACGGCACGATGCTGCCGGCTGTCGCTCTCCGCTGGGCTTGGGCGTTCTGGCTGCTGGTGGTTGACAGCTGGGCAGCTGGTTCGGACCACTGGTTCGCTGGCTCATGCGGCCAATCCCTGAAGCTGGGATTAGGGCGATCGATCTGTACATTCTAACGGGTAGCTGCATTAGCGGCTGTCTGTTTGAACGAGCAGTAGTACCTAAAGACGGGATTTTGTGGGGCTTACTGGAGAAAGCGATCGAAGACGGAGAGAGCAACGGAGAAACTGGCTTGGAAAAATGCCGAGCGTGCGGAAGCTCAGGACGTTGGCAAGATAGGCGGTGCACGACAACGCTCGACAGGCTGTGGCCTTCGCGGTGCCCGGGCGGGATAACGCATAGATTCGGGAACCTGCAAGCAGCATGTAGGTATCTCACCTCATCTCCCTCGTTAGGCTTGCTCCCAGTGCGTCTTGTGTGCAGAGGATGCTGTGCTGCTGATGCTGGACTGCTGCGACGCTACGTTTCTACGGACGGATCAGGCCGATCTCAATCGCTTGCTTGCTTGCTTGTCTGGATTTATAGCTGCATCGCTTGCTTTCAACACCTCAAATCAAAGAGCCTTTTGGCTTTGATGTGATGCGGCTTCTGGAGCAGATTCAACCGAGATCATGACTTTGACATTTCTTTTCCCCCTCAACCTTGCTGTTCGCTATCGCGCCTCAAAGAATTGGAGGGAACAAACAACCTCCCTCTCTCAAAGATTGGAGTGTCGGATGGGGCTGGCCCGGGCGTCTTTTTCCTTTGCGCGAGGAGAAGGAAAAGCGATGGCAAAACTTTGGTCAATTATAGAGATTTTTGCCCCTGAGACTTTTTCGTCTCTACCAATATACGTGTCGACGGTTGAGACAGCTGTGGTTCTGCTCTCTCTATCCGTCTCTACGTTGTTTCGGCACCAACGCCTAACCTTCGCACCCGCTGCTCGTGACCGAGATTACAAATGTACGCCTTGCTATCAGTACCCAACCTCAGAGCCTTAGTCACATTCATCCTCAGTACTTTCTTCAGCTCACCCCACTGCACCCCAACGACTAGCGGCTCGTCCGAGTGGGCCACCACCAATGTCTCTCCTTGCTGCCTATCCGCCGCGGCGTTCCCATGTCTCTCTGTCTCTGCTGCTTGTCTCTGTTTCTCCCCCAGGCGTTCGCCGGACTCCCACCTGCCTGGTTGCCTGTCTGAAATCCATAGGTAGTTAGGAGACGTCGACGGGGGGCTCTGACCAACGGTTCGTGTGTCGGGTTGGCACGTCTGGTCGACTCTGGCGAGTCACACTGGGTTCGATCGCTCGAGGTAGGGATTGGGCTAGAAGCGTGATGCATCATTAAAACCATGAGAGTTTATCTTCCACCCCTGTGGCCAGGCTCGTGTTCATCCTCTAGATCATTCACCTCCCCCATCCTCCATAGCTGTGGGCCGCCGGAAGCTTCCGCTCCCCGGAAATCAGAACATCTCCCTCGCCGAGGTGTGAGTGTGAGATGGTCACATGCAACAGCATCCAGGCCGGAAGGGAAGCCCGCCTATTACCGTGGAAAGCCACGGGGGGATTGTGTGGCTTGTCTTTCCGCTCAGGCTTTTGGCACGTAAGAGGAGACAATTTGCACAGCACCACACCATCTTCCAGAGTCCAGTAAGGGGGACACGGCTGGCCACTCCCCCCACCAGGCTTCTCACCCAGTGGCTTGATTCAGAAAATGCGTGCGCGCACGTACTATACAGTAGTCGGTGAGGCCGCGTCATGTAGCAGTTGGCGCTGGCGAATCAGGAAATGGTGGGAGGCAAAAGCCCTGCCCTCCCCGCGATCTGCGCTCGTCATCCATCTTTCTATCGTGAGGACGCGGGATGGTTCACCTACTCTGACGCGCTGGCTTTTTGCCATGGCCTGGTCGCCCGTGAGGAAGATGGCCCCGCGTGAGCATGCGAGTTGTCATGCTACGTGTCGAGCCATCTGCCGATCTATTAGACTAGCCCTGTGAGCTGTATTAGCGTGTCGAGGTCTTGTCGCGCAGGGAACTTCTGTCAAAAGTCCTTCTAGAAGCCTGCTAGGAAAATGTGGCTTTCACGAGCCGGCTACCATCCGAATTGGGCTTTTGAGGCTGTAGTTCGGGCGCAACATGGCTGATGACGAAGTTCATGGATTAGTGACATTTGTCAGAAGGCGTGACACTGGCGCATAAGTTCTCCGGTTCGGGCAAACGCGCTCCTTGGGCTAGAGGTTATGGTCATGATGCTCTTGATATGCTGTCAGTATTCTCTAATTGGTAGATCTCCGTCTACCCTTCGTCTAATTTGTATATACACCTGTCTATACTGATCAATTTTCTCCATTTGCCATGGAATCAGCATCCTTGACCTAGACCTCTTCAGCATTCACAACCGATACGAAGAGACGTTCTTTTTGAATGCCGCCAGGATCCATAGCCTCGCATACTATGTATCATTTATCACGGGTCTTGGGATGATTCGAATATCCCAGAGGGCCCCCTCATTTCATTATGTCTCGGCGGCTCCGATATGGGGTCATGATGTCGACCTCCCATAGAATCCGTCCTGGAAGGGGAACACGCCCACCTTGCGCGAGCCATTGAACAGTCGCAACTCAAGCATCCCGCATCATCACGACTAAAACCTTGGCTGCATGGGTGATGAATAGAGCTGCGGGCTGTGTTGCGACACCGGTCGTGGCGGCTCGTCAACCTTGACTGGGGGTGTCGGATCGGGCTTGTGTGGCGTTGGGGAGAGAGCTGCAACAGGCGGTATGATAGCAGGAGTTGGACTAGAGCGGATGCCGTTCTGACCGTCTGCTGTGCTGTAGCCGAACGAGCCAGAACGCGGGTAGGAGGGCGAATTCTTCGTCGGGGAGAGGCCGCCCCGTGCTGATGGTAGGGGGTCGCTATCCTCGGGACGTGTTGGGCTCAGTCGTGGCGTCGCTATTGACGATGGCGAGCTTCTCGGCTGATCGAGGACTTTTGCTGAGCTGACTGGTGTGTTGGCTGGTTTCTGCGGAGAGACCACAGCCGATGTATTCTTTGTCGCTGGGACCTTCGTAGGTGACTCGTGACCGATCAACGTGGCGTTAGCGGTGGCAGGTGACAGAGGCGGACGGTCATTGGACGCCTTGAACACTTCTGGTCCGTCCTGGACCGTAGGACTGGAAGACGTGTAAATACTCCCGTACGCACGGGACTTGTTCGGCGACAGATCGGGCGGTAGTAGATTTGGATGTGGTGAGGAGAAAGGGTTGTGAGACAGCCCGTTTAGGGACGGTCTTCGCATAGGAAACGGCGGCAAAGATGGACCCGAGGTCAGAGGAGGCGCCGCGTTGTGGCCGCTTTCCATGGGAGGGGAGCTATGCTTCAAGGGTGAAGGCTCCGGTAGCTTCACCGAAGTTGACGCAGTCGCGGACGGTAACGACACGCCGTTGAGTTGTGAGGGCTTTGAGTGCGACGCTGACTTTTTTGGAGGCATCCCAGGTATTTGAGGAAGAGGAATCGGTGTAGTTGAGACAGGCTTGTTCGAGGGGGTCGAAGGAGAAGCAAGCTCCTTGAGCTTGAGCTTGATTTTCGTGGGAGCTTTCTGCTGCTTCTCCTCCCTTTCACGCTCGGCCTGTTCGCAATGCTTGCAGATGAAATGGAAGTCCTCTCGCTCGGCTTCCTGCTCATCAATACCGAGGCACTTGCTGTGTTGCCAAACATTGCATCTCTCGCAGGCGACACTATGCTCGCCATCGTCGACTTGTCCATGCAGCCCGCAGACACAGTCAAATGTCCAGTCTTCCTCCTCCTCTTCTAGTTCCCTCAGGGCTTGCTTGTTCTTCTCAATCTCTGCCTTCAAGCGACGTTCCGATAGCCGTGCCGCTTCAGCGCTCCTGCTTCCTTCTGACAACTGGGCGAGCTCCTCTTCGTGCTGAATGCGGCGAGCTTCACGCTCGCGTAGACGTTGGTCTCGGGACATCATCCTGTTGTCTCGCTCCTTCTCCATCTTGAGCCTCTTCTGTTCTTCTTTCTTTGCTGCGGCTTCTTCTGCGATCCTCTTTTCTCTCTCGTGGCGTTCAAGCTCTTCCTGCCTCTGCTGCTCGGCCTTGCCGGCGATCCGGCTTGACCTCTTGGCGTGGGCCATCTTCTCCAAGTTGAGGAGCTCCTTTTCCCGCTGTATCATCTTTCGCTTCCTAGATTCCTCCTGCTTTTCAAGCAGTGGCAGCATGTGCTCTTCTATTTGGCTGCGAAGCACCTTTTCGTTGGGGTCCTTGGATTTCTTCAACGGTTCGATGAAGTTCCGAACTTCTTCGAGCGTGATGGCAATGCACTCCCAAGTTGCGCCATCCAAAGGATCTTCCTTGTCATCCTGTCCAGCAGCTACATCGTTATCCTCCGCCGCACTGGTGTTGTCGGCCTCATCATTGGTGCTGTCGGCGGCGGCGGCGGCGGCGGCGGCGGCGACGCGCCTGCGCTTCGCAGCCCGTGCGGCGGCCTTGGCCTTTTGAGACGTCTTCTTTGGAGGTGCGGCAGGAGGAGGTGCAGCCGTAAGGCGATAGAGACGGTTGTCGTCGAGCACATAGTATTCACGATCCTTTCGATCCCATCCATACGGTTCGATCCTCTGTGATCTTGTTAGCTGTGGGGTGCGGTCTCGACACGGGAACTGAGGTGGCCAACCCAGGCAGTTTGTTCATCGTTCTTTTGCTCGTCCATGTTTGGTCGAATATGTTCGGGTTTCATCATGACGATCTGAGTCATCTGCCACAAGACTCGGAGCTGTATTGGACAGATGGGATTAGATTCTGGTGGCGCAGCAAAGGTGTTGAGAAAACACACCTTTTTGAAGAGGTCAAAGTCGGTAAACTTGGCGGCGACCTCGCCTTTCCCGAATGGATTTTTCTTCCCAGGCAACTTAGCATCAAATTGCCTTCGAGTATATTCGTCGAAAAGCTCGTGTCTGCTCGGAGTTAGCCTTGAGGTTTAGCCAAGCGATGACTAGATGAACCGTACGTCAATCCACGGTGTGAGGAGATATGCTTCAATAAGGATAAGCCGATCTCCTGCAACCTCATAGAGCCATGTTTGAGGCATTCTGTCTCGAGTTCCTGTGGCACAACAAAGTCTTAGTGTGGGCCATACTGCTTGCTGCTGATAATGTTCGCCTGGAGGCCATACCTCGATGTCCAGATTGTCGTCGATCTTGACGACCTTGCCGAAGATACATATCCACTGGTATAGATTCGCGAAGTAGAATGAATTCCGTAATCTATGTATCAACGACTGTGCTTTGACTTGCTCGGCAGGTGCGCTGTCGGCCTCCTGGAGAGACCGCTTTCTTGATGGCATGGTGGGACGAAGGGGGGCGGTCGGCTGCGCAGGGAGCGAGAGCGCGTTTATGGCTGGGAATAGGGCAAGGAAGACAGTGTCAGAAGACGGATAAGATCTCTCATGACAGCTCTGCGATCGTCAGAATGTGCGGCGTTCCGATCAGCCTCGTGGCGGAGTGATGGGCCGTTGGGCTCTTCAGATCTGTTAAGGGTTGAAGTTCGCAAAGCGGATTTGATGATGCAAGCAAGTACGGCGCGATTTCGACGCGACCGGCTACCAATTTTCCCCCGCAGAAACGCCTGCACGGCCCCCCAGGTGGGCCGCCCCTGTCAATCTCCAAATTCTCTGCATGCCCAGTGCACCACACCATACTGATAATACATTTTGGTGTGTTATGTAATCATTTTCGGTCGCGAAGCCACCCCCCTTTACCACCGCGATAAATCAGATAAATCGCTGTTTACCTCAAAACGCGCAGAACCCATATTGATTTTGCTGCTCCCGTTCTCTGCAATGAGACCGAGATCAGAAATGAGCATAACGCGTGCGAGCCAGCTTTATTAATCTTCTAGCAAAGCCCTTCCCCCCGGTCTTCGCGGAGCCGGACAGATTAGTTCACGCCAACGGACAGAAACAAAATAGTTAAGCCGAGGACTTCGGGTGATCGTAAAGAGCTTCAGCGCCTATGCTAATGACGGTATCTCGACAAAGCCCGCCCTACCCAGAGCCCCTGCGGGATGAACGGAGCGGACCGGGCAGCGTTGACCTTTGCATGCGGAGCGCCAAGGCTCAGGGAGTAATATCGGCGAGATAGTGCAGGCCGGCCCTCCGTCTCCGACATACAAGACGCTGGATTCACATCCTGGCCAAGCATGGCTGAAGGGCGAGAATGCTGTCATGCTCTGCAGGTGCTGATGGTCATGAGGAATCTGAAATCGTGATGCTGACCTTCAGTAAGGATGAGTTCTCCCCTCTTGTGATAATACTTAGATAGGGTAGCACCGCATATAAGAACCTCATGGGAGGCTCCGAATGGCTGCCATTGTAGGGCAAATCTGTATCGCCCACCATCCTCACTTTTCTGGTGTTACCCAGAAAGCATACTCCTCGCGTGCTACCGCAAGACTTTCTCTTCAAAGTCCTTTACACCAGCCGACATCAAAAATGAGACCCTCATTCGAGGTCACCCAAGCTATCACGGAGAAGAAGGCGCAATACCTCCGCTTCATCGACGCGGGGAAATGGGAATTTTTCGACAAGGTCGTGCTTCCAGATTTTAGGTTCGAGCTCATCGACAACGGCGTCGCCCCCGACGGATTTTTCCCCGTCTTCACGTCGAGAGACGCGTGGGTGGCACACTTCAGCAAAAGTTTCGAGGTCAGGCAAGCCCACCACCTGGTCGGGCCACCCGAGCTCGAGCAGGTCTCTCCTGACGAGGTAAAGGCCGTGTTCCCTGTCCAATACTTAGTCGCCGACAAGGGATTCAACGCGAAGCTGGAGTCTCGTATCACTGGAGGAGGCCATTACCATGAGGTCTTCAAGCGGGAGGGCGACGAATGGTTCCTGGCGGATCTGAAGGTTGTGCATACTTTTTTTGTCATTGGTTCCTAGAGTGGGTCATGCTCTTGGGGGTAATTTGTGCAGATCTCCGGCATCTGAGTGCCGCGGCGAGCGACGGGAATCGGCGTCGTTGGGTACGGGCCAGGACAACCAAGCGGTAGAAGCCAATGAAGAAATCACCACTCAATTCGATTGTAATGAATGCCTATCGACCCACTAATACCTACCTGGGTGAGGGACACAGCGGATAGCAGTCTCACTTCGTATTGCCATGTTCAACAGGTACGCTGGTAAAGTAGCACGACATCCCATGAGAACGGGTCAGCCCGTCGGGACAGTAGCCAGCGCAGCTTGGCGAGGGGACTTGGCTGAAGCGCGTGGGCACTGTGTGCTGGGTATACGGTCTCCAAAACGGCCGAGGCATTTGCGAGACGAGCGAGAAAACGGGTCTCACGATTGGTCCTGTAAGTAAAGTTTGTGAGATGTGAGACAGCGTACAATCAAGCAATACTGGGTCTACCAGGTGCCGAGCTGAGTGAGTGCCTGCGCTGCTGCCAAGCACTCCGAGGTGAACAGCAATACTGAGCAGGTAAGTCTGCCGGGTAGGATCCATGGCCGTCAGTTCGGACCACAAATCGATCGATCGTGATATCTGGCTAGTTCAGGAACTCGTGGACGACGACGCGTCAACATGAACCGTACAGTATGACGTTGGTCGAGGAGGTGTCCACGTCACTGTGGAAGGTGAAGTGAGGGTGCTGCATGTCAGCTGGGAGGGAACCCAAGCGCGCCCAGCCCTGCCAGCCTACTACTATGGTTCGAGCAGCATCTGCAGTGCCACCGCCCTTTGAGGCTAGGCCTCCACGCTGCAGGTAGATTTCTGACACGAGTGACACACCCTCACACAGTGCACGGTAGAGTCCCTAACGTTTGGGCCAGCCTGGGAGATGGTGGAAGTGGATACCATGCATGTCTGGGCCGGTCTCAGGACAGGGCAGGGCAGCGCAGGACAGGGCAGGGCAGCGCAGGACAGGGGGACCCGTAGGCCCGCCCAATCTTCATGTGATGAGATCTCTTGTGCACTGCGCGCGGTCGAAGCCTAGTCCCGTTCTCCCTTGACCAAGTCGACAATACGAACCCCCATCCAATCAGTCGACTGCCTGGCGCACAGCACTGGCGATTGAATCGAACATCGACGACAACCTCCACCTTGACCTCGGGACGACGATACGAAACTGACAATTGGCATCCGCTTTTTAGCCCCTTGTCCTATGACACAAGCCCAATCGCGGCTGTACCGCCCCGCTGGAATCACCACCTATCCTGCTAGCGTCTCATCGCCGTTGCAACCACGCCAAACTTCAAAGTTCAGCTAGACGAAGGTAGCCGCCACGGGTCCCAACCCCGACCACAGACAACGCGTCCTTACCCAGTACTTGAGTCGAGGTCGATAGGGGTGATCCTTTTGACGGTTGATCAGCTCTGATCTCCTCACTCTGTTCTGCTCGAGAGCGCCCCTCGACCCAGGCCATGCTCACACCTGACTAGACAGTTGACAGACCGAGAGCGCCCAGGGCGCATCTCGAGCGTCTCAATTGTTGACACGACCCTACATCACTGACAGACGCTCTCCGTCCCATCCACCAAGATGGCCGACCAGTCGAATCCCCCATCGTCACAACAGAATCGAGCTGCTCCGCCACAGTCAATACCGATGCAGAGTCTCGAACGTCCCCCAGACGAGCCACAGGGGCACCACAGCGCACCAGGCGGAGGAGGCACACAATCACAGGGAACCGTTCCGGACACCCAAGATGCGAGGATAAGACACGACCGATTATCGCCGACGACGGCACAGATGGCGGCGACCCTCCCGGGGATAATGACATACTGGGATGACAATCCATACCAACAACAGCAACCACAGCAGTCACGACAGAGCGGCCTGGTTGTGCCTGAGTCGCCAGTCGATCCTCATGCTTTCCAGAATGCCATCCCACCGGGCTGGGATGCTCCGCTCCCTCGCCGGCTGTCCGAGATCGAGACGACTCCGATCGGAGCCTACCAGGCCCCTTCGTACTTTGAAGAGCAGGTGCCACAAGACTCGGATCGTGTCCCTCTTACAGCGACCGCCCAGCCGATTGATGGCCTCAGCGCAAACGATGAAGCGCAGGCTAGAGATAGTTTCCACACTGTCCGTGACCTCGATACCAATTCTAGTTCACAACGTGACGGGAAGATGCTCGGAGCGGATCTGGAGAGGGGCGCCGGGTCCCAGAAACACAAGAGTTTTGGGAGGAATCTGACGGCTGGCGATGCTGAGGGAATTAGCCGGCGCCGGTCCCGGTCACCCTCGACGTCTGGCGCCTTCTTGAAGGCGGGCTCCATCGTTCGTGCCATGTCACAGCGTGTGGTCAACATCAGTGGTGAAGCAGAAGTCCTCGAAAACCAGAAACGGCGCCAAAGATCTCGATCGCCGAGCGCGGATTCGCCGCGTGAGCCCATGCCTCCGATACCCCAACTCGTCGACACCTCATATCCGTCACAGCTGTACCAAAACAGCCAGAGCCCAACAGAGAAGAGGGGACAGACAGAATACATATTTCCCTCGGATCCTGGGCCCCTCTCTCCCGTACCCGGGCGGATGCCGAATCCGCTGAAAGGGAAATCCTTGGGGATATTCTTGCCCGACAATCCGATACGGCTGCGACTTTGCGATATATTGGTTCAGCCTTGGACCGAGCCATTGATCCTCGTCCTGATCGTCCTCCAGACGATCCTCTTGTGTGTCGAAGCCGCGCCGAGCGTGTTTGACACTCCGGACGGGCCATCAATTGTATGGGGTAGCTCTACGATCGACTGGGCAATGCTCGTTCTGTTCGTCATTTACACAATGGAAGTCATTGCGAGAATCATTGTGTCTGGCTTCATTCTCAACGCAGCCGAGTACAGCACAATAGATCGCAAGCGAGGCGTGAAGGCCGCTGTTGCCGAGAAATATCGGGATGTCTTCCAACCACAACGACAAAAGTCAGTCAAGAAACCGCCACTAGAGAATTACGGACCTTCCACTTTGGCTCGTTCCGTCACCTGGCTTCACGGCCAACGGCTTCCTCAGACGATTGAAGAACAGCAAAGATATCAACTGGCACGGAGGGCCTTCCTACGGCACGGTTTTAATCGTCTTGACTTTGTGGCCGTTGTGTCCTTTTGGATCTCATTTTCGGTCGGCATTACGGGTCTCGAAATGGAACATCACCTCTATATTTTCAGAATGTTGAGCAGTCTCCGAATTCTCCGACTCCTTGCTATCACGAAGGGCAATGCTGTAAGTTGCACGCATCCGAGTTGGCCCGTCGCGTTGCTGATATTTCCAAAATAGGTCATTCTGCGAAGTCTGAAGAAGGCAGCGCCACTACTTCTGCGGGTCTCGTTTCTGATCGGGTTTTTCTGGGTCATTTTCGCCATCATTGGCGTGCAGAGTTTCAAGTCCAGCTTCAGTCGACAGTGTGTCTGGCTTGACCCCAGCGATCCGTTCAATGCCTCCGCATCATATATCCAGGACATGCAGTTCTGCGGCGGCTACCTGAACGAGTCCAATGGCCAGGAGATGCCTTGGGTCATTGCTAACCAGTACGACAATCTGAGTGACTTCACGCAAGGCACAACAAGCGCTAAGGGCTATATTTGTCCTCGAGGCACTCTCTGTCTGCAACGAGAGAACCCGTACAACAACACTGTCCATTTCGACGACATCATGCATTCCTTGGAACTTGTCTTCGTCGTGATGAGCGCCAACACTTTTTCTGATTTGATGTACTACACCATCAACTCCGACTACACTGCAGCGGCATTATTCTTTGGTGCCGGGATCATGATCATGATGCTGTGGTTGATCAACTTACTCATCGCGGTCATCACCTCATCGTTTCAGGTCATCCGGGAGGAGAGCAAAGCAAGCGCCTTCACCGATGTTGATGATCATACCTGGGAAGACCCTGAGAAAAAGGCGCCCAGGAGGTTGTCATCACTGCAGAAGATGTACAACAAGACGAAGCTATTTTGGATTCTCTGCATCACAGCGGATCTCATGACCCAAGCATCCCGAGAGGCTTCGATGTCACCATCAAGTGAAATCTTGATCGAGGCTATCGAAATTCTCGTCACAACTCTGCTGGACATCGAGATCTTCATCAGAATTGTGGCTGATTTCAGGGGCTTCCACCGCCACAAGCGAAATATTGTGGATCTCGTCCTGGCTATCATTACGTCTGTCATCTTGCTGCCCCCGATTCGCAACAGCGGGGATGTCTATGCTTGGTTAACGGTTTTTCAGATCCTGAGGGTCTACCGCATCGTTCTTGCGGTTCCCATGACGGCAAAGCTGATCAAATTGGTGCTGGGCGACGCAACAGGTATCAGCAACCTGATGTTGTTTGTGTTCTTGATCACACTATTGATGTCCATCTTCGCCTCGCAACTGTTTCGGGGACAAATACCGCTCGTCGATTCAAGTGGCAACAATATTGAAGTATCTTTCAACACAATCTGGAATTCATTCCTCGGGATGTATCAGATTTTATCCACGGAGAATTGGACGACCCTCCTGTATAACGTCACCGCCTACACAACAGCTTACGAGACGTCTTGGGTAGGGGCAATATTCCTGATCGGTTGGTTTATTCTCGCCTTCTTCATTCTCGTCAACATGTTCATTGCTGTCATCCAAGAAAACTTCGATGTCGGAGAAGATGTGAAACGATTGGAGCAAGTCAAAGCATTCCTGCAGCGGAAGGAGCTTGGCAGCAGTTCGAGCAATCTAGCCCTTTCCACCATCTTCTCTCTCGGAAAGACACGCAAGAAGAAGGATCCGCTGGACTATGGCCCTGCTATGATGGAGATGTTGCTCAAAGAGGCTGTGGTCCGTGACTTTCTGGACGATGGATCCCTTGAGCCTTCCCCCAGCGAAAGTCAGTCGCCGCCAGAGCCGAATGGCTCCTACGCTGGCGATGGCGTTAAACCGGGCATCATGTCATCAATATGGGGGAAGATAGTCACGACGTTCACTAGCAAGGACCCTAACCCGTTCTACTCTAACATCCGTTTCGAAGCCCAGAATGAGGCTCTCGACCCACGACAAATGGCCCAGAAGGCTGTCTCGGCTACCGCAGAGCGACGCAAGGCGCAGCGAGCGTATCTGGCGCGGCATCCGACGTACAACAACTCCTTATTCATCTTCTCGCCCAGAAATCCCATCAGACGCTTCTGCCAGAGGATCGTCGGCCCCGGCAGAGGAAATGAGCGTTTCGACGGTGTCGAGCCCAACAAAACTTTGTGGTACTCATTCTCGGCTTTCATTTATGCCGCTATTGTTGCCATGGTGATTCTGGCCTGCATTACCACACCACTCTACCAGAAAGAGTACTTCAGACTTGAACCATTCAGCGTGTCAAACTGGTTTGTCTGGATCGACGCTGCCTTCGCCCTCCTATTCAGCGTCGAGGCCCTGATCAAGGTCATTGCTGACGGGTTCTTCTGGACCCCAAACGCATACTTCCGCAGCTCCTGGGGCATCATCGATGCCGTCGTCCTGGTCACCCTCTGGATCAACGTCATCACACTTTTCAAAAACGACGGGGCGGTATCACGTGCTGTCGGCGCTTTCAAAGCGCTCAGAGCTCTGCGATTGCTCAACGTGAGTGACAGTGCTAGGGACACATTTCACTCTCTCATCGTAATCGGATGGTGGAAGATCCTCAGCGCCGCCTTCGTGTCGTTGTCTTTGATCATTCCATTTGCTATCTATGGACTCAACCTTTTTGCTGGAAAATTCACGATCTGCAATGATGGCAACGCTGGCAATTATTTGTACGACTGTTTTGGAGAATACAACAACAGTCCTTTCAACTGGAATGTGCTCTCGCCTCGAGTCGCCGCTAACCCTTACTACGACTTCGACGACTTCTCCTCCTCTCTGTTCATTCTCTTCCAGATCGTGAGTCAAGAGGGTTGGGTCGATGTCTCCTTCTCGGCTCAGTCTATCACGGGAGTGGGAATGCAACCTCAATTTGGGGCCTCCACCGGCAATGCCGTCTTCTTCGTGATTTACAATCTCTTGGGGACGGTCTTCGTGCTCACTCTGTTCATTTCCGTCTTTATGCGGAATTATACAGAGCAGACTGGTGTGGCTTATCTGACAGCTGAGCAGCGGTCTTGGCTCGAATTGCGAAAGTTGCTTCGCCAGGTGTCCCCTTCAAAGGCCTCATATGATGAGAGTAAGACGAAATGGAAGAAATGGTGCCACAAACGTGCAATCGAGAAGAGAGGTAAATGGTATATGGGCATCACCGTCGTGTTGATCCTGCACCTAGTCCTCCTGCTTCTTGAATACGCCAGCGAGCCTGGATGGTGGACGTACACAAGAGATGCGCTCTTCTTCTTGTTCACGGTCATTTTCATGGCCAATGTTGGCATTCGAATCGTCGGTCTTGGCTGGCCTCGCTTCAGGAAGAGTTCATGGGATATGTATTCCCTCATTGCAGTATCCGGCGCGTTCGCGACCACGATCCTGTTTCTTGCACAGCAAACTGTCGACACATACGTGCAACTGCACAAGTTCTTCCTGGTTGCTATCGTCTTCCTTCTGATTCCTCGAAACGACGCCCTGGACCAGCTCTTCAAGACCGCTGCAGCCAGTTTGACGACCATTGGCAATTTATTGGCAACCTGGCTGGTCTTCTTCCTGGTCTTTGCGATTGCCTTGACGCAAACTTTCAGCCTGACTCGGTTCGGAGGAAACGAAACCAATAACGTCAACTTCCGCACTGTGCCGAATGCTCTCATCCTACTGTTTCGCATGAGTGTGGGCGAGGGCTGGAACGCGATCATGGAAGACTATGCAAGCATCGAGCCGCCCCTCTGCGTCTTTTCCGACTCCTTTTTCGAGAGCGATTGCGGAAGCAGTTCGTGGGCTCGGGTCTTGTTCATATTGTGGAATATCGTCAGCATGTACATCTTCGTCAACTTGTTCGTTTCGCTCATCTTCGAGAGTTTCTCGTACGTGTACCAGCGCCACAGCGGGTCAGCAGCGGTCGACCGTGACGAAATGCGTCGCTTCAAAGAGGCATGGAGATCCGTGGATCCTCGCGGTACAGGCTACATCAGCAAAGAGGCATTCCCTCGATTGCTGGGCGAGCTATCTGGTGTATTTGAGATGCGCATCTACCAGCACGAGAACTCAGTCCGTCAGATCCTGGATGACGTCCGCGAGGATGTGCCACCTACACGACACATGTCCATCTCGACGGCAACAGCAAGCGCGTACGGCAATATCAACATCGACAGTCTCAATCGAAGACTGAACGAGATTGATGTTGCTGTAATACGAGAAAGGCGCAGGAAGTACAATGTTTTCTATGAGGAGGTGATGGTCTCGGCGGATCCAGATAAGGGTATCTCGTTCACGACTGTACTCATGATTCTGGCTCACTACAACATCATTAACGACAGCAAGAGCCTTCGGTGAGTTCCACATGCATACCCAGGTGTCAAAAGCAAGGTCCAAATGACTAATTGTGAGCAGACTTGAGGAATTCCTTCGTCGTCGGGCGCGTCTGCAACGCGTCGAGGAAGAAGTGCGCCGGCGTGTCGTCGTCGGCTTCTTCGACACACTGTAAGTTGGAATGTTTCACGTACTTATCAATTAGCAGGCGCTCACACGTTCAACAGATATCACTCACGGAAGTTCAAGCGCCACTTGGCTCTGAAGAAGACCGCACGTATGACGGCGATCCCTCAGCTTGATCTACCAGACATCCATATAGACGACAAGGAGGCAGCTCGGGAAAAGAAGACAGCCACGCCATACGATTCGTCCTTGCCATCTACTACACCAGGCAGCGGGCCGCTGCAATCTTCCTCGACCTTCCTCTCGCCCATGCGCGACAGCGCCGGCAGCGGCCACCAGAAGAACCTCTCCAATATGAGCGCGGATCTGACGCTACAGACGAGCTTTGATAGCTTCGGCGCGCACCCACTGAGCATGCCGCGGATGAGTGGCGAGGGCTCCTCTTCACAACAACGGGACAGCGGCGGTATAGGTGGCTTTGACGGCCATGAGTCGACGCACTCGGCATTTAGTTTCGAGCTACAGATGCCGGGCTCGGGCGCCAGCTCGGCGAGGAGCAGTTACCGGAACAGCAACCGGAACAGCAACCGGAACAGCAGGAGCAATAGTGCTGTCAGTCCGGTTCAGATGAGCTCGATCCTAGATGACTCCATCTGGGTGGAAAGCATCCGGCGTAGCGCTACCATGAAAAGGCCACGGCCGGGATGGTAGTCTTTCGCCAGCCCTTTAGGCACCAAACGTACGATGTTCTTAGGAATAATGGATCACCAGGGATGGGTTAATGGGGAGGGACTTTACTACTTAGCGCATTCATCGTACTTGACGCTTTGGAAATCAGGCGTTCTAGCAGGTGGGGATTAGAGAAAGGGCGTTTTGGTTCTTCCTGATGTTTGCACATGATTGACCCTCTGAAGAAAGCGAGCGAGCGAGCGAGCACGTCCTGATTCCTTGTCTATATATCTGCGGAGGGGACCATGTACTAAACTGGAGCGTTGAGAGCGACAGGTAGATATTCATGAAGCCCTGAATAGAGAGAAGTCAAGATCGTCCAGAAAATTCCCTTGATAGAACGTGTGAGCTCTGGGACCGATCGTTGTCCCCACCTGAGACGTGACAATGTCCGGATCTGCCCAGCGGGCAGACTTTCTTTCTTTCTTTTTTTTGGGGGGGGGGGTGACATCGAGGCGTACGAATCGCAGCTGAGGATGTCCAGACAACGCAACTTCACGATGAACAGCGGTGGTGAGATTTTTAAGTGCCTTATCCGGTGGATAAAGCTTCACAATTTTCAGCAACCAGAAGCGGGCCTCAAGTACCCTAACGCTGCCACTCAAGTACCGCTCATGGCCCATTTACAGGATGCCGGAACGTGAAGGCAGAATAGAGTCTGTGATACCGTTTGAGGCACACTATGAGCAAGAGTTAGCCTATAGGCCTAAACACCTAAGACTATGCCTCAGTATGGTATTATCTCCACTGAGGCTGACACAGGCTATTCTTAGATCTTTAACTATAGCGTCTACCATGCATATCATAGAGCTAGAACAATTCGTATACTGAAAGACGGCAGGTCAAGAAAACGATTCGGAGTATAGCAGGTTTCGGCTGTTGATATAGCAGCTATCCTCGTACTATGTAAATACCCCTTGAAGACTTAGCTGTGATAATATTTCTTCCTAAACAATTATATCAATAAAATCGGCAATCTGATCTTCTTGATACGATGCCTCGTGGGATTGACAAGACGACGTAACGTTCATCTTAGGGAGCGGCCCAATACTCTCGGCCACCTTGTCTATAGCTTGTCCAAGTCTCTAGAGGCTATCTCGTCCCACACAAGAGAAGCATAGGGTAAAGAGAATATACTGCATAGTTACCGACATCGTGAAACTCTACCGGATTAGGATCGTAACTCAGTTGACCTAGAACTCCAACCAAAGTGAAATGCTGTTCGGCGCCGGGAGAGATATTTAGGTGATGGAGGGGAAGGATATGGCGAGATGCGGTATGAGTAAAATTTTCCATTTCTGGAAGGCGAAGAACGGTCAAATCGCATGCTATGGAATAGCCGACTAGAACAATATTTCGTAGCTGATCACTCCCCCTAGAGCTTTGATCTGATTGACATCAAATGCACAGTTTCTCTCGTCACCGCTGCTCGTTACGAGTGCATTCTCTGGTGTTCCCATCACTATTGCGCACGACGGGCGCACACAAACGGTCCTAGCGTAGTAACGAGTGCGCAAAGAACACTCCGCCTCCGGTCCCGTCCTCCTCTCCGTTGATTATTTATCGGCTCACTTGCCCGGCTGACGATCGAAGGAGCAAAAGCCCCCCGGCTGGCAACTGAATGAGCAGGTTGGGACTATTTTGAAATAGCAATGGTACCGGGCCGCTGACCAGCTGGAGGCAGATATGTCCTGCTGTGGTTACGCCCTGAGCTGATAAGCCCAAGCCGGCGCTTTGGATCCTGCCTCGAAGTGGTGCAAATCCTAAGGTTGCCGTACGAGAGACTTTGACCAGCTACGTACATCAAGGGCATCGCTATGGTCACATGATAGCCTCGCCGAGAGCTTGGTCGGACGTCAGTGTGTGGCGACAGAACAGGCGCTCCATCCACGGATGACCCTGGCTGGCCTCGACGACAGCACACGGAGTTCAGGAGGCAGCCCACCAGGTGATCAGCAGGAAGCACAGCGGCACTGCTCATATACCCACTCGTGACAGCGAAAGCCAAGCCGTACGTCGAGGCATGCCATCAGTCTTACGTAGGCCTCTTCGTCACCGGGTCTGGCGCGGTCATCGGGGGATATAGATGGCTCCACCCAAAGGACTCTTGCCCGAGAGCAGCCAACAAGGTCAAGCCGTTGGTATGTCCATGGGCCAGGATCATCAAAGACTTTTGTCCATCTGAGCAGCTCTGAGAGGGTCTCGGCTTCGCCCCACCCGGCTCGGCGCAGATCACGTTACTATTCTGAGACGTCTCTGGGAGTCTGGACGAGCACGCCGTGGAGGCTGTGCGAAGAAACACGACGGACGCTTGTATGGCTGAGTGCGGTGCAATCTATCTCGCACGACGACGCACTGGAGGAGGCAGCCTTCATGCAGCCGGTGGGTTTTCTTCCTCGTCCGCAATCGCTGGCTGTCGAGCAACGAGCGAAATCTTCAAGGCCGAGGGGCCGTGCAAAAGGCATGAGCTAGCTCGGTTGAGGTGCGCCAGTGCCGAGACAGAACCAAACTCTGGGTGATGCTATTTCGAGATGGTGACCCTGTTGTCCCCGCAGGCAGCGCCACAGGAGTAAGTCTACTACTCGGTCGGGCTTGTCGGTACGTACGCACTATGGCATTTGAGGGCACCCACTTTCCGGGTTCATGGTACCTTGTCGGCTCTCGACAGTGCGTGGCTCCGTGAGGATCTCCGCTGTCACCACTGATAGCATCTAGGGGTTGCAGATCTGGATCTCGCGAAGAGCACGGAGTCACACCGGTCGTTGCGATAGCTCCAGGCCGGAAGGTGACACCCTCGAGCGGTCGAGTGCATGGCCCGCGTCTCAGCTCTGGAAATATGCCGTGCGCGCCTTCGGCAAGCGGCGTCTTGTCTTATGTACCACACCGGAGATCTGTCTGAACAGCACGCGACGGAGTGTAAATGTCATGTGCATCCAATCGTGAAGCGTTTCTCCGCTGTAGACCAATGCGCCCTCGCCTCTCGAGCTAGAGCTCTCCTGCTACAGACAAGTAGATCCCGAAACGATATTGGGAAGGGAGGATTGGGTGGTGCGGGCGAGGGGGCGGTCACCTTGTGTGATCGCCAGGGCTTTGTTGCACACCACCCAGGCTAGAGCCGAAGACCCCATCTGCTGCTACAGTCAGCATTCGACTGATGCTACCAGCGGAAACGAATCTGAGATACTAGCACTGCATCTACGGCATGGCGAGATTGTCGTTAGCTTGGAGACCCGACCGTCGGACTCGTATTACGTAGCACACGTACAAGGGCTGCGTGCAGAACTACTCCAGAATGCATGCAGGTACGACGCATGAAATACGCAGGAGGCTGAATAGATTGCAGCTGTCCCTGGTGTTTCAAACCCCCTTTGGCCCGCAAGTTCGGGTCGAAATGGTGGCGATGAGTGATAATCACCACTGCTCATGCAGGGCACGAGTTGAAAACGATAGTGTGCCGGATATTCCGCCCTCCAGGAGCAAGGAGCGATTTGGTGGGCATCACGACTCCAGCAGTGCAGTAAGGTGTCATCTCAGGTTCTCCGGGGCCCTCTGGTTCAGAGGGCATCGCCCACCTGCTGTGTCGAAACGTTCCAGAAGGCTTCGATGCAGGCCTGGTGGGGGGTATAAGCAGCTCGCTTGTAATAGTATGCAGTGCAGCGAGGAGGATCTGAGGCGGCGGACTGGCTGACTGGGCAATGCAGAACTGCAGGTGCAGAGACGAAGAGATGAAGTTGGGGAGTTGATGGGGGAGAGGTGAAACACGGGCCACTGGGACATGGCCTGTGCCATGCCTGCTGCCGCATAACGCCCCTGCCGTAGTAGTGGGCCCCGAGACATGCCAAACCGAGACGGGTTCCTCCCCTGTGGAAAGCGCCCCCTGGTCCCCTAACTACCCACTGCTACCCCAGTATACCTACCGCAGTACTTTACCAAGCGCGCTATCGTACCCACGCTGCCACGGTACCATACCCCGTCACGACAGTACCCAGTCGGAGAGGGCAGTCCCCCTGTGCCAAGGGCTAGCCGCATCGGGGCTAGCTGTCCAGGGGTCCAAGAACCTGGGGCCCGCAGTGCCGTGTCTCTCTCCCCCTCGCTTCTCGCCCTGGCCGTCTCTCATGCAGGGCATGACATCTCCATCTCCATCTCCATCCCGCAGTGAGACCGACCTTCTGTTCGACCTGCCCGCACAGAACAGATCTCACGCACCAGGACGTCATGATACCATTGCTGCCTTCGCAGTTTCGGGGACTGGGACCATCGAAGATGGTCACGCCGTCAGCCCAAACGATGGCGCAGTGATCGGCTGCCTGGCTCTGCAGACCACAAGAGCAGCAGACGGGGTTGGGCGCGGCCAGACGAGAGGCTCGAGCCTGTTTCACGCGCTCAAAACAATGCCAGATCGAGTCAAATTCGGATAGGATAGCTATCAACTGCAGCGCAGGCAAGGTTCCGCTGCAGGACACCGGCCTGCACTGCACACCGCGCCGCGCCGCACTGCACACCTACGACGGCCGCATCTTGTCTGACCACCCTGTTTCCGTGTTCCAGCTGCGCAGAGCAGACTGGACTCTCAAACTTAGCCCCAGGTCTGTTTCCGACCTGGGATGACTGGAGCACGTTTCCAAACCTCTGGCACGAGAAATCCATCCCAGGTCGTCGAGGCATAGAGGAACCAGATGCCAGAGCACGGTGCCAGTGGGAGGGCCGCTGTGGCGAGCGAGCCTCGAAATGATCGCCTCAGCATCAACTCGCTTCGACGATCTGTAGTCTGCTGTGTGTCTCAAGTCTGTCAGCGAGGACCCCTGGCCCGACCGCCACCGCACACCAGGCACACCAGGCACGCACACACACACACACACACATGCAAAGAGAGACGAGACACACACAAGCAGGATGTCCAATTGAGTGCTGATGCAGGGTCTATCGACGCCTCCCGAGGTTCTGGACGTCGAGCCGCAGGTCGCCTGTCTGCCGCTCCCTCCCCGCCAGCGGGGAGCCTGCCAGCGATCCGGACGCAGATACGTGTTCGTGTGCCAACGGCAGGGTCGAGACAGCAAGCATTCTGGGCATCTGCATTCCTGGCATCGCCGAGCAGACACCACGGCAGGCCGGGTCACCCGGTGCTCCTGCTGCTATTTCGAGTCTAGCCCAGGGCAGCTGGCACTCTGGCACCACCGCGGCGTGTGCAGGGTCCCGCTTTTCCATGGTCTGAGGTCCATCGGAATTCCCCTGGCTATCATTGCAAGTTACGGGCAGTACAGGTTGCAGGTTGCAGGTCGCAGGTCGCCCTTGTCCCGGCCCGGCTTGACAGTCCGCCCCCATGGTACCTACCATCCTTACATCCCTTCCTTGGAAGTGTCATTAGTCGTGTGGCTCGTATAATACTTAAAGCCGCAGCTGGCATCCGGAACTCTACAACAGGAGTTCCAACTGTGTGTAATCTACTTCTAGCATCAGCAAACCACGCCCAAGCCCCTCCGTCGTCGTGTACGCATGCTTGCGTGTGTCTGTCCGTTGACGACGTCTGGATATCTCCGAAACCCCTGTCTTTGAACAACTCAACATCGACCCCTCCCCACTTACCGCCTCCGGCCTGTGATCTGTACACACGGACCAGATCATCCGCTCTTTAACAACCATAAAATCTGCTTCAATTCCAGTCATTCGCTTCCATGCACTTGGACTTGTCAATCAAATACCGGGCTGAGCCTCCTATCTACCGACCCTCGAGAACTCTAACACTCCTACGGTCACCAGACCAACACCAACGACCTTGAAACCGTCTACATCGTCACCCTCGCCGACCGACGCCCAACACCCAGATCGGTTACCTACCGGATCCGGCGCTGAAATATACCACAAAAGCCTCACCGCTCTCACCAGTCACAATGTTCGGCTTCCAACCACTCCACAGCCACTTCTCTCTGTCCTCGAACATCCTCCCTCCGTTCACCATGCGCCGGAGGTCGACGGCAGCGAGCGAGACGTCCGAGGGCTCTAGGATGTCGTACGCCTCAAACACCTCGTCGGCATCAGCGGCGTCGACGATCAACAGCATACTGTTGCGACAGGCCTCGATCATAGATCTGCAGGAGGAGCACGCACAGTTCTCCTCCGAGCTCAACATCCTCGAGCCCCGGCCCATCGTGTTCTACGGCAGCATGGAGGAGCGCTTTTCCTCTTTATAGAGGCATCGCATGGCCATGTCGTATACCAGCCGAGCCAACGTCGTCTTGCACTGACGGGCACGCCTGGTTTTCGCTTCTACACCCACCATTTTCACCACAGCCGAGCCATTTCTACCACCCCAATTTTTTTTTTCCCTCTCCACCGGCGCCATGACACCGACTATGATACCAAACGAAGAGAGGACTCCGAGAGATTAGCTGCCATTACCATTCGCGATGGCGCCGGTTACATGAAGTAATTCTTCAGGGATCGCCATGGCCAGGCCTTGCAGGCCTTGGTCAAGTTTCCAGAGGTGGTGGGAAGGATCCCCTGGGATCTCATATCTCAGACCTTTCTACCACCAGCAGGAGGTTTTGAGATTGGGCCCTCTCCGAGAGGAGGACATGGAGTTTTTACCGCTGGCGCAAGATGGCGTTCTATTCTTTTTCAATCATTTACGAGGCAGGCTGCTACGACAGACCTTGACGAAGGGAGGAGATTCACCATGAGAGATCATGAGCATGAGGGAGAAGAGTCCCAAGATTAAGAGAGATGCAACAATCAGCACTGCGGCCGTCCAGCTGCCCATCGCAACAACCATTTTTTCCCGCACCGACGTGCAATCCATGTGACGTGATATGTGACCTGACCTCCTCCTCCTCCTCCTCCTCTACAAGTTTCCTCTGCAGTCCCACTGCAATCTGGGAACTCGATAAATCGATCGTTGTCTGAAGCCACCAACCACAGATGATACCCACACCGTCACCTCCCACGAAGCAGCTCAAAACTAAGCCAGATAACCAGACTCCCACAGCCCCAACCTAAAAATTCTTGGTCAAAAATTCTCCGAGATGAGGAAGGGGACGCCCTTATCGCGCGGCCGAACCCTCCAAACTTCCCCCAACGTATCCAGTTACCCCCGAAAATGCGCCCACCTCGATCCTTCGTGGCGGGAAGAGAGGCGTTTCAGGTTGATAGAGCGAAAGCCGCGGCCGGTACTGCCAGTCACGCGTGGGGGGGCGATCAGGTCAGCCCGCCGGGACCCATGCGAGACTCGTCAGCTCCTGGTGGGCGTCCATGGGCGTCCCAGAGTTTCCTGCTAGATCTCGGATGAGACCCGCATTGGCCGAGGGCATGGTTACATAAGCATCGCGCAGGGATGCTGACGACATCCCTTCGAGGACGGGCAGCAACGTCGCGATGGTTGGATTATCTTATTTTGTTTTTGGTTTTGCTGGCGTGTGTCCCTCGCTCCCCCGGTCTCTCTTTCGTGATCGGGCTCGGGAGGCCAGCTTAGGAGAGTTGGCTGTTTCGGTTCTTGGCATTCGATGACGAGCCTATCTAATCTGGGCCTACACACGGACGCCCTGTCGAGCAACAGTCGTCTCTATTCCTCTAACAACTGAACGCTGCTGTCAAGACTCTGTGCAATTTTGATGCATGCGAGATGAAAATAACTCTTGGATTCTGAGCGAGTGAGCTTCGCTATAGAGATAGATATGACGGTCGGTCTCTGTTTCCAAAAGCTCGGACGGAGTCCGAAACCCTACCGATATCTTTCAAGCCCCTAATGATGTACGGTGGCGATTCCTAGTCGAGAGGAACTCGACCAGGTTAAAAAGAATCTTAATTCCTGAGGGCCGGAAAGGCACGGCAGTTTGAGTCTTTACCGCACGTCCGCTGTCAAACTTCTAGAGTCGTACCTGGGGTTCGTCACAGCTTCGTCCGAGGCCACTGAGGCAAAAGCGGCTTTTCAAAGATACGGCAATCCGTTGAAGATTGTAGGGGTTCCAACCCCGGTCCAAAAAACACTTAAAAAAAAACCCAAAAACATACAACACCGGGTATTCGCTAATGGTCACCCACTTAACTACTAATCCGGCGGTTAGTGGCTTATTTAGGGGAGAGCAGACGGGATCCCAAGCTTTCCACTACCTATGGTCGTATGTGCTGGAAGTTATATGTTACAGCACTATAAAGGTATCTCAGACTGGTCAAGGTGATAATTGCCTTTCTGTGAGCTGCCTCCTCTTCTTCTTGTGGTTCAATAGTCACTTCGGCGTGAGTCCTGCTACCCGCTACCTCCTACTAGCCTAAGGACCACGGGCTCGCTTGCTCACTTGTCAGTCTTCAAACGAAGTCTCCCTTATAGCCCACCGAAGTGATGTTGACGAATCGTGATCCTTGTGCTGCCAGAACCAAGCAGAGTATTGCTTTATTCACAAACGGACGCACGGGCCGCGTGTATTTTGGACAGGTCCCAGGATGGGCGCTCCCACAAGCTGCCGCAGGGTGTACCCCCTGCGTCGAGTAAGTGTAGATAGCCCACGTAAGAGTTGACCACTCGACGGCAGGCGGATGGATGGGTGACATGTCTCGATGTCGATGCCCTGGGGCGACAGGGTTATAGGAGTGCAGGGACGAGCTCCGGCAGCGGCAGCTACAGGATGGTCCACTGAGCACCCCGCCCCCGAGGCCCTGGAGATTGCCTGGGCAGTGGTGTATCTGACACCTTTGCTGACACCCTGTGTCAACATATCGCACGGCCCGCCTGTGAAGGATGACCACGAGATAACCCAAAGGTAAGGATACGGCTACAAGGTCTCACAGGGCCAGATTGCTGCTTGTTTCAAGGCACGGTGAGTGACAGGACGAGGGCGAAACCCCTGGGGATGCCGTCCCTCGAAAGCTGTCCGAGGTGTTCTGTGGGCTTCTGAGTCTAGACGAGGTGGTATGTGGGAGAAAAGACAGAGAGCTGGGTGAGATCGGGCTACGCATAGCTCACGGCGCTGGCCCGGTGACTCGAGGCGCCGGGTGACTATCATATATGTTGTCGAAGAGAGTCAGAACGACGAGTCCACGATCAGTAACTGTAAACCCGCGAAGTATAAATTAATATCATTCATGACGCGAGATCGGCTTCTGCCGTCAGTCCATAGTCTCCAGGGGATGAAGACGCCTCTGTATTTCTTGTCGAGCTGCCACCAGCAGTTGTATTCCTGAACGATCCCGTAGACCACTGTTCCCTTGCGACCGTCGAATCTCAAGCGAGACACACTCGAAATTCCTGCAACGGAGTGTCAGAACCGTCCACCAAAACCCCTCCAAATCTACCTCCCGATGTCAAATCAGAACGACAATCCCGACGACCCTCACTCCTCCCTCTCGAAGATAGCCCGCGAGGCCTACTGGCTCACCGGCGGCGGCAGCGCGCGCGGCCCCCCGAGCACCATGACCGCCCTCCTCCAGATGGCCCGCGAGCGGGACCAGGTCAGGAGGGCCGGAGAGGAGTGGGAGAGGCAGAAGCAGGAGGCCCTCCGGGAGCACGTCGCAAAGTGGGGGAATCACGGGCTCGCGGGAAGGCTGGAGAGCATGGCGGGACGTAGCCCGCGGCCAGAGGGTACGGGCTTGATCGCTTGGCTGGGGGAGAATGGAGGCGGAGGCGGGACGGGGCGCGCCGCTGGTGGTGGTGAGAGGGCCGCCGAGCAGCCCACCGGGGAGCAGCAAAGGGAACCGCAGCCCAACAGTGGAGGCCATGATGACGAGTGAGAAGCTGCAATTGCAGGCGACGGGGACGTTTAATGGAGGCAACCAGGCTGTGCGTGTGACCTTGTGTAATATGAAACGCATCAGAACCCACAGCCATCATCATAGTTCGCTGCTTTGCAAAAGAACGATATGATAGATACACGTCGTATGTATCGTTGGCCACCAATGGGTAATAACGAGGAGGCAAGAACAGACACCGGTAGCAGTAATAAGAATGACTCCTTTTCGATTCCCTGTCTACCGAAAACAAAGGCTGGTAGTCCCTTAGCATCGCCATCCAACAGAACAATAGTATGTACAAGTGCAATGCAGCCTGTCCCTATTCCTTACGACCATCGTCAGTATAGAAAAGAACCGTGACCTCGACCAGATGCTGCCATGCCGTCCGGACCATCCAAACGTTGATATGACCCATTGAGCCAAGCCAGGGGAGGAGCAATGTGAGCGCTTGCGCTGTCGGGCCGAGAGCAGACAACAGCAATAGCGATTTGGAGGCTCTGAGAAGTCAGACTCTTTAATGAAGAACAGGAACCGTCAAATGAATAATCGAATGCCGCGAACACCCCCGACTGCCCCTTTCCTGCCCGTTGAACACCAGACGCCGCCGCAATGACACGAAGAGCGAAATCCGAGAACAGTATAATCACAGTGGTCTGCAATCCAGGAAGAGTGGTATGCAGAGCCGCGCATACGAGTGTAATGCTGGCATAGGGCTTCGTCTTTGGTCTATGAAATCATGGGTTGTCGTAAACTTGGGTATCTGTTCACTGCCGGAGTGCCGAGAGGAGGGTGCTACAACACAACGCCCGTGACGAATTGGTCGAACCCACGCGTCGATGTCATGAACAAGGGTGAAATCTCATTAACAGGTGAGTGCGGATAACGTGTTCACTCGTCGAGGGGTCGGTCAAGGTTGTAGATGCCAAAAACGGCAGCGTTCTTCTTAGCCCACTGGCGTGTCAAGATGGAGGCCTTGAGGAACTTCTTGCTGGCATATTTCTTGAAGAAGGCCTCGTGAGCAACGGGTCGCGCCAGGTAGTCGACCATGAGGTGGAGAACAGGCTCAATCTCCTGCTCGGTGTAGCCGGCGTAGAACGACAACGTCTCGTCCTGGAGCATGATCAGTCAGTGATTCAGACGTCCTGTGGTGATCGATGATCAACTTACCCAGTCACCGCGGTCTAGAATCAGTCTTGCCATGTACATAGCAGCAGCAGCGACATGAGAGGGACGGTAGGACATAAACCGGCGATCGACAATGCTGATCTCCAGCAGATACTTGGCGACAGTGCGAGTCTGGATGTCATAGTTGTCGGCCTTGGAGATGCGGCGGAGGAAGTTCATGGGGTTGGGATAGCTGAGATCGTACTCCAGAGTCTGAAGAATGAAACGCTCGGCTGCGAGAATCTCAGACTCAGAGAAGCCATTATCGGCAACATGCTTAAAGTTGCCAACGTGAGGAGAGAGAACCTCCTCGTACTTGGAGGCAATGAACATGGCGGTGATGCCGACAAGCTGCACGCGGTCCAGCTGCACGACCTTCTCGGAGAGAAAACGATCGATGATGTTGATGGCCAAGAAGAGGGTCTCGGGGAGGAGATGGAAACGCGTGTGGACCTCGATGAGCCAGTCAACCAGGATGCTGCGGGTCTTCCACTCGAGCTCGTCCTGGTGGTCCATGTAGTCCGGGTTGGGCAGCGAGGAGGGCTCGATAGTCAGGAGATAGTCGAAGATCTCATGGGCGTACTCGGAGACCATCAGAGGATCATCACGATCCTCGGAGTCGAGATCCCTAACGCCCTCAGGGTACTCAAACTCGGGGGCTTCCTGGTACTGGGGCTCCGGCTCCAGCTCCGGCTCCGGAACAGGCTCCGGCTCCGGCCCAACCTCAACCTCAACAGCCTTCTCCTTTTGACGCCTCACGTTCTCCTTCTCTGCAGTGTGAGGCTTCTTGCGGACAGGCTCGGCTCCTTCGGGGGTGCCCTTCTTCGCGAGAGGGGCCGAAGTGGCCTTCCGCTTGGAGCCGATCTCACCAGGGCCAGAGATCTTGGTTGCTTTCTTGGTGGCATTGGTTTCCTTGGATGCGAGCGGGGCGCGGGGGACACGCGAGGTAGCAGCCGCTGAATTCTTTACGACACGGTTCGCAGTAGCCTTAGACACGACAGTCGACTTGGCGGCAGTGACCTTCTTCCCCTCATTGGCCTCAATCTTGGTGACGTTGGAAACATCGCCGAGCGCAGCACGCTTTCGGGTAGCGCCGGCGACGTTGGCATTGAGGCCGGACTTCTTGGACGCCAATGGCTTGTTGGGCTGTGATAGCTCGTCGACGTTCAGCGCGGCTGCCTTAGCACGCGTCAGACGCTGCGAGCCCAGGCCGCTGTTCTCATCGTTCTCGTTGGCGGCAACGCGTGCCGCACGGGTGGTAGCACGTCCCTATGGAGGAGGTCAGAGAGGTGGATGGGCTGTCAGGACGGGCAGATGCGTCGCGTCATGAGCTATGCCAGCTGTTCGCAGGGGTGACAAGCTTGCATACTGACCACTATACTATGGAAGAATCGACTTGTTTCAAAGGGGGCAGGGGTGGGTATCTTACTGGAGGCATGTTGTCGACTGAATTGACAGGTTGGACTACCCAAACACTAACGGGGCTGCTGCAGTAAAACAAAGTCAGCACGAATTGGGTTGTTGCGAGGTCTGGCAGACGATGCTGAGTTTTGAGACGCTGCGCCGCGGGTCGAGGCCAGCTGGAGCTGCAGGACGTCGCACGGTGCAGGGTGCGGTGGAGCTGCAGGTCGTGGACGTGGACGTGGGCGGGCGCGTCTGGGTGAAAAATTGGGTTGCCGCAGGAGGCTGGCGAAAGGGGTGGAGGGTCGAGGGCTAGGGCCAGGGTCAGGGTCGGGCGTCCAGACTCACATTGAATATTCGGCAACAAATTGAAGAGATGCGGATTATGTCTAGACGCGTGGATAAACGGTCAATAGGCAGACCTGGATGCTCTCTGCTCGTGGTCGAAACGGAGTGTGGTGTCGAGCGCCGGGAGGTGGACGATGGACGGTGGGCGGGCGCTCAGAGGAGCATCCGTGAGACGCGTCGAGACGGGATTGGATATTCGCGGCCGGGCAGAGACGGTGTCTCCTGCGTGTCCAGCTGGCTGGCGATGTTAACCTGCTGTTTGTGAGTGAGCTGCTGGTGCTGGGTAATGATCTGCTCTCCAAGGGAAAGACCAAAGACGAAAATGATGGACGATGGTCGCGGGTGGGTGTTGTGACGTGTTTGTTGGATGGGGGTCTGGAGGTGCAGGTGTGAGGTGTTGCAGTGGGTGAGGTTGCAGGCCTGCAGTGTTTATGTGCTGCCCAGAGCTTGTTTTGGGGATCCACCACACAGACAGAGAGACCAGGCACTCCCACCGCCAGGTAAGGTAGTGCTGGGTAGCTGTTTGGGCCTGGATGCTGAGCTTGGGCTGTGGAGCTTTCGGGTTTTGGAAAGAGCGTGCTGCGCGGGACCCACACGCCGGCCAACGAGAACCAAGGCAATGTTCACTCGAGGTTGCCCTGCCGTTGCCGGAGTGAGTGTGAGTGAGCGCTGCTAGACGGCTGAGAGAGAGAACAAGCCCCCGACGCGTCTGGCAGTGTTCACTTGGACACGGGAGGGAAGCTCGAGAGCAGTGCACAGGGAGAAGACACGAGGAATGTTTGGGTGAGGTGCATACCTTGAACCTGATTGATGGATGTTCTGCGGAGGCGTGTCGTTAAGAGGAGAGGCTGGCTGGCAGAGAGGAAAGAAGTTGGGGTGGAAGAAGAGTCGAGGCCAGAGAGCACAGGACGGACGGCATGAACCCTACTTACAGGATACAGGAAGCAGGCAGGTGGGCAGCCTTGACAGCAATCAGTTGAAAGCTCGCAGCACGGCTGTGGAGTCGGCCCTCTTGACGCGTTGTTTGGACAGGGCTCACCATGGCAACCGCACAGCAACGGGGCCTGATCCGGTCTAGCGCATCTGCTACCTCACTAGAGCCCACCTCGCTGTGAAGCATACCGCGTACCCCGGCACGCCCGCCCGCCCGCGTCCATTCCCCTGCCTGCCGTGCCTGCCTACAATCTCTGCTGGGTAAATATCAATAGGCGCCCAGGACCTTACTCAGTAGACCGCTACACAGGAGCATCTGTGACCAGGTAGTACAGAGTAAGGGCCGGTGGCCCGCTGGGAGTATAGCCGTCTTGGTGGCCCAGCTGAATCCCGTCGTATAGCTTTATGTACAATTACTAGCATAGCAACAATACTCTTGCACCGAAATAGATGGCAAAGCTCGGCAGTGGCAGGCGTGCTATAGCCGGAGCATATCACAAACCAATTGATTTAAAAGAGTAAATTTGTCCTGCTGCCCCGTCTTCTGTGGATGATGCCCGTCATGAACTCCCTCCAGCCCTGTGCTCCAGTCTCTCATGAGGCCAATGCCCCTCAGAGACACTAAATGCCGTTGACTCTTGGAATTCTGATGCATTGTATTAGTGTTTGACAAGTTCATGCAGGTACATGCTCTGTAGATCAATTAACATACAGTTTCCATGTTCCAAGGTGGTAAGTGAGGTCGCCTGGCGCGTCTGGCGCGGCTGGCTACGGAAGCTCACCATGACAAACCCTAACCCGGTCTGCACGGGCGGGAGAAGCACGGACCATCGAGGCCTGCCGTCGCGATCCGGCACCACTCGAATTTTCCAAGCTCACGAGCCGGCGCACCACGAGCCCTGGCCAGGAACAGAGAGACCGGCCTCCGCCCACGTCCACGCTTCTCCCGGCCAGGTCGATCGAGCTGAAGGTCCCCCAGGCGTCCATACATGGCTCCGGTCGCCAATTGACCTCCCGCCGCGACTTCCAGGAGCTCCCACCCCGAGCTCCCACCTCTGCCGCCCACGATGCTACAGCCCCGGATACGGCCGCTGGCGACGGCCATTCGGTCCCTCCTCGCCGCCCCGTCCTGCCCTGCCCTCCTCCCCGGCGCCGGCTACGCGACTGCGGCGTCCAAGAAGAAGCCCAAGCTCAAGCAGGCCTCGCCGTTCGCACCGCCGGCCGTGGCCTCCAAGAAGACCGAGGAGGACGCGAGCGTCATCCTGCGCACCTACAAGCCGCGCACGCCCGGCCTCCGCCACCTGAAGCGGCCCATCAACGATCACCTCTGGCGAGGGCGCCCCTACCGGCCGCTCACCTTCCCCAAGAAGGGCCAGGCCCGCGGCGGGCGCAACAACAGCGGGCGGATCACGGTGCGGCACCGCGGCGGCGGCGCGAAGCGGCGCATCCGGACGGTGGACTTCGACCGGCACGAGCCCGGCGCCCACCTCGTCGACCGCATCGAGTACGACCCGAACCGCACGGCCCACATCGCCCTGATCACCAACAGGGCGACGGGCAGGAAGAGCTACATCATCGCCGCGGACGGCATGCGGGCCGGCGACGTGGTGCACAGCTACCGCGCCGGGCTGCCCAAGGACCTGCTGGAGGACATGGGCGGCATCATAGATCCGGGTATCCTGGCCGCGAGGACGGCGCATCGCGGCAACTGCCTGCCAATGCACCTGATCCCCGTGGGGACCATGATCTACTGCATCGGCTCCCGGAAAGATGGCCCGGCCAAGTTCTGCCGCAGCGCGGGCACGTATGGTGTTATCGAGTCCAAGGAGGAGGAGACGCGGGATGACGGCATCAAGATGGTGACGGGCAAGTTCGTCATGGTGCGGCTGCAGAGTGGTGAGATCCGCAAGGTCGACAAGGACGCCATCGCGACGATCGGCGTTGCGAGCAATGTCCATTACTCCTACACGTCGCTGGGCAAGGCAGGAAGGAATCGGTGGTTGGGTATCAGGCCCACCGTAAGAGGTGTGGCCATGAACTCTGGTACGTTATTCCTCCCGGGCCCCGAGATCCAACCCGGTTGGTGCTAACATGCTGGCGCAGTTGATCACCCGCACGGTGGTGGTCGTGGAAAGTCCAAGGGTAACAGAATCCCCGTGAGTCCATGGGGCAAACCGGTACGTGATCAATACTCAATTCCCGACGCAACAACAGCGATTGACGGGCTATACAGGCCAAATCAGGCTACAAGACACGCAGAACCAACAACATTAACAGACATGTGGTTACACCTCGTGTTCGCAACATGGGTAGGAGAAAAGACAGGAAGGCATCATAGAAGTCTGGTCTGTACATATGAAGCAGAATTTGCGCCAGACTACTTGTTGTATGATGGTATATCCGATTCGCCTCAGACACCGAGAGCAGAGATTCCAGGACTGCCTGCCTGCCTTACCTGCCTGCCTGTGCAGCGATGTGATCAATGCGGCTGTTCACCTGTTCACCTGTGACGCTTGTCTTCTGTCTCTCAACACGAATGGACTAGACTCAGCCTGTGATGCCATCTCCACTTCCAGAGGCCCAGCCCCGACGCCTGAAATTAAATAAAGCCCATGCGGCGCAGAGATTGGGCCTTCAGGCAAGACAGGCTGCCTGCCGTGTGGGAGGGTGGCCCCCTCTGGGGCCGCCTCCTGTGAGACGTCGAAAACGCTGCAGATCGGTCCCGGAGAATCAGATCGCCCCCTCAAACCAGCCGTGCTGGCAGACCTGTACGGGATTGCCCGGCGTGCCCCCCTATTTATAGGACGAGGTTTAACCGCCCGCCTGGTTAAGCTTAAGCGTAAACCCCCTCGTCTGGGTCTTCGTCTGGGTCTTGGCGTGTGATCGGTCGCGTGGCGGCAGTGCTGCCGCCAGCCTGCCGAGGAGATTTTTCGACATCGTGCGCTCTGAAAGTCTAATCTGGTAGCGTTCCGTGTGGGGGCACCGTCATGCAGCTTTTCGACCTCCCCCCCCCACGGACTCCCTCCGAGGGCTAAGGGCTCTCTCCAGACGAGCAGCGAGTTGGTGGTCAGAATCCAGTGCCTCTGACACGGCAGTGAGATGGACGGGCCCGCCACGGGCCGGGTCTGAGTTGTCAGAAACATAGTACGTACCTACCACCGCGACCACTTGAGTAAGTTACTTTCTTACAGCGAGATGGTGGTGGGCCCCCGTAGCGCCAGGGGGGGTCACCACCTCCTACTAGGCTCACGGCAGTTCCCTACGGTCTGAATCCTTGTGGCCAAGCCTCACACGCTATGCGCTTCCCAGGTCGACAAGTGACACTGTCTTGAGTCGACGGCCACGGTCTGCCTGGCAGTCCTGGGTGCTAGCATACCAAGAGGGCGTGTCAGGGGATCGTACGCTGAACCTTTGCCTCCCTCTCCTTTCACTTTCACTTTCCCTTTCCCTCCTTTATACTATGGTTATATGTAGCCTTGGGCTCTGATCTGCCGTGTTCTCCGCTCCTTTGTGGCGAAGCCGTCGCTCCCTTGCCTTTCTCTTCGCAAGTGTGACCCCCCTCTTTCAGTGTTCAAGCGTCCCGCCTTCATCTTAGCACCTCGCGTGGTGTCTCGTCCCCAGCTAGTCGGCGCGTGGCTGTGTCCGTAATCAGAGGGTTCCTTTCTGGCGGGGCTGCTATATAAGCCCGCCCCTTACGCCCGCAGTCTCTTGGACTGCCCGGCGCTGACCAACACTCGAGCAGCGCGTCGACGCCCAAGTTGACGAGGCGAAGTCGACGAAGCGTCAAGGATCAACCTTGCCTTAGCTTGGGGCTGTGTCCAGCGCGAGAGATTGAACGCCAAGGAAGCTTCACCAGGATCCAGAGGATTAGTGCATCTCGGCCCGCAGCAAACGACATCACGAGTTCACACCACCACCAGTCAGTCGCTCTGTTTTACTAAGTGACGTTGGGCCGGCTCGCTGTGCTAGTTGAAAACGCCCACAGCCCTTTCCCTAGCACTATTCTCCGGTGACCCGTCCATTCCCTTCCGGGACCAATATGACTGAGGATCCTTCATCCAGAAGCTCTTTCCCCCTCAACACGCTGTCTGGACGCAGAGAGTACACCCGGGTCAGCGACGAGCATCTACTCGACGACGGCGGTGATACCTCGTACTCGGCCGCAAACTACCAAGCAAGGGCGCCCCAGATGCCGCAGCTACAGCTGCCGGGCCTGCGGTCGCGCATGGGCTCGAGGAAGTCCGGCGGCGTCGCCGTCATCTCTTCCTATGTCTTCGACTGGGTCGTGCTCCTCGCGGTGCTCGGCGTCGCGGCCTACCTGAACAACCACACGCCCAACAAGAGGCCCTTCAGCCTTGAAGACCCCGACATCTCGTGAGCGGCCCCATCCCGCCCGCGGGCGATGTCCACTCGCAGCGCTGACCCTGTCCCCAGATTCCCGTTCACGGAGCACGAGACGGTGCCGTCCTGGCTTCTCATCACGCTCTGCACCGCCGTGCCCCTCGTTATCGTCCCGATCATCAGCCTGATCTTCATCCCGGGGCACACTGTGCAGCCGGGGACGCCCAAGGGCCTCGTCTGGAGGCGCAAGCTGTGGGAGCTGCACGTCGGCTGGCTGGGGCTCCTGATGTCCATCGGCGGGGCGTGGTTCATCACGAACGCCATGAAGAACATGGCTGGCAAGCCGCGCCCGGACCTGCTCGCACGGTGCAACCCGGACGTCGAGAACTACGCCAAGTTCGTCGTTGGCGGCTTCAATATCGATTCGGGCTACCAGCGGCTCGTGTCCGCGGACATCTGCCAGGGCATGGCCAGGAGCGACGCCCAGAGCCTCCTCGACGACGGCTTCAGGAGCTACCCGTCGGGCCACTCGAGCTCGTCGGCGGCGGGACTCGTCTACCTGTCGCTCTTCATTGCGAGCAAGTTCGCGATCACGTTTCCCTTCCTGTAAGCCCTGATGAGCCCCTCCGCCCTCGTGTTACCTCGGCCAAGGAGACTGACCTGCCCCAGCGCACCTGGAGAATACTCAGCAGGCCCCTTCAGGGCTTTCCCCTCGCGTGACGCCCGGCCACACCTCCCGCTCTCTCAGCGGGACGAGCAGCAGCTCGGGGCCGCCAACGACCCCACCGCGCAGCGCCTCTTGTCGACCTACAACGCCAGCCTCACCAACGCCCGGCGCAAGGCCGCCGCGCCGCCGCTGTACCTCCTCGTCGTCGCGCTGGTGCCCTTCTGCACGGCCGTGTTCATCTCCATCTCCCGGTGGTTCGACTTCCGGCACCACGGCTTCGACATCCTCTTCGGCTTCTTCATTGGGACGGTGTGTGCCTTCTTCGCGTTCCGCTGGTACCACCTGCCGGTGTCCCGCGGCGCGGGCTGGGCCTGGGGCCCACGGTGCGCGGACAAGGCCTGGTGGGCCGGGGTTGGCAGCCTGAGCTACGCGACCGAGTGGGAGGTAGACGTCGAAGGCGGATTCCAGCAAGATCTTCCGGGGCACAGCCCTATCGCGAACATGGAGGAGGGACGAAAGGTGGTGCAGGAGGAGAGTGCGGGTAGTACTGGGCTGCACGGGGACGCTGAGGATCAAGACGCCAGGAGGAGGATGTCCTAAACACATTTACCTGAGGAATCTGCGGCCTCGGGCCATAATTCATTCATGATACGGCGCCCTGAATCGCGCGGCAATCTGATTCAGGGGCCTCATAGACGGTCGAATATCTCTCGTGATAGAGCTGAAGCATTGATCAATCCAACATTCTGCTACTTCCCATCTTGAGTTATGAAGACATCCATAGGTGCTCTACAGGGTCTCACCTCTTCACCACAGAACAATCTTGGTGACAGTGCCCGCCGTCTCCGCCGTCAGATTGCACCCGGGCACAAGCACATCCCACACAGCTATCGTAGTCCTCGCTTGCAATTGCTCCACCCAATTTCAGGCAATCTCCGGCGTGCGTTGTTCTAGTACCGGCCTCGGGATAGCTTCAGGAATGATCAGACGTCATGTCTATTAGATAGATGCTGTACAGGACAGTCCCGTGAGGGCATCCTCCTGTTGTACCTCGCTATAAACCTCAAATAGGGCAAGACGCTCATTCGATGCGGGGTCAAACGTGCATATGAAGGAAGACTCACCAACCCTCATAGGAAGCATCCGGATTTGGCTGCTAGTGGGCTCAGAGCGTTCTCCGACTGATGGAAAAATTCCCGAGGATCTGGGACGTGCTTTCCACCATGTCGGCAATGCGGCACGTCTCTTGAACTGGAGTTCTGCATCTCAAGCTTGAAATTGCCCAGCCGACGTGGATGTTGTGAGATGCCGCGCAGTGCAGAGCGTCTACTAGGAATGGCGCAGTCGAGCTATAAGATGGAACACAGAGTGCCTCCATGGTGAACTAGTTGCGCAAAGCAGACATGGTTGTCTATGTTGATGTTAAAGAGTGACACATCATGTATGGAAATATCATCAGCAGTCTCTCGGTGATCACCACCGCTCTAGCGGTGACGGCCACTGCCTCTTCCTCGCCACTGAGAAGTCCCTACACCGGCCAGCCACCCCTCGCCAGGCCGGATATCCAGCCGTTCCCCCATAACACCGGCCATCCCGCCCACACCTCCCCGGCCCGGGACGCGAACAAGACGTGCTTCGTAGCCCCCTCCGCGAACGGCTCGGACGCCTCGCCGGCGATCCTCTCCGCCTTCGAGGCGTGCAACAACGGTGGCACCGTTGTCCTCGACGCGGAGTACACGATCGCCTCCCGCCTGGACCTGACGTTCCTCCGCCGCGTGGACGTGGCCATCTCGGGCACGCTCAGCTTCACGGACGACATCGCGTACTGGACCGGCGGGGGCGCCTTCGCCATCACGTACCAGAACTCGTCCGCGTTCTGGCGGCTCGGCGGGTCGGACGTGAACATCTACGGCGGTGGCGTCGGTGTGCTGGACGGGAACGGCGAGCGGTGGTGGAACGAGTCGCTGACGAACAGCACCCTGATCCGCCCGATCCTCTTCGTGGCGGACGGCCTGGAGGGGGCGACGATCTCGGGCCTGACTTATGTCAACCCGCCCAACGTGAGCTGTCCCGACCCTCGTGTGTAGGTCCAGGTAGTGCTGTGGACTAATGTGGTCTTCCAGTGGTTCAATTTCATTGCCAACAGCAGTGATGTTACCATTAGCAATATGAACCTCTCTGCGGTCTGGAGTACCGGGGGTGAAACACCCAACACGGATGGATGGGACATCTATAGGTCAGACTCGGTTGTGGTGCAAGACTCACACATCAACAACGGCGATGACTGCGTATCTTTCAAGCCTAACAGCACGAATATCGTTGTCCAGGCAAGTAACACACTGGCGAGACCCTCTTCCTGACCTCCTGCTGAACTGCCGTGCGCCGCCAGAACCTGATATGCAACGGCTCGCACGGGATCTCCGTCGGTTCGCTGGGCCAGTACGTGGACGAGTACGACATCGCCGAGAACATCACGGCGTACAACATTTCCATGAGCAACGCGAGCGATGGCGCGCGCATCAAGGTGTGGCCGGGCGTCGAAAGCAGCGAGTCGGCGCTCCTGGACGGCGGGGGCGGCTCGGGATACGTAAAGAATGTTACGTACCAGATCCTCAACAACACTGACAGTAGGTCTTTTCAAATACTGACATTTCCCTCCCTGGATTATTCAGGAGATCCCTCGGTTCCGAGCAATCTCAGCGTTTTTCGCCGTGTTGAGGCCCCTTGAGATAGCTTCGGATATATATTGTCTTTGTCTTTGCTTTTCTGAAGAGGTCAAATGTTAACCATACTGCTGACAGACACTTGGGCCATCGAGGTCAATCAATGTTACGGACAGAGTAACGCCACGCTGTGTGAGCTGTACCCGGTAAGAGTCGGCGAGCTTTGCATAAGCACTTCTTGAATAAATATATTGGGGTGGCACTGCTAATTGAGGAGCACGAGCGCAGTCGAAGATGACCATCTCTGAGATATGGTTCAAAGACTTCTCCGGAACGACATCGACAGCTGAAGAGCCGTACGTTGGCACGCTAGTGTGCTCTTCCACCTCGGTAAGTCTCGATCCACGCCATAATTTCGCAAGGCGACAGTCCTCTGGTCTCGCCATGACATATGACGAGGCCTCAGCGCGAGCATTTGGCGCTGACTTTTATGCCCTTGCCTCATCAAGCAATGCTGGGATATATACGCTAGCAACATCAACGTTTCGCCTCCAGACGGGGCTGCGCCGGAGTGGATATGCAGTGGCTTCAATACATCTGGCTTGGAAGGGCTCAACTGCGTTGCTTCTCAGTCATAGATGGGTTGAGCTCATTCGGAGCTGCGAAGATTAAATACGCAGGCGTTATCGGGAGGAGCTGGGCACTAAACATCTCGATGCGTTTTGCGCCTATAGATTTGGACCAATCCATCACGAAGGGGATGCGAGCTTTAACAACGATTACTACAGATGGCAGCAAGATGACTTGAGATAGCATTCACAAAGATGAGTGCTTAGACAATTATGACTGTCTATCAACGCCGTAGAGCATTCGTTTCCTAAGGGCGCATATCCGAAACTGCCCTGCCATGAAACCAATCAGATACGCGCCGAGCAGTGGAAAGCTTAGCACAACATAGGTATCTCCAGAGTCACGCCCGTCACGAACCCAATCTGCCACCCTGCCAGACCAAACCTTAGATAAGCCGAACGCCTGAAAAGAGCCCCGATATGTCGTGGATCGTTGCGGCTAAGCCGCACCGAGGCAGCGAGAGCCCCGAATCGAACGTCCATCGAAAATGTCGAAATCAAGAACCAATCGCATTCGCCGTGATGCCGTCCAATGATGACCGAGTCGGTGAAGGACAACGAAGAAGGATAGTGAGAATGCGTCAATGCCAAAGAGCAGGGTCCGCGTATTCAAGAAAGTACCAGCGCTGAGCAGGAACTCTCTCTCGATTTCCGATCCGAGGTTAGCAACCACGACTGAGACTTTCGAGAGAATGCGGCCTGCTTTGTGTCTTCTTGAGAACAAATAGCGGTCGCAGCGGCCTGAGAGACTATGGCAAGCTGGATCCAAGTGCCGGCGGCTCAGCCTATCACTTGGGCATCCGTGCTACCAACAACAGCGACGGCGCCCTCATGGAAAGACTCGCCGTCGTGCTCTCCTTCTTCCTCTTCATCGTCCTCCTCCTCGATCTCACCATCGTCCTTGAAACCGGGCTCAATCTCCATGCGCTTGAGGCGGCGGCGCATCTCATCGCGCTTCTTCTCCTGCCATCGTTGAAGGGTAGCGGGACCGTGGACCTTGAATCCGTAGACCTTCGGGGTGTAGCGCTCGGTGGACTTGGTGGGGACGAGTGACGGATATACCTGGAAAAGGATGTTGTGGAAGGACGTGCCGAAGTAGGCGCCATCGATGGTAGCGTGGCGGCTCGACTTAGGGTTGTACATGTCCTCGCAGCGGGCGCACCAGAGCTTGACGGGTTTCAGGTTGGGGACATCGGAGAGGCCCATGGGCAGGAGGGGGTGAGAGTTGCAGTTGACGCGTGGGCACTTGCCGAAGTCGGCCTTCTTGTACTTCTCAAGCTGTTGAAGCAAATCGTCAGTCCCTAGCACAATAGCCAGCCTTAGGACGCCGCGCGTCGCGGAGACGTACCATCTTGCCTAGACCCCTAGTCGTGACAATGTAACGAGCGTGGACAAGACCATAGAGGTGGCGCGCAGACTTCTCGATAGCCTCGCGCATGTCGTCATCGCAATCGACGTCGAATACATCGGTGATCAGGTCGAGCGCGTATTGGTAGTACTGTACCTCGGTGTTCAGACCCGTCAGATTGAACCTATCAGTCAGGTATTCTTCGTCGATCTCGCAGAAATATTCGTTGCCTCGTGAGGAGATGAACTGGTGCACAAAATTCTGGGTCAGTCGAGATATCGCCGGCCGCTTGCGGGTATGGGACAGTTCAGGGCTTGCCGCCCTCTTGCGTTGCTCCCCCATGGTGCCAGTAGTGCTGAGGTCTAACGGGGAGGCTCTAGAGAGAGTTGACGGGGACAGAATAGAAGGGCGGAGCGGAGGGTGAATGGCGGGAATCGCGGGAGGCAGAACGCAGGATGAACGGGTTGTGACAGGTCGCGTGGTGGGCAAGTGTTGCTGCCATGCAGGTAGCCCACAACAACAGGCAAATCAAGGCCTTGCGCACTGCATTTGTGGGCAGGGAAGACGGGCAAACGACGAGCGACTCACCCAATCTCGCCAATAGCTCGTGTAGTCGCTCTCACTCTCGGACACGAAGTCATCCATCATTGCGGCGCCGTGTGATTGTCGCCACAGCTGGTTCCTTGCTCAGAGTTCCGGAAAAGCACGTCGTCGGGGATGGTGAAGGCGTGGCTAGCCTGTTGCCTCCCTTGATCGTCCGACTCGCTGTCGCTGCTGAGGGACCACGTCGGTGCTAGCTGAACGATGGTTGAAGGCCAGGTCGGTAGGATCAGAGGAAGACGGGACGTTGAAATGCGGCTCCCAGCGCTTCGAGCCCAAAGTTTCGGAGGCTTGGCTGAGGAGGGGTCACGGACTGCACTGGACCGGCAATCCATGTCAGGGTTAGGGCGGCAGCCAGGGACTCACTTGGTTGTGTAAGTCCTCTGCAACATTCTCTTGTTCCCGCCTAGAATCACCAGTAGGCAGCAAAGTTGATGATGCACTGCCTCTTCACTCTCCGGAGGCTTGACATCCGACGGCGTAACCTGAAGAGGGCCAGCAAGCAATGCTCTGAGGCGATATGACTTTGTATCCCTGTCGGACGAGGCGCTACTTCTTCGACCAGCCACTACGTATAGGCAGAGCTGATTATCTATCTCATCGAGATAGCCATGGACTCTGTATGAGTAGCTTCTCTGGTCCAGCTCTCGTCAGACAGCTCTCGTTAGGCAAGTCTCTGTTTGGTGAGAAGAACAACAGCATTGGAGGTGAAAGGCCGCGTGACGGCGCCCATGTTCAAAGATCTGGGGAATGTGGTGATCTGGTCCAACTTCATCAGAACACACCGTCCTTTTGAACGCCGTGACCACTTCCAGGGATCAGAGCTGAAGTCGTCGTACCACCTGAGCAAACGCTATGCCGTAACCCCGCTCGCTGCTCAAGTAATTGAGAGATCTTTGTGTGCCACAGGGTCAACTTCCAGTCTACAACATCTTAACAATCCTCACAGCCAACATTACTCGCACGTCCAGCCATGACATGCGAAGCCTCGACGACCTTCCGACCGAAGTCCTGATCGAGGCCCTCCCCCTCTCCTCAGGGACCCTCACATGGCGCGATGACCATTCTCTGGTATTGACAAGCCGTCGCATCGCTGCTCTTGCGAAGCCCTTTCTATATTCGACATTCTCGACTGGCTTCAACTACAGCTGCGCCGCAGAGCAGGTCCGGTTGTACACTACTGGTGTACCCGACCCTGAGTGCGAGCATCTAGATGGACCGATCATCGCCAACCTAGCACGCTATCCGGAGCACAGCACGCTGACCAAACACATCGAGCTGCATTTCGAGCCGGCCGTTTTTGACCTAAGCACGATGAAGCTTGGCGATGGCGATGGCAACGCTAACGCTGTCGAGTAATATTTCGATGCTCAAGATGAGGCGGTGCATGAGGATTGGGACGTATAGTGAGAAGATCCTGGAACCAGCTGACAAGCCACTGATTTGACTTAAAGGGAAGCACACTTTACAGCCCACTACCGGGCATCCCATTCCCGGTGGGATCTAAGTGAGGTGTTGTGGGGGACACAAAACCACTCGCTAACTCGATACACTTGAGTCATCTCTCAATACGTACAGCTTTTTAGAAGTGCCGCGTGCAGAAGCCAGCAATAAAATGGTTATCGATATATTCTTGTAAAGGGGGGAGGTTCAATAAGGTTTGGTATCCATACGTTGCAGCATTGCAAGCAATCCAGTTTCGAGCTAGCGAAATCGACCCCCCCGTTTTGGTCGACCTCACACATGACGCAGTCAATTCCAACCCGGTTTTGGTCGACCACACATAACGAAATCAATTCCCTTGCTCAAGTATCTATAACGAGACTAACTCCCGCCTTTTTGCCAGGCTTTGAAACGGTTGACAAGCAGCGAAACGGAAAGCTTGTAAGAAATTACAATCGACGATGGAAGCCTAGAATCCTCTTTTCTATCAAACAGACTAGGGTATGAATGCATTGTATAAGAGAGGCTCTTGGGAGATTTCTAAAAGTAGCTAAACTCGATTGAATTATACCTCACATTTCAATACATAGCCTGTCCTCCCTCTCGAGTCATCCGATTGTGTTACATGCTCACATCGGAAAGTGGTTTCGGTCTTTAATTTCAAAATAACACTTAGGCTAGTCGACGCGATAGGTAATCGTGGTAACTTACTCGCTACATGGCTTTTCGGTACCGAAGCAAATCGAGGCATATATTACACCTGGCACTGAAAATATGCGGAGGGTCACGCTAATCATATAGAATTTGTATCATTGTTGTGTATTGTCTGATAAGACTGCCGATCTGGAGACAAATGTGCATGGGCACCGAAGAGCTCCAGAGCTGACCAACTGTTGTCTTCGATCCTGGACAAGGTCTGTGCCAGCCACATATTGCAACAGTTCATGGAGCCAGTCAAATCATTGGACTGACCACATCGGTCGTGGATGCCAAACGTTTCAGTGCCAAGAGTGTGTTCAGAGCAATGGTGCGTCAAGAGTGCAGACGCAATCAGGTCCCAGGTGTAGGAGGGATACAGACGTGCGGGGGACGCAGGCGTAGGAAGAGGTGCAGATGTGGCGGGTAGAGGGACGAGTCTCCTTGGCGTTATTACACCCTCCTGCCTTCCCTGCTCTCCAAAAAAGGCCTCTGACGCTGTCCTGTCCAGGTCAGATGCGCGATGTGACCGCCAGCCGCGAAACAGTACTCTGAGGCTTGGGTCTGGCAGGGGGGATAGTTACCTCGCCCCTCGGAGTGCAACCGGTCGGCTGCGCACCTTCTCGGCCCCTGGCGGTGCGCTAAAGATGTCCCTAATGTCCCAGATTTGGGAGCCCTAATCTTCCCATCGCGTTGCACAACTGCCATGGCGGCAACCTGTCGACTTAGAGTTACGTGTTGGAGTTAGCTCTACCATTCTAGGGCGGCACGCGGAAAGCCAGGGGCGTACAACGGGGCTCTTTCTGAACCTCTAAGTTATACTGGGTATGGTAAGGTGAAATCTAGGTAGGGCTGCAGTGGTGTACGGCCGCCCCGCCAGGAACTTCCTGTCAGGGTCGTGAGTGTTTCACTGCCAAGAAGTCGGCTTGCGTCAGCAGACTTCGGCAGCGCCATGTGAGCCCTGGTGGCGAAGGGTGGGCAGGAGCGCAGCTTCGGGCGTCGACACCGCTGTTGGAGGTCCCATCCAGGACCCCGGGGATCGTCTTCGAGGGCGGACGGTTCGCGGCAGATGAGGACAGCATGAGTCTCTAGAATCATTGGGTGGCAGCCCACCTCTCGGCACTGTTCCTCCCTTGGCACTATTCCTCCCTCGGCGCTGTTCCTCTCTCGGGCCTGTATCAGTATCTCAATGGCGTATAGTTTCTCTGGAAACCCCTGCCTGATTGACCGGGGCACATGCAACAGAGGGGCCCGCGTCATGCTCAGTAGGTACTCAGTACGTTGCTGCATCACGCAAATGCGGGGACGTTTTCAATTCTCCAGCCGAGCCGCGTTCTCCAGCATGCCATCGATCCTACCTACTGCAGTAGATTGCTGATCATTTGCTCCCACAGCTAGCCAGCCGACATGCCCGAGTTTCCCCCGTAGCCGCGGAAAGACGCAGCCTGGCAAGCGACAACACCACAGAGCGAATCTTACGAAGAAAAGTTTGGATGTAGAGAGGCCGAGGGCATCGCATTGAATGTTTCAGTCTAGCCATCTATAGTAATCCTATCATCACAAGTCAGGCCCATATGGCTCTAGAGAACAACCAAGGAAAATCACTTCGCCATTGATAGCATGCTGACTGGAAGCCATGCACGGTAGGTACCACAGATGGTAGCCATGCATGGTATATGCCATAGCTAGAAGCAGTGCAGGATATGTACCATATAGTAAAGCCGTACATAGTATGTACCATAGATGGTAGCCATGCATGGTATGTATGGTAGTCACTCATGGTATGAATGGTAGCCACGCATGGTATGAATAGTAGCCACGCATGGTATGAATGGTAGCCATGCATGGTATGTGCAAAGTACGTAACATAGATGGTAACCATGCATGGTATGTGCAAAGTACGTATCATAGATGGTAGCCATGCATGGTATGTGCGATGGCTGGAACTATATACACGACAGAATAGCTTATGTTCACCAGACCAAATATTTAGATACGTTCTATAGAGAATAGCATTCTTATACCTCCGAGCATTATTCAGACCAGTTCTGGCAGGGTCAGAATGCAGGTAGTAGCCCATACACGCCGTGATTTATTCGCTCGGGATCATATCAGCGCGCGCCACCCCTCGGTAGGATGCCCAAGTGACGGTGTCACAGAGGAAAATTTGTGTGTCACATACATAGGAGCACTTGTGCAGATATTGGACCGAGCTAGAGTCGGTTGCCAGGAATGATGAAGCTGCTTTGTCTCCAGGCAAAGATACGTATGCAAGTATGGACAGGGAATGTCTTATCAACGAGCTGGGTTCTTGGGCAGGCAACGCCGACAAGGCCATCTTGGTACGAAAGGTTAGTGCCTGGGTGCATTGAAAAATCTTCACTTGGGATATTAAGTCCGATAAGCTGGGCCATCCAGGCTGAGTTGTCGTGTAATCTGCATGTTGTGTGATGTAATGACACAAGCGCGGTGCCAACAACAGTGTCGGCATTGAATCCAGCCCCGATCACAGCTGTGCAAGGGGCGTGGTGGGGCAAGAGTAGGCGAGGGAGCGGCGCACCAACTGCAGGCCGACGTCCCACGTGAGGCCACAGGGTACGTACAGTACGGTTATAGAAGCTAGAGGATACTACTAGGTAGTGGTACATAGTATGATCAACGTGAACCGGGACGGCTCCACGGGCAGCGTGGTATTGAGACTGGGGCGCGGACGTCAAGTTACCTACCCGCCTTCCTGACCCCTGCAGACATCTCTGAGAGCGCTGTTACAATGCTGGAGGGATGGACGCTACATGACCGCCGTCTGCCTGCCGACACAGCCGGTGAGGTCGGGGAAGGTGAA